>LR989927.1:80400791-82800791 GCA_905146935.1 Scaeva pyrastri
GAGATACAGCGATTTAAAGTGTAAACTTGGATTTTCCTCGATAACTGCTCGTCAAAATTTTTGTATGCAAAGATGGTAACACCGTTGGAAAGAGGAGAATTCCAGCATCAGAATAGTGAAATTTCAGCCTCCTAGTTGGTAGGGTGGCAGAGAAATGCGCCGTCAAAAAATGGGAAAATATGGCAATTTTGGACCCTCTAGGAGTTGATTTGACTGAGATACAGCGATTTAAAGTGTAAACTTGGATTTTCCTCGATAACTGCTCGTAAAAATTTTTGTATGCAAAGATGGTAACACCGTTGGAAAGAGGAGAATTCCAGCATCAGAATAGTGAAATTTCAGCCTCCTAGTTGGTAGGGTGGCAGAGAAATGCGCTGTCAAAAAATGGGAAAATATGGCAATTTTGGACCCTCTAGGAGTTGATTTGACTGAGATACAGCGATTTAAAGTGTAAACTTGGATTTTCCTCGATAACTGCTCGTCAAAATTTTTGTATGCAAAGATGGTAACACCGTTGGAAAGAGGAGAATTCCAGCATCAGAATAGTGAAATTTCAGCCTCCTAGTTGGTAGGGTGGCAGAGAAATGCGCTGTCAAAAAATGGGAAAATATGGCAATTTTGGACCCTCTAGGAGTTGATTTGACTGAGATACAGCGATTTAAAGTGTAAACTTGGATTTTCCTCGATAACTGCTCGTAAAAATTTGTATGCAAAGATGGTTACACCGTTGGAAAGAGGAGAATTCCAGCATCAGAATAGTGAAATTTCAGCCTCCTAGGTGGTAGGGTGGCAGAGAAATGCGCCGTCAAAAAATGGGAAAATATGGCAATTTTCGGACCCTTTAGGAGTTGATTTGACTGAGATACAGCGTTTTAAAGATTAAACTTGGATTTTCCTCACACCGTTGGAAAGAGGAGAATTCCAGCATATTTCTGTAACCCTACCTTCTACACATGTATGTACATTATATAAAAATTAGAAATTTGGGACCATAATGCTGCTTAATTTTCTTTCGGTTTTCCCTTTTGGCCTCTTTGTGTAGATACATTATGTATATACAACATATAATATACATATGTCATATGTATATATATTTATTTATATTTGTATAAAGCCTTATTAGACGAATGTGGTATAATGTACCTTGATATTAATTTTTCAAAGGAATGTCGTTTTGCATCCACCCACGTTTTGACATCTAGAATTCCTTTTCAAAACGCTTTGAGTATTGTTTTTCGCGCTCATTAGAGCATCATAGTCGGGTGCTATTAGACAACACAAAACAGCACGGCTGTTTAAATTTTGAATAAAGAAATTAAAGTCGAAAGACGATCATTGTTGAAAATGTCTGACATCCGCAGATTCCAGACATAGACAAGGACGACGACGAACGACGACGCACCATAGTCGAAGTGGGTGAAGGTGCTTTTTGCGGTAGGTATGCCGTATGCCCAGAGCGAAGGTGATAAAGACTTTCTCAAGAATTTATGAAAATAAATAAATGAGTGTGCTATCTTATGTCGCAGACAGACATACGCGTGGAATGTCATTAGAAGCTAAGACATTTATTCGTTCGTAATATTCGTAGGTTCCTAAGAAACTGAATAGTGCGTTTAAAGTTTTATTGAAACGTGTCTAAGGAGCTGTGAAGTACTTGGCTTTGTTATTTAATTTTGAAGGTCTAAACAAAGTATCTTAAATTCTTTTCCAAGCTTGGAATATAGAAGTGATGCAAAGTGTATACCTATCATCTGTGGTAAATCTTGACTTAGTTTGTGAAGATGCAGACAAGGATGAGCGTGAAGAAAATTTGCACTTGGGCTCAGAAAATGAATGGTGTCCCAAAATTAATGCAAGATTTAAATTTGCCACCATTTAATCGGAAAAAAATTTTGTGATATCAAATAAAAATGACCTTTAATTTAAATTTGTATCATGGTCATGGAAGAGGTACATTACACCCGATGCCAGATAAACTTCATCCAGGTCGGCGAGTTGTTCTCAAAATTACAGACGCTTTGCTGACAAATGATGATGATAAAAGCATTGGAACATGAGATTCCTCCTATTACAAGAAAAGGACGGAATTCCTGAGATGCTAGTGAATTCAATGGTTTGGGAACAATTGACGGCAATCATGTCACTATTATGTGTCTGGCCATGGAGGAAGCCTATTTACAATTAAAAAGTAAATATTACTGAAGAATTCGAATGTATTTTAACTAAGATCTCATTATGAATATACGTAAATGGTTTTCACAGTATTGTGCTAATGAATCTAGAAATTATGATTTAATAAATATGGTAACATTAAGGCAGTATCGTGACTTGTTTAATTTTGACTTTAATTTAAGTTTTTATGTTCCAAAGAAAGATCAATGCGATTTCTGCTTGAAATACGAAAACATGACTCCTGAAGAAAAAATAGCTTCAAAATTTGAAAATGATCACCATTATTGTTCAACAAACAAAAAGCTCGAGAGTTAAAAGAAGCAGATAAAACAGCTGCACAAGCTTCATCAGCCACTGTTACTGCTTGTTTTGACTTTGAGAAATTACTTTCCACTCCTACTGCCAATGCAAGCTGCTTTTATTATAAAATAAAACTACAAGTTTATAATTTCACGGTTTATGAACTTGCCTCTCATGAAGCCAATTGCTATGTTTGGGATGAAACCATCGCCAAAAAGGGGTGTATAGAGGTTTCAAACTGCCTTCTTAAATTTATTGAAGAATACGTGACAAAAGGTGTACAAAATTTCCATTTTTGGTCAGACAATTGTGGTGGGCAAAATAAAAACAAGGTTTTGTTCGGTTTTTTTTTTTTTGATGGGCATCCAAAAACTTTAAGATAAACATCACTCATAGATTTTTAGAGAAAGGCCACACCCAAAACGAGGGCGATAGTGTACATGCATTAATTGAAAAAAGTCAGAAAAATAAAATAGTCTACACACCAATCCAATGGTATTCAATTATTAGAAATGAAAAAACTAAAGAACCGGTTTATAAGGTAACAGAAATGATACAAGATGATTTCAAAGATTTTAAAACTTTTTCAAATTCTCTGAATTGGATAAAAAAATACCGATAACGAAAAACTGACAATAAGTAAAATTCGTGAAGTATACTATTTCAATGCTGACAAACATTATGGTAATGAACTACAAATATTTTTTTGAACATAAATTCAAAATAATAGAATTAAACGCTGCAAAAACAAAAAATAGAAACAAGAACCAATCAAAAAAGTTTCCGCAGGAAGTGTTTGATAGAGTTTACAAGGAACCTATTGCCGTTTCCACTGAAAAATATTTGGACCTTATTTCGCTTTGCAAACAAAATCTTATTCCTTCAATTTTCCGCATCTTCTGTTCCAGCTCCATCAGATATTATCGATATTCGATAAATAATTACATTTTACAAACAATGTGAAACTCTTCTTTTTTTTTGTTATAAATAAAAAAGTTGATCTTTAATCGTTTTTTTTTTTATTATTTGTATATATTCTATAATGATACATTGAAAGTGCAAAAATTTCATAGTAAACAATTCTAAGTAACACTTAGGGCCCCGTGTTCTAATATATTGTGTCCACTTCCATAACCTTACTTACTTACTTACTTAGGTCCTCAGACCTACGAAGTCCGTTGGTGTTCCCTAGAGGGACATAGGGCCTCAACTACTCCTACGCGCCATCGTGTGCGGTTTCCAGCGATGTATTTTAGCTCCCTCCAGCTCTTTCCTAATCTCGCAGATTCCTCCTCGACTATTCTTCTCCACGTGCTTCTCGGTCTACCAACTCTTCTTCCTTCTTGTGTGAGTGGGTTCCACTGCATTGTTTGGCCTGCAATTCAGTCATTACCTTTTCGAAGCGTGTGTCCAATCCAATGCCACTTGCGCCTTCGTATGATTTCTATGGATTTCTGACCTGTTCATCTGTGTAGGCCCTCGTTGGAGATACGATTAGGCCAGATGTTTTGAAGACACCTATTAACGAAGGTTTGCAGTTTCCTGGTTATTGTAGTTGTTATTTTCCAGGTGCTGCAACCATATAACAGAACTGATTCGACGTTAGAGTTAAACAGTCGTAGCTTTGTGTTCCAGCTGAGAGATTTGTTCCTCCAAACATTGGACAACATCCCGAACGCAGCCTTTGCTTTTCCGATGCGGCTGGCGATGTCTAATTCGATTACTCCTTCAGTAGATAGCTTCCAAGGTATGGGAAGCTATCTACTTTCTCTACTATTTGTTCACCAATGTTCATCGGAGCGGATGATTGCAACTCCCGAGGCTGAACATCTTTGTTTTCATAACCTTGAACCTCTTGAACCTCTCTCCTGAAAAATAGCATATTTACACTAAGTATAGTTTTGCATGGGGCCATCGATATGTAGTTAAAAAACTTAACAATGAAAAACACTTTCCAGTTTGTGTTAGGGATGACCAAACCAAAAATAGTAACATAGAAACTTATCCAAATACAATCCTTAGAAACATTAAACATTGCATCTATGCCAATTGTATTTGATGAATCAGTAATTAGTAATTACAAATGATATCAGTAATAACCAAATATATCAGAGACCAAAATGGCCAAAAAGGAAAGGAAATGTGAATCCAAGCTTAAATGTTTCGTTTGTTGTACATAACTTCCAAGGATAGGCACGAAATTTATAATATGAAAAAGACAGGCTTGAAAAGGAAAAGAATGAAAGAAAAATAAAACGGCAAACTAACACAGAAATAAAAGAAAAAGTAACTAAACAAAAAAAAATAAAAGAAAGAATTGTAAGAGTTCTCAATTTGAATTTTAAAATATAAATTAAAACATGCAAAAGCGTACAAAAACACATTAAGCAAAACAATAAAAAATCATGCAAAAAAACTTTATCTAGGCATGTACATTACATAAAAAAAAAAACACAACTTGTTCCATCAATTGCTTTATTAGAACTAACTATATTATTAACATAAAAGTGAGCGATGATGCTTAGAAGAAGCTTGAAACAGTTAAAGCAAAGAGAAAGTATATGATACATAAGAATATGATCCGATAATTCTGTTACTTGAGAGTAACAGATCATTATGAGAATACATAATACAATGTTTCAAATAAATGTTAAAAAATAAATAGTACATAATTAAAAGCTTTTCTGTTTAAATTTATGCAAGTGCATGATATCGTAAATGGGTTGCCATGTATTTGAATTCGAATTAAAAGACAATCTTAATTTTAAAAAATACTTGTAAGGGATGAAGTCTCTTACAACTCGATCATCTTGACAATAAATCGTCCTCGATTTACGATTCCATGAACACTCATCATTTCTTAAATAAATTCTTAAAGCGAAATTACATAATAATAAGTTTTTCTTTTTTTTTGTCTTTTGTGTATAAATATACTATATATTTGAGTTATAATATTTGTTTAAAATATATATATTTCTTTTTTATAGAATAATAACATACGAATTGTTAATTTATCATATTTTCATTTAAATAGAATTCTTTACTTTTCAATTACATTTTGAAAACAAAAAATAACATAAGAATGATACAACATTTTGATTTTTGAAATTTAAAATTTGAACATTTTGTTTTGACATTTTTTTTTTTATACATTACGGACTTGTTTTATTTTGTCGTTATGTCTTTAAGATACGATCATACATCATAGCATAAATCAATGCTATTTATATTGCTATATCATGCAAGATTATTTTATAACAACATAAAACATAAAAATTAATCTAAAATAAAAACTTTAAAATAAACGATTTTAAATCTTGATACATGCAAACTTGACTTATGTTTGAACATAAGGCTTCATATTTTCAGGACAACATACTCCTTCGTACGGCACGCGAGATATCTGTAAATTTTCTAAATCTTTTACAACATATCGGTCATTTTCTAAAATTTTGACGACCTCAAAAGGTCCTTTATACTTAGCCAAAAATTTTTTGTTCAGGCCGGGAGTATTTACAACGTTTTTTATCAATACATGGTCACCTATTTTATATTGAAACGGTTTCTTGTGACGTTTATCAAAGTAAAGTTTGTTTTGATTTTGACTCGCAATAGTTTTCTCATTTGCTTTTTTCCTAACGGCTTCTAAATCTCGTGGGTCTTGGTCTATCACATTTTGATCTAAATACTCTTTAACATTGTCCTGAATTATACCCTTTTGAACAACCCCAAAAAGTAGAATGCTTGGACTTATACCTGTGCTCTTGTTTTCGGTGTTATTGAGAGCAAACTCAACTTTATGCAAATATTTTGCCCAACTACCTGACTCGAGCTCGCTTTCCTTTGATAGCATAGGCGTAAGACACCTGTTTATCCGTTCAACCTGACCGTTGGATTGGGGTGAACTTGTTGCGACTTTAATGTGTTGAATAGTATATTTTTCGCAAAAGTTGGAAAAATCGTCGGATGTAAAACAACTACCCCTATCCGAAATAATGCGTGATGGTTTACTATAAAAAGAAAAATAAGATTCTAGACATTGAATTACTTCTTTTGTCGTTGTACTTTTAACTGCATAAAGCTTAGTGAATTTCGAAAATCCGTCAACTATAACAAATATATGCTTTTTGCTGTTGCTGGGAGATGTTGGCAATGGACCATAATGGTCAATATGAAGTGTTTCAAAGGGTTTATCACCTTTAGGGATATTGTGCAATATCGCTTCCTTTTTTCCACTTGGGCAAGAAAAATGTAAACATTTTAAACAATTATTAATATATTGTTTTATTTTCTGTTTCATACTAGGAAACCAGTATGTTTTCCTCAAAAAATTTAAACATTTCTCTACGCCGAGATGACACAAGCTTTCGTGGTGTGTTTGGATGACGTTTCTTTCCATCATGGACGGTACATAAAAGAAAACCTTTTTATTTATCTTTCGGTACACAAGTCCATTTATGAGTTCGTAGGCTGAACTTTCCCTTTTTTCCAACATCTCAACTAGTTTTCTTATAGTTGGATCTTTCTGTTGGGCAGCAGCAAGCGCGTGTTCAAAAGACTCGAGTTCGACGATTAGAATGTTGTGACACCGACTGAGAGCGTCAACATGACCCATTCGTTTGCCATCTCTATGTTCTATGACATAGTCAAAATCCTGAAGCTCTAAAGCCCAACGCGAGATCCTAGGATTTAAAATCTTTTTGCTAAGTGTTTGAGTCAGTGACCTACAGTCAGTGACTATTTTGAAACGGATACCTGTCAAATAAACCCGGAATCTTCGTAGAGCATAAATAATGGCTAGAGTTTCTAGCTCATATGAATGGTATCTAGATTCTTGATCAGTTGAGCGCTTGGAAAAGAAAAACACTGGATGTAGCTTTTTGTCATCTTGACGCTGTAGCAATACAGCACCGAAGCCCATGCTGCTGGCATCACAGTGAAGCTCTGTGTCGGCGGTCGGATTGAATATACTTAAGAGGGGAGCGTCAAGAAGTTTTTGTTTCAGATTGTTAAATGTCTCTAACTGTTTATTGCCAAATACAAACGCTGCATCTTTTCTCAAGAGATCATAAAGTGGTTTCGCTAATAAGGAAAAACACTTCATAAATTTTCGGAAGTATGAGCATAAGCCCAAAAATGAGTGCAGTCTCTTCTGGTTGGTGGGTATGGGAAAGTCTGCTACGGCTTTTAAACCTTCGTAATTTGGACTTATTCCATTTGCACATACTTCATACCCCAGATACTTTATTTTCTCATACATAAACACACATTTGTCAAGGCGTAACTGCAATCTATTTTCGGAAACTATCTCTAAAACTTCCTTCAAAACCACAAAATGTTCCTCTTTAGTTTCTGTAGCAACCAATAAGTCGTCAATGTAAATTAATAATTTTCCCGAGCTAATAAGATTTTTGAAAATTTGGTTAATATAACGTTGAAAAACTGCGGGGGCGTTCTTCAGCCCGAAAGGCATACGCAGATATTCAAACTGCCCCATGGGAGTTACAAATGACGTAAATTTTATCGATTCTTCGGCCATTTTCACATGATGAAAACCGCTTTTAAGATCAAGCAATGAAAAATATTTTTTGTTCCGTAGTCTATCGAGATGATCTTCGATTAGAGGTAAAGGAAAATTATCCTTAACCGTTACTTTATTTAAATGGCGGTAATCTACACAAAGGCGAACTTCACCTGTCTTTTTCCTAGTTAAAACTATTGGCGACGCATAAGGTGAACAACTTTCGCGTATGATGTTATTCCGAAGCAAATCATCTAAAACCTTTTGCAATTCGATTTTATGAGCGTAAGGTAGACGCCTTGGTGCGCAACTGAAGAAACTATTCGCGTTCGTCAAAACTATTTTCATTTCAAAACCATTATCCAAATATTTTGAGTTCATTGAAATACTCCCGAAAACTAATTTTTTTAATTTAATTTGATCTTCATAAATCAATTTTTCATTTATTTTTAACGAAAAGTTTTCATCGCGAATATCGCATGTATCAATTTTTAAAATTTCATCTTCAAAATTCAAGCTATCACAACTTTTAATACAAGTTTCCTTTTCAATATTTTTATAATTAGATTCGTTTTCTATATTTTTTAAATTAGTTTTTTCAATTGTCAACTTAATATTTGTTTTATGTAAAAAATCTCTACCTAATATGATTGGATCTTTCATGGTTTTATCGCTCACAACATAAAGGCATACATTTATAAAATTATCATTAAATTTAACATAAAATAAACATTTACCTTGTATAGGCCATTACCACAATAAAAAAATTTTTTTGGTAAAACTTTCTTTTCTTACCACAACGCCTTACAAAATCAAAATGTTCGCAGCCACCGATAAAATGTTTCGTTGAGTCATACATCGATTATGAGTTATCGGAAAATTTTAAAGAATCGGTGTTGTAACAACTGCAATATTGGCTCCATACTTCCTTTTTCAATTTTTGCCTCCGACAAGACAAGACCTTCGATCAGCTGCCATACCAAACCGCGACAATAAGCGCGAGATAAAAAGGCTTAAAGACGTGTTACACAAGTAAGTGTTTTTTTTAAGCCATCAATCTAAATTGTTCTTTTTGATTGTTTGGCGAATTTGATTTGTCACTTTGGTAATAAAATTATGCTATAGGGTTCCGTCCGTCTGTATTCCAAGTCCGAGTCCGACTCTAGAAGAAGTCCAAGCCCGAGTGCCAAACTGAGTCTGATTCCAGTCCGAATCCAGCTAAAAGCCAAACTCTAGCTCCTCGTGCTCGATCTCGCGAAAGAAATCCGCAACCATACCTTAAGAAAGGCCTGATATCCCAAATAGGGATCAGGGAAATTACTTTCCTATACTGGGGAGATAAAAGTGCAAGAGAATAAATTCTAGTTTGTGCATTTAATTTTTTTTTGGTGCATTTAATCTTTCCTAAGAACCCGTGTGCCGACGCCGCGCCGTCGTCGTCGTCGAGGCACAGCGAACCAGCCAGCTAGTGTTGCGGCTCCCGATGTTGAAGCGAAACCCAAGTGCGAACAAGGTTGTGCATACTCGCCCGCACATGTATGGTTCCGACCGTCACACCTGCCAAAATATGCACTCTGTTGAAATTCACTCTACTTATCAGTGAGCGAACACACATATGACGTACAAACATATAACATGCAATTACATATATAGATCTGACTAAGGAACGAACAACTTTATAATACAACAACAACTACCGTGCACATATCTACCTCTACCCTCATCATCATAGTCTTAGTGATCCTTCATCATCATCAGCATCCTCCACCATCGACGGCAATCGACCTACTAACTAACGTAACATTTAACAACCTAGACCTAGTTCCGCGAAAAGCTTAACTTTTTAGTTCAACGAATGTATGTCACTCGAGACAAAATCGGAGTCACTCAACAATAAGATCCACAAAGATAAGTATAATGTTCCGACTCATTCGGTGATCACCAAAGTTACTCCGTGGTAAAGTTTTTTCTTAATTTTTTTTATATAGAGTTTATATGATAGAGTCTCAAAAGGAAGCTCTGTGACTCGAGCGGAATCCCCCATCAAAGTAGTGCGCACAACTTCGCTGGAGGAGAAAAAAAGTGGTGAGTCCAAATTTTGTTTTTTTTTATGTAAGGATTAACTTTACTACTTGTGACGTAGAAGAGAGAAATGGTGCCGTGAAGAGCTTATTTTTTTTTATTACCTCTTTTGTTGGGATAGGTCAGTGACCGAAAGTTCCAAGATAGCTTTGATTGTACATAAATTTAACAGACTTGTACTGTCTCTGATTTTTTTTTGATGATTTATTTTGTTGTTGAGTGACATTGATTACTATTTTGCTATATTTTATGATTTAAAGTCATATTACTTGATTTTACTTATAAAAAAATATATATATAAAATACATTTAACAAATCTTGTTTAGAGGGCTATAAACCCAAAAACGTTTCATGAATTGACATTTTCTTATATATCTTACCAACATTTAAAGCTCTTACAAGAGAGTGTTAGAATTGAGAGGTCAATGAACCTTCTTCTCTTTTTGTGAATTTAAGTTTTTTTTTTGACAAAGCAATTTAAAACTTTATTAATAGTAATTATATATTATTGCATTTTTTTATACTATGTATAAAATAATTGAGGTTGAAATGATTAATTTGTATATTTTTAAGTTTGAATTAACCAGTGTTTTATTTTAGAAAACATGATTGAATAAAATACTATGAATATACTTTTAGTACATAAATATTATGAAATTTTTCTGTTTTAGTACGTAACAGAATGTTAAGTGAATAAATCTAGGAGTGAGCTTGTGAAAGGGAAATGCTTAAGGGTAACTTAGACGGTAGAGAGGTAAGTCAGATTTAGTAATTTTGACTACGAGTTAGGGGTTGCCACGGATGGTAATTTAGTGGGGTGGTAACCAAGGAGTGAACACATTAAGTAGTTTACAGTGGGAGGGCCACTACTTGGAACCGAGTCCATCTAAGGTTCCACAAATGGAGATAAGGTTTTGTCTAATTGTGGTATAAGTAGGTCGCAGCATTTCGTTCTTCCCTAGTTTTTTTTTATAAATAGCAATATAGGCACGTAAAAAGGTACACGGCGGTCCAGTGGCGATTGCAAGATCCCACCCCTCCGACGAGCTAGTATAATTGGCATTCGCTAGCGTGCCTACCGCACTCAGCCGACTGGACAACCTAGCTTCACGCCCGAGGATATTTTTGAGTATCCTGTGATTCAAAGATACCTAAGGAAATGCATGAGTATATCCATGCCGTGATGCTAGGAACAGCAATTCCTTTACACAGGTGGCGCCCAACGTGGTGGCAAGAATTGTGTTGCAATTTTTCTACTTCAAAAATCATTTATTTAATTTTTCTTTTTAAATTAGTATATGCTTAAACCGTTTACACCTTTATCCACTTTTTAAGAATTATATGGAAGGTTTGTGTGAACTAAATAGGATCTGTCCGGTTGTTGCGGAGGTTTTTCGTAACTTCAAGAAGCAAAGTCTAAGAAGGTTCATACATACATAAGATAAGATCTTTTTTTAGTTTGAACTAATGTCCTGGCATTGTGTAGTTACAATTTTACAAATTTCAGTTTAGCATTCTCAGACTAAAAGAGTTCATAGTTTTGGTTAAGCATTGGCTAGGGGGATTTCATCGGACGACCGGGGGATATCGATTCATGTAGATCACGTCTCCGTCCGCAGCGCCCGAGTTATGTCCCAGCTAATTCGAAAAATATAAATTGTTTTACAGCTTAATAAATCAATCACCAAATTGCTCTAAAGCAAAAGGAAGTTGCTTATATCACAAAGATACAAATACAGTGTATCTAAAAACAGCTTGTAGCTTTGTTCTTTTAAGAAGGTTTAGTTTGGTTCTGACCGACCATAAGAGATGTGTATGATATTAGGATATCTTTATGCATGCGATCAGAAAACAGATTTTTTTTTTTAAAACTTTTTTTTTGTGAAACCCTTTATTGAATAATTTTTTTTTTTTTGAATATTAAAAACCTAACATACTCAACATTTATTAAAGTCCGCTTTCAATAGAACACACAACAAACAAATAGAACAGACCTTTTTATTGACATTTTAACTAATATGGGACCAAAACAACAAATTACAAATCGCAATACGCGAAAAACGAATAACGATGATGATGAAGACGATCAGTCGCGTAATAACCCTGGTTCAGGTGAACATGAGAACGGTGGTTCCGGTCCATCGGGACCAAGTCAGAAAAATTTATCTCAGGATGAGAAGCTTACACGTTTCATCCAAAATATAGTTACGGCCTCGATAGGGTTAAGTAGGGCTGAAGATCTTCAAAGACGTCAGGAAGAAGCCGAAGCCGAAAGGTTAAGTCTTCGGAAACAAATTATATTAGATGTGAGGGAAGAACTTAGAGCTTTCCGCCATTCTCCTGCTCCAGAAGTTCAACCCCCTGCTAATGTCAACACACTAAATACTAGTAGATTCCTAAATGAAATCGAATTTCAAAACGACATAGACACAAATCGTAACGCAGACGAAAACACCAATCAAAACCAAAATCAAAATCAGAATGAAATTTATGCAAGAAATACAAATAGGCCTCAAAGAGAACCTCATGAAAGTAGTCGAGAAGAGTTAGACTTTCACCCGAGTGAAAATTTTCAAAATTTTATGAACCGGTTAGAGGGTCTAGCCATCAATCCAAGTTTGAGCAATCCAGCTCCTAGTTCTAACAATCAAGGCTCAAATCCAACGCAATGGACACGACCAGTTGATTTTAAGAAATGGGGATTAAAATTCGACAATGAAAAAATGTCCATTGAAGACTTCCTCTTCAGACTTAATCGCCTAAAAACTTGTTATAAGGTTTCCTGGGATGATATTTTCCTACATTTTCAAATCTTCGTAGCAGGTGAAGTCGAGACGTGGCTTTGGATTTACTTGAAAGCCAATCCTGGTGCTACATGGCGACATTTAGAGCTTGCTCTCTTAGAACAGTACAAAAGACTAGAGACCGATACTGAAATTTCGCGAAAAATGTTTGACCGACGTCAGAGTCAGACGGAAACTTTCGATAGTTTCTATTTAGACATAATGAAACTCAATTCACGTTTACGAATTCCTAAACCATCTCATGAATTAATAGATCTCATTAAGCAAAATGTGAAGAGACGAACCGGGGAACTGTTAATAACATTCTCCACAAAAAGTCTACCCGAATTGGTGTACGTTTGTCGTACCATCGAAAAACGCTTCAGTCAATATGAAAATTTGAGAACTAAAACCTTTCAGATACCAAATTCTAGTGTACGGCCTAAAGTTAACGAGTTAGATTTACGAGATGAAGATGAAGAGACACAAAGTTTTGACGCTGTTGAGGCTATCTCACAGTCGAAAAACCTAAGCTCTTATACATGTTGGAACTGCAAGTGCAAAGGCCATACGTACAAGTTTTGTAATAGTCCACAGAGGAACCTATTTTGCTTTCGATGTGGTTTAGAAAACACTACCCTACCTAAATGTCCAAAGTGTTTGGGAAACCGGAACCGGGGCAATCCAACCGGGGAGTTTTGTCCTACACAGGTGAACCCGGAACAGAAACAAACTTAGACAATTTTAACCATTTACATAATGAATATAAACCTACCATTTCAAACCCCAAAATCACTTATTCTACAATACCACCAGACAATTCCATAGACATTAACCAAACTTTAAAGACCAATTCAAATATTCAAATTCTTAAAAGACCTTTACCTAAACTTGAAGTAAAACCCAAGGACCTGATTGAGAAACAAATTCAAAAACCTTCACTACACGAAAGATTGACGAATTATTTTAGTGTACGTGATCGTATTTTTAAAACTCCGTCAAATCGTATTATGAAACTGAGGGAAAAATTTAAAGAGAAACGTGAAGTACATCGATCTATTTCTGCTACTACACTAGGACGTGGCGTTGACCCAAGGCCATACGCCAATGTGACGATTTTCGGAAAAAAGATGCTAGGTCTACTAGACAGTGGGGCATGCATAAGCTGTCTAGGTGCCGGATGTCTTGACCTTCTTGAATCTGAGGGCATTTCGTTCAAGTCTGTTAATAATGCCTGTAAAGTAAAAACAGCAAGTGGGCAGACTCAATCAATAATAGGTCAACTTTGGACGACAGTAACCTATAAAGGATGTTCAAAGAAAATCAAACTGTACTTAGTACCCTCATTGGAGCAATCCTTATATTTAGGGGTGAATTTTTGGAATTCATTCGGCATCGCTAAACATATTTTTTCTGATATTTCCTCTCTAGACTGTCTTCGTGATTCAAATGTTCACGAACTCACTTCAGATCAAACAATGAACCTTGAACAGGTTATAAGCTTGTTCCCATCCGCATCCAAATTTGGGCTAGGTAAAACGTCGCTTGAAGAACATTTTATAGACACAGGTGAGGCCGAGCCGGTAAAACAACGTCATTACCCGGTCTCTCCAGCGGTACAAGCCCTAATGTATGAAGAACTCGATAGGATGATTGCCTTAGGAGTGATTGAGGAAAGCCAGAGTGCCTGGAGTTCTCCAATGGTTATGGTGCAAAAACCTGGGAAAAATAGATTATGCCTAGACTCGAGGAAAGTGAATAAGATGACGAAAAAGGATGCATATCCTCTTCATCATGTAGATGGCTTGCTTAGTCGACAAACAGATACCCATTATATATCGACTGTGGATTTAAAGGACGCGTTTTGGCAAATACCTCTGGAGAGAGCCTCAAGGGAAAAAACTGCGTTTACCGTGCCCGGCCGACCCTTGTATCAGTTCACCGTCATGCCATTCGGCCTTTGCAACGCTGCCCAAAGGCTTTGCAGACTTATGGACAAGGTCGTTCCACATGAGTTAAGACAACATGTGTATGTCTATTTGGATGATCTGTTAGTGGTCTCGTCGACGTTTGAAGAACACCTGAAAATCTTATCGAAGCTTGCCATGCTTTTGAAAAACGCCGGATTAACAATTAATTTATCTAAATCTAAATTTTGCTTTAAAGAATTAAAATTTTTAGGTTTCATTATTGGGGGTGGGTGTATTCAGACCGATCCGGATAAAGTATCTGCGATTAGGGATTTTCCTGTCCCAAAAACAGCAAAGCAGGTCAGACGCTTTTTAGGTTTATCTGGGTGGTATAGGCGGTTTGTCAATAATTATTCGTCCTTAGCTACACCATTGACAGACACACTTAAAAAGTGTAAATCTTTTAACTTTACACCGGAAGCCTTAAAAGCTTTTGAAGAATTGAAACAGGCTTTAACGTCAGCACCTATTCTTGTAAACCCGGACTTTCAAAAGCCATTTAAAATATTGTGTGATGCGTCTACGACAGGAGTAGGATGTGTATTGTGCCAAGAAGACGAAAACGCAGTGGAAAGACCGATATATTACTTTTCCCACAAACTTACACAGGCACAACGCAATTATAGCATTACTGAGCTAGAGTGCTTAGCAGCCGTTCTAGGGGTGGAAAAATTTCGTTGCTACGTGGAGGGACAAGAATTTACCATAATTACCGACCACGCCAGCCTACGATGGCTAATGAGCCAAAAAGACCTGAATGGGCGTTTAGCACGATGGAGTCTCCGACTTCAACGTTTTTCGTTCAAGATTGAACACAGGAAAGGTTCTCAAAATGTAGTCCCGGATGCGCTTTCGCGTGTCTACAGTGTCGATGAATTCACAAAAACAAAAAATGAGACAAATAGTTCAGACGTTTTGCGCGTCGATCTTGAAGATCCAGCTTTCAAGTCAGACGAATACCAAGGATTAATTAAAACTATTGATAGTAATCAAGATCAGTTACCTGACCTTCGCGTGTCAGATGGGTTCGTGTATAAAAAGGTGAAACCCTGCACGGGTAATCCCCTAGAAGATGATTGCGTTTGGAAGCTCTGGATACCGTCCAAACTGACAACCAGTTTGATTCGTTTAGCTCATGAACCTCCTCGCGCATCTCATGGAGGAATAGCCAAGACATTATATCGCATTCGCAACCGTTTTTACTGGCCTAATATGGCGGCTCAAGTTAAAACGTTTGTTGGCGATTGCAACGTCTGCAAGAGCTCTAAAGCACCGAACTCTACATTGAGACCACCAATGGGACAAGCTTTTATTGTAGACAGGCCTTTTCAGCATGTCTATGTTGATTTCTTGGGACCTTACCCGAGGTCAAAGAAGGGTAACATCCACATAATTGTGTGCCTTGACCAACTAACGAAGTTCGTTCTGGTTAAAGCCATAAAAAAAGCTACGGGTGAAACGGCTATTAGATTTTTGGAAGATGAAGTGTTTTCCATATTCGGAGTACCGGAGTCTCTGCTGTCCGATAACGGTAAGCAATTTGTAGGGAAAGAATTTTCAAAATTCCTCACAAGTTATGGAACTAAGCATTTAAAAACAGCTTCATATGCACCCCAATCAAACGCTAGTGAACGAGTGAACCGCTCGATCCTCGCCGCGATCCGATCATATATAGGTTCAGACCAATCTCATTGGGATCAACATCTACCATCCATAGTAAGCGCATTACGTACTACCATTCATACGGCGATTGGTATGTCACCGCACGAAGCCCTCTTTGGCCAAAGCAAAATCGAACATGCCTCAGATTATGAAATTTTACGCAAACTAAGAAGTGTTAACAATCCCGAATTTAACATTTTACCCAAATCAGCA
Organism: Scaeva pyrastri; assembly: GCA_905146935.1. Classification (NCBI taxonomy): domain Eukaryota; kingdom Metazoa; phylum Arthropoda; class Insecta; order Diptera; family Syrphidae; genus Scaeva; species Scaeva pyrastri. Next base: position 80,417,495 of record LR989927.1, read on the forward strand.
AAAATGAATATTATTCACAAAAGGATAAAAGAATCGTTGGCTCAGTCACATACTAATTACGAGAAAGTATACAATCTCAGAAGTAAAGATCGGTTGTATAAAATAGGACAAAAAGTCTTCAAAAGAAACTTTATCCTGAGTGATGCAACGAAAAACCGAAACGCTAAGCTATGTCCAAAATTCATACCAGCTCTAGTAAAGAATGTAGCCGGAAAAAGTTTGTATGAACTGACTGACTTAAATGGAAATAATCTGGGTGTGGTACATGCCAAGGACATAAGAGAATAGAATTAAAACTAGATTCTTAACGAATGATAGAAATTGCCTTTTCCTTTCCCATTTCTGATATTAAATATCACAAATTGAAAAGTTGTGTATAGGCCATTACCACAATAAAAAAATTTTTTTGGTAAAACTTTCTTTTCTTACCACAACGCCTTACAAAATCAAAATGTTCGCAGCCACCGATAAAATGTTTCGTTGAGTCATACATCGATTATGAGTTATCGGAAAATTTTAAAGAATCGGTGTTGTAACAACTGCAATATTGGCTCCATACTTCCTTTTTCAATTTTTGCCTCCGACAAGACAAGACCTTCGATCAGCTGCCATACCAAACCGCGACAATAAGCGCGAGATAAAAAGGCTTAAAGACGTGTTACACAAGTAAGTGTTTTTTTTAAGCCATCAATCTAAATTGTTCTTTTTGATTGTTTGGCGAATTTGATTTGTCACTTTGGTAATAAAATTATGCTATAGGGTTCCGTCCGTCTGTATTCCAAGTCCGAGTCCGACTCTAGAAGAAGTCCAAGCCCGAGTGCCAAACTGAGTCTGATTCCAGTCCGAATCCAGCTAAAAGCCAAACTCTAGCTCCTCGTGCTCGATCTCGCGAAAGAAATCCGCAACCATACCTTAAGAAAGGCCTGATATCCCAAATAGGGATCAGGGAAATTACTTTCCTATACTGGGGAGATAAAAGTGCAAGAGAATAAATTCTAGTTTGTGCATTTAATTTTTTTTTGGTGCATTTAATCTTTCCTAAGAACCCGTGTGCCGACGCCGCGCCGTCGTCGTCGTCGAGGCACAGCGAACCAGCCAGCTAGTGTTGCGGCTCCCGATGTTGAAGCGAAACCCAAGTGCGAACAAGGTTGTGCATACTCGCCCGCACATGTATGGTTCCGACCGTCACACCTGCCAAAATATGCACTCTGTTGAAATTCACTCTACTTATCAGTGAGCGAACACACATATGACGTACAAACATATAACATGCAATTACATATATAGATCTGACTAAGGAACGAACAACTTTATAATACAACAACAACTACCGTGCACATATCTACCTCTACCCTCATCATCATAGTCTTAGTGATCCTTCATCATCATCAGCATCCTCCACCATCGACGGCAATCGACCTACTAACTAACGTAACATTTAACAACCTAGACCTAGTTCCGCGAAAAGCTTAACTTTTTAGTTCAACGAATGTATGTCACTCGAGACAAAATCGGAGTCACTCAACAATAAGATCCACAAAGATAAGTATAATGTTCCGACTCATTCGGTGATCACCAAAGTTACTCCGTGGTAAAGTTTTTTCTTAATTTTTTTTATATAGAGTTTATATGATAGAGTCTCAAAAGGAAGCTCTGTGACTCGAGCGGAATCCCCCATCAAAGTAGTGCGCACAACTTCGCTGGAGGAGAAAAAAAGTGGTGAGTCCAAATTTTGTTTTTTTTTATGTAAGGATTAACTTTACTACTTGTGACGTAGAAGAGAGAAATGGTGCCGTGAAGAGCTTATTTTTTTTTATTACCTCTTTTGTTGGGATAGGTCAGTGACCGAAAGTTCCAAGATAGCTTTGATTGTACATAAATTTAACAGACTTGTACTGTCTCTGATTTTTTTTTGATGATTTATTTTGTTGTTGAGTGACATTGATTACTATTTTGCTATATTTTATGATTTAAAGTCATATTACTTGATTTTACTTATAAAAAAATATATATATAAAATACATTTAACAAATCTTGTTTAGAGGGCTATAAACCCAAAAACGTTTCATGAATTGACATTTTCTTATATATCTTACCAACATTTAAAGCTCTTACAAGAGAGTGTTAGAATTGAGAGGTCAATGAACCTTCTTCTCTTTTTGTGAATTTAAGTTTTTTTTTTGACAAAGCAATTTAAAACTTTATTAATAGTAATTATATATTATTGCATTTTTTTATACTATGTATAAAATAATTGAGGTTGAAATGATTAATTTGTATATTTTTAAGTTTGAATTAACCAGTGTTTTATTTTAGAAAACATGATTGAATAAAATACTATGAATATACTTTTAGTACATAAATATTATGAAATTTTTCTGTTTTAGTACGTAACAGAATGTTAAGTGAATAAATCTAGGAGTGAGCTTGTGAAAGGGAAATGCTTAAGGGTAACTTAGACGGTAGAGAGGTAAGTCAGATTTAGTAATTTTGACTACGAGTTAGGGGTTGCCACGGATGGTAATTTAGTGGGGTGGTAACCAAGGAGTGAACACATTAAGTAGTTTACAGTGGGAGGGCCACTACTTGGAACCGAGTCCATCTAAGGTTCCACAAATGGAGATAAGGTTTTGTCTAATTGTGGTATAAGTAGGTCGCAGCATTTCGTTCTTCCCTAGTTTTTTTTTATAAATAGCAATATAGGCACGTAAAAAGGTACACGGCGGTCCAGTGGCGATTGCAAGATCCCACCCCTCCGACGAGCTAGTATAATTGGCATTCGCTAGCGTGCCTACCGCACTCAGCCGACTGGACAACCTAGCTTCACGCCCGAGGATATTTTTGAGTATCCTGTGATTCAAAGATACCTAAGGAAATGCATGAGTATATCCATGCCGTGATGCTAGGAACAGCAATTCCGTTACAACCTAATATAACCAATTTAGAGTTATTGATACCAACAAAATCATAAGCAGGTGGTTCTAGAGATGTCATCATAAATGGTGGCACATATTTCTGCTGGATGAAGCTTATCGGGCTTCCGGTATCGATAACGGTCATTACGTGCATGCAAACTCGGATACTTTTGTCTTCACAACTTGAAAGCTCGAACTCCAGAACTCCATGAAAGTCAGTCGCATTAACGTTGAAATTTGTGGTTCATTTGGTAGATTTTCCTTTTGAACCATGAGAACGGATGATACTTGCGGACAGTCGCTTACAACATGTCCTTTTTTACCGCAACGAAAACATGAACCTTTTTCACGATGTGGTTTTGGACACTTGGTGGATATGTGACCAACTTCATTACAATTGTAGCATTTGATTTTAGATTCGGTTCGTTGCAACGGCTTTGTATGCTGTGTAGGTCTGTTGTTGGTTGTCGTTGAAGGTTGTAGTTCAGCCTTCATTCTTTCATATTTTCGTAGAACAGTTTTCAGCTCTGATATGGTATTGGCTGTGAGCATAAGTTGCTTGTTAAACACAGAATCTGGGATGCCTTTTATTATGTAGGCAATCACATCCTGCTCATCAATATCTGCCGACGACGCAATCTCCTGCATAGCGAGGACATATTGCTGATAATTTTCATCTTTTCGCTTCTTTCGATGTCGCAACGTATTATGGACATCTGTTGCTGTCGTGTGATGGTAAAATTCTAACAAAAGAGCAGCCTTAAGCTCACTCCATGACCGAAAAGATTTAGATCTAAGAAATAACTTCGCTGTACCTTTGAGAAGCCTTTTGGAATGTATAAAAGACTCTGACTCACTAAGATGGTAAGTGACCATTGCATCTTCGACGGCATCTATCCACTTCTTGATAGGGTATTCGTCGTCACCACAAAAAGTCGGCAAGGAATCTTCAATGTCACGCGAAGAGCACGTGCCAGATCGAAAATCTGGAACAGGCCTGTTAAGTTCAGCCAAACGTCTCTCCAGTTCAACAATCTCCTCTTTCTTTCTTACCATTTCACGGAGTCTTTCAAGACGTTGTGAAACAACACTTTCCTCATCTTCCAGGTCATTATTAGCACATTCCCCACCTTCATCATCATCATCGTCAGGAAAAAATCGCTCAATCTGATTTACCTCAAACGATGTGATGGCTTCACTTAACCGAGCCTTAAGCGTAGCCTTGGCACCATGTGTAGCCAAACCCATTTCGGCTAGCTTGTCTTTAAGTTTCTGCACAGTAGCAGTTTGCAAATAACTCAAAGCACGTGTACTAGCATCCATTTTCATAAATTTTCTTAGTTTTGCGTAAAAACATCAATAAAATGTAGGCGCACAATTGTCATAACACATGCAATAAATGTATGATTTAATTATGAGTACTTTATCCCACTTCTGATAGTTTGTAAGAGTTCTCAATTTGAATTTTAAAATATAAATTAAAACATGCAAAAGCGTACAAAAACACATTAAGCAAAACAATAAAAAATCATGCAAAAAAACTTTATCTAGGCATGTACATTACATAAAAAAAAAAACACAACTTGTTCCATCAATTGCTTTATTAGAACTAACTATATTATTAACATAAAAGTGAGCGATGATGCTTAGAAGAAGCTTGAAACAGTTAAAGCAAAGAGAAAGTATATGATACATAAGAATATGATCCGATAATTCTGTTACTTGAGAGTAACAGATCATTATGAGAATACATAATACAATGTTTCAAATAAATGTTAAAAAATAAATAGTACATAATTAAAAGCTTTTCTGTTTAAATTTATGCAAGTGCATGATATCGTAAATGGGTTGCCATGTATTTGAATTCGAATTAAAAGACAATCTTAATTTTAAAAAATACTTGTAAGGGATGAAGTCTCTTACAGAATGACAGAGGTTCTAAAACAAAACCGAAAATCAAAATTATATTAAACTAGCTTTTACCCGCGAATTCGTCCGCATAAGTTTTTTTGTTTTCTCCCGGCTGTAAGTCCCCCTGCAACAATGTCCCACTATCGTGTTCCGGTCCTCAACTTCACATCAAAATTTGTTCAAAAACAACCTAAGCACATAATGGATAGCTCAGAATGTTACCTTCCTACCCCATAAGTTAAGTAGTGTGATGGAATGTCGCTAAGTTTCGATCCAAGTAAAACTGTTAAATAAAGACAGTTGCATCAAAATTTTATCATAAATTCCTTAAATTATGGCGCCTACCTACCCTCTAAGTTAGAAAAGTTATCAAATACTAACTTGAAGTCTTAGTAACACTCAGTTAAAAAAAAAACATCAAAATCATTTCAGTAGCTATGGCGTCATGCGCTTCTTGACACGATCACGCTAGATTTCCGCGGGAATGAGGTATTTTCTCGCCGTAAAAAGTATCCTGTGTCCGTGCCTAGGATATTATCTTTAAATTAACCAAGTCTTATAAAAATCCGTTCAGACGTCAAGGCGTGAATGAGGTAAACTTTTAAAACAAACGATTAAAAATCACTAACTTAATTAGTTTTCTGACTACTTTCTACCCCCTAAGTAAGTACGATGGATGACGTAATCATTTTGATCTTATATCCGTTTTTATGTAACAATCTATTACCTTACTAAATTTCATCAAAATCCGTTCAGCCGTTTAGACGTGGAAGAGCAAAAGTCCCAACAAAAACGACCAAAAATCACTACCCCCTAAGAACGATGGCGTGATTATTTATAGCCTATGACCATTTCTAGGTTATCATCTACAGACAGACAGACAGAGTTACTTTCGCATTTATAATATTAGTATGGATTAGTATGGATATGGATGAGAGACTTAGCTCTCTAAGAAGTAAGAAAAATATCATTTGAAAGCCATAAATATCTGGTAACCATCTGGATACCAGTTAGAATTAATTAGAACTAATGCGGGCAAAATGGAACGAAAAATGCTCTTGGTTCCAGGATTCCAATTCGATTCTGAATACCCGCTTCTTCTCCTATCCTATTTGAAACATTTTCATAGCTTTGGTCTCGACAATTACTTATTAAAACTTCATGTAATTCATGCTTATCTTAAATTTATTGAGTCAGTCCCATTCCGGTCTATTTCCTCCACGAATTGTACAAAATTACCATTGTCAGTCCTTCCAAAAAAATTACCATGATTTAAAATTTTCGAAAAAGAAAAATACTAGTCTCGTGACTTATTAAAATGTCACTTAAATATAACCAGTCGGAAATATCTGTACTTGAAAAAGCATTGTTATTTGTATTCATTGCGAATAAGAACCAACAGGAACAAATACAGAATCCTTTAATTTTGAATAAATTAATTAAGGGCTAGGAATTATCTAGCCATGGGATAATAAAGTTCGTTGATAACTTGAAATTGAAAATGTTCTTTGTTTTAGGTAACTGATGATCCTGAATTTGAATTGAACCTTTCTAAAACATTCTTAAATTCCATAATATTATTGAGGTCTTAAAAAAGTTCATCATATGATTCCGCATGATTTTTTTGCTCCTGGTAGTAAGCTACCAGAATTTTGCACCCTGTGCATTGGCACATATTGCCCTTATATGGTTGGACCGAAAGGTACCAAATTTTGACAGAATACAGTATGAAATTTTGAAAAAGGCAGACGAGAATCCTCGACAAATTTTAGGTCCAAAATATAAAGTATGGTTTCGGTCTCATATCGTGTGAATTTTAGAAAGTATTGTCTCGTTTCGGTTTCCAAGACACTATCGAGATTTTTCTCTCCCCTTTTCTGGCCAATCGTTAGTTATAATAATTGATGTAAATTGGGGATACCTGTTACGGTTAACTTCCAAAACAATTCTAACAATATCTAATTGCCCTTATCTAAAAACATCAATTAAATAAAATGTCAAAAAGGAAGTATTAAAAAAAACATAGCAACCGTAACGCAATGACGAATAACCAGTGCCAGTCATGAAATTATCCTTCGTTTCCCACAGGATCCTTTCCTTTTATTATAGTAGTTGTTTGTCTGTTGTTTGCTATCTCTGATTTAATATTTTTGAGCCGAACAAAACAAAATATAAAAAGAAAAACAAGGTAAACGGTACTAAGAACAAAGTAAAAATTATTATAAAAGGATGTCATGTGGACGGTTATCGTATAAATGCGCTGGCGGAAAAGTATATTTATACTTTTCTACATTATCCCCGAACGAAGACCTTATGATTAATGATTAAACTTTCAAAAATGGCCCCCACCGCCAAAGGACGCGCTGCACGGAAGGTAATTTATGACTTAAAAGCAAAATGAAGTCCATTTATACACTTTTACGTTGGTATACAATACGAATGCTCCAATGTAAACAGTCTATATAAATGTTTGTACGTACTTAGACCAAACCAATAAGCTTTAAGCATATTGCGGATGGGATTATAGATTTTATTGATTGCATAAAGGCAAGGTAAAATGTTGAGACCTTCCTCCCTTTGGGAACAAAGAAAATTCTTTAACAACGAGCTAGCAGGAACAGCAACGTTCCAGCGCTATAGTCATCGCCATAACAAAAACAAAGCTCCATAATACGCTATACGCCTCCCTGTGTGCCACTCTACCGAAACATGGCCATCAGAGCACTCCATTAGTACGATTTTTATGTGCGAAATTCCATTAATGTGAAGGGTGAAAACGCGAGACGGGACTACACCCAAACACATACAAAAATAAGACAGCTTAACCAGTTTACCGACTTTCGTTAAAGGCGGCCGAGGACCTCAACGTGTGGTGCGAGAATATTAAATTTTATACCCAGGTCTTGCACGAAAGGGTATAGGCAAGGGGGATGCCCTTCATTATTTTAAATTTAACTAGTTTTGTAAAAATGCAAAAAACCAAGGTTTGTAGGTAGGACCAGGACCCACCTTGCCGACGACGACGATGAGCGACCTCATGTCAGGATCAGGAAGGTAAAAGACCATGGAATAAAAACAGCATTTAGCGCTATTCCGTTGATGAAAATTGTGTACGTTACTCATATAGAGACATCCTGGCATTTGCGTTTGTATTTGTAGGGTTGTATCAACAATACAATGCGAACTGTTAATTCGGCCGAATGAAAAATAAAAATGGCTCTAATGAAACAATAAATGAAGTCGAAAATAACGTTTGATGAAATTGCTAATTGCAACGTTACCGCTACAGCTAAGGTTTTCTTAAAGGAAGTGACCTGGTTTTTTATATCAAATTGCAATGATAAATTTTCAAAATCTAAATCTAATCCGGGTATCGAGTCTAATGAAAATTTGCGAAAAAAGTCCGATAACGATTAATGAAATAAAAGATGAGTGCAGAAAAACACAGACACGAGAATAAGAAGAGATGTCAATGAAGTATATACTCGTATGTGAGAGAGCTAGTGAAACTGCTCCGAATTCTTAATGACAGTTTCGGTTTTAAATGGGTCCGAATCCGATACATCTCTCGCAGTCGCAGTAAATGGAGTATTTGGAAAAGATTGGTTACATTTTGCCAAATTAAACCTTAATAATTCAAATAAATAAATCATGTTTAAAAAGTGTCTTTGAAATTATACTTTTAGGACAACTTAAGCAAATTCGTAACGAATCATTTCCAAAAACTCCGTTCGCAAGTTCCGGACACATTTAAAATTATGATTAAATAACTTCTTCAAGGAATTCAGGTAGTGACCATACTTCAGGATTTATTTTTTGACATTCTTCTTGAAGTCCTAAAAAATGTTTAAAACTGCTTTGAGCAACTCGACGTTCTAGTTCATCCCATATACCTACTTATGTTGGAATGCATTTAGGTTAGGTAACAGTAAGAAAAACCACGACCTTTCTGTACACCAAATTTTGCTTCCAAATATTGAAGTAAGCCTTTTAATCCATTTTACATTCCACAAAGTGTAAGTTACCAATAGCCATATTTATTAAGATAAAGCTACCGTCATGCTTCACAGTTGTTGACCGTTGCTGTCAATATTTGGGAGAACTTTTCTAATGATTTTGTTTCTGATTTCCTATGAATCATTACAATATGGCCACCACGAGCTGTTAAAATAAATCCGTCCCTATTAGAAAACCCTTTACATGTTTAGAAATAGAATATCATTTCATTAGTTTTGTTTCCAAAGGTTTTTGTTGCTTCGCAACCAGTTCCTCAAAATATAGGTACACATATCTATCAACCGACTGACTATCACTCTATACACCTATCTATTAATTTTAATTCATATAAAGGTAACATCCATCAATTAATTATAGTAATTCCACCTTGTTTCGGTTGACCCAATTCATTCAATTCAATAAAAAAAAAAACCACTACTGAAACTTGAGTATCTATCTCTAACTAAATACCTATGTACCTACATACTTATGATTTTTCATAGTTTCGAATATATATTTTCCCCATGAATTTATTTTCATTTTCAACCTCAAACTCTTTTGTGGTCATAACTATTGCCAAACACAGATATTAATGAGTTGCTTTCACATCTAATTTTTGAAATAATTTTCCACCCAAAAACCCAATTTGATGATAGATAGATACTCGTATTTGTATTCAAAATATAATAAAAGGATTATACCAACCTCGCCCCGAATGTATACTGCGTGTACAAAAACAAAACTTGCCTTTTAATATAACTTCTAAAACCTACGTTAACCATTCCTATACTTATGTATATGCCATCTACCATCCAGATTCAGAACCAGTCGACTCTCAAAAGGCATCCATTTCAAGTGCGTGTCGGTGGCACGCAGAATTGTTGGTGCGGCATTGCTGGTTAGTGCGGTATATAGTTTTATTTTTTTTATTATTATTATTTTATCTAACATAAATACAATCATACGTTCATTTTGAAGAGCCGAAATTTCCACTTCGGAAATATCCAATTAGAGCGTCTCTCTCTCCTATTAACGCGTCCTAAATATTATCATGACTTCAATCTCGTTCTCTATACCTACCGATACCCAAACGCACCCAACCTATAGAAACAATAAAACCCGCTTACCTGATACACTTTTTTCGTCCCCAAGTATTTTCCGACCAATTTCCGCTGAAGCTAAAAACCCGGATAACTGAAACATATTATCAGTTCATTTTTATTATTTTTCACTGAAAAAAAAACTGTATTAAGTGAAAAAAATTGTATGGACCAGAAACAAAATTTGCTGAACGCTTTCATTTCTGCTTTATTTTGCAACTTCACCGGATTTTTATTTTATTTAACTTCTTTCAATTCAAGTCCAAAAGATAAAAACAATTTTGTTTCTAGCATTAAATCTCCGCTTAATGGAATTTTTAAATCCGCTTATGTTAAAGAAAGACTGTGTCATTTCACCATTTCTCTTAAGCGGGTTTTACCGTACCTTTATAGCCACATAGTTTTTAGATTCAGATAAAACATTTTCAGGAAATATTTATGCGAATTGCTATCATCCCTAAAGCTAAGGTTTTCGAGAATGTCTGCGTGTGAGTGTATGTGTGTGAGTGTGTGTATGTGTAGGTTGGTTGTTGGTGAGTGCGGTTAAAATTCAAAATAAATTGATTCCCATGCCCCAGAGGCCCAAAGCAAAGGGGCTTTTATCTATAGTCCACGAAGTCGGTTTTGTTCACACTTCACAATACCAGCATTCTATTGTTGATGGTTAACATAGATACGTAACATTAGACAAAAACTTTCTGAACAATGTAATTTTGAAATTTCCGATTGACCATCGAGATCCAATTAAAATCTATTTACCGCCGCTTAGAGGTTTTTCCTTCCTAGGTATATGTATGATCATTGATGTTCTGTCTATCTAGATGTACGAAATACGCACACAAGATTGAGCAAGTATTTATACATTATATGTTACATACATATAGGGCTGCAGGATAATGAAGGACTCCTTCCCACACCAAACATAGAAACTTTGACTAAATGCAAAGGAAGCACGTGTGTAAATGAGTCATCTCTTGTTCAAATTTAAACAACTTTGTCTGGAGCTATCTATCTATGTATCTGTTGTTTAAACTGATTGGTTCGATATTACATCAGGAATTCATATACCTATGTACATACTCTGATGTAGCAGGCTCCTGCAGGAGGCTGATGCATATTGTTAGACATAGAATGCAAATAGGTATAGGAAGATATTATGTGGCCAATGAACAATATTTGAGGAGAAGATTGATCTTAGAATTTGAGCTTCGTATAATAACTAACTCCTTTAGCAAACTAAAATAATAGTTTATTATTGACATATGATAATTTGGATATGATGACGGTCAAGGAGCGTACCCTACGTACCGACTTCTCTGAAAAACTAAAAGTAGCATTAGAATAATAAAAGCATGTCCAGGGAAATACAGGAGTGTTATCAGAGGTAGGAAAATTCTATTAAAGGAGTAAAGAACCACCCATAGTAAAAAAAAAAAACTACGAAACGTGACATATGCAAAATGGAATGCAAAACTTTTAGACTGAAAAAATTGAAACTCTTGATTTAAGGAATCTGGAATCAACGACCGTGCTTCCGAATTAAAGAAACTGACAATACCAATACCAATAACCTAGATACCTGTGTACTGTACAGTTTTGAATCACTCCTTGCAAGTCTTGTATTGTCTGATTCGATACTCTTGATCAGAAGTCGATTCGGTTTCCGTGCCTTGTAGTGGAAGATATGGACCATTTATTTTAATTTAAGTAATGTGTCATCATCTTTGATATCGTAAAAAAAATTGAGGACAGATTTATTGGTTAAGTCCTTAAATACTCGTAATTACTTATCAGCTTGTTTCAATTCAATTTACTCAAAGAATGTACCAACTTTGTAAGTTTATGAGTTTTTCCTATAAAACGTCAATAAACTTAACATTTTTTTCTTAAATGTAAGCACACGTGTCCTTAAATCAACAATCGTTTCTTTAACAACTGACTTTTCTTTATCTATTTTATAGGTTCTTCTTCTCTTAAGGAATCCCCTTGCTAAGAGCCAATCTTCATTTATAGCTTACAACTGAACACTTTAATCCTGCAACATAAATAATCACACAGTTATTATTTGTTAAATCTGAAATTTAAATTTAAATTCGAAAATAATACTAAACTTAAGAGGATTTATATACGTTGAGATCTTTTTGTAAATCCTCTCTCTCTCTCTCTCTCTCTCTCTCAAAGATAAAGGTTTCTAAATATGCATATATATAAGTTATGGGATTACAAGAAATAATATTTTATAGAGATGGTGTCAAATAAATTTGAAATTTTCTTCACGTGAAAATAGGTATTATTCAAAACGAATATTAAACCTTTCACAGTATAAGATACTCGTATCTAGTAGATACTTAACCAGGGCCAAAAAAAGAAAAAAAAAAAAAAACAACATTAAAATGGTACTCATACACTCCTTGGCTTATGCCGAGAAACAAAAATAGCATTATAAGCAATATTTAAGCTGGTTATCTTTATCCTGTAACTGTCCGAGTGTATGAACATAACCAAAAATCAACACCAACACTAACACTAACATACTTGAGAACTCCAATATCCAAAGATGAAGTGGGTACGGTACGGTCGGTCCCGGTAACTCAGCAAAGATTAGGAAAAGGTAGAGGAAGGCGAAGGCAGGTATACTCAACTCGGAGTCACGTAACTTAACATGAATGCTACGTGAGGTCGATGTGGCAATTTAACACCTTATCTTATTTCAAACGTTTAGTTTTGTCGTATTTGTCTATAGCCAGGAACACTCCTGGTCCTAGCTGCCGAAACCGGGTTTGGAAGGAGGAATTTATTTTGCGGAAAAAACAAGTAAAAGTGTCTTTAAAAAAAAACTTTTTTTCCTAAAATCAAATCAACATCAAATTGCTGAATTTTCCGCTATATCGCTTCTAATTACTTTAATCATTTGGATAATTAAAATACATAGGATCATATACCAACCAACGTGCGTCGTCCTGGTTGTATACCTACATACCTATGTATGTAGATAAGATTTACTCAAGACAAGGCCAACTCTCTTGATCCTTGAAATACAGATAAAATAGGAATAGAAATAGAAGACTATATTATAATAAGGACGAGAACAAGCGGGAACCATAAAAACGACTAAGATGAAGGAAGAAAAAAAAAAAAAAAAACCCAGCGTGATGGAGATGATTACTTCTTTTTTATGCAAATTTATTAAATTAAGTGCTGACTCAATGTGTTGTTCTAAAGAAATATGAAAATGAAAATATATATCCTACCGAGTTCTGACTGACATCATTTCATCCCTCTTCTCTTGAGTTAGACAGACAGACACAGACAAGAAACACTCGGTCAGAACGGTACGAGGGGAAGAGTTTCCAGGAATATGTATGTAGCTGTGTGATTTTAATGTTGGCTTGGCATCATTGGCATTAAAACCAAACTCATACTCCCTGAAAAACCATAAAGATGGCGAATATGATGAAGTCAATATAATTTAAGACCAAGGAATAAGGAATAATGGAGAGAAACCAAACAAAACGGAAGTGGTATCTATACTATATACCTACCTAATAACTAGAACTAACACAGTAAATCACTTTCTCTCTAAACACTTCAAAACGAATTTTTATTGTAGTAACTAATAAATTGCAGATACAATATTTTATGGAAGTTGTACATCCTTGGATTCATATAATGGATTTAGAGATTATGTAAGGTAAGTTTTTTTTGCATTTAAAGCTTTATTTTTAGCACTTTTTAATGGAACTTACTTGTTGAGTAACTGATTTCGAAATTATTTCAATTCCATATAAATTCATAAATAGAAGATGGATTGAATTTTTAAGGTTTCTTCTTTTAATATAAACTCATAAACGCTTTTAATTTCAACGTGGATTGCGACATTCTGTAAAATATATGCTAAAAGTATTGTCTATCCATTTTTGGAACATGAAGGTTCTTCCATAAACGGGGATTTGCAGCCAGTTTTAGAAGTCAATGTGGAAGCTGACCGTAGAATCAAACGGTAAAAAAAAAAGTTCTTGAAAAAATTATTCAATATAAAGCTCCTGGCAGTACCGTGAAAGACTACTGATGTTTGTATGCCTAAGATCAGTGGATCATTATAGTCGAAAGTAGATTTTTCCTAAATTAGTTTTTCTCCTTTGTGAACCATCTTCCTCGTACTTCAACAAACTTTGGCCCGTGAAGAACAAAATTCCTTAGTTGAATGTTTTTTTTTTTTTTGGTGCCACCACGACTGTCCTTACTTAACTAAAAATACCTGAACGTATGTGAGCCGGCCAAGGTCAACTCGGTCAACTTTTTACTGATCAATTTTAGTTTGCAACCACCAGAATTCGTTCTCCTGCTTTACCCTATCCCTCCAGTCCCGATCGGACACAGTCCTACTGAACTGAAGGCTCTTAGCTCCGTCCTGTGTGAGGACGTCTCGATCATAAAGGAGCCGCCTAACTAGGGTTCTGCGGCTGATGTGGTAGATTAGCGGTACTACCTCTCTATCCTGTATCAGCCCTTGACTATCTAAATAGAGGAAAGCATCGGGCGGAATAAACCCACTTCTCTTTCTTTTTTTTTTGTGCATTTTGAATATTCATCATTTGAATTTCTGTATTTAAAAAGGATCATTGGCTTGCTAACGGAAAGTTTTCTTGTTCCATGGTAGGAAGTGCCAATTTTTTTCTGAAACTCTCATGATAAGATTACTTGTCCGTTTGCATTCTTTTAATTTTGAACCATTTGTTATTATCCCTACGACCTCAACAACTCAATCAACCAATAAAAAGATCGACAAGATATTATTGCTGTGATTGCTTAAAGCCAATTTGCCGCTCTAAGGTCTAAGCCACTCTGCGAAGACTGTCAAAAAAAAACTGTAATTTTTAGGTTATAAACATTATCCTTTTTTTTTTTTTTGTTAAGTCTTAACTTTAACAAATAAGTAAATGAGTAAATTATTTATACATGTACATTTATTTTTTTCTTTATGTGAAGTGTAAAAAAATTATTCTGTATTTGTATTAATAAAAATTGTTAAAATTCATATTTGATTTTATTCTACATACATTATGACTTATAAGTAATTATGTATAAATAGTACCTAATCGACACTCTAAGCTTTAAAATATTGTCCGATGCACTACCACGTGATTTGATTTGCTAAAATTAGATTAGATTAGATGTTATTGTCATTCGCAAAGGGTTATCTTTCAAGAATGCCATGATTGCCAATCTATTTCCAATCCAATACCATCACAAACACTCAAGAAAAAGCTGAAAGCATTCCGAGACTTCTTCGCTAAAACCGAATTTCCCAGGACATTTGCTACAATTTATTTAAGTATTGTTGATGTCTTTGGCATTGACAGGAACAATAGCTTTACCATTAGCAGATTAATTCTTGGTTTATAATAAAATAAATATCAGGAGACACTTCGTTCATAATAGTTGTACGGCGGCGGCACTGATAGGTTTGTCAATTGTCCACAGCATGAAGCACAATTATTTAAATTAAAAATTACTACGGAATTGATTATGTGTCTTTCTATCTTTCTTTAAATCTAATTTAATATATTTAATTATTATTTACATTACAAATATGTAGGTACATGTTGCAATACGCAATACGGTGAGAGAAAAACTTTGATTAATACATAATTTAATTTTTTAATCTAAATAAATAAATAAAAGAAAAATATTTGATGACTGGGGGTCCCTGTATCAAGAATACTTTTTGGAAGTCTCTCTTAATCCCCTTTTAGACGATCAGTTTTTAGTTCAGATGTCGGTTTAGTTAAAAAGAGTGTATTTAGAAGTTTTAGTTGGGTTTTCATTTTACTTGTGAGTAGTCAGAAGAGAAGAAATACATTGCGTAATAAACAACGACGACGGAAGCCAAAACTAGAAGAAACAGATGGAGTAAAGATTGTGGACTGACTTGCACGAGTCTTGTATTGATCACTCGAAAATGAAAACAGCAAATCAAAAAACCTCAGGTTTGGCACTTTTCAAAAACCATACAAATTTTTTTGATGGTTGTTTATTTTTATTTGGTTATGAATTTGATCTACTATAGCTTTAATTTTTTCTGAGGACTATTTAAAAAATTCTATTAAAAAAGGTGGACAAAAGCGAACAGAAGAAGGCGCCGGAATTTTTCCATACGATTTGGCAAGCGTTCGTGAATTGAATTGATCAAATGGGGACGCGATGGAGCTTAGAAGTTTCAATGCAAGCAGAAATTTTCATCAGAAGGTCAGATAATGTAGATGATAATAATTTGTTTAGTATAAACATGGTTCCTATTCATTAGAATCCAAGCTTGTGTGGAAAAATCCACCTCCATCTTCTACTATACATATATTGCTGGCCAATAAGATTTGTCGTTCCTAAGCAGACCGTTGAGTTTAATTCACGGGAAGTGAATTTAGTAACTCCTATTTTTATGCTAAAAACGATCGGTGAAAAAATTTCACTACCCTTTAATCAATGACAGCTTCATCACAAAATTTACATGCGAAGCCAAACGACCTTAATAATTCCTCTATGATTTAAAATAAGGTTTGCTGACAAAGATCTTTTGATATAATTTTGAAATGTCACCACTTCATTCATAAATACTTTTTATGGAATGTATTTTGCATAGAGGATGTAAGCTTTCTATACAATGTTGGCAGTCTAGAGGAGTTGAAAAGAAATCTAAAGTAGCTGAATCGAAAAAAAAATATTCAGGATATAATATTTCACAGAGAACTGGAATTGCTTGTAGATAAGCCAACTCAGTAACCTGGCAATATAAATTTAATGATGGCAATACTGCAAGATGTTTTTTCAGGAATTTTCAGAAATAACTGAAGTAAATCGGGAACTTAGAGCGTTTTCACATGATCTTAGAAGTGGAAAGTGGACATTTTATATAAATGAAAATACATTTGAAAATTATGCATCTGAAACAAGAAACCTTCATTTAAATGAGTATTCATGGTACACTATGCCAGTGAGTGTTTTTAATGGAAAGTACATACATCATTGCGTCTGATAATAGGAACAAGGACACAAGAAAATTTAGAGAAATGTTCACAATGAAGAATTTAAGATTGAACACAAACACAGATCTCTTTAATCGCCTGTTGATTTTTTCAGATCCATGTAGATATCGAAAGTTTGCGACACGTTTCAAGACGAATACGTGGCATGATACCAACAGAAGTCCTTCCTTTGTTATCAATCGATAACAACCAAATCCAAGATGAATTTTTGGCTAATGGAGATGAAAGTGAATAATTAAACTACATACAATATTATTATGTAATACATGTCTGTACATAATTTCTTATACGATGTACTTATAACATAAACCTGAATAATGCTTTAAAATTAATGTCTTAAAGTATCTACCTATTATATAAATAAACTTGAATGGACTTGGATTTTAAATACAAAAAGGTAGGTATTTAAAAAACATCATCTTTTTTGCGTATCATCGGTAATAGTTAAGTAATTTTTCGTTAACACAATATTATTTCTTAGAATTACCTACATAATATAACATCAAATAATTAATAATTTAAAATACGATAATAATATTTTAAAAATGATTTTGTTCTGCTAAATTGGTTTCTTTTTCGATTAGTAATCTCTATAGGCACCGTTGAACTTATAAATACAAATTTTTATCGGAGAAAAGTTCAGATTCTTCTGGAAATTTTTGTTTGTACTGGCTTTAACCATTTGCAATAAAAAATCAAATTTTTGTATTCCGTACTGAATCACTGGCAAAAATTCTGTCTGTCCAAATTATCGTAAGCGACGAAAATCAAATTTTACAGAAAAATGTTTTTTTTTATAAATTGTACATTTTTAATTATGATTTAAAAATATTTAGATATTATTTTGGAGGAAAAAAAACGAGGATGGGTCTGTAATGGCTCAAATAAGTAGTTTCGATAAAAAACCCCTTTTCGACAAAAGTGTCCTTAAGGTTTTTACAAGCCTTAATTCTGGGGTGCCAGCACGTAACTTGATACAATCGAGGATTGTTGATCGCATATGAACTCGAAACAAATATATTTAGGCAGCACGTAACTTGAAACGAGTTTGATTGTGAAATATATTTAAAAATATCATTGTGAATCGTTTTTTGAAGTGTCAAATGATTTTTTTTTAATTTTTTGGTATATAAAAATTAAAAATTATATTTTTTGATTCAGAAAGTGAGAATGAAGAATGTTTCTTCGCAAATTGAACGCAAAACTTTTACATAGAGGGGTGAGGTTTAAAAATGGTGTTGACCCTAGGAGGATTTTCCTGACCTTGTATCTAACCGACATCACCTTGACTACTGCTACCTATTATTGATGCAGCAGTTCCTAACTCGCGCCTGCACCTTTTCAGATGTACTTTCACCCCTTTTAAGTTTTTCAACCTCCACCACTGTCTTTTTTTGTTTAAGCTCAAATGATGTTTAGGATTTAATTTCAAGTCAGAAATCTTTTTTAGGACATATGATTGGTGATTGCAAGATTGAGGAATTAAATTATTGCAAGCTTGAAATTGAAGTCATAAAAGTCTGCTTTCTTTTGTACATTTCTTTTCATCATGTAGATATACTTTAAATTTAAACCTCAATAATACGCTTAATCAACAAAAATACAAATTTGAACTTAATTATGTATACGTTATAATAAAGCACAACGCATATAAAAATTTGAACATGTTTTGAGTGGAATTTCATTATAAAGTTAAAATACCTACTTTCCTCAGGGATGAATGGATAAACAGTTATTTGTTTTTCCTTTTTTTTTTTTTGTTAGTCCTTCTCCTCATCCCTATGCTCGTGCAGGATGTAGGAAGAATAATTTATGTATTGTTTAGTTCCTCCGAAATGGCCAAATCTATACTTGGTCGGTGGAGTTGGTGGAGGTGACTGGCAGAGAGCTGGATTAGTTAGGGTACATATCTACTTTGAAACATAAGCTGAGACTATGTTAAGGAATGATATGACCTGATGGACCTACTCACAGGTCGTATAGTCGTAGCTCCTCTGTACTCGAGTCACGTGCTTCACGTTGAATAAAGTACTTTGTTTGTTACTACTTTTACATTTTGTACGAACACAAAGTTGTGCCGAAATCGATCTATGGTTAATCTAAATGTTTGTTCAATTAGAACAAATATTATGGCGAACCATGATGAATAAATTCTTAGGTTGAGTTGCATTGGAAAAAAGTTTATTCTGGTATTGAATGCGTTGTTGAATTTCTTAACGTTGGATATTGCAAGAATAATAAAGAATATTTTTGGTTCTCACTCTTTTCTCACTTCTTTTTTTTTGATATCACACCAAAGATTTTTCGATGGGGTTGAGATCAGGTGATTGTGTTGGCTAACCCATAACCTCAACACCATTAACGTGAAACCATTCCTTAGCCGCCCGACTTGTATGTTTTGGGTCGTTGTCTTATTGGAAAAGGAAACATAATTCTACCTAAAATTTGAACATCAGAATGTTGAATTTCCTCAATACTGTGTATTTGGCCTACACCACAATACGTTAAACAAGCCCAAACCATTGTTTCGAACCCTAGTGTTTGACGGTTTTTGTACATAGTACATATATATTTTGACTGGTATTCAGTGTTAGGTGGACGACGAACGTACTGTCGGGATCCAGCACCAAAAAAAGAACAATTTTGCTCTCGTCTGTCCACAAAATATTGTGCCATTTCTCAAGTGACCAGCTTAAATGTTCCTTGGCAAACTTCATACGAGCTTCGAGGTGTTTCTTTGTTTAATGGCCTTTATGACTTTATGTGCACTCCGGAGGATGTCACAAACAGAGTGGAGAGAATTCCATCTCGTCACACCTGAAAATTTCAGTTGAGATCCTAAAGTCGCAACAATCCTATTTATGACAGATAAAATACTTGATTAAAAATAATCAGTAATTTTAGGTAGAATCGAATTGTCAAGAAAATTAAAGCGGAATTTCAACAAATTATTGTTACAATTTTAAGATTTTTCTTTTTCAAAATCGTTGGACCAGTTTTTTTTTTAATCTTTATGAAAACATATTCCAAACATTTTTTGAGAATGCAAATTTCTAGAACCTTATAGTTCTTATTTAGAAAATAAGATTAAAAAAAATGTATCGAACCGTTTTTGACATAACCAAAAATAAAAAAAAAAATACTTTAAAAAACAAATTTGTTTTGAAAATTTGAAGAAGAAACATTATTAAGTTCATAAACGGGTTTCCACATTAAATTTTCATCGAAATCTGTCAAATGGCTTACGAGTTATCGCTACTATATGATATAACAATTGACTGAAGCTTCATCGTCAATATCAATTTGGTCTTCGAAATTAGCATTGTCATCATCTCCCCATTGTTTATGATATTTTCACAATTTACGCCGAATTTAGCGTGAATCTCATGAATCACATCATTGATTGGGTCGTGTCGTATGCAATCCCGAAAACCGCCTGCAGGCAAGGGTAACTGATTTTCTCTCGAAAGACTCTGTTAACCATCAATGGCACGTTTTAAATTTGCGTTAACAAAATAAATGCCTTACTGTCTACAAAATATATTGGCAATCAATTCCACAATTAAATTTTTAAATTTATTTTGCTTTGACACAGAACTTATGGTCTTTTTTTTCTATAGGTTTATTCCTTTCAAATGCTTCTTGTGTCCCACGATGCCTTCACATGACGTTTTAAGTTGGACTTAATTATTTTGACCCTTTAAGTCTTGCTTGATAGGAGCAGTACTCTGCAATTATCCCTTTTGATTTTCGGTGAAATTCAGTATATAATAACATATGAAAAAAAAATCCACTAATCCAGAAGTTGAGTTAAATTATCACAATTTTTTGGAGCTTGTAATTTTCGAAAATAATATACACAACTTGGTCGGACATACTTTCTCCTAATATACCAATAAGGAAATACTTTTATGCATTTGTTATAGGAGCATCAAGGACGTGCGAAATTGGCTAAGGTCTTGATTGAATTTACTCAAAAAATTTCAAAAAGACTTTGCAATGACTAAAATACTAGAACCAGTCAAAAAGTACTGCAGTCAATTAACTTACAGTCAACTGAATGCTTTCTTTAACTGTACAGAATATTTGCACTGACCGTTAACTGGTTTGGTTATACCACGAATGCAATCGTGCATATTACTACATCTATTGGTACAACTTAACGAAGCATTCGTTAAAAATTTAAAGTACTATACTTTGTCTCCTAAAAATTGTCAGTACAGGGAAGATAGGATGTTTGCCTTTCATTCGCACTATTTTCTTTTTTAATAAGTCTTTTTCATTTGAAAGCTCTTTCAAGCTCTTTCAGAGTTGACTACTGCGAACAATGAAATGGCAAACATTTAAAGAAAACGTGTTGAGGGTTACCTTGGTTTAATATTGAAATTCTTTTTTTATTTATAATAATGAAATAATATTTATCTTTGCCACACCACTAAGAGGTAAGATAAAAGGCGCGTTTTTGAAGGGTATCCCCAGTAGGCGTAATCCCTTTTAAATAAATAACAAGTGGAAAATAAACATGTATTCTTACATATTAATGTAACAAAAAATAAAATTAACAATCATAACATAAAACAATATCACAAAAATACACGAAGTATCAATAAACCTACCGCACGGTACGAAAATCTACGCAAATAGTCATTTTCTCTGCAGAAAAGAGCTTATCCTTTTATAACTGCATTTAAACGGATTTCCCGCACAGTGCAATGCAAAATGTTCAACACCAAGTAAACACTTTCTGCTTAAGAACTTTTTTAAAAGCCCTAAAAAGAAAAGCTCGTGAACAGCAACCATAGGAAGAACGACGATACAAGTTACCTACATTGGTAAGGCAACACTGCATATCATAAATATAAATATAACATGAGGGTTGAAATGCCATAGACTATACTCAGTGGTCAGTGATCAGTCCACACTCAGATGTGTGGCAGAATAGTCGTGTGGGAGCTGCGTCAGATTAAATGAGAAATTCAGTGGCGGGTAGTAACAATTTTGTTTCGACTTTTTTCAAGTCAGTATAGTGTGAAAATAGGGCGAGCTACTGCTTCAGAAAAAGCTCTCCCATAAAGCCTGTACTGACAATTTTTAGGAGACAAAGTATAATGCTCGAATAAAAGTTTTCGTACGAATATTATCTTACAAATGAATTTTTTGAGAGAAGGTTCGTTCAACTTATGAGCGTGTTTGACACATCTTTGATTTTTGAAATTAGTGTCTGAGAGATTTTACTTCCACCATTTTGAAGGAAGGACATTATCCTCAGATGTCACATATCGATATCCCAAACAAATTTTATTGGATTGAGCTCACAGTGATAAGGTGGTAACCGAAGAAATTGATATCCCGAAGCTTGGCCAAGTTTTCAACGGCGAGTTTTTGGTATTGGTTATTTTTTTTAACGCGATACCTAACAGATCGGCCTTAATCATGTCCTCATCATACAACAACGGTATTGGGCTCGAGATTTGAGAAGCGATAAGACTTTTTGAAAACCATTTTTCATACAGCTCAGCAATTATTTCTTTGTAATATTCGCCACTATTAACAGAAACGAAACACCCGTCGGTCGGTCGGCTACAAAACTAGTTGAAGTGCCTTAATGCGTTATAATATGCCTTTTCCATTTATGCATCTTAAACGCAAACCTGTGGAAAGTCCTTCTTTAAAGGCTTGGTCACCAAGTTAACCAAGTTTTATCCGTGGCGTAAATATTACCCATGTTATGGTTTTTCTTTGACGTATGAAGCTGAAACCTATAGATCTACATCAAAGAGTATTAGGCTTTGTGAAAAAGTATGAATGGAATCGGTGATACCTCTGTGATCCTTGATTAGACGGACCATTCTTATTTCTTATCAGAATTCCTATCCAGCCGTATATAAAGCTCTTAATTTTTCGAATTTATTTTGAAGCTCTTGGAAAGGATTTCAGAACTCAATTTAAAGCGGATGCGTAAGTTGTCAACATGCCACGACTTATGTAAGCAATTTATTTGACAACATTCATTATCCTGGAGATGTCAAAGTTGTAGTCACCAAATTCAAAAAACTTCATTTAATACCCACGTGCACCTTATTTACCCCAAATCATTTTACACGCAAACACACGCACAGAAACAACATTGCTTTTCGAAAAAAAAACTCTCAGACCTGTATATGTACATATGTATGGCACATTTAATCCTTGCAATTTATTTCACCACAAGTCATCAGCATAGTAAATACCGACCAAATTGCTATCATATATTCTTCTCTCAAAGTTAAGTTCCGTCGCTTTGTAACATCTGTTTCCGAAATCAAAAGTCGTCGTCGTCGCATGGCTGAGCAAAAAAAGAGTACCTTAATGTATATAATATACCTTACATCAATCTTAATAGCATTCGTCACATATCCTTTTTTTCCGTTGGTATGTGTTGTTGTAAAAAAAAGAAACCTCAATAAACCCATAAACCATTCGGACCAACCGCAAAGGCTTACCTATCTTAAAAAATTCCAACAAAAAATTTGGAACTAAAAAAAAGCTTGAAACTAATCCGAATGGCCGTCCCTTTTAACATTAAATAATAATGATTGTCCTTTTGAAATTCCAAAAAAAAAAAGAAAACTAACTTTAGCCTGATATATGAGCCTTATCAATATCCTGGCCGAAAGTATATAGGATACCAAAGCAAAAGGTTAAAATGGAATAGTTTTTCTTGCTCAATCTAAGGGCGTAATTCGTCGTCCTTCGACGACGACGATGAACGACAACAGAGGACGCCCGAGTGCGTAAATTTTAAAGTTTTGGATCGTTTTTTGTTGACTTCACTTTGCTTAGACGATGAAAGATGGCTGCTTGGAGATGCTATTTGAATTTGATGTCCCCTTGCCCTCAGATACCGCCGCTTATAGTTTTATAACGAATAGGTATGCATATAGAACTGACGACAAAAAGCTTATCAAAGGGTTCAAACCTCTTAAGAGAAGAGTGGGCGATTCAAAAGGTTGACTGCTTAAATGGATATCATTCCCTATTTATCCGTTTTAAAATGAAACCTTGTATCGCCTTGGACTTGGAATACAGTGGTGTGCTTATACTATTGACACTTGTGTAAAAAGAGCAAAATTTTAGGTTAAATACTTTTCGAATAGAGCAAAACACGACGACGAATAGTCCTTTGTCAGAAAACTTTCCACACCACTGTACTATACAAGAATTATTCCTCATCTTTAATAGCTGTATTCTCGTTCATTCTATTGGAACATTAAAATGTGTTTGGAAATCAATCTCGTTGTTTTTATTGTAAGCCAAAGCAGTTGAGATAGCAGACAGCACCAAGCTATGAAAAGATACGAAATGAAGACGAGTCCTTAATGTCCTGTCATCTTTGGTGTCATGAGCTATAAAATTGATTATTAATTTGGGTCCTTTGATTTAAATTCAATTAGTCATTAGGTTAAGTTCTCTCTCACTCTGTCGCTCTCGATAGTGTGTGTTTATTTGACAGATAGGTATACAGTATATCTACAAAATACAAACGTGTTGCCAGGATGATTGTATCTTTATGTGTTGAATAATGTAGGATGTAGGTTAAGATACTAACAAATAAAATAACAACAAAACCAATACATCTATATACAGGTTTGTTTAATGTATAAGTTTGGCAAAATGATTGCAATCAAATCTCGAAATGACAAATTGTTTCATTGTCATTCTAATTTCTTTTTCAGTGTGAGTTTATTGAAGTGATAAATGGTTAACGTTTTTAGATACGATTATATTACGAAAAAGGTTTTTTAGAATTCTTTAATATTTGCGAAACACTCGTAAACAAATAGTGTCTTATACGAAAGCACTTAACCAACATATAAGAAGTGAATTTAGACCACCTATAAGAAAATATAATTACATAATCTGAAGGGAAATGCGTGACGACAGAATTTTCATTTGATTTATCAGATTCATCATTGAGTTTCTTCTCTAAAGTGACACAGCAGCTTTCAAGTGTAGAGAGTCTGAGTTTTTCCAAACGCATATCTGCATATCTTTCGAAATTATTGAAATATCTGCTTAATGCATTCGTTGCAATATTTTTAAGATGATGATTTAAACATGGGTCAAAGATAAATTTTATTTATTACCTATAATTTTATGCCATCCGCATTCAGAGCCATTTCTGTTTGAGTTATTGTTTTCGGTGTATTTATTGGAGATATTTTCATTGGTTTTCTTTTTGGTTGCATGTAGCGGACCCAGGTGAAAAATGTTGAAAAATTCGTAATATCCGCAAAAATTAATATATTAACATAAAATATGTATGTACGTTTACAAAAGTTACTTTACTACAGATACCTTTATTCAGTCTCAGTAAAATAATTTTAAAAAATTGCAGCATAATAAAAGCAATCTTATTTTTCATAAAAGTCTTTTTATTTTCCATAAACACAGGGACATTATTGTAAGTAAGTAAGTAAGTAAGTGATTCATTAATTTACATTTTGATATTACATTAAAATTACAAAATATGAATTTAAGAGCTATGGCTAAGCCGTCAGCCTGGTTAGCAAATTTATATACATGTATTTTGTTAATTCAATTCAATTTTCAATACATAAAATAGAGATTAAAGACTCAAAGATATTCTGATAATAATAACTTCCTATACTTATAAATTGTTTTTAAAAAATTGCTTAGGGTTTTCCAGTCGCACTCATTTAGAAGTTGTATGGTTTCCTGCATCGAAGAGTTTCTTTTCTAAAGAATATTAGCCTTTGCGGTCTGAATAAAGGGCATATACTGATGATGTGAAAGCGATCTTCTTTCGATTTCAGATTGCAGAGCGTACAGAATTGATTAAAGCTTCCATTATACGGGGTACCATTTAGGGAGAGGAGCTCACACCTTGCTTTGAATATCATTGATATTTCATCGTAAGTTAGAGAGTCATGAAAGTAGTTTTTACAGTTGAGGTTAAAGTTGAGCTGGCTGTATAATATTCTGCTTTCGGAATCGCGCGCCTTTAAGAAGAACGTACCTCGGATGGAATCTTCATAGACATTATTGTTTTTGTACTTACATTTTGTTTATTCTTTGTCTGATTGCTTTGAAATTGTTTATTGTTTAAATTGTTTGGACAAAAAGTGTAGTGCTGAAACCATACGACGGGTATTAAGAGATGCTAATTTTAATGGAAAGAGTGCCCGAAAAAAGCCATTTATTAGTAGCAAAAATAAAACCGCAAGACTTAAATTTGCTCGTGAGCACATACCAAGGATTCATTATTTTGGGATACGGTTATATTCACAGATGAGAGCAAATTTAATCTTTACGGGTCGGATGGGAAAGCATACGATTGGAGGCAGCCAAATACTGAGTTCCAGCCTAACGGTGGAGGTCACGTTATGGTTAGGGGCTGTATGTCCTCTGCTGGTGTGGGAAACCTGGTTTTCATTGAAGGCAATATGGACAAAAATATGTACTTGGATATTTTAAAGCAAAGTGCCCATTAACTCAATATTAAAGACACCTTTCGAGTATAACAAGACAACGATCCTAAACATAAGTCGGGAATAGTACAATCTTGGCTGATTTGGAACTGCCCTCATATTATACAACTACTGCACAATAACCAGACCTCAATGCGATCGAAAATGTATGGTCAAAACTTGAGTGCGAAATAAGAAAACACGACATAAGATCGAAGGCAGACCTATAAAAAGCTCTTTTGGAAGAATGAGGACTGCTTTCTTCGGAGTACACCAGAAAGCCCGTGGAATCAAGCCGAAGAGATTGGACTCATTGCTTAAACAAAAAGGATACCCCACTAAATATTAACCTAAACGTGTTTTTTGTTTTTGTCTACATTGAAATGGTTTTTTTTTGTTTCATTTCGCAAATTTCGCATCATTTAAGCTGTGACCTATTTTTTAACGATAAAAAAATAATATCCTCTTGTTCAATTGTAAAAACTTGAATTAATTCTTTTTTTGTTATATAGTTCAATAAACCCAGCAAATTAGATGACATTTGTTTTTTGTTATACAGGAGAGCATTAAACTTCATAGTTTTGAAGTTATTGGCACGATTTGCATGAAATTTTCAGAAATGATATTTCGTAATATTATTTATGTGTGGAAATGTTCAAAATCAAAATTTTGCCCAGTATTTAACTTTTTTTGGAGATACACACTTTTCACTAGAAAATGTTACGGGTACTATATGAGGATATTCACATTTTTCCTACGCTGTTATCAGTCCGTGCATACGAATCTCTAGGTTCGTGTAGGTATTTCCTATGAAATTAATAACCTTCATCAAACATTCAAAAAAAAAAAAAACAAACACAAATAAATCAAACTGAAATCTTTCAAAATCTTCTTTTTTTTTAATATTTTTTGCAAAAATAAAGCAGGAAATGTTTTCATATCATATCGTTCAGTTTGTATCTTTGTTGATCGTCTTACATCCAATGTAGTCCAATAGTTATCGGTGTGTCTCAGTTTGTACTGAATTACCGAATCTGATGTATATTTGATTTGTTTAAGATCATTTACTGTTGGTTCTCCAACTTTACGACCTGGCCTTATTGAAGAAATGTATTTTATGCACGAAAAGTCTTTAAAAAAGGTATGGTTAAGATACCGAACTTCGTATGGAAATGGTTTTTGTCGTGCATTCTCGCAATGACTGATATAATCAGCTGGGACATTGATGTCTTTGTTTCTGAGTATTCGCTCAATAGCTGAGTGCATTGAATCTGCCTCCATTTGTGTATGGCCCTTGTAAAGGTATTTCTGAATGATTGTTATGTCATGAATTACAGATGTATTTAGCAATGCATTGGATAAATATGGGTTTCTGTTTTGGCCTGTGCAACCATCGCTCTAAAATATAATCTTTGAAGTTTGATCTGTCATAAACAATAAGCTTCATGGGTATTTATACACTGAGTTACAAAAAAAGTGGCGCACCTTGAAATTTTGCTATAATTTCATAAAAGATGAACAAAAAAATATTTTTTTAATGCAATTTTGTTTTTTGAGATAAAAATAAGTAATTCACCTAAAAAAATGAAAAAAAATGTTAAGAATCTACGAATGAAGCAAAAATTAAAAAAAAATTAGCAAAAACTTCATAAGTTAACATTTAAAATTTTTATTTTTATTTTTTTTAACGAGTCTTGTTTCCTTTCTAGTAGTGGGTATTTTAACCCCAAACATCTAACAAATCTTTAATTCGCCTGGGAGTACCTTGGATTAGGTTCCTTAAGATAGTGTCGTCCAAATTGTCCCATTCTTCGATTAGAGCAGATCTCAGCCCACTAAGTGTCTCGGGAAGGGCAGGTCGCCTCCTAATCATTCGTCCCAGCATGTCCCATACATGTTCGATGGGATTCATGTCCGGGCTCATCACAGGCCAAGCCATCACGTCAAATTCGACTTCTTGCAAGTAATCAGTAACACACCTGGCAACATTTGGTCTAGAATTTTCCTGAACCAGAAGCAAGTTTTCGCCAATAAATGGTGTGAATGGAACCACATATTCATTCCAATTGTTAGTGATGTAATATTTGGAGCTCACCGACCCCTCCACTAACTACAGCTCGGTTTTTCCTTGCAAGGAAATACCTGCTCACACCATGACGGAACCTCTCAAGAAATTTTCAAGGATGACAACTGTTACCGAAGAGTATGTCTCACCTGATCGCCTCCACGCTCTGCTATGTCCATCTGGTGACCGCAGACAAAACCTGGACTCATAAGTAATAGGAACTCTGATCCAGTCAACCTCGGACCATTTTTAGTAAAGACGAGCAAATTCCATCCACTGGCGATTGTGCTATATCGTGAGTCTTGGTACACGAATTGGCCTCCTTGCTCTCAGACCACTCTCCACTAATCACCGCCTCACTGTTTGTGCATTCACAGCCCTCTCTCCAACGGATCTAATTCTGTGAGACAGCTCAACCGCTGTTTGATGACGATCTCGAAGACTTTGAAGTACCCAATATCGATCGGTCTTGCATCAGGTGTAGCTCTGGTGGACCTGAACCTTGACACCGGGCTACGCCGGTACCTTTTAATGGTTCTTCTAGCGTCGTCTCCGGTTTTTTATTCATAATAGCGGCATACCGCACACTACGTCCATCCTCAGCAAAGCCAACCCCCTGGCGAGTTCTTCTGCCGTTATTTTGCATTTTTTTCACAAAATTATTAAAAAACTAATAAATCAACCAATTAAAATAAGCCTAAAACATTTAACTTATTTAAAAATTTACGGGGCCACGGAAGCCAAAATCCGTACATCTTGCATCTGGTATGAAGAAATTAATATGTTGGGGTTTTTCTCAATAGGAATCACGTTTTACAAGGAAAATGGAAAAATTATTTGCAAACAAATACACAAATATACCACTTAACTAAAAAAGACTAAGCTTTTTAAAAACATAGCGGTATATTGTCAAAATGATTACAAAACATCAACAAATATGATTGCGCTACTTTTTTTGTAACTCAGTGTATTTTAAATTGTGAAATAATGAACAGTGAGTTTTGTTTTGTAGTACATAGCTCCTACTTTATTTTTAAGAGCTAGCAACACAGATTGCTTGTCCATTGTCAAAACAACTTCTGATGTTTCACAAATTTGGCTTGGCTCTTTGAATTCCTTGCTTCGTCTTTTAGTACAAGATGTTGTTGATAGGCTTCTTCAGTTAAATTTTTAGCTTTATGGGCAACACATGTATCACACTGGTCTTTCCGCGGACGAAACAGTGACAACTGACAAGTTTATTTTAAAGAACTCTTCATTAAATGTAGTTCTCGAAACAGGTGCCTCTTCTTGTTCCTTGCAATAGGTATTGAAATAAAACCTATAAAGATCTTGTTTCGTTTGCCAAATCGTTTCCAAATAGAGTGGTTGGGTAGACGCCCGACAGCAATGTGATTCAACCTTTGGCAGTAAATTAAAAAAAATCGGTTAGTTTGATTCGACTTGACACTTTTTGTCTGATCTGTAATGTAGGATTTATATTTATAGCATCAATAGGGTAACTCTTATTATTTTCGACATTCGTGTCAATTAGGTCATTTGGATCAGTTTGGCGTTCGTCGTCAATACCAGCTTTAATCCATAACAAAGTGCAGTTATTTTTAAGCCCTAGTGTGTTATTAAACATCTTTTTACAAAAACGATACGTTAAACCCTCGTGTTTTAGTTGATACATAATGCGTCTGGATTTGTGAGCCTCACCTCTTCGTCGCTTGACATTTTGTAATTGGGCCCGACTGTGACGTATTCTCGTTTTTCTAGCCAAGATTTTTTCCAAAACAAGTCGAATAGTAAACGCCTTTGTGTTTCAGTCCACTTGCGACATTCAAGGCGAGTATTTTTTTCGGATAGCTTGCATTTACACGGGCTGACTAAAAATTTTCCAGGTTTTTCTACTGTGTACTTCCATTTTCCGTCGGATTTCTTTTTACCTTTATAAGGCAGTTCCATTTTCCTCTTCTTTTTATTTTCTGCATACTTACTATCTCTCTTACGTTTTTTCGGTTTTACTACTTCTTTATTTTGGTTTACAGGACCTTCCATTTGAAATCCCTCATTTAAAGATATTTCGGAATTTACAGGAATTTCGAGAATCTCTTCATGTCTCGATGACACTAATTCCTCCGGCTGCAGTGTCAACTTCGACGTCGTATGCTATCAATATAATATCGTTTTGGAGCGCTTCATTCAATAGATTGAAATCATGAGGTTCAGAACTTGATGTTAAATTTTAGGAGTCTTTTTTCTTGTTATTCTGTAATGTGATGTTCAACATATTGAGCATTTTCAAGATACGAGACATGACGAGGACCTAAAAAAAAAAGTTTTCATGTCCAATTCTAACGGTTATTTTAGACGCCAAATGTGTATATCCTTTTCCTACTGAAAGAGTGATGACAATGTAAATTGTGTAAGTCATTTCTTTTTTTTAACACAGACTTGTGGGATAACTATACAATTATGGAGTTAAAAAATGAATTTGCGGTACACTTACCGCTACTTTTGTATTGAAATGAGTTAATCACAAATAATATATTATTTATTATGCACGTATATTACATACTTTTTAAGAGCACGATATCACTCACACTTTTACTACCGCATAATAGGGAGATACACGGTTTTCTCACAAAATTAAGTGATCATGGAGTTACACCATTTTCAAATTTGCCAATAAAATAAAAAGTATGAACTTCAAGGGGATTCCAAGTTTAAGTAACGGTAGATATCAGGTTTTACTAACAGATGTCATTCAAATCTCATTTTCTCTCCGTCAGGTCTGTTGAGATCAGTTGTTAATAATTTTTTGTTATAATAGGCATGTTTGATTGCATTTTAAAAAATCCGAAGAAACATTGGGCGAGCAATTTAAAGTTAAAAGCCCAAAGGAAGCTACGATGGTAGGGACAGATTATTCGAAAAAAAATTTAAAGAACTTTAAATGAAATATTAAATCCTCGGAACATTCCATTTCAGATCCTATTGCAAACAATAATAACATGTTTCGTCACATGCATGATGCAGTTGACACTTATTTTTAAGATCTACAATTCATAAATTAATCAGTAATACTTTTCCATTTTTGCTAAAATAGTCCAAGAATATTTTTTTTTTCATCTACTTTGACATTTTCTCTAGCCCAAAAGCCTCGTAGTCGCGCCAGCTGACATCAATTTTAATTCTCATACCAGTACTATAACCATCAAAATAAATTCATAGCGTCCGTGCCAAAATCACCGTAAAAATTTGACCCTACAGAATGTCTTTATATACAATTATCAAAGTCTGAATAGACATGGTTGAAACACAAGATTTTGTATGTTAATCCTTCCATTACTTTGTTTTAACTGTTCATTGCCAACTTTTAGCAGCATCTCTGAAAAAAGCTTTTTCCATGTGAAGTCAATGAAAACCTCATGTTAGTTACAGTCGCGACAAAATAAATAGCACACTTCTAGTAGAAATTTCTTCTAGGCTTTAAGCTACAAGTGCACTTTTGATACCGGTACTGCAAAGTATGGATTGTTCTGGGTTTCCAATGTAAATTAACGGGATATTATTTTTTTGCAATTATTTTATAAACAAAGTCAAATGTAAGTCAAATAGTAAAGAGAGTGCACTCGAGCCAAGGCATTTTAAATAGCACACTTTTTTAATTTATACAATTATTCTTACTTTTTTGAAGGTAAGTTAAAAAGATAAGAGTTTTTTTTTTAGTTTACGTTATATTGCTTAAATTATAATGATAAAATGTAGTATGGGACGTGACAAACATTCAATAGAGGATTTCAGGCTACGAGTTCTCGATTTCAAGACAGAAGGTCACACTAACTCGGTTATCGCGCTTAAGTTGGAATGTTCCTGGAAAAAAACTTTTAAATGCCCTTCACGATTGCCAGGAAGTAGGTGCTAAAAACAAAATTCGCAAAAATCGATCCAGAAAAACCACCCCACGAACAGATATTGCCATCGCCCGCCTAAGCAAAGCTGATCCCTTCATGACTGCTCCCAAAATAAAAGATGGAATTGAACACGATCTTGGAGTTAATGTGTCAGTAAGCACAATTAATAATCGACTGCGTGAGAAAAAAATATTTGGAAGGATTTGCAGGAGAAAACCCCACGTTTCTAAGCGGAACCTTTTGCGTCGATTGAAATTTGCAAAGGAACACATTTCAAAACACCATAGTTGGTGAAAAAATGTCTTCTGGACCGATGAGTCTAAACTCAACGGCTTTGGATATGATGGTAAAAAATATGAACGACTTGGGATCAAGCAGGCACACATCCCAAAATAAGCAATATAGACGGTGAAGCATGGTAGAGGTGAAATTCTGGTTCAGGGGTGTTTTTCTTTATAAAGGAGTGGGTCCTCTCGATCGCATAAAGAGTATTATGGACCAAATATAGTATAAGGAGGTCCTTAAAGACACGATGCTGCCGTATGCTGAGGAGGCAATGCCACTGAAGTGGAAATTTCAGCAGTATAACGATCCGAAGCATACGACTAGGTCTGTGAAACAATGGTTATCTACCCAAAAAATCGATTAAATGGAAGGGCCAGCCCAGTCTCCAGATCTTAATCCTATTGAGAATTTATGGAATAAGGTAGACAAAACGATAAACAGATCAGCTACTTCAAATTTGGACAAATTTTGGGAGGAAGTTTAGCGAGCGTGGTATTCAGTACCTGTTGAACGATTCAGGAGTCTCATTTTGTCTATAAATGGCAGGTATGCAGCCGTAATTCAAAATAAGGGTTACCCGAAAAAGTATTGACGATCTTTCTGTAAATTATGATAAGTTTTTTGTTGCTTATTTATTTTTCTTGTTATTATTAATGAAGTGTGCTATTTATTTTGTCCTAGTATTATTTGAACTATTTACATTATTTTGTTGTTTTTTTTTTCCTATGGATTCAACATAGAATTTTTTTTCTATAAAATGAAAATTAGCTTTGTTTTTAGCTATTTATAAATAAAACAACTTTTCAGGCAGAAGAAAATGCAAACATTTTTCATTTAAAAAGACTTTTAATACATGTGCTATTTATTTTGTCGCCACTGTATAAGCTCTAATTTATTGACATTTGGGCAAAGCTTGGATCTTTTTAGAGAAGCATTTATTTTGTCAGCACGTGTGCCTCGGGTCACAACTGGTAGAATGTGACAAAAGTCTCCTGACAACAGAATTGTAGGTACATCATCCTACTGTAAAAACGCATCAAAATCCGTTGCATAGTTTTAAAGATCAATGGACAGATAGCGAGAAGCGAATTTGTTTTGAACTATGAGTGATTAGAACTTACATATGTAAAAATAAATGATCAAATGAATGTCCTTTATATTGATGGACTGGTAGGAATGCTTTAAAACCGTGGCATTAGGAACTGATCTTAAATGCTTGCAACTTATTTATAAGAATCTACCAAAAATAGTTCTATTATTCATGGATCAATCAAGGAAGATAAGCAATATGTTCTTACAAATAATTATACAAATAACTGAACTGCTTGTAAAACCATTAATGGCCATTTCAGCACTTCCGTCCACGGGTGGTTTGATTAATTATTCTTGAATTATAGACATGGATTCTCTTTCATTCGGAAGTTTTATTTTGGGTTCCCTAGAATCTAATTTCGTCATTTCTAGAGTGATGTATTTATACGTGTACGTTAGAGATTCCATTTTTCGTTTCCGATATCTCAAGAACGAACGAGTTTTTTTATAATTTACTTGCACTCAAACCACGTGCCAGAACAGAGTAAGGTGAAGAAGAAGAAGGATGGGGAAGAAGATTTCGATGCAGAGGACAATTAGAATTTTCCATAGGTGACGTCTCATAGAAACTTGGAGAAATAGAAAAAAAAAACACTGTCAAAAACACATAAGCAGTCAAGCTCTTCTACACCATTGCTTTCCAAAAAGTTATAGGTAACAAAAATAAAAAGTGAAAGAAAATAGGTAATAAAGTAACTTCCTCAGAAAATCAACGATATACGCCACTGGGTACATATTATTCATCTTTTATTTTTGAATAAATTTTATATATGTAAAAGCAATAAGCTTCCAAAAAACACGTATTTGTCATGTGTCTTTCGATGTGACAGCATTTTTGAATGTATTGTTTTTGTTTAGCTGTTAATGTCACCACAATCCATCTTTTTGAGTTTTTTTTTTTTCAACAAGAGAATATCCTTGCATAAGCTATTGAATACGTGTTTGTGTTAATACCCATAATAATGTCTTCATTACCCCATAAAACCGTTTCTTAACGACTCTTCAAGAAATTATCAAACAATAACTCCCCAAGATCTCAAAGACTCTTCGCTTTTCATAACCAAAAATATATACATATAATACGAGTATATCCTCTCTTATATTTTATATATTGAATGGAAAATCACAGTCATAAAAGGACGATGACGACATGAGCAATGTGTAGGTACGTATGCATAAATATGGGAGGGGGGGTAGTATATATGTATGTATAAGTGTAGTAGGAAATTCGAGGATATGCGTTAGGTTAACCTTCGTTTCTTAATTTAAGCGGCAATTTAAGAACACTTAAGCCCTTCTTAACGTTTGGCTTTCAAAGACACATTTGATACCACCAAAATGTGCCGTTTTTCGGTTATTGTTGTTGTCAGTTTTCTAGGCGCGTAATGTTGTATAGCCCGAAGCCATCCGGTGCTCTATCAAATGCACAGCGAATAAAGATTGACAGTATAAAAGCTCCCAGGCTAATAAAAAACATTTGTAACAGGCAATTTGCCTTTTAATGGGCCTCATATTGTACCCATACCATCATCACAAAACCAAACCAATGTATGTGTATCATGTGTGTATGATACATACAAATACAATTCGTGCCACTTTTTCTACACATGCCAATATTATTAGATAGGAAGGTACGCTTTTGATACCAGAGAAACTCAAGACCTATAGCTGTAGGATATTTATGTTGTAGATATAAGCATTTTTTCTAAGTCGTCATTTAGAACTGAAATAGTGTCAAAAAGTGTACTAAGTTCAACTTGTACAGCGGCTATGAGGATAAGTGTTGCCAGACGTTCCGGTGACTGCATTAAATTAAATCGAACAGGTCCAATATATAAGAAAAGAACTTTTGAGCTGTCATAAACGTCAAAACAAATATGTCTTAAGACTTTTAAGCCCCATTTAGACAGTCATTTCAGTTTTAGTTCAACTATCAGTTAAGCTTTCTGTTAAGTTGTCAGTTCAGTTCTGTTAAACCGAGTCTTATTTTAACTGAACTGATAACTGATCGTCTAAAAGGGGCTTTATATAAGATAGAATTGCACCCTTTTTCACTTCACTTCTTGAATGGGTAGGTAAATTTATTTTGATTCCTTCAAGAATATTAATTTTTACTCTTTTCTCAGTACATATTTTTTTCGGGAAAGTCCGGGTTTTTAAAACCCGAATACTAGTTTCATCTAAAAGATCTGGCTACCCTAAGTATACAACAAGTTTGTGAGTTCCGACTTGGAAATCCCATCCGCAAAATTCTACTGCTATTTTCAATACTTCTCTTTTTTTGCAATTGTATCGTTTCCAAATGTGATTGGTGTGATTAACGGTACTTATATTCAAATTCGATCTCCTGGTTTTAAATGGTTTTGCATTCCAAGCTGTTTACAATGCTAAAGTAATATTCACTAATGTGGTAGCAACAATTTCAATAGTTACAAAATTAAAAATATTTTGGAAAGTCAGTCCATCCAATACTCAGATTGTTTCATTTTAAGTACGTAGGTTTCTTAACTATTAACTACTATGCTGTCACTGTCAGATATATGATTTCATTACATGGGTGATGACTGGCTTAAAGACTAAAACCGAAAGGAAAACAAATGCTGCAGACCTGAAGGAATATGTTGCTGCCCTATGCTTCAGGAGGAGTTTAAGCGTTGCTGCGAAGACTGCAGTGACAGGAAAGAACACATTATATTTAGGTATTTTCTTTTCTAAGTCACACATTGACTTTCACGTGCAACATAAATAAATTTATGTACTATGTGCATACACGCATTTTAATTTTTTTTAGCTCTTAACACGTCGAGTACGCTCTGAGCAGAATTTGATCAGAGCTCTCTGAGATATTTTTATGAAAGACACTTAAACACCGAACTGTCAAAAGCAGTGTGTTTCTGTCATACCACATGAAAATAGTGAGTAAGTCACTCTCCGTTTAATTGTCTGAGCTGAAAATGAAACACAGATCTTTTTTAGACAGCTCATCAGTTCCCTGCTTTGAGTTAAAAAAGAAAAACGCCTTTTATTATAAAATACATTATTTTGAAATAAATTTTATTGTTGTTTGTGGAAGTTCTTTTTTCTTTCAAATAAAATTATTCCTTCTATGTGCAGTAGCTTTCACGGCTAATCGGAAACTGCAATAAGAAATTTTTGAAATGCATTTTCCTCGTTTTATATGAAATTAAATTTTATTTTAAATTAAAAACAAAATACATTTCAATTCACTAAACAGCAAATAGTTGAATTATAGAGTTTTGTTGGTCTTTCATTAACTTACCGTAGGGAGTTATTGTAATCGATCGGATTTGTCAAATTGAAATTTTTGACAAATCTGGACGTTCCTAGAATCTAAATCCGTCATTTTTTCTAGGGAGATGTCGGCGAACGTTCGTACGTTCGAGATACCATTTTCGTCCACGGTACCTCAAGATCTAGTAGAGATGTCGACTCCAATTAAATTTTGTTCGACAGGTTATAACTTCAAAAGAAAGGGCTTTGTCAAGCGGTTTTTTCACTATAGCAGTTTAAAAAAAAATAAAAATGGTTTGTCGCAAATATCTCAGGAACAAAAAATGCTATTAACTTCAAATACATTTTTTTTGTACACTGTGATGTGATACAGATTTGGTATAAATTTGGAAAAATTTCAACACACCGTTATTTTTTTAAAATAGAAAAACAAAAAAAAAATTATTGGGGCTCAAATATTCAATTAAGGAAAAATGATATTATCTTCAAAATAATTTTCTGCTATGTGCGAAATGATATTTTTGACATCTAGTAAAATTTTTGAAAAAATTCATTTGTCAGTTTTTTTGCAAAAAATTAAAAAGTAAAAAAAATTCTACAAAAAAATGGAAAATGCATTCCCAAAATTTCTTATTCCTGTGTCCGATGTAGTTTGCAAGAAATTCTAACTTATGTAAATTAATACAAAAATTAAGAAACTTAATTAATTAAATTGAATTCAATCAATTATTCCGTTCAAAGAATGCACTCAAAGTAATTCACTCATACTTTTAAAATGCGTAGATGTACATTGGACAACTGTCATCAGATCCCTATAGACAATTTGCAACATTCTCACATTTTCCCCAGGGTAATAATTAATTATTCATGACCATGAGTTACTCATATCTATGTAATGTACATAAATTATGAGTGACATCTTTGATGTCCTTTTTTTTTTCTTACGAAAACCTTACAAATTTATTAACCGAGCCAATTAAAAGAAAAAAATTGTGCAAACAAACCAAAACATTTCCTCTTAGATTCAAGCACATAATGTACATATGTATGTATGTATAGCTTCTAGGACGTTTTGGGTATACACATACATACAAAGGTAAAATCTATAAAAAAAAACTTTCAATAAATCTAAAAAATATTTTGTTATTTTTACGACAAGAAAAAGAAGGACAGTATGATTTCTGCTGGAATTATTTCCCAGAACTTGAGAGATGTCATAAAATAAAAAACGGAAATACTAACTTCATAACGATTTCATCAAAGCGTTACAAAATCGTTACAATTTTTATCGCTTCTTGTTGTTTTTTGTCCTTTATAAATATCCACTCAAACAAGGATACCTTTACACACACTATCATAACAACAAAGTTATGATTTTCCTTGAAAGGAGATTCTGCTTTTAAAATATTCAATATTGCTCGACTTTTAAGTCAAATTGAATTTGATTTAAAATTCATGTTATACAAAGTGTCCTCCATTTCGTACGTATAGGTAAAATGTACATATGTGTGTTGTGTATGTCCATGTGCTTGTGCACCCATATTTATATTTAGCAAGGTAGAAAAACAGAACCTGGAAAAACTGGAAGCGGATGGACCATCTCTTTCCTGTTCCTGCTGCTTGGCAATATACGAACTTACTAAAATAAATTCTTCCTGCAAGTGACAGAAATGGAATTAGGCCTGGGCAGCGGCGCGCTGCGGCAGAAGGTAGGTAGGTAGTTCCTGTTGACGTAAAGCATAGTATCAATATGGTAGCAGAGGCAATCGGAGTCGTGGTCGGACTCGAGAGTCAAGTTAAGGGGGTTGTTGAAAATAAATATATAAAAAAAGGACGACGCGTGATAAATTTATAGCATATTGGCGAAAGAGATATTAAGAAAATGATTTACGGCTTAACAATGCGTGTGGAAAAAGACGCCACCCACCACCACCACCGACCGCCTTCTTCGCTGCCGAATACCCGGATCTCGTTGTCGGTCGTCGTCGTGA
Organism: Scaeva pyrastri; assembly: GCA_905146935.1. Lineage (NCBI taxonomy): Eukaryota > Metazoa > Arthropoda > Insecta > Diptera > Syrphidae > Scaeva > Scaeva pyrastri. The sequence continues at coordinate 80,456,517 of LR989927.1, forward strand.
CATCCTTGTCCTCATTCCCTCTGGAATGCTGTGGCAGAGGTAACATTGTTGGGAGGGGAGGAATTTCTCTTCCCCCTAAAGGAGTTTCTTTGGCTTTTTTCTTTCATGGATTTATATTTTTTCTGTGTTGTGTGTGTTGTGCTGTCTGCCGGATGATGGTGACGGTGACGGGTACACAAACTTGCTTAGCCCGAGGAACTATATATAAGCTATGGTTGGAAATAAAATGTAGTTATTGGGTGCCCTGATCCTGTTTATGGCTGGCTTTCCTTTTTTTTTTGCAGTCTTCAACTGGCAAAAACACTCCGCCCTCGGAATGCTAAACGACAGTTTATATGAGCGGGAATGGCCGCCATCGCTGTAAAAATGAAAGGCGCTCATGATATTTATATTAAAATTATACATATTTTCTAAACCATCCGCCTTGATTGTTGTTCCTGTTTGGTGAGGACTGGAGGAGGATATGCGTCTCGACGAATTCTTTATAAACTGGCAATCTTTCCTGCTAGAGTCTTTCCGTCTTGCCATTGCCATCATCATATTATCGTCTTGAGAGTTTGTTCCCCTGTGGTTGGGAATGAATGGGATGCGGTATGGGGATGGAGAGCTTGGAAGATTGTTGGTTAAATAAATGGGAAACTTTGAGCTCTGGGCTGTTCTGTGTTGTTCTGTGCTGTGCTGTGCGGTGCTGTTCAGGGCTGGTGTATTGTATTCTTAATCAAAAAATTAATCACTATCGTTGCTCTCTCATGCACGAAGTGATTATTAAAGTTGTGTTGAGGTTGGCATACAAAAACATACACACAAACAAATACACAAACACACATATACACAAAATATATGTATGTACATACGTTTCTTGGTTTTTGTATAAGGCTTATTTTATTTTGTTATGTCGTTTTTATGATATGGAAGAGTTTGTGTTAGTTAAGATGAGGTTTAGTGTATTCTTTTTTTATAAGCAAGAGTTTATGGTAAATCCATTATAGTGTCTTTACATACATACATATAAATATAGACGTATCTATATTAAATAAATCATTTTACGTGGATGAGCATAAACAACATATACAGGCATATGTATGATATTGGCTAACGAAATGATTTGTCATAATAAATTGACTCAATATTCCATATGAATTGGTAGTATAGATACGGATACAGATACAGATACATAGGTATAAGACCAATGTCGAATATTTGATGATGTTGGTTGGATGGTTGGTTCAAGTTCAATGGTATAAACATGGAATTGACTATTTTGGAGATGTTGTTAAAATTTGTGAAGCAAATGCCTAACGGATATTATTATTATTGTTATGTTGTTGTTGAATAAAAGTCGTAAATATTTACTATGCTATATACACAAAGTCGATTGTTTTATACGCTGTTGAACAAGGAAGCAGGAAAATGGAATTGAATTTCCATTATTGGAGTTATAAAGAAACCATCATCGCCATGAGAATGTTTAAGTCGAGGTATGTCTATAATGTGGAACTTATATAGGTATAGATACCTTCCGAACAAATTAGTTGTTATAGTTATCTATCGTTTAAATTAAATCAACCATTTTGAATATACATACATACCTACGTAATGTCAACTAAAAGGGATCTTATTTCCCCTTTTCTAATAATGCTTTCGGCGCCGCGACGACCTGTTCGTTACATTTCTATCTTTTCTGGAACAGCCTTTATCCTGACATTATAAATATGAGTTAATACTCCACAAGACATTTTTCTTTTATCTTGAATAAGATTAACAGGTAGAGTGCTTTTTTCTAAGCAACAAAGTCCCGGATCCATGTTTTAGTACATGTTTCTGGATCTGAGACCTTTAAAGAATTTTATTTAATAAAATGTTTGTGACCAAATACTAGTACAGTATTTTTTGAAGATTTTTGTAAAAAAAGAATAGCAATTAATTTGAAAAAAGTTTAACACTATGTTCTAAAATGCACCCGAAGCCCTACAAAAGAAGTTTTTTCAAGAATTGGAATAAAAAGTCGAAGGGGTGAGGCAGTGAAGTCGCTAATGATTTTTGTTGTGCACAACACATTTGAAAAAAAAACCTTAATTTTTATTAAGAAACTAGCGATCCCTGCGAACTTCGTCTTGTGACAATTTAAAATTTCCAATCTAATCGAGATTTTCTAGTAGGTACCGTTTGTGGATATGATGTTTAATATATGACTATCCGCATTCAGGTCAAAAAACATGAAACAAAACTTAACCTTTTCTATTCCTTTTTAATACCAAATCATCAATTATATGTAGGTAAATAGGATCAATATTATGGAAGTGGAAAAATAAAATCATTTTAAATTAAGTAGTTCCAGTGTTCATAATTAATAATTTAAAGTTTTTTGTTATGTTAGCCGGTAAATAAGACTTAATTTTAATTTTTGGGATATGTAGAACATTTTATATAAAAAAAAAAATCTTTTTCAAATACAATGTTTGAACATTACTTTGAAATTAGTTTTGAATCTTTTACTTGTAACGTGAGTTACCATTATTCATTCTTTTTACATTATTTATAAATTTTATTTTTCTATGACGATTTAGTTTCTAAATAAGAACAACGTAATATTTATATTTTAATTAATTTTTATAACTCTGTTATTGAGTCCACAATGTTATAACATGAGTTACCAGTAATTCATGTTGCAAGGGTGAAACAAGAGTTAATTTTATAAACTTCAAATATAACGTTATTAATACCGCTCCGATTTGTCAAATTAAATTATTTGACAAATCTGGACTTTTCAAGGTCTCTATAAAACAACTTCAAAATAAAGTAACGTTTTCAACAACTCGTACAATTTTTGAAAAATTGAATTGGTTTTTCTTTCAAAAATTAAAAATTACATGAACAAATCTAATAAAAAGTTTTCAAAAATTGTTTTTTTCCGACATATGTATGTATGTTGACAATGAGAAAAGTTATTGACATCAAAAATATTTTTTTTTTTACAAAATAAGATTGTTAACAAATGGTAATATGTATTTGAAATAAATAAAATTGTTCATATTTTTTTTATCAATAGTAAAATCAAAATCAAACCGAATACACAGTTTATTAAATAAAAAACAAAGAAAATTAAAAATATAATAGAAATTGTAAAATTTAATTTATTTTATTTAATTAGGATTTAATACCTGATACTTTTTCTTGGATAAATGTGTTTATTTTTACACAAAAACTTCAAAAAAAAAAGTTTTCAAAGATAAAATAAGAAGCTATCAATATGGGTCACAATCACTCTCTTTTTTACAAATAAAATGGTTTTTCAAATTTGTTGTATGTTTCATAAGCGGATGTAATATGAATTACCACGAAAATTCCGTTTTTTTTGTTGAAGTATTAATTTTTTTTACGAGTCTAATTTTGAGTTCTATAATTAATAACAGTTACATTTTCCAAGCATTTTTGCACTTCATCTGATAGCTCGACGAATCTTCTTTCAAATTTGTATTTAACTTCCTTAAGTTTTTTATAATTCCCGACAAAATTAAAATAACTGATTGAAATCTATATATACATATAAAAGAAAGTCTGTTTTTTTGTGTTCGTTCACTAACCAGCCAAACCGGTTGACCGATTTTCTTAATTTTTTTTAATTAAAGAGGAATAAGAGTAGAAGGTTTAGGGCGCAAAAAAAATTATAAAAAAGTATGTAAAATATGTTAAACAAAAAATTTAATGTTGGTTGCTTATTTTAACAATATTTAGCAATTTGCGCACACTTAGATCAGTAGAGATCGTGGTGTCCTGGTAAGATCTCCGCTCTAAATTTCTGTCACTGGGAACTTTTTTTTTTATAAAAATGCATGGCCTGAACCAAAGTTTTGGTAAGGAAACGACAAACAATGAATTATATTTGTTTATACTTTTTTATATTTTTTATCCAATTATAGCAACAAAATAGTTATTTCAATCACTGCTTTTATTTAGTTGGAGTCGATATCTCTACCCGTTCTTAAGATATAGCCGAAGAAAAATATTTCTCGAACGTACGAACGTAGGAAAACGACATACACTCACACACACAGATATCTCTCTAAAAATGACAGACATATAGGTATTGTAAGACCTTAAAACGTCCAGATGTGTCAAAAATTTCAGTTTGACAAATCGGACAGATAACAATAACCTCCTATGGTCGTATGGGAAGTTAAAAAAATATTTTTTGTAACATTGATCGTAGCACAGCGACATCTAGATATTATTTATCTAGTTTATTTTTCCATCAGAAATGCAAAAATGCAATTTTTCCACTATTTTTCTCACTATAAAACCTTCCCTTTGACATGTAGGGTAGGTTTACTTTTGCTTAAGATATTACAAATTCCTGTAAGATATTTCGCACTCTACGCTGTTCAACTTTGTCGAAGAACAATCTAAAATAATCTAATAATCTAAAAAACACATCTTTTTTGGAAAAATATAGGATTTTGAGTTCATGATCAGAGACAACATTTTTTTTAACAAATCTTTCGGATATGAAGTTGTATCAAATACTCGTAGTACTTAAAATATATCAAGCCCTTACCGCAAATTATCGAAGGTAAGCGACAAAAATCAAATTTTACAGGAGACGGTTTTTTTTAACATTTTTAAACAGAAATTATATTGTCACGATAGTTTCAGCACATGCTATAACTTTGAACGATTTTATTTTAGAGAAAAACATTAACACTGATGGATCCAGTTATGGCTTAAAATAGTACTTTCGATAAAAGTGTCGCTTACGATGATTTGGTTGTAAGGGCTTGATATTAGATTTGGAATTAAGTTGGAATTTGTTTAACAACTCATGGCTGACAGTTTTTTTTAGACAAGATAACTTTGTTCTGTTTTCAACATATTTATATTTTCAGTGACATTTAATTTCTTTTTTCAAGGTTTTTGGCACTTGTTTTGCCAAATACATTCTTCAAACTAATTTTTGGTGCAGGAATGACAAGCAACCTTACAACTTTTTACATTAATTTGGACAGACGACTGAAATAATACAATTTGACAACCAACTGACGATCAAAAATATATTTTTAATTTGCAGGTAGAACAAATTGTATGGGAAAATGAAAGTGGTCAAATCGGCCAAGTCGTTCTCGAGTTTTAGCGAGACATTCAAACAAAAATTGATTTTTACGTTACTTAAAATTCGGCATTAATAAGTCTAAACATACAATGACTAAGTTTAAGTTAATTATCAATTAAAATAGCTGTGAGCAATTAGTTGAAATTCCCAGAACCAAGTTCAAACATCAAATCCAGAAATTTGTAAACTTGGAATTGATTTCTCCCCCCATTTTAGCGGCCTCCCCAAAAAGAAAAGAATACCTGGGTTGGGCTTGGGCTGGTGGTAAAAAAAATCTAAAAAATAGTAACTGCAAGGCATCAAAGCCTTAAAGACACAAGCCCAAGAAAACATTCAAATTATGGGAGTTTGAATTTGATGGAGACAAATTTTCTGGAGTGGAATGCGATTAATAAATTTTAATGATCCCATATCCTCATTACCTTGAAAGTTATTGGATGCTCATATAAGTATACTCTACGCGTGATGGTGGTGGTTGTTGTTCTCGTTCCCGTTCCTGTTACCGATGCCGATGCCGTTGGAACATCAGTAACTTTCTTTTTCCTTCGCCAAAAGTTTAACATGACTACAAGAGGGTTAGACGTTGAGGTGGAGGGGTGTGTGGGCGAAATGAGGGCCGGATGCGGGCAGAATGCGGGTGGCTCGTTAAATTTCAGGCAATACGAGCATAATAATCCCTAGGAGGTTTTTGTTAAATTGTAGAAAACTTTATGCAGCCTGTCCCTGGAGATGATTGGTTTTTCTTATAAAATTTTGTACGTGTTCGTGAAGTTTTGCAACAACGAACATTTGAGAGTTTCTTTGAACATGCCCTTGGGACAGTTACGAACCAAACAAACGATGATGATGGCGGCGGCTCGGTGGCATGGTTGTTGTTCCTTTTCCTGTTTATGTTGTTGTTGTTTTAGTTGTATATAATAAGTGAAGGGGGGGATGAGATGTTAAGCAGGTATCAATTATTTTACCCATCTATTTCGTCCAGTAGTAGTCGTGGGATAGTCATTAGGGCGAAAAAGATGTTAAGAAAATTAGAAACAAGTCTGAAACACTTAAAGGGAAAAAATAGGTTCATATAATTTTTCATTCTTATAGGCATTTTCTTTTATATGTATGTACATTGTATATACAAATATACAACTATAGATACACAAATAAATTTATACTGATGGCCTGTCTTGCCTCGGAGAGAAACAAAATGAGAGGCGCAGTCAAATTGGCCTTTCGGGAGGAACAAGATATAGAATAAGATAGCTACAGTACACGTCTGAAAGTTTTCTACTGAAAACACTGATAGGCTTTTCCTTTTTTTTTCGTATTTTTTTCGCCAAATTTGTTTATCTCTAGAAAAGACGTTAATGAATGTTTTGTTTTTATATATGTATGTGTGTATGTACGAGTATAATCTCTAAAGGAGAAATGAGATTTCTGCAGGAATTTGTTATCATTGTTTAGTGTGGGAAGGTATTTTCTTTTCTGTTTTTTTTTTCTGTTTTGTTTTTGAGTAAGGGTAAGGAAAATTTTTGCGTGTGGAAAAAGAAAAAAAAAAAAAAACATAAAACTTTTATAGAATCATGAAGAAAAGTAAAAGAATTTTCCAAGAAATATGGCTGTAATAGTGGGTAGGATAAATAATGTTTGATAGGAAGAGGGTATAGAGGAGTTAGTGAATATCGAAGTCAATGTCAGACTGTTGGATTATCTGGATGCTTATGAGTATACACATCATGTAAACAAAGTAGAAATGTGGTTTGACTTCACCTTGAAGAGACAAAGGCCTCATAAATTCTTATGTTTATTTGCCCAGTTCGACATTTATTAAAATTGAGGTTATAAATGATGAGGAAAATATGAAAAGTTTTGAATTCTCAACGGTTTGTTGATAGTTTGAAACTAATCTCTTATTAAAATGCGTTGATATGAAGAATGGAGGAAGACAAAATTTAAAGGCACTACTGAAAAGCACAAACCCACTTTCAGTTTATTGGAACTTCAAGTTGTTTATAAACGCGTTTATTCCTTTATAAAAAGATGGTTGGAAAATTTTTAACTGATGTTGAATATTTAAAAATAAGACAGTTGAGAATTAAAAAAGGACGAATAGAATCAACAAAATGCTGACGAAAGTAACTTCGAATAAATTTATGAACTCTCAAAGGATTGCATTGAAATGATTCCAATTCTTTGATTTCACAGGATTAGTTATGGAAAAATGGCCCAGGATCAAAGTATGGTAAGTCAAAAATCACAACTTGCTTTCTAATGGTCGAAAGTTATTAAACTTGGGATTCCCTAGTGGAACGTAGGGCCACAACTACGCCTACGAGCCATTGTATGCGATTTCCAGCGATGGATTTAAGGTACCTCCAGTCTTTCCCAATCTCGCAGATTCCTCCTCGACTGTTTTCTTCCACGTGTTTCTCGGTCTACCAACGCTTCTTGTGTGATTGGATTCCACTGCATTGCCTGACCCGTAATGTCCTATTCACTGCAACTTGCGCCTTCATATAATGGGTTCCTGACTGTTCACCTATACAAAAAAAAAATTTGGGTGCTTGGTATTTCGTGACGTTCAATTCAACTCCAAAACTCACTTACTAACTCTCCTCTGAGGAAACCAGCCTTTTCCTAGCAAAAATATACTTCCTAAGTTGCCTTGCTAAACTACTAATCTGTATCACGAAATTAACTTTCTTGCAAGACGATTAGTTTTCGTTAAGCTACTGAAATAGGATGACTCACCATAGTACCTTCTTAAATACTAAAAGCATGTTACCCAATATCTAGAAAAGGGGTCTTTGGTTAACACTTTCAAAGTGACTCCTGTGATTCAGAATTCAGTCAAAGTTTGAATTAAATTTTTGCGACACTGAAACCCTGTCACTTTTTTCCTGAGGAGATACCTTGAATCTCTTGTTTATTTCTAATGATCTCTTCAGGAGAATGCAAGCCCTCAAACGAAACATTTGAACCCTCATCCTGCAAATTCTCCGACGATGTTAAAGTAGGTTGGATAGTCTTGACGAATTTTGGATAGCAGTGAAGGGTATTGTAAAGTGTTCTATTTACGTAGATATATAGTATCGTCCCGGTTCCACAAGTTCGGTCATCATGGAAAGAAAATTAGCGTTCTATGAGAAATGTTTTTCCTGCCATGCCAGGAACTTACAGATGCGCATAATTGACCTAATTCCAATACCATTCGCAAATTTGAGTCCCAGTTTACATTAGTGGACAATACTCAACCGGTCGGTTAGACCACACCCAGCACGTTGTGAAGAGACAATAGTAACTGTGATGAGAGTGTAAGTGAAGACCCAAACGAATCGATTCGTCATTGTTCTCAGCAGTTTGGCGTATCGTATTCCACAACTTGGCATATATTTTACATGAAGATTCGATTCGATTTTCAATTTACATAAAATTACTTTCGTAAGTCTTCTACCTGTCGGCTATGCATGTTTTTATATAAAAATTCCAAGCAAAATAAAATTGTAAGATTTGGATTTTGGACTTATCGTTTAACTTTAAGCAGAATAAAATTCAGTCGAAGGAAGAAATTCCTGGAAGTGCTCAGCGAAGTTTTAGACTTATAACGACAACAAATTTCCTATTCACTGTTAGCTCTGGAAACATCAGGTCTTACGTCTAAATTATGAAGCTACGTACACACTTTCTAGGTTTTTTAACTATGCAATTTCCTAGAAACAACATACCATGCATACATTCCTACTTGAATCAACTCAAACAGCAAACACTTCTTCATTTCCAGGAAGCAAATCCAATTAAGCTTCTGTTCCTTAAAATATGCGAAACAACGCCAATCTTCTTCGTCTACACCCCAAACAGCATAATAAAGCATATTTTATGAAACTCCTGCAAAATGTGTTATCAAGCCAACGATGAAAAAAACTTCGAGTGCTAGATAGAAGTACTGACATAATTTCTTTATCATTTTGCATTCAGTTTTTATTTTTTGGTTTTTTTATTTTTTTTTTTTATAAAAAATGTTGGTCAAATTATCCTAACCGCAGCATACCTCGGCTGTGTTGTTGCTTTTGGGCATTTATTAAACGTGCCACTGAAATGGATAATGGTAATACCACAACATGGAATATATTCCATTTTAATCTTTCCGTTAGATTTTTTTAAACTCCCGAAATTGCTTCCTGTTACGTGAATTGTTTTTATAAAATTTCACCCCATTTCGAGTGCACACAGTTTCCTTCCGAAAATGGTAATTTTTGATATTCACGACGAAACACGGTAGCACTCTCTCAGATCCGAGTCCTGGTATAAAGTTAAACGACACACGACAGTGACAACAACGCCAAAGCCATGGCTAGCAAAAAAAAAACGACAAACGACGAAAGACCACGGCAGACGACAGACGACAGGCGACAGGAACACCGAAACACTATATAAAAACCGTTAGTATTCCAGCAAAATGGAAATGTGAACGGAAACTTCTTCTTCTTCTGTATGATGCGATGGGTTTTTTCCCTATGATCCTGGTCCTGGGTTCCCTTTAACAATCGTGAGGCAGTGTGACACAGGAAGCAGATAAGTGAACTAAATATTTGCAAGACCTTGCACACAAATTGTAAACAAAGTTGTTTCTCCATCAAGAGTCGAGTTTTGGGGCATACCTACTTTGAAAGGGCTATACGTCTCTATATACACATACATACATCAGTAAAGATGTAGGTGTAGTTTCTTCTAACACTGCGTGCGTTGTCGTAGTCGTCGCTCGTGCCGCCATCTACATCCGCCCACCATTCACCATCATAACTGTCTTCCCAGTGACATTTTCAATTACTATGCAATGGCATTTTAATGCACTGTGCACACATCTTTTTTTTTAGAAGTTGACACTTAAACTTGAAGCTCGCTCGGCACAACGACGACGATGTACACTGCGGAGCTCGGAGATGGCATCTGAAGCGAGGCTTGGCGTTTAACGCAACTATAGAGTTCCCGAAAGTGGAAACCAGAGGGTTTGTCAACAGGAAGGCATTGCAATGCAAGTAGCTTGCCATGCCATATATGCATAGGAAATGGAAATCGGTTCGGCGCCAGTTTGAAAAGTGGAATATGATGGGACTTTGAACCTGTAACGCTGTTATGCCCTTAGAACACTAACACATGTCTGTTTGGAAAGGGGCAGCCATTGGAAGACTTCAAATATGATAACAGTTCTGAGAAACATTGGGAACTAATGGATTTCTTGCTTAAGCTAAGAGTTTGAGAGTATTATTTGCTTTAAAGTTGACTCCCTTAAATGCGAGTATTGATTTGTCTTGTAAAATTGCATACCCGCCCTTGGCTGTCACAGAGTGCCAAAGCAGTATTGACCTCCCTAAGTTTCCTCGAAAATTGAAAGTTTAAAACAGTGTTAAATGTTGTAAGAAATACTCACTACAATAAGAAAGTATAGGTGCAACTTTTAGCTTACAAAAAGCCAACCTAGGGCGCTGTGTTTACGACCTTAAGGTTTTTATTCAAATTTAGAGAAATAGAACGTGGGAACCAAAATTCCCTGCAAACTGCACCTCATAGCACAGTACAGGAAATCCGCTGTTCAGGTGTCACACACAGTTGGATTATTAATCCAGGGAACAATTTAGATTGAAGTCTAAGTCCCTGTTGAGTAGTGGTGCCGTCTCCCGGGCTTTGATTTATGTTATTAAAGAGTCTTGGCAATCTGTCAGTTTTTGTGTTTTATAACATTTTTTTTTTCAATAAAGTATTTTGTTGACATTTTTAATTCTGGCGAAAATACCTTACACCTTTCACCCACCCAACTTTATTAATCCTGCATCCAGGTTTTCCTTCTTTTAAAGCCTTTTAGATTAAATTAACTATTTCATTTTACTTTTTAAAAAACATTTCACAATAAGGAACATATCGAGGAAGTCCCATAATTTTTTTTTTTTTACTTATTTTCAATTTCTTGTTAAATATACGTTGTTACGCATTTGCATGTGTGTTTTTCAAACCCCTTTTACAAACAAACCATCCTTTTCTCCAATTTACTTTAACATATTGCCTTACATTGCCTTATGATACCACTACTGTCCAATGGAGCACAAATCATCCTGTTGATTTTTTTTTATTTGTTTTGTTTTTGCCTCCTTTAGTTTTTCAAGGATATCTCCGAATACCTACCCACTTGTAGCAAAAACTCCCTCAAAATTAAACGGAAAAAAATGGCCAGCAATCAATTGGTGACTTCTTATGTTCAGGCCAACACTCGCTTCCTTGCACATGAGAAGATAAATATATATCGCTTCTTTTTCTTCGTCTTCGTCTTCGTCTTCGTATTCGCTTTTTCCTTCTTCTTCTTTGTTTTTTTTAAGGAAATGGACCGCACCACCCCGAAAAGGCCGACAACGCACATTCTTTCATTCTATTCAAGCATTCAAGAAGAAGGAATAAAGACACATTACAGTTTTTCCCTCTTAAGTGCAAGGAGATATGAGGGATGACGACAATGAGAAAGAACAAAAGGACATAAGTGTTGGAGTATGGTGAAGCGGTACGGTGGAGCGTTCGGGGATATGGTGTGAGCTGTGAGCTTGAATATAAATGACGAGGAACAAAAAATTTGCCTTCGACAAGATTTATGATTGCCTTTCTCGCATCTAGCATGTGTATCTGAATCTGTATCTGTATGAGTTTGGTATAAAAATGAAAAGGATCCTTCTTATTCCCCTTTTCGAGGCATAGATCCGTAGATAGTGATATTATTTATGACACTATACCGTGGCATAAACATTGTCTCAGAGTGTTTTTTTTTTTTCATCCTTAAACTCGTCCTTGCTCAGACCACCCATCATCGCCCCCATAGCAGCCCTTTCAGCAATCCATCGTCTTAACTCATAAAGATAAAATTTCGTAATTAACGCTTGTTATAGGATCACGATTAAGTACTGCAAATATTCACTGCTCTATGGAATAACTTCACTTTTGTTTCTTTCTGAGAAAACGAAACAAGACATTCAAGATTCAACGTCGTTGTGACGTTGTGAGGGAGATGGTGATGTCTTTGGGATGGAAATTTCTATCAAGTATATAGTACATTATATACACATACATATACAAGGATATTGGTATATAGAGGGATACCTTTTTGAATAGCTATGCTAGACGGCTGGCTCAAAGTAAGTTTAAAGCAGAACAGAAAAATCTTTTTGTTCAGTATAGCGAAGAACCGAACTGAACTGAATCGGGAACAAGATGCATCCTTTTCGTTCGGGTTGAAGGACATCGCACATCCAAGAGAATAGAACTATAGAGGTGGTACCTATATTATGTAGAGTTAAGACCATTAAGATCAAAATAATGTGAAGAAAGCTAAAGAAAGGGATAGGATTTTCTTTTGTGAAAAATGAGGTTGCATTAATTCAACTAGCAATGGCCATGGCGAAGCGATGCGATGCGATGCGATGCGCAATGGCAATGAATGGCGCCCGGGTGAGGATGATAGAGATGAAAACTTTTTCTGCATTGCCTTCTCAGGACTATTAGTATGTACATACATATGTATGTATAGTTAACGTAGATGTGCAATGTGCAAATGAATTTTTTTGCAATCCATCATTCGGTTTTGTATTCCGGGGGGGACGTCATTCAATCTATCTTTTTTTTAAAACACCAATGTCCACTTTATCTAACAGTGGGACGATGAAATGCAAAAACACTATTTATTAGATTTTCAATAATTTATTTGTCAGGAAATCGGTATAATTTAAATTTTTACTGGGAAACATTTTTCTAAAAATTGTTCAGCATGTTAGACAAAATTAGACGACAAAACTGAGAAATCAAAAAATAACACATTATTTATTTCATTCACAAAAAACAATTATTGCAAAAGCTGATTCGAAAACAAATGGGATAGAGGCTAGACACGAAATACCAACTCCACCTTTGGGCAGAAAATGTAGAGATTATTGTTCTGTCATTTAAGATTTGGTAAATAAAAATCTTAGAACTAGCGTTGATGAAGATGGAAAAATGGAAAAGGCATTGATTCAAGATATAAGAATTTGGAGTTTGATAAGTCATTGAGTTTGACATCTATCTGATAGAGCCGTAAATTGGTAAAAAGAAAACGTGGACAAATGTCCTAGTCTGTTACTAATAGCTAAGAAACACTTATGTATGTAAAGGGTGATTCATCGGGAAGCTTATTATGTAGATTAATCTATCGGTTAAAAGAAAAATTCATGGCATTTATTTTTTTGAAAATGATATCATGTTAATGTTGGCCACTCTTACGCCTGAAGTGGTCCATTCGGAAGGTCCAATTTAAGAAGACTGGTTCGAGTACAGCGACTAGTATCTCGAGAATAACACGAGTAATGTTCTCGTCAGTCATAGGTGATAGTTATAAAGCACCATCTATAGGCTTCCAATTAAAAGTAGAAAATCATGAAATAAAGTGTTCACGATTCACGAAAATTATTACTCAAAAAGACCATTGCTTCACGCTCGGTATGGCTAATAACGCTATTTTGTTGAAACCAGTGCTCACTATGAATTACCCGATATAAGTAACTTTAAGCGTTCCGGTGAAAACGAAGATCTACAAGAGTTTGAAGAAACATACGATTATGAAATGGAGAGTTTCCGTTTCCTTTCTTATAGAACTAGACGCACTGGAGTTTTCGTTTTCAAAGGCGAATTATAACAACTGACGTTGTACGAAACAATCTGTTCACTGAAAAAGCATCGTTTTCTTTTCGATCACCAAAATCAACTATCATTGAATGAAGTTACTATTCGAGGATCATCTAGAATTTCAGTTTGCTGTTGCCATTGTATCTATTCTATTGTTTCTTGCTGATAATCTGATTTGCATCGTATCACCTGATAGCTTTGGTCACTAAGAATATATTAATAAGACAAATTTAAATTAACTGAGCAGAATAAAATTTCCCCACTCTTTTAATTCAATTTTCTTATTATACTTTATTTCATAAGGTCCGATGTTTCGGTTGGTACGATGCAGAAGAGGGTAAAAAAACATCTGTCAGCAGCTGCATTCCAGTTAACTGTGAAAAATATTAAAAAACTTAAGGTTAACGTTCCACTGTGTTCCCTTTGCAACGTACACGGCCGGGTTGAGTAAAATTTTAATCCAATCTAAGGTTTCATTCCAACGCAAAGTCTGCAAAAATGCACGTGTTGCATTAGCTTGTCGTTGACGCTGCGCTGCATCTGGTTTAATCTTATCTCATACATGCATTTCATAATACCTACGCAAACATATATACATACATATAGTTGTGGTGGTGTTCGTATATAGGTACAACCTTATGTTGCGCAGGATTCTTATGCATCCTCGCTTTTATATCAGAACACTAATTAAAGAATATGGAAACCTAAATGTGAAATGTGAGCCCTTTCCAGCATCACGATTCACTACGACCGACGGAGTTTAATTTCAATCCACCCACACCTCTCACGTTGAACCAAAGGAAAGGACCGAATGTTTGGTGAGAAACATCTCGTGTCTCGTGTGTAAGTAAGCTGAGACTAAGTTGGCATTCTTGAGATTCATTGCCCGGGGTTGTTCACGATTAGCGGACGAGCTTGCAGATAAATTTCTCCTGATGGATTATCATCTATGTACATATGTATGTACATATATGTTTCTATAATCTATAGAGGGAGATTGTATAAGTAAACAACTTTGTTATACCATATCCACAACCCCCCTCCCATGCACCCTTCGATAAACTTTATAAAAATACTAATACATAGTCATAGCAGGTATTAAGTATAGTGATGTGGAATATCATCAAATATACATATATCTATATAAACCTATGTGTATAAGGAAATCCCTTGTAATGAAAAATTATATCAACAAACTCCGAACACGCAAACATATCCCTAAGGTTATATAGTACCTACCCTACACTACATTACATACATACATAATATGGTATGAAAAAAAAAAAAACCAAGGTGAACCACCTAATATTATACGAGGACGTTTCCCATTCAAAATGTGATTTTGCTCTCACTGTCACTTAAAAGGGATAAACTTTGGAAATGTTGGAAAAGCTTAAGAGTTTACTGAACTTTATCGATAGCCGACAAACATAGCATTACACACAATTTAACCTCCGCATGATTTGATTGAGGCTGAATATTTTAACGTTTTTTAATATTTATTTGAAATTTATTGACTATGTCCTCATGGATGTATTTAGGGAGTAAGAATTAATTTAAAAATTAATGGTTACAAAGAAGACTGTTTTTTTTCGGTCAAAAAGAGTCAAAAAATTAAAAATGTTGTAACCGAAAAAAAACTTGACGTTTAATAAAGTTTTTATCACAAAAAAGTCAATCCCTATACCTACAGAAACATTTTTAAAAATTGTAATATATTTGTCTCGATAAAACTCGACAACGGCTGGACCGATTTGGCTAATTTTGGTTTTAAAGTAATTGTGGCACTATGGGAAAAGTTTGAACAATGAGAATTTATAGAAAAATTACATTTATCCATAAAAATTATTCTCACCTGTCAAAGGGATGAAAAACAATTTCGTTTGTTTGATTAATAATATAAAAGTTTTGCAATTTCTCTATACATTGTAGGTATCTATGTAAAATATATTTAATTCAATAATTTAGTAATTGAAAGCTGCTGTATTTTTTGTTGGCGTTTTTTTTAAGTGACATCTGTCAAAAAGAGCAACTTCGAAAAAAGTATTGCCAGATTAAAAGCCACACGTCAAAAGAAAACTCCCTTTACAATAAACGAAAAATACATAGTATCAACTTCAATATAAATTTTACTACATTAAATAACTATTTTCAGATCCTGGTTAAGTTTTCGAAAAAAATAAATTGATAGTTTTTGACACAAAAAAAAAACCAACAAAAATTCTAACAAAAATTAGTAAAAAATGTTTTTCAAGATTGGTATCAATTAAAAGAATTATTTACTAATTCTGTTTGTTTTGTTCAGGAACACCTGATACCAAGTGCCAAGTTTTCAAAGTGGGAAGTAATCAGTGTGGATAGCATCCAGGCTCTTTTAAACTTTCCATAGGGAATTAAATATTGTAATCGGTCTGATTTGTCAAATTGAAATTTTTGACAAATCTGGACGTTTTAAGGTTCCTATACTTTGTCTCCTAAAAATTGTCAGTACAGGGAAGATAGGATGTTTGCCTTTCATTCGCACTATTTTCTTTTTAATAAGTCTTTTTCATTTGAAAGCTCTTTCAGAGTTGACTACTGCGAACAATGAAATGGTAAACATTTAAAGAAAATGTGTTCAGGGTTACCTTCGTTTAATATTGAAATTCTTTTTTTTTTTTATAAAAATGAAATAATATTTATCTTTGCCACACCACTAAGAGGAAATATAAAAGGCGCGTTTTTGAAGGGGATCCCCAGTAGGCCTAATCCCTATTAAATAAATAACAAGTGGAAAATAAACATGTATTCTTTCATATTAATGTAACAAAAAATAAAATTAACAATTATAACAAAAACAATATCACAAAAATACACGAAGTATCAATAAACCGACCACACGGTACAAAAATCTACGCAAATAATCATTTTCTCTGCAGAAAAGAGCTTATACTTTTATAACTGCATTTAAACGGATTTCCCGAACATTGCAATGCAAAATGTTCAACAACAAGTAAACACTTTCTGCTTAAGAACTTCTTTAAAAGCCCTAAAAAGAAAAGCTCGTGAACAGCAACCATAGGAAGAACGACGATACAAGTTACCTACATTGGTAAGGCAACACTGCATATCATAAATATAATATGAGGGTTGAAATGCCATAGACTATACTCAACTCAGTCCACACTCAGATGTGTTGCAGAAAGGTCGTGTGGGAGCTGCGTCAGATGAAATTAGAAATTCAGTGGCGGGTAGTAATAATTTTGTTTCGACTTTTTTCAAGTCAGTATAGAGTGAAAATAGGGCGAGCTACTGCTTCAAAAAAAGCTCTCCCATAAGGCCTGTACTGACAATTTTTAGGAGACAAAGTATAGAATCTAAATCCGTCATTTCTAGGAAGATGTCTGTGTACGTACGTACGTTCGAGATACCAATTTTCGGCCACGGTATCTTGAATTCAAATAATTTTTTTGACAGGTTTAAACTTCAAAAGAAGCTGAAAGTACTTTCATAAAAATTTGTCAAGAAATTTTTTCAATATAGCAGTTTAAAAAAATAATTAAAATTTTGGTTGGTCGCAAATATCTCAGGAACGGATGATGCTATGACTTCAAATAAATTTTATTGTGTGCAATATGATATGGTACAGATTTGTTATAAATTTTGAAAAAGTTGAACATTCCGTTATTTTTTTTTAATTGAAAGTCTAAAAAAAATGTTTGGCTTTCAAATATACAATAAAAGAAAAATTATACGTATACAACCTTATACAACCGTATACAACAAAATATTTTGCTTCTATGTGAAATGACGTTTTTGACATCTGGTAAAATTTTGGAAAAAAATGAATTGATAGTTTTTTCTTGCAAAAAATAAAAAAGTGAAATACTACCAAAAATTAGCAAATTTTTACTCGAATATCTCGAGAGCGGGCTACGATATTGACTTCAAATTTACTTGAGTTTATACAAAATAAAATTATTAATATATGCTACAATTTTGACAAATATCGAATTAATAGTGTTTTTCGTAAAAACTGAAAAACTAAAACAAAAATTAACCAAAAAATGTCGAAAGTAGTTTCTTGACTTGAATATGTTGAGAGTGGTCAATCATTTTTACTTTGAATTTTTTTATATTTTGCATAATACAACTGTTTACATATTGTACATTCTTGACAAATATCGAATCGACAGTTTTTAACGAAAAATACAAATCTAAAACTGAAATTATTTAACTAAATGTGACAAAAGTTGTTTTTCAAATTTTTCGGCAATGATATTGTATTTGTAAATATCTATATAATAAAATGTTGACGAATATCAAGTTTATATTTTTAACAATAAATAAAAAACTTCACAAAGTTCTGATAAAAATTGGTAAAAATTGTATTTCCGACATTCTTTTAATTATGATATTTTTTGTTAATAAAATTGTTATGTTAAGCACAATTAATTGACACTGAGTGTTTGACGAATAACCACCGCTTTCATTCAGAGTCAATGAATATTGTAAAAAAGGACTTTTACAGCAAAGTATGGCGAATCAATTTGGAAAATACTCGAGATAATAATGTTTGCTGCCCAGGGATAAATCTTATGCATTAGCTTTCGACGAGTCAAGTAGTAGAAGACTGGGATCTGGATCTGGGTCCGGGACTGGGATTGCGATTGGGAAGTTAAGGCAATTATTCGTGTCCTTATTGATGACGATGACGAATAAATATAAAAGATAACGAAGACCTCCGCGCCGCACCGCCGACAAACGTCGCATCGTTGTCGGTCGTTTTTTGTGTACTTAAATGCAAAAATGGCCAAAAAGAAATAAAACTTTTTTTTTATTATTATTTTGAATAAAGACGAGCGCGACGAGAAAAAACTTGCATCAGCATTTTTATTTGTAAGTTTCTGGATAGGTAGAGATATATTTGTATATAATGTTCGAAAAATCCTTAAAGAAGGGACAAAAAGTGCATTGAAGTTTTTTCTTCTTGTCTGGAAGATTATTTTATTTTTTTGTGTATATAAAACTTTTCTTGAAGTTAATTTAAAAAGTTTTTTCCTTTCATTCTATTTTTTTTTTTTTTTTTGAACTTAAACTTAATCCCGGTTGCACGAGGAACCGTTATTTGTTTACTGTTTAGCTTAATAAAAGTGAATGGATTTTCTTTTGCAAGCCATTTTCAAATTTGGTTCGAATATTGTACTATAATAATGGCAATAAATATACAATTTTAAGTTGTGCAACATGGTAAAGAATGAGTGTCGTTTTTCGTTCTCGTTGTTGGTAATCAAGTGTTGTTTAAGTTAAAAGTTTGTTTTTTTTTATTTTTTAAAAGGTTGTAGCTGAAATAATTTTCAATTCAAAAAGATTTAAAGGTACAACAATTTGCTATAAGAATAATAAAATAATAATATTTCAATTAGAATTGTGTAGAGTTGGGTCAAATGTGAATTAAGAACTAAGGAAAAGTTTATGCGGAACCAAGTAAATTGGTCGTGGATGTAGCGGGTCAAGAAGGATGTAGTAGAAATGGCCAAAAGTTGTCCCAGTCAGGTGGACACAATTTTAAACTTCGTATTGGAAGTTATTGTGATTGGCCCGAATTATAGAAAAGAATATACATATTTTTAAATTTCAACGTATACTCTCATACCTACTAACACTCGAAGGGCTCTGTTTACTAACTCGGTCTACTATTCGAAACAAGGAAAAAATTAAAAATGAAAAATCGTAGAAGATCTTTGAGAGGAAGACATTTAAAAAATTACATTTGACTTTTTGAAAATAAACATTGTCAGTATATGTATGTATGTAATTATCTTCTAATCCTACATACATTCGAAGAAAATTTATTCAGAAATAGCTCAGAAGCACAATTTATTCACAGTTACAGTTGAAGCAGCCTCATTTTCGAATAAGTAAGGTCCAATCTCTATATCACCATAATGTGTGCCCAAAAATAGACACACGTTGAAGATTGAGATGAGAATCTTTTCAATAATTATTGTAGGATATTCCAAGAGCTGAATGTACAAATTCCAATTCTTAGAGTAGTTTCCGAAATGAAAAATGAAGATGATGATATCGATAAAAATCCCGATCATTTCGATGAATTTCAAGGACCCAATTAACGAAAGTACGACGATTCTGATGATCGAACGGTTTGAGTTCTTTTGTGGACTGACGGTATGTGAAATGCCTAATTCCAAAAATCGATTATAGTTTCGATTCTTCATCCAAATGATTCAAATTTGTCCACCAATTTAACTATTGCCGAGCGAGAGGGTGCTTCACGAAGACGACGACCCAAAAGTGCTTAATTTTGAGAAATTTGACTGAAAAGTTTCCACCATTTTTGTACTGAATTTTGGCAACTTCTACTTCAGTGCATTCTTAAAACTGAAAGATTTAGGTTTTACATGTCAAAAATGTCAAAGCCAACATCAGCTTGAAAAGTATCAGCAACCTATGGCCCATAGGCTTTTTTTACAAATTAGTTTTCTAAACATGGACGAGACGAATATCAGCAGTTGCACATAGAAGCAACAAAATATCATAAGAAAAATATTTAAACTGTTAGTAATAGATCATCTAATGCATAACTTTCACGGCCTTGGTATTCATAATCACATAATCTAAAATGAAAACGTTATAGTCGAAATTTGCTATCAATCTTAGTGTCAAAGGGGATCGTTATAATTATAACATTTAAATTTAATTTAAAGCTCTATGGCAATGACAACTCATTTGGGGCCTTGTAGCAGTCTTGCATGAATTTTTGGATGACGTTTCAGTTTTAAAAAAAAAAAATCATAATGCTCCACTTACTCAAGTAAGTGTTTATTTGGTTTTTTAAATTTCTAATTTAGATCATCTTTTTGTAGCCAAGTCATAGTCATAGAATATTTAATCCAACCCCTGCACCGGAGTGGTGTCAACTTTCTCTCGCAAAACATGAAAATATCGTGAAACTCTGAAGTCAAGTCCTCATTGGAATAACATCATTATTTTTCACAATAAAATTAAAAACATAACTTCATATAAAGTCAGCGCAAACAAGTCCTTAACATTATTTGCCTGGTAATTATTTGCCATTTTCATTAATAATTACACATAAGTCCCAGAAACTAATAATATTTTATACAATTAAGAGTTCAGTTATTATTATACTCGTATTAAAGTGAGTCTGCACTTACAAACAGCTTAAAAAACTTTATTGCTATTGAATTTATTTGACAGTTTCTAACTGAATTGAAATAACTACACAATTTTCGTAACACAAAACTTATTTTTGGATATGGACATTACTTCTTTTTTATTAGCAGAAGCAATGCACTTTTTAATAAACTATGTATGTATGTTGTTTTGAGTAAGTCCTATAAAATCTCTCTTTTGAATCATGTTACAAGTTGAATTCAACTTCATACCAGTTACATATGTAGTAATGTAGTATGTATGTATATGTATGTAATATGATGTTGGAAAATGTTTTTGACAAATTTTATCATCGTCCTGTTCCTGGTGGACGACTGTGACTGAAACTTGTAATTGGCAAAGCCTTTACCTAGTGCACTATGGCATACGCACAAACACAAAAACACCTTCATCACACTTCTACTTTGCTTCATGGGAGTGTGCTGGGAGGACACGAAACTCCAATAGTTTCCTATACATTTATATACTATGTACATACCTACTTACAGCTATATGTAGATATCGAAACAGATTTATAACCGTAAAAGTTCGTATATAATTCCTTTAGTTTTTGCATTGCCAGAGAGTTGGCAAAATAGAAATTTGAAATGGAATCCAATATCCATACTATAGAAATTGGTATGGATACAAATCTTTTAAGTCCCTTTTTTCCACCAACCATAACACCCACCACACATGGCAAAAAGTTTCACCAATTACTGGTCTTGGAAGGTATTACCATCACTACCTATACAATGCAGACTGCATTTTATGGAATCAGAATTTGCGACTTTTTACCCGACATATACACCTTTTTACAAACATACATACACACATACTTGTAAAAGCTAAAAGGGTAAGTTTCCCTTTCATAAAAAAATTGTTTTTCGAGATTTTAATAAAACAAAGGGGGAAAAAAGGATTTTAAATAATTATTAAAAAAAAAAAACACTGTTGAAGCTGACAGTTTTTCTGGATGAAAATTATCATGTAATATACAAACGTGAATGTAACTTTTAGTTGAAGTTTTTGCCGAGGATTTTTTTATAAGATAGGTGGAGCTGATATCGATTCATAATTGGTTTTACAGTTGTGAAGTATAATTTTGTATAATGGTACTCAAAATGAATGCTTGTTTGATGTCAAAGAAAACTTAGAATATAAGGAACCAGTTTCTGAATTAAATATCAATAGATATCTAAATGTCAGTTATAGAAACTATAAAATCGAAATTTGACAGTTCATGTCGATTTGAAAATGTCGCTCTGAATCTATAAATATGACATTTGTAAGAGTAAAAATAAGTCAAATGTAAAAAAATAGAGCTTTAAAAGAAATTTTCAGTGAATTTTGAAAATGTACAATTTGACATCCAAAATATTAATTAATAATGTACCTACATAGGGTCTGTTCCAAGTGTGTAAAATTCGCCGAAATTCACCGAAAAACTGTGAAAAGCTGTTCCAAGTTACACATTTTTCGTAGTTTTTCACAGAAGAGAGAGCTCTAGAGAGAGCAAAAAATTTCCCCCCTGTGAATTTCAGCCACAAAAATGTCTGTGTACAGAAAATTGAAGACTGTCAAATTCAAAAAAAGCATTTGACATTTTAAGGGGCCGACCCATAGAATCCGTCGCATGCGTTGCGGCATCGGATCCGTTGACATTGACGTACGAAACGGATAGGGGTGACCCAATGGATACGTTGCGTTCTTTTGGTTTTTAAAAATATAAACTAGGTCTGTTTGATTTTTTTAACCTAGTGCATGTAGAGCATTTCATAGAACTAATGAAAACTCTCTTATATTTTTTTTTGATATAATAAAACAAAACTTTTAAAATAATGAAAAAAAAAACAGAATTTTATGACGAAGCTTATTTTTGTATTTTATTATATGTATGTATGTAGTTTTCAAGAATAGCAAAATTACCGGAAGTATTATTCGTTTATTTCCTTTTGTTTAATTACGTATGTTTCATTTCAATTTGACTTCGCTCAATCAATTAAAGTTAAATATGTAGACTGTTGGGACCTTCACAGTTGCACAAAGATTAAAAATCGATTATTGTGTAAAGGAGTCATAACATTTATAAGAATTCAGTAAGTAATATTAAAGAAATAATTATTCTTCTATATTTTCTATTCGCGCTCAATGAACGTTATCTATGAAATATAAAAAATAACAAATTTGTATGTGCACGCATCTAAATTAGTATAAACGAAACTCATTACAACGAGTCCGGAGTCAAATGCAATATCCTCATCGAACATACCTATTATAAACAACTGATGTCAACGGACCTGCCGGAGAGAAAAGTTAAAAGTTCAGCAACTTTTTGCGTTGCGCCCGGTGAATGCGTTGCTATGGGTCACTTCTCATAAGAACGTGTGTATTTAACCGAGCTGTCAGTTGAATACGTTGCCGCAACGCATGCCGTTAAAATAAACGATTTTTTTTAAATTGAATTTTACATTCTAGTTTTCATTATGAAAAACACCAGTATTGAGTTCCAAATCGAGTCGTCAGACTCTCTTGAGCACTCTATTCGTAACAATTTTAACAAATCCATTTTTCATAATTAATTTAAAACAATTAGAAACTTTTCACGCGCTTTCGAATCGAATTTGTTGAAATGACTTTTTGTTGAAATTTTTGACGTTTCGTATAGATTCTGTGATTTTCTGTGAAATTTCGTTCCACTTCGTTGTGCATAGTTTCTCTCTCGCTGAGAGAATTTTACCCCCACTCCTTAAAAAAATGTGTGCTGTGAATTTCTGTGCACAAAACACTGGGAACAGACCTATACATACGTACATACATATGTAGTAAAGTAAAAAATTTAAGTAAAGTAAAAGTAATAAATTCAAAAAAAATTATGTATACACAACCCGAAGAGACTGACAGGACCGATCGATGAGATTGACTCAATCTCGGGAGTGTTGCCTCGTGGAACCAATATTGATTACGGAACGCCACTTTAACCGTCTAAGTTTTTCTTATTGACCCACTAAAAATATATGCTCTTTGAGTTTTAATTTTAACTTATAGATGGTGTTGGGGCCGAGATTTTATCAACCAACGAAGAAACGATTGACAGACAGATTCGAGATGAAATTTAAAATGAAATTGGAGTGTTGGAGTCCTTGAAAAAATGCGGAAAATTCACAACGTTCTATTGTTATTTATTAAATTTTTAACATTATTTAACTTTTTCTATGACAGATCGGACTTTTTTTTGGTTTTCATTGACTTTGAAAATGATTCCACTAAAGGATAAAAAAAATAGTTCTTTTGGTTTTTTGACATCGCATATCTTTGGAAGCGGGCCAACCAAAAGGCTGAATTTGAGTATTGCAAACTTCTTCTTTCCTATCAGTTTTTTGATCTTGGAATAGTTGGCACTATCACTCAAGAATAATTGAAAGTGCTCATGTTAATTGACACAATTTTTGTTTAAGTCGATAAATTCTGGCTCTACAATATCAAGAAGTTTACTAATTATTATTTATTAATTATTTTGATCTGTCAGCAGATATTTTGAATTTAAAGTTATCAAATTTATTGGATTTGAAGTTAAACTACCGCCTGTTTCTTAAGCAAATATTTTGTTTTCAAAACACTGAAGACGTAAAATAACCCAACATCAAAATGGATTGATTTACCTACATATGTATGTACATAAGTTCCGAAGTGAAATTCGAAAAGTCAAACACGATTAACTTTATGCGACACAGTTGGCGTTGAAATGTTTGTTCCATAATACACTCGTATATTATGGAACTGCCGTGGAAATATGGTGTTTCTGCATTGATTGCATATGAGCAAAACATCACACATAATTCTTCAATTCATCCATTTCGAATACGAGTATGGTTTGCTAATTAATTACAAGAAACTTTTGCTTAAAAACTTATTTTGGGTTATGGCGAAGTTTTCACCGAAGAATTGTTTCTTGTATTTGTTTCCGTGTGTGTACAGTGGTGGACATAAATAGAGAACATTTTTATATTATGATTGTAATGAAATATCGCACAGGTAATGAAGTTTAAGTTTTTGTATTGGATATTGGATATAATTGTTGATGCTTGAAAATTTATTGTTCACCAAAGCGAAGTGAATATAAATTCACTAATTTATCAGTGTCAGCTTTAGAGAAAAGAACTGAGAAACACTTTTTGAATGGCATAAAGCATAGAGCTTCAATAAAAATAGATTTAAAGATGTCAGTTTTGAAGTAGTCTGTTCTCCAACAGAATCACTCTGCACTTAAAATAACCTTTCATTATATCTGAATAATAAAAATTTGTTTTTTGTAATTCAACTTAAAAAAGCCTCAACTGTCAGCTGTCAGTTCAGTTTCTGAAGCTTGTCAAAACTTTTCAAATTGGTATAAGTTATAACTAAGCGCTCATTTAAGTAAAATCTGAACAAGTTTTGTGAGGAATAAAACTGACAAAGATACCGATTGTATTATTTTGAACAGTTCAAAATATCAATTATTTTTATGTCATATAAAAGGAGCTATCAAATTAGAATGAAAAATATTTCTCATAATGAAGATACTGACATTTCGTAAACATGTGTTTCTGTAAGTCTTTTCTAGTTTATAGTCCTTAACTCCTGAAGATCATTCATTATACAGACTTCCATTATACGAACGTTCAATTTTTTTGTCCTCTACTGTATACCTACTATTGATATAGAGAGATTCTTTTATTTTAAATTTTGAAATTTTCTTCCTTTAATTGATCTCAAGTAAGAAACACACATATGGTATGTAGAAAGTTGTTAGCTAGTTTGGGAAAATGTCAGAACTGCTTAAAAGTTTTATATACACACATTCTTATACACATATCAAAAGTATTTGTCAGAAAAATAAAAAAATGTCATTTTTGTGCAATTCATGGCAAATTTTTATATTTCTTTTAACAAGAAATTAAAACTTAAAATTGAATCGAACTTAACTTAGTATGTTTCAATCAAAAAATAAAAGAAAGAAAGACATGCTATTAAATGATTTTGACAATCAATGGAAAAATAAACTTTGACGTCTAGAAAAGATAAATGAGATTTTACGTGAGTAAGAAAATAATTAATGAAATTTGACAATACATAATTAAAGTAGTTGATTATGTAGATTGATAGATTTGGACAGTTGTCTATCCCTTGCGTTTATTTGTTCTTGAGCACAATGAAACAAATCACTGGCAAACTAATTAAATAAAATTATTTACAAACAGGGTTGCCACGATAGAAATACTGTCTAAGTGACTTAAGGAGAGTTCCCTACAATTCGAAAAATTATGATTAATTCGACAAGACTACTCTTGCCGCTATCCGAAATCTAGTAATGGATATACTTATTTTCCAATGCAGTAAAAATGTCTGTTAGTTGGCAACCCTATTCTCCATGTCCCTCTAACATCAATTTCTTGCCATTTTGTCCACTTTTCTCGATTTGTTGTTGTGTACTAAATGGGTGTACTTGTGAAAATGGGTTCAGCATAAAGTGAAAGGTTCATGTCATTAAAAGCCCTTAGTCTCATTTGTGAACATGCTCAAAGATGAAGTTCCAACAGCCCCTGACCTTCAATTTTGTTTATGACAAGCAAAAACCGACAAATTTTTGGAACAACCAACGATTTCCATAATTCAGACCAATTAAACAATGACTTCCTATGGCAAGTAACCAAATAATTAAGTAATTTGACTAATAAATTAAAAAAAAAAATGGTTTTTCGTATGCTGGAAGCTGGAAAGACTGACAAAACTTACGGTTCTGACGATGCCAACAATAGTGAATTTCGAATCATCAAATACAGTCTGGAGACAGATGCTTTTAAGAAAGCATCATCGTTGATCTGATACACTAGATGATACCAATACTATGAAATTTTCTCGGCTAGTGGCCAGCCCTGATAAATTCAAAATTCTTCAAACTTAGAAGACCATTGAATGCTCTATCTAATTTAAAAAAACCCACGCTGTCAGAAATGCACAATTACAAAGTTTGCAATGCTGTTGAGTGGTTGAAAAGTCTTTGCACTGCCTTGAAAGAAAACTTCACTGCTCAACTTTACAACCTCAACAAGACCTCAAAATCAGAAAAAAATTGAGTTAGTAAATAGCTCAAAGACTCGTCGAATACAACCCTGAGGAATTCTTATGTGGTTTTTAAGCATACACAAAAAATGTATACCTTGTATTTGCACAAAATTATTGTGACACCTGAGAAAATGTTCCTCTGCCTTCTTTTCGTGACAAAGTGACACTCATCAAAGCCATTCATATTCGACAAAATCACTGTTGCAAAGTTAAAACACGCACATGAAAAGAAGGAATGTGAATCTTTGATAATAGTTGACTCCACAATTGACAAAGCTAGTGTCGTGTCATCGAAATTATTTTTAGATTTTGTGATAATTAGATAGCTATTAACAGCTGTCATTGTATAAATCAGCCTTTCTTTGTGTTGCGGCCTTAAAAGAAAAAAGAAAAAACTTATAAATATCACAACATGTAGAGATAAATTCAACACATTAACATGCCGTATTTTATTGTGAGCTGGAATTTTCCAAAGAACTCTTTTTTTTCAAATAAAGTCGTAGTCATATTGTTTAATGTCAATATACCTACATTAGTTCTAAATTTAACAAACTCATGCTAAACCTTCCAGATATCTTTAGCAGCTGTTGATTTTCAACTATCTACCTAGTCCTATCTTTAAAGTTTTGTATTCCTTTGAAACAAAATCTCTTCAGACTTGTATACTTCTTCAAATCCTCAAGATGCAGAAACCTGGGTTATACAACTGTAGCTATTATGTAGTTCATCCTTCAAAGTTATTGAAGTTCAACCATTTTCAATGGTTCAAGAGTACGTACAAGTTTACACAATATAGCCTAAAACAGTAAGAATGGCACACTCTCTATAAATTTAAACATATGTACGATTGTGAGGCGTACGTAGTATATCGGTCTATTGTTTCGATTTGTGAAATCCTTCGACCACAGGATACAGAAGCACAAAGTTTACCTGCAGGCAAGATTCAAGATATCGATCAATGCCCAAGCATCAAGCACTTACTTACTACTATTGTAAAAAGCAGCACAAATCACACTCTCAGAGGCATATAGGAAGGACATGGACACAAATTCACATTCCCACTCGCACTCTCATCTCACTCCTATATTGCCATGCTTGAATAGTATTCCATGTTCGAGGTTCATCCAATGCAATGCATGCACTCTATAAGCAACAGTAACGCAGTATGGTGCTGGAGCAAAGAGGAAAAGGGATGAGAAGCGAGGTAACCGGAAACAACCCAAAGAATACTGAATAGTGGTTTCCTTTCGGCACAAATGCATCACATCAAGAGAGTAGAAAACATGTGTGTGTGTGTGTGTATGTATGGATGTAAAGACTTCCGGGCTGCACTTGTTTCCTGGAACTTTGAGCAGCATTTCCCCTGCAGTTGATGCATTACAATTGATAATAATCAAACATATTGTTGCTTATGAGAGGCATTCAATTACACATTGCATATCGAAGGCACAAGGATGTAACACACAATGGAAGATAGGAAAAACACATTGGAGAGATGATGAAGCCCCTGCTCTTTGTATACTGGACCAATGTACTTATTGACTATATCAGGTGCGGATATAGAGCGAGAGGGAAATGGGTGCAATGTTCCACTTTTACGATAATATATTTTTTTGAGACAGATGATATAGTTTTCTATAGAATTAAAGAAGAATACGAGTGTGAAGAGGAAAATTCTTGAGAAACCAGAGAAATATCCTACCCTAATGAAATATCCGTTTGGAGTGTTAAATTACTCTTAACTCAAAAATCAAAAAAAAGTAACTGAGCTGTCAAGTATTTATAGCTAAAATGCATGATTACGCAACTACAGTATTTATTTATAGTGACTCGTGCTGGGTAGGCGGTTCAACAGTCTTGTTGAAACGGCACGTTCACCAGACCTTCATCGCCAGTAATAGTGGCCCTACTGCCGATGACGACCTAATATATCCTACTTCGTGAACGTCGCACGACACCGTAACTTTGAATGGATTTTATGGCATCACACGTGGATTTTCAGTATTCCAGAAACGAAGATCTTTGGAAGTTTAGTCCTCTTTTAACAGTAATCGTTTTAAGGAAATTGGAAATGCTTATTTTAATTGATACTAATTATTAAAATTGTTGACAGATACAACGTTTCATAATTTTGAGGACCTGTCAGTCTGTTTCGGTTCATGCGATACCTTAATGAAGTGCTGTATTTCAGGAACCACTTCTTCTATAGAGACTAAAAGTAAGAAGGTTGATCTCCTCGATTATCCTGGAGAGTATTGTGAATTTTAAAATTATTATGAGTTATATTCTGAAGTTAAAGGGGATCGAAAATCAGCCACATTTATTTTAATTAATAATTTAACTATTGAAAGCATCACCTTTTTTGACAATTTCTTATGTGAAATGAGTGAATATTTTTCCCCCTGAACATAATCCTGGATCCGCACCTGAAAATATTTGCAGATCGGACAGCCGCTGCCGTTGGCTGTGTATGGCCAGCCAACAAAAGGAATAACTATTTTGTTCGACAACACTATATGGGCCCAATTCACAATATTATGTATGTATTTATGCATGTACGAGTATTGGCCAACTCGTGTGTGTGCATAGAACTCTGCAGTTAATTCAATTGCTACACATATCGTCCTGTACTCCCACACATCATTAAATTGCACTCAATGGATCATCGTTTTGTTTTCAAAAAAAAAAAAATAAAATATATAAGATACAAATTCAATAGTATCTAGATAAGGTAGGAACATGAGTACCTACATAAATATGTAGACGCAAGCTGTCAAACAATAGAAAGCAATCGGTATTTAGTAACGATTCAAAACTTACTTCGTGTTCGTTATCCTGTTTAGATAAGAAAATTAATTTTATGGACAACATTTTTACTAATAAATACATTCCAGGATTTTGGACATAAGTACATATGAAGCTTGTTTTGAAGTACATGCATATCTTATTGTTCTCTATGTAAGAAGGAACCGAACAAACTTTGCTTTGTCATCACAAACTTGAGACAAGCTGCTTGAGTTTTTTTTGTTTCTCTTGTCTATTCAACATAATATTTCAATTAAATATGTATTTTTTTTATATTGTATATATGTATGTAGGACAAAATTCTGAAGAAATTTGAATTTTCTGAAAATATTTATGTGTGATATTTATGGTGCAATTTGGTGGCAAGATATCATGTCTACATTATGAACTAGCTATATGTATGTAATGTACATATATGAGATGAAACTGTTGGATTAAAATAAAACAGGAATTTAAATGCTTAGATATTTTTTTTATTGAAAAATTATACGAAGAAGATTTTGTGTACATATGTACATACATACATTATATTTGAAGTTGTTCAACATTATGGATAAAAGTAAATAGTTTTTTCTTTATAAAACAATATTCAACACTGTAAGCAGATATCACCCTCTTACATACAAAGTTACCTATAAATATAGATAGTATGTTCTTAAAGTTGCTAAAAAAACACGATATAAAAAAAAATAAAAGCACAATTATTGTTATATTTTAAAGTGAAATAAAAAATTCTGTATTGTGTTTTTTTTAAGAGGTTGTTTGAATTACTTTTTTATTATTATAATCCAGTAGAAACTAGTGTGGCCTCCACTTTAAATGTGGCTGTAATATATTGTCTTCCATTGCTTCAATAGTTGCTGGTTTGTCGGCATAAATCAATGACTTAAAATAGCCTCATAAACAGTCATTAAGAAGCGTTAGGTCGCACGAACAAATGGACTCAAACACTTTATTTAGTTATGAATTGATGGCTTAAACTGCTATATACCGCTAAATCCACTAATTACCGCTAAAAAATAAATTATTTTTCAAACTAAAATTCCACAATTTTGAAGCGTTGTTCTAGCGTTAAACGATTTATTATGTATTACTAATCTTTACTGAATAGGAATGTCAAAACATTTTGAAATTTTTAACAATTAAAACATAGACAACAACCATTGAAACTTCTCTTGCAGCTAAAACAAAAAAAAACACCCTTTAGTTTCATAAGCAACATAATTGAGAAATAGCACGCATACGCCTAAGTGCACATTCAAATCTAAATATAAAACATCTGTAATAAATTGTTTTGGACTTGTTCACTTTTGTATGATTATTTCATTAAATAACTTGATGCGTTGTCAGCTGAGATTAAATAGTGTCAATTTAGCAACAAAAAAAACTGTCGAAAAATTGTTACCTGTATAGTTTTGCTGTTAATTAGTTATCGATTACTTGAATACTTCCTAATAAGTAAATACTTTGAAACCGAACCGAGACTCTCTACAATCGCCACGGGTCTCTTTGGTCATTCAGCACACAATAGGTATGTATGTACATATGTACATATGTATATATAGCAATTGGGTACATTTGAGACCTTTGGAACGAGAAGATGTAGCTAAAGACTTCGATGGATTAAAAATTCTCTGAAAAAAAATTGATCTGTAGTTTCAAGGAGAACATTTCATTTTTGAGGCAGAGCGTTTTCATTTGCTGTAGGATGCCTGTAATTTTCTCTTAAATCGCATCAATTCAAGTCGATATCGTTCTCCACTGATAAATAACATTGACCTGGTTTCACCAAATCAACATTATCATCATCATCTGTTCAACAACCCTTATTCTATCCTAAATAACATTCTTGCCGAAGTTCCCATTAAATTAAATTCGTCCTATTTTGGCGCAGTTGGTGAAAATGCACCTTCGTGCAACTACATTGTACATCTTGTGAAAAGACACAAAGTAGCTGAGGTTAAACGTTCCACAAAAAACAGTGCTTGATATTTATAAACCAAAGGAACAAAGAACTTCCTCAAACTGGGTTTCCGCCTTTTTAGAAACAGACAACAAAAGAACAATGTTTTGTTGAAATGTTTTTCCTTGAATTAAGTGCAATTTTCATGCCAAAAAAAATACAAAACACATAACAATACCAAATGTATAGCCACTGTCTGTGAAAAGAAAAAGGACATCTTTTTCTAAATTCAACCACAAA
This sequence comes from Scaeva pyrastri, assembly GCA_905146935.1. Lineage (NCBI taxonomy): Eukaryota > Metazoa > Arthropoda > Insecta > Diptera > Syrphidae > Scaeva > Scaeva pyrastri. Next base: position 80,488,595 of record LR989927.1, read on the forward strand.
AATGTGTTATATCAAAAAAAAAGTTATTCAAAAATAGTTGTGGCATTATGTGAGTTAAGAAACTAAAAGTGTTACATTTCATCACTTATCGAGGATATATTGGATATGGTATAACGATAACAATAATAATTCCTAGGAAATTCTATATACTCGTATGTCTGTCCAAATTTTGGTTATTAAGAACAGAAAAGCCCTTAACCAAGATGAAATTAAGATACTATAACTCCCAATACACCACAACCACAGAATCTTAATATGTATGTATATCCTTGTCATAGATATGAATTATTCATATCATACTATCATAACTGACTTCTGTTCTTCTTTGTAATTGTAAACAGTCCTTTTTCTTATTGATATAAGGTTACTTTGTTACTTTGTTTGCCTTTCAGTATTGTGGACATTACATATTAATTTTAATCAATATCGTAAGGCTCCTGGCGAAACTAATATTAACTGACAATTGGTTCTCTGACACTTAAATCAGCAAAAATGATGGTTATCTTATCTTTTGTGTTGGTAATAAGACTTTTATAGTTTTGGTTTCACTTTCATTTAAGAAAAAGAATTATTAATGATATCAAGACTAACAATATAATTTTTTAAAGTTGTACATCTTCCAAAGTTCGTTCACTAACTTATAATTTTATAGGCTTTAAACCTAGGAGTCTTTATTCCCTTGCCAGATAATTTTTCAGAATTTTATAGCTCTTTCCATTTGACACAATGTCAATTTCTAGGCAAGTGTTGAATTCTTCGTCGCTAGAACGCTGTATCTCTATAGCTCAAAGGAATATAGTTATAGAATCTATTTTTTTATTGTGGTAAAAACAGAAGACGCGGATGCACACGGATGATTTGAGAATTAATTTATGTACAAAGTTAAAAAGAAGGGGCCAAATTGAATAATTCCTTTTATTAAGGAACTTGAGATCATCAAGCCATCCTGGAAGTTACAAATTGTACGAGTTTATCATGGAGAAAAAAACGCTGATATTTCCATAAATTATTAATTGTAAAAATAGAAATTAAAGTCAAGAAGGTCAGCATATGGCAACAACATCATATAATTTAATTAAGAAACACATCTTTCCCTTTCCTCAAACCCAAGGAACTATCGCCATCACAAATCTATATAAATAAAAATCAATGCCACTTTTCGTTGTAATTTTATAACGCAAGAAAGGGCTTACCTATCTAAACCGAATTTTTAGGCTTTGTTCCGACTATTTAGAAGATGGTTTATATGAAGTTTGCACAAAATCGGTACGGTGGACTTACACAAGAGTTAAATAAAATAAACACATAAACAAAAATAGAAAAAATAAAATATAATTTCTTTCAAATAATGACGACTGTAGGACATCACACTTAAATTAAAATTCGTGCATTGCTTCCCATAATGCAATTTTGGTTCATTTGGGTGAATTATAAGCCCATAAATTTGCTATGAACTTAAAAAAATTCCAGAAAAATGCTCGATCTTTGGTCCAGAAAAAGTAAGTTGAATTTCATATGTATATGCATGTGTAAATTTTTAAGAGTGTAGTCAGTCAAATAAGCTCTTCAATGTTCATATTTAAATCTGAAATTACTATGTACCGTAAACCGTTAAAATAAAACACTATGGACCCTTGGTTAACGTAAGACGGCCAAAAATCTTTAGACGATGGGTCAAAATTTTTTTGGGATCAACGTAAACGAGAAGTCAACGGACATACTGCTAAATGTTTAGCGGGGAACATAAGATATCATTAAGACTTAGGTCAAGGATATTATATTTAGGCAAAAGTTTTTTGATGATTACAGTTGCTACCTTATTTTATATCTATACTATTATTATAAGGAGGAAATAGAGATCCTTTTTAAAACAATTTTTTTATAAAAGAAAGTTTATTCAAAATATATGAAAAAGTTGGGAAATTATTAAAAAAATGATTCTATAAAAACAGACAAAATTAGAAAAAGTTTTGCATTTAATCACGTGATTTAATGATTTTGTATGACACACATGATTTTAGGGAAAAAAATGTTTTTTGTTTTATATTATTGTATTACATATTCAATTATTTACTAAACGCAAATATGGCGGAATAAGGTGATGAAATGTATACAGGACCTTTATCACTATTGAAAAAATATGAGAATAAATTTGAATTAGACCATAGCAAGGTGGAGCTTTTTTGTAGAGCTTGAGTCTTCCACAAAATTTTATCTACAGAAAATAAAAGCTTTTCAACAGATATTTGAGAGTACTAAATTACAAAATCCATAAAAAGAACAATTTTAAATATTAATCCGTGACGTGGAGATACTGTCTAAAAACCTACCTTTAAGCTGTCATCATTTCAAAGATCGGTTTTAAGCCGATATTTCAGCCAAAACATTGTTTTTCACCCAAAACCATGATCACATTTGTTCTTTTAGAAAAGTATAATACAACTTCAAACTAAGCACTTCGAAAAATTGATTTTTTTCTACTAGGTCCCCACTGTGTGACGTAAGTGGAAAATTCATTGAAAAGTTCTGAAAATTTCGCATAATCTAAAATTCCTTATTATGCTTTCTATTTTTAATTACAATGTACTCTTGAGTTTTTGTTAAGATGTTAAATTTGGCAGAGACAAAGTTCGCCAGGTCAGCTAGTAATTGTATAAGCAGCATTGACATCAAAAGATCTTACCTCCGCAATATACCTACACTATTTGCAACTTTTTTATGAAATGTTGCAGGCAACTTATGTCAAAATTTGTTATATCACTAATATCATTGCTGGTGTGTTCTTCTTGATCAAGCCTTCGTCTTTGTGAAAAGGTTCATTCATTTTCATCCATGTACCTTTTGCAAAAATCATTTTTAGAATCTAGTAATTTTATGAGTGACTGATGGCTGTCAAAAATGATAAGTACATACATGTATCGGTTTTCCATATAATGCCATATTCTTTCAGCAAAAAAGAAATCGCTTCCAGTAAAAGTTTTTTATTCTAGGATTTTTTGAATTTTTATTTTTATTGTGCACTTAGGCGTATGCGTGCTTTTTAAAAATGAATTTTTTTTTTTTTAAACTAGAATTGTATGGAATTAATTTCCGCGTAGAGCAATAATTTTATTGAGGCATTTTATTAAGCAATACAACTGTAGACTTTCGTTTCATTTCATTTTTGTATGTATATGTATATGTACTTACATAATCAAAAACCAAGAATTAAAAAAGAAAATTGTAACTGAATGTGGAAGGAAATGAAAATGGCATCGAAAGCGAAAAGAATTCACACCGAATTTTTTGAGCCCATTTGAAAATTTGTTCATCTCTAAAAGTGATTATTCGATGAAAATTCGAATCAGTTTGATGCATTACAAGATGCTGGTGATGTTCTATCGCATTGAGTTCTTGCATTTACTGAACCTTAGAAACTTGAAGACCTAAGTATTTCTATGCAACATCTGCTTTAATGTCGTTATTAGACTGCCTTATACTAAAGATCGACGAGGAATCAACAAATTTCAAGTTTCTTCAACACTACGGGCTGCAGCTGCAATAACTTGTCAAATGTCAAAAAATGACAGCTGCTCGAATTGCGAGTTATTCAAACTGAAACCTCATACTTCAATCTATCCTTTAGCATTCAATATTGTTGAAATGATTCCCATTTATTTTAATTAATGCCATATATGTATTTCACTCTTACATTTTAAATACAAAATTAATTGAAAGCCGATGTAATGATTCGAATAACATTATTTTTATTCCTCCTCCTGGATTACAAATGTTCTGCAAAATGCTTAAGTACCTATACGACTAAAAATGAGTACAAGAGGGTGAATGTCATACTTTACTTTGACGTATATAACATACATGTATTTGTTTAAATTAATTATATTTATAACAATATAACAAATATCTTAAAGTGTTATAAGGCACCCTTCTGTAGCTGCAAAAAAAAAATAATTGTTTTCAATTCGATGGAACTCTCCTCAATCAATATTCCTATTAAAAAGGATGCAAAAACAAAAACCAACCACAATTTTTAAATATATGGAAGGCATTTTAAGTTAAAGTCCGTAATTCATCAAAAAAATACTCCACATACCCCCCTGATTTGTTTACAAAGCATTTTGAAGTGTTTGTATTGGAAAAGCAGTTTCAAAACTTTAGAATGGGGTTTTGTTTTTCAGAAATCAAAGATTTAAAAATAAAAAAAAACAACATCATTGAACATATATCACTTCATTTATTTACCGAAAGGGTCAGTCTTCGTGTCCTTCATCCTTCGTCCGTTGTCTGTTGTCAGTCGTCGTCGTAGTCGTAGTCATAGTCCTTCCATTTTTACTTTCGGATCCTCAACGGTCCTATGGGAACAATGATTTATGTGGCGAATCGAGTGCTTGACTCTCGACTGATGTTCCATGAGCTGAGCATTCTTGTGCGTGGTTCAACATTGAGTGAGGCAATTATTTTGCCAATGCCACTCCTCCTTCTCCTCAGCCCCCTCCCTGGCTATCATCATCAGAAAAAACCACCCATATCGACATAATGTACATAAGTTTATTAAATACGAACGCGATTGCTTGGGCTTTTGACATTTAAGCCATGAAATCGTCGAACGTCCTCGTAACTGCAGAGGGGATGTCGTTGTTAAGGCTCTGGCCATGGATATGGCGATGGTGCTGGCGATGGCTGGGAGTTGCTTTATGGAAATCTATGACTCGCTCTTGGTTTTAAGGTTGAATGTTGGCTCAGTGGCGCAGCGCGACCGGCGGCGGCGGTGTGGTGGTGATTATTATGATGATGATGATGAGGATGATTTCATTTTTTTTTTCGTTTTTTTTTTCATTTTTATATGCTACCCCCGTTTTGTCATTTATTCGTTGTAACAATATCCCACAGCTTAAACGTGATAGCTGGTGGGCCATAAATATGGACGGTGTCTTTATTATCCCTATGTTTTAACACTGTAAAAGCATCATTTGTCCAGATATACACCGCCGCCGCCATATGATGTATGTATGTGTAAATGTGTCAGTGTGTTAGTGCAAGTCTGTGCCATTTTGGTATGTAGGGCGAATATAAAAATGGACACAAGATGAATGTTCTTTTGTGTCAATTAATTAAAGTGGCTTTAATTAGGTTTAGTCATTTCAAGTGAATATATATTACTTTAAAAGAGTACTCAAACAAAGCGGTAGTAGAGGGTGGGGTTTGTAGGGTGGGATTTCATTATTGTAAAATTATATATTTTTTTTTGTTCATTGAAAAAAAAAAAGTTTAAAGTGAGAAAAATCGAATTTGTGTAGGTAGTAGTATAGGTATACGTATATACATAAAATGTCCGTATCGAAGCGTTTTGCTTACTTTGATATGATTGATGGTCTTTGAGCTCGGAGCAGAGAATATTTCTATTACTTTATTACTCAACGCATTAATTATGATGAATTTTTCAAGAAGGTAATTAATTTTCAAATAATCTCATTTTAAGCGAGAAAGAAGAGGTTAACTCTGCGTCAAGGTACTAAATTTTGATGTACCAACGTATTTTTTTTATTATACAAAAATTATTTTTAAAAAAATTGATTTTCGATGATTGTAAATTTTAATCCATCAAATTGTCGTACATATATATGTACATATATGTACAATGTTCATTATATTCATTGATATATTCAAATTTATAAGCAGTTCTCTGCATTCCAATAATTTGTATCATATTAGTGTTTTTTAATATTTTAGTTGTAAATTAAGCTCAGTAAGCAAAATTGTTGTACAAAAATATGTAGTAAAAAGACGTGATTTTGAACATTCACAACCTCTGATCGTAAGTTTTATCAAGCTTTTCAATATCTTAACATTTGTCTTGGTTTGTCAAAATATTACATACAAAGGCTCCAGAGATCCTGCGATGCAGAATTTCTATAGTAAACCAAATTCAGCAAGAGTTCCTATCGTTCCAAAACCTAAAATGGATGAAATGAAAGAAGCAAATTTCGGCATCTACTAACCCGTAAAAGTAGTTACAAAAGCCTGAAGTCATGGAAATGATTTTGAAACACACTTTTCTAATATATAAAAATAAACATAAATAAATTTGAAATACATAGCTATGTCCACCTCATAAAATCGACCACTGGGATTTTCAAGTAAATCAAACGTAGCCATTTTTCTATCATTTATCGATTTTTGTCTATAGTTATTATAAGGCTTGAAAACTATGGAAGAATTTTTTTTATAACAGTTCACTTTTCTTATAATAGTTAATAACTAAAGCAGAAACACTGCATAAATATAAGCGACTGAAACTATCAGATGATAGAACACAAGGGATATTCAGCTAGAAGAAAAGAAGACATTTTAAGAGCACTCAGTTTCATAATGAATCCGTATCTTCATACTAACTGACAATTTTTCGTTACGCACGTGAACTAGAAAAGTCTAAATACAAGACTAAGAAACTTCTTATCCATGTACAAACAAACTTTCACAATTTTGGGAATGATACGCTAGCTAAAATTTTTCATTCAACTTCATTATTGAAAATTTTAATTTATATTTACGAATTATTATAAAATTAAATGGCAAAGTCATCAATTTGAAAACATAACAATTTATTTCTAAATGCCATAAGCTTTCAATTTTAAATATTTAGTAACGACTTTAAGTATGTATGTAAGTTATGAGTTGTAACTGGTTCCGAACTTATTTGCTTTTAGATTGAATCTTTTCCGATAAATTTATTTCGTAAAAATTTTATTTCTTAACTAAAATACAAATAAACTGATAAATTGTATAAAAAATCGGCATTCGTGAATCATACTCCAAAGATCACTTCCTAGTTACGTGCTTTCTCAACCTTTAAACGTAGAAAGTTGATAATTTAAATTTAAAGAACATTCCACTTTTTAAATTTTTGCTTTCTATATTTCAACGATTCTTTTCTGCTCTCAAAGAATCAATTAGCCATTTTAATACTACCATAGAAGTATCACAAACAAAATACTCGCTTTAATATTCTTTTGAATCCAAAGTCCAGTTACCTATATTTCAATTGACTTTTACCGTATTTTATACATTCGTACAATTCGCCATGTTTTCCAATGTGGGTAATTGAAACAAACACTCGACTACGTGACATCAACGCTCATCGCTTCAACACGTTCCTCACACGTTTCCACCACACATATGTTTGTATGTCCAATTTATATGCCATATGTACATTTATGTCAAAATTAATTTAGTTGTTCTTGTTACATTAATTGGCGTTACATCTCTTAGATATATAGACACACACTTACAAACCTACCTGGTCCACTAGCTGGCCCTGCTGTTGCCATTTGCCAATGACACTGACACGATTGATAATTTTTGTTTACTTGCGGTCATCGATGGCGCGTACACATGTTTTGATATTGTGTCCACAATTTATTTCATACAACCACCCCCCCCACCCAACCATCACCGCACACCACAGCGCTGCACCATGAAACCGGAAACTTGAAGCCCGAAGCCTGATCGAACTCCTTCTCCCCGCACTTCAAACATTTGAGCAATAATTTTCAATTGTCAACATTCCCATGTAATACAAGGCAAATAAAATTCTCCAATACCAACTCCCTTACTTTGGTCCTTATCGGGCATAAAAAGGAAATAGGGGTCATATAAAAAAATGAGTACTCGTGCCTTCCTTCAAACATTGACTGCCCGTTGGGACTTTTATTGAAAAATGTTCCAACATATTTTCAATTGTAGAAATAAAAAATCCTGTACAAGGATTCATCGTTATCTTTTTACTCCCGAACACTATGCCAACTCTCCCCATACTCGTACTCGTACCTACTACTGGTGTGGCATTCAATAAATGTTGATGCAAAAAGGCCACCCGCTGACACCGCCCACCTACCGGTCAGGCTTTTGACCGCCTTGGCTCTTAAATTACCGCTTCGTAGCTCCTCACCGTTATTGTTGGAGTGAAAATTTTTCGTAATTTTTTGTGAACTTACAGGGTGACCACTGACCATACACGAGTTCAGTTCATCGGTGTACTTAGTAAATTTTTAAATGAAAACTGTAAACAATTAGAGATCTTCTAAAAAGGACATCCGAAGCGACTTAATTTAACGTTTTTGTTTTTATTAAGAGCAGGAAACTGAGCTGTTGTTGTGTTTCTCTTTCTAAATCAAAGGTAGCTGAGTGCGTTATCTATGAACTTAGAATAGTAAAATGCTGACCACGGCTAACTTCACTTTTTTCAGTGTGGTGTGACAGTGACAGACAGTGGTGGCGTTTGACAGTTCAGTGCTCTATTGTTTTTCATAAATATTATGCTCTGATCAATCTCTTTCAGAACGTACTCGACGTGCTCAATACTCTGCTCAGAGTTCTAAAAGAAAAATGCTTGTTATTGAAACTGCATCTGTCAAATTGGATTCAATTTATTCAATCTATTCAAAAACACCAGTCAAAATTGTGTCTTTCTCAAGAACTCGGATATTGCAGACCACAAGGTTGATGAGTTTTGTCTCTGGAATTTCCGTTGTACATTCAACGTTGTAAAAATTTAACTGACCCAGGAGACGAAGAAAAACAACCATAGATAAATAATTAAGTGTGCTGCGCTGATTGGGCTCTAGAGAAGATGGGAACTGACCCTAATTTTTATCCAATACCATCTTCATTTCTAGATGAATGGATATGTCATCGAGGACTATACCAATCCACAGAGAATCCTGAGGCATACAGTGCATCCCGAAATATTCATTATTATTAGTGAATTTTGTCCAGGCTATCAATGTAAACGGAGAACGCTATAAATCTATGGTTTCCAACTTTAAAATTGAATTTAATTGGCCTCCTTGCCACCGAGATTATGTGATTTGATTGAAAGCCTCTTGTGATATTTTGTAAAGACGCAAATATATAATCTATTGATGAGAAGCTCTACAGCTACTGCAAGGCTATAACGAATGCCTCTAGTCTCCAGTGAATTAGTCCATCAGCAGTACATTAACTTTGCTGATAATGAAATTGTTCCAACCCATTGCATGTGAATGTTTCCTATAATTTGAAAAATGGCTGATAACAGTTCTTCTAAAGATGATTTTCCCACATCTTCTCAACAATACATAAGCAGCTGAGGACCATTGCTTTGAGTCATTCTTACTTGCTCCTTGTATTAACTTTAACATTTGGTTCAAGAATTTTTACAAACAGTTACCCAAAAACTATGCTTAATCTTTGATACCAGGCAGAATGCGTGTTGAAACTGGTGCTGATGAATCTGGTGTCATTCGAGTTTGAAACTCCCAACAACAAGGCCTCAGAGATTGACCTCGCTGATGACCGAAGTCCAAGGATCGCTGCTATGCTGTTCCTAAACTTTAAGTTTACCTTTCTGAGAAGTTTAATCCTATCTAAAACTCTGATCATTGGAAGGCCCTCAGGTAGGGTATCAGCGCTGTATATTAAGACCGATAATATGAGTTATGCTGTTCAGAATTCATTTTTTTTTGGCAAACTAAGGCAGTATTCCTAATTCTTTCCTTCACTAATAGGTGTTGTTCCTGGAATTAATATTTACTCTCTTTAACTACTTCGAAGATTCTGCAATCAAAAGTGACGTTTTATCGTATTCGATTGACTTCATGATTGGCCTATTCTTCAATTGCCTCGAATACCCCACATCATCTGTTGCTTATTTTTTTAGCTTCTGTCAAAAATATTTGTTCGTTTAATTTCCAATTGACTCACTAAAAGTATTAGGCTTAGCTCTGAGTTAACTCCAAGATTAAGATTAAGTGGAAAATATGATTCAGAATTTTGACTCAAAAACGAATATGATTTCACACTGAAGAACTGGGAATTAGTGGAAGAAATATCTATCCTTCCTTAAGATACTTAGTGTTTGTCCCAATTGCCAATACATATTTAAGTCTCTCACTTTTGTCCAAATCAGTTTAATCATTAATTAGTTTTGACTTTAAATTGAAGAACCAAACAAATTGTTCGACTTGACTTGATGTGGTCACCCTTTATTGAGACAGTAAAATATTACTCCAGCTGTGAAATTATTTAATCGTTTTTACTTTCAGATAGCTTCTGGTTGGTTATTTTTTTTAACGAAATTTCTGTAGCCCCCCTAAACTCTTATATTATCCAAAAAAAAAAAAAAAAAAACACTTAACAGAAAGGAAGAATTCCAGAATTGAAAGTTCCCTCTAAAAATCGATGTTATCTCAACTCAACAAAAAAAAAGTCAAATTAAATAAATGAATGTAAGCTACACGTGTTTATTGCTCGAAAGTACATACTCGTATATTATTGTTATTGAATTAAGGCATTGGGGGTATTTTTAATTGATAAAAGGAGTTAAATGGATGATGGAGCTTGGGACAAGAGTATGCGTATATGTACCTTCATCAATTCAAATTGGAATACCAACGCAAAAGCTGGTGTTTCTATATCGGATTAAGCACTCACTTTTCTCTTTTTAAATAAAACCAAAAAAGCTATCAATAAAATTCGTCGTTATTGATGCTTCTTAAATAATTTTCAATGACACAACTTTGCATTTCGACAAGAACTACCATTATCTCTTATTCAAAACTTTATCTTCTATCTATAATCCATGTTGACTTGCTTACCAGGCCCCAAAGATTAAGGCTCAATTAAGTTAAGTTGCGATGGAAATATTAGCCGTGTTTCATTTGTAATCTTAAACTAGCGCAGTAGTTATACAGTTTACAAAAAAACGCTTTATTCCATTTATAACTTACTCTAAATTTAACTTCCTTAAGTTGGCATCCTTACATAAATTGGAATTTGATTTAAAAATGTTGAATAGATTTCTTAGGTTACGTTAAAAGTTGCATGAATATTTATGCAATTTTTTATATTTATATAAAGAGTTGAAAGAACATAAAAATGGAAATGCAGGGACCAAGTTGCTTAGAGTTTAAAAAATGTGATTCCGATGCTAAGGCTGAGCAATTTATATGAGAGAATACAACTTAAAAATAAGTTGCCGGCAACTAAGGGCCAATTATTACTAATAATCGCGTTTCAATGTCTTCTTCAAATTATTGTACAATTGATTATAAAGACCATTTATTTGAGGAGCACATTTGATTATATTCAATATACTAAATAATATTAGTAAACAAAAGTCAACTTAAAATTCCAAGATAAGAACTAAGGGAAGTGAGGGAAGTTTCTCAAAGTTGGCTTAGTTGCCTTACTTTGCTCTATCATTTTGTACCAGGTTACTAATGAAAACAACGATATTTCAATGAAGTTTTCAAAATACACAAAAAAGTAGGTAGGAAATAATTAAATGTTTTGAGTATGTTGATAAAAAAAATGTGTATTCTAAAATTTGCGGAACGTGCAACCGAAGCATACAAAATAAACATCAACGAACACGCCCTCGATTCTGCCAACATTTATTTTGACTGCCTCCTACATTTCAAAATACGAAACTCAATCTTCATCAAAATTTTATTTTACTGACTACTGACTTAATTTTATCCACTTACATTTTGTTGTTGCTTTTAATGGGTTGTAAAAAGCACTACTTATTGAGTTCTTAGAATTTTTTTAATGAAAATTTGGATCCTCAAATTCAAATCATAAGTAGTATTTATTATTACTATCAGTATTACTTTTCGACAACTAACTTACATATACATATACATTGTTTGTTAAATCTGAAAAATAAGGTCACTTTAGTTATACATAACTGTCCACCCCTTGATTAATTATTCCTTTTTATCCAATATAATGAAACAAACATTAAGGAATCAAGTCCCAAGCCCTTTTCAAACATTGTAAGCCCACAAAAGAATTTTTCAATAAATCACAGGTTGACTTTTTATACTTTTTGCCAACTAAAAAAACCTTATGCATTTTAAACATCCGGTCATTAATCCTTTGAAAGTTAATTTTCACTCTCTGATGTGTCTAAAACTCCTTAAAAAAAGGTTAATTTATTCAAACCCAATTGTTAAAATTCTAAGGAAATAAAAAAATGTAATAAAATAAAATAAAAACAGTCTAAAAGATACAGGGTTAGGTGCGCATTTTTTTTTTATTTACGTCGTCGTCGTCGGTCGCCATCTCCTGTAAATCCCTAGCAACAATTTCTCGATTATTTAAGTCTTAATGTTAAATTACAATTAAAGCCTTTCAAATTAAAGACTCTTACTCGCATAATACGAATATAGGTATAGGTACACCTTCGCTTGACTTATACTCAAGTATTTTATCTTTCCATCACGTTCCTTCAGCACTCCCCTTTGTTCCGCATTAAGGACGAGTACAAACTGATACGATACCCTAAAAATGTAGAAGTTAACTTTCACTCCAGTCTCCTCTCCAGATCCAGACCAGACACCTGTCACACTTTTGACAGCATTAATAAATTGTATCTCAAGTGAAATGGATCCAATTTACTTCAAATAAATTTACCAATTTCCATTCATTTGCTTGTAGACCTTGTGAGGCTTGTGGAGGTTTGTGGAGCATTTGTGGAGCTTCTGAGGCTTGTGGAGCTGGTGCGTGGCCATGAGCGATAAGTATTTTAGAAATTTCTCACCACATCTGTCTGCTTATATTATACCTGTTGATGGTATAGACTATCTATGGAGTAACACGGTAAAGTGAGTGAGTAAATCATTTAAAAAGTTACCTTTCCCAAGACTATATAGGCACGAGTATTGTAGCAGGAAAGATACATGGGAAAGTCGGGGTCGGAGGACCTCTTTTCTAGCCTCAAACATACCTATTACTTATAAAATAGAAGGCAAATTTTAACGTCCGGGGTTGGGTATAAAGTATAATTTAGTGCCCTATTTCAGGTGAGTTCAGGAGATGGCGATGGAGACAGAGACAGAGAAGCAATGAGACACACACACGCAGTGTCCTGTTTTTGTTCTCATTCACAATAGGCCAATCTTCCATTGTATAGACCAGAAGCAGAACCAGAACCAGATACCAGAAACAGATACGGATGCGGAAGTGCGGAACTAGAGCTTTGCTTTCGACTTGGGCTCCATTTCTGTCTCTGGTGAAAGACAGCACTTGCTTATTGCGCACATAATGGAACAGGCATGTCAGGCAAGGTAATTAATTACCTCCAGTTTGGCTACTGATGGCACTGTAGTGTCGCTCCAGAGCTCCATTATTGCTGTCTATAGATAATTCCAGTGCGGCTGAAATGGATTTCGGCCTTGGGAAGTCGTGTGCAGTCACGTTTATCTCTTGAGCAGCCTACATACATACATACATAATTATATATAACTTGTTCACAAATAGGCTTAAGGTGTCCAATTGAGGAGTGCGTAGATAAAAACGAAACGCAAACACGTTTTTTGTGGAAAATTCTTGCCACCTTCCACCTCCACCACCTCCTTCGGTGTCTGCTTCGCTCTGACAGACCTGTTATGCATTAAAATTATGCAAAGGACGATAATATTCCAAAGGATATATCAGTATTGTGCTGTCCTCATCATTGTCTACTTTGCACAAAATGGATATGTCGATATCTGACAATTGGGGTCAGCAGCGCCAGGACGTTTTTAAACTTCATTTTATGGATAATCTGTATCTTTTGTACTTGCTGATGGGGTTAAAGGAAGAGGTATGTTATGCGGATGCAGTTTATGGGAAAAAAGGGTGAGGAATCTCATCCTCATGATGTACGGATAATGCTTCCTCCTGTGTTATGAAGTTGCATCAGCTGAATAAAATTTTCTAAATCACATCCTTTTCCGTTGTACAACTAAAAGCGAGTGAATTAGGGAAGAGGGAACCTACATTAGATCCATAGAAACGTATTTACAGTTTTCTATAGGGAATCAAAAGGAGAATATAATTTTTGTTTTCTTTTTTAACGAGTTTCTGGTGAGCTGTCTCCGCTTATTTCGTGTAAATTGGACGTCTTTCAATCGATGACGATAATTTGAGTCTTCTATAACCTCAAGAGTTATATCTTTTGAATCGATTGTGGAGCAGCACATGTAATTGAGTGAAATTATAGGTAATATAAGGTAAGACAAAATGACAAAATTAATGCTAGTAAAATCCGATTGTACAAATTTCAAATATTAAAAATAAATTGGTTAGTTTTTAAAATTAGAAGTCATCATATAGTTTGGGACTGCATTAAAACATTTAATAAACTCGGCAAGGTAAACACTGTCATCACATTCTAGTGGGTACCTGGACATGTAAGGTAGGTGTTCAGGGAAATGAAGAGGCAGACTCGTTAGTGAAAACAGGTGCCTCAACTCCACTCTTAGGACCAGAATCCTATACTCTGGAATATGGGAAAATGTGATTAAGAATAAAATTAGAGGAAGAATTGTAAAGAGAGAATTTCAACCTATTCTAGAAGGGGGTCGCAGTGCACAAACCGCAACTTTCATTCATTCATACATTTACGTCATTAATTTTTCAAAGACAGCTATGACTTTGGAAAATTAAAAATCTTATAAGAAAAGTTAGCTCTGTAATATCAATTTTTAATTTGTCGCTCAAACATCGATTTAAGAGTTTGAACTGACATTTACCAGTTGTTCAAAGATTGGAGACGAGACTGGACTTCAAATTTAACTTAAAAAAAAACACGAAAAATGAAACAGTTTGAAATACATCGATTTCAGAGTTTGAACTGACATTTATCAGCGGTTCAAAGATTGGAGACGAGACTGGACTTCAAATTTAACTTAAAAAAAAAAACACGAAAAATGAAACAGTTTCCAACAAAAGACTTATATTTTCTTATTTGATGAGACCAAGATAAGACTAGCAATAGCAAAAGTCTCAGCTCTCACTATTTGCGTAAAAATGACGGTCCGATATCCGTCCAGATTTGTCAAAAATTTTTACTCTACAAATCAGTGTATCGACCACATCATAAAACTTAAAAAAATAAAAAACTCCTATTTTTAACTTCCCATATGGAGTTTTTGTAATCGGTCCGATTTGTCAAATTGAAATTTTTGACAAATCTCGACGTTTCAAGGTTCCTAGAATCTAGGTCCGTCATTTGTAGAGAGATGTCTGTGTGTGCGTGTGTACGTACGTTCGTACGTTCGTACGTTCGAGATACCCATACCCTTTTTCGTCCACGGTATCTGAAGAACGAGTAAAGATATCGACTCCAACTAAATTTTTTTCGACAGGTTATAACTTCGAATGATGCAGAAAGAACTTTCATAAAAATTGGTCAAGCGGTTTTTTCACTATAGCAGTTTTTAAAAAAAGTGAAAATTATGGTTGGTATAGCAAATTTCTAAAGAATAGATAGTGCCATTGACTTCAAATAAATTTTATTGTATACATTGTAATGTGATACAGATTTGATATAAATTTTGAAAATTTTCAATTTACCGTTATTTTTAAAAATTTAAAAACTAAAAAAAAATTTTTGGCGCGAAAATATACAATGAAGGAAAAATGATATTATTAAAAAACGATGTTTTTTACATCTGGTGAAAGTTTGAAAAAAATTCAATTGACAGTTTTTTACAAAAAATAAAAAAGTACACAAAATTTTACCAAAAGTTGGTGAAAAGTGTCTTTTGACTTGAATATCTCGAGAATTACCACCGATATTGACTTCAAACTCATTTATGTTTATACAAAATACAATTATTAATATACATATGCTACAATTTTGAAATATCGAATTGACAGTTGTTTTTCAAAAAATAAAAAAAACTTAACCAAAAACTTACTAAACAATGTCAATAGTAGTTTCTTGCCTTGAATCATGTCCAGAGTGGTCAATCATTTCAACTTCAAATTTATTTTATTTTTTGCATAGTAGAATTTTGAACATATGGTACTTTTTTGACAAATATCGAATTGACAGTTGTTTTTTTTTAGATAAAAAACCAAACCTGAAATTTACCGAAAAGTGTCAAAAATTGTTTTTCGGCTAAAATATCATCACAATAAGGAATGCTATTGACTTGAAATGTATTTTATTTTTAACATAATACATTTGTCAATAGCTAAAAAATGATAAAATATTGACGAATATCAAATTGTCATTTTTGTACAATAAATACAAAATGTTAAGTTATCAGTGTGAGTCGCACCCAGCCTCTTTTTTTTATTTTATAATCAAATAAAATATTTTATAATATTTCTCCGAAATAAGTTTTGGGAAATATAAAAAAATGTCCTAAGAAATGAAACGTCATTTTAACTATTTTAAAATTTTTCTGATACATATTTTTATTATAAGATATTCCCAGAATAAAATGTTAAACAATTTTCTTACACAATTTAAGTTGATCGCAATAAACCTTCTTCATACTTTTTTATTAAACATGTCCTTGGTTTTCCATTATTGCGTTTTTTTATATTTCCTGCAGTTTCCGCACCCAACATGAGTTTCATATCCTTGTAGATACATATGTGGATATATATATATTGAGTACATTGTACATTATGTACATTTGTCTAGAAAGTTTCTAGACAACAAGGATATTGTTTCGTTTTTATTTCTTCTGTGATTGAGAAAATAAAGTTCCGAATCGCGTAAAAATACGAGTAATCATGTATGCCGTACGTGTTTTTCAAGAACACAAAAAAGTAGCTGCATCCTGCACCGTCCCGTCAACGTAGCATCCATCGAAGAAGGATTTAATATCCTTTTATGCTTTTGGCAAACATGCAACTTTAGTCTTATTTTTAAGATACACCTAGGACCTTGTATACAAACTCGCAAGAATGTATTTCGAAAATTTCTTATAAACAAAAAAAGAAGACACAGTTAAACGTTTTGAGTTTTTACATATTTTTTTCATACAAAACTCTTCACACCCCTTTACTACGAGTATATATGTATTCTTGACACGCGCTCAAAATTAACATTCTCAATTTAATCCTTTGGTCTGACAACCAACTTGTCAAATGTGGGTCCTATATGTATACATATGTATGTGTGTGTATAAATGTATTTACTTTTGAGACATAAAAAACATCAATAATACCCAACATTTACACTTGAGACTTACGTCAAGACAATAAGACATTATTTAATTAAGTTACAGTCCACGTAACTTGGCAAACTATTAAATTGTTTAATTAGACCCTAAGTAGATGGGCGTGTGATTATGGTCTTAAACAGATTATAAATACATAGATAAATTCATATTCACACCACTACATATACAAGTTGAAGGGAAATGTAGGTACAGGATATTTGTCACCTCTCGCTTTGTTAAAGTTGACAGACTTATGAGATTCTGCCAAAAGGTGTCAGAGAAATATTTATTTTACTTAAATTATGCGCCTGAGCTTTCCGAACATTAATCAGCAAGATGAACTATTGTCATTTTGAGTTAAGAAAACGTTTTAACGAATATAAGCTTACCCTTTTTATCGACACCATCAAAGACAACTAAAGCGTTTCAATGTTGTGGGCTTTGGAAAATTCGCCAGATTACTGTTGATAATAATTCAGGACATAGATTGAAGACATTAGTCTTAAGATTTTGAAAATTTTAATATTTAAGTCAAATATTGTTTAAGTCAAATTGTACACTAAGAGGATGTTTTTTAACTAATTAACTGACAGTTTGTTAGTCACAGTTGACAATAAATTTCAATATTTATTATTATCGATAAGAAAATGCAAAAATTGTCCTCCTGGAAGTATGATCGAGACATAGGGTTGTCCTTCTTCAAATCGGAATTTCTGAATTGAAATAATTATATGGAATGTCTCAAAATGGATTTCGAATTTAGACTTGCCAAATAACACTGTTTACAAAACAGACATAACATTGAAGATTGAAGTTTAGAATGGTCGAATTGAATTTTTGACAAAAGGGCCACAATACCTAAATCCATCGTTTCTCGAAAGAGTTGGTAAAATTTGTAATCTTTAGATCTCCTGAACCGATTTTGAAAATTCTTTTACCAAAAGAAAGCAACGTAATTTGTGAGTAACAAATTCTATTTAATATTGGTGATAAATTGGATATAGAATGAAGCAGAAAATAGTGTTTGAAGTTAGTGTTCAAGGGAAATACAAGGGTAAACATATCGAAAAAATATAAGGTCCATTTATAGGGTTTTATGCTGGACTGGAGCTGGTATTTTCATGCCATCTATTCTGTCAAGGCTTTTTGAATCCACAAATCTAATCATTTAAGCTATGAGTACTCACATATGCATTCTTGAGTGTTTAGAAAAAGGAGTCTCGAAATCTTAACTGTATTCTGGTAAATTCTTACGAAAAATTGTTGGTCCAGGTCCTGTATAAGAAGAGAAAAGATCTAGGAGACACTATTATTTTGCAAACAAAAAATCAATTGCGTTTTCAGATTTTTAAAAATCATTAATCGAATTGAGTTTAAAAAATTCATTTATTGGTTCAGTTATGAATGTCAAAACTTTATTAGAACCTGAATATATGCCGATTTTAAGCACCTTCTGTCATACATTTTGAAGAACAACGTATGCGGGGTAAGCTAGTAAAAAATAAAAATTAAACATATCTGAGTTTTATCAAATATAATAACGATTTTTTCAGAAATTTTTCTTGGCTATAGTTAATTTAGACATATGTATGTAATCAAAACACACTTAACTCTGTCCTTTGTGAATGACGTTTTTCACCAAAACCTAACTAAAATGAAAAGTTAAGCCTCTTAAGCTCAATTCCTTTATGGGGGAGATGAATCATAGAATGGTATTTTTTGGACCATTTAAAAAAAAAAATCGGTATTAATAAAAACTATGGAATTGCTCAAAAACAAGAATGTATACAACCATCATCATTAACTGATAAGCTACATGTCAAAAAAAAACAAACAACCTAATACCTAATTGTCCTTATTCAAATATTGGAAAGATCAGTGAAAAACCAATTTGGGTGACCATTTGCGTTTCTGATAAGTGATATCTCGCTTGGCTCCCAAAAACACTCAGTTTTATTGAAAAACACAATCTCCTTCAAGTGTTTAAAAGAATGGTTTTCGAATTCTTTCCAACCGTCCAAACTTTCATAAGTACCTTAATCCCTTAATGTCGAAATACCTTAATCCCTTAATATCGAAATAATTCGACATCGCCTTTTACAATTTTCAATTTCTTACTGATATTTTTCTTTTTTAGTGTATTAATTTAATAGTTGTGTTATAGTAGCAAAAATGTTTATTTTTAAACCTTTGCATTCGATATTCATTCTCTTGGTTCAGTTGAAAAAAAAAACACACTTTTTTAAGCTTTTTATCCAACATATCATATTTGGAATTCGACAAACTTTATTCTAAAAATCGTGTGACATCTTAAATCGATTTCATGATTAAAAACCATATCAAAATACCACAAAAAATTATTTTTGAAATAAAAATAATTTGTATTTTAACTTGCATTTTATTTAGCATGTTTTTTTTTCATTTATATATTCTTAATTAAATAGCATATAACAGTTAATCTGAAAACCTCTCACAAAACTGATATTTGGATATTTATAGAAAAATATTGGTTATAATAACTGGAAAAGTGGAAACCCGAAACAATGAAAGACCATTTAAATATTTTTTGCAGACATTATAAGCAAAATCTGTTTTTGAAAAGAGATATTCCTATTTATTAGTTTCTGTTGAAGAAGTTTATTTTATTTTTTGATACATGTATCATTGTTAATACTTAATAGTCGTATGATACAAAAATAAAAATAAAAATAGAGAACAAAATAAAATGCAATGGTTAATTGGGGATGTACAAATTTTGTAGTTTAAAAACGACGATATGGGAATTATGACTAATTACAAATATTTTTAACATCGGGTTTTACTTTTGTTATAAATGTTAAATGATAAAAAATATTGTTTTCTTTTTCTGCTATAAGATTTAAAACATTATTTTCAATGTACCGGAAATTTTTCGAAATAGAAATTTTTAATCAGTTAAAACTTAATTTTTTATTATTATTATACAGAATTTAAAAAAAAAATCAAAAATATTACTTTAGAAAATATTTGAAAAAGTTTTTACAAAAAATGATGCTAAATTAAAATTAAATGTTTTTAGTCCATGATATGTCTTTTATTTTGTCTATAAGGTTTTTTTTTTTCAGTACAAGAATGGAAGTTTTTATAAAAATTTGTATTTATTTTTTTCAAGACAATGCTTAAGCAATTGGTGGAGTACTGTTTAACGTTTGGTCCATAGGTAGAAAGGACTAAAAAATAAAAAAACTGTCTACAAATCTTGACACTAAATTATAAGAAAAAAAGAAGCTGGGTTCGACCCACACTGATAACTTTCCATTATGCATAATTTGAAAACTTGGCGTTGCTGATACAAATCGATTTATTTACTTTTGATGCTCATTGATAACAAAGAAAAACAATATTTACAAATTTTTTGTATTTTTATCATTTTTTTTTTAATTATTGACAAATGCAATATGTTGAAAATAAAATACATTTGGAGTCAATAGCATTGCTTGTTGTGATGATATTTAAGTCGAAAAACAATTTTTGACACTTTTCGGTAAATTTCAGTTTTGTTTTTTTATTTTTCGTAAAAAAACTGCTAATTCGATATTTGTCAAAAAAGTACCATATGTTCAAAATTCTTTTATGCAAAAAATAAAACAAATTTGAAGTTAAAACGATTGACCATTCTGGACACATTCAAGTCAAGAAACTACTTTTGACATTTTTGGTAAATTTTTGGTTAAGTTTTTTATTTTTTGTAAAAAGACTGTCAATTCGATATTTGTCAAAATTGTAGCATATATTACTAATTGTATTTTGTTTAGACATAAATAAGTTTGGAGTCAATATCGGTAGTCATTCTCGAGATATTCAAGTCAAAAAAACACTTTTTACCAACTTTTGGTATAATTTTTTGTACTTTTTTATTTATTGTACAAAAACTGTCAATTCAATTTTTTTCAAACTTTCACCAGATGTGAAAAACATTGTTTTACATAATAGAAAATAGTTTTAAAGATAATATCATTTTTCCTTCATTGTATTTTTTCGCGCCAAAATTTTGTTTTTAGTTTTTCTATTTTAAAAAAATAACGGTAAGTTGAAAATTTTCAAAATTTATACCAAATGTGTATCACATTACAATTTATATAATAAAATTTATTTGAAGTCAATGGCACTATTCATTTTTTAGAAATTTGCTACCAACCAAAATGTTTTTTTAAAAACTGCTATAGTGAAAAAACCGCTTGACCAATTTTTATGAACGTCCTTTCTGCATCTTTCGAAGTTATAACCTGTCTAACAAAATTTAATTGGAGTCGATATCTTTACTCGTTCTTGAGATACCGTGGACGAAAAAGGGTATCTCGAACGTACGTACACACGCACACACAGACATCTCTCTACAAATGACGGATCTAGATTCTATTAACCTTGAAACGTCCAGATTTGTCAAAAATTTCAATTTGACAAATCGGACCGATTACAATAACTCCCTATGGGAAGATAATAAACTATTGAAAACATTACAAGTAGAGCTTGACGAGCGATAAGAACTCACGAGACCCAGTAGATTTCGTTAAAATGAAAAAAAAACGTCAGCCTAGAAGCATCGTCTCGAGTATTCGAACAATATACCTACAAAAAAATATTCCTTTCTAAATGTCACCTTGAAAATTCGAAATCAAAGACATGTATGGCTTCTTATGGGATATAGGCAACAAACTAGATTTTGAAATCCGTTTCATATTCTCTTCTAAGTATCAAGTCAAATTTTGGAAAATGTTGGGTTTTCAAAAAATAATAATTTATTGCCATTAAATCAATGAAATTTAAAAATTTAAATTTTCATAATTAAATATTAATGAAAATGTCAATTCGTGGCACGTATCGTATATTATTAAAAATTAACGCCAACCACACAAATATCTTTCAATTACGAGCTTAAAAAATCATTACCCAAAGCTTAGTTCCGCAATTTATTCACCGAAACAGTTTCTCAAACCTCATTTCGAATTTGTAAGGTCTTATCAGTATCACACCGTTATCGTCAGCATAAAAACTGCAGCGAATAATGACATTTCTTTTCAAAAATCATTAAGTAATGGTTTTTCTGAGCCCCAAGTGCCACAATTCCGCTTCACGACGCGACGTAACCGAAAAGGCTTTTTCAATAGCCAAAGATACGACGAACGTTGCTAGTGATCGATCAGCTTGAGTTATTGTTTTATGTAAACTTTAAAAGCCATGAGATTCAAGTCTTAAATTACGGTGTAATGTCACCGATGAAATTATCAAAGACCTCGACATCATACATCGCAGGTTCGCAAGTAAATCGTGGAGTTCATCAAATTTTTGTCAAATGATATTATTAATAATCTTTTAAGATTAAAAATAAGAAGTTCATGTACCTGTTTACCTAAGATAGTTCGAAATCTATAGCTTTCCAGTTCATTGAATTTGAACAATGCCCTCGTTGACACCTTTAATTGTGTCACGACCTTGACAGTTCCTGCGTGTTTGTATAAGTTACCTTTTAGTGAAGTCAAGTAGGTATATCATAGTTTTCCCCCATATATATGTATAGCGGTCCGTCCTATACCATGTCACTGACATATAAAATACTCCCATGGGAATGGAAGTTATCTTCCGTATCATCGTTCGTTGCTCGACGTACATACACCAAAGGTGTTTGCGTTTTCGCCGCCATGCCAGCTATAAATTAACGATTAAGCATGTTTCAATGGGTAATGATACTGATACTTCTATATACACACATAAATACACCATATAGTGGCCTTATTCTGCTATCTTCTGTGTTAGGTTCGGAGCACTTGGTCAAAGTCAAAACATACTAATGGAACTATGGACTTCGATATATATGCAAACCATATGCACATTCAATTCCGATTCCAGATGCAGTCACAGTCGATTGCCTATTCTTTTTGGTGAAGTCCCGCTACCGGTCTCGGTCCCAGTCCCAGTCCCAGTCCTAATTCAGAGGAATAGGCGACAACGACAACTACGACGACAATGGTTGTGTGCTAGTGCTTTGCTGAACTGTCCTCTGACCGGGTTCTACAATATTGAGGAAATTTTATTTAAGCGAAAGCCTATCACCCAGCAGGCGTTTATCATGTTAAATGAATTGTAAAGTTTTTCTATTCCTGGTGTTGTCCCCTTGGCTTTGCCTTTTTCACAGGACAAACCGTTCTTTATTCCAATAGATAGATGTGGGAAACATAACACATATACATATGTACATATATACACATGTATGTATGAGAGTTTGTCCTTAACTTGGTTGTTTCCATGTTTTTATTATTTGTTGTCTTCTTCGACTTGGACGAAGCAACGTCCATGTTCTTTCACCATCACCCCTTTACGTGTTTGGACATTTGCCAAAACAGAATTTCCTATCGTTGTCATTGTCCGTAGACGATATAGCCCGTTCGAATCTTGACTTCTTGTTTCCTATCCTATCCGTGTGGCCCTTTTTTTCGTATTGTGTCAATAGTGTTTAATGGCATCGCTTCTGGAAGAGTAAATAATATCCTTCCAGCGCGCAAAAGTCGGGATGTCTTTGGTTCGATTTATCAGATTTTTATTTTCAATCTTTCCGTGTGCGGTTACCGAAATGTCTCACATGACCGATGATAGTTCTTAAGTTTATCGTTGATTCTCATCTGGTGTCCAGGTTAAGTTTGTATTATTTAACAGTTTTATCTAGTAACGAATTAGTACTTTTTGTAACGAAACAAAATTATAAGATTTAAAATGTTTCATAAAAATCGCAAGATATTTAATTGCAAAATATTACTTCACTTTGACAACTATTTTAAAAATATTGTAGTAAATGTCACTTCAACGGTTTTAAATTGTTCGTTTCCTTTTCAAAGCGAGTGGGGCATTTTCATAGTCATATCTTAAACCCAAGTCTAACTAAACCAGAGTCTAAAGTTAGAACCCAGTTTAGAAACTTGTGCGATTCATAAAGAATTTGACAGTTCTGTTTAGTTAGAAAGGGGTTTTAGGATATTCTACTACAATCTTACTTCATTCTTCATTTTGAATACACATGTCAAAAAATAAACTCACAGCCAAAATAATTCGGGAGATCAATGATGTTCGCAGGATTTTTGCTAAAAAAAAATCTGCTTTATGAATCCCGAAACACAAAGGTCAGTCAAAATCTTCATCAATATTTACACCATTGATTTTAAAATCAAGTGACATTTCTGATTTTTGTATTAACTAATTAATAATACTTAAAATAAAATCACTTTAAAACTTGGTCAAACTACTCTCTGTCATGTTTAAAGTTAGACTCCAGATTATCGTTTATAAATGGGCTTAATTTTGTCTGTGAATAATATAAGCTAGAGTTTAGTTTATCAAAGAACTTATCAAAGAACTATGAATTTGTGTTGTGTTTTTATTCTGACAGGAAATGTTGTCACTTTTGTTATTATTTTTTGTTTATGATGGGGCTTGTGTTTTTTTGGTTTTGAGTAAAAGTATTTGAGTGAATAAAGAGCTTCGGATTTTGAAATATAGCAGACAGTAAAGTGTTGTCAAAAAAAAAATGTGTTCGTTGATAATGTAAATATTCTGAAAATTACAGACCAATCAATTTTTGGAATCATCCAAAACATATTCATTTCGTTTTTAAACTTAGATACTTTGTTAAGTTTTGTCTGTCAAAATATAAATATGCTGCCGTCGAGTAAGGTAAGTTGCTAACTAGCCCTTAAAGTTGCCGAAAACTTATTTTCATAGTTTGTGCACTCTTACTCTTAATTCAGTTTTGGAAGACAGATATAAGAAAAAATTCAATATTGAGAAAAACTCTCAACCAACTCAGCCTCCACCTGCATGAATATTTTAACTCGATCTACATTTCCATGTCTAGTTGAACTCGACTTGAGAAATGTATTACAAACTTAAACACACCCCAATTAATTGTGAGTAAAAATAAAACCGAGTTATAAATTGAATAAAATGTTTTTATGAAACTTACATACTGCTCTTTCTTAAGATTACCAATAAAACACGGCAAGTACATTCAAGTACGAGAAAATGGATAAAGTCTTCTCTCCTTTAAAAGGTACATGCATATGTACATATATTGTAGCCCTAAAGTTGAGTACTTTTTCATTGATAAATCTTGTTAATCTAACTTAAAAATCTTTTAAACTTTTTAAACATAAAAAAAAAATATTGCATTTTGACAGCTGTCATTTTTCATTAATGAAATTGTTCGTAGGTATTCCGTGTAACCAATCAAAAAGGCTCCTTACCATATCACACGTGGAAAAGGTTTCATTTCACATAAAAGGAATTTTTATTTTCACAGTTTAACTGCTGCTTTTAAGGACTATTTTATTTTTTGACTTTTATGACATAAAGTACCTAAATTAATTTCTTCTTCTACCTACGAGTATATAAAACAACTTATTTACACTTATGACTTATATATAACCTCTAACTATATACATACTATATAGAAATCTCTAGGCACCATCGTTTGTCTTCTTTAAAATTCCCCATTTATAATACCCCTATATTAAAACCCTAAAGCCTTTAATCCCTGTTGTTTAAATATCGATTGTACTCGAAAATTTTCCAGTTGAAATCCTTAAGCACACATACAGAGGGCATAGCTCAACTCAACTCAACTCAACTCAGCATAAAAACATCATCTCGTCCTATAATAGGTAAATTCATTGTTAAGAGGTCGACGTTGCTTACACAATCGAGCCAATTGTCTGCTCTTATCAAAAAGTATATCGGCTTTAACATCCGCAAAAAAAAAAATGAAAACAGAAAAAAAAAAACTCTAAATCCCATACTCGAGCCCATTTAAAGTTCATACATACATAAATATATGTACATGTGAACATTTATGTATGTACACACTTAAATATTCTAAATAGACAATATCCCATTTCCGAATGGAAGACATGGTATAAAATTTAAAGATTCTTAAGGGACCCAAATAAAACCCCGCGTCTGCTTTAATAGTCACAATCGGCTTTTTATCCTTCCGCCCAAAACAAGTGCTCATTCCTTAGCATATACAATAACCTTTTTATTCCGGCCACCCGAGCGCCTGCCTGCCCCCCCTAAGAAGCTGGTTACTGGTGGTAAGACATGGCATCAGGGCATAGACGTCGTCGGTCGTCGGTCGTCGGAGAGCGGTCTTAAGGGGTAGCTCTATCTTGTTATCTCTAGTTGGATCTTTGTTAAACATATTGTTAACATTACGCATTTGATAGAAGTACTATGCGTATAGCTTATACTCATATGTACGCCTTAAACTTGTTTTGCAGCATTTAAGGATTCTTATATATATTCCATTTGCAAATAAGGGGACACATTTAGGCACATTTGTGTAGATATTGTAACAATTCTTAATAAACATGGCTCGTTTGGACACTGAGGAAAAGGAAATCATTTGCCAGGTACTCGTACAACTTTGCCAGAAAAACGTTTATGACTGACAATAATTTAGGTTATTTTCGCTTAAGAATAGTAAATGAAGAGATTTTTATTGGATTGTGTGTGAGTTCTTTTTTTTGGCAGTCAAGTGTTATAGTTATGTTAAAGTTTATTTTTTTGTAATTTAATTGGAGGAGTAATTTTTTCTTTGAGATCCTTTTGGGTTCATATAGAAGATACTTAAATCTAAGTTTAGATTCAGTTATATTCTTCGCGCAACTAAAATCAGTCTATTGATTTAAAAAAATTTTTTTTTTCCCAAAAGGGGGAGCTTTTAAAGACGATTAGAATAAAACGGCAGTTGACTACTTATTTGACGTGGATAGAAGGATAATGGGCTAAATTAAGCATGTGCCGTTTTCAACGACTATAACACTCATAAGTCATAGCATATAAATCATGTTGATAAAAGTTTCAAAATCGAAATTTCCTGTAAAATAAAAGATGAAACCATAAGTAACATAAGCCGTGTTTTATTTGATATCTTTAACTAGCGCACTATTACATTTCTCAGTTCGAGTTGGAAAATGCATGAAAATAAAGATCGAGTTGAAATATTCATTGATTACTGGAAAATAATCTGGCACACATTTTTTTTATGGGAGAGTCCTTTGCAAGGACTGGTAAAAGCTATTTATGTATTTTGAATTGTTTCTTTCTTATTAATTTTTCGGTAGTTTACGCTCCATTTTTTCTGCGTTTTTTCACTTATTTAAGTTAATTCATTATATAAAGTGTTTTCCAATATTTGCGTACTTGTCATTTTTTAAGTTGTCATCTTTTGACATTTGGTATGTAATAACTGCATTATTATTAAAAGGAACGATACACACTTTAATAACTCATAGACAAAATGGGTCACTTAGGCGTATACTTACTTTTGTGTAATTCCACTAAATAAAAGGTTCGTCTGGCGGCTAGAATCGATTAGATGCAAATTACATTTTTTAATTTTTATATTTGTATTTTTAAATGATGTTTTTTTCTAATTTCTAGTTCTGTCACTTTTTCGAATTTCAAATTTATATTTTATTAGAAACTTATTTGCGATTCTTCTTTAAAATGGTACCATGCATGAAAAAAGAATAGAGTGTCATAATAATGCCAAGCATTTTTCAACAAATTTGCGATGAACGTTCTGCTCGCAAACACATTTGGTGTAGAGTGATTATTTGCGATTTTGCTTTGTTTTGGCATAAACTTTTGAGTTATTTAGGTGGTTCCCCTTCCCGATTATACGAAAGTACATAAAATAAAGTCGGCACCATAAGAGCTGTTCGATTATCGCATATTAAAGAGTTATAGAACTCAGAATTTACGTATTCGAATATTTTGATTATAGAATCGAGTAACATGGTTGGGACCCTGGATATTTTTTGTTTTTTTTTTATTTAAGACTTTTCTGTTTTGGTTAAAAACTTATATTTTGATTTGTTTACTTCTGCAGTTACCAAATTGAAATGTTTTCAAATAGAAATTTCATAAAATAAAAATGTAAATGTTTTTAAATAAAAATTTCATAAAGTATCTGTTGAAGGTATTCTTGCATCATTGTAAAAATTAAAACTATTCCATGGGAACCAAACATTTTACCGGAATAAAAAGTAACCTATGTGCTATTCCGGACTATAATCTATCTTATTTTTCAAATTTCATCTAAATCCGTTCAGCGGTTCTGGTGCCATTTCGTAACAAACATCTATACATCTAAACTTTCACATTTATGGTATTGTAGGAGGATTGATCTTACATAATAAAACTTGTATTTTAAATACAGAAATGTAAAAGAGGGGGGCTATCCCGGGGGGATGGGTTATCCCACTTACTAAGTATGAATAAAAATGAGCAATTTTTGTGAAAGCTTTGTCATTTCAATTCGTATAAATCACTTTTGATTCTCTTTTAAATTTAAAGTAGCACTTAGGAGTTAACGTGGTACGTAAAGAAACAAAATTAAAAGTTAATACTTTCAATTGAGGAGGCGTGACTACCAACCCTCATGGTAAACTCAACAAAAACATATATAATACAGCCACGTCGGTCCTAAAAAATGATGTGATCTTTAGTACGCCATCAAGTACCATCTTAATGAAGATATAGGGTCATTTATCTCGTAGTACCATCTTAATGAAGATATATGGTCATTTATCTCGTGGCTTCAAGTTGGCGCTGGCATTTGTCAAACTCAGTTGTCATTTTAAGTTTCATGTTTTACATTCACTAAAATGAATTCAAAAGTAGACACTTTTCTACCACTGTGTCATGATTATAGTATTCACAATTGACTGACTTTCGCTAGCAATCGGTAAAATTTTGAAAAAAAAAATTGGGACGAGTGGAAGAATTATTGATGTCACAAGTTCTGTGCAGCATCCTAATGCACGATCAGTCAAAAATATCGCTGCTGCAAGGGTAAGTGTAATATATTAAGTGTTCTGATGATTAAAAAACCCACAAGTGATCGAAGATGTGCCCTTGCATCCAGACGAAGTGACTGTTTGATATACTTCAAAGTCGAAAGGTGTTATTGATTCGTTTTTCTTCAAAGATGCTAGTGGATACTGTTGCAGGTAATTTGAATAATAACGGATTTATTTTTGTGGTGAGAAACGATTGAAAATCATGACTTGGACGAAATATGGTTCCAAAAAGACCTTTTATCAAACCACGCAGCACGACCAACACATTTTGCCTCAAAAGTTTACTGGTCTCTTAATTTCACGTTTTGTCGACTAGGTCAATTGGCCATCGACTATACTTCATGTTATGTCCGAGATACCGGTAGATATTCATTTTTTTAATTTCTTTAGAAACATAGGTACTTAATTAAGTAAAATTTTGTTGCAATAATTGATTAGACATTACCCGGGAGTTATATTATGAAAAAGTAATTCAATCTTTTATCAATTATTTGCAGATACAGGTTGGTGCATTCTGAAACCACAACAGTGGAAGCAAACATATAGTAATTTATAATTCAAAGATAGTAGAAAAGGTATCATCGGGAAAATAAATGGATACAAATGAACAGCACATACATTTCAATTAAGACCATATACCCCTGATGGGACCAACAACCTCACCGTCACCCACCTTTGCTCTACCTCCATCTTTGGTTTGTTAATATTGCAATAATTGTTATTTAGTTTCGAATTATACTACGAATAAGTTAAATTTTCTCTATAGTTACCGTATAAACTCGTACAACAAAGAACAATCAATTAATTTAAAACATAAAGAAAACTAAACTGGCAAAATTTATTCTGCAAAACCACCACGCATTATGCACAGTCCGTATACACAGCACACATCCATATAGAGCGAAACTAACACCATCGCATATATCCTTCATCCGGTTCGTACCATGCCACATTATATCCTGCTCCTGCTCCAATTCACATATTTTGCAACGAACAACAACCAACTAACGACTCACGAGGAAGAGAACGAGGATGACGACGACGCGACGATGGTTAGTCGATCAGCCGGTTTCCAGCACATTCACATACACCTCCTCTTCCTCTTCCTCGACTCATCTTAATCCCCCTTCGGTTCTTCTAGCCATAACAATAGTTGATCCGTATTTATTGCTCATATACTCCTTGAACTCTGCCGGGCCGGTCCTTGCTGGAATGGGTATTTGCGAGGTTTTGTTTTTGAAGGAAGACACGAGGCGTTGATGCTTTGTCCATTTTTTTTTTTTTCTTTTTTTTTTTAAACACATCCCCATCAACCGACAAAGCTCCTTTAATTTCTTCCGATTGACCAGAGAACCGAACCGAACCGAGTCCAACTTGCTGGCCGTGTCTAGGTAGGAATGTCGAATGTGTCCCTGTCCATTCTGTCCGGATCCGGGTAAATGCCAAAGAAGTTTTCCATCTCTTCATTTCTTTGCTTCAGCCTAGTTTAGCATTAGCTTCATCCGGTAATATGGCAACTGACAACTAGCAATCTCTTCCAAATACCCCAACCCCAACACGTAATAGTTTCTCACAATCCTACCATCAACACAACTCCTCCATTATTGGCCGTATTGTATTTGGGTTAATGTGTCTAATTAAAAGGAAAACACTGAAATAAAATAAGAAAATGAAAATGAAAATGAAAACAACTAAAAAAGGAAAATGGAAAGACAAACCTGTCAGTTAATTTATTGTAATGACGGTTGCCAGTTGCCATGGTAAGAATTGCGTGCATAGCAAAAGACGCTAGTCTCGGTATCGGTATCGGTCCGGTCCGGTCCGGTCTGTGTGCGGTTTGCTGCGATGCGGTACCATGGTGGTGGTTTCTTCTAGTCCTCGTCTAATCATCTGCATTCCTAGAAAAATATACACATAAACTATACGAATAAACCTTACCTCCGCTCCGTACTGGTGCTGGCTGGTGTGCTGGTTGCCATTCTGTTTACAGAATGCGGTTTCAGTTTATTTCCGGGCATTAAAGATTAAATAAATCCCATGGCATGGTTGGGCGGCGGCGGTGATGGTGGTGGTGGTGGAGTAGATGCCAGAGCTTCGCTGGATGACTGGTTGGCTGGTTGGTAAGTCCAAACGAGCAGAAGGATTGTTTCACTTCTTGCGAAATATCCTTTATTTAAGCTTGAGTAGGGTACTTTTCTGAGTATAAATATGTATACGAGTATGTATGGATGTATTTCTTCTTTTTTTTTACTTTTGTGTCCAGGTCACCACGATACACTGCTTAAGATCTTAAAGCAGTCAAAAAGAAATGCTTTTTCCAGCAGCCATCAGTTATAAGGTCTGACTTATAAAATTTAAGTAGGTTTCCTTCAAACCATGAACAATTATTCGAGATGGTCTGTCGAGGAAATTCTTAAATTTTCTTGGCAATTTGATGTTTTAATTAGTTCACAATTGAAATGAGAAATAATTTTAATACTTAACACTTAGCTGTCATTTAATATTAATCGTTGAAGCCGCTGAATTATAAAAGACAAATGATTAAGATTCGATGGTGGAAAAGTTTATGATTAAGTGATATAATATTTACCTTTTGATTGGTATAATGATGATAAACAAATTAATGACTTCGTCCCTCGAAATGATAGCTGTTTATTGTACCTGAGAATGATTTTGAAATGCTCGTTTATGACCTGAAATTTTTGGTGTTTCAAGGATTCTATATATAAGTCAGTTATATTTTAAGTCTAGACAATAAAATTCCAGGCAATCATGTTTCATTGCGATGAGTTTTACTTTGAAACATACAAAAAATTGAGTCCCTGGAAAATTCTACAACTGTTACTGTTAAATTTGTCATTAGAGAGAGCTGAAGAAAACTTTTTGGAAACTTAGGTCATATTAAACCAAAAGATTTCAGCCAAAATTATTTCAAGTGAAAAATTGTTTATTTTTCTTGGTTTCCAAATTGCGAGGGGGGGGGGGGGTTGTTCGTAGATAGGAGTAGGCGATTGATATCGAAATGGAAATCTGTGTCAAAACCAAATGGTGTTTGTTTCTTCATAAAAAGGACAAAATCAACAAACTTTGCATTGAATATTATTGATAGTAGAGTCGGAAAATTCCTGATCGATTGATTTTACCGTGAAGTGATCGTGACATGCAAAAGTGGACATTATCATACAGGGGCATTCATTTTTCAGTTTCAAAAGCGATGAAATTTGGACTTTTCAATTAAGTCTCTGAAAAAATGTTCACACATTTCGGGCGGTATCTCGGCCATAACGGTGGCCAACTCAACGGTGGCCAATTAAGATCAAAAAAACCTGAAACTACGCCACCTGCAAACTTGTCGCGCAGTAAAGCCATAATTGGTAGTGTTTTGTGGCTTATTGAACCTACTTGTTGGAACATATCGTCCAAGTTATGATCTTCAATCGGTTAGGAATCATTTTACTAATTGACTCTAACCTTTTAAAAATTGGCATTTTCCAAAAATATTAACCAGACAGTCACTTTGTTTTTGTCTGAATGAAAGGACACCTCTTCGATCACTAGTGGGTTTCTGGAAACATCTATTCTTTATCTCTACAACTTTCCAATTGAGGGGAGACCCAGCTTCCAGTTGAGGTCCAGGGTACACAGTGTTTACCGTGGTGGGTTTTTAGAAAGAAAAAAAAAAACTTATGGATGCTTGTGTTTTCTTTTGGGTGCACGTTTCTACCATTTTAAATCGTACTACAGCATGCAATTTCTAGTGTTGGCATCTTTGTTAAATTTGACAGTTTTTCCAGGATACTTGCATGTTGGTTTGTACATTGTCCATCCCAGAATGAAGCGCCACCTATAGTAAGTAAATAATTCTAATAACTAATATTATGACTTATGACAGCTGAGTTAAATAGGTGCAATTGAAAAAACTGTTTACTAAAGAGTTCAATTTTTTTTGTTAACTTTATGTTAATTAATAAAAATATTTAAACTGAATATTCAAGGTAAGGATTATATAAGGACACAACAATTCACAAATTTTATACAAAAACAACTAATTTTTTGAATTTACATAATCTTAAAAAGCCCACTACATAATAATGGTTTTTGTTTTGAAATTTTAAAGGCGATATCTCAAAATCCTTCGAAAAGTGTATTTTGATTGTTATAGTTAAAAAACCCCATTTGGCAATTGCAACAAAACATCATGGGATCTCTTAAGTTCACAAGGACACCTACAGAAAATTATCCAACCATAAGCATAATGTTTCTCATTAAATTAATACCCATTTATTTTTAAAATAACTAGGCCATTCCAATGTCAAATATAGAATAAAATACTAGAACTATGTATTTTCCCCCTTGTCTACTTACATACATCCCATCCCCCCCAATTTATAGCCACCAAGATGAGAAACAAAACGTCAGCTAATAAAAACAATTTTATCGTCGGGCGTTAATTTTTTATCACAGGTTAACCCTAATTCAAGAATTCACGGTAGGATTAAATCTTCCCTATATACCTCTCTCCATACATACATAAAATACCGGCCTTATACCTGCCACCTCGGGATGGAAACCCATTCCCTTACTTAGACAGATACTAACACAGGATTTTCATTGTTGGTGTTAAACTCAAACCGCCAAGGCGTCATTACCATCAGCATCACCTTCGCCATACCGCCCGCCGCCAACGGCACACCACCATCATTGCCATCTCCCAAAGCAATACAGAAAACACAACAAGAGCAAGAGGAAAAGAAACGAGAGAAATAAAAAGTGCACGTTTGGTCGTGGAGCTCCAGCGTGAGCGGGAGCGTGAGCGTGAGCATTCGGCCGAGGTTCCAAGTAAAAGTCGGAAAAATCACCCTCAGACGATAAAGTGGTAATTAAATACCCCCTTCCAGAATGGGCATGGTGTTTTCTTTTATGTTTATATTTCGATGGGAGTCCGTAGGGTACGGTATGGGGAGATGGCTGTGCGGTGACGGTGGCGGTAGCGTTGGGTGGCACACAAGAAGAAATGTAGAAGGTCATCAACAGAAGATCCACACCAACCGCCATGACTATTAGGTATACATTTGGGCATTTATTATAGTGGAAGTGGAAGCCCTTGAGCGCTGGCTATGCGGCTACAAAAACTACACACAAAGCACTAGGACCAGGAGCCAGGAGCCCAGAGAGGAATAAAATCAGAACAAAAACATAAAAACAAAAAAAAGGAATTTAAACAAAACCCTTTCAGTCAGCAGGAAAAAGTAGACAAAGGTTTTGCCGTCCCGAATTTCTTTCATATAGTTTCAAGGAAAAATTATCATCATCCACACTGTCGTTGGCGTGTCGTCGTCCTTTGATCCTAGGTGAAGAAAAACAGGAAAGAACACAGAAAGATTTTGTAATAAATGACCTGTCTATACAGTCTTCGTGTTCCTTTTTGGGTGTTGGCCTTTTTTTCTGCTTGTGCTTCTGTTTCTGCTTTCAGGCGTTGTCATCTTGGTTAGGTCGGCAATGGGATTGGGAATAGGAATGGAAACGGGAACACAGGAATCTATAAGCCGGTGGGCGATATAGCGATATAGCGATGGGGTGGTGTCAGAAGTTTATTCCCACTGTGATGGAGGGGGGGCATTCTGTTTCTGTTTGCCATTCGGAGATTACGTGTTCTTTAAGGGGAAAGGAGCATAAACCAGCAGGCAGCAGGGAATTCTATGCTCTATTGTCAGAAGATAGTAGTTAGTCGAAGCTGAATTTTGCTTTGCTATATCTTGGCATGGCAGCTAACCGCCATAGCCCGCCACCAACCCCAATATACCCACTATACAACTGCCAACACCCACACAATACAGAAAAGCCGTTTAATTAATTGAACGCGAGATATTGCTGAGCATTTTGCAGAATAGAAATAGTTTTGAATTACATTAGATGTAGATGATGCTTTTTGCACACAACACAAACACACCTACACACATACACACACAAACCTGCCACAAAGTCAAGGTGGATTTTAAATCAATGCTAATTGAAAATGACAAAGACACTTTACAGGGAAGGACCTTGAGTATCAGCTATCAGGTACCAACCTACCAACCTACAAACAACTTCAACTAATACGAAGATTCCAAACTAATCTTCTTTGGAATATGAGCTTCGAGGGAAATTATTTCACTCCATCGTTTGAGGTGGTCGTTGGGGTAGGGTATGACGACGGCACAGGGGTTTTCTGATGCTGCCTTCGATACAAAATGGAAATTTGTATTTGAATAAGCTCCCTTGATGACAGACCAAAGGAATCAGTGGAAATTGCTGAGTGTGTGTCTGTGCCTGGGTCTGTGTGCCTTGAGGCACTTTTAAGTTATCTTACAACACCTAGGTATCATTTTGTAATTAAGAAATGACATTTGAGCTAACATTCACTAAAAAAAATAAAACTTTTAATTAATTTCGAAATTAATGTAGGTACATATTTTCGTTATTGTTATTAGTTCTTATTTTTTTTTTAATTTATTAAAAAAATCCAAAGTAAGTAATTTAATGAAATGTCACCGAACCGATAAAACTTCTGCTCCTGAAAAATTTCTTTGGCTACGACTTTGAGATGGGTCATCTTTGAGAAATTTTCTTTTGAACAGCTGATGGCAGACTTGACATTTTAAGACTTTATAAGTCTATAACGTTTGTACGTTCGAGATACCATTTTTCGTCCACGGTATCTCAAGAACGAGAAGAGATATTGACTTCAACTAAATTTTGTTCGACAGGTTATAATTTCAAAAGAAGCTGAAAGGACTTTCATAAAAATTTGGTTAGCTATTGTTTTTTGGTTGATCGCGAATATCTCAGGAACGGATGATGCTGTTAACTTCAAATTAACTATAAATTTGAAAAAGAGCAACATACTGTTATTTTTTTAATAAAAAACTTAAACAAAAATTTACCGAAAAATGTCAAAAGTTGTTTCTTGACTTGAATAATGAATATGTAGAGAGTAGTAAATTATTTTAACTTCAAATTTATTTTATTTTGGTGCATAATACAACTGTTTAAATATGGAACATTTTTGACAAATAACAAATTGACATTTTTTAACAATCAATAAAAAACTACAAGAAGTTCTAAAAAAATTGGTAAATATTGTTTTCCGTTACAAAATTTCTAGAAATTATTTATAACTGATAATTTTTTGTTAATAAAATTGTTATTAATCAACATCATGCATAATGGGAACTTATCAGTGTGGGTAGCACCCAGTCTCTTTTTTGAATAGTATCAGTAAATCTCAGGAACTGACAAATTGATGATAAACGATTTTAATAGCTTTATAGCATTGACAAAATGACTGGCAAATTTATAACTTTTCATTAACGTTGGATAAACGACTTAAATGTAAAAATTTGACAACTTAAAAATATATTTATTTTCCAGGTAGAACAAATTGTATGGGAAATGATGAATGTTTATTTATAACTATTTACATTTTCCTCGCAATTTTTCCATATTTTCTCACTTCCCTGAACTACGATAAACATTTTCTAGAGTTTGTTGAGATTTGTTAAAATTCAATAGAATACATCAGGAAATTTATAAAATAATTTTTTCTCTTAATTTAAATTTAAATGTACTCGAATAAAACATTTTCACTTCAAAAATACCCAATGGAAAATTAATTTACACTAACTAAAATTTTAATTTCCACACATTTCATTCATTTTCCCTTTGGCAAATTGTTTATATTATTTCGAGGTACTGTCAAAATCGATCCATTGCAAACCCAGCAATGTTAACCTCAGTTAATTCTAAAAACGTTAACGTAGATGTGTGTTTGTGTGTACAACTTTAACTTGTTTCAATATTTCCTAAATTATAACTTCTGAATATTCAAATTCTACGAAAAAACCGACATTCCCCTTAGTGACAATTATTGGTCAAATTTATAGTTCTTTGCCATATGGTATAATTTAGCGTAAGTAAAAATCGATTGATTTCCTCTTTCCAGCTTTTTTTTTTTTTGCGGCATCAAGTTGTTAAGTTGTCTTTCAGAAAAAAGAGAAAACAAATTTAAGGGTCGATATACAACATAAATCACTTTAATGATAGTCTACTTAGTTATTTTCTAGACGAAAACGACTAAAGCAGTTGTTGTTGTTTTTGTTGTTGTATTTTAAGGAGCTATTAAAAGTCGATGGTAATTACATCTCAATTTTATCAATACTTAAATACTTAAAGTCCTTCTGTTAGTAAAAAAAAAAAAACTTAAAGAGTTGTAAATTCGTGCAGCTTTGAATATCACGTCCTTCATAGTACAACATTTGACTATAGTCGTATTTAAATAAATAAGGAATGTATGGCCAGTGTTGCCGAAGGCACTGCCAAAGAAATATTAAATTATTTTCGACTCGTTTCCATTGGAAGTTGTTCAAAATAAGCCCGACTTGTCGATCTTAAAATTTAACAAATTCTGACGTTTCAAGGATCTTCCATTCTGGATAGTTATAGATAGATATCAATTTCTATTCAAATATACTTCTCAGTTCTCATAAGATTTCCAAGACCGCTATACTGAAGTTTGAATTAAATTTTTAAAGATACCTACTTGTTCAAAAAGGAGATTTAAAATGTCAAAATCGTTTAAAATTGGCAATACATTGTACCTAAACATTACATTAAGCTTGAATTTATTTCTATGGGGCCGCTTATTGATAATCATCAGATTTTGCTTATAAAAGATGATTCAACTAAATTCAATTTGATTGAACATTTTAAAATAAAACAAATTTAAAGTTTTCAGGTAATTCCAATAATACGAGTATATCGAAATAAATGTATCCATTTGACACTTCCTGGTGATATTATCCGTTGTTTTTGTCAAAAACCTTCTAGCTTCATGACAACACTATAAATAAGGAATCTATGTATATCAAATTTAAAACTAATTTGTCAACATTAATCTTCCAAACTGTCAGACGTCTTGATTATTTTCTGTCTGTCAATTCATTATTTGTCTTATGTAGTGAAATGAAAAATAGTTTTTTAACTTAAACTTAACTAATTTAAAACAAATTGTTTCATGTTATGTTTAAATATGTATGTACATATGTATGTACTTAAAAATGTCTGACTTTGACATTTTTTGACGTATGCACTACTTTATGAAATCTCTCTCCGGCAACACTGGCTTTAGGTAAATGGAATAGTTTAGATTTTTTTTTTTTCTTCCACAATGTTCATCTATTTGTCGTCTGTCATTTTATTCTACGATAGATTTTCTCAACATTATCATTTATCTTTTCAAATAGAATTGCCTGTCATTCGTTCTGGATTGTGCAACAGCAGCAATAGTGATAGTGGCGTTGGCATGGCGACCGATGATGGTGGGCGGCACGGCGGCGGCGGTGGCGGCGGTGGGAATGATAGTGACGGCAGCAGGATTCGCGTAATTTTATATCCGAATCCAAGTATGTTTTATTGCTTTCGCGCAGTTGGTTGTCACGTACATACATACATCCATATATGTACATAATGTACTAGTTCTTTATATGTACATATGAAGGCAGAAAAGATTGATTGACGATAGGAAATGGCAAGTTAAAGGAAAGAAAGTGTCACGCTTCACAAATGAAAAGGCGCTGAATATTTTGACGCTCTATGGCTATAACGTTATTCCACGTTATATCGATGGTATTAAGACACAATATAGTGCTGATAAAAACAATAAAATACGAGACCTAAAATAGAAAGCCAAGGATGAAATGACACAATTTTATGATTCATATTCTTTCCAAAAGATGGCGGAATGTCCTTAGATGGGTATATAAAATTATAGTTGTGTTTTTTTGATTGCTTTTGCTATTTCCCACGTGAACGTGAATGACACTTTGGTTGACCAACTATTCGGACTGAGACCGCGACGCGACCCATCAAACTATATTACATATGAATCGACAATAAATAGTAATTATATCATAAACTCGAGTCTTAACTTAAGAGTACCATACATATTCAAAAATCCATTCTGTACAAAATATCCATGACAATGACTGTTTTTTTTTTTAATATTAGAGGTAAAAAGTTGTTTAATGTCATTTTTTGAAATTACTGAAGCATTACTCATGAGTCATGAACCATTAAAAATATTGCTTCTCAAGCCCATATAGTGTTGAAAGATGTTTGTGGATTTCTGGCCGACCAAGCATTGAAAAACGGAGTATATATTTTGCATAAAGACTTAAAAAGCAGCGACGTATGTACATATTTTCGCTAGTTGGGTCCTTGAATACATCGAAATAATCCGGATTTTAATCGAACAATCAACTCATCATCATCATCGGCTCGACAACCGGGATCCGATCTTGGCCTCATTGAACAAGTTTCGATTCATCCCGACCTCGACGCCATCCATAGTTACGCTTCCCAGGCCTTCAGATGTCCTGGTCTACGCCCGCCATCTCCTCGGAAGCGTAAGTATGGTCTGTCACGTTCTAACCTACCATGAAAAGCAGGTACTACAGAGGACTTCCCAACAGGTTCCTCTTCGATCATGCGGACTGCTAACTGCTTCAAAGTACGAGTAGATTGCATACAATTTATATTGTAACGTCTCCGGATTCCGAAATAGTCCTTTCTACATACGGGGACAAAAATGTTCCCTAAGACGCTCGACTTAGAGGTTGGAGTTGGAGTGCCTTTTTCTAAGCACAGAGGTCTCGGATTCGCATGCGAGTATTGGCAGAACCATCATTCTGTATACAACAGCTTATAGAAGTTATGGTAAGGTTCTAGGCTATTTGACCCAAGGTATTCAAAATACACAGTGGTATGTTAATTTATTTGGAATGTCAAATTCTCTCATGACTTTTAATAACGAGTGGTTATATTTTAAGGGCCGATGTTGATTTTGAATAAAACACAAATTATTAAGGAAGTTATTGTCATTTCAACAAAATATCGGCCAAATAGCCGCGACCTCGGTGGCGGCATACTTCCATCCGACACGGTCCAAATTTCGATGACGCTGAGGCATAATTGAGGTTCTATTCCGTTAATCTACCGAAGTATCTCATTTTTCAACTTTTGAATTGTTGCTGGCTTGGCGACGTACACTTTTTCTGTCAAATAACCCCAAAGAAAGAAGTCCAACGGTGTATAATTCAAATCACATGATGTTGGCGTCCAATTGACATCACACGGCCATTGAATTTGTCGCGCAAAAGAGCCATTCTTTCTTTAGATGTGTTGAAACCACATATCGTCCACCATTCACAGTATCTGCCTGACCGGCTTCATTTTGAAAAAAAATACGGCCCGATGATGCAGCCAGCCAATAAACCGCACCAAACTCTTGTGTTTTCACATCTGCTACAGACCCGGTTTGCACGATTTTTCCGATTGTACGCACGATTAAATTGAC
Organism: Scaeva pyrastri; assembly: GCA_905146935.1. Taxonomy (NCBI): domain Eukaryota; kingdom Metazoa; phylum Arthropoda; class Insecta; order Diptera; family Syrphidae; genus Scaeva; species Scaeva pyrastri. The sequence goes on from LR989927.1 coordinate 80,528,869, forward strand.
CGAAAAAATCACGAAAAAAAAATTTGAATGCCCATTTATATCATTAGCCAGAAAAACTTTAACGCGTTGTTCGATTGTGTATCTTCTCATGGCTCAAATTGTGTTAGTCTGAAATTGAGAAATGTCAAATAAAATGCAGAAAAAACTTGACATTTAGGTGCGGTTCACATTCAACATCGGCCCTTAAAATTTGACCACCCTTTAGTTCTATATACCTACCTATGCTGTCGTAAGCGGTCTTTAAAAATGTAAACAGATGGCAATATTGAATTCAAGAAATGTCTCCATAGACTGCTTGCTTAAGGGTAAAATTATATTGGATCTTATTCGAAAATAAGGCTTCTGCAAACGTTACATCAGTGGTCATGCTATTGCTTTACAATCAATTTAAAACCTTTAGGATTTGGATGATATCATTCACCATTGTTAATGGAATACTTTCCTCTTTACAATGAAATAAACATGATTTTTTTTAATATCAAAATGAAACCTTGTGTTGGAAAAAAATAGAAATAGAAAAAAAAAAAATTATAATTATGTATTGTAAGATTATACGATACACTTTTGATATATTATGCATTGTGTACATACCGTAAAGAGTTATTCCACATACGTATGGTGTATACGTACTCTTGACAATACAAATATAATTTCTATACAAACCATAGTAAAAGCTTGTTTGTACCTTTTATAATTTCAATCACTGTCCATCGACAAACCATCAATTCAAACCATTACCAAAGGGAATTGAAATTTTATATTTAAAAGAAGCATATTTTAGTGAATTTTTGAAAAAAATCCAAAACCCAAATGAGCTCAAAACCGATACAAATAAACTCTTGACACAATTTTCGTGTATCGGTTAACCGCGAAATACCATGTGGTCGTTTCTTTTTATATTAATGACTATTGTTTGTATATTGTAATGCATATTACACAATATGCTCCACCAATTCGACAATATATTCAAAAAAGATTTCTTTTCCTGTCCATTGTCCAAACTATCAGTTACAATGTTGCATTTGCAGCAAATCAAAAAATATAATCCAACGTTGTTTTAATATATAAAATTAAGTTAAAACATCCCGTGTCATGTTTCAATTCCATATTCATATACCTACGAAAGTTGCTTATTGAAAAAAATCCACTCCATAAAAATCAGGACCTGCTCCCGCGTCCTACATCACACAACTCACAACACTCTTCTTCCTTATTAATGATTCCATGAGGATAAATTAAAAAGCATAATTTAAAATCGACAGCCAACCATATTATATTCTGACAGCGCAGCCAACCAGTGCCAGTGGCGTGGCGTACTCGTATGTCTGGAGGTTTATGGGACCCTCACTTACAATAATATCGTTTGGTTATGTTTATATTTTAAATTATGATTTCTTTTTTTTTTTTTGATTGCATGATGCATCATCGTCACTCACGACGACGACGCGACGACGAGAAGCACTTTATGCAATATTAATTAAAATAAGGTGTAAATTGATGGCATACTCGTTATTTGCCACGGGAATCCCAAAAATCCCTCAGGATCTCACATAACAAGAATGCAATACAAGTACACATACAACGATTTTCTGAATTTTAACATGCGTCACGTTGTTGGCATTGGCGTTGCTGTCTCCGTCACCGTTACCATCAAAGTGTCGCTTCATGTCACGCGTTAGTGTCACAGTCACTGCAACGTACATTTATGATGATTTTCAATAAAGAAAATCATTAAAATCCACCGCAACCAACGAACAACGAACGCAACGTGTACGGTGTACGGTGTACGGTGTACCTCTTCATGTTCATATACCTACCATAAGTCAATCCATCATAACGAACAAGGACTGATGTTTTATTAAGGTAATACAAGACAGCTGAAGGAGGAATCAAGAAAATTCCCCTTTTCCCGTAGTTGTTCCTAATCCCATGGAAAAATAATGCAATCTACTTGGAAAAATTTCTAAAAACAAACATACAAAAATAAAAATTGAAGAATACAAGAAAATGCAATGCAATGAGAGAAAATAGAAAACATGGAAAATTTTAAGCTTTCGTCAGCGAGCCTAGGGAGTGACCTAATAAGAGTTCCTACACGGTTTATGGTATACGGAGTACGGACTAATTCTCACATTTTCCAGTCTTCCAGGACAGAAAACTCTCTCTAATCTCTTATCTCTATCCGTGCTTCTGCACAGAGAGGTTCATCTGCGCTAGTCCCTCTCTGTCTCTAACTTTGTGCAGATTTTATTGATTGCTTCATTAGAGAAGAGTCGAGCTTTCCAGAATTCCAAGGCGGGTACTTACCCGACATTCCAGAAAGCTTCTCACCCGAATAACTGTTATTGTATTGTCCAAAACTCTGTTTGCATTCCAGTCTTCCAGCCTTCCAGTTTCATAGGCCAAGATTCATTGTGATGGTGACGATGACGATGACGACGCAGAACGCTGAATGTTACACGATGTTTCTGTGTCTATGGGTGGATGAACCATGTATCCACTGCTGTGACCCATAGGGGTTGCCCCATTGCCCCATCGCCATCGTCCACCCCACACATCCTCTCGGTGTGGTGTGTCAAAGTGGTATTTTTTAGTTTCTTTTTTTCTTGCACGTTTATTGATAGTTTTCCATCTCCCGCTGAGAACGTTGTTTTCACCGCTGCTGCCGCACAGTTTTCAGGGATTGATACGTGAAAAGTTGTTGGGAGTTAGGGAACCAACAACTTTTCCATTTCCAGGAAGGATTATCACCGACCGGTCTGATGGTGGTGGTGGTGGTAGGGATTGTGTTTGTAGATTTGTGTGTGTGTTCACATTAAGTTAGGTAATTAGGCCGCTTTCCTTTTTTCCTGGTATTGTTGTTGTTGTTGTTGTTTTTGGATCTGATGGTCCGACGACATGTTGTATAAACCGACAACTTATTGCTGGTAAAATGGTGTTGGTGTTGGTGATGGCGATGGCGCCTGGGCCCCGACCCCCATTCCTAGTTGGAATGGAATGTACTTATTTACTGAGATTATTCTTCTTTTTTTTTTTTGTTGCTCGGTTGTTCTCATTAATTGCTGTACATTTCTGGACGTTAATTGTAATTCACAGGGTTGAGTTAAGTGAGGTTGGATGGGTTCGTTGGCGTTGGGGGGTAATCACAGTATACAACAAGTCTCATTCCCGAGCATGGTACATCGGGCTTCGGCTTTAGCATCAGGCAGGCATTATGTTTGCTTCTTTTTTGTCAATTTGCATTTAAATTGGGAAATCTACTGCGCGCATATAGGGCATACTATAATAGAATTGGGGGGAGTTGGAAGGTTGGAGAGGAGTTGAAATACAATTAAGTCTAACCTCGACCTATTGACATCTGGCAAGGGGAAAAAAGAAGAGAAAATTATGTCCATTTCTGGATTACTCTTTGTAATTCCGAAACGAGTTATTGTTTGTTTAGGCCTTTTTTTTTCTTTAATTTTTTTTTTTTATAGACTCACACCCAAACAAATTAATTGTTGGGGAAAGGAAACAAAAATTGGCTTAAGCTTAGGTTAAGGCCAAGGATCGACAAATTCAAATGGCCTTTGTACATTAACATTAAAATTAAAATTAATTTTTTTTTTCTTTGGAAATGAAATGAAAACCAGTAGGTACTCGCCCTATTGACACTTTAATCTTTTGTCTTTAATGAATGTTTTGTATAAATCAAATAGATTGGAATCAATTTAATTGCATGGTGGGCTTAAGAAATTGAGCTCTGTGAATAAAAAAAAAAAAACGAACACTAAAACTTGAATTTTAAAGTGAAAGTTGAATTTACATATTTTTGAGGAAAGTACTGAAGTTGCAGAAAGCTTAAGTAGTATTAAATCAAACGCGTTTATGCATTGATTGTTGATGCCGGAGTCTCGAAACACGAATGAATACAGCCTAATTTGTATACTTTTTTCATACAGGGTGATCTGCATAAGATGCATCAAAGAGCTACAACGAGGAGGTTGAGAAAAAAATCGTATATGGGGGGACAATGACCTTGTTACTTTCTTTCTATAACTAGACTCCTCTAAAGCCTTCAATACGGTGGTAACTCATGTTACAAATGCTGTCCTTAACATCTGGTAAAATTTTCGAAAAATTCAATTGACAGTTTTTTTTACAAAAAATAAAAAATTACAAAAAAATTTACCAAAAGTTGGTAAAAAATGTTTTTCACTCGAATATCTCAAGAACGGGAAACGATATTGACTTCAAACTTATTTAGTTTATAAAAATTACAATTATTAATAAATGCCATAATTTTGACAAATATTAAATTGACAGTTGTTTTATAAAAGAATAAAACACTTATACAAAAATTAACCAAAAAATGTAAAAAGTAGTTTCGTGACTTGAATATCATCACAAGAAGCAATACTATTATATTTTAATTTCAACATAATGCATTTGTCAATACATAAAAAATGTTAAAATTTTGACGAATATCAAATTGACATTTTTTTCAATAAATTTAAAACTACAAAATTATAAACAAAATTGGTAAATATATTGTTTTTCCGTTCAATGTCTCTGATTATTTTTTTAATACAAGTAAAACATTATTGTACATAATAAGAAATTAAATTATATTTATAAATATATGTATGTTTATCTACAGAATTCGGCAAAAATAATATTTGCCTGTTTAACAAAAACATGTCTTTTTGAATTTAATTTAAGGTCTAACCTATCCAATGATCTTCATGAGGTCTTACAATTTTTACGTGGGTCCCATTAAATCCTTGTATTACGTACTTTTTGTGAAAAAAAAATCTTTTTCAATCATTTTATCCTGTTTCAGTCATCTGTAGCTTTATTCACATGATAAAAAATTGTACTCGTATGATTGCAAAACATTTAAAACTTCTTCAATGATTTTACAAAACGTTTTGGCTTTGCGAAGGCTATATACATTATGTATGTTTATCCAAATCATTATACCAATTGATATTTGATAACTTCTTTCTGCTATTAATAGAAATATTGGTACAGGTTTTTATATTAAATGAATCGATGAAAGTCTTGTAAAGTCTTCTATTTCCCTGAAAATGTAAACATTTACTTTATATTGGAACACTTCATAAATTCGCGCCACTCACATTGTGTCTAAAATGTTTAATTTGTCTCGCAAAATTTGTCAATTTTTTAACAAATTTTCTCATAATATTGAATTCATGTTCGGAGCAGCAGTTATTTCACTTAAGACACAAAATTAAAATATAGAGATACATGTATGATGTAGAGTAGATGATCTTTCAGTTTTGACAGTTTAATCCAATTTCGAATTTTTCGAAGTCGATGCATCGATGGAAGCATAAAGGTAGACGAATTCATTTCACGTGAATTAGTAAAGTGATTGTTGTTTTAGATGAACATTGATCATTTTGCGATATAAATTACTGAATTTTAAACTTGTCATTATCTATATATGTATATAAAAATGAATCCCATTTTCCCTGGGTCACTGCATCACTCGTGAATGGCTGGACCGATTTTAATAATTCTTTTTTTGTTGTATTTGTTATTATTAGGAGAAGGTTCTTATGTAAGAAAAAATTACGAAAATTGCAAGTGCACAGAAACTATTTTAATTTTTTAAATAACTGCCAGTTTGATATATCGGAAAATTTATTAAAAATAAAAAATAATAGAAAGACGGCTTTTAGTGTTGCCAGAGCTGTCAAATTTTAGTTTTTTTTTTTTTTTTTAAATATAACATTTAGTTTTTAAGTGACCAACTCAAATGGATTGTAAATACAAGTGAAATGGAGGTGCTCAGCTATATATGTATGAAAAGTTTGTGAATGTTTTTAGGTTATGTATCTGCCTTGAGCCATCGTGAATTTTGGGACAGTTTCATGATACTTTTAATTGCCAAAAAAAAATTCCAATTAAACTGTGATTCCTTCTTAGAAAATTTCCGATTTTTCTTGATTTCTCAAAAAACCCTACTTTTCATTTGACGTTTCACTCGAATAAAGCAGTAGCTGTAAGTTTTTGGTCAGTTTGTACGCATTCCCGTCTTGGGACATAACGTTAGATGTTTGTGTACATGAACGTAGTCATTTTTAGCAACGATCAAACTAATTTTGACTTAGTTTAGGAAATGACATCTAGCGGTCGATGAACCGAATTGGTTGAAATTTGGCACAGTGACAGTTTATAGTCTGTAAAAGCAAATAGGCTGACGGTTTCAATAACTAGGACATAAACTTCGGTTGTCCTGCCGCTCGATCCACTTTTAAATAAACTTACGAAGTACATCGGCATCGGGCTATCTAGAAACTTTGAAAAAATTGTATTTAAAATCGAATAAGCAACAATAATATTTTCCAAAGCTTGAGTTTCAGCATTATATTGCGGAATATACTTAAACCAGCCACGTCTTTGCAATGGCACCCGACTTACGGTGAAAAGATTAATGCATAGAAGCCCCATTTTTGAAAGGGAAGTACAAAGGCGAAGACGTTTTAATTCCACGAATTCCTCTAATTCCGAACGACATGCAGTCGCTAAGTGTTTGTGGCATTAATCTTGAAAATTCGTGTTTTTTACATAGCCAGTTATATGTCGGAATACCAACAACACTATTTAAGTACGCGAAAGAAAATACTACTAACTTAACTAAGAATATTGTGTATCATAAAGCATTAGAATAATAAACACTTTGTTTTTGGAATAATTTTGATTTATTAATATATACCAATACACAATCACAGATAAGAACATTGTCTGTCGGGTCAGCTATACTTAATAAAGAAATGTCACTGTTTAGTATGGATTGTATGTGGCATTGATTAATTTTTCATTAAAATGACGAACTTTGCCCATTCTTACAGGAAGACTTTAATTAAAAAACACTTTTGGCTTTTATTTCGGCAGATCGATCATCGAAAACATTGAAACAAACCCTAGAATTTTAAGTCAAATATATATATATATGTATATGATATGTTTGTGAAAATTACCGAACTCAGAATAACGAAAAATCTTATTAAGTTGCCACTTAGGAAGTTATGTAGATGTTCTTAACTTTTAGCAAAAATGTACAGGATTTAAGCATAGGTCAGGCGTAAATACGGAAGGCATACGATCTTTAATAGATCGATCGGTACAGCTACTGGTATTTAAGCTCTAACTAACCCTTATAGAACCTTGATTTGAGGCGATTGGAGTACAGGCGAATCAAGTTATCCTAGAAGTTTCCAATTAAAAGATTGAGTCAAAACCGCGTCTTCTACAAAACACTCTTACAAATAGTGCTGGTGCAGAGATAGAGATAATTTAAAAAAAATAATAAAAATAAGATATAAACGAGAACTCTTTTGAAATGTACAATAATTTGAAACCAAGAAGACTTAAAAGCTAAAATCTCCTGTCATTGCGGATGCCAGAATTTAAAGTAAAGAAACTGCGTTCTTATTCAATTTGATTTTGTTCAAAGACGATGATTATGGCGAAAAGGTGCTGCATGGAAAAATCTTTGTTTCTTGATTTCATTAATAACAAGCGCTTTTGATGCCTCCCAAAACACCTCTGAATGAGTTTAATGGTTTAAGTATATATGAACTCATTTCAGCACAATCAAATTGCTAATGTTTTATTCAAACTCTTTCAACGTGTCTTCTGATATTTCGGTCGAATTAAGTTCTTTTTTTTTGGGTTTTTAATATTAAAAGTAATGATCATAATGGTGATTGCACATTTGTCTGGTGTAAAATTGCGACGCAAGTCCACTATTATTTTCCTGTGAATTTAAATGAATGTATATGAATCTTTTAACACCTTTTAGACATACCTAAGTTACAATTTAAGCATTAAGTCTAAGTTAAGTCAAAATTATGTACCTAACTGATTTAAAACAACTGTGACAAATAAATAACTGACACTACTTGTCGAAATTGGATAGATATAGATACTATATAGATAAATTAAGTGGTCGAAATAAACTTAAAACGTAAAATGCTCATTCATTAGTATAAAGTGTGTGCACTGTACAAACATCAATGTATGTACCTATGTCGACGATTTATATGCTTAATCAGCAAATAACATTCATACAATGTGTAAGTATGTTATACAACGATACAAGAAAAAAAAAGAAGAACATCACACCATTTCCATATAGATACACGCATTATTTCCTTACAAACGTCCTTACATCAATCATTTGTAATTGTCCCTGCAATCATCATCATTCATTGTCATTACTCATTTCATTCACATAAATCTTTTTTTAACGTTTTCTTGTTGATGGGGGCCGCTTTAGAATCAGCATCAACATACACGCGCCGCTGCCGCCACTGCCACGACACAGTGCCGTGCCATATAAAATACATAGGTGCAGAGCCATCTTCCTATCAATTCCATCACGTATCATAGCAGTATAATGCCATTGTTACATTTTACATACATATGTACATATTATGTGTATCTGTGTACATTATATTCATTAATCCAAATCCGAGGAATTATTTTAATAACAGTGTAGTTGGATTTCGATTGAATTGAAGGAAGTGAATTATGCGTGTTCAAGTTAAGTTACATAGTTGGATTAGTGTAATCACTTAAATATTAACTTAATAATGTACATACGATGCTTACCTTGGCTTAAAAACTTATATGTACCTCCGTAACTTTAACTGAGGATACATTGAAGTATATGTTCTGGAGAAACTTGAATTAAGGAAAGTTAAATTTTTTTATGTGAAACCTTTTAATTAAAGTTAATGACATGGAACAGAGAAAAGTGGCTTATGTCTGGGTGTTTGTCGTTCTTGTTTGCCTTTTGATGTTTCAAAATAAAAAAAAAACACCTTTGAACGAGGTTTCGGCATTCTTCTTAATAACGGAGTTTTCCACTATTTTATGCTGAATGTTGATACCTATTCAAAAGGTATTTTTGAAGAGCAATTAATGAATTTTTGTTTCATTGAAATTTTAAGGTATAAAACCCTAAAAACTCGATGGCCAAATGTGATCATTCGACAAATAGTATGATCAGCAAAAAATTCCATCGTTTCATTAGGCGCGTTTTATTGCTAAACTTAGGTTAGCTTAGTAATCCGAATCGTAATAAAACGCTATCCTTAGTTTTAAACTGATTTTCGTTTTATATTTAAAAGTTGGATCCCCTTGAGCCAAATTTCAATACTTTTCAGAGAAAAAAAAGAAAAAAAAATCAAATTAAACGTCAAAACCTGTCAGAGAAAGAAACAAAATATTGCTTTGAAATAAAAATAATAAAATGTTTCAAATAGCCGCAACATGTATCCTTAGTAAATTACTGAGCTCGATTACTACTTGTTTCTCCTCAGTTTTCGTCTGTTGTTATTTACTATGTTAAATTTTACTAACCTAAGGATAAAATGAACAACAAAACGCGCCTATTGTTTGTATGGCGCCATCTTGTTGAAAATCACTAATCATAGATCGGTAGCGCAATCCATTTACCGGAACAGCTGCAACAGCCTCAATTTCCAAAAAGTAAAGATCAAAACAGTGACGCGTTAAATATGGACAGGCTTTTTCCATCATTCTTATTTTTTTTTAGCCCTAAATGTGTCAATTTTGCTTATTAACTTCCCATAGGGAGTTATTGTAATGGGTCCGATTTGTCAAATTGAAATTTTTGACAAATCTGGACGTTTTATGGTTCCTAGAATCTAAATTCGTCATTTGTAGAGAGATGTCTGTGTGTGTGTGTGTACGTACGTTCGTACGTTCGTACGTTCGTACGTTCGTACGTTCGTACGTTCGTACGTTCGTACGTTCGTACGTTCGAGATACCCTTTTTCGTTAACGATATCTCAAGAACCAGTAGAGATATCGATTCCAATTAAATTTTGTTCGATAGGTTATAACTTCAAAAGAAGCTGAAAGGGCTTTTATAAAAATCTGTCTAACGGTTTTTCCACTATAGCAGTTTTTAAAAAAAGTGAAAATTTTAGTTTGTCGCAAATATCTCAGGAACGAATAATGCTATTGACTTCAAATAAATTTTATTGGATAGATTGCAATGTGTCACAGGTTTGGTATAAATTTGAAAATAATTTAACATACCGTTATTTTTTAAAAAAGTAAAAACTAAAAAAAAAATTTTTGTCGCGCAAATATACAATGAAGGAAAAATGATATCATCTTTAAAACATTTTTTTATTATGTGAAATGTAGTCTTTGACATCTGGTAAAATTTTTGAAAAAATTGAATTGACAGTTTTTTTACAAAAAATAAAAAAGTGCAAAAAATTCTACTAAAAGTTGGTAAAAATTGTTTTTTGACTTGAATATCACGAGAATGGGCAACGATATTGACTTCAAATTTATTTTAGCTTAAACAAAATACAATTATTAATATACGCTACAATTTGGACAAATATAGAACTGACAGTTTTTTTACAAAAAATAAAAAACTTTAACAAAAATTAGCCGAAAAATTTCAAAAGTAGTTTCTTGACTTGAATATGTCTAGAGTGGTAAATCATTTTAACTTCTGATTTTATTTAATTTTTGCATAATAGAATTGTCAACTTATGATACATTTTTGACAAATGTCGAAATGACAGTTTTTTACTAAAATTAAAACTGAGATTTACAGAAAAGTGCCATAAATTGTTTTTCACTACAAACAATGATATTGACTTCAAGTGTATTTTATTTTCAACCTACTCGTAATGCATTTGTCAATACCTAAAAAATGGTAAAATATTGACGAATATCAAATTGAAATTTTCACAATAAATACAGAACTACAAATATTTCTAAAAAAATTGGTAAATATTGTTTTCAGATTCAATATCTCTGATATTTTTTATGTTAATAAAATTGTTATCAACTAATATCAAAAGTTAATCATTTATTATCAGGAACGCTAAGTTTTCATATTATGCATAATGGGAAGTTATCAGTGTGGGTCGCACCCAGCCTCTTTTATTAAAATTTTAAGTAAGCTGATAAGGCAGCGAAGATACGAAACATTTCTGGTGATCGACCGGCTCAAATTTCTGTGTGTAGTGAACTTTATAAAAGCTTCAAGACCTAAGTTTCTATGGAAAATGCCGTGTAATTTCGTTTGTGGAATATCTAATCAGCTGAGCAAACGCACTAATTTATAGCTATAGCTCAATTTTTTCCACCAGCTTCTCTTTTGCCGGATGAGAAGGTGCTTCACAACAATTCAAAAGTATTTTAGTTTTGAGAAGTTTTCACCATTTTTGTGATGTAAATATTTTAATCATTTCGTTTTTGAAGCGTGTGTTTTTAGTGATGGCATGGTTTTTACTACTTTTAAAATGTCAAAAAATATAACGTCATAAAAATTGAACGGCTTTTATAAGTGAAACCTCTTTATAGTACTTTAGTAGGTATAAAGTATAGTAAGTTTGACATTTACATAAATAAAAGGAGACCTTTCGTCAAATCTATAGTAGTTTTAGTATTGTAACCATTATTTTGACAATTTTCATTGGAGATTGTTGAATCAAATTGAATTGAGCTGAATCATCATACGCCGAAGAAGAGCTTGAATTGATGACTAGTGACTAATTTTCAACAAATTGTTTTGCCAGTTAATATAGGTAAGATTTAATCCCATCAGAAATTAAAATATACTCCAGGGAAGATGAACTCCAAGATTAATTGGAAAGAACAAATCTAGAAAATTAGTCAAACGTTTAGAGCATATTAAACTTTAACCTCATGAGATGTTAGTATTGGAATATCAAAAAGCTGAAAGCAAAATTTTATGCGTCAACACTATGTCCAGTTCATTACAGATCCTTCTTTATAAGCTACCGTTTTCGCTATGCAACAACGTTTTCCAGAGTTACACTATACGCTCTGAAGTTGACACGAGTCGTTCAAGTCGTGGGCTACTGATACTTTTCTAACTTCAGAAAGTTTTGCTTATCATTTATCAAGCCAGATTCGCAGATTGACAGAACAGTGAGTTGGACATAAGGATTATCTGTAGACACCGATTAAATGCTTCAGTCTCTCTGGGCATCTTCTATAAAATCGTTACTCCGTTAGTTCGAAGTCTTTGGGAAGGATCTCACACCTGATTGAAGTAAGGCAACTGCTAGAGCTTTATTTGCTACCAAGTGTAGAAGAAACTTTGGTGACGTTATTTTTATCCACTTTTCTGGTAAGTGGGTCTATTGGTTTTAAAGTCAACGACGCGTCACGACGGTTTTCTACCAATTCGCCCTTACATGGATTTCCCGTAGACATTTCACAAAAAAAAAAAAAACTACTTTCTATATGAAGTTTCCCAAACCCTCGATGATAAAGAACTTTGCTAACGAGGGATTCGCATTGTTTAATATTGTATGTTAACAATAAAGTAGGAAACTACACTAAATTAGCCAAAATTAAAAAAAAGAAAAACAATATACGCCTACCATCAACTTCCGCTTTGTTGAAAATTCAAAATTCCCGAAAACTTCACATTCCAATGGTTCTGTACAATTTTATTTATACGAATTTGAGGATACATGATTTTCGTCCTTTAATTCACATATCTACATCCTTAAAATTAAAAAAAAAATATGTAATATATATATATAAATATATAATGGTAACTAATCCCGGAAACCAAAAGAGGGTCCTTCATCCAACCCAAGCACCCTTAATATATAGACAAGAATCGCGAAGAGTGTATACGAAAGCCCTTATAGAAGTTCAGCGATGTGTAAAACTTTATGTCACTCTTCCATTCGAATCCGACCTTTAACTCAGCATCAGCCACAGCGAGCCGGAGTCGCATTTGATCAGACTTGAAACAAAATAACAAAAAAAAATGATTGTATAAAGCTGAAAGGAACTCTTTGGGGATATTATCGAGGTTGACACCACCGACGAACGCCGCCACCGCCGCTCCAACAAAAACAGCGATGAGGATGAGGATGACTCTGAAAATGGCGACGACGATGACGACGGATAGGACGAATCACATTGCATTGCTGTTTCCGACATTTTATTCAAAGTGTTAAGCAGTCTTTTTAAATACAAATACAGACATACTCGTACTCTTATGTAGGTATATTCCAACATTTAGGAATCCCTACATCCGAGTTCCGAGTACTGTTATAAACATACATACATATGTATGTATGTTGTAGTTTGCAGACATATTATGAAAAAGTTACAAGCTGTACTTGCCTCGTGCCTCACCTCTCGCTTCACTTAAGTTTCACTGAATAAATAAAGTCACCATTTTCACCGAACCGTAATGGACATACATTTACTTTTGATGGAAAACTTTGTTCGAAACGAAAACATCACATTTGTAATGTGTGAACGACGATAAAGAGGAAACACACCAAAAAGGAAAGGATCCAGAACAAAGCACAAAAAAAAAAGGAAACAAAAAAGAAACACCAAATAACCAACACGAAATGAATAAAAAAACAAACGACGACGATGGTGACAGAGATGATAGTTCGGTAGTTGGCGTTGGAGAAAGGATTCAAATCTTGCCTTCATTATTTTCCGTGGTAAGCAGATGGTAACCCTGCCGGTGAAAGTTATATTCAAATTCATATTCAGTTCATAGAGCCTTTTAGAAAATAAAAACAGGATGATGCCTAGTAAATTTATTCAATGAAATGAAACTTTTAAAAAAAGATTTGAGGACTACGCAGAAATAAGTAGAGTAACTATTGTAAAGGATCATTCATTTCGTTGTTTCAAGTTTTCATTCGCAATTCCTGCGAACGCCCTATTGCATAAGAAGTTTTCTCAATTTTTACGAAGCACGTCATGCCTTCATACCTTCATAATAAGTTTAAATCTGAAGCTTTACTTTCAAAACAATAAAATGAATGACCCTGCGTCTTAAATCTTATTTAACGAGTTTGAACAGTCTCTAAAGTTTACAGGCTGACTCCACAGGACATAATTTATGTCATGCGGCCCGATCATGATGACATGAAATCTCCAATGGAGTCGCGATATCTCATCTTATGACATGATGTCAGCGATCTATGTCAGCGGTTTTGTCTTGATATAAAGATGTCCGACATGAATTTGACAGATGTTTTGATTTTGTTGCTTTTTTGTGTGCAGCTGACATTTCATCTCATTATTTTTTTATTCTCATGCCGGCAGGTTTTGTTTGGAGCCAAAACAATTTTTTTTCGAGTACGAAATCAACTTTTTTAATAACCCAGAGGAGATAAAGGTAAAAAAACAAAATGTATTCATAAAATGAATTTCTAATTTTTCATAACATAAACAAACAATGCAAAATACGATATTCTCAAAAAAGCTTGACAAAGAAGTATCTACTATTTGACGTTTGCCAGAGATACTTCCAAGTCAGAGTCTTTTGCATGAATGAAATGTCAAGACATAAACTGCCCAGCAAAGAGATAAGACATTTCACGGATATAGATGTCAGAGATTTAGTTGGCGATACAGATATCTAGTGGAAGAATGCAACTGCCCATTTCGCTACAGCAGTGTTAATAAAAATAGCGATAAAACAATGACAGGCATAACACATTGCAGCGTGAGTCTTAAAAGTATGGAATTATACACGGTTTATAGTTCAGAATTTAATCAGCTTATGATTCGAAGAACAAGGATGTGAATCTAAAACGAAAATGAAGAGCCGAATAATATACTATCGCAAGCACTATCGTCCAAGAGATCATTTATAAAAACAATTAAAATCTTCGGTGACAACACGGAGCCTTGACGCACGCCAGCACATATTTTTTGTATTTTAAATACGACTTGTATTAAAAGGTCCAAAACGTAATCTCTAACCCAACAACGAAGAGATTCATCTATACCGTATGTCTGTCGTTTAAAAGATTTCGTTTCTCAAAATATTTCTTGAACTGTGATAATAAATCAACGTTTCCATAACATTTTAGAGAAGGGACGTAACCACGTTAGTTCGATGAGCCGATAGTTGGAGGAAGAGTGCGGTTTTCTTCTTTTTTAAGCAACCTAGAAAAGTTCTGTTTTCCATCCACTCCAAGACCTGTAGAGTAAGACAGATGGGAAAGTTTACTAAGTGGTCTTGCCAGCGTTGTCGATAGTCAAAAACAAATTTTACAAATTAAGATTTACTTCAAGCATTCAACGTTTTTTTTAAACAAAATTTTAGAGCCAAACATCGAAAATACAACAATTTTGCACTTTAAAAATGAGAAAACGTTGCAAGAAATTGATATTCATAGGAGAATATTAGCAAATATTTTCACTGTTGAAAATAAGTTCAATCTTTCGACTCCGTTGAAAACATGGTGACGGAACGGTCTAGGTTTGAGGTTGTACAGCAGCTCAAGGTTGATAAAATTAGCATTTAATCGATAGTATAGTGCACCAAAACATGTAACTCATTATTCTTAAATCAAATTTACAATTATCCTTATCACAAAGCTTATAAAGTGGATGTTGTACAACTATCAGACAATAATAAGACTGTTCTGTTGTTACTAATAGAGTGCTCAAGAGAGTCTGACGAAACGATTTAGAACTCAATACTGGTGTTTTCCATAATGAAAATTAGAATTTAAAATTCAATTTAAAAAAATTCGTTTATTTTAACGGTAAAACTGAATTGTCAAATGCTTTTAATTTGACAGTCTTCAATTTTCTGTGCACAGAAATTTTTGTGGCTGAAATTCGCAGGGTGGGGAAATTTTTTGCTCTCTCAAGAGATCTCTCTTCTGTGAAAAACTACGAAAAATGTGTAACTTAGAACAGCTTTTCACAGTTTTTCGGTGATTTTAGACGAATTTCACACACTTGGAACAGACCTAATGTCATTGAAAATTTATGGAGCTGGGAAAAGTGGACAAAGATACTAACTCTTACTGTGAAAAATTGATAAAATCTGTGGGTCTTCAGGAGAGTCTTCCAACTTTGAAAATGTGAAATCAAAAAATACATACATATTTATATATCTACTCGTTATTACATTCTTTCTAGCCTAGTTTCCATGAATCAATTTAAAAAAAAAAGTACGCAAATGTTTCAATTTACAAAGAAACCAGCTTAAACTGGAAGGAAAATTAAAACTCTTTCTTAAAAATTTGGCCGATTTTCCAAGCAAAAGCATAAATTTCCAGCATATTTTACTGTGGCCAATAATTGCCATTCCTACCTCCTTAAAAAATGCTTATTACTTGAACTTCAATAGGATCTTTGAGCAGTTTTTAGGATCCTAGGTGCAAATACGCATTGCATAGAGGTTAGAACTAAGAAGTGACTTAGCTGTGTTGACGATTTTGTGGTGTCGGAGAAATGGCATGAGCCAAAACCTTTTTAACCAATGAAAACAGTACGCAGTCAACAAAATGCAGCGTTAACTCGAAGACTATTCGGGCTGATGGATAAAAACAAACAAAATCAAAGGTCCGATGCAAATGTAACCAGTCCATGTGAGTATATAAGACAAGCTCGACGAATACACCTCCCATGGATACCTACCCTGGATACACCTAGACCACCAGTACGGTCGGCCACGGCCCAACCGGACCGGGACGGTCGGTGGCGCAGTGGTGGTGCTATGGCAACCAAAGTTGCCAGTGGGAGTTTGTGGGAAAAACAGCGCATTCCGACTAAAAACAATATCATCCATTCATAGCTGGCCCGAGTGACAAATTTGCTTCATGTGCCATCGCCATGCGGCAGCACCTCTGGGTGACACCATCATCCACTAGGATATGTGAAGATATGAGTATACGTGATTTAATATTTTTTCCCAGAGCCGGTATTCCTACTCCAGTTCAGATGAGTCCTGGAGAAACGGACAAATGTTTCACGTGATTTGTATACCTATTCCCAGATTCACATACGAGTACATAGGTTCATACCATATGGAAACTGGAAGAAAGATGCAAGGATGAGGATGTGCAAGAGGAGAGGACAAGGACCATATGGTTATCTAATACATGTGTGTAGAAAACAACTCGGTATGGCATCATCGTAACCTAGATCCCGTATCCACCATTGAGACACTTGCCGTACGTGCAGCACTATGAGGAATTCAGGATTCACTATTTTTTGGCTATCCTTTACGCATACATATGAAAACACTCCGTGCTATTTGTTTTGGACTACGAGAAAAATGGAGAAATTGATGAAATTTTGAGAACTTTTTTGAAAATGAAGCTGACAAATTCATGATAACTTTGTAATTCTAGTTTTAACTTGAATCCGAGGCATAATTGACATTCATACATCAGAAAAATAAAAAAGAAAGATTTTTGAATTTTCTTGGTTTTGAAAAGTATAAATGACCAATCAATAACTGAACCCCACTTCATCTTCAGAAAATAGCCAGTTTGCAATAAGGATTTAGAGTCATTATTTCTGGAACTAAGATTTAACTGAAATCTCAGCAGATTCTTTTTCTTTTGAACACTGCTTTTTGATTCATGGTCAAGTATAATTGCTGCTTCCTGATCTTTTTCTGCAATGTTTTTTAAGATATCTCAGCTCAGCTTCGTTGGTCGATGTTTTACTATTCTAAGCATTATGGTCTTCGTCAGTTAAATCGAAACTTTCAAAAAATACTGGATGCTGGAAGTATTAAAAAAAATCGGTTGGGATGTCAAATTATGTTGCTTATTTCTATTCAATAAGGTTTGACAAATTTGTATGAAGTGTTGCCATTCGAAATTTGCTTTGAAAAAAATGTGATTTCGAAATTTATAGAACATTTTTTACCAAAGAAAAATTATTGTGAAAGTCATTTCTGGTTAAATGGCTTCGTCAATCTTCAAGTCATTTTAATCACATCTGTCAGGAGTTTTTTAGGGCATTTTCAACGACCACAAACGGAAAAACGAGATGCTTGTCGAAATATTGTTTGAAATTAGAGAATCAAAAGGGTCAAGATACGATGCATTTGATGCAAATGATTTTCCTCGCTTGTCTTCTTTTTGGAAAACTTGTACCTTTGATGTTTCTGACGTATAATAAATGGTTTTCTTCTACGTTCCCAATTCGTGATCTATGTAGATGATTTTCTTTTTTAAAATACCGATATCAATAATCACTGACAAATAAATGAAAAAAATTAACCATAACCAATCGAAACAGGGTGTACATTTTGGTCTACATACATATGTAACTTCACCTGATATGCAGCGGATGACAAAAAGAAAATCCCAAACTTTTCCTTGTTCCAATGCACATAATAGCTTTTTCACTGACAAGGATTTTTCCTATTCACATTTATATGAGTGTTTATATATGTGTGCAATGATATTAGTATTTATTTTAGAATGGCATAGTCCACACGCACATTGGCGCGGATGAAAATCTCATTTAGTGACCCACTTACGAGGATGAGAAAAGGACCGGCAATAAATGTGGAAAATGTAGCTTAGTCTTGGGCGTTTTTCCCATTCCTTGTTCATCCTTCCACACTGGGATGGGAGGTAGATTTGGTCCTACAATTACAATTTACAATTCAGCTCTATCTAGTTCCTGTATTGGTATAGGTATGCACATCACTGTAGGGTCCAGAGAATATGCTGTAGGAAATATGCATTACTCATTCAGGGAGAATCCTATTTTTCGTTTTGTTAGCAGGTATGTTAGGAAAGTACCTATGAATATACTGGTACTTATATTTTTTCTAAACAAAAGACTGTCATCATCATTAGTGAGAGTGAGAGTATTATTTGTCAAAAGTGAAAATCTAAATGTAAATTTAGAGTTCTTTTTTTAACAGCTGAAGTATCTTTTCATGAATTAAGATATTATGCGGTTTTACATTTTAACTTGTCCATTACATATACAATTTTCCGAATTTTATTCCTAAGCCATTTTGTTTTTTGTTTACCATACAATTTGTATAGAGTAAAGTTAATAAAATTTTTGATAAAAGCATATGCATTAGTTTTAAACATTTCACAAATCTATGCAATAAAACAAAAGAGAGACGTGTATGTGTTACAGTATTTAAAACTTAAGAACGGATGAACCGATTTGTCTGAAATTTGGCACAGAGACTAATTGTAGTCTGGAATATTGGCAACTGTTTTATTACGATAAATTGTTTGGTTCCTGTGGCATAGATTACTTTTAATTTGTGCAATGACGTCAGAATAGCTGAAAGAATTTGGGTATCATAAATAAACAGACTTTCGACTCAACTGAAGAACTCTTTTATCTCTAAACCGTCCGTTCGAGAGAATTTTAAGAAACCATTTATTGATATACTATTTTATTTTTCTCTGAAAAGTTGAAGAGAAGTTGTGATTCTGCAAGAGTATGAAAATTTATTAAAGCAATTGACAGTTTATAACCTGCGAAACTTGAGGTAAAGAAATGTGGAACAGAAACAAAATTTAAGCTATTATTCCGAATATTCCGGAACTTTAAAACCTGATCTTTAAAGAATTCATTCAGGACTTTAAATAGAACGGTAATAATAATTCCAAAGCAAATTTTTGCCCTTAAACTGTACTGACATCATCAACAAATCAGTTTGTATACCTTTAAAAGGTAAATTAAAAATAGAATTAATCAAAATCAGGAAGAGAATAGGACCTATCATGGAACCCTGTAAAATTATGAACTCAAACAACCTAAAATAAAGCCTCTAAATCTAGCCTTTTCCAGTTTGAGTAATAGCGACGATGACGACGTGGTCTACCATTTGAAGTATTATTTTAAGCATTTTGAATCCTGAATCAAGAAATTTCGATTTTGAAAAGAATAATCGCAAGAATTACCGTAACAAAAGCAACGAGGATGATTATTTGACTGCACAGTTCGAAATATTCGAAAAAATATTCATTAATCGATGTTACCTATATTTTAACTACTAGAAGCTAGCTTAAAAACTTTATTATTGGATTCTCTTCATTGGCATGGTTAATTGATTTGCGGTAGGTTTCACCTTCCAGTATGTGTTTAATCAACAGATCAACATTTATTGTTGATTAATTGCCTATTAAATAAAGCTAATTCAATAGTTGGCCAATATTAATCACCCTATGCAAATATGTTGTAATTTTTGCAAATGGCGTCGTATGTCAATCATGCATATATGTATATGCAAATAATTGTGAGCTAGACAGCTGCTGTAAGCAAATAATACATGTGCAACAAACACACTTTAATCTAAGTTGTTACGTGAAGAAGTGAATTATCTTTTCACTAATAAATTCACTTATGATGCACGAAGTCATTACATCCACTTTATATCACTGTGTGGTGCGTTTCTTAAACAGGCGGGGTTATTGGTTCGTATTTTTATGAGAACGTTATTGACAATACTGTCACTCCTACTGACGTACTTTACATATATGTACATACATAGGTATCAACGATTTCTTCTTCTTATACTGACAAGTTTTGACAAAATTAGCAACCGCAAACACAATACGAGCCACAATAAATATTACCATACGTGAATAAAACGTATAATGGCAGCGTAATCTTCTCTTTGGGAGATTTCAAATGAATAGCAAGATTGTTTAACTTAATGCAAACGTAAAATCTATGAATGAATTCAGAGATACACAAAATATATAACTGAGACGTTTCATGGGTCTTTTCTTAGATAGTTAAGTTAAGATGAGCTCTTTTTCGATGTAAAAACTACGAATACGAGTGATGTTTATTAAAAACAACAAAAATACATAAGTGTTTTGAACGTTTCATTGAATTTTTCGTTTTTAAGCTTAGCAAAATTGGAGCTAAAATCTGTGAAGCCAATATCGTTCAATTTAATTCATCTCGAATTTTTAAGAGGATAGTGCGAATTCAACTCTCTAAAAATATTTTATTTATAAACGTGGCTGAAGTATTATAATATGTCATTGATATTTATTTAGTCATATCTAAAGATACTTACGATAAAATTCGTCATAATTATTTCTTTCCTCTTAAAACCGATTTAGTAAAAAAAAATCTTTTAAATACCATTTTTGTCTCACAGACGATCAACGACCCATTAACTGAAAAGGGTCCTTCTCAACTTAACTTATTTATATTTCACTCATGAAAAATATGGTTCATGTCCCGCACAAAATGCCTATAAATCCTTTGATCCATACCAATCTTATCATATTTTCACAAATCCATTCTTTCTTCTGTTTTCATTTTTTTTTCTATTTATTCGCAAACCGCATTCCTCAAAACAAATTCTATGTCTATCCCATTGTAATCTTCTAATCAAGTTTAACGGAAAAATAAGCCAACCCAGCCAAAGAACGAAAACAACATCTAACCCCTTGTTCGTAGATACTTCATTTTCTTATCAACATTTTAAAGGATTCTTTCAACAGACAATTTAATATGCAAAACATCAGCCAAACAAATAAAAGGATTCAAATTGAAAGTTAATCCTACATCATTGAAACAACCAACTGACCGGCCCGACCCGGCCCGGCCGACGGACTGATGGATAAAGACGCCGAAGCTGCCGCCTGCCAACGCAGGTTGATGGTCGTTCGGCTCGAGAAACGATGCCATAGCAATTCTTTGACTTAAGCCCCCGCGCAATCATGTCCTTTTTGACGTTTTTGCTTATTAAACTTATGTAGGTACTCCGCTTTAATTAAAACATCCACAGCAATATTTTTATCGCTGATGTTGTTATTGTTGAAGAGAAAATAATAAATGTCCTTTTTTTGAATACGCGGGTTCGATAAAAATGCTTATATTTCCAGAAATTCCCTTTGAAAAGTTGTTTTTTTTTTTTCAAGACTGAACTTATGTCCAAAAATAATTCTTTAGATATATTGTTTGGCTGCAAGCTAACGTCCTCTCTCCACAGATCTCCTGTCCTGATTTCTTTGAGAGAAAAATCAATTTCTTTCGAAATCTCCACAAAAGAAAGCAAGGAGACGACCAAGGACGAATACACAAGTATATTGTTGTTAACATAACAAATTACTTATTCTTATTAAAACTTACAAATAATGCAGGACTGAAGACGGAACCTCAACACCAAAGATTCGTTCGTTCTCGTATATCTGCCTTCAGTATTATTCTTGATGCTCTCGCAAGGATCTAAGGGGTATTGTTAGGTTAAATGTTGCCAATAAAAGGAGAGATGAGCATACACTATGGCCATAGCAATGTCCTGGCTCGGTCATCTTACCCATATTCAAAGGATAATTCCTAAAAGGTGGATTCCATTTTAATATATGTACGTAAATATATATAGACATAAGTCGAGTAACGTTCCATGGTAAATATGCCCGGACTCGGCTCTGCTGATATCACAAAAAAAAAGGATTGTATGTTTTTGGTTTTCGCGCTCACAACACACATTCATAATACCGTATACGGATATTGTACAATAAAATATGCTTCCACTTTGTATCAGGCAGAATATACAAAAACCTTTTGGGAAGAATTCATTTTTCCATGTGATTAGGTGCCCATTCAAAGATGCTCATTTGAAAATTTCGTCGGTCCTCTAGGAAATAACCACAGGGACACAGGACCCTCACAGTGATGCAAAAGATATTCAAGGATGACTTAAAATAAGAAATATTTCTTTGGGTTTTTCAAGTATGTAGGTAAAGATTATAAATCCAACAGCAAGTTTTGGGTAGTGAAATTAAAACTAAAATTCAGGACATTAGTCGGGTTAGTGACAATTTAATGAGAAAAAGAAGTGACAAAAATTAAAATACAGACAATATTTGCTTTAACGGAAAATGTTGACGATTTTATCACAGAATGCTTGGTCCAAACAAATTCATGACACATTATTGTGATGGGTTTTAAAGTAAGCGGTTTCATTTTGAGCTGCTGTTACTTTTTAAATCTGTGAATAGGTTATTTACTTAAAACAATTCAATAAGAAAGTTTTTTTTAAATATAGAAAAAGTAAAAAGTAAATTTTGAGCAAAATTCTTCGAATCAAAAAATCGAATACATAATTTATGTCGAAAGGGTTAAATTATGATTCTACGTGATGCGAAGAAACTGCAGAAGTCGAGTCGGAAGGAAGTGGCTAATTTTTTAAAAGACTCGAACAATTATGACACTCACAAATGATCACGAAAAAAAGGAAAGCTGAATATCCATGAAGAGCTAATAATCACACGTGCTGCAAGTAATAATTCATCTTGAAATTGCACCAAATTATCAGCATGAGACCGACAAAAGTAACAAAAACAACGTTATAAGACCTCTTTAGTAAAATCTAAAAAAATATGGCCACCGATTGAAAGTTACTTTTTCTGATAAGAAAAATAGATTTCATACAAAATTAGTGTGCCGTTTTTTAACTATAATAATAATTTAAAAAAGAGGCTGGGTGCGACCCACACTGATAACTTCCCATTTTGTATTTATTGTACAAAACTGTCAATTTAATATTCGTCAATATTTTACCTGTTTTTAGGTATTAACAAATGCATTTTGTTGAAAATAAAATACATTTGAATTCAAAATCATTGCTTGTTGTGATGATATTTAAGTCGAAAAACGATTTTTGTCACTTTTCTGTAAATTTCGGTTTTAGTTTTTTATTTTTCGTAAAAAAACTGTCAATTCGACATTTGTCAAAATTGTAGCATATATTCATAATTGTATGTTGTATAAACTTAAATAAATATGAAGTCAATATCGGTGATCATTCTCGAGGTAATCAGGTCAGAACACACTTTTTACCAACTTTTCATAGAATTTTTTGTACTTATTTATTTTTTGTAAAAAAACTGTCAATTGAATTTTTTTGAAAATTTTACCAGATGTTAAGGACAGCATTTTCTATAGTTAAAAATTATTTTGAAGATGATATCATTTTTCCTTCATTGTATATTTGCACTCCAAAAATATTTTTTTTAGTTTTTACTTTTTTAAAAAATAACGGTATGTTGAACTATTTCCAAATTTATACCAAACCTGTATTACATTGTTATCTACACTATAAAATTTATTTGAAGTCAATAGCATTATCCATCCTTGAGATATTTGCAACAAACTAAAATTTTCACTTTTTTTTTAAACTGCTATGGTGAAAAAACCGCTCGACAAATTTTTATAAAAGTCCTTTCTGCATCTTTCGAAGTTATAACCTATAGAATAAAATTTAATTCGATTCGATACCTCTATTCATTCTCGAGATATCGTTAACGAAAAAAGGGTCTCGAACGTACGAACGTACGAACGTACGAACGTACGAACGTACGTACACACACACACACACAGACATCTCTCTACAAATGACGAATTTAGATTCTAGGAGCCATGAAACGTCCAGATTTGTCAAAAATTTCAATTTGACAAATCGGACCGATTACAATAACTCCCTATGGGAAGTTAAAAAAACAGGAACGGATAATGATATTGTCTTCAAAATAATTTTCTACTACGTGAAAAGATGTTTTCGACATCGGTTTAACTTAAAAAAAAAAATCAATTGACATTTATTTCCAAAAAAAAAATAAAAAAGTAGACAAAATTTCACCAAAAATGTTTTTTGACTTGAATATCTCGAGAACGGGCAACGATATTGACATTTTATATATGTATATTATACAATTTTGACAAATATCAAATGGACATTTTTCTAAAGAAAAATAAAACCCTTAAGCAAAAATTAACCAACAAATGTCATAAGTTGTTGTCTTCACTTGAATATGTCGAGAGAGAGAGATAATTTTAACTTAGAATTTATTTTATTTTTTTACATACATGATACAAATGTTAACATACATTTTATATTTTTGACAAATATTGAACAACATCAAAAGTAAATCGATTAATTTTAAAAATAAACAGATTACGCAGTTTTTCCCAAAATTTACAAATTCACAAGAATTGACAATTCATCATTTTGTTTGTAGTATGCAAACGAACACTTGATACCTTTCCTTTGATTGGAGATCTATTGTAACACAAAAACGTCAATAAATGTCCAGTTTTTAAAGTATAATAGGATGTTGTCAGCGTGGGTCGCACCCAACCTCTTTTTTTTATTTTAAATTAGAATTCAGAATAAAATAAACGAAATCAATTCATATAAAATGCACCACTGTTCAGCTGTCCTCAATTTATTTGTTTTCTTTTTCTTTTTTTCTTTAGTAAGGAGTTAAGAAATTATGGCCGATTTTGTTGAAGATGTGTGTGTGTGTGTGTGTTTTTTTTTTCTTCTCTAAATTGTCTACAGACCCGATACTGTTAAAAGATAACACAAAGGGCCCTTCCAACTCAAGTCAAGTAATTTTGAATAGATATTGATGTCTGATCACAGGACCTAACCCTTACAATCCATTCAATATTATATGTATATGTAGCTACTTATCCTTACAGCTTCAACTTTGAACTAGCTATTGAATTGAAAGAGAAAGAAAAAGCCATTTTCGTCATAATTCTGCCTTTTCCATGGTCTCTGGAAGTTTTTCTTTCTAATTTTTTTTCTTGGTTTAATAATTCCCTGCACCGGAATCCGCAACCGGGAGGCAAATTGCAATTTTATTCATTTTGGCAGCCATCATCGGTGGCTAACAGAAAGGGCGTTTACTTTACAAACTAAAATCATGCCTCAGCTTAGGTTCCTTTAGGTGTGGGTTGGAATGTGGACGTCTTTTTTTTTTGTTCCAATCGGGGCGTAAATTTTGACAAGGTCCACTCTATCGCAAAAAGTAACTTTCATAATCAGGCACAAAATATGTTGGCAATTGCAAGGAATAAGAAAAAGAAAAAGGATAACCATTCAAAAGTCACTCAAAACCCTCTCGACTTCAAGGGGGTTATGGATGGCAATAATATAGACAAGTGGTAAAAAAAAAGATACCTTCTTAACGTAAACGAAATCCAACACTCAAAAAGAACCAGAGGCAGAAGAGAAGAGAAGAAGATGAAGAATACAAAATCCATCCATATTCTATGAGAAAACACGACATTTCGACATATAGAATTTTCTTTTAAAGGAGGGATTCCCAGACTGGATGTCAATTTTCTTCTCAAATGATACTTTCGCAATAAGGAATGAGGAATAGCCTTGTTCTATGGTTCGTCTTCGTCTCGCCATCATAGCCATCAACGTCAACGAAAACGAATCCGAGAAGGGTCTAGCTCTGGCTCTGCCTCTTGCTCTGGCTCCGGCATCTGATTCTGGCTTTGAATCTGGTTCTGGCTCTGGATCTGGGAGGTAGTTCTTCATCCATATTGTGTAGTGTTTATGGATGTACTATATATGTATTGTATAGATATGTGGATAGAATCAACGTGTCAGGCTTTTGTGACTGTGGAGCAGGAGCGTTCATTTCACCCGAAAGGATTTTGTCGCATTATCCGCATCAAATGTTTCTTATCGTTTTTTGCCTTTGTACTGTTGTTGTGACGCCCCGTTGTTGGTGGGTTCTATGTATTTGTTTTTTTTTTTTTTTTTTTTATTGTATTTAATATAGCAAACATAACGGTGTACTCTTTTGCGACTTTAAATGTAGAATATCAGATTATTATGAGAAGAAATTGGATTTAATGATTTTTGTAGGGGAATTCAATTGTTTGGGGGAGGATTATTATTATTTTTTTCGTGTTTCTTTTTTTGTTTTGTTTTTCATTGTTGTTTATTTGGCTTTTTTCAAAAGATTAATGTTTTACATTTTGCTTTGAAGAGTTTATTATATGGGCTGAGGTTTTAGAATTTAATAAGACCGAATTTGACAAACAAAAATGTTTTACATCCAAATATCTCAAATTACAACTTAATATTATGTCCTACCAATTTTGTTAAAAATACTGTAGTGATTTATTCTATGGTAAATTCTTATTAAAAACTTGAGCCTTAATCAGGCTTTTTCAATACCTAAGAGGTGTCATTTTAAAGTTGAATAAAGGACTATTTGTTTAAAGAAATCAATGAATGTTTATTTTATTATAAAAAGGAAGAAATGCCTTGAATCGATTGTGGAACATTGTCATAGATGTTATCTTTCACATGGCCCCAAAACAGAATATCCAAATATGATAAATTACAAAACATATCTCGATAGATAATTGTAACGACCTCCTCAAGAAATTACGGAAAGTTTTCGCGCCATCTTTAAATGTCATCCAAGTATTTGAAAAATTTAACACAACTAGTAATTTCAAGTTTTCTTTTTCGAAAACAGATCAATATCAATGGATCTTTTTCCGCAACATATCTATGCTACGACGCGACGGGCACTAATGGTCCAAGCCCTTAAGTCTATGTATATGCAAAATATTTTCGTTTGTGAAATATTTAATTCCAAAGATCGACGAGAAATCGACAAACACGAGTTTTGGATTCAAAAGCAATATCCTCTATTGTTTTTAGCAACGCACATGGTTTCGATTCTTCGCATAACTCAATTGTCCCAACAGCTCAAATCTTCCCATCAGTTTAAATATTTCTGACAGAAGGTACTTCAGTGCTTTATTTTTGCGAACTTTGACTTCAATATTTTCACTATTTTTTAGTGAATTTTTAAAAATGCAATGCGTTGTTAAAGCATGTAGTAATGGTGGAGATTTTACTTGGCATCAAAATTCAAATCTTGAGTTCATTTTGAAACGCCCTATATTCATATTTTCATATGTAAGTTAGAAACAAAATTAATATAGTATATGCATGTTAATATGTATAATCTTCCAGCATAATGTATGTATATGTATGTATGTTATATTATTAGTAGATATGCTTGTTTACTTTAGCTGTCAAACATTTTCAAATAACTGCTTCCACCTTTAACCATTTTAAGGGCAACCTTTGGAAACAAAATTATTTCCATTACACGCTTTGTGGCTAAACCAATAAAAATGAACAAGTCTGCTGCCGAAGGTTAAATACACCATTTCATGTTTAGAATCCGTATATCTATAATATCTAACTGACATCCATCTTCAGCACGATACCCCATCATAAGCGTAACCAATGCTTGCCAAAATTCCCTAAAAAAATAAAATGAAAATACATTTTTGTAACTAAATTTCAAGGATAAAAGATAATCTCATACATTTATATGAATACACATACATATAACATAATATATTTATACATATGTATTCGTTTGCAGTTAAATTAAATGAAAAATAAAACATTTGGAAATAATTGAATAACATTGAAAGTATAGACAGGTACGTATGTATCTTGATGTCTTCGAGAATCAATTATATAGCCTGCGGTGCTTAATCCAGGAGATGATGATTATCATTTAGTATCTAGATAATTTTCCCAAGGACATGAGTGTTTACTGATTCGAAAAATAAATAATTAAATCGGCTGTGGTTTGTAAATATGAGCAGCATAAGATGCGAGGAATACAGCCATTTGGGAAATGAAAATGTTAAATGAACATTTAAGACGAAAATAATTCGATAGACAGATGTGGAGTATTTTTTTTTTAAATACGAGACGTTGAATATTTTAGATTTTCTTATAGAAATTGTTAGCTTTAATGTTAGAAAGAAAAACTAAGAATATTATTATGAAAGGAGTCATTTTGTCTTAAAATTTTAGATTTGGTTTAAAAGGTTTGCAATAACCATTAAAAATAACCTGTGATCTAAGGCTATTCCTACTTATACCAATATATGATAAAAACCAGTTTTTGGTTGTGGTTTGCAAGTAGTTATTGCAACCTGTCTTAACCAGGTAGTTATGATCTTTTTGGATCCTCTTCCCATTTGATATTAATTTTAATCATGTTGTCTCTTATTCCACACGTGAGTCCGGCCCGTTAAGGTTACCTAGCTTCTAAGAAGACTACAATTTTATTGCTCTGGACTCAAGGACATGCCTCGTTACCCATCATAGTTCATTAAGTCTGTCCCACGTAACGCAATACCGCACTTTTAAGGAGATGAATTTGAAGTTTAGTGCTTTTAATGTGGTTTTGATGGCTAAAACCATGACAATACATATTTTGATTTCTGTATGATTTCTACTAATATTTTCTTCTGCACATTTTCCAGTCGTAAACTTAACCTTGGGACCAGTCCTCTTGATGTGCATTGAAGTTTCAATTCACATTTCTATATACAAAATATTTTTTGGAAATTAATTTAGTTTAAAATTTTTCTTCAAGTTATACATATTCATTGATCATGTCATGTGTTCGAGAGTCCAAGAGTTTTCTTTAATTGGACTTGAAAATTGATCTCATAAATAATATGGCGTCCCTATCTGAGTCTTTGACTACTTCAATATTGTGGGACAGGATCTCATTACTTTGGTGATGCAAAAAAAATGTTGACGAATCTATCAAAAATGTAATAGTCACTAGTCGATTCCATCTGTGAATTTTCAGAGGTGTTCTACATTACTTGGCATTCTAGACTTTATGTGCAGAGTAGAAACACTCCATACTAGTGATTGAAACTATCAGATGATTCAATACAAGATTGTAGGCATTCAATAAAATATAAAAAAATAATTTTTTTATGTCATCTTTTCTTTGATGCACCTTGTACGAATACATATTTTACTTTATATACTGAAAAGCTTTAACATTCCAATCGTATGATCTTCCCTATGTAAATAGCATACCGTTTTATGATTTTGTTATAAATATAACTCTCGTACTGCTAAATATGCTCTTTTTGTAATAAACGATTATAGAGAAAAAACCAAATAGTTCATCATTTTCATTCTGCTTTTTAAAAAAAACCCACAAGATATTATATACATATTATGAGACAAATCGACAGCGAGAATGAAATATCATATTAGAAAGAACATGCGCATGCGCTCACTATGATATGTGATCTGTAATCGAAACCGTTGTCTTAGCAGTGGCCATTGCAACAAGTTTTTAAATTCATAGAGGCAGCAGCAGCAGTCATTCAACGAAGAACTATATCCAGACAGAAAATAAAGCATATTTATATTTTACCTATTTCAAATTTCACCCGAAGTTCTAAACTCTTAAACAATAACTAATCTTACTCCTAACCTTTCAAGTTTTATCCGATTACTAGAAATTTCCAACAACAAAAAGGTGCTCATCTTGTTAGCCTTTGTTCCTCGTTTACAGCTAAATTTAAGGTAAGGCTAAGGCACCTCTACAAAATACAGCTCGTGCAAAGATTAAATCATACGCAAGAGCTCTTCAAGCTCTTAAAAAACAACCAATATAAATAATATATTTTTTTTTTTCAATTTGCTTTTCAAGTTCCTCTTTCGGATAAAGAGTAAAGTTTTTTTTTACTTTGATTGAATAATGTAGGTATTTTTATTCTCCATAACAATTTAAAGTTTGTTTTACAAGTTGTGATAAGTTTTTCTCTCAAATTTGATAAACATCAATAAAATATAATCAATAAAGGGGTGTTCCCAATAATGACATCGTTTCTTTGCAAGACGCTCTAAAATTACTCGAATCTTTTTTAAGGACCTCAATTGTTGTGAACCAAACAAGAATTGCAGATTGAGTTCTACTATATACACTAATTGCTTTACCGCAGGGTCAAAAAACGAATGTCTGCACCGAGCCTAAGTCAAATGGAGTAGCTTAAGTTCTAATTTTATTAAAAGTTCTTATAAAACTTATCAACTTCCTTTCTCCGTCTCTTCTACAAAAATTTAACCAAAAATAACAACAAAAAAAAATCAAATAACCAGATTGTTCATTATCCAATGAATCAATTTTAAATTTAAATTTCAAAAATGTGTACACAAAGCAAACAATGGCACAAATCAAAAATGTCACAATCACAATATTAAAAAAATATACCGACTTGAAAATTAAACCATCATCACTGTAAAGCAGATGTTTATTTATGTACATACATACATACATAAATAAAGCTACATAGCTGAATATTTTATAAGGAAGAACGCACATACATTCATGTACATACATACATATGTATGAAATGTAAGTAAAGGAACATTTCAAAAGTCAAATTAAAATTAAAATTCGTCAATTACTCAACATTCTATGTGTATACACACAGGACTCTGTAAATTTACGTCAGCACTCATCATCTCCCTTTTAGGGAGATCCTTCATTTTCATACCTTTGCTTTGCTTTGAGTCAATTTAAAATTCGAAATTCAAATCGAAATCGAAATCAAAGCATGAATTCAAGGATAGACAACAATACGAGAGTACACAACACAGCAACAGGATGGAAGTAAACGAAATTGAAAGGATCTCCTTAAAGAAAATCAATCGATGAAAGATTTAATTTTAGCTGTTTCCGTTATTCGCGAAGGCGAAGGTTGAGGGCTGAGGGCTGAGGACGAGCGTTTCTCTTTTCATCAAGAAATAACAACAATTACTCCTGCTGCCACCACTACTGTGTAAGAGAGTCATGTCAGGACTTCCTTCGACAACTTCGTATGCCTTTTATTTCCTCAAACATCGTCCTGCGGAACTGTATGAACTGAATAATGAAAAGAGTCCCTAATTTCCGCTTTGCCAATGAATAAAATCATCTCCTGTTTTCTTTGTTTTTCATCTCTTGTCTCTTGTAATGTTTTGTGTTTCCAAGGATTCTTTAGTTGGTGTTCGTTGGTTAGAATTAAGTAAGTAAACTGTCGAGGACGAGTTGTGTATCTATGTACCAACTTTTTAT
Source organism: Scaeva pyrastri (assembly GCA_905146935.1). Taxonomy (NCBI): domain Eukaryota; kingdom Metazoa; phylum Arthropoda; class Insecta; order Diptera; family Syrphidae; genus Scaeva; species Scaeva pyrastri. The sequence continues at coordinate 80,560,383 of LR989927.1, forward strand.
TTTGAACAAAAAAATTACTTTTAACACAACATGAAAGGCAAAACTAAACAATCAACGAGAGATTTATGCAAATAATGAAATATGGATTTAAAGTTAAATCTATGAATAAATTTGTGTGGGTATGTTATCAATGCATGATTAAACGCAAAGGTCCTTAGACAAATTTTAACCATTACCATAACTTCTCCGTGTTTTCTAAGTTGATTGAGGTCCTCCCTCATCAAATTGTATTCGCCACCTGAGTCACGGTCTTCCTCTTCTGTGCTGTCCCGCGGGATTATAATCAAAGACTTTCTTGGTGTTGGGCTGGAGCTCATTCGCTTAACATGAGTCAGTCACCTTAGTTAATGGACTTTAATTTTTTATCAAAATATGAAGTTGATTTAAACATCTTTCATTGTTAAATTTAAACAAGTTACGTGATGAACGCAAACAAGATCGTGGTACAATTTGTATTAAAGATAAACATAGTTATTACATTTTAAAATCAACCATGAATATTTTCACATTTTTAAGCAACAATCTCATTGTTGATTTTATACTTAATTAACTAAAACAATTGTGTTTAATTTATATTTCAACTCAATATTATAAAAACTTGAATATATTATATTGTAATCACCAAATCTGTAAACGGAACAAACAACCGACACATTTAAGAAGTGGATAAGTGATAAAAAAGTTAATTACTCCATTGTCATTGTCGTTGTAACACCCAGTCGGTTTAAAAATCTGAAATTAAATTATACCTACTAAAATCTCAATCCGACATACAGTATTATGTTAAATGAGGTATGAACAAAACAAAAACATTAGAAAAGTACGTATACGCCTGAGTACACCGTACTTACTTTTTTTGTATGAAGTGACTATGATAAGATTACCATCAGAAGTTTAAGCAAATCCTTAAACAATTATAAGACGGTTTTTGGATTAAATCAACTTGAATTTTTCTTTTAAATATCTGGTAGCTGGTGCTGCGTTCAAAATGTTGATTAGGTACTTGAATTTTAATCAATAGATTTCACTGGTCAACGAGGTTTTGTGACTGACAAGTTAAACTTTGCCGGTGGAGCATTTTAGCCTCTACTTCAGCGGTGAGCTGCCCGTTTAGCAATTCATACATTTCTCATTTTGTCTGCAGGATCAGTAATCAGATTTCATTTTCTGTCCTTGCAATAAGGTCTTGTTTTTTATTCGTTGCCATGGATATTGTCGTAATATCACTCCATTTCCGAGGCTTGTTTCATGTCTCGTGATGATTCGACTTTACGTTGCAGATTATCAGCCTGTTGTCAACCTAAAGAAGCAGCCCTACCATATTTGCCAAACCTTTTAGGGTTTTAAATATTTCTCGACTTGAATATCAGGAAAAGAACAATGATATTAATTTATTATATCAAAAAACCTTCAACAAAAAAAGATAAGTTTTCAACGGCCCCTTGTTATAAAAAATTAAATCGAAAGATTAATATTTTCATCGCATTCTTTTTCTTATTTCTAATATGGATATCTCTCCATTATAATAGGATACGGAAGGTTGCCTATTCCTATGCGTATACGTATACCGCCACATACCCCAAACGTCTCCAGATGTCTCCTATCTTTTAATTTATTTCCATCAAGAGCATTTGTGATAAAAACGATGATGACGACGATGATTGTAAGTTAAAATTAAGTTAATATGATTATTCCACATGAATACATCACATAATTATCATTATCACGGAAGCGAGAGAAAACCGAATATATTATTTTATTTTAGGCAAATGTAAATAAGGGATAGGTACCTACATACATATAAGTATACTATATAGATTCAGCACGTTCGTCTTGAGCTTAAATATTCTCTACTAAGATAGTTGGGACCGACAAAAGATAAAGAAGACTCCTTTAGGTCCTTAATCAAGCCATATCATGAAGGTATTTACTTTTTTTTTTTTGATATGGGTTCTTCTGATTTTTAGTATTATTGTATTATATTATATTCTTCCGTTTCCTGTCGCATTGTATTGATTGTTTCATCATCTTCGGCCTTGATCAGAATTTGGGAATGTGTATTGCACGAGTATGTTTGGTTTTCTATTCTTTCTTCTTTTTTTTTTTTTTTTTTTGGTCCTTTATTGGAAATTGTGTCTGTTCAATTGAATTACCCGATTTCAGGAGGCATTTCTTACACTTGGATAAATAACCGTGTATAAGAACTGAATTGTGCTATTGAGAGATACACCTTGTGCACCAGGGACGGAGGTAGAATTTTTATATTGAGGGTGTGAGTTGGGGTGTAGTAATCGCTCAAATAAAAAAATGTCAATTGGTTCAAGAATAGAAATTTAGACCAAAAATAAACATATGAAATGTAGCGTTAAATCTGAATCTATTTTGAATTTTCTTGTTTATCGAAAATCAACTTTGTTAATCTAAGTTTTTCATTTGAACGGACGGTTGTCAATTCATCATTATAATATCATAAATGAATTTACAGCAGTCATTAGGTTAAAAGGCTTCTATGAATAGAAACGAAAGAATGCCAATGTCACCATGCAAAGAAATCACTCTTACATCGTTATCCTTTCGTTTCGATACAAAAATATTGTTCTTAGTCCATTGTGATAGAGTACAACTTCGAACAATTTTTTGAACACTTGTGTTTTTTCTCCTAAGATTTTGCTGACTAAAAAATTGTCAAATTAAAAAAAAAAGCTGAATGCTTTGTGAAAAGTGGTCATCAAAAAAAAAAGTAAATTGCAATCTACATTGACAAATAAAATATAGAAAAGCAATTTTGACATTTATAGATAGTGTAAACATTCGAATACTTTGACAGATAAATTATACATTTAATTTAGTGACAGTTTTTCCATTGTTATAACTTGTTTACCTTCAAGCATAATTTTGTTTTTAGTGAAAGTGATTATTTGAATTGGTGGAACTAAAAAATTTAATGTTTTTGTCAAATTGACAGTACTAAAAAAATATGACACACCAGTTATTTTTTGATAATCTTATGAGAACTCACGTTCATAGCAAAACCCCTTCCCATGTAGACGCGCCTGCTCCACATACACACAATTTAATCATATCACGTTTGAATTGATTGGATTTTAAAGCATGACGCTAACGCATAAGAAGAGTGGAATACCAGATTCACCGTAGAAGTCGAGACTTGGGACTCGGGACTCGGGAGTCGTTGGTTTCGTTTGGTTTGGTTTGGTTTGACATTGCGTTGCCTTATCGCCTAGTTGTCGTTGTCGTTGTCCTTGTTCCGTCGATGTTGATAAAAGTACAATTGATGGTCCTTTGTCTCGGTTTGCATTTTCGCCTTTGACAAACGTTTATTAAAAACCCAGCTGAGTTCAGTGAGAGGATCCGATTACTTTCGTTCCGCTGCCACTCAATACAATTTTCGACAAAGAATAAAGGAAGAATAATGTATTTTCTTTGCCTTGAAATACACACGGGGGAGTAGGTGGTTTTTCGGTGAGATGTTTGGATGTTAGAGGTTAGGTATTAGGTATTATAGTCTATCTCTATAGACATAAGGCGTATAGATGTATAAGGCGGATGGATGCGATATCTGCACCACACATTGAAGGTTTAAAACAATGGCGAATTTAACTGTAGGAGGAATAACAAAGAACGGCGGCGGCGGCGGCGTTTGTGGGTGGGAAGGATCAAAATCACCTTTGTTTTGGTTCGCCTCCTGAATTCCCACGTACAATAATACAATCCCATGTACTTATGGATGTGGGTACTCGTATGTTGGCAAACGAAGTTCTCTAACGTGCAGTTTGTTCAATTTTTTGTTTCCGGTTTATTGCTGTGATGTACACCGCACACACTGCAACTGCATCAAACTTAAATTGAAAAGTTTTTAGCCATGGTTCTTGCAACTGCACCGACAAATAATGCACAGATGAGCGAATACCTACATATATACCTATTCTGATGTGTGAAAAGTTCAGGGTTTTTTCGAGTGGATTTTCAATTCACAGGCCCTTGTAACCCAAGCCTTGAACTTGGTAATTTTGAGAATGAGAACGCAATCTTAGATATCACAGATACATCTTGATCTTATAGTGTGTGGCTGTGGCTGTTTGAATTGCTGGCATACAATAGACGTGTTGTTTTGTTTAATGAATATGCTACAACGCAAAATTTTACAAGGAAAACAACAACAACGGATTAGTGAACAAAATTAGAAAAGTCAGTAAACAGTAAAAGTATTTTAGTGAAGAGTTTCGATTTTGAAATATGAAATGTAGGACGCAGTTGTTGTGCAATAATGTTGGTTGATTTTAATTTTTATTTTATACTTTTCCCACACTATAATTTGTAAACGTTCCACAAATTACAAACCAAACATTTTCGATTGAACTTATTCAAAAATCAAAACATGTACCTGCAGCTCTATCTCAATTTTATTTTTCCCCCACAGAAAGTTGTGGAAATAGTGAAAAAGTTTGGTGAAAAAAATTATTCACTCGATAAGGCTGATAATTATTTCGCTTTTAAACTTACTTTGTCACATAATTTCGATTAGTTTGCTTAATCATTATTCATTACACATAGTGCTTACCTACGTCATTGAAATATGCTAGCTTACATCAGTAAACTGGAAAAATTATTACACTATGTTGGCGTCGAGCAAAGTAAGTTGCTAATCAGCGCCCACTATAGGCAATTCATAGCAACTTCCTGGAATTTTTGCTTCAGTATTTTTTTTAAATTTTAAGTTGATTTTTGCCTATTAATATGTTTTTTATTGAATAAATAAATGGCCTTTAAATAGTAATAAAGTGTATATAATAATTTGAAGAAAATATTGATCCACGATTATGCAACTAGCCCTTAGAGTTGCCGGAAACTAAGTTGCATATTTTGCGCTCTTCCATTTAAGCCAATGAAATTGAACTGCGAGTTGCTCGGGCGGGGAAACTTTAAGCTGTGGGCATGAAGTCTAGGAGCAGATTTGATTTATTTCAAAAAGTCTTATTGCAAATATATTTGTGAGAAAAATTCTTAACCAAATCGGTCTGCATTTCTATGTGAATTGTGGTGCGGAGCCCTCATCATTTTATTATAATTTTTTGCTAACCTAATCCCATCCTGACGAAATTTTCTGAGTCAGAAAAATAGAATTCAAAATTCACCTCGTAGTTTTATAGGATTTCCTATACTGATACACCCGTGCAGTGCATATCTACTTAGATGCATAGATGTGTGGCGTTTCGAAAGATAAAGTTTCCTCCATTCAGTAGTTTTTGAATGCTGTTACCATTGCCATTGAATACCACTTTCGAAATAGAGTCTTCCATATATGGTTTTATACGTGGATGCATGTCGTTTCTAGATAAAAACTCATATCTACTAGATACTCATACATACGTCACAAATAACCATCACAGTGTCCCAGAGAGATGTTTTGTGGGCCGCAAAATTAAAAAAAAAAAAACTTCAAATCCAAAAACTGTAGTTTCGACACACCTTACCTACGTTATTTATCTTCCTCCATAATGTGGTGGTAAAAGTCCTTCTCACCTAGAAACAAATAGAAATAATGGTACGTAGGTAATTTAAAAAAAAACTTTATCCTTAAATTTATTAAGCCTAAGTAAGCTATTTGCGTTCGGATAGCAAACAAATAAGGCATATACATATGTACAATCTATCTACGTTTTTATCGCTATGATCTAAACTAGATTGATGATTGACCCACATGATGGCCGACACAGACATCATTGATTACGAATGTCTGAGGAGATTATTTGGGATTAGGATTGATATTTTCTCGTTATGTCATCGATGTTGTGCAATTTAACTTGGAAATCTAAATTTCATTTAAATGTTTTAGCTTGATATTTAAATATAACCTCATCTCCAGCAAGTGCTTTTATGGGTATTGTAATGAACTTTTTGGAACTGTCAAAATTCAAAGAGTTAAACAGGTTAACATAATAATTTTCATCTCAATGCTAATTTGGGTGTGTCTCACGATGATGGAATATATGTATATGTACAAACATATTACGAGAAACCTTTTTGAATACCTTACCTATCAATATTTGAAAAGTCGAAAGTGTTTTTTTGAAATCTGCAACGCAAAATGAATGTATTATTTCCAAGAAAAATCATATTCTTTTGGTATTTTCAGATGTTGATGAACTCGAGCTATCATCAATTTATGCGGCCAAATCTGACTCGCTTGACTCTTCGCTATCATCGCTTTCAAATAAAAAACTGCAAAACATGAAAGTTTTAGTATAAAAAAGAACCAAAAATAAAAATTAAGTACTTCATCAACTACAGCTCCATGTTTTAATTCTTATTTTAAACTAGTAGATATAATTTTTGGCAAAACAAATTTCAAACACCTACAAAACTTAAAATATAAAAAATGGGTGATTTGAGTTGTTTTATTTTTTCTGATCTGATCTGGATTATATCATTGCGATCATCAAACACAACGTCTATATTCTTTAATTTTGACAACAAACATTTTGTTACTCTATTGGTGAAAAGATGTCGTTGTAAAAATTCTAGCAGATACCACCAGAGACTCTGGGTATTAGAACTGTTCTCAAGGCATGCAGGCGTTGTTGGGGTTTTAAAGGGACCCCAGTAACGCGTTGCAGCTTAAGAGACAGTTGTAGGTTAGGTGAGTGAGTTTCGATATGGCTATAATTATTTACGAATGTTTTAAAAACCTAATATTTATAACAGAAACAATTTTTTTAATTGCAACCAACTAACAGAGAAAAAACTGTGGTAAGGCTGGAGCGAAACATGTTTATTACCTTTTATTTTTTTTATTTTTTGATGAATTATATTATGAAATCGGAAAAACAACAACATATTATCATGCTCATTAGTGAAATGAAAATGCTTTGTAAATCTCATTTGTTGACATTAACTTTGAAAATAATAATTTAAAAACGAATGTCAAAATGTGTCAATTCGTTTTTCATCCAAATGCAGATGCATCTAAAGCACTCTATTCGAAGTGGAATTTCCTATGTTTTTGAGTGAAAAAACAGTGAAAGAAACTCCATCTTGCTTTTCATGAAATCTGAACAAGATTGAAGTTTCAATTGCTGATTCATTTCAATTGTGGTTTTTATGTAAAAAAAAAAAGTTTTGAAAACTATATTACCTTCTCTGTGTTTTGCCGTTAAAATCTGCCCTTTTTTTATCAAAATTTTACTCACAGTATTCATATAATCTATAAGTATATACATACATACCTATTCTATAAATTTTATTTTGACTCACATATCACCACTTTTAATCCCTGGGGAGTTACTTGCTTGCTTTATTGAAGTGAAAGCAAAATGACGCGCAAAACTAAGGAAGAACTTTCCTTTTGATAAAAAGTAAAAATAAATTTCTTTTATTTCGTTCACTTGAAAAATAAACTTCAAGAATATCTGTCTCTGTAGAGGGTTTAATATTTTTGCATAAATGTGTTCATAGTAAGAATTGACATTATAACCCATAAACAGGTGCTACATATATATAATAAAAGTGGGGAAACTAAAAAGAAAACTTTTTGAAAATATGTACACTGCCTTAGCCTCTAGATGCATAGTCGAGTTGAAAACAACATAAACGTGGCAATGAGGGATACTGTACTCATCTAGAAAATTTTCTACGAGCCATTGGGGAGTTGGCTGGAGATTATCTGGCTGGGTAGGTATATGAAGTTGGTACCTTGTTATACATAAGTACATTCAGTAGAAACATTGGTATTTAAATTGCAAATCCCTCTTAAGTGGAATAGTTTTGTATAAGTTTTAGATTTACTTTTATTTCAACTCAAGTTCTTCTTCCTATACAAAAAAAAAAAAAAACTAAGTAATAATCTAGGAAAGCTTTTGCTTTCACAGGTTTTAAAGACTTAACCTAGAAAACAACTTCAAGAGTCCTCTAGGTTTCAAAATTGTCTTACCTACCTATTTACTTTTTTAGTGTATTTGTGGAAATTTTGTTTATAGAAATAATTATTTTTTGTATATAAAAGAAAATAATAAATTTATAGCTGAAGAGAACGAACATTAAATGCACGAGTATATCGCATGCTGTTGCTCAGCCTAGAGTGGAATGATTATATGGATTAAGCTTTATGTTTGACTATTTTGATTAATGTCAGGAGATAACATTGAGTTCTTAAAAAATAGAATTCTACGTAAATCATGCTTTTTTGGACAATTTTGTGAAGTTTCTATTTTAATAAGCATTTGATATACACTGCCCTTTAAGTTCCAATCGGAAGAACAAAACTATAAATCGAGAAAAGAATATGAGAACCATTATCTTCTTATTCGTCAGAAAGACAAAATTTATATTTTTTTTGATATAATGTACATAACGTTACTGTTGACCCTATAAATTTATTGGATAGCTAACGTTTTTTTAAAGCTAGCCACGAGACCAAACGAGACTCAACGAGACTTTTGCTAATCTCGTCAGTCTTGTCTTTTTATCCTTGTGGATTTGTTTCCCTTTAATTGTTAAATTTGAAGTCTCATTTCTACACTCTGAAAATACACCTGCAAACCATTGTTTCTAAATGACACTCTTAATGAAATTAGACAATTTATGACTTTTATATGGCAAAAAATGTGTTCAAGTCTTTTTACTTTGAGAAAGTGTGCGGAACTCGAAACTGTCTGCAGAAACCACTTAATTGAATGCAACCCAAGCAGAGTTGTAAGGTATTTAAGTACCTTTGGACTTGAATACCTTCCAAGTACCAAGTACCGGGTACTGGTACATTTTTAAATACTTTTCAAGTACCATTACTGGGTTATGTAAGGCTGCCAAGTATATACAAGTCATTATCTAATTTCAAGTATCCGGTACTGGTACTTGTATTGGTACTTAGTACTTGAAAATTTACAGCAAATTTACCAAGTACATCTTAAGAACATCCGTAGTTAGGCACGAAATAAAACTTCATGGAACCCAAGAAAATGAATCTAATTGTGAACGTAGGCAAAAACTTGGACAGAACGCTATATTTCGGGCAATACAAATTGTTTAAAAAAACAACTTTGACTAAAATGTGTATCCGGGGATATTAAGGAAGAAAAACTTATCTTTATTAAAAACTTCCATAATTGTTATTTATAATCAAAACAAATTAAAATTCTGACCCAACCTTTCGATAATAAATTTCAGATTCAAGTCAATTTATGGAAAAGGTTAGACCAAAATTAAATCATTTTTGGATACCTTACTAAAATTTTCATAACTCTTTTCAAATCTAAATATATTGTACACATGCTGTCAGCATTTGTTTGTGAGTATAATCTTCTACCAAATTAATAATTAACCCTTCAAAAAGTCCCATAAACCTTAGACTCCCATCGAATAAACTCCTTCACAATGTGAGCATTCAATTTTTACGTTTAACCACATCTAAATATTATTCCCAAACCAGCCCAGGACCCTCAATCTGATTACATTTATCCTGTGAATATTATTCCCTTTGAATCGCTTCATAACAAAGTTATATGATAAATGTGCTACGCCTCTTATTCATTTGCCCGACGATAAATCACAAAACTCAAACCCTACCACAAAACGGCGGCGGAGGCAGGCAACGGCGGCGGGCGGCTCGGCGCGGTGGTAAATATCTAGGCCAAGTACACATTCATAATTAATCTCGAGACTTTGGGTCAAGCTCTCATAGTTTTCCTGATCAACTATACGAGCTAACATATGTCGGCTATGTGTGACGTGCGCTTTAGCCAAGTCTTAACTTTGTTTATGTTTTGCTCGGTTCAATTCCACCGGGACACAACCCACATCTCCATAAAGAACTTTGTTCATCACAAAGTAATAAGTTACATCACCGGAACAATTTGTTGGAATCGCTCCTGGATGTCAGTTGGCGCCATATTAACGGAGGGAAAAAAGTTGATATGTTCCTCTAAATACATAAATTAAGCAGGTATGGAATATGAATGTATATTCCATGGAATGCTCCTTTTGGATGCCAATATATGTAGGTACATAGTTTTATGTTAGTAATTAGAAATTAATTCCCATTCCTCGCTGGCTGGTTTCCTCTCTATTAGGAGCAATCAGATGGAAAAACATCAACTCCAGGATAAGTAGGAACACATGTAAATATGTTCCAATAACACGTCTTTGGAGCAATTTGACTTCAGACGAGACAGTCGTATCCTAATTAAATCATAGATATTTGTTCACTAAATAACTTTTTGTATGTACTTATAAGTATAAACATACATATACATATGTTTTTGACCTAATGGTCTAGAAAAAGTAAATGTTGTTTTACAAGGGAAACACTAACAGCCTTATTTATAAACGCATTGTAGAGGCTATTGAGGGTTATGTGTATAGTGTATTAATTGTTAGAAGTATTGTTGCCAGTTCAAAATTCTAAAACTGGTCAGATCTAACTTATTGACTGGACTTCCTTCTTCCTTAATCAACGGAAAAACGGCGAAAACAAAAGTTTCAAATCGGCCAGGGTAAGAAGTTACCATAACATGAATTTATTATAGTCAAATGCTTAATCTCGAGATTTTATTTAATTTGTAATAATTTAACTTTATTTAGGTAATTGAAGATTGTCAAAGCTAAATATTTCTCATTGGTTGCAATGGGGAGGACCAAATCCATAATTCTCATTTTTAATTCTATATCTTGAACTTCAAGTTTTTCAGATCACAAAATATACCTATAGTCGCGTCGTTGGCTTCGTCAGGTAATTTTATTCCTAATGCAACATAAATGTCATATTGGTTGTCATTGTTTTTAATCTCTGATTGGTCGGCTGTCAGAAATATTTTTCAATTATGGCAATTTCATTTAAAAGTGAAATAAATGTATTGTTAATTTTCATACTTCAAATGTTTCTGGGATAATGAATTGATAAGTTTTGATTTCTTAAACGTCAAAAAGTGATGTGGTAAAATCTTGTCGTGAAAAGGGTTATGTCGTTTTCAATTGGCAATCTGAAAGCAGAAAAAAGCAGATTTTAAGCGTTCAATTGGGCAAAAGTGACAGTTCTGATTCTGAAAAAGAAGAGATTTCTCTTCTGGATTTGAAATCAGAAACAAAAACAGAATCACTCACACATTCAAAGATTTTAAATGTCACACTTGATAAATGTCATATTTTTTGAATTAACAATTTGTGCGAACGGTGAAGTGATTGCTTGAAATTAAAATTAAAATATAAAAAATGGAAAATAATATTGAAAATATCTTAAAATTTTTCGGAATTCAGAAAAATTGTTCAATTGATATTCTGCTTCTACTTCCAATTCCGGATTTCCAATTAAAAACGACACATAAATTTGGTTTATTATTATTTGTGAGACAATGATGTAACAATTAACTGAAAATTTGTTTGACAATAAATTATATAGGACTGCAGGGTTATTAGGTTGGGATGTCTAACAATATTGTAAGATCTACCAATAGTGTAAACTTAGCTTTATCATTGTTACTTTTATTAAATTAAATTAATTTTACTAATTAAATCATAGCAACTTAAACTTTATTTACTTTTTACGTCTTATATATGTATGTAGGTAGCAATGATGTTTAGCACCATCAACATCAAAGAACATCAAAGTGAATTTTTGACGTTGTGCATTTTAAAAGACATCAGTGATTTGTGTAACGTTACTTGCCTACATTACTCGTAATTCTTGGCTACATCGTTTGCAGTTGAATCGGCAATGACTTTAATGTCATTGTATTTTGTTTTCCGCATATAAATTAATAATTTTGGGTTGAATCCAAATTGCAGAATTTTCTAATGTCACCGAGCGGAAATGACAACAAATGTTTGTAGGACTGCCCTAAGCATGTCCCCGTGAGCAAAACCTACTTAACTATGTACATTCTGCCCCACCCCAAAAATGTCCAATATTTTACTTTTGCTTTCACTTTAGTGACCTTTTTCGCAGTGCAGTGCTTTTTTTTCTTCTTTTTTTTTGATTCTTTGTAAGTTAGTATAGTGCCATTTGTATAGGAAGTCATTATGGACTTTGTCACTTCCTAGTTAGTTTCCCATTTTGACATCGTCATTGCAATATGGCTTTCAGCCTTTTTACACACACGTCTCGCGTCGTCGTTCGTCGTTGGGGCCATAACGAAGCGATAATATTTCCCATTCAAGAAAGGGGTAAGACTTTCGGTTTTTCTATTCAAATTTTCTTGTGTATGTATGAGTAAAAGGATTTATGAGATGAGATATTCAATTGCTATTAAGTAGCCTTTTAGTTTTTTTTTTACTCAATTGGACACAAAAACTTTGTTTACACACTTTGAAGAGTAAATATGCACAAGTGACCTGAAAAAGGATCAATAATGCGACGATATTATCCTATATTTCTATTTCTGTGTTGTACTGCGTAAAAGTTGATTTTTTACAGCGACAGCATTGAAGTTTGTGGTTGCAAGTGAAAGGAAAAAACCCAAGTACACAAAACAGAACAGTCAGAGAATTAAAAATTTATTAAAATTGGTTTCACGACTTTTTTAGATAAGTTTATTATGTGCCTCTAATAAAGGGTTTTGCAATAAGAGTTTGCATTTTGAACAATCAGCTTTTTAGGCATCAGTTGTCATTTTTTAAGTTTTCGTCTTTTGACATTTGGAGTGATACACGCTTTTACAACACATTGACATTGTTAAAATTCACTCAAAAACTATTAAAATTTTCAAGTCACAGGTCGCAAAACTAAAGCACTTTTCAGTGCGGCAAAAATGTAGTTGAAGGTAATTTTTTTTTCAAAGCTTATTCCAGGAATGAATGTTTTATTAATAAAATAATTTAATTTTTTTTGTGGCTCCATGTGAAGAAATGCCTGTAGATCAATTTCAAGGGTATGCGTACGAAACAGATGAATTACATTTTATCAATTACCCTTGGTAATTAATGCCTGCTACTGCTACGGTTCATATAATTCTAATTCATGAAGCTAATATTATAAAAACGCTTTAGTACATATCAGGAAGCTTCCCGAATTCATTAAAATACGGGGACAACAAATGAATACATGATAAATAAATATATTAATATTTTCTTATCCATATTTATCTTTTTTGTCACCCTCATTACCACCATACAAACACCAAGATCTACTTGAATGAAAGATATTGGATAAAATAAATATCAATCGAAATGAAATCTCTTATTCCAGAACCTTTTTCAAGTAGTATTAATGAATTTTACCTCAGTTGTACTTAAGTTGCATTATGCCAAAAACCTCCAAACATTGTTTAAGTGTTAATTTTTGGGATTAGTCGTTACAATTTCGTTTAAGATAAGTTGTTGGGAAAAAAAGCTTAAAGCTAAACGTCGTCGTGATAGGTAACCATATGTTCAGCGCCTTTTTTGTATCGAATTTCAAGTTCGATTGGTTAACTCAGGTCAAATTGTCTAAACCGAAACAGATAACAAAAACTTTTCCAAACCCAGGGACGATTATAAATTCCTACAAATTTATTGAAGTGTAATGAACTATGGTGGCCTTTAGTATAATGTCGATGCAGCTCTTCCTTCTAATTTCAGGGCATATGATTTCTATCATTCTTTGTTTCTAGAACTACAAACTTATACCTACATTTTTTCTTTCCAAGTCTTAACATATCTCCTCCTTACACATAAAAACTGAACCATAAAACTTAATATTAAGTAATGGTGACAGAAAAAAGTCAATATTTTGCAAGGATAATTCCCATGTTCTATGTATGTATGTATGGTATGTTGTATGTATTTATGAAGGCCCGGTACAAGCAAAATTTCCTTTACTTTTACTACTAGGAACTGCCATTTTCCTCACATAGTGACTGTGACTTTATGCACGAGACGATTGTCAATAAAGCGTATCGAACCCTGTTATAGGCGTACATATGTGTCATTTAAGTAACAAGACAGAAAAATATAAATTTTTTTTTATTGCAACAATTTTTCTCGCTTCATGATTTTTGCTATAATCTTTGTCTTCACCATTCTGTTGGGATATTTTGTATTTGTATAAATTACGATCATGTTAGAAAAAAAAAACAAGGAAGCTTGTGACTTGTGATTTGTTGCGTGTTATTATGGTGTTCCCATTGGAAAATACAAAATTTTTGGGAATTTATTGTTTTGTTTTTCAAATGCTGGGCGAGGGGTGTTTGTTGATGATGTTGTAAATGTTGGAATTTTGTATGATAACGCATATTTAATGATGCTTTAAATGGATTTTGAGTAAGGGATGTATGTATATTTCTTCACGTTTTAAAATGTATGATTTAAGTTTCATGGTTTTAGTTTTTTATTATGTTCTATGGGAAACATAAAGAGAAGAATAGGGGCAAGTATGACCTTTCGGAACAAAACGAATAAGGACTAGAAACAAATCCACACAGATATACATAATTTCCCATTGGTGACTGATATTGCCGCTTTTTAAAAAAAGTACTGTGTGTACCTAAACTGAAATTTGGAGTTAGTATTTTTTTTGTCATTCCATTTATATGCGCTAGCGTACCCGCACTTTTTTAACCAAATACTTTTTGCAACTGATGTTTCGAAATATGTATTAATTATTTTGCTGAGATCCATCCTTTTTGCGAATGAAATCATGTTTGAATTTCAAGTTTACCGTTTCCTATATTAAAGGCCTTTTTGTTATTTTTTTGCTAAAAGACATTTTTAGGAGTATCTAAAACTAAAGTGGACCTAAATCTTCTTGTCCCCTCTCTTATAAATAAAATCATCATCATCGGTCAATCAGATTCCATATTTATCCCGATCGCGAGCCGAAGCCATCCAATTGCGCACCCCAAGGCTCAGGACATGTTCGTGCGTCTCACTCAACCCTAGGTACAGGTACAGGTATATTTCTACAAACCGGAACCGGAAATTAACGAGTTAATTTATGTATAATTATTTTTGTGAAAAATATCCAGGTAAAGTTGGCCTACGTGTCATTTATGCGAGTCGCCGAACTCTCGGATGATATTTATTAGTTGCGTCACTAGAAGGCTGCCCTTATTATTTCTTCACTTGTTTCCTCTTACTTTCCTTTTATTTAACAAACACACCCTCACCCATGAAGTAAAAAAGTAACGAGTTTGCTGAATTCAAATCACGCGCCGACAGAGGCTCTACACGACACGAGGATGGATTTTGAAAACTTTTTTGTTGTTGTTTTCTATAATATTAAGTAGGTATGTAAAATATTGTAAAACATTTTGAAAGGACGGATGATGAGTAGAAAATAAAATGATGGAGGTTAGGAGGGCATCAGCCTATACATACATACATACACATACATAAATAGTAAGCGATGAGCGACGCGACCGACGCGAAGACAACGAACGGCGACGTTTGACGCGCTTCCCCTGGAAAGAAGAGACATTTTTCTTGGTTCATTTTGGCAGGACTTGTATACCGGAAGGAGTGAGTAAGTACATACTTTTTTATGTTAATGGTATTTTGTTATAATCCAAATGGATTCTGATTTGCGAGCGATGAACTTCCTTCACAACTGTTTTTTGATGTTGATGGAATAATAATACAAAAAAGTTGTCTCGAACACGGGTAGGCCAATTTTTCCGTTGCCAAAAGTTTCATCTTCTGGAAATAAGAAATGTCTGATAAACTAATTAAATTTGTAATTAGAGGTAAAAGTGCACGACCATGTATTTTTTTTTATTATAAAAATCTAAGCCATATTTTGGGTTTTTTTACAGTAGATACCTAAACTTTTGAGATGCCTATGAGATCTTTTTCATTTTACATAAATTAATATTAACTAATGTTTTTATATTTCTGAATTCAAATATACATACATACAAACATACTATGTATTTACTTTACTGCTCTAAGTCTACTTTACTTATACTACATTTTTGCTTTATGCAGATGTTTATTTCCTCTCAAACCCCGTTCTTTGTGAGTTTATACATAAAGAGGATATTCGACTAAATTGGAATTCCTTATTTTATATACATATACAGCTTGCTTACACAATGTAGGTACATTTATGTACATAACTAGGTATACTTCCAAAAAACTTTTTTTAATTAATTCAAATACAGAAATAAAGTTAACATTTGCATAAAGAGGATGTCATTGAAACGAACATAATTATAATAAGTAAAGAGTTTTTTTCAAACGATTTTATTTATGGTGAGAATACAATTTAAAAGCATCACTCCCGTAACCGGAAGTTATCATAAAGACTGAATCCATCCACTGAAAATTTTCCTAATAACCCAAGTTGTGTCTTCTTGTTGCAACAAAATGTAGTCAATGTTTAACTTATAAATTTTTCTAAATAAAACATCAGTCAACATTGCTCGATAGCACTCGCCATGTACCGAAAAAACAGCAACTTCGCTCACATTTCTATAGAAATATAAGGATGATTCTGAAATTCTAAAATATTGCAGATGTAGGCGATGGAAGTATTAGTGGTAGAAAAGGATAAGGTTTATGTCCAACTTGATGCGGACCCATATTTTTGTTTCTTTAATAAAAATCTGGTTAAACAATATACATACACATGTTCGATCCTAATATTTACTTTTAATTAATATGAATAGAGAAAAGAAGGCTTAGCAAATTTTAACTTCTATTAGTAAAGTACATAATTATTATGCAAAAACCTTATAAATACTGTACTGTAACAGGTTAAAAAAATTTTATGAAAACAAAATTAAATGATCAATGCATTTTTCTGACTATTGCACGCATTACAATGAGTGCATTTATTTGGGCTTGAATTGACATTTAAAATGCAAAATTTTTTACCATATATGCATATGTACTTGGTGTAAGAGTAAATTTTTTATATTCAATAATAAATATGTTTCACACAATCAGCCCTATTCTGCTATTCACGGGAATCGTATATCCGATCGATTCACTTTCGAACTTCCTTTCGATTCTGCTATCCGTCGGGTGAACTACATTATCCTGAACCAATAGACATTCACGTAGACAGCTTTTCCATTGAAAATCTTGAATAAATTTTGTTTTATTTCAAAATTTAAGTTTAATCGCTCCACCTTATGGATAGTATTGTACTTTTTTTTCAATCATGAGCCGAAGATTAAGAAAATCTTCAAAAGAGAGCTTCGGAGAAAAGTTAGAAATTGAAAAAAAAACATATTTTTGAAACTGCCCGATGAAACGTAAAGCTGCTTTGTTTTCATTTTGAAAGAAGCCATTAGAAACAAGCTGTTAGCTTCATAAATTAAGGCCAAACTTGACTTGTCTGTTTCAACCCGATGTGTAAGACAAATTTTAGAAGCCAACCCCAACCTTGTTTACAAGGAAGGTTCAAGAAGCCACCTTTAAATGCAACTCATAAGTCAACAAGGCTGTATTTTGCTGAAAGTCACATAAGCTGGACCGAAGAACAGAGAAACGTTGTATTTAGTGATATTGGCATGACAAACGTTTTCAAACAGAAGTGAGAATGTATCGAAAGTATGGTAGCGGCAGCGTAATGATTTAGGCAGCTTTTTTGCAAATGGAAAGGCGGAATTTGCATTGATAAACTGAGTTGTTAGAAGA
The DNA here is from genome assembly GCA_905146935.1 of Scaeva pyrastri. Lineage (NCBI taxonomy): Eukaryota > Metazoa > Arthropoda > Insecta > Diptera > Syrphidae > Scaeva > Scaeva pyrastri. Next base: position 80,577,948 of record LR989927.1, read on the forward strand.
AATTATGATTGAGAGAGCTGAAGAGTTATGCCGAACTGACCTTATATTCCAGCAGTTTAACGCTCCTATCCACGTCTCTCGAAGAATGTGAATACATTTTCCTTAACAACTTTGAGTACATTTTCTTATTTCACTAAAACTATGGCAAGCAGCAAACGAAAAATGCGTAAAAACCATTTGTTTTTATGGGAATTTCCTTCACTGTATGACAAATTTGAATGAAAGTTCATACTTACTTGACTGTTTTGTTTTCTATTCGAATTCCTTGCGGCCATTCGAAAGTTCGAGTAGTTTACATACCTAACTAAATTACTTGTTCCTGAAATAACCATTTTCACAATTGTGTAACTATACCACTATAAGAGCTATTGTAAGACTGCAAACTACTTTAAAAGTAAGATTTTTAGTAAATATTTAAACGCTACCTATCCCAGATGTCCAGAAAATCTCAACCTATTCTTGTCATAAAATTAATGGAACCATTCAAAATAAGTATGAACATTTTTATTGAATCTATACCTACAGCTGTTATTTGAAAGTACCTTTAACCTTGAATTTCATAAAAATGTGAATGAATATCCCCGTGTGGTGAAATCAAATTCAAAGTTCGGCATTGCAATTGCAACGAAATTGGATTTCACCACACCATGCAAATCTGCCTCGTCAATTAGATATTTGTATGCAACCCATACCTTCTCTATCGGAAGTTCAAGTTACTACGGAGTAATCTTATCAGAACCAATAATAAACACCAATACGTCGGCACATTTTGTTCTGCGATGAATTTGTGCCTGAGGAAATCGGGAGAAAAACAGCACTGGATAGGCTCAAAAAATTATGGCAAAAGAATGACCTCCATCAACACAATTTTCCGAGTTAAATAAACGTCGGAGTAACATTCCGATCAGCTGCTAGGAAGAATACCTCCAACTCGAAGCAAAAATCATTCGAATCGTACACAATCAAATTAATAAATGTTTCCATTGCTGTACAGCAAGCACAATTGCACTTTTCCTGAAACACTGCGTTAATGCCAATAGTTTTATCTGCACACATCTCCCCATCACACCCTCCATCGTAATCGCCAACTTTTACGATTCCCAACAAATATTACCACATTGTAAACATTTTCAAGTACGATATAAATTTTGATAGTTTTCTACGGGATTCACAAGTTTCTGCTTACGATAGAGTTGGTTATGGAGCCGATGTAATTCTATTTCACAGTTTTACAACGAAGGCTTAGCTCGCTTAGTATATCTACTAAGTTCACCATTATTTTCATTGGACCACAAATACAGCTTCATATTTAGGCGCAGTTTTAATTTGCACAAAATAAACAAACAAGACTGAAACAATGCGTGCTTCCGAATATAGCCAATCCGAATTCCTTAGCGAAGAAGTCCACCAAATAATAATCCCATCTTCTTTTCATTCACAAATAAACTTTTTTGTTCATTTTTAATTCCTGACATTGAAATACACATGCGGCCACGATATAAAATAAAAAGTTATTATTTTCTGCCTTTTTTAATCAAATTACAAGTCATTCTCCTGATGAAACGAAGAAATAAATTTATCCGCGGACGAAAACCTTTTTTTTATAAAAGAGCTCCAAACGTTTAGTGGGGCTTTCTCCTGAAGGAGCAGCCTGGAAGAAAAATACAATTGTGAGTTGTTTTCTTGGAATCAATTATATCAATGGTGAGGCACTTACCTTCTGTGAGTTTTGCTCGTCCACCAGTTGGCTGGCAGAGGATCGTTGTACAACCAGCGCATACAACGACTCCTTGGGCATGACTAAAGACAGTTGTGATCTTGTAGCATCCAGGGCATTTGACATCCATGAAGTAGGAATTGGGATGTTGCACCAAGCGCTTCAGCTTGTGCTTGCGCTTCTCTTCAGCTGGTAATGGGTGAAGTAAATCTTTTGCTAGCTGCAAAACGAGATGGAAAATCAAAATGTTCGAGATTAGTATTGATTGCACTTGTTTCTGTGATATTCGAAGATTTCATGGATAGCACAAAATTCTTGCACGATTTCTAACTTATTTATTTTAATTTAAATCTAAATAATTCATTTTTTTTCCATTTTTTTATAATATTTTCACCCACCGGCATGTTTCTTCTTTCACAGCTAACACGGAAAAGGAAATGGACATTTTGTGAGCGAATACAGCAGCAGTTTGGAAATCTATTTAAAGCCAAAGACGACCTCTACTTGTGATTTTTGAAATGTGTACTAAAAATTACATTTCAATTTAAGGTATGCTGGCATTGGAGTTAAAACAGACAGATAAATACTTTATTTTTTCCTATTGAAGTTCTACAATTTTTATAACTTAAGAGTAGATCTTGACAGTTCACTCAGAAGACTAAGAAATTGTTAATAATCGTCCGGATCTTTTTTTTTTGTGCTTAGGCTTTTTGCTTGACTGCAGTCTGATCCTTGAATTGACAATTGATTGTGTGCTCCTCAATTTCAATCGTTCTTATTAATTCCTTTAGCTTGAGAAAAAATTAAATAATCATTGTTAGAAAATAAAACATTTGACAGTTTATAGAGAAATTACACCTAACACACATTGAAATGCGTAGGCTATACACGACAAGGACAAATTTAAGAAATCAATAATTTTTTAACTGTTGACACCGTGCTGATAACTTTACGGCGGATGATACAGAAGTAACTCATTAAAATCCACCATTAAAAGATGCTGAACTGTTTTTTTCTATTTTTATTGTATTAGGTATAGAGAGTTTTGATCCAACTTCAGGTTGAAATCATCAATTTCTGTTGTAGATTCTGTTAATTTTGTTTTAGTTAATTAAGAATATGGTGTGGCAAAGGATAATAATACTACCAAATCTACTAGAGTATAAACATATTTTATGGGAATGACAGTCAGTTCCCTGTGTTTGATCAGGCTGATTTCTTTACAAATCAACAGAATTATAAATAAATCTGTCTTTCACAAACCTGGGGTACCAACCAGCACGTATTTTGATATAATCGAGTTTTGTCCAATTCGAAACAAATATTTTTTGGAATCACGTAATTTGAAACGAGTTTAATTTTTCACTTGTATCTAAAAAAGTCATTGTGAACTTTAAAATGAAAAGTCAAATTGGTTTGTATTTATTTTAAATTCCTTGTGCGTGTGCAGGCAATGGTCGATTGTATTCAGGAAGCTTTATTGTATCAAATTACATGCTTGCACCTCTGGTAGTAAAAGAGTTTGAAAATATTCTAAAGCTATGTCAAATAATTAAATTTAAGTTTTAAAATCTTTAATGGATATAATTTCAGAACAAGATTTTTTTGATTTTTTATGTAAAATTAAAAACAACATGCCTCTACAAATTGACAAAACGGTTCTTAGTATCGCTAGACTTATAGTCAGTAAGTGAGCAGTCGAGATGAATCTAGTAGGCTAATTAATTTGTGTGTGGATATTCAGAGAACGTACTAGTAAGCAAATATATCATTATTTACTTTATTTTCAAGTTTATGAAATGCAGTTTATAATCAACATATAGAACATGCAACATGTGGGTAAAATGACAGCATTCGAGATCTTTTTAGTACTCACGTAATGGACGACACCATTTTCAAATGCATTCATCTGTCATTCTTGTGTCAGTTGTATATATGTATGTGATTTTTCTACAAAAAGTTGAATGTTGAAAGTTGATGCAATTTTTGTATCGAAAAGAACTTATTAGATAAAGTAATAAATTCATAGCTAAAATGTTAGAAAAAAGAACAGAGAAAAAGCAAAATGATAATAAACCTAGGGACGATGGAGTTGAATTGGAAAATCAGTTTATTCTAAGAATTCCTGAGGTTTAAAATTACAAAAATAAACCATCGACTTCGAATTCAAAAGTTTTTTCTTGTCTGTTTTTTAGGAACCAGCAAAGCTTCTTCATGAAGCACTTCTATCTGGGAACCTTAAGGATCGTCTTGCAATCAAAATGGACAACGATTTGCGCTACGGGGAAGTGCGCTTCGATCATTGGCTGCTTCATGCAAAGATTGTTGATTTACCAACAATCATTGAGTGCCTCAAAAGCATTGATAGCAAAAGTTTTTATAAATCCGCAGATATTTGCCAAATTGTATATTTTATCACTTAGGTTAGTACTCGAAGTATATAACAATGAATATCTTTTCAGATGATTTGTAAAGAAGAACCCGATGCTCCAGTTCCCGAGGAAGAATCTCCGAATAAAGCTAAAAAGAAGGATCCCAACAAGGTTGACAAGAAATTCCTCTGGCCACATGGCATTACTCCGCCATGTAAGAATATTCGCAAGCGTCGTTTTCGAAAAACTCTTAAAAAGAAATACGTCGAGGCTCCAGAAATCGAGAAAGAAGTAAAACGCCTCCTCCGTGTGGACAACGATGCGGTCAATGTTAAATATGAGATCATCAATGAAGACGACGACAAGTCTGGTGCAATGCTTAACTCAAAAGATCAGTCCACAGACAACGAGGAAACGTTACAAGACGACAAATTACTCAACGACTCAAACAAGGATATCAACGTCGAATCTGACGGTGAAGAAGAGAGGCCCTCTTCCATGCCTAGTAATATGCGTGACGTTGCCGAACATGACATCTTTGGCGAGGAGGTTTCCTCATCCGATGAAGAAGATCGTCCTGTGAGACGTGACATCGAGGAAACCTCGCGTTTGTCGGCCGATGACAGTCGCATGTCGGAAGAGTACTCAATGTCCGGCAATCATAACAACAAGGAAATCATCACTGAGTTCAACAAATCCATGTTTGGAAGCCCCAAAGATCCTTCGAAATCATTCGGTGGCTCCAATTCAAGCCTGGCCGGACCAAGTGGTTTCTATGAGGAGCAAAAACGAAATGATTCCGACGACGAGTACTCGAACGAGGCACAAATGACACGAGAACAAATAACCGCTAAAATATCAGAGCTGCGTGGCCATTGCGATGACCTCAAAGTGCAGCAATCCCAGAAGTCCCAAGAGATATCTTCCATACAGAACCCAACTTTGAAACAACGTTTACAAGAAACTCTCGAGAATTTATTGAGTCAAATTGTCGAAAAAGAATTGGAAATACAAGATTATCAAAACATGCTCTAGTTCTATATTGCACTAAATTTGTCTATTTTTCGTTTTTATTTTAAGCTATACATTATAAGTGTCGTAATTTGTACATAAACAGAATTATTACGGCGATAAAAAAATAATAAAAAATACCATTTATATATGATAATAAATTAAGTAACCACCAGGAATTTGAGTTTCAGTTATTATTAAAACACACCGATGACATAATCACACTTGTGCTGGAGTGCCATTGTTATTGGATTCTTTTTGTGTATCCCTGAAGAAATTCGAATCTTTAAAAAAGTGGTGTTCGGGTATGTCAAGGGCTATTTCGGCTTCGTGAATGTCATTTTTGATTGTAGCCACCAGGGCTTCTAGAGAGTCGAAGTTCTTTTCTGGACGTAAGTATCCAACTATTATTACTTTAAGTAGACAGCCGTAGAGATCTCTGTTGTATTCGTGCAAAATATGTGTTTCCTGTAAATAGTAAAAAAAGAAAAAATATTAAACATGTTTGTCTTTAATTTTAACATTTGGAACGATTTATGGGAATGATTCCCTTTTCAACACGTAAGTAAGACCAGTTTTGATAGTGACATGGATCTTAAGCCAAAGTTTAATTTCATCATTTTACTTATTTTAACTTATGCAGCAATGAAGTATTATGTTTGAAATATTTTTGCTTGTAAGGTACTTGCTATGTACGAGCTCTAAGATAAGATAATGCATACATTTGATATGCACGAACGTGTGTGGCCGATGATTAGATTGTTGAAAAAATAAAACCCCTCTTGAGTCGATAAGCAACATTACATTGTAAACACAGGACTGCAATTGCTCATAGAATAATAACTGTATAAGACTTTTAAGAATAGGATCTTTTAATTTGTACTTTTCTATATTTCACCTGCCTAAAGTTCACATACCATTTTTGATTCAATTCAGTGGCAAGTTTTAAATCCAAAAATGTTAGAATTCGAACTCAACTTCAAGTAGAAACGCTTTTATCAGGTTCTTTTTAAAAATTCTCGATCGCACTCCTTGGCTGTCCAAGTGAAATATATTATACTATTGTATTATTGTAAGCTGTTTTTAGGCAAAATATGGTTCACTGAGTTCACATGATCAAATTTGGAGTACAACCTAACAAAATTTATTCATCCTCTGAATTAATTTCAGACAAAACTTTTCTAGTAACTAATTCTCATTTATTTTTAGGAGGTATACATAAATCACTTGTGTGAATACATTATATTTTTAAGACATTAAAAACTAAATTACTTGAATAGGCAAATGTTCTCTTATCTAATCTTCTCTAAAACGTAAAATGCCAATTGAAAGTATAGTAATTTTCAATTTGCATAGCTATCAAAAAAAAAAACTTAAACTAAATTAATTAATTTTTATAGTAAATAAAAGCGAATATTGTTTTAATCATATCTATTTGGCATAGACACATATTTCTACATTAGGGTGGTCCTTATTGTGAAATTTGTTTAATAGTATTATTTCAAGTATCCACTTGATATTTAACTAAGAAGTTTTGCATAAGGCTTTTAGCATATTATACTTTCTCCTATTTTTTGAATAAATTCATTCTCGGCAACAGCAAAATAGTGACTACTATTATAAAGTTGAAGTCTAGTGTTTATAATCGTTTAGTTTAGTGTCGAAAACGTATATTTTCCTTCGCAAAATAAAACTACATTGCAAATCAGATTAGAAAAGGAACTATAAATGAGTTTTCTAGAGAAGAAATATTTTGTTAAATTAAGAAATAATTGTATGCAATTAAATTATGTTATTTAAAACCACAACAGCATCATTTCCTTACGATAAAGTCGCAATAAACACTACTTACACTTTGAGGTAAAAAAATAGATCAAATATCATTGTTGTTGTTGTTTTCAATGCCAAAACACACAAGTTTCAAGTTGCCACTTTTACATAAGAACGTTAATAGTTTATTTTTTTAGATAAGAATGCCCACATACATTAGCGTTTTTAGTTGAATAAACATAGAGTGGGAAATGTTTAATGAGAATGTAAATAATACTGTATATATACCCGCAAAACACTATATACACAATAAATAACTTAGTTCATCAACGTAGCACATACAATTTTCAAAATCAGTTGAAATAAATTTGAAAAGAATATAGAGAAGAAAGGCTTGTTCAAAAAAGGTAGAAGGAAAATACTAACATATAAAACTTAGTACAACAATTTTTTTTTTGGAAACATGAAGCTTTTCCTTATAGAAATGCTCTGAGCTTGCACTAGTTTAAGACATATCTGCTTATCTAAGTTAAGGCTATAGCATACAATTTTTAAAATCAAATTGTTAAATAAATCGTGAGTCATCAAACGAGAAAAAAATCACTAAGGTGAGGTGAATTTGAAAAAAATATGCAAGTTACTATCTAGTTTAAACTTTAAATTTTGTTTCCATTTCAATTTTGGGATATTAATCCTGCAAAGTGTGTACCTATCATCTTTTTCAAATTTCTAGGTTAGCAGAATATCCTTCAACATAATGCCCTTAATTAGGTCTAATTAAGATAAATATTTAGTCAATGATTATTATTGCATTAGTCATGACATGAACATAAGCTAGAGCCTTTTGAAATCATGAAACATAAAATACACTATGAAACGTCTTAGTCTTTAATGTTTTAAGTAAATCTTTTAAAGGACTTTGAACAAAAAAAAAATGTTTTTAGATAAGGCCGAGTAAATTTTACGTTACATTTAAAAAAAATCTACGTATACAAACTACGTTCTTCAATTAATTAATTAATTCAAATCGAGAAAAGATTTGTTTTTAATTACATGAGTATTGACTGAGCGTCCACGATCAATTGCGAACGAAACTGTCTATAATCATTAAGATCTACAAAAGGTATGTATCATGCGGATAAATTTGCAAACTCATGAATGATAAAGTTCGAATAACTTATATTTTATACATTTTTTTGTTGATGCAACACTTCTACTTTACTATTAAACAATTTGATTGAAGTGAGTTTTACTCATGAGAAGTGGAGAATTCCCAGAACTGCGGACACGAAATATTCTAAAATAATACACGATTTAAAAGCACAGCACGTGTATTATAAAATTTTTCAAACTTAGTATCAGGAGTTTGTAGATAAATCGACAATTCGACATCCAACTATCTACGTACTCAATTGATTGGAAGCATTCTCCTTATGACGCAATTAATAAATCATTGATATAAAACAAAGGTCATAATCAATTGCTATCATTGATAGCGTATTAAAACATAACTGCCTGTTGATTCGCTTACCATGCTTTTCTGTTTGTTCTCATAGAATGGATTCCAGCCAACACTCATAACCATTTTGTACACTTCTCCACTATCAATATTCGCCCAGCCATAATACACTCCAGTTATAAATTCCGAAGGTAAAGCCTGCACAACATCCAATGGAAAGTTAGCTATTTCGCAAGAGATATTTAATAAAAAAAAAGTTGTTTAGAAAAATGAAGAAACAAAAATCAACAACGAATATTATGCAATTGATATTATCTTATATCTAATCGTACCAGTAGGTATTCCAAGTTCTTTGGAGCCGCGTCCAAAGCCAGGAACTATTTTTCCCGATGCATAGTGTGGTAGACTTTCCATTTTTTTAAAGGTCGTAATCAAGCGGATTGGCGTTGAATAGTGGACGTCTTTACTTCTTGCGAGCTTATTAACTACTCCAGCCGCAGCAATCAATCGCAAATTGAAACGTCTAAGGTTAACACATATAAAGCAAAATTCAGAACAATCGCGAAATTGTAATTTTGTTTACTTTAATGTGAAATTTATGGGTATGGTTCGTTTCGTTTTTTTCAGTTGGTTTTTTTGTTGTTTCGTTTCTATCGTTTCGTATTTTGTTTTTTTTCGCATTTTATTGTTTCACTTTTTATTTATTTGATTTCTTTTTGTTTCGAAAATTTTTATTTATATTTTTAATTATTTAGTTTTAGTTTAATTTCGTTTTTGATAGTTTCTTTTTTCGATCGTTTCGTTTTTGAATTATTTCCTCTTACCTTTATTTCACATTTGATTATTTCGTTTTCGATTGTTTCGTTTTTTGGTTATTTCGATTTCAATCATTTCGCCACCGTTGGTATACCTATCTTTTGCTTTAATTTTTCAGCATGTAAAGAACCTAAAGCCGTAAAAATTCGCGCGAATGGCGAAATGATTGAAATCGAAATAACCAAACAAATTTATCAAAATTAGACGAAATAATTTATTAAAATCTGCTTCATATGGAACTACATTCCATAATTTTACCTCCTTCTTGTCTCACTTTATAAAAACAAAATAATCGCATTCCGAAACAAGAGATAAACGTAAAGGCAAAATGCGAAACAACCATTTACGAAACGACCCATAATAATTAGAACAGAAAAACAAAAGAACTAAAAACAAAACAAGAATTTCGAAGTAATAGTAAAACGAAACAAACTCAAAACAAAGTTACAATAAACAAACAAAACGTTTTCGAAGTAAACATAAATAATTGCGACAAAAACGAAACAACAATTTTCGAAATGAGAAAAACGAAACAATAGGCACCCGAAATTTATAAGTCTCTACCATACCCTAAACAAATAGTCATGTTAAAAATCACAGTAGGACCGATGAAAACTAGAAAACTTTGATTTTCATTTGAAAGTGGATGGAATTGGAATGTATTTGGTTATTTTTCTTTGATACAGCTGTCAAAGAGACAGATAATAAGTTCCACAAAAATGGGTGCATTCAGAGATTACTGTTGTAAGTTATAGAAGTTTGCCAGCCGAAGGTGTAATTTAAAGGCCGCTAATTCAAAATTATGTTTTTAACAATGAATGTTTTTGTAAAAAAATGAACATCTTTGACATCTTCTGGAGAAGAATCGTATGAAATCCGTATTAATTTTTAAAAAATTACTGAGTTAAAAAATCGTTTTAATAGAAAGAAAGTATACTAGAATCATTTTTACAAAGGGGAAATTTGTGTGGTGTTTCAAAAACAATAAAAAGAGGAAATGTATTCAATAAATTCAAAAAAGGACTTTTAAATGATTTACTAATTTTAACATCATTGGGGAACATTGATTCAGTACTTTTAGCTTTTTTGTGGAAACGTGAAATTCAAATTTTCTGCTTAAGACATCTCTGCTAGATATCGTTACAGTTGTCAGAATATGGCTCATATTTTACATTATATTTTGTGGCGCTACAGCTCGTATAGAGCCAGGGCAGACTGATTTAAAACTCCCAACCATTCTTGTATGCGAGTAATGGCAGAGATGGCCGGGACCTACAGTTTTATGCGGAATCCTAACGGCTTAATTTTTGGAGAAAGCACTTTTCATGATAAGAAGTACTCTTGGAGGATTTGTCAATTCCTCGATCCTCGCAAGAGGCAGTACCCGTCAGAATTTTCAGGTGGCACAGGCAGGGATCGTGACTGGCACGACAGTCCAACACACTAACCATCGCGCCTCATATTTTGGTACGTTAAATTTATTTAGATGATGGTTAGCTGGGTTAACATCCTAACAGTATTCTTAGAAAACTTTAACTAATAACATTTATGTTCCCAAAATGTTTATTAAAATCTCAATTAAATTTTCACGCTATTTTGTTCCACCAAATTAAAATCACATATTTTCACGATGAAAACATAAAAGAACACAAAATTTGATCTATTATAATTTAAAACCTTATAAATACGAGTAATCTTAAATTGATCCCATAAATTTTAAATGCTGAAATAAAAAATCACCAAAAACCTTTCTAGTGGGTCTCAGCCCTTAAATTATCTTATAGGATATTTGGTGTTCTTTCTTCGAACTCTAGTCCCAAAACGAACGTATGCATTTCACGTCACTTTTGTTAAGTGAAAAGTGACTGAACTGGCTGTCAAGAAAAATTCTTCGTCAGATCGTCACTTTACTCATTGCAAAGTGCAAATCTTAAAACATTCTTAAAACAAATATTTGTTTTGTAAAATTGTTCGTGTCCAGAATATTGTATTATAAACTATTTTTTTAACAATCCATAAGGTAAAACAACAATATAATTAGCATTTTCCAGCTCCAATTTACATTTAACACCGGAAACTATTAAAATCGATTTCTTGTTTATCTTCATCAAACAAAGTAAAAGGAGCGTTCGCCTTCGGTCACTTTCATCGAGACTTAATTCTGAAAAAAGTTACATATATTGCTTAACTTTAAAAAGTAGTTTCCTTTGTAGACATGACGCACTCAGTGCACGCTGAAAGAAGTATACACGAAATGCTAAAAGATACCCCGCCGATGAATGAGAGTGGCAGTGCTATTCATTCGGGCACAGAAGGCAGGCAATATAAGCCACCAAATAGTTTGCCACTGCGCAGCAATCATTCCGGTTAGTTTCTGTTTTTTTTTTTTTTTTTGTTTTTTTTACTGTCCAGATCACTTCCAAAACATGTTTGTAATTTTAATATTTGTTCTTTTCGACCAAAAGCACCAGTTACTCCTATGAGTCCAAGCAGTCCACAAAATGGCATCGATACGAATTTTCTTCGAACTGGAGCTTCGAAAATTGACACCATTAAAAATTGGAGTATATCAACTTACAAGTGTACGCGCCAAATTATGTTGGAAAAACTGGGTAAATCACAGCGAACTGTTGACTCCGAACTCGAAGCTCAGATCGAGCAATTAAGAGAAACTCAAAGGAAATATTTGTCTATATTGCGTCTGACCAGAGCGTTTAGCTCACATTTCCATCATGTAGTAGTAACGCAACATGCCTTGGCCGAGGCTTTCTCGGATTTAGCCCAAAAGAGTCCCGAACTGCAGGAAGAGTTCACTTGCAATTCGGAAACACAAAGAAATCTAACGAAGAACGGAGAACTTTTGTTGAATGCTTTAAACTTTTTTACATCGTCTGTGAACACATTGTGCAATAAAACAATTGACGATACTCTGCTGACTATTCGTCAATATGAAACTGCAAGGTAATGTTTATAAATATAAAGTTTTTTTTTGTTTTGGTTTTTCGGAGAAATATGATAACTTATAATTTTACTTTTTAGCTAAAAGGGCAGTTATAAAAACCTTGTAAAAAATCTAACGCATGCAATAAGTATGCAAATAAATTCTTCATTTATGTGAATACTTTTTAAAATATTGAATTTAAGTCGAATCGATTCTTGCTCAATTCACATTAAAATTCACATTTTGAAGTTATCACGTTTCTCTTGAACATTATATTTACTTAAATTACTTTAAAACAAAATTTTAATTTCTCAATAAGGTGTGTTTTCTTAAATTAAAAAATTAATTTTGTAAAGTCACTAGAAATTTTAATTAAATTATTATCTTCAAATCGTTCAAAGTACATTTTTCTTTTGTTCGAAATATACCATATTACTACGGTTTTTGCAATGGCCTCACTTAACAAGTCGTTCCATTTATCGCGAACAAGGCTTCGGTCATTTTGATGCCATCTCTTCAGCTTAGGCATAGTCTGCCACTCTGTCTCCTACCATAAAATGTAATACATACAAAGAACTAGGTAACCTTCCAAAAGGAGTCGACCTTAATTTTGCTGGCAGTCTTTTAACAGCTCGTGTTATCCAGACTATATAATTTTAATCAAGAAAATGAACCCTTATTGATACCCGTGATAGCATTTTACAATTTAGTTTAGTTTTATTGCAATGTTTATGTTATAATTTGGGCTATCAAGGATAAGATTTCTCGTGGATATCTTCCATCTGAAATTTAAATTACATTTTTATATTTTATTCTTTTAGGTAGTTTTAAATTCTTGCTCTGATGTTACGAAGCGTTTATTAAAAAATATTAAACAACTTAAACATCTGAAAAATTTTATTAAAACAATTCCGGTTTTGGGTTCTACTTTGAAAATTCTTTCGCACTTTTTAGCTTTGCCACAAAACTACTTCAATTACTCGTTGTCCATAAAATATATCAACATTCTTTTTACAACAAACATCTTTTATCTTATTATCCAATTTTTGTTTTACAAATTGAAGTAATTAAAGATTTTGTGTAAAATATATACATATGTACATACACAATGTCACAATTTTGGGTTATATTCTAAAGCTATTGTAATGCGGTTTGAATTCAGTAAGGGACAAACCTGAGGATTAATAAACAAGCTTCTCCACCTTGGTATTTAACTAAATGCCTCTTGTCTCGTACACCAAATGTATTGGTGTATGTTTCTTTATACAGAATATCATAAAACGTATGTTTCGTTTTATTTTTCGCTGTCAGGAAAGGAACAAAATTTAATTCATTTATTTTAGAAAGATTCAAGATTCTAAACCAGATTTGTGACTTCACTTTTAGAGTCTTGAGAAAATCAACACAGGAAAAATTAAATATAAATAGGTATTAAAAAACAAGTTTAAGGAGTAAATAATGTATCAAAATTTGTACATTTCGTCCATATCAAAATGGTGAAATATTTTTTTCTTTAAAAATTCGAAATCTGGCCCACATATGTATTTACATAAATATATAACATAATTCAAATAACTCAATCGAAAGTTATAAAATGCTATTTCAAGTATGTATATACAAAATTTTATTCATTTTTGAGACTATCAACCATCGATATTAATTGATTTAAAACGAATAATTTATTAAAATAAATGTTAAACTTTTATTGCATTTCATAGAGTTGAGTTTGATGCCTACCGAATGGACTTGGAAAATTCTAGACCAGAAATACCACAGAGCCCAATATCAGAAGAGGCGCAAAAGAATTTCCTACGGCAAAAAGAACTGTACGAGAAACTAAGAGCAGATGTGGCCGTTAAAATGCAATTTCTTGATGAAAATAGGGTAAGATTATTACTTGCTATTTTTGTATGCATTAAAGTTGTTTTCAATCTTAAAATTTATTCTGTTCTTAGATTAAAGTGATGCACAAGCAATTAGTGCTTTTGCACAATGCAATTGCTGCTTATTTCTCAGGAAATGCTATAGCTCTTGAGAGTACTCTTAAGCAGTTTAACATAAAGGTAATTCTATCGACTTAGACATTAATGTTTATGACAAAAAAAAATGCATTTCTTTGCAGTTGAAATCTCCAAACACATCAACAGGTTCTTGGCTAGAGCAGTAGTGTTGATTGCAACATCCACCGCGAGTATCAATTTACTTAGAAAACAAAAGTATATCCCATCCATAGTTCCTTTGGGAACGGCACCCGAATTGAACACTTTTAACTCCATGTATGTATGTTTTAATCTTCTTAACTGAAATAAAAGAAAAAACCTCTCGCGAATCCAAACAAAACAAAACAAACAAAAAAAGACATACAACAAAGTACTCAATGTAATAATCTCACATAACACACATACTTCGTTGTCCATTTGTACATTTTTTAACGTAAATTTATTCTAGCTAGGCTAGAAATTTTATATAAAAGAAATGATAACACCAACAAAATCTCAATATTTTTTGTAATAAATATGCTGGAAAATTCGATGAATGCAATATACCATTTTAAAATGCAATGCAACTTAAGAATTACATGGCAATTAACAAAGGCATTTTAACATTTTAAATTTTTGTTTTATTTCTGGGATATCGAATTCCTTCTTGTTTTTCCCCACGCGAACGGATTTTTAGAAATTATGGTACCCCTTAACCCGCACTTTGCTGATTCATTTCGATTTTCTTTCTTTTTTTTTTGTCATCAACAGTATTGCAAGCCCCTTGAATTAATTAAGACAAAAGAAAAACAATGTTTAACCTAGTCAACGTATATAATTACATTCTGTAAACATGTAACTTATAAATTATAATTAAATATAGTAATAAAATTATATATCGATAAAAATTCCTTTTTTTTCTGTACGTTCAATTCTTTTCCAGACTCAAGTCCTTTAGTTTATTATGAAGCTGTTCTTCTTCGTCTTCCGCTTGGAACATTTTCTAAAAAAGGAATAATGACTAATACGGACTTCAGTGTTTATTATGCTTACACTTACAAGATCGTAGATAACTTTTACAATGAGCGAGCAGCTGGGACATGTGGCTACTTGTTCGCCGTCAATCAATTCTTCCTAAAAGACAATTTACATATTTTAATAGAACAATAATTTGCTGTTGGATATAAGCTTGCCTTCGAAATTTGAAATCTATCGCCACAGGGACAGGGGTAGTAATACATTTCCTCTTCTTCGTCATATTCAAAGTCTTCAATTTCCACTTCGTCATGATAAACAGCCATAATTTTATCTTTTTATAACATTTAATAAATAAATAAATCAGAAATATTTAAAAATTGTTGGTATTAGCCAAATTTTTATTTTATTGGTGATGTATTTAAGAAGACGCATGTTATGGCTTATGGGAATTCTTACAGCTGTTTTTAGTTCATAGAAGTCAGATGTCAGTAGATGACGTTTCTGATTTGAAAGCGTTCAGATAATCTTTTAAAAATAAGTTCAGAAACATATATAAGGCTGGTTATACACTGAGCTAACGTAAATGGCATTTTCAATTGCATTTCTTAATATAGATGTCAAAATAAATTTTGTGTTTGTCATTGTGGACTTCACTTTCATATAGATATAGATATATATATATATAGGCCACACCGAGATGACCTATGTAACGCAGCAGAAAGAGAAGATATATTTCATTTTATGGGTATATGCCCGACTCTTCGTGTAACAAGGCGACATTTCTTGGGTAAAGATACGCTTTCAACGGAACAAGTTCTGAATATATTGAACGAATTGTCAGAAAAGCTATTTCTTTTATGTAAAACAGCTCTAAGTTATAGAGATAGAATATTAAATGCTAGCTTCTAATATTTCAAGTAAATCATTAGTGATTCATTTTATTTTTCGTTAAAATTATTTCTTTTTATTTACAAAATTGTTTGTTAATTTCATAAACAGTATACCAATCCGCAGACGGCAATGCCATAAAGATTTTGTAAATGTAAATTGTTATATTCCTATGTTGTTAATAAATAAAATCATTTATTTCTAAAAATATATAACTTTACACTGAACATCTCAAGGAAACACCACCTTGAACGCAGTAATAATTATTATAATTTCATTATAATTATTAATTTATTTTTAACATTTCATTTTCCAAATAAGGTGTACTAAATTTGAATTTACTTAATTTTTTTTTTTCATTTAGAAATGCTTTCTTAGATTTACCAGCTTTATCATTACACTCTCTGTATCAATTTAGTGAGATACATTTATCTTCCCATATTGGGAATATTCATGAAACTGCTAGAAACTTGATAAAAAAAAAACAATAAGTCCGATAATTTGACAACTTCACCAAGTTTCGTTGTCCTTATTTTAATAACTGCTTTGACATCAATTTGTGAATACTTCCCTTCACCAAATACGTCTCTTAAAATATTCTTCGTGAATTGTGTACCACCCGAAAAAATTAGACGAATTAAACAATCAATCCAGAAACAAAAGTTCAACCACAAATTACATCGAACTTTGCACTCTGTATGTAAAAGAAATTAATTTCATAAAGTAAACGAACTTAACTGAACCTAAAATCGAACAAATCTCATATATCTTGTCAAATTGACAACTATTTTTTATTTGTTTTCTAAAAATTGTTTGATAAATCGACGACAAACGATTATGTCGGTGGAATTTACAAAATTAAATCTTTATGAATACATCGGTGTGGATATCGATGCCCAAGAGGCAGATATCCGAAAGGCATATCGAAAAAAGGCACTTGCTTGCCATCCGGACAAGAATCCTGACAATCCTAAAGCAGCTGAAACCTTCCATATACTCTCTAGAGCGTTAGAAGTTCTTACAGATGCAACAGCAAGAGCGGCGTATGATAAAGTTTGGAAAGCAAAAAAAGCGGCAGAAGTGCGGAACCAACAGCTAGATAGCAAAAGACAAAAGTTGAAGGCTGACTTGGAGCAACGCGAACGGGAAGCAATAGTTATTAGTCAAAACAAAACCAAGGGTTACTCAACCGCCGCAAAAAGCGATGAACAAATACTTCAAGAGCAAATTGATCGTCTGCGTAAAGAAGGCTCAAAATTACTCGAAGAAGAACTGGCTTCTATGAACCGAGAGTTGAAAAAAGCCGTAGCAAAACAAGCTCCTAAATACGATTCTACTCTTCATCGTATAAAAATAAAATGGAAGGCAGAAAAAGGTGATTCATCGAATGGCGGCTACTCGGAGGCAAAGATAATGAATTTTCTTAAGAAGTATGGAGAAATTGAAGCCTTCGTTATGTCCAAGAAGAATGGAAGTGCGTTAGTGGAATTCAAATCTCTAGAATCCAGTGAAATGGCATTATCATATGAAAAGGGCGATCTTAGTAATCCCTTGAGCTTGGAATGGGTAACACCGCCACCGCCAAAACAGGCAAACGATAATGGCAGCCTGCTATCATCAAATGATTTTGAAAGTTTAGTTTTAAGACAGTTACGACAGGCTGAAGAACGTAAGCGGCTTATTGAACAAATGCAGAAGGAAGACCAAGAGATTTTATAGAAAATTCTTAATTAGTGTTTAGTCTTAATGTTGTATTTATAATGTTGTGAATAAAGTTTTATAGAAAGAATTGTTGTTTTTCTTCTAAGCTGAATTTAATTTAATTTATTTCTATTAAATTAATAAAAATCAACTTTCAACTAAAACGAGCTGAATTAGTACTAATAAGGGAATATAGAGGATGGATATCCAAGCATCGCCCAAATCATTATCTCACGTAAACAAGCTTGACTGCATAATTCACTTGTGAATTCAATGAAAAATATAAAAGAGATAGGTATGTACATATGTATGGAGAATAAGTAACTAACTGAAAATAACGTACAGTGCCAAAATTTAGTTGGAAAAAATTCAAGACTAGTTTGGTAATGTCTTTTAGAGTGTTATAAAACTAAAGGATTGCTAACAACTGTTGCGCTACCAGCGAAATGGATTGAATGTTTGCGTCAAGAATTTTATTTGACAATTCCCAAATGTATAAAGTCAGGAATTTTTTTTTCAAATTACATAAATTAAAGGGTTTCCAAGTATCAGAAATAGGAACGTCATTTTCATCAGATTACTTATTAGATATTTCCATTGCATTGAAATTTGAATCGGATTGTTCACCAGAAGTAAAAGAAATATACTCATCAGGATTTGACCCTTCGAAATCAACGTCGTCGTCTATAGCACCCCATTATCATCAGACTTAGGTATATACAAATTTCTCGGATCCATATTTTTATCTTAAATAATTTAGTTTTACAATTCGAAAGAACACTATCAAAATAAACAGGTGAGTAGTAAGTGCAACGAGTACTTAATTTTCTGGACGCATGTTTAGTGACCACCAGTAGGGTGGGTCATGTGGCACCATGAACATTTATGCATGTCATCATCATGCTAAAAACCAATGCAGAAAAAAAATCACTGATTAACTCACAATAAAATACATAAGCCCATACAAAACTGTGATAATGCTTTTTCATTTGCACGTGAGCAGTCAACGCGTTAAATAAATTTTTACTGAGTTGCCTAGCAGCTATCAAATAAAACAGCGAGTTAAACAATAACCATTAATCTGGAAGATAAGTCTTATTTGGTAAATATGTTCTTTTTCTGACACACATTTTTCGACAGCTGCGGTGTCCGAGTGGTTAAGGAGATGGACTTGAAATCCATTGGGTTCTACCCGCACAGGTTCGAATCCTGTCCGCAGCGGCAGTCTTTTTTTATTTCAGTTGTATACATAATTTTTGTAATCGTTTTGAATATGATATTAAAACATTTCTCTTCAAAATAAATTACTTCACATATATTTTAATTACGTTGGAAAACAAATTTGTTTATGTTCCTACAAGTGATAACACAAGATAAGTGAATGAAAGTACATTGATTTATTATACTTGGCAGTGTTGCTGTCTGGAACGATGTTGATTGCAGGAACAGCTTTTCAATGTTTTCTTTAGCTACTGTTTGCTGGAGTGAACTTGGGCGTATTGATCATTGAAAGTTAGGTTTCCATGATAAAAAAAAGTGGTCAATTGGGAAATAAAAATGCTTTTCGTTTTTTTTTTCTTAAAATGTATTTTTCCATTACAAAATGATAAAAATCTAATAAACTAATTGCTTGCTTCTTGCACCCTTAGTACTCTGCCATCCAATAAATGATTTTTGTGATTGGAAGCATTATTGAATGCATCACGTGTTGAAAACATAACAAAGCCATAGCTCTTCGAGAATCCATTGGTTTTATCGAATATAACTGCTGCATTTGCAACATTCCCAAATTTCGAGAAGTACAACTGTAACTCTCGGCTTCCCACTGTCCATGGTAGGTTTCCAACAAAGAGTTTAAAGGAATTGCGAAAAAACGACGCCTGGGACATTATATCTATATATTTTTTTTTATAACTCTATTTAGACACTTCTACTAAATGGATGGTATGACCGCCCATTAATTCAATCAAATCTACACCAGAATATTTTCCAATATCGTCGATATTTATCTGAGCCGCATTTAAATTCCACTTTTTTAGCAATGCTTCGATAGACCAATCGGCGCTACGTTCCTGATAAGTGAATATGAACTTTGCTTCGGGATTTCTGTCCAACAAAAACGAAACTGTAACAACAATATCCTCAAATACACCTGGGTCGTAGTAACAATCGGCTGCTATTATTAGATCAAGAGAACCTAAGTTGAATACACTGTTCAATAGTAGACCCCAACTAAGACCAATAACATCAATGCTTTGACCAGGAACCAAGTTATTTGCCAAACAAGCTCGGCGTATATGTGCTAGAGATTTGGGAAGAATACAATTATCACTCAGAACAACTTGTGCTCCACACTTCGCAGCTAATATTCCAGGTAAGGCTGTGCCTGCTCCAAGCTCTAGAACTCGTTTTCCAACCAAAGAATGACGTCGTTCCCACAAAAACCAAGCGAGTATTGGTGCACAAGGCCAAGTGTAAAATGAGTAGCCGGATTGTAGAAGCTGTAAAGAATTTCAAAACAAAGTTAAAGTAAATTCAATTGATTATTTTGGTTATCAAAGAGCAAAGACCTTACTTCAGGGATAAGTATTTCAAGAGATTTTTCTGGTGGTATTCCTTGGTTAGGTTGGGTAACGTTTGTGAAGACGAATTTCTTCAAATGCTCTGCTGCTGCTCCATCAGTCATTTGAAAACAACCCGATGTCATTTGGTAAGTCAAAATAGATTAAAAATAATTGTATTTTTGTTGAATTGTTTAAATAAAAATGAATAAATGCGCAAACGCAGTTTTGCGATCTGACAGGGATTTCAGAAAAAGGCTACGTTCAACGCTAACGACGCTGCTTCTACACGAGGAGATAAAAGAGTTGTGTTTTATTCACTACTGTAGTGCTGTTTAGCTAGTGACAGCATTCAACTGAATAAAACGATACACATATACGATATGTTATACATATCGCCAGCATAGCTGTCATTTTTTTCTGGCTTCTTTTTTCGGCCAGCAATCAAATTGTTGTTCTTAACCGAGGTAATTTTTGTTACGCAAGCTACCCAGCAGTGAGTAAAACAAGCTAAGGTCAATATTTTACTTTGGGACCGTGAATGATTTTTCAAGCAAAATATTTGTCTACACTTACAGCCTTATTTATTAACTCGTATTATCGGTGAAGTAAAGTTACTCCGACTTTACAACGCCTTTAATACTGAAAAGCTTATTTATAAAAAAAATAAATAAGTATTAGAGGCGGAGTAAGCTAAAACTGGTTAATAGCAGTTTTAAAGCCGTAGTAAGGCCGTTTTAGTTCTAAGTCATTTTGACATGTCAAAAACGAGTGTAAAAGAATTGTTTTTATAATTTTGAGAAAGGAAGAAGTATTTTGATTTTGTGAATGATTAAAATTCTTTTGAGGCCTAGCTACGAGACGGAGAAGGCATAAGCACTATAAAACTCGGTTTAATCCCATAACAATGAAAGATGGAAATTTCTGGGCTTTTATTTTCAATAATCCAAAGCTTTTCTTTAATGAACAGTCTGACAACTATTTATGCACGTACAAAATGTATTTATTTTTAGGTGCTGTGATCTGTAAATTATATATGTGTGATCTTTTTCTTTTATTTTGTTTATTCATTTCAATTGGCATTTGTTACCAAAAATTAAAATGAATAGTTGTGCGAATCAGCTGTGGTTTGGTTAAGTTTTTAATAACCTGAGTTTTAGATTGGCCATTTTTCTAATACAAGATTTGACATAAGCAAGGATTAACTAAAACGGGTAGGAGAATATTTTATAAATAAGGATTCGTTTGACGTGGCGTAAAGACGGTGTAAGTGATGCAACTAGTTTTAACTATTCCTATGTTGAAACGAGTATTAGTGAAATCTAATAAATAAGGCTGTTAGTTTTTAGATTTTTAGCCTATCTTTCTGTCTGAGAAGATTGTTGTGCTAGGTGTCACTATCACTATGATGGCTAATTGTTGTTCAAAGGTTACTAAAGAACCCTTATATATGTGAGATCTAGATAAATCATCTCAAAGAATTCAATGTGCAGACAGCCTTTGTCGAAACAAATTTACCAACAAAATAAAATTGTAATGTTTTTCTTGGTGCAAGTTCAACCCGCAGACTTCTTCTATATGAACCAATTTCAATAGTTAAAAATTATTAATGCATTCATTTTAAATTAGCCAAATTTAAAATCACAAAAGCCATCCCTGATCTTTTCATGTCTTGTTTTCCAAAAAAGAAAAAAAAAAAAGCATGGTAAAATATCAAATAACTGTATTTTGAGTGCACTGCACAATTGCACAATTCCATAAATCCTTTTACAACAAAACATTCTAATCGCTGCCGCTCACGCTCTTGATCTTTCTTTGTCACATTACGTACGGGACATTGGCTATAAAACATCAATCGATTTCTTAAGAAACACCACACAAATATTTAATTAATTAAACCAAATAATCAAAACAGCATCTATCTAGCGATGGATGAAATCAATGATTTCTTTGACTTTTCTAAAAAATTTGAGCGAATAACTGTGCCGACGGGATGTCTCTCGGGCCAAACGACAACCTATTTTCCACATACATCAATTGATACTCGGATAATAAAACGGGAAGAAAAGGGTAATGAATATGCCCTCGAGTATAGCATTGCTGAGAAAAAGCGAATGATGAAGGTGAGTTCTATGTTCGATGTTCTGGGCATCGGTCTCTCGGAATTTGTTCTTTTTTTGTTTAAATACTCATTGGTTCTTTTGTAGGAAGACAATGTTGCGGTTGGTCCTCCATCCACCTATGCCGAATCTTCTATGTTATCAGAAATGGAGACATTGGATGACATTGATGACGACGAGGATGGCAATGAAGAGAGAAAGGTCGGTCCAACAGACGATCCTGTATATGACAAATACCATTTTAATATGCAATGGAATGATGGTCTTCCAATTCATGACTCTCATAAGGAAATCGTAGAAACAATACGTCAAAGACGTGTTGTTATTCTTGAGGGTGATACAGGATGTGGAAAGACGACACAGGTAAGTAATTGTAAGGACGATTGATAAGATTTTAAAGTGTTTTTCTTTGCCTAGGTTCCACAATACATTCTTGAGGACGCATATAAGCGTCGAGAGCGTGTTAACATTGTCGTCACGCAACCTCGTAGAATTGCTGCAATTAGTATATCCCGTCGCGTTTGTTCGCAACGCAAATGGGAAGAAGGAAGCATTATTGGTTACCAGGTTGAAATTGAAATTTGTCTGCATACTGCACTTCCTATAACTAAAAATCATTTTTTCAGGTTGGATTGCATGCTAACATGTCGGAAGATACACGTCTTTTATACTGTACAACAGGTGTTCTTTTGCAAAAACTAATCAAAGAAAAATCTCTGCAAAATTACACACACATTATTCTGGACGAAGTCCATGAACGTGATCAGGATATGGACTTCTTGTTGATTATTATACGTCGATTGATGATGACGAATTCGAGGAATGTAAAAGTGATTCTCATGTCGGCCACAATTAATACTGGAGAGGTTGGACATTTAATTTTTAATTTTATTGTATTCACTTTCGTTTTTTTCTTATCTTATAGTTTGCTGAATATTTTAGCTTTGGGAGAACCCCTGCACCAGTAATTAAAGTGGATTCAAGAAGAAATTTTGTAGTTAAGGAGCATTACCTCTGTGAATTGTCACGAATTAACAACGTAAGTAATTAACGAAGTAACTTTGCTTTATTCGGATGTGGAACGCCAACAGTAGCGCATGAGAAGCCTAATAAAATTTGTTCTGACACATTTTTTCAATGGAGAACCATGAACCACGTAGAGTTTTATACTTCAAACTCACTCTTATGGCCTTACATGAACGGCATTTCCATCGAGGAAGCCAAACAATTATTAGTTCTCAGTATGTGTATCATAGATAATCTTTTGTAGGGTTTCTTCCATGATGCAAGAAGTTTTTAACACCTTTTGATCTGGTTATCATCTATAAATCTTTAACAAAAACAATTGAACCGCTTGAACAACGCCGCAATTTTTCGTACCTGTCGTTGATTTTTATAAACATGGCTTTAGTGTAGCAGTTAGCCAGTTGAATTCCTCCCTTCAAACAATTCAGTCATACAACCCGCACTTCTATAAATGCTCATTATCATTAGTAGACTCTTGTGCTCAATTTCAGATGTACTTTGTATTATGATTTATTAATTACTAGCGGCTCGTCCCGGCATCGGACGGGATATATAGATAATAATAGAAAACACATAATATATTAATAGTAATATGTAGTTGATTCAGAAGTATGTAATACATATCTCTGTGTCAAATTTCTTTCAAATTCGTTCACCCGTTGTGGTGTTATTGAGCACCAAACATCCTCCCATCCAAACTTACACATTTCTAATGTTAGTAGGATTTGCAAAATCATTTTTCTGAAATAAAAGACAATATATGTACATAATATGTATGCATATTTACTTAAAATATACACAAAAACATTACATACTTACTATAACAAAATACTTTTTGTATTTTCAGAATGTTCAAGTAGATTACGAAGAACCAGGGATCAGTAATGAAATGTACCAACTTGCTTTGAAATTAATCATAGTGATTGAAAACATTGAGAGCCATGAAAGTTCAAATAATCCAAATCAAAAGACTTCTATTTTAATATTCCTTCCAGGTATTAATGAAATCGATAAAATGGACAAGAAACTTGAGACTATTCAAAACATGTAAGCATTTTTATAATTTTTTTTTAAGAAAAAATAGAAAGTAAATATAAAAACTGAGCTCAGAAAGTCAATACGTTTGTTGACAGCAATTCCTTACTCCTGAAATCCCTAGCCCCCAAAATATCTAGAAAAAAAAAAAAAAAAAAAAAACGGGTAAATGTTTGCGTTGTCCAAATCACTGGATTTTTTGTTTCAAATTGATTCGATTTAAAAATTGAAATTAGAAATTGATTTGTCCTTCACAGGCAAGGAAGTGGTGTAAAACTGATGCCAATCCGTTTGCACTCCATGATTTCACCTGATGAACAACAGAAAGTCTTTAATCGAGCGCCACCAGGTCACCGTAAGGTAATTTTGGCAACAAACATTGCAGAGAGTTCTATTACAGTGCCTGATGTAAAATATGGTAATTCAAAAAAAGAAAATTGTTTAAATGGACATTTTAAAAATAGAATTTCGTTTTAGTAATTGATTTTTGTTTGACAAAATCCCTGATAACTGATACAAGTACAAATTTCACATCATTGCAATTGCATTGGGCTTCGAGGGCAAATTGTCGTCAGAGAGCTGGCCGAGCTGGACGTGTTATGAATGGAAGAGTTTATAGAATGATATCGAAACAATTTTATATGGTGAGTGAATAAAAATGTATTATCCCAATTTCTTTATATTATCTTAAATGTATTAGAATTATTTGGATGAATTTGGAATACCAGAAATGGTTCGCTGTCCTTTGGAGACTTTGGTTCTAAAAGCAAAACTTCTTGATATGGAACCGCCACCTGTTATACTTGCCCTAGCAATGACTCCACCAAATCTTTCAGACGTTCATAATACAATATTAGTGCTTAAAGAAGTTGGTGCTCTCTACAAAACAGTTAATGGAAAGTATTCTATCCAAGATGGGGATTTATCATTCGTTGGTCGTGTAATGGCTGCTCTTCCTTTGGATATTCGTGTCAGTCGTTTGATTATTTTGGGATACATTTATAGTGTTCTTGAGGAAGCTATTATAATTGGTATTTTATGTTAATTCATTATTTTAAGTAATGAAAGAAAAATAGGAGTATTTTCTTATAGCGGCGGGGTTGAGTGTGAAATCGATTTTTACTTTCTCTGACAAAAAGAGAGGCGAATTAGCCGCCTACTCTCAAAAACTAGCCTGGGCCGATGCCTCCGGTAGTGATTTATTTGCCATGCTAAAGGCCTATCGGGTGAGTCTCAGCTTATTATCATTATTTTTGTTTATTTTACATGATGTTGATACAAATCATAGGTTTGGTGTACAATGCGCGAACAACATAATATGAACGAGGAATCTGGCGAATACACCTGGGCTGATCGTTATTTCATAAATATTCGTTCCATGAAAGAAATGCACTTACTTGTCATGGAATTAAAGGAACGTCTTGCAAATTTAGGCATCAAAGAGACAACTGCCTATCAACGTATTCATTGGCTTGACCGAGAGAAGACTATTATTTTGAAAATAGTCATTGCTGGAGCATTCTACCCTTACTACTTTCTTCGTTCGAATTTGAATAATTCAGAAGCTGAAAGATCTACTTATCATACTATTTTCGGACATGATCCATGTAGCACGGTTTACTTTAATAATTTCAATACAAAACACATTGGCCAGTTGTATTCGAAATCGATTAAGGATCTTTTCAAGCAAGCTCGTATACATCCGAAAAATATTGACATTCGATTCCAGCCGGGTAGTGAAAAAGTTTTGGTAACTTTTAAGAGTGATCCTGAAGATGAATATGGAGGAGAAAGTAGTAATAGAGTTCAAGTTCCTGGATGTGTGCGGTTGGAGGTGTATAAGGCAATCAAAATGAGACACTTAAGGCTTCCGACTGTCATCAAAGTTATGGAGTAAGTAATTTAATAGTCCTTTTAAAGATTCTATCCTATCCTTTTGGGCTGTATACAAGTGCAATAAACATTAATATTTTTATTTATTCTGATTTCAGCGCAAGATCCGGAATAAACTATGCGGAAGAACGTGGAATTGGTGTCATGTTTGAAGGAACATGGGTTCCAACAAAGAAGCAAATCAAGAACCCAGAACTCGTAGTGATTCCCACTGTTTTTACAAAACGGACACGTGGATATGTGACACATATTGAACATTGTGGAAAATTCTATTTCCAACCTCTGACAGAAATGGAACGCCTAAAGGAAATCTCATCTTTGCTCAATTGTCCCGCAGCAGATGAACGTAAATTTCGCAATGCTTCTGCAGTCTCAAAGGGTATGCTTCTAGCCGCACCCTTTGAAAAAATATATTATCGTGCCAAAGTAGTTCAGGTGATACATAGTTCTCGACAGCATTTGGAATTCCGGGTAAGTCCATATGGTTTTTGTGTTTTAAATGAAAAATAAAATTGTGGTTTTTTTGTGGTTGTTTTTAGGTTCTTTTCATCGATTATGGCAATACGTCTATTGTTAACTTTACCGAATTGCGTCGTTTAAGCTTTGAAGCTGAATATCTTATAGACATCCCACCACGTGTATACGAATGCCGTCTGGCAATGGTGCAGCCTTCTTCGGTAAAAAGTCCCAGTGGAAAGTGGCTGGACGAGGCCATGGAATATATGCAAGAAGTTGCAGATGTGGGTGTAGTCGAATTAGAAGTATATTCGGTGGTAGACAGTGTGACTTCTGTACTTATTAAAATGGGTGACTCTACAGTGAACGATATTCTCGTCGAAAAAGGCTTAGCAAGAAAATCTGACGAGAATTTCATGTCCAAGGTAAAACAAAATTGCAAAAATTGTTTATTTTTTTATTAATTGTATTTATTTATTAATTAATTTCTTGTTTTCGATCCTAAGTCTGATCACGATTTACGCATGAGAAAACAGTCAGTTGCCGAGAGATTTGTACAGGAAGATTTTTCCAAACAAAACGAGGAATATTTGAGATCCATTCAACCAGAAGTTGACTTGGAAATCGATCCGCCACCACCGGAGTTATGCTTAAATAATATCTTTCTTAGAGGTCCTTTTAGTCCGCTGGAAGCCAAAATCTTCTCTGCAACTCGTGTCGGTGCTTGGAAGGGTGTGAATGTCGAGAGGGATTCAGTCAATTCAGTTTTGGTTGATACCGATCCTCAGGATGTTCATGAACGGTTAATTGTAGCTGCCGCTGTTTCTGAGTCTGCGGATCGAAGTTCACTCACGGCACGCCAAACTACCCTTATGCCAAACATTCAGGGTTTTGCGTCTCTAATGACACTGATATTCTGCCCGACAATGCATATTCACAGGAATTCCAGCAAATCTAAATACGTTTCCATTCTAGCTGGTCTTGGACATGATGAGAACTATAAACCACTGTTTGAAGAACACGACATGGTGTTGCACTTGGATTCGGAGATCCTTACAAACGATCTTGAATTGGTAACATGATTGTAATTGAGATCATGCCACGACAATAGTAATCTATATATTTTATTTAGATTAATCAAATTCGTTATTCCATGGACACAATTTTGTACACCGATCCAGGCGATGATAAACCAACGGTTTTGCCCAACATTCGCGCTGATCTTGCAGCTAAAATTAAAAGTCTAATTATAAAGTAAGTTACTTTAAAAACTTTTTAGTATTTAAAATTAATAACTACTCTTCTCCAAGGCTCTTGAGTAAGACTCGCAAGTATATAGAAACCCACGTTGATTCCCAGGATCATGTTTGGGTTTGTCCTGACGGAAGAGATGTCATAGAAAGTCCTCTGATTTATGGAACCAGATGCATCTTTCCCATGCACTCGGCTCTTCGTCTATACGATGAATCGTTTGATCGTATGCATGCGCTAAATGTACATTGTCGTGAATTACATCGAATGAAACAATTGTATGAATTGAAATTGTAATTTCTTGTATTTCTATTAATTCCAACTCTGTTTCTTTTTAGTGATGGATCTGTGGTGACAATAACCTGCCAACTTTGTGACCAAACTTTGGAGAACATTGTACATTTGAGAATTCATTTACTTTCACAACTCCATAGAGATAGAGAATATCAAATTAATTTTAAAGCTCCTCATTAATTAAGTTTAATCACCTTGTAACATTTTCTTTTATAATAATTTGACTCATTGAATTTTTTTTTTGTTAAGACTTTATAAAGACTAGAAAAGTGTTTAAGTTAGTTATTCTATATAATTAAATAATTTGGAATGCTCCCATCCATTGATTTTTTTTTTGATGAAATGTGTGTTGAATGTTAATCTGTTGCGGCTATAAAAAACCGGGTAAGTAGAGTTACCTGGAAACCTGAACAAATTATGAAATAAAACATAATTTTTTTTTACGGCAGGATACTATTGAAATGAGTATTATATTATAAATATTTATATTTTAGTGACAAATTAAATAAAAAGCAATCTGGGCTCATACTTTAATCCAAGCTCCTGATTGTTTATTTGAGTGGATCAGGAGATGTCTATTAATAGGTGTACTTAAGAAATAGTGCGACGGGTAAAAGCGACAGCTGACATTGCTTTCCGGATCCAGATCCCGAGTAGGATAAATGTGCGAAGTGCTACGAGTTGAGGCACATAAGACTGAATTAGTGCTCCTGTGCACCTAAAGCTAACGACATTGGACTGCGAGCTAGAAGAAAATGTGAATATCAGGGGGTTTTTGACATGTGGAAGTTCAACTTGTGCTACAGATAGATAGATAGTTTTATAGTTGATAATAGAAAAGTAAACAAATATTTACGGATTCTAACATATACACATATGTAAGTTGCAATATAATTACTAAGTTTTTATTTAGTTTATTTAAAAAGTTTTTTTTTTCTTTCATTTAAAATGGAAAAAAACCCTAGCATATAATTTGCTTTACATTTATTTTATGTACACAATTAAAAAAAATACCACAGTGGTATAAAATACACTTTTTAAATTTAATTTTAAAATAAAATATTTAATTATTTAATTTATTTATTTGATTAAGAATAAAACGTCAAAAATATTATCAAATGTGCACTTTTAAGCACAAATAGTATAGCTAGACATCCGATTAAGAGGCTTGCTGCATAAACCACAGATTTTACTTTTAAAAACTCCAAATATTTCCAAATTGAGTAGATTGTTCATGTCAAATTGAATGGTCGATTTCATGAAATTGTGTTCGATATTCATAATATTCTGCTCGTTAACGCCGACTCTGAAAATTTAAAAGTAAAAAAGGTTTTTATAATTTCTAACTTGATATATTAAAACCTTACCTGAATTCAAAGTCTTTTTTATCATCTGGATAAAGGAACGGACTTGATCTTATGTCCACTTTGTAGGTATTGTTAAGTCCTATGTAAACAGGTCCTTGGCTAGATACGTTTGTCTGAGGATTAAAGGTTAAAAATGATTCACCAAAATGAATTTTTAAGCCATAATTGGTTTGTTCTTCTTTCTCTGGTGGAATAAGGAATATTGCCATTTTTGGTTGCGTAGAACACTCTGCCGCCAATAGCGTTATGCATGATCCATTTCGTTTGAAATAATCGCTGATATTAAGGGGATGATCATCAAAAGTGCTCACCATCCCATTGATGATAGAGCATGACCCTGAAATTAAACATAAAAAATACATATTTAAAGTTGGGATATTTTTATTATTTACTTTTTAATCCAGTGTCATAGGAAAGCTGTTCTGATATATCGTATTTTGAATCCAATTTCTGAAGAAGTGGGATGTCATAGGTGGTCCAGGTGACATTATTGACTCCAATTATCAACTGGAAATTGTCGTTGGGAGTCTGAATTGAAACATCAAGTTCCTTATCGAGATTCAATCGTTCAACTTTCTTACTAGACAGAGCTGATACAAGGTGATCTAAGCGATTCGACCAAAGTGCGAACCATTCTGGCATCTATAAAAAAAAAATAAAATTTAAATTTTCGTTCCTCAAAACAATATTTAAAACGTACATCAGTAAATTTCAAATCGATACCATATCGAGTTATGGATGTAAAGTTTTCAAAATTTATTCGTTTGCAGTACTTCGATGTTGGTATTGGACTAAATTTAAGAACTTCCTTTGGACAATAGTTCGTGTCAATGAGTTCAGTGTCGTTTAGGAAGTATTGATGTGCATGCTCCGAAGGCTAGATTAAGATCAATGTGAATTATCTGCTTTTAAAAGTTTGATATTGATGATCGAATGAAACTTACCCCTGCAGTGGCAACCATAACAACTTTGGACGCATCACTTGGACAAGATTCTTCTCCTAATGTCTTACCAAATATAATCTTTCCATCAAGTGTATGTGGTCGTTTTGTGAAAACCAATGGTGAATATGTAAAGTTAAGACAAGCCTGAAAATATTCAATATAGTGTGAAACATTTAAAATTGTGTAAAGTTTCGTTGGAATTTGTTTTAATATTTTAAACTATGGCATTAATGGACTATAAAGCTAAATTTATTAGTACCTACTACTGCTAAATTTAACCAGATGGAACCATTTTTGTAGTTCTTCTTTGAATTTTCTAGGTTAGGAATTGAAAAAAGAAGTGGAAAGAATAATGAAAATTTCTGCACCGCAAAATGTTAAGAAAATTTTGAGTTTTGTAAGGCCTATTTCTTAGTATCGGCGCAACGTTTGTGCCAAATGTTTGGCAATTTTAGTAAAGCCTCTTACTGATCTTTTAAAGATAGGTAAGCAATTTAAGCACCTAGATGATTGGCCTTCGGAAAGTCCAGATTTGAGCCGTTGAGAAAATTGGTTGTGCTCAGAAATAAAGTGTGTGGGTTGCAAAACTTCTCACAGCAATTTGTAATGTCATCTTCCTTAGCACTTTAGTGGTCAGTTGCAGCATCTTTTTAAGGTCTGTATATAAGTGGGCATTTTCTGCGTTCTGAATGCATAAAAAACACATCTGTTGTTTTTTTGTTTTAAATAGAGGTCATTCCTCATTACTGTACACTCAACCGTACACACTTGCCTTTACCACTTACAATAACACAAAATCTAAATCCTAGCAACGTTGAATTTTTAGTGTTTGTTTAATCGAAATAATAAAACAAACAAAAAATAACAACGAAAATTACAAAATAAAATTGGAAAATAACCATAATTCAAATCCTGTGTACCAGAAATTCAAACCAAAAAAATTTTACAAGAAAATGACATCTGTAAGTACTGAGTTTTTTTAAAATAAATAAAATTAAACTTGTAATTAAGAATTTCACATATTCCTTATCAGCTAGAAGCCAAGCGCACGCAGTTCCGGAAGTACTTGGAAAGAAGTGGTGTTGTTGATGCCCTCAGCAAGTCGCTAATAAAACTTTACGAAGAGCAAAATAAGCCCGACGATGCTATTCGTTTTGTACGCAAATATATGTGCGAAACCTGCCCAGACGATGCCATGTATGAAGCCCTTAAAGTCGAAGTAGAAGAAGCTAATCGTACAATTAACCGACTGCAACAAGAGCTGGAAACGATGAAATCAAAAGTGTAATATGTTCTTTTTTTTAAGTCTATATGACCCATCTACCATCGTTACTTTCTTTATCACGTATGTACCTATTTCAAAATCAGGAAACTAACCCCCGATGAGGTAGCTTCAATGATAGATTCAGGATTTAAAGCCCTCATGGAAGATGAGGAGTGTGTAGATTCTTTGTTGCGCAAGCACTTCACAAAAGAAATTTGCGATGACCTTAAGAAAACCATAACCCCGGCACCGGTAGAGGCGAATCTACTAGATTGCTTGAAATCTGGATTCGAGCACCATTCATCATCGGTTGGGGTATACGCTGCCGACGCCGCATCGTATGACGTCTATCGGAGTCTTTTTGATCCCATAGTAGTAGATTACCATGGCCAGTCTGAAAATGCAAACGAAGAGCGTCTGCAAAAGGATTCGGATTGGGGTGATATAGATGAAATCGAGAACCTCGATCCGGATCACAAGTACATTGTTTCAACAAGGATTCGCATTGCTCGCAACTTGGTCGAATATCCTTTTTTTCCCAAGATGACTGAAGAGCAATTGTGTGAAATCGAACAAAAGGTGGGCTTCTGGATGGTGATTCCAAAATATTTTCAATGCGTATTATGATTAATTTTAGATTACTGAAGCAGTTGAGTCCTTGGATGGGGAACTCGCTGGGGTATATTTATCCCTGAAGGATCTGGACATAGACACCCAAGCAAGTATGGTGAGCCGTAGAATATTGTTTCGCAAAGGTGACGAGTTCCTTACAACGGCCGGTTGCTATCGTTTTTGGCCAACGGGTCGTGGTATTTTCCACAATCCAGCAGAAACTTTTTTGGTGTGGGTTAATGAAGAGGATCATTTACGAATCATATCAATGACCCCAAGTGGTGATCTGAGTGAGGAGTTTAAGATTATTTTAGTTTATACAGTTTTTAACCTTGATTTTCTAGGTGATGTTTATCATCGAATGGTAAACGGATTGCGTGCTCTAGAGGAGCGTTTGAATTTTGTCCATCATGATCGTTATGGTTTCTTGACCGCCTGTCCCAGTAATCTGGGCACCACTCTTCGAGCTTCGGTGCATATACGTCTGCCTTTGCTGTCAAAAAATATGGATAGATTGAAGACCCTGGCGGATCAGTCGAATTTTCAAATTCGAGGAACTGGAGGCGAACACACTGATATCGAAAATGGTATCATGGATATTTCGAATAAACAACGTTTAGGCCACACAGAATTTGAATTGGTTAAAATGTTGCATGATGGCATAACAGAGCTTATTAAAGCCGAAGAAGATGAAGAAATGAATGAGTAGAGTGTTTTAATGAGATTTTGATGAAAATAAATTTTATTTTTACTTTACTGAGAGATATAGTTTTTTACGTAAAAAACAAATTTAGGAAAAGGAACTTAGTTAGTTTTTCAGTCGCCATTTAGTTCAAATTTACAACTTTACTTACTACACAAGTTTTTACCTTCAATTGATCGTGCAGAAAAAACTACGTTGTAACTAAGAATCTTTTATGAAAAGATAAAAATTGATTATACATTTATGCAAGTTGTTTCATATAAAAATGAAATTATTTTTCCTTACTTACAAGAAGGCACAAGATTAATTACAACTATCATACCCGGCAAACTTTGTCTCGCCTCTATCTAACGCTTTCAGATAACAGTGAGTTAATTACAACCAGTGTTAGTTCAAATGTCAATGTTATTTATATGAGTGGAATTGAAATCAGTCTCAAGAATAATCAAAAAAGGCTGTATACCAATCTGCGAACATGTAACGTACGCCTGACCGTTCAAAAAACAAGGAAAACTTAAACTTATTTTCTGAAAAATATGATCGAATTGATTAATATCGAATTGAATTCAATTGATTGTATTGCGTGTACGTTTGTGGATGTGATAACGCTAAGATAAATAGTAATTGCTTTTCCGGAATTTCCCAAGTTTGCTACTAAGGTTTTTCTTCTCTTCTATTCGAAAAAATTTCACAAAAAAAATAGATATTTTCGATTTCCAAATTTTTTGGAGGGTTTTCCGAGATTTTTTCGAAGACAAATTTTTCCTGGCAATTAAAAACAACTAAGAAAAAAAATATAAACAAATCAGCAAATAATAGGTCTGTTCCAAGTGTGTGAAATTCGCCGAAAATTACCGAAAAACTGTGAAAAGCTGTTCCAAGCTATACATTTTTCGTAGTTTTTTTTCCCACCCTGCGAATTTCAGCCACAAAAATTTCTGTGCACAGAAAATTGAAGACTGTCAAACTAAAAAAAAACATTTGATATTTCAGTTTTGTCGTTAAAATAAACGATTTTTTTTAAATTGAATTTTAAATTCTAATTTTCAATATGGATAACACTAGTATTGAGTTTCAAATCGAGTCCTCAGACTCTCTTGAGCACTCTAATTTTAAAAATCCATTTTTTTTAATTAATTTTAAACAATTAGAAACTTTCGAATAAAATTTGTTGAAATGATTTTTTGTTGACATTTTTTTGACGTTTCGTAGAGTCTGTGATTTTCTGTGAAATGTCGTTCCACTTCGTTGTGCACAGTTTCTCTCTCGCTGAGAGAATTTTACCCCCATTCCTTAAAAAAATGTGTGCTGTGAATTTCTGTGCACAAAACACTTGGAACAGACTTAATAAATAAGTCATAAGGTAAGGAGGTTCATTTTTAAGCTGAGTGAAAAGAAATAATCAACTGCTATTGTCAAAAGAAAAGTTGTCAATTTTCGACGGGTAACCAAACACAAATTTGTTCAACCTTCAAATTTCTTATGTCGTCCGATCTAACCCAATTCTATATAAATACATTTTCTGTAAAATATTTTTGAAACAACACGTTCTAACGTAAAATTATAACTTTTATCTGATTAAAAATATTAGCATCAGCTTGGAAAGTTTTTTCTTTATTACTTCATAACTGGAACTAAAATTTCTTCAACAGATTGACTTGTTTTATTGGATTTCAAGAATTATAAGAAAGTCACATTTGAAGCTAAATCGTATGCCCAAAGGCAAAACTCAGTATTCAACTTCGTCAAAATGACATTTTGCTTGGTTTAATCCCAAAAATTGTATTTTTAAAACAGAGAGTTTAACTTTTAATGCGTCATTCTCTCGTGTTGTTTCTCTCTCTAGTTCAAAACATTTCTAAAAACTGGAATTATTGGAATTTCAGAAGCATTTCCCCATTCATAAGTCAAAAATCTAAGAAAATAAATTACCTTCCAACCATTATCATTCGATCCGGTTG
This sequence comes from Scaeva pyrastri, assembly GCA_905146935.1. Taxonomy (NCBI): domain Eukaryota; kingdom Metazoa; phylum Arthropoda; class Insecta; order Diptera; family Syrphidae; genus Scaeva; species Scaeva pyrastri. The sequence continues at coordinate 80,613,067 of LR989927.1, forward strand.
TTCGTTCAACTTTTCCAATGACATTATACCATTTGGTTTTAGTAGATTGTTTGAAGTCCATTGTTGTGTTCCATTTATGTAAGATATCATTTGATATATCATCTGTATGAATCATGGTGAAGTCAAAATGCTGTCCCACATTATCATCTCCATTTATAATTTGCGTATTGCAAAAGCATCCTTCAATCTTAGATTGTGAAAACAAAAAGATTATTATTCAAAATAAATTAATAAGTTTCTGATAGTTACAACAATTTAAAAATTCCTTACTTTTGTGCTCTTGTCATTTGTTACTAACAATGAAAAATTGCGATCATGTCCCAAATGAATTGAACTTAATTGAGCCACTCCAAAAACATGCATAAGAATATTAATGATGCTACTCCTTGAAAAGCCACTAGAAAATAATAATTAAACAAATATTATGTACATATTTAAATTAGCTAATTTAAAAATATGAATAAAACATAATGGTTTTCATTAAGCATATAAACCTCTGCTAACTTTTATATTGGAAAGGTAAACTTTGCTGAAAATTTTATTTAAAAGAAACTTTAAGAACTGAGTGTATATTGTCTGGAAGTCTCAAGCCTTCACTTTTGAAGATAAGGGGTTCATTTTGGACACAATTTCAATTTTCCGGCCATCTAGTAACTGATTTATGGTATTTCTCTTTCTTTGACCAAACCTTTTGAAACTAACACCTATTCCTCATTAAGAGAAGTTAAGGTAATTTTTCTGACAGTTTATAGATTTAAATATACGTTGACGGTTGAAAACAAGCCATTACCAAATAAAATAAAATTACTTCTTAAAATATTCGGAATTTACGGTTAATAACTTTACCTTTAAAAATATTTGCAGTGAAGGTGTTTTTTTGTATATTAATTAAATGCAAACAATTCATCTCATGTACAGAAAATTTGCTTAATTTTTTAATTTTTAATTTGTTTCATTACATGATTTTTTATGATTGCATTATTTAACATTTTTGCTATCTGATTTATTGTCTTAGTGAAAAAGTTCAAAATTCTATTGTTAAAATTTTGGAGTAGTGTGTGGGTGTCATTATTTCTGAATCAATTTGCGAATGGATTTATAGATTTTAAATTAGTATGCATATCTAAATAGTTTGTTATATTAAAATATTTTTGAAAATGACAGCGACAACCTGTCACTTTTTTCAAATGCTTATTGTAGTATTTATAAAATAAAAATAAGAAATATGTATATCTGAGTTTCCGTACTTTTCCATAAATTCCGATTTAAGTAGCATTCCACAATATTTAATAAGCTCATTATGATTAGTGTTCATTGCCAACGATACGCCGAGATCATCTGAATCATACTTGAAAAGCTGAAACTATTACAAAAAATTATTTAAAGTTCATGAAATATTTTTGGAAACAAATGAACACAAACCAATCCTTGTTTCCTTTCGGGCAAAATAAGTTCTTCAAAAGGTTGAGAGGATGATTTAGTAATGAAACCTTTAGTAGATGTAAGTGATCTTGATTTAAATGACATTCCACTTGTTAGTTTCTCTGGTCTAGAAAATGAATACTTGAGACAAACACTTGATATATTCAACACAACGTCATTATTAAATGGAATATAAATTAGGAATCCTTGTTCACGATTGATCTCATGATCCAAATTCAAAAACGGATTATAACTTCGACTCCGACAAGATGCATATGACGAATATCTAAAACAAAATTTACATTTAATAAAAATGAAGAATCAAAATTAAAACATTAATTTTCACCTTGCGTCAATTTGATGAGTTCTCTTTATGGCATTTGGTAATGTGTGTTGGGTTATGTTCCCCCTCAATGAAGTCAAAACTGTTGTTTCCAATAAAACATCAGCTGCCGTACCCAATACCGTTGGGACAGCGTATTTTGTCATAAAAGGCCATCTCACTGTCTGCATGTTGATGTGACTGTCAGTTGCAATGAGGAAGCTCAAACGACTCATCACTGGAAAATACCAACAGTTAATTCAAGAAACATATTCAGAATCTTATAATTCGCTGCTTAATTACAATCTTGATAGCTTAAATTCATGTAGCTTTGTTGATTCAGATAGAATGACAAAACCGTTTTGCCTTCCATTTGTACAATTAACTCCAAGTGAAGGGGCTTATTTTCGATACGCGGAGCTTTCAAAAGTTCTAAAATGGTTTTTAGATTTTCAAACTTAATTGTATTTGCTTCAGGCTTCATGAGTCTTCCAATAACTGCATCAGGAAGGCCACGAGCTTTGATGTACAACTTAAAAGATAAAAAAAGCAAATTTTAGAACTTGAAATGATTGCAATCTCTTTTTTAATAGATATACAACTTACCGCTAGCTGTCCGGTAAACTTTCCTAGAGCTTCTGTGTCAAACTTAAAATACATAACAACGGGCAAATCCGAAACGGGATCTCCAACGATAAAAGCTTGAAGCATAGCTCCGATTCCGAATTTGGAGTCACGATAGTCAAAAATATAGTTTCCTGTTACCCAGTAACGTGGTTCCGGTTTTTGTGGTAGATGTCGATGCATGTATGACAGCAGACGACGTCTTTGAGAGAAGAAAAATAAAGAACGTTTTTAATGTTTTATTCTGTGTTCACATTGGAGTCTTTTGTTGAATATGGTCTTATATGTTGTTTGGGTTTTTCTTTTTTTGAATCAAATTCGAAAAATTTTTTTAACTTACAAATTCTGGTAACAAGGGAATGTGGTTTCCGAAATACTTGTAATTGTTGTTCTATAGTAATTTATCATATGAGGACATGTTTCACTTTGGATGATCCGATGAATACTTATCAAACGTGCTGGAGTCGGATTTGAAATAAGAAGCAATGTAACAGCTGCAACTCGCAATTCAAGAGTTGCATTTTTTGATTCGAAAATTGGCCAATAAATTTCGTAAATCTAAAGATAATTTTTTTTTTTTTTAATTTTGAAATCGCGAAAAAATCATTTATTGGAAGTTTTTCAAAAAAATACCTTGTCTGGACGAGTTGTGGCCAAGGGTAATGTAGCCCAAGCAGCTAAAAATTTAATATCAACATCTTCGTCATCGTTATTAACTATTGGATCTAAATAATTGGCAACATTGCCGAGTTGTAAGTTACTTAAGCCTTGTAGGTATAACATTTTATTTTCATAGTCATGTTCATCTGAAAAAAAAAAAACAAAACAAAATATTTAGATAAATTAAATATTCTAATGTTAATTATGATTTAATCTGAGATCAAATTTGTAACTATGAGACCCTAATGTTTGGAACATAAAATTCTATTTAAGCACTCGGGCATTTAAGCATGCGGCCACACTGGTAATTTTGTAATCATTCTGACATAGAAAAATTAAATTTGATTTAAAACGTTTTATGATGGGAAATAAGATTAGACTAGAGAAAAACTGAACACTTTCAAATTCTTCAAAAAAATTTTAATAACAATGACAGAGTCTAGAGAGGGAAATTCGATAGAAATAATTGTAACATCAAACAAATGACAGACATTTTAAAACTATGTAATACATATGTAGGTTGATTCGGTAAGCCCTTTTGTTTTTTCATAAAGCTACACACAATTCGAAAACTATTTAAGCCAATATGTAGAAATATGTCAAAATTGGTTATATGAAGTTAAATATGAATATAAAACATTGATACTAAAAACAAAACCATAGAGTTGGCACCGTTTAAATGGTTGCGAGTTTTTAATGCATTTTTGGTTCCTCCTTTTGACATGATGACGCATGTATACTTATCATTAAAAAAATGCAATCGAGAGCAATTATTGCATGTTTTTGACATTTCTGTTAAAGCTTCTGCGAGAAATGGATTGACACAGCAACTTCAACAGCAACTTTGACAGCCACATCACACATTTTAGAGCCAGTCGTTTTAAATGGCTTTGAATACATTTACACAGTAACAACTACATATGTACATAATATCGACATCAACTTTAGACTTAAATCCTAAATTCGATGTTGCTATGCAAATGCTGGCCACATTTTACAAATACTAAACAAAATAATGTCAATAGCGCTGTTCACGTTGTAATCTGTTACACATGACTTTTGATGCAGAAGTTTTCTTTTCTGTCCGAGTATCGCATTCTCCTTTTTTAAATTTGCTTATTTTTTTTGAAAGAGTTTCGATTTAAACTTTTGTTAAAAGATGTATGTAAGTAACCGACAGTATTCTGAACAATTTCACTCTGTGACATTTAAATTTAACACCTGTCATTTAAAAGAATTGAAGAAGTGAAGAAAGTAACATGTAGGTACCTCTGAAAGTTATTTTCCAGATATATGTACATACGTACATACATATACATATGTATGTACATTGTACATATGTACACATGAGCAACGAGAAGAACTTAGGAATGTCTTATTTCGGCAAGAGCCATATTCTAATGGTAAATCTTCTTTAATTTCAAAATACTGATCAACAATAACTTTTCTTCTAAAATTGAGGATCTGTTTACCGTTTGAAGGAAGAAGAAGCCAAAAATAATCCAAGTCGGACTTGAAGTCTACAAGATCACCGAAATGTAGGCTTTGAGAAACTTAAAATCCTTCTTTAAAATTAAAGGACATGGTAAGGTGTCTTCCCCGTTTCTTTGTTTTTGCTTCAACATTGTTAAGCATTGCAACTTTTTCATTATTTCAATAGAAGAAGATTTGCGATCAATCGGGTTGTTCTGGGAGCTTGTTATGTAAAACGATAATTGTAAATAATACTGCGTATTCATTAAATTACAATTACGAGAATCGAGAGTTGTAGTTAAGCAAACGAAACTCGTGTTTTATTATTTGACTATGAGTAAACTCGTAAATAAAAGCGAAACTCGTTTGAAATAAACGAGTGAAATTGACTTTCGATTGGCTTTCGTTTTATCTATTTAAAATTGTGTTTTTGTTCGTTCATCATTAAATATATTAAATAAATATTTATAGACCTCCAATGCCAAACAGTTTATAACTAAATACAATTTGGGAAAGACTAGATTTTTCTGAAAATGAGAAGAATTTTGAAAGATGACATCTTAAAAACTTGATGTGATAAAATAAAAAATCAGATTCAAGCTTTGGCTATCAAAAACCTTCGAATTGCTTATTCATCCATCTTTATTGAAAAACATACTGATTAAATAATAGCCAATTTGACACATACACAACATACATACATACATTATATCCCGAACTTACTAATCTACAACTTACTTAGAAATAGATTGAAGTATTTTTGAACAAACATATCGAAGAAGTCCTTTGATATCCCTCTGCCTACGAAGACATTGTGCACTAGTGTAGCGAAGCTCAAAATAGCTGCTTGTCTTACCTCCGGTCGATCGGGACCTATTATAAAAGGAATCATTGTTCTTCATAAATTGTTCACAATTATTTCCAAAGTAAAAAAGTATACTCACCTAGTGACAGGAATGCTTCACATTCCTTTACCAGATCCTTGGACAGCTCGAAAATATGAAAGGGCAATGAAATCAACAGTTGCACTGCAGTGGTGGACTTGATTTGCTTCTCCATCACCAGGTCCCTTGTCAGGAGTACGGAGGCCTTTGTACCGATTCGAGGAATAATCTCATAGAAGATATTACGTATGGTCTCCTGTCGGTATGACGTTCCGATATCCAGTTCGGTGTAAAGTTTCTGCAGCGATTCGTAATCCATTTGGGAGAATACTTTTATTATTTCGGACAGGGTGCTGTCATAGGGTTCGCCAAACTTCAAATCCGAACTCTCCAGACCTTCGGCCATGGTATTGAGCATAACCGATGCATTGCTTTTTAAATGTTCCTGCAATTGCGGATGCCTGCCACCGGTTGGATCATTCGGATCCAATGGAAACAGTTCCAGTCCGGATGGAGTCGTTGCCATTGCTGTTTCAATATCAATGGGAATGTCGATGGTGGTTTCGTTCAGGAAGTTCAACAGAAGTCTGCACAATTAGCATTGTTGCCAAGTGGTGGGTGGTATGCATGAGGTGGTTAGCAAGGGGCAAGGGGGAAAGAAAACATTTTAAAACAAATTACATTCTATTACTCTGTGCGGGGAAAGGTTGGATGTGGGTGGGAGTTAATCAATGTGAATCTCTTACTCTGAGTTTATGTACTGCGCCTCGCCTGTGGACTCGAACGTGTGGATAAGAGTGTTGCCTCTTACGTGGGCCATGCTGAGGAAATACTCGGTATCCTTGTGCGGAAGCAGTCCGTAAACGGCTTCGTTTCCAATTATAACGTTCTTTTGAAAATCGAACTCGCACAAATTTGGTGGTACATTACTGCGGGTTATGTGCACGGCCTCCGCATACGGAGCACAAGTTTTAAGTTCGGGAGTCTTTCGGATGGATATGTAGTTGGTCTTGTTGGACACAAAGTACTCAGTGGAGCATTTGCCATGGATGCCCGTCTGTTCAGAGATAATTGGTTACAATTTGAATTGTTTACTTGCTGCGTTACCTTTGGTTACCTCATCAACAACAAAAGCTCCAACCGATTTCATTTGAAATTGCAGCGTGGATGCTATTGCCCTTTTCAGATTTGTCGACCAAATCGGATCGTTGTCTTTGAACAGCAAATGCGATATAGTCCCTTCTTTGGTGAGGACGATTTTAAATGGCTTATATGGGGGATACATTTCTTTGTTTTGTAGGAACTTTTCACCTGAGTTGTTGAGTCGCACTTCATCTATTGAAAGCTGAAACATTTAAGGACTTTGTGTTTTAGGTTCAACAAACATTGATAGATACGAGTATATGGGCTAATTTAAAATTTAATTGGGTATTGTTGAGCTATAGCATCTTATTGGGTTTAAAATTTACTATCACTTTAATTAATAAAATTATGAGTAAGAACAGAACAGAACAACAGAAGTTTTATGATTTTTAGTTTTATCCATAAGTCAGACGATAGAAGAATACCTGCAACTTAATTTGGAAAGAACAATCTCCATTTTTGATTCTATCAAATTTGACTGCTTATGAGTTATGATTTTGGATAAAGCTTACAACCTTTCTGGCTTTATGAAAAGGTGACCTATAACACTGTTTGTCAATAATGACTATTAACTCTTCAATTTATTGAAAAACTAATTTTGTCTAAGGAAAATATTTTGTAAAATAATTTAACTTAACTCTAACTTAACTCTTAACTTTAACTCATTTGCTTTAAAATTGTAGGTTTAAAAATGTTTCAGATCTCTGATTACCTACCTACATCTTGACAAAAGAATACAATTTAGACCGTTAATAATAACTTGAGAACGAATTGACGTATGGACGTTAAAATGTATAATTAATAAAACAAAATATTAGTGAAATAGTTAACTGCGTTAGTTTTCCGGATTTCCTTTAAAGTTCAGTATAATTCCTTTTTTAACCAAGATGACATATTGTAAAAACAAACAGATCCTATACATAGGTTCATACGTATTGAATACTGTCACATGATAAAATGACAAGTAAATATAAACAATATAAAACGATCCATAAGTAGTCCATGATATCATTTCCAAACTGACCACACAACTACAAGAGCAGTTTACGTCTATTCAATATCTTTCACAGACTTATTTGTCAATCAAATACTTACAAGAAGTTGATAATAAACAATGACGTATGCTCATAAATACAATAAAATTATATCAGCTGTACCACAACATTATACAAAGTAATTATTGAGCTGATATACATATGTATGTACATAGAAACACTTGATAACAAAAAACCGTAATCATCAACGCAGTAGGTAAAACCGGCAATACATGACATGAACAAAATACAGATTAATAACAGATGTTTAGTGACGATCCGTCAAAACAGTCCATTCATAAAAAAAACGAGAGGTTAATTTGATTGACACTACTTGCTCAGTTGCGGAATTTTCATGTGTTTTTCTTTTGTTTTATACATTATGTACATATGTATATTTTTTTTATTAAGAACTGCTGACACTTTCATATTCAATATAACTATAACTGTACCATTGTTGACATAAAGGGGCAGAGTACTGCTGGAAGCTGGTCGTCGGGTTGGTTAGTTTTTCTACATAATATGCAAATTGATAATGAATTTATTGATAGTGGTAGAAATATGATTTTTGTATTCAACAATGCTCTGATTATTTATTTGGTTGTAAAAGTTTAATAATATTAATTTATTTAATTTTTTATGTTATTTATGTATGTATTATGATGTCAAAAACAAAAAAAATCATAAATGTCATCAATATCGAATAACGATATGACATTTATTTTGAATATAATCAGAAAATATTTTTGCCATAATATTCGAAATTGTATCAATATTTGATCGTGATTATTTCTGAAAAATCTTTAAGGGAAGTGATTAGATATTAAACAGGAATCAATACAAGAATATATGGTCCAGGACATGAACATAGGGAACTTTTTGCGCCGAATTCAAATTTTTTGAAAACAAAGTCTAGCAATTTGGGACAAAATTTGCCAAACAATTCAGAAAAACTAAATTTGACATTTCCTTATTCTGAAAATTACCTATTTTAAACTAGAATTGCTCTTACAGGCAAATACGTGTGAATACACTTTTTGGTTAATGCACATGATCATTTTAAGATTTAGGGACTAAAGTGCAAGTTCCAATGAACTATCTATATTAATTTTTATACAAAATTACAATAATATCAATTATTGAAATTGCCATTTTGATATAGCTATATTTCTGACACATATTTTTCTCCTATTCAGAGCAACATTGAGAATATTTATGTAAAGTTGCGAGCAACTTACATTTATGTGAGTTTAAAGAAACGTGAAATTCAATGTGAATTTACAACAGTGCAAATCGCACGCAGTTTTTTCTCATTCAAATCAAATAAACTAACTTCCTCGCAAAAATATTTTTTTTATTATGAGTAAGTATTAAAAACCAACACAATCCAGTTGTTATCCGGTTGAGATAAAAAATGTTCGTATGGACATAGGGGTTGATAATAATTTGCATTCAGCGATAAATTTTGTACATATCGAAAAACTTTTAAAGAATTGCTAAAAAAGTTCAACAGTATTCTCTCTCTTAAGTTATTAAAAAAAAATTATGGGAAAATAATTTGCTATAATTTCTTACTAACATTATATAAAGTGACTTATTTGGCGATTGATATATTATTTGGATTTGGCAAAACAAAAAATTAAAAACTTCAATAAAAGTTTTTTTTTTATGTTTTTTTCTGGTCGCTATAACTGGCGCTAAAATCCGTTTTAGAGGTATGATATTAGCCTTTTCGGTAGCAAAAAATTTACAAGACCGAGACTTCGAGACAGAAAAACGACAGGGCTTCTAATTATTTTTATACTACTAAAACAGTAATTTCAATAGAATTAGAGTATTGTTCAATTACAAAATATTGGTCTTTTTAGAACGATACTAAAGTAATTTTAGAATGGTATTACTTAAAAACAAAGTTAGGGAAATTTAAAACTTTTTACCATATCCACATATGAAAATCACAAAATAGAAACCGGAAAGAATCTTTTTGCATTTGAAGTTTAAGATTTTCTTGCATAATACTTTTTACTCTCTTTGTGACAATATGTATGTATATTGTAGAAGAAATTGTTTGAAATTGTTTGTCTTAAATATTTTTGAAACTAAGTTGCATAAATATCGAGTTTTTATACTCTTTTGTGATAACTATATAAATTTGGTACACACAGGCGTATACGTAATTTTTTTGGATTTGATTTTTACACAATTTTGCACCATGCCTTGGCTTACAAGTATTTAAAAAGAAAAGGAAACACATAATTATTAATAATAATTGGTTATAACCGAAAAAATCAAATTGTATCGTAAGAGATAAATCAAATGTTCGTTGATGTCCATAAAAAAACCGCATATAACGGAAATATATAAGTCACAGTACTTTTAAGTATACTTTTTTTTCTGATAAAACTAAAAATTAATCTCTTCTATAGATTGAAATTTATTTCAAAGTAAGGCTCAAGTATTTAATGTACTGCATTCCAGGAGGTGAAGTACAACTCAAGTACTTAAAGTGTCTAATACTTGATATTTTGTACCATAACCAGGGTTCTGAAGTACAAGAAGGAGATACTCTATTACTTGTAGTTGAGAGATGACTCGTGAAATTAATGCTTAAGTACGAGCAACAGTAATTCTCCTTGGTGCTTAATTTAAAGTACTAGTACATTTCCTTTGGAAGTTATAATTTTAAGTATCAGTATCGGGGCTGGAATTTTCACTTTTTTTTAATTCCTTTTAATGCCTTTAATATTTTAGTTCCTTTTCAAGTACAAAACAAATTGAAAGTACCTACTTGAGGAAAAATTTTTAAATATTTAAACGAGACATTTTTAATTTTGTTAAAAGAAAAAGTAGATAAAAGCTTTTTTTTATCAAAATAATAGCAATTGATTTTTAAGTCTCCTATTAAACTTTTATGAAAACAAAATAAAATCTTTGTCAAGTTAAATAAAATCACATTAAATCTAATAATGCGTATACGCTTATGTTTTTTTTTTTTGTTGAAAACTTAACCATATCATTAATTATTACTTTATAAAAACAAAAACTTACAGCTGCAGCTAGTGTTTCCAAGCTTTGTCTTTGAAGTGTTAGCTTCCCTCTAACTACCCATCCAGATTCAGGTGGTGCCGGATGGTCATCGTCCTGTGGAGATTTTGCTCCTACCGCAACATTTCCCTCATACTCGTAGAGCATTTGTTTATTTATTCCAATAATATTAAATGTGCTACCAGCATCCATAATAATAATTATTATTAAAAGTGAATCTGAATCAAGAGAATATACAAAAACAAAAATAATGAAACAGAATTCAAGACGAAGTCATCATCATTTATTTTATTATTGACACTGATATTCGTTTATTTCCAAGAAAAAAAATTTAAAATAAAAATAAAAACCATAGCCATTTTAATAAACAAAAAAAAATTATTAAATTTTGTGATCACCACACAACTAAAGAATATCGAAAAAAAAAATAAACTCTCATCTCACAAAATGTTGATAAGAATTATCGACAGAGCAAAAAATTAGACGATTTTTTAATATATACATACATATATGTACACAGGAATTTATATAAAAACAACTTCAACAAATAACTTATCAAAAAAGGATGTTAATTCAAATTTATTTCTAAAGAAGGATGCTGGGATCTTCATTTTAATTAATATATAAAACTATAAAATATCAAAATCAAATCGATAACATACAAAATAATACTGAACACTTGTGACGGTTCCTCATTTTGCCGCCGCGCCGGAAACACTTTCTTTTTGTTCACTTTTTTTAAATATATGTATATATATAAATTTAATATATATGTATATATATAATTAAAATTAACGGCTTGATAATAAAAAAAATATAACGAGATATTTAACAGTATAGAGCCACACGGTTATATAAAAAATGGAAAAGAGTCGATAACACTGATAAGGTTCCTTAGTGCGCGCGTTCAAAAGCAATAAGTTAGACAGAGATAGAAGATTCTGATATCATGCTTTTCGGTGCAAGATGCGCGTCTCGATTTTCGAAATTTCACCAAGATCAGAATTAATCAGAATTTGTCCGCTATCCTCGACGTTTGGGACCAAGACTGAGACTGAATGAAATCGAGACTGAGACTGGGATCTGGGACTGAGACAATTCAGAGAGCGAGAGAGCGAGAGAGAGAGAGAGTTAATTGGCCGTCAAGTCGAGTTAAATTTGATTCCAAGATCAAGTAGTACCAATCAACGATGATGACGAACGTCGTCGCGTCGTGGTCGTCGAAATCGTCGGAATCGTCGTTTCGCCGCCCACCGCACTGCTGCTGGAGGAAGAGGTTATACTGTTGGTTGAAGGCAGTCGACGCTACTGCTACTGCTGCTGCTGCTTTTACCACCCGCGTTGCGATGTTCGACGTTCTTCCAATCCCATATTCCCAACCCAACCAGTGCTCTCAGGCTGGGAGCTGATAAGAGGAAAGAAAATGTTGAGGAGTCAACTTCAATCGATTGCTTTAGTTTCAGTGGTCATTTAGTGTGACCAATGGTCATTTATGCACAGTGCAAAGACACCATAGTAAATTATTTGAATATTTTGATTTAAAAAAATTACAAAATATCAAATTTTAATACCGAGAAAAGGGTCTATCAATAAAAGCACACATAAATGTGAAGTTATGTGATCTTAAATATAGAAACTAATAATTTTTCAGTAGATGGGTTCTGAAAAAACTTCCATAATTTTTACAAAAAGATACACAATATACACCTGTTTAAGTGACTACATAAGTTGTTGAAGAGTTTTCTAAGTAATGGGCTTCATCACTGATAAGGTCATATTCAGTGATGAATCCCATTTTATTATAACTGAACACCTTTAGACTTTATTCTTTGTGGCCAAGTAAAAGATAAGGTCTATGGTAACACTCCACAGTCGATTCAAGACCTATAGTTATCGAGGACATCAAGCTGTAAATGTGTGAATGGGCCATTGAAAATGTTATGAATAGAGTATGGTGATGCAATTGTAGCCGTGTTGGCCATTTGGCTGAAATTGTGTCTTCTTAAAAAACAGACGCCATAAGACATTCATAAAAAGTCAGCAACTTTTCAAAAATGCAATGAGGTTCCTGACTACTTTAAGATATTTTGAGCGTGCCCTATAATTGTTGCAATATTTGAAGTCTTCAAAGTCATGATTAAGGATAACTACCCTTAAGGGTAAATAAAGAAGTTATACAGTGATAAAATTTATTTACATATTATTTAAATAAAAAATGTTAAGATAAAAGAGAACCAAGGTTCCAATGTGGTTTGCCAACTTTTTTAAAAATAATTCTATACAAAAATAAATTTAAACGTACATTGTATGCACATAAATGTAAAAAGCATGTTTTCTTCTAAATCTACTTTTTCACTTTTATTCTCATAATTTTTCTTGATATTATTTGAATTAACTATGATTAAAAAAATTTAATTACTAAAAATTACTATCAACCGTCGTAATCCCATTAACAGATTTGGAAATGAAAGATGGTGTTCACAATCTATTTCATCTATTCTATCATTATTTCATCTCTCTTCTACTCATTTACATACACATAAAAAACTTAAAACGCTTGCATCACTTTCTTATCTCATTTTAACAATCTAGCCTTTTATATTAAATGGTGAAACATCAAAATGAGTTATCTCAATAGAATTCAAAGTGAACACCGTCAAATTGAAATTTGTTTTATTCTTTTTTATAAACGGCATATGTTTTTGTAAATCAACATTTTGGGATAAACTTTATGTCCATTATTGTTGCCTCTTTTCTATATTTATAAATATATGGAATTTACATGCATACATAAGTATGTCATTTATGTCTTTTAGAAATTGATATTTGTGTGTAGTGAACTATCACAGAATTCATTAATTTAACAGTTGTACCGTGATTTATTTGTTGCTGAATTAAAAAATTTATAAAATGTCCAAAAATTACAATTTTTCTCTTTCACATCATGAGCGTCTTTTTTAATCGACTTGAATTCTTCTCTGTTCATCGTTAGCAAAAAAATTGAAAGGGTCACACCAGACACCACCATCAGCGAGCCCATCGACACCAAACAGGCGTAGTACAAAGTATATTATTAAGTCATGCTGTCAGCGATGAAGCGATTCTCAAGTGTCAGGTGCAAGGCAAATACCACGAAGTCTGACCTCCACCCTTAGTTCAAATGCGAGCCACCCCGCCATCGACAGCCAGTCCGTCAACCCGCTCGCGCCCTTCAGCCAGCCGAGCCGGCCGGCCGGAAAGTGGACAAGTGCAATAACTTATGTAAGCAATTGAGCTAAGTTATTGTTTTTGTGATGTCGTTGATGATGAACACTTCAATTTAATTTAAAGCAAGATAACTTAAGATCCACCCGTTCATACATATACGTAATACATAGTCAGATCGCTTGTCTCCCAAAGAGGCAGTGGCAGACCGATTTAATTGTATTTGAGGAAAAGAGTTGTTGAAATTCACACCCTGGATTGTGTTTCTTTTGTTTTTACTTTTTTTTATTTAAAATTATTTGCGTTAATGAGAATTTCGCCAGAAGACAAATAAAATTTGTTGTAATTGATTTTAAATAACATGTAACTACTTACATTTAAATGTCAGACCTTAAGTCAAATTTGACAGTTCTAGTTTTCTGCACTTATCAACGATTTTTTTTAACTTGTTTAACAATGGTTTTTAACAGTGTGTAAGTTTTTGAGCAAATCTCTTTTGATTTTGATCATCATGCGGAGATGTTCACGAGACCGTATACTAAGTCTAGTTTCATTCTCGTTTTTAAAAAAATATTACTTTTCAGGTGATTTTTAATGCATTGAATTTGTAGCTATCCTTTAATAACACTTGGCAGTTTATGGCTTTTAATATAGAAAGCAAACCATATTCACTTCGAAACTATAAGGGCCGACCCATAGAATTCGTCGCTTGCGTTGCGGCAACGTATTCAACTGACAGCTCGGTTAAATACACACGTTCTTATGAGAAGCGGCCCATAGGCAACGCGTTCACCGGACGCAACGCAAAAAGTAGCTCAACTTTTCTCTCCGGCAGGTCCGTTGGCATCAGTTGTCAATTATAGGTTTGTTCGATGAAGACATTACATTTGGTGCATCGCAGTGCTCCGAACTCGTTCTGATGAGTTTTGTTCACTCTTATTTAGTTGCGTACATATGTATGTACATATAAAAAAATATGCGAATAGAAAATATAATAGAAACATTTTTTTCTTCAATATTACTTACTGAATTCTTATAAATATTATGACTCCTTTTACAATTTACAATTTACAGTATTTGTTCAACTGTGAAGGTCACAAATGTCTGCACTTTTAAATTTAATCGATTGAGCGAAGGCAAATTGAAATGAAACATAATTAAAGAAAATGAAAACAAACAAATAACTGTGATAATTTTGCAATTCTTGAAAACTATAATAAAATACGAAAATAAGCTTCCTCATAATTTTCTGGATTAATTCCATTATTTTGATAGTTTTGTGATGCCAATTCCGTCAATTTTTCAGTTTAATGATATCCAAACAAATATAAAATAGAGTTCTAATTAGTTCTATAAAATGCTCTGACTTTCCTCAGTACTCACTAGGTTCGAAAAATAGAACAGACCTAGTTTGTATTTTTAAAAACCAAAACAACGCAACGTATCCATTGGGTCACCCCTATCAGTTTCGTACGTCAACATCAACGGATCCGGTGCCGCAACGCATGCGACGCATTCTATGGGTCGGCCCTTTATGAAATGTCTTTTTCAGAATAAAAAAATAACTGAATTTGGAAAATAAAATCGATTTTTCAAAACAAATTTCCTTCGCAATTCACTGCTTGCACTTCATATTAAAAAATTAAATTACATTTCGTACCAATCTTGGCACTTCACACTTTGTAATTCGTATTTTACATATTACAATACACTCATCAAGGTTGGCAGTTGACACTTCAAAATTTAAAAATCGAGCTTCTCCATTCTCACTTTGAACTTCAAGCTTCGCATTTTGTTCTTTACACTTTTTTATCATATACATATTTTTTCATCATTAAGAATTTGCCCATTTTTTGGTGACAACCTACATAAATACGTATGTCCATATGTATGTATGTATGTAATAAATTATCTGCAACAATTTTTAACAAGTGCTAGTTGAATTGTTATTTCATGCCTGGAAAATTGGTTCCATTCCTTATTATTTTCCGTTATCATTGCTGCTACAACTGTATAACACATTTTTATTTTCGCCTACATTCTTGACCATCTGCACCATTCCTAAACGACAAATTTCACATCCTTCACAATAAAAAAATAAATTATCTCACCAGATGAATCTTCCACAAGGAAGCACTTTTTAAAACTTCCGAAGCTCGAAAGTTACGTGCGAGTGCATGTAGGTGAACCCGATGAGCGGGTTGCAAATTATAAAACCCTCTTGTTTGTTATTATAATTGATTTCCAACTCATTAGACATAATTAAAATTAGTTTGAGTGGAAGCCAAGAGGTGTGTTCACAGTCTGCTAAATAAAATCTGATCTGAAAACAAGAAACCGAAAACTTGTGGGTGATTTTTGATTTTTTATTTTCGTTTTTTTATGGGGGTTCCCAGATTTAACAGTAATTAACAAGGAAATAACAAAAAATATTGTTGTGTTAAAATATCAATAATTTAAGGAAGGAAATCCTTTGAGTGTTTTTCGGTAAAGCCAACCGATTATCTTCTATCTTCTATCTTCTATCTTCTATCTTCTATCTTCTATCTTCTATCTTCTATCTTCTATCTTCTATCTTCTATCTTCTATCTTCTATCTTCTATCTTCTATCTTCTATCTTCTATCTTCTATCTTCTATCTTCTATCTTCTATCTTCTATCTTCTATCTTCTATCTTCTATCTTCTATCTTCTATCTTCTATCTTCTATCTTCTATCTTCTATCTTCTATCTTCTATCTTCTATCTTCTATCTTCTATCTTCTATCTTCTATCTTCTATCTTCTATCTTCTATCTTCTATCTTCTATCTTCTATCTTCTATCTTCTATCTTCTATCTTCTATCTTCTATCTTCTATCTTCTATCTTCTATCTTCTATCTTCTATCTTCTATCTTCTATCTTCTATCTTCTATCTTCTATCTTCTATCTTCTATCTTCTATCTTCTATCTTCTATCTTCTATCTTCTATCTTCTATCTTCTATCTTCTATCTTCTATCTTCTATCTTCTATCTTCTATCTTCTATCTTCTATCTTCTATCTTCTATCTTCTATCTTCTATCTTCTATCTTCTATCTTCTATCTTCTATCTTCTATCTTCTATCTTCTATCTTCTATCTTCTATCTTCTATCTTCTATCTTCTATCTTCTATCTTCTATCTTCTATCTTCTATCTTCTATCTTCTATCTTCTATCTTCTATCTTCTATCTTCTATCTTCTATCTTCTATCTTCTATCTTCTATCTTCTATCTTCTATCTTCTATCTTCTATCTTCTATCTTCTATCTTCTATCTTCTATCTTCTATCTTCTATCTTCTATCTTCTATCTTCTATCTTCTATCTTCTATCTTCTATCTTCTATCTTCTATCTTCTATCTTCTATCTTCTATCTTCTATCTTCTATCTTCTATCTTCTATCTTCTATCTTCTATCTTCTATCTTCTATCTTCTATCTTCTATCTTCTATCTTCTATCTTCTATCTTCTATCTTCTATCTTCTATCTTCTATCTTCTATCTTCTATCTTCTATCTTCTATCTTCTATCTTCTATCTTCTATCTTCTATCTTCTATCTTCTATCTTCTATCTTCTATCTTCTATCTTCTATCTTCTATCTTCTATCTTCTATCTTTTATCTTCTATCTTCTATCTTCTATCTTCTATCTTCTATCTTCTATCTTCTATCTTCTATCTTCTATCTATCTATCTTCCATTGTAAATTTAAACGAACCCACCCTAATGTACATCTATAAAACGATCAATGAGAATGTCAGTTGGATACATTTAATTTTCTCAAAAACAATTTCTAAAGATATTTTTTGAAGATTATCCTCCTTCCAATACGAATACGAGTGTCCCATCATTTGTCATCAAATAATAAATTCTCTGCCGCCTGCCGTGCGTCGTCGTCGGTTTAAAATATTTTCCGCAAAAAAGCGAAAATTATGCGAAGACAATGGCTTTCTTCGGATTAACCCAAATTCTCAGAAACTCCTTCAAATCAACCGAAAATTCAATTTTTTGTTTGCAATGTGTCACGAATTTGCATACGATGTGTGTGATTTCCATTCTTAAATCATTATCATTAATCACAGGACTTGAATTTGGTTTTATATCAAAGGGAGTGGCAAATCCTTGTGTATAAGTTTCATAGACGAAACAAAAAAATAAGCAATCGTTCAAAGCAAAATAAAAAGTTTCTAAATAGGTTTGCATTATGTATTTGAGGAGTATGGTCTTATGTGCACATTTTATTACTAACACTTTATGGTGCTCCCAAAAGCTAGGCTTCATTTTAAGGGACATTTATGGGCGAAGATACATACATACATATTCCTTACCATTGTCTGATTAATTGAAGAAAAATGCTCAAACTGCTATTCAAATAAAATAATTGCACCCTAAATTACGATTTCAATAAAAACCATCAGTAAAATATTTGTAAATTGTTTTTTTTTTTTTTAAATCATATCAGTGTTCCAATGATGGGTTTTTGAAATATTGTTGAATTATTGATTTTTCTTCAAAAAAAAAAACACTGATTCCTCATTATGATAAACTATCTGCTCCAAAACCTCCTCAAAGTCAAAAGCAATTAAAAACCACACATTAGATCCTCACTTTCAAGAAACTTAATCATCTAGTGAGACACATTTTAGGATCTCTATGATTTGGTACGTGACTTGAACTTTTCTAAACAACAGGCAGAACAATTGGAGTCTCGATTTATCACCTTAATCATCATTATCGGTTCGACAACAGGGATCTGGTCCTGCACTCATTCAACAACCCCAAGGATCCGGGCATCCTGGTCTACGCCAAATCGTCACGGTAGACATGGTCTACTACGTGCGTTGTTGCCAACCATAAAATTAGCTATACAAAAGACTTTCCAAGCCGATTGGTCCAGTAGATGTGGTGACTGCAAATCTAGCGGCTGTGAGTGTGAGTTGAAGCCAACCTCTAGGCTAGGTATTTTTTTATTTCCTCCAGTTTCTACTGGACGACACCCGAGGAACCGACTTCTTCTTCCCAATCCTTCTTCTTCTTATCCCTACTCTGGCACGTGATCGTAAAGATTATTTAAAGGGTAATCATAAAAATAGCTTCATAAAACGTAATCAAGAGTTGTCGACGTGGTAGGTTTATAAAACCATTCCTAGAAATAAAATTGTCACTAAATTGATGATAAGTTTAAACAATTTAGAAGCATTGATTTGGCGTTAAACGTTTCCTTGAATTGCCAAATCTTATTGCATCGAAATTTTAACAAAGTTTTATATTCTCGAACAATATAAAATAACCATTGAAACTTCTCATGTATACAAAACAAAACACCCTATACTTAGTTGAGTTAAAATAAATACAAGTAAAAGATTGGTCATGTTATTACAACAATGAAAGTCAAGTTTTCAAAAGCACAAGCACCCATGGAAAGTTATCATTGTAGTGTCTTGGCAAACATAAATTTTAAAATATATTTAAAAGGCGCTTTAAAAAAAAACATATTCTTTTTAAATACGGAAACAAATTTGTATCCACTTCCCTGTCAATGTTTGTACATACAGACAAACATACTCGTAAAAGAACAAACTCGTATTCATATGTATGTACGTAAAGTATTTTACATCTCTATTAGTGACGTGGCAGGAAAAAGCCGCTTCCTTCTATTTAATGTGCAAGACTTAGACATTTGCATAAGCTCCCATTTCGAGAACGTTAGAACATAGAAAGGATATTACAGGCGGGATTTTGCGTTTTGCCTCCGGAAAATGTCTACCCCACTTCACTTAAAATGACAACCACAACATCAAATATTGAAAAAGTCTTGATGTTTGACTTCCGAATTAGTGACAATCTTATGCGATGCGATGCCAAAGCTTTTGTGGGTCTTTCGCCTTCTTTGCATTTTAAGGGAAGCAAATTCTTTAATGAACTTAATTATTGGGAAAGATTGTTAATTTGTGTAAGCTTTTATGAAACCCAGGATTTTGATGTGAAGTCTGAGCGACCAACAGGTAAGTCTAGTGTTTTTTTTTTAGTTGCTATGACAAATTTGTCTTGAAATTGATGGTATAAAACTTTTATCTACATTTTGAATCAATCAGGCTGCACGTTTCCAATTTTAGTATCGGAAATTTTAAGAATCTAATAGAAAGTGTTTTCGATGTTTTTTTTTTTGGGAATCATTGCGAAGAAGACATTTTTATTCATACCCGTTATCCGTAATATGTATGTTTTCCAATTGATTTTTTTTTTTATTTATTTATTTTTTGTTCCTTGCCTCTGCAGCTGCACCGTCTTTGGACTAAGAGAGGAAGAATAAATAAAAATGGTGAAGGTATTCAATTCAATTGCAATTGGAAGAGCAGACAAGAATGTGCCAGAGCCACAAACAATAGCCTCTTCCGGTTCCGGCTAAAAGATGGTAGAGATTTGAAATACCGATGTGGCAATAGATTTCAATAAACGTCCGTACGTTTAAATTGTTGCGGTTAAATTGAAATGGAAGAGCAAAACGTTTGGCAATCTATAATTTTCTGCATTCCAAAAGGCGTGATTAAATTTAATTTGAATGTCTTTTTTAACCTAAATATGTGCGTACCAGGCACGAGGCGTGACTTTTTTGGAAGCGGAAGCACTTATGATTGAACTTAAATACAAAGTTTTTATCAAGATCATATTTCTTTTATTACACAAATGTAAAAGAAAATTTTATAAAATTCATTTATTAAAATATTAAATTGAGTAATAAGTTAAAACTAATGTAAAATTAAATGTTAGTTTCATTTTTTAAGAAAAATATCATTGATCACGGAACATTAGCATTAGCATTGTTGACAATGCGATTGTCACACACACAGATAAAAAACATAACAAGAAAAAGGAACACACAAGTGTTAAATGAACTTTTCAACCCCTATTTCAATGAATGAGAAGAAGCAAATAACTCATATCTCTCCTTTCCTGCTCTACTTTTGTTTTCACAAATTTTCATAATGAGTTCACTCAATTCAATCTTCACTTCTTATGTGAACGCCAACAAATAAAAAAAAATTGCTTTGAAGGAGATTGAGTGAGAGTTGAAAGTAGGCGATATATCAGAATGCCTAGCTGGTATGCATTCCAAATATTTGTTTGCAAGCGTGAGTGTATAATGGAGTGATATTGTGCATTCCCCGTGTAATTGAAGTTTGAGTTTTTGTAGCTATAATAGTTTTGCATTGTTTTTCTCGAATGACTTATAATAATGAGATTTTATTAATTTACAAAAGAGCTTAAAAAAAATTCGATTAGGTCAGTTTCGAATTAAAAATTCTTTACTTAAATCGTATGATTTTTTGAATTGCTTAACGGAAGCACTCATTCCACTCAATATATGGACGCTTCGTCCCTGGTGCGTACATACATTTATACATACATTTATAAGCAATTTAATTTGACATTGACATTTTGTGCAATTCTTGGAAGGATACTTAATCGTCTCTAGATATAGAAACATAAGCCGTTAAGTGAAATGTGTTTATCGGTTGGTTGCTGTTATTTCATTGTTTAAAGAAAGGTATCCAAAAAACTCTATCGCAGCCAAATGGCCCCCGCGTCTACGGTTGCAGTAAAATATCCTTTTCATGGATTTGTCCGTTACTAATTCATAACGTTCGGAAGAAAAGCCTTACAGAGAATTGTTGATCTTGGGAACCTTATGTGGGGAAGGGAAGGACGATTCTGAAAACGTTACAATCATGAACTGTAAGCAATCTTCCTCAAAGTAAGTATCGAAGAAAAATATAAACTCGGTATACTATTATACTCCGGTGGATAGACCACCTAGCTAAGAGAAACCAGTTCGAAAAGTCTTTTGTAGTATATTTTAGGGTAGGCGACAGCCTGTTACACCATGCTTACTCCGCTGCTGAAGAAATGACGTAGATCAGGACGCCAAAGGCCTTTTGGGGATAAATGGAGAGATTTGTTTAATGAGGCCGGATGCCAATTGTCGAGTCCATGATGATTATTAGATGATCCAAGACAAAAATGCGACAGTTCTTTTTCTTAACATAGCTACTGAGATACAAATAAGCCTCGTCACTGAAGATCATTTTGATATGTTTTAAGGACCCAATCAGCGAAGATACCATGTTGCTTGTTAAAATCGACTTGATTTCATTTTTTAACTGAAAATCGAAAGTATTAGCACCTAAGTTTTTATTCAAAATACGTTGAATTGTCGTGCCAAATTCCAAAGATAGATGAGGAATCGGTTGCTTGCTCACTATCTTTTTCAACAGCTTCACTATGTTGTCAGCCGAGATGGTACTTCACGTTGACCCAAAAGCACTTTTGTTTTGCAAGCTTTTCAACATATTTGTAGAGAATTTTAACTATTGAAACGATTCATTTTAAGTTATTACTTATCAAATGTCAGAAGATGACAGCTTCTGTGGTCAACTGTGTCAGCTATATCCAAACAGCGAGCTTATTAAAATGATAATTCTACTCTAATTGCAAAACACTTTTTTAATATCCAAAAATAATGACGAGGCCAACGGCAACGTGCCTGGCAAATGTCTCTAAAAAGTTTGGCCTTTTCTCAGTTTGGCCTACGAGAAGACACCGAGACTTTTCTCATCTCTCAGTCAGTTCTGTGTTCATCAATATAGGTAATAAGATTAGAGCCCTAACAAACTCTTTCCTTGTTAAATTTACTCTAACTTAATTAATGGCTAAAAGATTGTTAAACAAAAATGCTCATTAAACATTCCATCGACAAATCTGAACGAATCAATATTCTCCACATTAAACAACACACAGGTACTCGTACATATGTAATTTAGCACCTGCCACATTACCTTCGCCGACACACTTATACGCCCACCCACCCAATATCCTACCATCATCACCAGCAATTAGATAAAAATTTTATTGCCTTCAGCTTTTTTGTTTCCCCCTCCCCCTCCCGCTCCCCACCCCAAAAAGTCAATAACATCGTACGTATGTAAATTATTTAATCAAACCATTAAGGGATCCCTTTCAAAAAGGGGAAACTCAACTCCGACTTCACAATGATCAAATAAAAAATCAAAAAAAAAAAAAAGAAAAAAGAAAAAAAGGCAATCGATTGCTTTTGGGGATTTTGGAATAATTAATTTTAATTACCATTTTTGCGTCCTTTTATTAGCTAGAGTGAATAACTTCTTGCTATAATATCAACCTTTCATCAAAAGTCCATTAAGTTTGCGGTTTATTCTTTATATGTATTTGTACGTCCGTCCGTCCGTCCGTTCGTCGTCGTCTTCGATCGCCGTTGTCGTCTCAAGCTCGAAGACAAAATCGGCCGAGCGGGAGGCCGTGTCGTGTCGCACGACGACGATGAAGACGAACGCAAGCAAAGTTGAGTTGACCAAAAAAGGGTTCTTTTTCTTATAACTCAATAATTGGTTTCTTGATTTTTAATTTCAAGTAATTGGAATTATTTTGACTAGGTAACGGTGGGTTGGACAAAACTTCTTCCTCTTTGTCAATCCCTTTCAGACGAGGTTATAATTATCTGATGGCAACCAAAAATTATAATAATAATAATTGTTTTTTTTTTTTTTTTTTTTTTAACTTTAGGCCACCTTTAAAAAATTTACTTACTTCAATTAACTTTGCTTCTAAAATAAAGAAAAAACTTTGAGCACAATGGTGCGGAGCATTTTAAGGAAACTTAATATTAAATTTTAAGTCTGATGGAGCAAACCTACCAATGATTGACATTTAAAAAGAAAACTCCTTTCGTCTAGAGTTTTGAACAGAACCTCTTCAATCGATGTCATATACGGTGTTTTTTTGTCAAAAAAATTATATGTTTTTTTTTTTGTAGTTTATACAAATCAGAGCTCAATCTATGAATTAAAGGACTGAAGTAAAAGCTGAGCTTGGCTAACTTGAGTTTTTTTTTTCATTTTATATGACAGAGACAGTGGTGTTTTTCTTTTTTGACTGCGGGGAAATCTGTGCAAGCGAAGCTTTAGATTATATTCAAAACCCTCTGATATCATTATGTATTATAAAAACCACTTGAACGCCGAACATTCATTTATGTATGTATGTATAGTTAAAACTTCTAAAAAATAGGTGAAGTTGACTTCGCTCAATTTGCAAGTCATTTCATCCTAAGCAAATTCGTCAAGTTCTGATCTATCTTCGATGTAAAAATTATTATGTGCTCCGAAGTATCTGATCTATGTTGACAGTTCCGTGATCTCCTCAATGCAAAAATAAAAACAGAAAAACTGCAAACCAGGTTTGACATTTGTAAAAAATTCCGTTCCATTCAAAACAGTCGCCATGGAGTCCATCGAAATAAATTACATTAGCCGTGTTTTATTGGAAATCTATCCCTAACATAGTATAACGAGTACCAATAAAACGCTTTATTCACTTTTATATTCACTTTTAATTTGACTCTTAAAGTTGGTGTCCCTACATTATATGTCAAATTATTGATGTCAAAATTTTAAAATCTTCTGTCACGGACAAAATATACTACTAAAAGGGAAATTTGCACTTCAAAATAGAAAAAATTAAATGCGTATTGCAAATAGATGTTGTTTAAGAAATTTCTGGCTTATCTTCTGTACATTCAAGTTAAGTATTCATTTTGAGTTTAAAAACAAAAAAACAACAGCTGTTCTACATTAGGGTGTGTTCGAAGAATGTGTAATTATGTAAATTGTTGGGTCGATTTGGAAAAAGCATGAAAATGCTAGTTGAGTTGAAGTTTGCATGTAAATGCACACTGAGTCGGTTTAGCATTTTTCTTACTTATATTTGCAGTTAAACTTTGAAAATATATTGATTTTGTTGTTAGATTTACCGCCAATTTCATTGGCTAATATGGAAGAGCAAAAACTATGGAAATAAGTTTCCGGCAACTTTAAAGACCAGTTGAATAATCGTGGTTCACTATTTCCTTCAAATTATTGTCAAATTTATTTTAAAGACCATTTATTTGGATGGTTATTCTTTTTATTAGAAAACAAAAGTCAACACGAAATTATGAAGAAATACTTAGTACAAATTTCGAGAAGTTACTTTAAGTTGTCTGCAGAGTCATAAATACCAAATTATTCTACTTAATGGTTTATTCATATTATTATCGTTTAGGAATTGAGTCTATAAGTCTTACCAATTTTGTGAATGATTGATTTTAGTAAGTTTACTTACCAAATAATTTTGTTTTGATAATTTCAACCAAAAAAATGTATGGTTTGAAATTTGTGCAACGCTTGCAATTTGTAATGCAGACGAAGTGTAAAAAATATATTCATCACCGAACACACCCTCATATTTGCCAACATTTTATATATGTATTTCTTGCATTTCTTGACTGCCTCCTACATTTAACTAGATGAAACTCTATCTTCACTAAAATACTTTTGCAGAATACTAGCTTATGTTTTTTCACTAATGAGGTTTTGTTGTTTTCCATGTAAAATTTTACTAGCTAGTATTTTCACTTACCAATAAAACACGGAGATTTTCAATACGGAGTTTCAATTTGAACCGCCTTCTACTAGGGCATCAGCTTTCCTTTTTGAAGCTGTCATCTTTTGATTATTGACATATACAAACTACGCCATTGCTAAAAATTGAATAATACGAGCATTGAAATTTTGTAAATTCTGTTTTCAATGATAAGGGGCCCATTTTGACCTTGGCTTTACAATGATTTTTTTATTAAAGTACAAACGGTTTTAATCTTTGACAAAATCTCGATCTAGAGTCATGCATTTTTTGTAATGGTCTTTCAACATTTCGATGTCTTTTCGAAAGTGTGAAGCTTCGGGGTTTTTAAAATAGACTTTCGTTTCCAACTTTTCCCCCTTCATTTCAGTGAAAACTTTTTCCAGTCACTTATGTTTTAGAGTCTGCAAATGAGGAAATACTCGAAATAAAATTCTATCTATGATTTTAATCCAAAGTTCTTTTATTAACTTTTTTCTTTCTAAGTGACACTGTTTTTGGAAAAGCAATTGGATTAGTTTTACCATTTTGAAGAACTAGTGAAGAAGTTTCTTTAGCATGTCCAGAGGTTTAATACACCTTTTGACTGGCTTTGGGTTATAATCTCTTTCGTATTCTGGATAGCTGATGGTAGAGGGGGCATTTTAATATCTGGTAAAAATAACCTCCATCTCAATATCAAAACATTCCCTTGCGAGTAACTTACCTGGCAGATATCATTTATTGCGTTAACCACGCAGCTAAAGATTAATGATTCTGATGATACAACATATAAATTCCAACTCTCTCAAACAGAAACTCCATCATCCATATAATTGAATGTTATCCAAACTTTTAATTACATCTTGTAGCCACCAAACCCACGACGACGACGCACGGTTTCTTTTTATAGAGGGTGGGCAGGTGGGTGGGTAACTACACTATATACATACCTACCCACAATAATAATTACACATCGATGAATTTGCACAATTTCTAAAGGAACAAATTGCAAAAACAATGAACTAAAAAAGGCAAAACCACTCACGATTCCCGATTTACGATTCACGAATCAAAAAAACCCATCCTCTACATAAATTAATCTCGTGTAAACTAAAATTTATATAAAAAACTTCAATACCCGACTACACCGGAAACTAAATCACCAAACAAAATGAAAAACTCCAATCAAAGTTCTGCGTAAAGCAATTTACCACGCAGGTCTTCAAGCCGAAGTTAGAAGACCAAAAAAGTCGAGCGAGTCCTCCTATTATTCCTTGTTCCTGTGTACCTGTTGTAATTGTGTACCGAAATCCGGGACACGGTAACGGAACGGTATGCGGCAGCGGTATAGAAATATTATTAATTTTTTGCCTGTAAATTTTGGTAAAATAATAATAAATTAAGAATTTAACATTGTTGCGCTCAAAAGCAAGTTTCGTGTAACAGAAAAGTTGCGACGGAGGCGGTATTCGTGGGATGGTATTGGTTCTGGAAATAGTAACATAAACTTTCGGAGGGCGATTGCAAAAAGCACTCCAAGTTTCCTGACATTCGAAACTAACAAAATTCACACCCCGAAGGACGCAAAAAATTACAGTCGTTCACTGTTCGTCGTTCTTTGGATTGAGTTTTGAAACGGCGCGGCGATGGTGTTGGTGAGGCGGCACGGCGACATCGAAACAAGACGTCCTTTATTCTCAACAGTGCTGTCCCTTAGATTAGTTCACAAAGCCGAGTTATCTATGGATCTCTCATGCAGATTGGGTGGCTTAAAGAAAATTCATTTCAAAAGAATTGGAAGTTTGATCTTTCTTTTCATTTTGACCTTTTTGGTGTGGATTCCAAGATTCTCTAGGTCTAGATGGAGTATTGTAGTTAGGTCACTCGATGTGACACACCAATCCAGTTGATGAATTTTGACTGATCCAATCCTCATCCAAATCTTTGTGCTCTTTTCTCACTCTTCAGCCACAGGAAAAGAGTCTAACGTCCAGCACTTTATGTCCAATAGTGGTATATCGTTTTGAAAATTTTTTAGAGAGTGCACTTCATCTTAATCACCTAAGGAATTTTTAACCTCTTTTATCTCACCAAACCAAATCTCCACGTGGAGATTTTAGTCACTCTACAAAGGTACTATGAGAGAAACCGATGAGAAACTGTCGAAGATAGTGTCAACATCTAACGTACAGTGCGTACTGTTCTGTTGTTCCGGAACAATATTGCAAGAGTTACAGGAGAGTTCCATAAGTTTGGAAAAGTTCGAACGGGCTTTTTTTTCTTGCTTTATGCCCCGCGTGATTTGCAATAACACACGTAACTGGATCAGTTGCATTGAAGTCTATGAAAAAATGGTGGATCTCGACTTCAAATTCATTGGTCTTCTCCAAGTCTTGTCCGAATGTACTCCATAAGTGTTTACTATGATCGTCATGCTCTGTGGAATAATATTGGGTATTGCCTGGTTTTTAGAATAACCTCAAAATGTAACTTCGTTTTCGAGTTAGTCCAGCAAATTTCTTAGATTTTAATTTAACCGCTTTCCCCACAAAACTGCACAATCTAGTTTGATAGCACTCATTTTAAGTCAATTTTTTTTTTAAATTTATAATTATAGTAAAAATGTTCCTTAATTTGCATAGGAACACAAGTTTAGGGTAAAATGTCAATTTATTTAAAAAAAAATCGGTGATAAGGCCAATTTATTGTGTTCAAAGTGATGTATACCTAATTAAGTTCACCGTACTGTTGAATTGCTACAATCGCGCGTTGAAGCCTTTGCCGTACACCATCGTAGTCGTCGTCGCTCGTCGTCCGTTCGCTAGCTCGTTTTCGTTCTCGTTCTTGTTGATGTAGTCGTTGTCGTCCACCAAAAACCTTTTCAAACGAAATTCACTACTCGACTCAAGTTGTTTTTGCCTGCCAACCATTTCTCAGGAGAAATTTGAAATATTTAAATTAAATTTCCTCTGTGATTTTGCACAACCAACTTAATATCCCCGAAAGTTGGTAGTAAAAAACCTCTAGGTGAATTCAACCAAAATTCCAAAACCCAACCCATCATCTACAATTCTACATCATCCCCGCCCACTCTCTTCTTCCTTTGGCGTGTGTTTTTGAGCATTTACTTTACATTTTCGAGTGCGAGTATACACAGGGTAGCCTCTTCTTTTCCTCTAAACAAGCAGCTCGCCTCCCGCACATCCCACTGCATCCCCCAAGGCTTCTTATAACAAGTCAACGGACAACAAAGCACCGAGTAGGAAAAACAACATTTTCCAAAAGTCAAAAAAAAAAACAAAAACAACAAAAAAAAGGAAACAATGTGAAAAAACTGAAGAAAAAAAAATTCCACCTAGTGGATAAAAAAAAATCGTTGAGGTGAAAAGGGAATGGCGAACGATGAACGGGTTAGACAAAAGTAATTTTTTGAAACCGCTATTCCAAAGGTGTAACAAGGTACCTTATTCACTCGTATAATGACATATGCTCGTAGTTGGCCCTTAAAACTTTCAATATCGTACTCGTAGATGAGTATTAGTTTGGTTGTCTTCATTAAACCCCTCTTGTGGGGGAAACTGTCGCACGAACTTGTACGTGTATTTTTTTTGACGTTTATACAAAAAAATTATTGCAATTGTGTCTTTTCGAGAGACTTCAAAATACATAGCTTGGAAACTATATGCATACATACATACATTAAAAATTACCAAAAGAATTAAATAACAGGCTTTTAAAAGAATGCAATCTAAGGATTACATTCTTTGAATTCACTCTGCGACTGAGACTTCAAAGGAGGTGATTTAATATTTTAAATGTGAATTTTGAAATATTTTAGCTTTCAGTTGGCTATCAAAACATCAAATAAATTGATTTTTTGCAACATAATTTCATAACTAGAGGGTCACGAAACGAAACCCTACACGACTTTTGCTAATGTCAACAAATCGTAAATGTCAGTCTCGATGCTGACTCTGAAATAGATATTTTCTGAAGCAAAACAAGAAAACGATTTTATAGATCGAAACTCATTTCCAGAAGATTTTCAATCCACTGAAGTTATAGCTATCCTTTAATGAAGGATCATACATAATATGTATGTACCTGACATAATTCTAACAAATTTTAATTTTTTAGTGAAAAACTTCTTATTTTTCGGATGATTTCATTTAAAGATCCCTTAATTCATGCTTCGTTGCCTTGATTGTTTGATCAGTTGTTCTTCTCGCATTAAATGACTCCATACTGTCGAAAAGAAATCTAGTACAAATACTTTTCAATTGTACTAGATGTTTTTTCTCAGTTTAACAGGACTCTTACCGTATAACTACCTTTAACAAAATATTTAAATTCTTAAACCTGGATTGACTAAAGCGAATTCCGTTAGAGTGAATCATGAACATTCTGGAAGCTGAGGTTTTAAATGCATTGTTGTATGTATTTTGCTATAGTGTATGTATTTCCCTGTTAGTCAAATTAAAGAGATCCATGGACCAATACAAATTATTTTTTTCTGAAAATTGCATAAATACCTTTGATTTAAGATTCCAGACTTAAACAAAAAAGTTCCAAGTGTCCATCCCTTTTAGGGCCACCTGGGAGAATCAGTAATTTTTGACAAGAGAAGCGATTCATTTCTATACAGATGGATATAAAACCGATGACAAAGTTGGTGGAGGCGTATACTCCGATAGAGTGAATCTCTTTTCGTCTACCTAATCAATGTAGCATGTTCCAGGCAGAACTTCAGTATACCAAAGATTTTCTCTCTTGAATCTAAGAAAACGTGATATTAGCTATCGATATATGCATCTTCTCGGAGATAGGAATATAGTACAACATTTACCTTATTTTGTGTGCCGGGCCATAGAGACATTCCATAGACTATAAAGCCGACGAACTTTTTGGTTTCAACCCCGGATGATCTTCTATTATTTTACTTTGAAATGTTTCAAAAAGAACCGTGACTTAAATGAGAAAATAATTTTTAAAAGCCTAACATAGAAGCCTAATATGAAGATTTTTAACCGTGAAGCATGTATATCTACATCTACATTACTAAGCTAATAGAAACTGAAACTGTTGGCTGTATAATTGTGTTAATTTTACAAGTCGTGAGTCACATCGTTGTCATCTTCGTCTAATTTTAGCTCAAAAAAATCTGAAGTATAAAATAATAATTATAGATTTTTATCATCAAAATTATTATTCTCCGTTCATAACTTTGCTGAGAAGGGCAAGTACTGTCATCGACCCATAACATAATCCTTTTATTTTAAAAATGCGTATACATAACTACACCTTCTCCCACACACATAATAATGTAAGTAGACGCAGATAGGTTCATCCTTTTATAAAACAGATTCATTCCTTTCAACTTTTTCAGCACTCAGGTGTGTAATTAAAGACACATACTCCTATGAATCACAATTTGTCAACGCATTGTGAATTTTAAGAGAACATTTTCTCTAACTTTTCAACAAAAAAAAAGTAGAAAAAAAAAATAAAAAAAAAAACATCCCAGCACAGCACACACTCCCACAAGTAATGGATTCAGGGTCGTAGATGACTCTTCTAGTTTTTGAAAGTAAAATGTGATACTGTCTCACTGAATTTACCCCCGCACATGCTTAATTCATGTAGAGTACGAGTATAATACACGAGTATGTGTGTATCTATGCATATAGTATGTATCTAACGTATAGAATAATCTTAAGCCAAAAGAATAGCACATATACACAGACACACCCCTTGGTCTGTGCTCTAGACTCTAGAGGGATCCTGATGGTTTATGCATATGTTTTTGAAGTAGCAACTAAAGAAGGGACACACAGAAAACAAGACCTAAAAAAAAAAAACTACCGGTTCACATCAAGCACGAGGATAGGGAACTTAGTTCTCGTATGTCTCCAGGATTGAGTGCAAATATCCTTTCTGCTGTCAGTTTTTGTTGGTAATGGGATATGGTAATGGGAAACCCAAACGGATATTATCATTTCCGTTACTTGAAATGCTTAATCCTCACTATTGACAGACTAAAAGTTAAAAACGTTCCAGCAATTTAGACAAAAACTATTACATCCGGAGTTTGAGGTTCGCTTATGGGCTGTTTCCCTGTGTGTGTGATGTGTGTGTGTTTTTTTTTCAGTTTTTGTTTGTGTTCGAACGGGAATTGTGGCTCCCCTCATTTTGATCAATTCATTACAAATCGGGGTGTGTATAATGTGAATTTGGAGTAAGGATTATGCAAGCTTCAATTTATTTAAATTTAATGCGGAATTCTGAATCGGGGACTGTGTTTTTTTTGAGAGTGTATGCGGTAATTGATATGGTTTCTGGGTAGATTGGGTATGGTAACCCTAACTTAAGTGTGTGGTAATTTTATTTTCCACAGAGGGTGTATTTTTGCAGTTTTTGCACTTAAATCTTGATACGGATGTTATTGTTGTGAGCTTAGTAGGATCTGACTGACCTATAAAGATTTACGGTGTCAATATGCGTGTCTCCAAGAAAAATGTTTGCACAGAAGATTCTCATTCATTTAAAGTAGACTGAAATAACTTTTAAACCTAGAAATGTCACAATTTTCTTGATCAGCTTCCATAGACGCTATATATTCATTAATAATTTAGAGGTATTTATGATTATGAACTCAATTTTGAGCTCTTTATGATTCATTGTTAGAGTGAATCATTTCTATCAACTGTCTTAAACTGATCAAATAAATTAGTTATCATTTTCAATTTATAGAATTTGTATTAATTTTTAATAAATTTTTACATTATCAGTGTTTGTTGCCGACTATCTGCCTGAAGTTTGGAGTAAAATTGGTGCAAGCTATTGACATGACATGACATTAAATCCTGGAGATGTTCAACAATAAGACGAGATCGATGTTTATTCCTAATGAAGTTCGCATCTTCGGAAATACTGCTTCACAAATATATGTTGACCCAAACAAATTAAAAAGTTTCAAAGTTAATTTTTGTAATTCTGGAGTCATATTTCCACACCATTTGCAGAGTAGCTTTATAACTCCTTAAAACAATTGCATATTCATTTCTCCCTCACCATCGTCAAGATGGAAAGAGTAGGTAAATGCCAACCCAAGATTTAATGCGTTGCACCGACGACGACGTAACGGATTGTTTTTTTTTTAAAGACAAACTTTAAATTTAAATGTCTGTTCGATGTCTCGATCTCGAACTCAGTACGTACTGATAAATAGCAGCTCATTTCATAAAACTGTTAAAGCTGTATTTTATATTTTGTTTGGGGGTACTGGATTTAATAATATTGAAAAAATGTCAGAATAAGCGTCACAAAACTGTTATTTTTTATAATTAGCGCGCATATGTCAGAGACACAGTGTGAGCTTTAGGTAAGTAGGAGGGGATTTGAAAGGAGATCTCGGTGAACATTAGTCTTAAATTTCTGTACATCACAATGAGAGGGAAAGACAGAGCGTGGAGGGGTATTCCACATTCGCGTAGTACGGCTAAAAAACGAATCCCTGTACTTGACAGTAAGTACGCCCGAAATTGGTTTCAAGATTAAACTGATGAGCATTCCTGAAAGCGCGAGTATTACGGTTGAATTGTTTAAGGGGAGGTATGCAACTGGCTATTTCATTAGAGCACTTACCGCAAAAGTATCGATAAAAGACTGAGAGACAGGAAACTATACACTGATGGTGTTCGAGTGACGTAAAAGTATCGATGATGTTCCTGTCTCCGATCATTTTTAAAGCTCTTTTTGTATCCTGTCCAAGAGGCTTAAGTAAGTTACTAGAGCAACAGCCCAGAGATGGCAGTTATACTCAAGCTTTGGACGTGTATAACTTTTATAAATAATAGCCAGATCAGAAGGGGAAAAGAATTTCTTGCATCTCCAAAGGAAACCTAAACATTTTGCGGTATTTTAGGCGACGTTTAGTTTGTGATCATTCCACAAAAGATGGTTTGTGATACACATCCTTAGAATCGCAAGCTTCGATAATGGCAGGTGGGGGGGGGTCGTACGTCTCACTTTAACGACAAAAGGCAGCATTGAGTTTTCAAAGCATTAAATTCAACGCAATTTCTTTATCCCCATTGTACAATGCTGTCTAGATCAGAATTTAATGTAATTATCATATTTTGCCGTTGCAGTTAAACGTCCGAAGCGCAGGAATGTGAATCTGGAAACGAATATGAAAAGCTAAGGGTGCTATCGTCAGCGAAACAATTTAATGTCAAAGTAAAGTTCCGCTACATTTTGCGTTGCCTCTCTGGGTCGCTTTCGCTTTACTTAAAAAAGAACGTGTGTAACCAAACGAAAAGCAGTTAGTTTAAAATTAAACTAGGCCGGGTTCGACCCACACTATTAGCTTCCAATTACAGGCACATAGTATGAAAATTTGGCATTTATTGAAGTTTATATTCTTACAAAATTATACAAAACCTGTATTCTGTATCTCTTTAGAAATGACGGATTTAAATTCTTTGAACCTTAAAAAGTCTAGGTTTATAAAAATATTTTAATTTGGCAAATCAGACCGATAGCAATAACTTCTTATGGAAAGATAATATTGTCCTTAATTTACAAATAACAAAATAATAAAAAAAAGTGCGCATACGCCCTCGTGTACAATTTAAATATCGCTCTTATTTTATGATTTCTCTTGTTTCTTCTAATTTTCTATATGATTGGATTACGTTACGTTTTAGTGCAGTGATTTATATAATGTGTCGATAGTCATCGACTAAAAATAAGCGTTTTAGAAGGGTACAGCAGCATCCATCTGATTAGCCCAACTGTTGTACTTAATAACTAAACCAAATCTATTCAATTTCTCTCCTTTAGTATCGAATTTTTCCATTAACAAGAAAACAAATAAAATTTACTGTTTACCTAGCTATACTGATGATGGCTACATAATCTTTAAAGACGATAGCCTTAAAGCAAAAGTCTGGTCGTTCATTTCGCCTCAGAAAAAAAAACGCGCCAATTATAAGTTTGTCCTTACCGCCGCCACCGCTGCTGGTGGTATGCAATGGGAGATACTTCAAATTGTCATACGAAAAAACTTAAAATCGGAACTGATGTCAAAAGTTTAGATAAACTTTAATTTAAACTATCATTGCAAACAAAATACATAAAACCAACGAAACCTAACCTTAACTCTTTAGATGGAGGAGATTTTTATTAGACTATATTTTTCAATCTTTTGGATACAAAAAAAAACTCTTTTCCCTCATTCAGCATTTTAAAAGGCATATCCCGCAACTCGGATCCGTTCATGGCTCTTAATTTTGTTAACTATAAAGCTACTTCTCAAACATTCTGGCTCCCATAAGTTCAACAAATGTCTTTTAAAATAAGCTTCATTCCAGTCGGACGAGCCTCCTTTCGATTTATAAAAATGCTAACTTTTTCACATGTTCATCTCTCCTATATGCCAGAGGAGGTCCATCCAATCTGAAACTGAATTCGAATCCTTTCTCCTCACTCGCAGGACACAAAAAAACCCAAAGATAGCATTTAAACTGAAAATTTAAAAAAATAGCAAAAAAAAGGATTCGAAAAGATGTACGTAGAAAAAAAACGTCCCTAAAATTTAATTCAATAAAAATCGATAAGGAAAATGTGTGTAAGGACATAGGAATAAGTGTGTGTGTGTGTTTGTTTGAAGGTACCTTTAGCTTCAACTTTATAGATACACTCATTCAAGGAACAAAAAATAAAGGAAAAAAAAAGGAAGCACATTGTCGCTGGTCATGAAAAGGAAAAGGTTTTCCTTTATATGTGGTAAATAGCCCAAAGGAGTATAGACCGTGTTGGAAAGGATTTAACATGGTCTTGCAAGGAAGATAACGAGTTGTCTTTGGTGTAATCAAAAGTCACAAGGACACAGTATTCAAGAATTAAGCATTGGGATTGTGCAATGGAAGCTAGGTACGAGTATACGAGTAGATATGCATATAGGTATACATACTCTTGTGCTTCCTAGGTAAAAGAAAAGGAAGCTCATCCCTCAACAGCCGTCATCCTATCCCACCTCGTCCCGTCCTTGATCCAACCACGCACTGACCCAGGTCCTTTGGAAGAATCAGGAATTTCCCATGATTTAACGGAGATAACAACGAAGACTGTTATGTCCGGTGGCAAAAAAAAAAGGTATATGTAGTTGTAGCCAGTGAAGCATGTCAATGGAGACGTGGATGTGGATGTGGATGTAGATGTGGACGGAGACGAGGGAGCGAGAGAGCCCCAACTAAAAAGGATTCGTTTATTTTGTGACTTTTTTTCAGTTAAAAATATAATTTAGGGTCATCTTTGCCATTTCACAAATTGATGTTATTTCTAGAAAAGAGGAATGACTTTTCTGTACGAATAACGAATAACGAATATGAACGAACGACCGACCGACACGGTCCGGGCGGAGGATGAGACTGGCTTTTAAATGAGATAAAGTATAAAAAGGGTAACGTTTTTGTTGCTTTCGAATTTATGATAGAATATAAAAAACGTATAAGGAATAAAACAGGACGAACAAAAAAACAACAAAAAAAAAAACAAGGGGTGAGTTCATTTTTTTTTTTTCTAAATCTTTTTCTTCAAGATATCCTTCGATGTGTGTTAGATTTTTCAGACCTGGTGTTGGTGTTGGTCTTGGTCCTGGTCTAGGTCTTATTTTCATGATGATTCGGACGGGATGCTTTGAGGATACCACATAATTCGAATTTTATCATGCAAATGTTTGGGATACTTTTCCTTAAATCAAAAATGTGCAATAACTTTTTGAAATCAGAGTGATGGGATTTTCAAGTTTTGTGACATTTTTTTTTTTTTTTTTTTGTAGCTTTGCTCTTGATTTTTATTGTAAATTGACTTAAGTAGAAAGGAAGGAAGGTAAGGTTTCTATTATTATCTGATTTATGGACATGAATAAAATTTAATGAATTGTCTTTAATTTGTGAATCAATGTTGGAAGATAGGTCCTTCTATAAAATGGTTATGGAATATTATGTAGGTATAGATGTTTGATGATGATATTTGGTGAAACACATTGAGGACATGGATTTGTTATGATTATTAAGGCCCAGCGAAAAGTTTGAGAATTGGATAGAGTTTTATGTGTATGAGATTATTTATTCCTTTTTGAAAGTTTTTTGAACTATTACAGTGAAATTGACAGCAATTTGGGTTTATTTAATATTTTTGAACTAATTTTATTGTTAATTTTTTTTTTACATATTTTGTTAAACCAAGTTCATTTTGGTACAAAATATTCCGTTATCATATGCAAACATTAAATTATAAATTATACAGAACAATCCCAAGAACGGATCCCTGTGGAATTCCAGCAGTGAAAATGTTGAAATATGAGAGCTAATTATTATTGACAATGTTGAACGCTTTTTTAACGCCAAGAAAAAATTAAATTGAACTGATAGGTCGGTAAATTTTACAATAATTATGTGCCAAAAAATGGAATATCTTAAGTCAATTTAAGTTGTTTTAGTTTTTAGCGTTATTTTAAATTTATACTGTTCTTTGATTTTTTTTTTCAACCTAATTTAATTGTAAATTATTTAAAAAATGAGAAAATAATAACTGATTGTAAAATAGCTTAAGTCATCAACTGAAGTGCAAGAAAAAAAACTTATGTGCCAAAAACTCTTTTTGAAAATCAAGTGGAAAATATTACGGGAGAACATCTTATGTCTGCACTAATTTCCTGGTTGACGTAACAGATAAATTGACTATTTTGTAGTTTTTATGTCGACTTAAGATATTTTATCAAATTTTGTATTGAATTATCGATATATGTACATAATTTTAAAAATCATAACACACTCATGTTACATCATATTATGTAGGTACCTTGTACCACCTATGAAGATACTGACTTATGGAGTTTTTCTTTCGTCTGTATTTCTATAGCCGTTTGAGATATTATAAAAAAAGTCGTATGGTATCAAAAACTCATATTCGACATTCCTAAATAGATATATTCTGCTATTCCTTGTTGCCACGGACATATATCTGAATTTTAATTTTGTCCCCTTCAAAGGAATCTTTTTCTGCTAATATACTCTTGCATATGCAGATGTTTTTTTTACAATCCCTGAAGAACTTGTGCATTATTATGTACTTTTTGATATATCAGTGTGCCTTGTTTCGACAGCTGATATTTACAGGCTTAAACACTTTTAACCTTAACGTCTATCTTAAAAATCTCAATGCATGTTTAATTAAAAGTGAATTAAGCTCGTATCAATGTGCTGACTTAAGATTACCAATAAAACACGGTTTTCTCTTTATATTTGTATTTCTTCATAATCTTATAAAGTATACAGGAACGCTATAAAAAGTATAAAATACCACAACGGATAAAATTAACTCCGATGATATCTTCACATTGTTTTGTAATTTTTTATACCTCATCTTCTGACCTTCTGCTTTATGACAAACAATGTCAAGAGGTTTCCTTGAAATTTGTTTGCCATTTGGGCACTCAAAAACACGAGTTATGTTTTTAAATTTTTATCAAAATCAAGCACCTTTTTTCCAAAAAATCAACCATTCCTTTTTCGACATTCATAATGGAAACAATATGAACAATAAATCCAAGAACGATGATAATAATTATTATCTGGCCAAAAAATGCTTAGATACTTGCTAAATGACGAATTATCCATGGAAACTGTTTTATAACACCTGAAACCTCATTCTTTGGGAATTTATTTTTATAGCAGACTAAAAATTCAACTGATAAATATCTTAGGAAAAATTTTAAAATATAAGACTTTTCATTTAATAAGCACAAAATTGTTATTTAAACTTCAAACAAAGATACGGTTTTTATGTTATTCCCTATCGTTTGTTTTTTATTCCTTTCTCTCGACTTGGACAGTGAAAAAAAAATTGTCATTAGTTGTTGAAAAACCTCAATTCCTTAATCCACTCTCCAACCCCCAAAAACAAAACAAAACAAATAAAAAAAAAAAAACCAATACTGTGTGATTTTGTCTGCTTTTCCATCATGGGACCAGGGACCACCCAAACATGGTTTTAATCCATTTAAAGCTTCCTTAGAAATTCCTCAAAAAAATCCTTTTTTTAAATACAAATAAAAAAATAAAAAAAAGCAAAACAAACAAAATGTAGCCACAAAATATCGCATTGAAAATTCTAAATTATTCCGAAAACACTTTACATGAACCCGAACGTGTATTTGTGTAACATCCAGCACAGCATCCCCACCGCCACCCTCCCTCCACAAATTAATATCCGGTTGCCGGAATAACATTTTTGTATGTTTTCTTTTTTTTTGTTAATAATGCAAAGTAAAAACGTTGTAATTCACCAAGCGCGGGTAAGTCAGAGTTTTTGTAATCCTTTTCCTCTCTCGGTGGAATGCAAACAACCTAAAGCGAAAAGAGCTGAGGAAAACGAGGGAAAACCCGAGGAAGTTTTTTTTTCATTTTTTTTTTGTTTTGTTTCCTTTACATTGAACTTATTTTCATGATTGCTAACAAGAGTTTGATTACAAATTTATTCCCTTTCTTTTCTGTTTGTCTACCCATATTCCAGACTTCAATTCAAACTCCAGAGCCAGCACCAGAAGCATTTCCATTGCCAATACACCCGTCTCTGTCGCCGCTGCCGTTCTCCACCACTGGATAGGGTAAATGAAGATGTTAACAATAATCATAATAATACTTGAGTTAGTGTCGTCTTTGGTATGGCTAGAGGATTGGGGACACTTTTATCATGATCCCTAATATCTTTGCGGACCCATTGTATTATTATATGCTCTCTTTCGTCTTTCATCTTTCGTCCTTCGTCCTTTTCCTTGCCATATATTTCTATAAGATTTCTCTTGTGTATCATTAACCGGAAATAGAGTTATCAAGTATTCTTTTTTCTCTATGTTTTCTTTTTTGTTTTTGTTATTCCTTCTATTACTTTTTCTATGTACTAAATGTATGTATGTATTTAGTTATAATATATCATTTATTTGGTTTGTAATCAAAGACTTGGTGTAGGTATATTTTGGCTCCATTTCGTCATTTTAGGGATTAGTGATTGTATTGACTGTCAAAAGATAAACGAGCTTGTTTTGTGGATATAAGATTTGACACCCAAAGAATAGGGAGAAGAAGCTTTCTATTCCTGCTCTTGGTTGTGATTAACTGATTACCTGTTGTTTGGTGAAGATGAGTTTGAACTTTAAAGACTTTGGAGACTTATTATTAAGAATGAATTGATTATTTAAGAAACTTTAATAAAGGAGTATTTTTTTTTAGATACATTAATGAGTGTTTAATTCATTGTAAGTAAGAAAATATTCCATTAACACTTCAAAATGGTCCCAAGCAATGATACTTTGAGAATAAAGAGGCTTTTCAACAATATTTTTTTTTATTTTCAGAGCTCCAAATGCAAATATTCTTTTTGACGTAGCCTCCAATGTGAAAATGGGCCTCATCACTGAACATGATTTTTTGAAAAAACCATTTCAACGACCCAATCAGTGACCTGCTTGAGATCATGTGTTAACTGAACTTAGTCCAGTGTACCGTGCAAGAAACTACAAACCTTTGTTAATAGGTCTTAAAAACATCTTATGGGTTTTCTGGCCTAATCGTGTTTCTAACGAGGACACATATAGGCGCACAGTTCAGGGAGCCATCGATACTATTATACGAAGGCGCAGTTGCCAGTGGACACACGCTTCGAAAAAAAGGAAGAAGAGTTGGTTGACCGAGAAGCACCTGGAGGAGAACAGTTGAGGATGAATCTGCGAGATTGGGAAAAAGCTATAGGGAACTAAAACACATCGCTGAAAACGGCACACGATGGTGCGTAGGAGTAGTAGAGGCCCCATGTCCCGCTAGGGAATACCTAAGTCCTGAGCACCTATAAGTAGGCAAGTAAGTGTAGTGTTCGAATGCATATTCCAAAGATCGACAAGGAATCG
Organism: Scaeva pyrastri; assembly: GCA_905146935.1. Lineage (NCBI taxonomy): Eukaryota > Metazoa > Arthropoda > Insecta > Diptera > Syrphidae > Scaeva > Scaeva pyrastri. Next base: position 80,653,336 of record LR989927.1, read on the forward strand.
ATAAACCAGGGTTTTCGTCAACACTAATTACTACAGAAGTATTATTCTCATTTGTTCTGTAGCACCCAGATGGTTTCGATTCTTCACATGACTAATTTGTGTCCCAATAGTTCCATCAGTGTTATGGTTGTGGGCCTAACAGTGACTGCATAAATTTTACCAATTTTGTAGTGAATCTTAACAATTTCCAACTGTCTCATCGTTATTTTGTATTAATTGCGTAGTTGTAACTTGTCAAATGTCAAAAAATGACTTACTTGCAACATAAATCATAATAAAAATAACATAATAAATTTTGAGTAGTTCAAAGTTGAATTAAGTGACAAAATGTTAAAACTTAAACTTAAACTTAAAAATTCTTGTCAAGAAGGCATTTTATAATTTGACATAAAATTGTAAGTCCTCTTCATTCCCTTGACAAGCACTTTAGAATGATTAATATGATTTGTAAGGTCTGAGATCTATACGCTATATTTTGTCATTAAATTAATTGTATTTATTTCTTAATTTATGTAGTTTTATGGCTTGTTCTCGAATTGCAGTGATAAGCCACATTAAAGCCTTTAACTACAAAATCGCCGTTTGCTTTTAAAATAAAATCCGTTTATTGTTCTGATTTTTATTCAACTTATGTGTGCCAATCTTAAAACTTCTATTGCACCAGACTGGAGGCACTTTTATTGTGCAAAAGTCCCAGTAGTATTTATTTTTAACATTCTTAAAATCCGGTACAACACTTCGAATAGAATAGAAACCCTCACTAAGATTGTAGATTGTATATGTTACTTTTTTTAGAAGCTCTTTCAAAACTATGAAAAAGCACTGTGTCTGTGCCAAACAACATGCCAAAAATTACATCGAAAATGCAAAAAAAAAATATCAAGATTGCTATCTCGGAAGCTGAAGTTAATGACACGACACAGTATTCACATGAGGGTGTAACTTATTTTCCAGAATTATATTTTCTAATTGCTGTAATTTTATTGTGTCAGACTTTACCCTCAAAATTATTACTTGACCGAAATTAAAAACTTTTTTGAAAACAAACATAAATAAGGGTAAAAAGGATTTCTCCTACTTCAAATACATAAGTCAGTGATATTTCAGTCATAATGCCTTCATGAAGCTTTCTTCCTTATTTCAATTCTTTTAAATTTGTGCTTACGGTTACGAGCAATTGACTTCAGGTGATTTGTGAACTGCCTCCAACTTCTGAACCAATAAAGTCAGGAACTTCAAACTCACAATGTTTGCTAGGCTAGCGCACGAACTCTTGATCAAAGAACAGTGAAAACTTGAGATTCTTAATTTAGAAAGCTGATCATTTTTTTTTTTGATACTTAAGACTTTACTAAGAAATTTTCTGTCGCTTAGTTGAACATACTAAAAATAATTAGCTTCAAGTAGCATTGCACCTACATATGTGCATAATTTAGTTGTCAAAATAATTTTTGAATACCAACGCAACTGAAGATGGAGCTACACAAGTTTTAAGGTGGAAACGATTTTCAAAAACCCAAAGTTGAAGCTGGAGATGTTAATAATTTTGATGGAAAATTGAAGTACGACCGTTTTTGATACCTGTCACGGATGGTAATTCGATTTCATATAAAGATGACGCGAGATCAATTGCAATACATTCAATTTATTTGACGTTTCAATATTGCATCTGGTTCAAGTTCAACATTTACAAAATTTTTCAGTTCAGCTCAAGAGTTGAGTTCAATTACACATTTACTAAACAAGAGTACTGCTATTGTTGCAGCGTTGTCTAACTTTGAACCAAAATCAGCAACCTCTAAAGTTTTTACAATTATTAAGTTTGACATTGAAATTGAAATGATCTTTCAAACCATCAACCATGCCGTTATCAACAGTTGACAGCAGCGTTACGTTGTGTTTTTAACATTTACGTTAAAGTGTATTAAATAAAATACTTTGACAGCTATTGCGTTAGTGTTAGGTTATGTCCGTTATGTTAAAATTTTGTGAATTCAACATTTTGACAGATATTGCGACTGAATGGCGAACGAACACCCTAATGCACAGTCTAGTTGAGTTTCCTTGCCAACGAAATAGCGACGTCCTAATAACCAAAATGACGGAGACGCTGACGGCAGACTTAATACACAAACCGCTGCCGTTGCTGTTGGCGTTGGCGCTGGTTACTATTCCTATCCTTACTATCATTTGTGTTACAATTACAATAGGATCTCAAGAGTAATGAATTCTGACAACAACGGTCGTAGATATTATAGTCTCGTCCTTATTCATTTTATGGATTCATCATTTCCGATACGAGTATGATGGGGTATTTATTTGCAATAACAATTGATGATGTCAAACGATACCTTCTCATTCTGATCAGCCAAACAGCCAGCGCCAGCGCTAGCGCAGCGATGGAGAACAAGTGGAAAGATGACGTTTTTGTTTTAGGTGAATCTTTGCTATCTGTCGTCTATGACTACAGAAAACGACGAAGGATGTTTGCGGTTAATGATGACGGGCAGTTCAAGAAGGGTGACAACCACAAGAACCTTATACACGAATTTTACCCTGATAACGAGGACGATGACAATATGACAGACGAACAAGAGAGGGTGAGAGCGATGACAGTTGCCAGTCGTGATATGTGCTAGTTGGTTTGATTTGGAGGACTGGGCGTAGTGCCAGCCGCCAGCCGGGCCGATATAAAACTCGTGTACATTGTGGAAGGGTATAGAAGGAGAGTAATGGTTATTACGTCGTCGTCGTTGGTCGTTTTCGTAAGAAATTCGACACAGAATTCATCCATCGAACACAAGCATCTTCGTTTTGGTTTTGATGCTGCTTCCCACTTCCCAGACGCAGACCTATTTCCACTGGTTTGCTGATAGTCCTCAGGATAAATGCGCATTAGATGGGGAAGGGTGAAGGGGGAAGGATGGCGTTTGCAGCACTGTACCATTTTCATTATGAATATGTGTTATTTGGCAGATTCGTGAATCGTGAGTCGTGCTCGTGAGTGCTGCCTTCGAATAGATTGCTCGACAGGAAGTTTACCATTTTCCATTATTATTTGACACACCAAAGATGAAGAAGAAAAAGAAGACGATTGGAGAAGCGGGAGAAGGAGATGGTTCTGGAGCTGGTTGAAGTCTGATGGCTGATGAATCATTACCATCATCTTCCGTCGTTCGTCGTCGTTCGTCGTCCTCATCGTCATCGTCGTCGTGGGAAACTTAATTAATCATGAGAAAACAGCCAGCTACTGAGCTGTCATATGGCTTTGTTTTTGTTTAGACGCGTTACTAAAGGGAAAAGGAATGTGTGCTCATAGTTCTGGAAGTAGTTAAGAATATTTGTTTCACATAAACATTGCATGATGTGTGGTGGAAAGATAATAATGAAAATAGCAGCATTCATCAGTTGATTGCTGCCGGAAACGGGATACGGGAAACGGGAAACGGGTAGCAAGGATCAAGGGGATTTCTGCGTAGCACATTGTGCGTCTACCGAATAGACCTAGCCTGTCTATAAGAGTTGCAATTAAAATGACAAAAAAAATGATATCATTCTTCTAAGATGTTTGCCATTAGGCTTTTGTTGTAAGCTGCCAAAACAAAATACGAGTACAAGCGTATCATGTAATTTATGAGTAATGAGCAGTAAATGACACTATGGTGAATAGACCTGTTTTGCATAACGTGACTTGTAGCTATATACTGGGATGGGATAGAAACACATGTGAATCGGCGCGGCGGCGGCGGGAGGCGCGCGTGAGAACTAAATGCTTTGATTTTTCTTAAATAGATCCAAAATTTCAAAACGGACCTCTCATGTTTAAAAAATGGGAAAAATTTGGTTAGTCTTAAGTTAATACCATTGAATTCAAATTGATTATTCAACATACCTTTTTTTTAAACTAGAAAAACTAAACAAACATTTATTAATTAACTTAAGAATAATTTATAAAAGGAGTTTTTGACAACTAATATAGTTTTGAAGAAAATTAAAAGGCTATACAAAAAGTGGTTATACATTTTTTTTTTTAATCTTTGAAAATGACTAATACTACTGATAAAATTAATGCAATTCAAGATTTTAGACAGACTTTTGCTATGAGCGTCAATATTCGAATGCCTGTACCTTATCGTTCTTGCTTTCTGTCCCGTATAATGAGTTTTTTGCTCGTAGATAATTAATGTGAAATTTCGTCTTAGGTTTTCTACCAATATACCTAAGCACTTGCCATTTTCGTTTCTCGATTTTTTGGGCCGCGACCGAGACTTTTCTTGCCTCGGGCCTAGTCCTAAACAAAAAGTAGTGCTGGCAAGAAATTTGAAATTTCGGGAAGCAAAACTATAAAAAAGAGAACTACTATTAAAAAAAAAAAAACAATGTCGAATTGGCGAAACATTTCAAAAAACCTATAACTAAAGGCTTAGCATTTTACTGGTATGCAATTTTCTAAATAAAATACATTTTTCTAACTATTTTTTAAACTTTTTTTTTAGTTTTGCTAACTAGTAAAATACTAATTCATTATCATCACCATTAGGTAGACAACCTGGATCCGGTCCTCATTCAACAAGCCTTTCCATTTATCCTGGTTGTAATTAGAAACCATTTAGTTGTGCACCTCAAGTCTTTGGGCGTCATTTCTCGAGCTTAAGCATCATGGTCTGCCACGCAGTTGCTTACCATAAAAATGTACTACGAAGGACTTTCCGACCTAGTTCTTCTTCGCTCATGAGACCTAGGTAACCTGTTCATTATTGTATAGTCTCCGGAATAGTTCTTCTTCACATAGGGGTCCAAAAATAGAATGCACCTAAGAAGTCGGAGTGATTTTATTTTACTAAGTACCCAAGTCTGGGATGTGAGTATGTGAGTACTAGTATCTGAATAATTGAACTTTAAATCTGAACAAAAAAAAAAAATACAAAGGGAACCATTCTCTTATTGCGTTTTCAATTGGCAATCTGAAATCAGAAAAAAACATTCTGAAAGCGTTCAATTGAGCAAAAGTGACAGTTCTGATTCTGAAAAAGAAGAGATTTTCCTTCTGGATTTGAAATCAGAAGCAAAAACGGAATTCAAAGATTTTAAATGTCACACTCGATAAATGTCATTTTTTTTAATAAAAAATTAATTGTGCGAACTGTGAAGTGATTGCTTCAAATTAAAATTAAAATATAAAAAAAATGAAAAATAATATTGAAAATATCTTAACAATTGTTCCTATTATTTGTTAGAAACATTGTTGGAGTCGTCTTCCTCATCCTCTTCATCAAGTCATGACGATGCAAGTGATGCAGTTAACTCTCTTACAGGAGTTTTCCAAAAAGCCAAGATTGCAAAACTATCAATACAGTCACACCACTTCAACTTCAAATTTTTCAGAATTCAGAAAAACTGTTCAATTGGGATTCTGCATCTAATTCCAATTCTGGATTGCCAATTAAAAACGTCATTAATGTTGCATCAAGAAATTAATGGCAACAGAGCAAATGTGCTCCTAAAATAGTGTTTTTTTAGTGCATGAAAAGTTTCGATGTTTGTGTTCTATGGTTTGACAGTTAAGAATGCCAAAATTTGTTGACATTTCTGTTCAAAAATTTTTGGCAATTCAGTTTGATGTTAGAATAATGATTTCTAGTTGAAATTTACTTTAAACATAAATCTGTCAGCGAAGTTCAACTTTAACGAAAGAATAATAAGAAAAATTGCTGAATATGGACTGAAGATAAATGTCATTATATTATCTTCCAACTTGTAATAATAAAAAAACAAGTCATTATTCCTAAGCTCTTAAAAAACACCCGATGTAGATATTAATTTTAAAGGATAAGTTCTTGAGAGTTCCTTTGGATTTTAGAAATTCCAGTGAAATCCAATCCTTATCAAACATTGGATTTCGTATCCCATTCAATGTCCAATTGCAGTTAATCAAAGTAAATACGAAAGTGACTCAAAATGCCATGTTCAGCTTTAAATTAAAGACTTTCCACGTAGCAATCGATTTTCCTATGTTTATTTTCAGTTTTGGCACATTTCTCAATCACACACAACAAAATAAATGTGAGAAAGTTTCTTATGATAACATCTTTAATCTTTTGCCGCAATTGTTGCGACATAATAAATTTCTGTACAGAAAAAAAAAAAACAGAAGTCAACTTTTTTCTCATTTCAAATCAAGGTAATTTATTTAAGAGAGAAGAAACGTATACCTACCTCCTGAGGAAAAGAGAACACAATACCTACCTACACTGCAAAGAGAAATCTAAGAGAAAGCTTATACAGCCCTGTTTTCCAATAGTATAAGAGTTATCATATCATTCAAGTCAACCCCTTCTAGTGCAAAAAGGGATAGCTTACAATCATCTTCCCGAAATATGTAAGTTAATAAACCCAATTCTAATTGGAGAAGTGTTCAGGAGCGTGACATGCGCATCAGCTGGACTGACATTCGTTAAGTTTTGTCGCACCCATGTTCGTTCCTTGCCGAAACGAATCAATCAAATCTGAAATATAGAAAAATGGGCTTCATTAATTGTAAGGAACTTTCAACGGAAAGGACAACAACACCTGATGATGATGAGGACGATGATGATGTGCCGACGACGATGACGACGACATCAGGAGGTAATTTACATTTCTCACAATGGTGTCGTGTCTGTCCTAAATCAAATCCTGAGGGTTGCTGAACTACCGTTGCTGTCAGGAAAATCAATTCAAATTAGTCCAGTAAGAATTGAGGATATTGTAATCAATGGATAGACAGACAATTTGGGGGGACCCTTATCATCATGCGTCTTCGTTTTCGGTGGTTGTTGTTGTTGACGAAATGTGGTTTGGGTTTGTCAAAACCTAATTCAAGCTGTCATTATATAGACTCTTTATGGGATGTTTCCTTTTTGAATTTTTAAACTTATCAATGTACGTGAGAATGAAAACATTTCAAAATGGTACAGTTGATTTTGTTGAAAAGATCATACTATTGATTTGGAATCGTCTTAAGGGTTTAAGAATGTGGGTATCTTATGTGAAAACTTCCTCACAGCTAGAGTTACTAAATCCTTCAAAAATTCTACAAAAATTTGTGTGTGTCATTTGAGAAAAAAAGAAGCTCTTCTACCTGGTCACGCCATAACTTGAGAACGATTTTACCGATTTCATCTTTTTTTATAAAATTTCTAATACATTGTAGAAGGCTCTTACAAGAAAAAAGAAGAAATAGGTGCGAATAAAATTAGAACATTTAAGTTTTTAGGGAAAGCATTACTAAATATAAAAACTTTTTTGATACAAACTTAGTGAGTATGAAATAATTGTAAACTGTAGATATGATTTTTTTTTTAATTTTCATTTGAATTTTTATTTCTCTAAATGCCACCAACTAGGCTTATCATCTTAGGTCAAAGAACTCGCAATGCTGAAAGTCAAAGAATTATTCGAGTAAGCCAAACTTACGAGCAACGCGAAGCCTGAAATAGATCGAATCGAAATCAACAACATAGAAATATTGTATTATTTTAATATACATAAATTGATGTGTGTTTAATTAAAACGTGACAATCGACTACACTTCACTGCAAATCATTACTATTTGACGAATGAACGTTGTGTGTCCACATTGCAAGGCATTAAAGTTCAAAAATAACAACCCTGGATTGAGTTGCGGGAGCGGTCAAGTCATCGGTACCGCCACCAGAACCACGATATTCATTGGTTTCCGGAAATAAGTAAGATTCAATACAATTTCTAACTCATATCCAGCAATACAAAAATTGCTTTCAGATGACTTCATTTGGCGCAACAAAAGTTTTTTGAGATGATTTTATGCGTATTCAACGGGAAACACACAATATTATTCACTGTTTTTGAAATAATATTATTTTGTATTATTTATGCCAATTCTAATTGAATAATAATAGTGAAGACAGGACAACGTCTGTCGAGTCAGCTAGTTTTTGATAAACATGAATCTACAAAAATAAAAATAAATCCAGAATGAATAAATGATTGCATTTAAATTGGCTGACAAAATAAGTTGACAGCATCAAAATGTTCTCGGTATTACTTATGATTTCTGAAAAAAGTCACAATCTTTTTTCGTGTTTATACTTGTGGAACTATAAGATGAGACGAGACTATATTCATTTAAAAGCATTAATTTAAGCAAAGTTTTTGATGTATGATATTTGATATATGAATTTTATTCTGAAAAATTAAAATTTAGGAAGTGGTGATACTTCGAGAAATTCTAATTTTATTGTTTGGGAGTGACATTTGGAATGTTATACATGTATGTGCATACATACATATGTGGACTTGAAAATTCGGTTTGTTGTTTATATTCACGTCATTAACTGTCAGACGCTATTAAACGATGGAATTCGGAATTCGGTGGATTTAAAAAAAACTGAATTTTTTGCTTTGAATAATCGATTTATTATTATTTTAATTTGTTGCTCCGGTAAACTGAGTTTTTTGAGTTTAAAGACAAATATTTTTGTATGTACCTACCTATTTATGGAGGTGTATTGTTTGGACCGTTACCGAAACAAGAATAAAGAAGTGAAAAAGAAAAAGGCCATCCTAAGTTATCTTTGCTACAAATTTGATTTCCTAACTCTATTAACATCTTACATTAAATTCAAATTTATTACAAATTTTTTTATTTGGCTATTATTTAGTTTAAATTAATTAATTAATACAAATATTTTACACATAATAACCCCTCTAGCTTTTATACTTTGATCTGAGCTGTAACAGTAGGCGCTGTCTTCATTGACATATTTTCCTTTCCTTCGGTCAATACTTTTTTGAGGCATTCCAAATTGCTGTGAGGAATAAGACTATATACGAACAATATTCCAAAGGATTCAAATCTGGGCTTGCAGACGACCAATATTCTGCTGCTGATGGGATATTGTTTCTTGACCACTCATCAGTGATGGATTTATGCCTAGGCCCGCGAGGCCCGGGCCTAGGGCGGCATGATTTGAGAGGGCGGCAAAATTTTTGAAATTCCAAAATTTCAGAGACGAAAAAAAGTAAAGACAGTTGCCTTGGAAAACAAGTTTTTTTTTCTTTTACTTTTCAGTCTATGATTAAAATTTTAATTTTTTAAAAGATCAGTTACAGTCTTTATCGAATGATGCTCTTTACTTTTCGTTTCATTGCTGAAATTAATCATATGCTTACAAAGCTTTTAAAAACTACTAAATCTTAATAATATCGAAACTTGCAAAAGTTATTAGGTGTTTATTTCTAAACATAACAAAATTCAGTTCAAATTTAAATGTTTAAACAAATATTGAACACAAAAAAGGTTATTTTACATGAACGACGGACGGTAGTAAAACTTTATTGCAATTCGCATACATAATCGTCAAAATGTCATTTAACCACATTTGAATACAAATTTCAAAGTAAATCACGACCATACTAGAATGTCAATGTGAATTATTTCTTATTTCACTTGAATAGACAACTTTTTTTGTACGTGAAAATAATTATTTGCTATTTTTTTCATTAAATTAAGTAAAAATCTACTTATGAAGATTTTTGTTTCAACCAAACATAACAAATATGAATATTCCCTTGTAATATTAAAACATCATTTTTGTCGCCAATTTGTTTGATTTTATTTCTCACAACTTAAATATCAAGTAGCAACACCTAGCTGCAAGGCTACGAATGACTTACCTCCCTTTCGAACATTTTGCGAAATAGTTAAACATAACAAATACATCCATGCAACAAACTCCAAATTTGGCAACAACGAATCAGTTTTTACAAAAATTGAAAAATCTATCCAAAACGAATTTAGAAATTCAAAATACCTACTGGCACTGGAATTTATTGCTGAAGGCGAAGATGAGAAACCGACTACACGGTCTGAAGCTATGGGTATGCAACAAAAGTTGCAGCATTTAGAAACAGCAATTCTAGTCATCGTTTGGAATGTAATTTTAGATCGATTTAATGCTGCTAGTAAGAATCTTCAAGAATCTCAAGCTGATTTATCATCCGTTGTGCAAATCTATAGTTCTCTGGCTCTATTTCTTCAGGACATGAGAGACAGATAATTTTTTTTTTTATTTTAATTTATTCTAACATTAAGGGCGGCGCGATAAACAGGGCCTAGGGCGGCATCAAGTCTAAATCCGTTACTGCCACTCATGCCTGGTGAGCTTTGTATACAGGAGCAGAGTATACTGTTGGAAGATCCATGATTCTCCATTAAAAACCCTTCGGCTTAGAGTGATCTTCTCAATTTAAAGATCTAAATAGTATAAATGTCTTTTGAGCTCAGGATTTAAGTAAGTAGACTTAATAATGGATCTTTGCAGAGTTTACCTTCTCAACTCAAGAAAAATGTCATTATCCTAAGTAACTAAATGACAAATGGTATTAATAAGTAAATTTTATAAATACTACGAAAACATTTACTAATAATTAACAAAATGAATATTTTTTCGGATGCTTTAATCAAGTAATACTTTTCAAAATTTAATGTTTTTGTCCATCACTTTAGGTTTTTTTAAATATACCTAATTAAAAACACGAAAAAAACACAACATACATACATAATTCTTAACAATAATTTTTTAGTTTTTGGAAATTCTCATTCGTTGTGAATGGCATATGAGTCTTCGCTTGACTCCAAATATGAAGATTTGTTTTCATGGTTTTGAAAAACACGTTTTAGAGTTACATATATTTTGGTGATAATTTCGAATCTGAACTTTGAATTTAGCAATTGGGTCAAATTTAAAAAATACCCGTTTTCAACAGTATTTTCTGCATTTCAAAAACTTGATGTGATTGCCTTGTTCCGACGACGGATTTTTTTTATCAGAAGAAAAAAACATTTGAAACCATTTTTTGCCTTTTTCTGTTAAAAAACATTTTTACCATTATGGTTTGACGTTTCATTCATAAACCTATGTGGGACAGGTGAAGAATTACAATTAATGAGAATTTTTCTAAAAGTAAATGAAATACTGAAACTATTTAAAGTGAATATTGAAGATATACTTAGATTTCCGAAAACATTTTTTTTTTGCAAAGTCTCAAAAGGTCTAATTTATAATGTTTCTTTGAATTTTAAAAGTCGAAAAGTATTTTAAAAACGTAATTTGATAGGCCTTTGGAAAAATAAAATTTGATCGCTAGTTACAAATGTCATTTAATCGAAACCCATATAAATTTCCATCCCAAATGTCACTGAATTTTCAAACTACATATTTCCAAACAAAAATCGTAAATCAGTAGTTAAATCAATAAATTTCTTCGAATTTCTTTTTATTTTTAATCGCTGTTTTTTTAGCTTTCTTCAATTTATAGGGAATGAAAAATTAAAACACAAAATACCTCGAAATGATAATAATAAATTGGAGAAGCAAAAATACTCAGCCTCAGTGTCGCGCCTTAGTGTAATGGTGATGAAATGCATTTTGTCAAAATGTGCATTTGTAGAAGAATAAGTCTTCTCGCCCTCCTCTTTCCCTTCCCACATCTATCAGCTTGCAATTCCTTCACATGAAACAACCCAATATTTTCAAGTACAGACAAAAAAACATCAATAAAATTCAACATTAAACTTAAATTTTATCTTCGATAGATACGTACACAAGAAAAGTATCTATCTATGTATCTGCTCTGCTCCTTCATAAAGATGAAAAAGCTTAAATTGTGTACTACTTTAAAATTATGTTCACAACACAATGCCCATATATACTTATGTACATAGAGCAGCTAGACAGTTAAGAACATTATCTTTTTGAATGGAAAACATCTCAAATAAAAAAACTAAAAAAATGAAAAAATGAAAAAATGAAAAAATTATTTCCTCCTCTGTTCTCGGATATTATTTTATCTTTAGATATTTTTTAATGCTCCGCCTGCTCCTTTTGAATTTCAAGTGCTTCTACTTATCGACATTGAATGATATTCTATGGTTCATACTATGCTGGTACTAGTATTATTAACGCAACAGTTGTGCCGTTCTTTATTTGCATACATATATATTTTGTTGTGCAGTTGCAACCTTTGTTCGTAACGGTAGGTAAGGCGGTAAGCGGTTGTACTAATCTTGTATTGTACCTTGTATATTTTATGGAAGTCAAGTGAAATGGCTTTTTGAGTCTCAATTGAATTCTGAATTTTGATGCGTAGGTCATATCCTATTAAGAATTTGTCATAAAAACAATACATTATTGGTTTTTTTTTTTTTGACGTGTGGTTTTCCATCTGGTAATCCTTTTTCCGGAGTTTGTCTTTTTGACAGTTGTCAGTTGTTCGTGTATGCTCAGTTTAGTTTGCCATTTTATAATAAAAAGCCTATCTTTTGAACAGTGGTTTCATCGGTTTCGCACCACGCTTACTCTAGTGGATAATGCGAATCCTTATAGAGACGCCGCCGCCGCACCGAAGACGCTATTACTGCTGCGGTGCACAGTTTCGATTTCGATTAAGACCCGAATGAGGCCATCTGCCATCACGCGCAACAATTATAGCTGTGTCCTACCACTTTATAGAATATTTTGCGGAAATATTTTGGTTTGCGGGCTTACAAAATCCAACTGGTGCAAAAATTGAACGTCGTACCACAAATAATCATATACAGATGTCTCATCCCCATACAAAAAAATGTCCTAAGAAATTTTATTAGCCGACAAAATATCAGCAGACAAAACTACAAAAATCAAAAAATTCAGAGCTACAACTTTCAAAGTTCAAATGAAGAGAGACCAAAAGAAGAAACTGACAATATGTAAAGCTTTTCAATGAATTTCTCCGTCTCATAAGAATGTGGCACAAAAAATATCACACATCCCTTTTTCTCTCATTGTTATTTTTGTGGATTCACTTCTTTTCCGAGATATGTTTTATTTCTATTCTTTTTTCCTCCTTTTCTTGTGTGAATATTGTTGTTGTATTCCTGTATACATTCTTTGGAAGGCGCCTGCTTGGCTGGATAATTCTACTTGTATTGCATTTTGTAGGTATCTATCTACATCAATGTGGGGAAGGATTTTGGAAGTTGATGATTTGGATTGCAGAAAGCAGTGTTGCCTGAGGGCAAGTTAAATATGAATTGCTCACGAAGAAAAATAAGTCCTTTTAGTAAAAACATTTATTTTCAAAACAAAATGTAAATAGGTTTATTAAACTTTACAATTTGATACATTGCCTTTTTTAAGGAAATAATTATTTTAAGGTGAAAGAACTATGGAACAGTAGGTCAATAAAAAATATGTCCTTAAATCAGAAAGGAAAAAAAGAATATTCAGGGATAAAATTGTGTTACTGTGGCAACTCCAGTATAGAGATCTTTTCCTCTTGAAGAATATTTCTTTTTCTTGATAGAAAAAAAATGTTTTCTGTTTATTTGTATTTCTTCTATTGTATGGGATCTTAGGATGTATTGTTTTTGTATCACTATAGTCAGGTTGGTATTTTTTGCAGATGTGTACATTGTAGATACATATTTCTTATTGGGATGTACGAGTATTGAAAAAAAGAAATGCAATCTTATGGTTCTGATTTAGTAAGATTTTTTTTTTCAATTAAGCAAAACGTCCTAGCTCATAATGTTAAATATCGCGTAGGCATGTTCATTTCCACACAAGAAGAAAATATCTAATTTGAAGTCAATTGGTATGTGGGTGGGTTACACATGTTGAGCTGAGGTAGTGAAAAACAAAGTTTCTGCCACGTCCACGTTCGTGTCCCCTGGAAACTATTTCATTGAAGGAAACTGTTGATTAATACATGATTATTGTGGGTGATTTAGTTTTTTTTTAATCATTCATTTTCACGCTTGGATGTAAAATTATATTTTAACAACCATTACACATCTAAGATACAATTTTAATAAGTTCTTAATGAAGTCATACTTCATCTTCTATAATTTGTTTGTAGTTACATAAAACATAATGTGTACATAAGTACGTTTTAATTCATTAAATCAAATAAATCATAAGTAAAAAATGAATTCCAACCGATTATAAAAAGTGTTCAAATACACTAAAATATGTATTAAAATTAGTCCCCAGTAATTATGCATTAGTTGCCATCAATGAAGTAGGCTAAGAGCAGAACATTTTTAAAATTTTATTAATGTAAAAAAATAAAACTCTTAAAATCACCTAAGACATTTTTTCGCTAATCATATTTCATTTAGGTACCTACCTATGTATATGTGTATCAACATTTAAATTGTCTACATTTTATTCATTCAAAAAGACTAGGAAATATTTTGACCTGACCCTTCTGCATTCGTATTTTTTACGTATGTAGGTACCTACTTATTTTATGTAGTAAGATCGCTACCAACTTTTTTAAGTTAACCTACCCAAAAGCCCTACCTACTTATAACTTATGAAATACCTACATACAAATGTATGTACATATGTTTGCATGTATTTACATGCATATGTACAGAGGTACCTACTCGTAACTATTTTTTTGTATTGTTAACCCTCTACTGCATGAATTATTGTTTATACAGAAAAAAATTAAAAGACTTTACAAATAGCTTCTTTGGGATGTTTTAAGACATCTTTTATTAAAAAATCAGATAAAATTATAGTAATAAGGGTTAAGTATAAAACAAATGCATATTTCATATGAGGAAGGGGATTGACCAATGACTATCCTCCATAAAAATTACCTATTTTTCTAACCAAAAAAAATAGTCTAAAACAATAATGCACATCACAAGAATAGATTACAAAAGAAAATATGTACATAGGTAGTTTTATAATCCCTTGCTGCATACGAAGCCAAATATGGCTTACAAAGTCTTACCACTCAAACGACTAACATAATATTTTTTTTATTAAAAAATTTTTTTGTGGCAAAGACAAATAAATATCCAATCACAAAATATTTTTTTTGGTCACTTAACTCACCTTTCAATAAAGTTATAATTTTTTAAAATTAGAAAATTTTTCAATCACTCGTTTTCAACCACAACAAGCTAACCACTGACAAATAGTAGTGACTAGGTACCTAGATATTTAAAAAAAATTGTGGATAAAATAAAAAAAAATTTAAAGCATTTAGGTACCTAACTGATTATTTTTCTATTTAGAAATATACCTACCGAATTACAGGAAAATAAAATTCGTATATGTATATTCATTCATTTTAACAAAATTAATTCCTAGGGACCAAAGTAAAATCTTTCAAATATTCATTCCAGAATGAAAAATCCTACAAAGTCAAACCAACCAATTCACAATATATGTATTATACATACATACATGTGTGTAAATCAACACATTCAATCTTCTCCTTTTATTTTGTCTCAAATTTGAGACGACCTTACAAATTATAGACGCAAATACAACAACAAAAGCATAATAAAAAAACCATCACTTGTCTTGCCTTGGTCGTAGCACAAAGAAAAATATACCTGGGATGGAAGTCTATACAAAAAAGCAAGCAACGAATAGACAAACAAAAACAAATAATCTCGAAAGGGGTAAAAAGAATAGAAAAGAGTGGCAGAGACTAGAGCAACAAAATATTTCAGAAAGAGCTTTGATTTTGTAGGAATAGATCTTATTTAAAGCTTTTAAAAATAAAGCTTTTTTCATTTCATAGGTCATTCTTCTCCATAAGCGTGAGACATCTGTATATGATTATTTGTGGTCGTACGTTCGGTGAATGGGCCCAAAACGAGATGGCAACCGATCCCAATATTCACAAGCAAATTTTGTTCAGCGATCAAACTCATTTTTGTTGAATGTCACTGTTTGATCATTTGGTGTGCTCTATAGGCAGAGAGAATCATTGGCCCATATTTCTTCAAAAATGAAGAAGGCCAAAATTTTATAGTCAATGGGAAACGCTTTAGAACCATGATCAATGACTTTTTCGTGCTTGAATTGCAGGATGTTCAATGTTCATGCGGACGACCTTATTGGTTCTATTGATTGTCGTTGCCAACGAAACAATCAATTTATTGAAGGAAACTTTTGATGAGCTCATTATCTCTCATCGTCGTGGGCCTGTAGCGTGGCCTCCAAGATCGTGCGATTTTACACCGCTGGACTATTTTTTGTGGCGTTATGTAAGGTCGCTTGCTGCAAAAAGTGGTCGAAAATTGGGCCTCTTAGCTGAAATTTAATGTCGTTTTCAATTGGCAATCCGGAATGAGAAGTAGAAGCAGAATCCCAATTGAACACTTTTTGTGAATTCTGAAAAATTTGAAGTTTGGTGTGAATGTATTGGTAGTTTTGCAATCTTGGCTTTTTGGAAAACTCCTGCAATAGAAAATTAACTGCATCACTTGCATCGTCATCACTTGATGAAGAAGATGAGGAAGACGACTCCAACAATGTTTCTAACAAATAAGAAACAATTGCTAAGATATTGTCAATATTACTATCCATTTTTTTGTATAGTTTAGTTTTAATTTTAAGCAATCACTTCACAGTTAGTACAATTTCTTAATTCAAAAATATGACATTTGTCAAATGTGACATGTAAAATCTTTGAATGTGTGAGTGACTCTGTTTTTGTTTCTGACTTCAAATCCAGAATAGAAATCTCTTCTTTTTCAGAATTAGAACTGTCACTTTTGCTCAATTGAACGCTTTCAGAATGCTTTTTTCTGATTCCAGATTGCCAATTGAAATCGACATAATTAAATTTAAACACAATGGCAAACCCTTATCTTTAAAATAAAGCTAAATTCTTGGCCATAACATTATATGCGTTTGATTTCTTATTAAAAATTACAAACACCCTTTATATTAAGTTTGGTCTATTGCCAAACCACAAGCTTTTAAAATTTCCACAAGGCATTCAATGATTCAATGCTTATAAATTGAATTTCAAGATATTGTTATTGTTCTTTTATTTTGAAGGTGATTTAAGATACCTAATTTTCAGTCTCTTTAATAATTCATAGATAATTTTAACCATAAATAAATATTAAAACTGACAGAATACAGAACGAGTATAAGAGCGCATAAAACTTTCATTGCTGGACGTCAATCAAAAACTGCACAACTGAACTCCATCCCTAGGTAGAGCCCCCCCCCACACTCAAAAAAGTAGACGATTAGTTCATTGACTTCCCAATTTGCGTGTGAATATGTGCATACATACGTTTCCTCATTTATTTTAATTTGAAACTGAGTGCAATCGATTGGTTTTCGACAAAGTTTACTTTTAAATTACAAAAACACACACTCACTGTATGGTATTCAAGAAATCCTTTCGCTTCGGCCATCCGCATTAAAAAGCTCAATCAAAATCACATTAAGCAATCACTTTGTGGAGCCAAAAAGCCCGCAAAAATTCTACTGTATTGATATGCATGTTACAAAATACCGCTAAAGGCTACTTGATAGGCATAGCGTACTCGTACACAAAGTCTACATAGCAGGAACAACGAACGCTGCCGTCGCGTAGCTACCGCGCTCCGTACCAGGAATAGTGTAGCTTTTTTTGCCAGTTTTTCCCTTCTTTAACAAACAAAAAAAAAATAATAATAAGGATTTCACATTACGGCTGACCTATCCAAGTGAAAAGGTTAAAGTTTGCCGTAACACGAAAATGTTCTGTAATTAAATTACAGAGATGAGAATTGCATTCGTATTTGGGTGCATTGAGACGAAAATGCAATAAACAATTACAGCTCCGAACCTCTCCTCAGCCAATACCCCAGATGATCCCATACCGTATGCAGTTTGGCCGGCTACGGGTACGGCTGCTTATTGCGTCTGATGTATCCTCGACATAGAGATTCACTTGTGAAATTAATCGAAAGGGTATAACAAAGTGAAGCTTTAAATCATTTGGTCATGGGAACAATAAAATTAATGCATTCAAAATAATTCTTCTTCGGTAATCAATAGATAAGATACCATTCCGTTCAATGCGATGATGGGGGGAACATTTCTGGACTTGCTCCTGTTCCATCGTCAGGTATGCTATGCTATTTGAACCCTTGGAAGCTTTATTGAATTAACGATATACAAATTCGGCAATAAATATGGTGAAATTAAAAAATTAGAAGTTTTACAAATACTTCTGCACTTAAGCGATTTCTTCCGAACTTAGTAAAATCGAAGTTTATCTCAAAAACGACTTTAACAATTTTTTCTTCTGTAAGTATGCTCAAAATGTTGTGCTCAAGTGCACCGGACTATATCAGTGTTGCTTCATCCCAGGCAAATCAACAACCGATCAAAATTTTGACCTTAGAACTCACCATCTGTTTATGGATTTTAAGGCTGCCTACAATAGTAGATATAACCAGGATAGAACTGTACAAAGCTACGAGTATGTAAGTTTACAATCATGACCAACGAAACAAACCAAGTACAACAGACTCCGACAAGTAGATGATCTGGCCTACCTGCTTTTTAACATGGAGCGGCGGCGGCGTTGGAGAAAGTAATTCGCGAAGCCAACAATAGGAACCATATCGTCAAGACGGTCAAGCTGGTCAATATTCTTTCATCCAGATCGAGCAGGCGGCACACAACCTGGCCCATAAGTGAGGGAAAAATAAAATACATGGTAGCGTCTAATGCGAGAAGGACATTTAGTACAACGACCAAGGTAGAGGACCATGAATTTGATTCAGTTACTTACTTAGGTCCTCAGAACTACGAAGTCCGTTGATGTTCCCTAGCGGGACATAGGGCCTCTACTCTACTTTACGCGCCATCATCGTGTGCTGTTTTCAGCAATGTGTTTTAGCTCCCTCTCGTATAATGGTATCGACTGGTTCCTGAACTATTCGCCTATATAAGTCCTCGTTAGAAATACGATTAGGCCAGAAAACCCGTAAGATGCTTCGAAGACACCTATTAACGAAGCAGTTTCCTGGTTATTGTTGTTGGTATTTTCCAGGTGCTGCAACCATTTGCAGAACTGATTCGACGTTAGAGTTAAACAGTCGTATAGCTTTGTGTTCAAGCTGATAGATTGGAAAACATCTTGAACGCAGCCTTAGCTTTTCCGATGCGGCTGACGATGTCTAGTTCGGTTCCTCCTTCAGTAGAGACGATACTTCCAAGGTATTGGAAGCTCTCTACTTTCTCTACTGCATGTTTAGCAATGTTCGTCGGAGTGGATGATTGCGAGTTCCCGAGGCTGAATATCTTAGATTTTCTCGTATGGATTTTCAGCCACACGATTGTTGTTTCTCTCTCCACCCTCGTTGCTATTTGATGGAGATCCATGATCGCATGAGAAAGCAAGTATACATCGTCTGCGTAACCAAGATGTTTTAGGTAAGTTGTCAGTGTCCTTTTGATTTAGTGCAATCCTTCATTATGTTCCTTACGATTTCTTTCACTTAATTTCTAAATACTCAGTTATGAACATAGTCTCAATATCTTTCTCGGTCTGGAAAATTCTTATCTATGTCTTGACTTCGGTCTTGAAGTCTTATATTTGTTGCCAAATAATAATACTTCCAAATTGTGAAGTCGCTATTTTTTGGAGCGGGAAATTCAAAAACATAATATTAGACTGAGATTTTTTCAGAGAATTTATTAATCCCTCATTGTTGTTGTTATTCATCAATGATATTTGACAGTTATGACATCTAATGGATTTTTCATAGTTACACAATATTTTTTTCGCAATATCAACCGCAATCTAGAAAACTTTGATTTAAAAAAAAAAGAATTCTTAAATATTAGTGTGACAATTTTGAAACGACTTAAGAAGCCTTCGATTGATATTATGATCAGAATGTTGTTGGAATTTTCTCAAAACTCTGATGTATTAGTTCAAAAATGACAAACTAAAAACTATCACAACCACGTGTCGGTCGTTTGTGGTTAACAAAAAATAAACCAAAACAAAGACTATTTCACTTTAAATATTATTTTTTTTTAAATTTGTATAATTCAAACTAAAATATCAAACTAAATTAGCATAAAATCCTATTATTATTGTATCGCTAATTAGCTGATAATTAAATATATAATATGCCCAGATAGTCGGAGATACGAGTATATGATATTTTGTCATCCTCATCGTCATCACACACGGACACGCTGATGGGTAGGTACTTCAAAAACATAGCTTAGCCTTAACACCTAATTTACTAAAAACAATATAACATCTACTCTTTTTGCTATAAAACGGTTTTTGCTTATAAATGGCAGAATTTTTAATTGAAAAACCTCAACAAGTGTTTGGGATTTTCATTATAATTAATTTACCGCTGCATGCGTAACGCCAGGTGCTAGTGAGTTTATATAAGCCTCGAGTGTTTGGCACTGCGTCAGAATGGGACCCATAGACTATACACATTATATACTTTGATTATATGTAGTTTTTTTGTTTTGTTTTTGTTTTTTATGTTTTTTGTTTTAATTAATCAAACACAGATTCTAGATTATCCAAAGTAAATCAATTTCATGAAGTTATGGTATAATTAAATTCACATTTAATGGTTTTCATTTGAGATATAATAATCGTCGGCGGCGTAATTAAAACGCATTACTTTGCATGATATGTATGTAGGTATGTCTGTGTGTGGGTGTTTTGTTTTTTTTTTGTATGATAGTGTGTGTAGTTTGTTTGTTTTGTTCCATTTAATTTTGCGTATGTTTGTTATTGTAGCAATTTGTAACATGGATGATTTTTATTTTATATAAAGCTAAACCTAGATGTATCGGATTCGTATAATCAATTAGAAACCAAACTAAATTCACTAAGGAGAGAGTTGAATTGGAGCGCAATAAAATATATATACATATGTATGTATATGTATTTATTGGCCTTTGAGTTCGACAAGAGGCTGCCGGGGATAGGAGAGAGAAAGAATGGGGAGCAACAAGGGCAGAAGCCCAATCCAGAGCGTTTGTGTTTTGTGTGTGTGCTTAAAATTTGTTGCAGTAAATTCACATTATGCAAATTGTGTTAAGTTCAAAAAGCCGCAATTTAACTAAATCAATTATATCGATAACACAGCGCGTGGCAATTGACTATTATTGTGGGGATTATAGCGTGCACTATTGTGTTTGCTTGGGGTGACCATCTGCTGCATGCTTTGTACTTTTTTAATTTCTTACTATGAGTGAGGATGAGTGAGGATGAGTGAGGATGAGTGAGGATGAGTGAGGATGAGTGAGGATGGAGTGAGGATGAGTGAGGATGAGTGAGGATGAGTGAGGATGAGTGAGGATGAGTGAGGATGAGTGAGGATGAGTGAGGATGAGTGAGGATGAGTGAGGATGGAGTGAGGATGAGTGAGGATGAGTGAGGATGAGTGAGGATGAGTGAGGATGAGTGAGGATGAGTGAGGATGAGTGAGGATGAGTGAGGATGAGTGAGGATGAGTGAGGATGTGAGTGAGGATGAGTGAGGATGAGTGAGGATGAGTGAGGATGAGTGAGGATGAGTGAGGATGAGTGAGGATGAGTGAGGATGAGTGAGGATGGAGTGGGATGAGTGAGGATGAGTGAGGATGAGTGAGGATGAGTGAGGATGAGTGAGGATGAGTGAGGATGAGTGAGGATGAGTGAGGATGAGTGAGGATGAGTGAGGATGGAGTGAGGATGAGTGAGGATGAGTGAGGATGTGAGTGAGGATGAGTGAGGATGAGTGAGGATGAGTGAGGATGAGTGAGGATGAGTGAGGATGAGTGAGGATGTGAGTGAGGATGAGTGAGGATGAGTGAGGATGAGTGAGGATGAGTGAGGATGAGTGAGGATGAGTGAGGATGAGTGAGGATGAGTGAGGATGGAGTGAGGATGAGCGAGGATGAGTGAGGATGAGTGAGGATGAGTGAGGATGAGTGAGGATGAGTGAGGATGAGTGAGGATGAGTGAGGATGAGTGAGGATGAGTGAGGATGGAGTGAGGATGAGTGAGGATGTGAGTGAGGATGAGTGAGGATGAGTGAGGATGTGAGTGAGGATGAGTGAGGATGAGTGAGGATGAGTGAGGATGAGTGAGGATGAGTGAGGATGAGTGAGGATGAGTGAGGATGGAGTGAGGATGAGTGAGGATGAGTGAGGATGAGTGAGGATGAGTGAGGATGAGTTAGGATGAGTTATGTAGGATAAGTTAGGTCAAGTTAGAATAAATTAGAATACGTTAGAATAAGTAAGAATTAGTTAGGATAAATCGAAGATGGCAGACGGCATTGCTATATAATGATTTTGTTTATATATTTTATATATTATGTATTATGAAATTGAAAAATAAAATAAATAATCTAATCTAATCGAAGATGTGTGTGATAATATAAGTGAGAATAAAAGTGAATAAGTGGAGGTTAGTGAAAATGTGTTAGGATAAACGAGGTAAGACGAAAATGCTAACCCATAAACCACACCAAATAGCCACTCTTCTGACCATTGACAACGACACTTAAAATTGTCAAGAGGCAAGTCATTATGCATAATGTTCATCAAGGACGAGCGTGAGCGGTGCAATTGTTGGGCACAACGACGACACATTTCCTACAGACCCGTTTTGCACGATTTTTCCGATTGTACGCTTATTTGGACGATTAAATTGACCGAAAAAATCACGAAGTGCACGATATGTATTTTGATTTGAACGCCCCTTTTCATAATAAGCCTGAATGACTTTAACGAGTTGCTCGATTGTGTATCTTTCTATAGTTCAAATTGAGTTAGTTTGAAATTCAGAAATGTCAAATGAAATGCAGAAAACAACTTGAAGCTTAGGTGTGGTTCACATTCAACATCGGCCCTTAAAACCACCCTTTATGAAAGCCATTTTAAATTGAATGCCTTGACCGGTTTTTGACTGTTGTTGCGTATAAATTAGGACGAATAGGCGTGTATAATGGTTATAAGGTTTTATAAGGATACTCTAAGACCCATGAGAATTTTGCGGAGTCGGTGTAGTCTAGTTTTATTTGTTTGTAATAAGATCTTTAGATAACAGAAAGCTTTTCTGCTTAAAATCTGTATTTTATATATTTTTCTATAAATATGGTCACACCAATGTTCATCCATTACACCATCGATAAAAGCAAGTTAAGTAAATTTCATTAAAATTGCCAATCGAATGGATATTTACGCAATTCTCCTTTAATTACACGAATTTAAGTTGAATAATGCATGTTTTTTTTTATTTCTATTATTTTATTTTCCTCATTTCATCGAATTTTTGTGTTCATTTAATCTCAAAAACAAATATAATATCCAGCTCATGCCATTATAAAAAATAAATGATGGCTATGTTAGCTTTTGTTGGTATTCAATATTCAGCTGGACGTGAAATTGTGTTTGGTAATATTTCTAGGTATTTGCTAACCCTTAAGATCATATTATTCTCCCTTCGACGAAGACTTTTGGTCATATCCGTTGGTGTATTTTAGATACGCTTTGTCCTTTTCACAGAGAAACTTCTATAGACGTGAAAACTATATTGTTGCCAAAACCAAGAATCCTTCAATATACAAGTAACTACATATATGAAGACAACATTGAATAGAAAATGACTCAAGGATACCTTCCATAACGGGCGAAGTATGAATACCTACGGTACGTCAAGAGTTTAAATTTAAAATTTATATAATAATCGTATAATGATAAATTTCATATCTGTGTCTATGGAAGATACTTACATAATGTACATATTTATTCAGTTTAAATTTCTTAGATCTCAGATATATGTATATATTCATAATTTCACAAATATCTCATTTTCGCTTTCAATACTTGGAAAAATCACTCGCCAGTCAGAAATTTCAATCAAACGAGAAGGCCATCGCCCGTCACGGAGGCCGACTTTGAAGGCCTTGAGTCTTGAGAATTCCTATTTTTCGGATGTGTTAAAAAAGTTTGAGCATTCCTGGATCAAATGTTGGAAAAAAAAAACAGTTTGGGTGATACAAATAACCCATAATACTTTGAAAACTTTGCGTCGATTTACTTTTAATGTTGAATTAAGATTCTAATTTTCTCCAAAACGATGGATTTATATTCTAGAACCTTGAAAAGTTCAGATTGATACAAATCGGACGGACTATAATCATTCCTTAGAAGAATTTATAAGTTATTTGACGATGTAATCTTTTTCACTATCACGGAGAATATCGTTTTTGAAATCCAGTACCTATTTTTTTTTTTAAATATTCAACTGACAGTTTCTTACAAAAACAAAATCATAAGAAATTGCGTAAGATTTTAATTGTTTTTCGACTCTATAATATCTCCAAAACCATTAATGATAATTTCTTCGAAATCATATTAGGAAAAATATGATTGACATCTTTTTCATCAAAATGGAAAATTTTTTAGCAATAGTCAATCAAAAATGAATCCTTTTACTGACTATTATTCGACAGTTCAAAAACATCAAATAAATCTCAAGTTTTCAAAGGCATCAATGAAAAGTTATCAGTGTGGGTCGGTTGCATCCCAGCCTCTTTTTTCAAAAACATTCATATTCGTACCACAATTTCACAATCTAGTAATTCGAGAAAAGTCCATTTAAATTTCGTCATTCATTGCGTAAGTATGTATGTATGTATATTATGATTGTACAATGAGGTTGTAATTTTCGTTGCCTCAGGCAAATTATCTCTTTCAAACTTCATATCCTATTGCGCTATACTGTCCCGAAACATCATCAAGCACGGGAAGAATTATCTGAATGAGCCAAAGCAAAATTGTCCCAGTTTTTTTTTTGTTTTTTTTGTTTGAATCATTTCTTGGTCATTGTGAGCCAGATGAAAAATGAATCCCAATCCTTTTGCGTTGCAGGTTTGGTTGAGCGAAAATACGAACAGAAAAAAAAAAATGAAATAAAAAAATGCCAACAATTACTCATGGTGCTGCTTGATGCTGCCTGATGCCTGTTATCCTATCCTTTACATTGCCAAGAGTTTCAAATGACCAATTATACGTAAAATGTTAAGAAATCTTCTCTTAAACGAAATATAAACCCTCGAGCCGTCATCATCATCAGTAACAAAAAACAAAAACAAAAAAACCGGCCAACCATCCACCAGAACCAGCGCCAACGACGACGCCATCACTATCGCTAGCGCCAGCTAGAGGAGAGAATTAAAATTAAAAGAAAAATTTAAATTAATTATATGGCATTCCGAATTTTTTTTTCTGTTCGTCCCGCAACCAACAAACCCCATGCGTCCGCCCTCAAAATCTTTCAGTGAGGATCTCTCAATTATCCCTATTTCTTAATCTCGTATAAAATGACATTTGTATCCTGATCTACTTCCTCCTTCGCCATCAGCAACTGGCCCATCCTTCTTCCTGTCTGTAAACTCTGTAGAAAGTATTTTTCTGCAATCTCCACTCTACCACTCAGTCCAGGCTGATTCTAAATGAGAAAGAGTATTTTTATTCTTAGTTGTTTTAGTCCTTTTTGCTCGCACCACTCAAACTCAATCCCAATCCCAATCCCTTGAAAAATAAACCCCATATTCGTTGGAGAGACATTTTGCCTTTAGTGGGTGGTGGTGGCCAGGCATTAAGAAGTAGAAAGTAGAAATTAAAATGCAACAATTTTTCATTTGGCAAATTCTCATGTAGAGTCATGACGTTGAATCATCATCCTCATCATCATCAGTCGTGCTGCTCCTGGGTTGGTAACATGCGCCCATAGAAGAAATATATGGGACGAATCTGTCCTTTGTCCTTTGTCTAGTGTCCAGATCCTTTTCCTTCGCTTCTATTCCAACTTATACTTACTTATGTATTACTTCGTTTACGATGTCAGCGATTCGCATTCGCCAACTGCCAGTTCTAATCCAACGTCCACCCACCCTCGCCATTGCCAACGCCACCAGTCATGACGACTCGCTTTTCGTTGCTAGAATACGTAATGAAATCATTTGACAGGTGATGCCTGTTTCCATCACACAAGTGCAATGTTCTTCCTGGAGGCCCTGAATACCATTTCTTGTGCCTCAACTAGGCTAAGCCGGGATGAATGAAAGGGATATTCTAAAAGGACACAAATAAAAAAAAAACACACTAAGATACTCGTATTTCCATCCTTGACAAAGCCTTTCCTATCCTGACTTCTTCCTTTTCGCCGTCGTCGTCGCCATCACCATCACCCGCCGCGCCGCCGCCGCCGTTCGTCGTTATTGTCACTCGTATATATACATGTAATTCACTATGGGTAAAGTCAGTTTAAAATTATGTAAGGACTCAAATCCAAGTGGACACTATGAGGAAATAATTACTAACACTCGCTTCCTTTATGCATTTTTTTTCCCTCCTTCAGTTCAAATTGTCTGCCTTAGAATGGCTGTTGAATCTTTTCAAAATATATTTCTTTAAATGCCAAAGCCTAAAGGCAAAATCCGATCTTCGTTACTTCTTTGGAAAGAGCTTGTCTCTGTCGGTCGGGTCGATGCATGCGGACTGTGGAGGAGGAGGAAAATTTCTATTTAAATCAAATACGGATGTAGTTAAATTTTTCTATTAAATATTAGTTGCAGTGCAAAAATCCTAAATTACATTTTAACACACATCAGTATACTCTTACTCTACTATTTTCTCATTAAAAACACTCCTGCACCTATATGTATATGACCACATCATACACACCTGGCTTGAAGGCTATGCCTTTAACACCCTTCCTTTGTCAGCTTTATACAAATATTAAATACATACCTGGTTAAGTATATAGAAACGAAGGTAAGTACATATTATATTTTGCACGCATATTTAATGCTCTTCTTGGAAAAAGCATTACTTTTTCATAAAAAAAAATCCACACTAGGGTATGTTGTCCTGCAGAGGGCTTGAATTTAAAAAACAGATTAGCAATCAGAGTATTAGATAATATGCTTGTAATTAATTGCTAACTTATAGTGACATTGCTTTTTTGTCTGTGGTATTTCTACTTCTTTCTGAGCTTCATGATGGAAGAAGCTATAGGTCTCACGTAATAAACTTTGCAGCTTCGGTAAAGTTTAATATATAAAATTTGTTCTTCAAATTTCTTTAAAGTATTTGTAAGCGCTGTTAAGGAATTAAAACGGGAAAAGCATACAAACAAGCTTACATAAGATTTTATTAAACTTCAGTAATTTGTTTCGGAGAATCTTTTTAAAAGCTTTAACGAGGCTAGTTTACGAAGCCAAAGTTTTGACAGACACTTTCATTAAAGCTTCGTTAAATGACAAACGCAATTGTAATCGAATTCTAAAAAAGGCTTTAGAATAAGAAACAACATACAAATTGGTTTAACTTAAAGCTATCGATGTCCATTTTAAAACACTTAGCTTATCAGTTCAATAAACCTGACATAAAAAATCTACTTTAATATTCTAGAAGTTCAGATATCAAATCATCATGGGGAATTATGCTGCTACCTCTTATGCATTTTTCTACTAGTCAATAAATTGAAATTTCCTTGAGAGTCTGACGACTCGATTTGGACTTCCATACTGGTGTTTTCCATAATGAAAATTAGAATTTAAAATTCAATTTAAAAAAATTCGTTTATTTTATCGGCAAAACTCAAATGTCAAATGCAATTTTTCAAATTTGACAGTCTTCAATTTTCTGTGCACAGAAATTTTTGTGTCTGAAATTCGCAGGGTGGGGAAATTTTTTGATCTCTTCAGAGCTCTCCCTTCTGTGAAAAACTACGAAAAATGTGTAACTTGGAACAGCTTTTCACAGTTTTTCGGTGATTTTCGGCGAATTTCACACACTTGGAACAGACCTCTTTGTATCGCCTTGAATTTATTGATCAACCACTTGAGTAGCATCATATTCGTTGATTTGAAATGTTTCTCCAGAACAATTTTAACAGACTTTGTGAGATTCAAAATCAAAGGCTATACACCCTTTTTAAAGGAAGGACCAAGCTCAACCGAATATTACAATATTTTTCAGAATATTTGCAACCTTACCTTACCAATTTTTAACTCTGAAAACATCGCACAAGTCACCCCAAGATACAGAATCTCAAAAATCACAAAAAAAAACGTATGTCAAGGTGACTAACTGACTTACTTAAAGACCAAGAGATCATCGAAATTATTAAGTTAATATTAATATAAAGTTAATAATATTAACCACTTAAAGATTAGGTACACTTTCAACTTTCGTAAAATTATGGAATTTTTTAAACCAGGCTTAAGCTTCTTAAATATGTTTAAACCAAGACTTGAAATTTATCATAAAGGGGTGTGGCATCAACTAATTTTCTTACAATAATTATAATTTATGCGAAAACCATGAAATTTGTTATATTTTTCACAGAAAAGGAGTGATCTCCACCCACTTTTTCTGAAACTGTTATAAAAGAGATTAAAAAATTATTTAAGAAAATTGGCATTTATGTATTAAATGAATTTGGAAAAAAATAAAAAACTTTAAATCAAAAAACTGCCAAAAATATATTATGGTTTGAATATTCTTGAATATTTTAAGAATAAAAAGGGATATCAGAATAATTTGCATCACGAAAATGTACATTTTTGACACCTGATGGAATAAGTTTAGGAAATTCAATTAAAAATTTTTATGAAAGATTCATTTTCTACTGGAATATCTTGAATATTGACAATAAAGTTGTTACTACCTAGTGAAAATTTTAAATTAGTTGTTAACTATTAGTAGAATAAAAAATCATTTAAAAATTCAGTTATTATTTGAGATTTGTTTTTTCAATTTCACTTGTAAAATGCTTGTGTTCAACATTCAACTCAGTCTGTTCAGTTATTTTATTCTGAGCTCATCGAGCGTGCTCTGAACAACCTCAGAACACGTTCAGAATGAAAACAGTAACACAAAGTGGAAGCTCTGAACCTGCAGAGTTAAAAAAGAAACACAATTTGTTGTTTGACAGTTCAGGCTGTCTAATATTGAACTTGAACACAAAAGTGCAAAAAAATGAAATCTGTTTTTAACGGATAAAGAGCAAAGAGGAAAGTTATCAGCTTTGGGTGCATTCTAGCCCGTTTTTTACATCTACAAATAATATCTTTGTGGTGGTTCATACTGACTTAATTTTTCAAAACAGTTTTTGAGTTGGTATATTCTGGATTTATGTTCCCTGTGATTTGCGGCATTTAAGCGATATTTTGAAAAAAAATGTATTCTGAAAAACAGCTTTTTTTAGCGCTGAATTGACATCCGTCAAGTAATGGAAAAGAAACTGCCCGAAATGTGTGAAATAATAGTAAAAAAACTAACTAAAGCATCTTGCTTATCTCCTTAAGGCGGTTATTTGAATAATGTCGTTGTTCAAGATAATATATACATACATACATAATTAAATAAAATGTCATCATAAATGTGTATTTACTTAGCCTTACTTTAAAAAAAAATTTAAATCACCCTCTAAAAGATAGAAGATATACGGAGGAGGATTCCAATATAATCCAGAAACTGTCTGGCATTGACCCTGTACTCTAAATATTAAAAAAAAAAATTAATTCATAAATTTATTAACAAAATGTTTGCTTACTTTGGAAACTTTTTGAAAAATTATAAATAAACTTAGGTACTCGTATTTTTGGAAATGTTGTCCTTTTCTATTTTAAATAAATAGGGTAAGGATTTCTCTTGACTTTTGTATGAACTGTCAAAGCTAAACTTTGTTTTTTTTTTATTAGGTTCTTGCGTTAGGTTAGGACACACCGCAGTACCAAAAGAAAATACACCAAGAACCAAGAACCAAGAACGTGTTCATTAAACCACAAAGAGGGTATATTATGATGGATGGTGTGCATTGTACATGGTACACCTAGTGTTAAGGGTTGAGTTCAAGTTAATAAGCTCCAATATCTATATGTAGGTGCTAGGTCCTGTAAGTGTGTGTGTTTATATACATCTGTGGGAGTCGGAGTATATTTCTGCTTCGTCCGACCTTTAGCCCATAATGCTTAAATTTAACCTCATTTGGTGTTTCATTTTCTCTTCATTCACTTTTTTAGTAGGTTAGATACTTTTGCTTCTTCCTGTTAGTCGTAGATACTTTCGTAGATGTATTGCATGTTGCTTTTTCTTGAAGAGTAGCGAGGATGGTAGAAAAGTGGCAAAAGTTTTAACTAAGAAATAAATGATGTACAATGTAGATGCATGGGTATATGTTTATCTGTATATGGATTTTATTCTATAAGTTGAAAGTTTTCCAGAGGGTTTCAATCTTACCACACCTTCATGTTCCGACATTTTACCGCATTCCTATACTAAAACTCACTTTAACACTTTAAGTGTGAACGTATGTACATAGATATGTATGTATAAGTGGGAACTGGGAAAGTATTGAAGGTACGTTTGAAGTTTTGATATTAATTTGTGGAATTTTAAAGCAATACTTGATATAGATACGTCAAGCACGAATCTATAACATTTGAGTATATAGAAAATAGCCTCAAATCATAATATCTTAACCATGAGTCATGACATAGCTTTGGATCTCAAAACCTTCAAAATTCAACAGCGGTATGCCAACTAACTTTCTGTACTTTATTTTTAGTGTATTTTATAAATATTAGGTATATATCTACTACAAAAGCTGAACAGAACAGTTCATGTCATCAAGGATACCAAATTATGCTGCAGTACCCTATAAGAGAACGAATCACTAAATTCTTTCGACCTTAGCATTACAAATCATAACAAGTTGTTGCTCTTGGCACAAACTTCGTCAATTTAAGGCTTAAAAGTGAGGGAAAAAAGTTCACGAGTATGACAAGTCTCTTCTTTTTTTACCTCAAGAATATAGTCTTCCTGAAACCCTTTAGAGATATCAGCATGAACATTTTTATGGGATAATGGGATTACCAATAATTGGAATACATTGGCAGTGCTTACAGTTTGAGTATTTTCATTGGATTTTGAAGTGCTGATGTTGGGGCGTCCAAGAATAATATCTCCTCTTACCTTTTCACTATCATATTTGAAGAGCTGTACCACCTTATCTTTCACGATCCCCCCAAAAAGATCTCTAAATCTCCCAACAGCCCATAAATGTACACCTGTTCACTTCTTTGTAGTCAGTTTTAACAATATAATTTCCAGTAATGGCATAGTTTTTCCCGTCAAAATATCACATCTTGAAAGGTGGCAGCTCCCTTAATAAAATAGCGAGGTATCAATTCATGAGGAACCCAGGTTATCTGTTTTTGACTAATTCAAAACGCCGGCAATCGGTTATAAAATGACTTGGTAGGTAACATCTAATACTGATGAAAGCCCTTACATAGTTTGACATGGATCTTTATTGCTTAGAATTCTGCTTCTTCTATGATTTTGATATTCCTGCAGGCAGACGGTCGTCAATATCTCCGTCTATTAAGTGACGGAACTAATCCAGCATCTCTGTAAACTTCAGGAGTAGTTTTGTTCGAATGAAAAAATAAAACCAAAACTTCCCGCAAACGATGATTAATATTTAGCACAAAATGTGACACAGAGCCTGAATATGAAGCCGAAACAAAGTCATTTATGTGTCAAACCGTTTTGTCATATTTCTTTGTTCATGACGTTATTGGAGATGTCAAAGTCAATAATTACCTATTGCTGAACTATAGCTGGAACAGAATTGCACACTCGGGAACCTGGTTTATTAACACAAGGGTTTCAAGTAATGTTAATTGTTGTGTCTGCATCTTTCTTCGGAAACAAACTTGCATAAGTTGGCCATAAGACAGCAATTACACGAGATGTAATTTTAAATTGTAGTTGTAGAAGATATGCCCAAAAGTCATTAACACCACCTCTTCCAAAGTCTTGCATTTCAATCAGACAATATTCAGAATAAGAAATGTCCTCAAAAAAGCATCATCGCACACGAAAAGAAAACCTCTGTCTTGCATTAAATGGCGTCTGTCTATATTGCTGGGCCTAACATAGATCCTCATAAAAAACAGGAAGTTGCAAAAGCAATTTTAAGCAAACAACACAACATAATGTATCTCCATTGTCGCAAGCAGATGTTTTCTGGTTGCCAAAAATGAACCCAAAACGTGTTGTTGTTTTTTAACGTGTAGTTTATATTACACTACAAGACAGCGCAATAAATTCACTCTTGTTTTTTTCCAAGAGAGGGGTGTTGACGATGTCATTAGGGTTAATCGCTTTTCTTGTTCTTAAAGAATGGTATGGTGATGGTCATGGATGTCGTCGTAGTCGCCACCTTGGGCACTATTAAGACATCATTGCAGCAGAAGAATAATTAAGGGAAGGTTATAGTACATGCGTCTTTATGGAGATTTTAATTATACTGATATTTTATTTATTTCCAGAACATGAAAAGGAAACGTCTGTCTTTGTTGTGTTAACAGCAAAAATTAACACGTACATGTAAAAAAAAAACTAATTTCTGGTATAATTTTTGATATTTTTTTGTAAGTAGTTGGGGTATTTTTTAAAGTTTGCAATTCTATCTAAAATAACCTACTGATTATGATTTTATAAATCAAAGAGCCAACTTAAATTTTAGGTTGTGAAGTTCAACAGAAAAACAAGAACCTGGAAGTTATGATAAATCTTCCAACATTTATTCAATATACCATTGAATTTCTTTTTCTGTCTGTTCTGAAATCCAGGGATAGTTCAAAATGAATTAAATAATTACAATCTTTTTTACAACAATCAATTATATCTTTCTTTTTTGTAGTATCTACATAATAATGCTTTTAGTTTACAATAACAATTTTTATATCAATCATTTGCAGTTGATTATGCTTCATCCTTAAAACGTCCTTGAGGGTTTTCATAAAAAGTGTCTTTTAAGTTATATTTCCCCAAACCGGGTGAGGTCTGACGAATCATAATTTTCAAATTTTTGAAGTTGTAACTCTCCTAAAGATAACTTCTTTTCAAAAAATTTTAGTTACACATTTAGTTTAGTTTGGTCATAAATGTCATAAAAAAGTTCAACTGTACAAAATCGCTTCAACAGACAAAATCTGGCAATCCATTCAAACTTCTATAAAATAATCTATACAAACAAAATCGGACAAATACACTCGAAGGAATCCATAAACGCAATGTCACATTTAATCTAATGCCAAGATGTAAACTCTAGTTCATACATCATGACAAAGTTAGTATATCCTTTTGGAATGGCGATGATCTATATATATACATAAGACATCCCAACTAACGGTCTTCTGGTGAATTAAAGCTTAAGAAATCATTCTATGTCAGCATAATTAAGTGAACAACCTTTTTTCTCCATTTATCATCGGCCAGACCCTATTTTTGTTGCTTGTATCTATTATTATTGTATTCTTTATTATTCTATCGAAATTCAAAGCCTTGCCTTAACGTCTTTCTTGTTTTTCTCTTTTTTTTCTGTCTTTTTTTTTTTTGAAGCTCAAACTCCTGTTATTCTGCAAGCCAAATTAAACAAACATTGCTTCAAATATCCCTTTTTTATTGCTGTCATAAGGAGGATAAAAATGGATACAACCGACGACGACAACGACGACGCAACGACGAAGACGACACACCAGGACGACGACGAGGACGAGACATAAGGAACGATGGCAATGAACAAGCAAGAAAGAAAAAAAAAAAAAACTTCATAAACTCAAGTCATCAATCTTTCTTAGTATCATCACTGATAAGAAGATATCACACTTTAGGGGCCCGTCATATAAGTTTTAATGGCAAATCGTGATTTTTCGAAAACATTACTTACTTAAGTGAAACCAAATTAATTTTGAGCATCAAAAGAGCTTACGCATAGCCTTGCCGCCAACTTGCCTTGTTTTAACCCCTTCCTCTGCTTTTAATAAATATGATTTTTTTTTTGTTAGATGGGATGTGAAGTGTGATTGAGCACATGACAGTCATTGGCATATTTAAATTGAGTGAATGTCAATGTCAAAAAATATTCATGGGTAGGTGTACACTTCAAATTTAACTTCATGATGCATTTTTGGTCGAAGGGCGTATACCCAAGAGACGAATATCTTATGAAAGCTGTTGTCGAAACGAACCAAAAGCAAATATTTTCAAAATCGGTGTAGGGGATTTTGAGATATATTATTTTGAAATTGAAACCTATAAACTTATGTTTCAAGAAATTTAGTTTTTTTTTGAAAATTATGTTCTGATAGCCAAGTTAAAGTTCAAAACAAGGAGCAAATACACATTTTCGAAATTAACGTTTTTCCTTCTTCTAATAAATTCAAGACTTCAGGCTCAAATGATTTTCGAATTGAAAAAAAGCCTAAGACTCAAAACTGGATCTAATGAGGTAAGGTAAATAAACGATTAAAATGTCAGTTATATCTTATATTCTGTGGAAGTCCATGTTCCTGATGACGCAACGACACAAAAATGGTCCACTTTTCCGAACTGCTATTGAAAAACTTTAGTTAATTTGATATTTAAACAGTCTTGTTTTAGCGTGTATCGTTCCATTTTCATTTATGGCTTAATTTTTACTTGTTAAATGTCAACAGATGACAAAGTCACACCTGTAAGACTTTATTCCGTACTTTGTGCTGATGATTTTCCAATTTTATTAGAATTCTTTGAATACTTCTTGATTGCTAAAAAAAGAAGACTTTAAGATATCAATAAGACATTAGAAAGTATAATAATTAAATTGTATTTTATTTACTCTTGATCTGCCCTGAATGCTGCTTGTTGTTTTAGAAATTCTGAACAGGATGAACGCATTCAATGCAAATTCGCAACAAACAACATTCAGAGAGAACAAGTTAACACATAATTTAGATGGGCTTTAAATGTTACGCACGTTGTTAGTAACACTAAGGTATGATAACACTATGATTTTAGCATCTTAACCCGTCAAACCATATTTATATATATCCCGACCTTGCTTTGCGTTTTTGGAAAGTGCCACATCAGTCACTTCGACATTCAGTAGCCTTTTCTGACTTATTTGGAACACCGTATCTACAATTCTACATCTACCTACTGCTACTCGTACACTTTAATCCACCACTCCCGGGAGACCAATTTGTCATTTCGAAATAAAGTCATTACTGATAAATAAACATGAACATTTATACGAGCAAGGGTATCATGGCGCAGGGGATATAAAATTGCAGAGCTGGATAAATACGACCCACAAGAGAGCATAAAGCTCCATACACAATAAACATACAAGTGTTTTTTTTTTTTAAGGAGTGTTTCTACTTTCTGCTAAGCGAAGAAAAAGTTCCGTGTTGTAAGGAAAATGCATAAAGGATAACAACTGTAGTTTTGGTCCTGGTCATTTTCAGATAGGAAAGTTGTTGTTGGTATGTTTCAATGTACTTCCGTGCCGGAGGGTTCCATCTTGTTCTACTGGTGGACAAAGATCGGTGGACGGAAGACGAATGACGCGGTGTATTCGTATGCTGTGTCCTTACACTTTGCCGTCGGTCGGTCGCGTCTCACAACTCAACTCACGTTTCAGTTCCACCAATAGTCTTACTGTGCTACAAAAATTTTACTCACTATAATGATGGATGGCCATTTTGGTGGCTGCCCTTTCCACGTACGTATGGAGCTGGAGTCTAGTGCAAGGAAGGTAAATACAAATACCACATGGACATGATTCATGAAGAATGTAACAATCAGCGTCAATGTTTGATGTACTGGATTTGATGCAATCGTTAGTAGCGGTTGTATCACGGTGCATTAGGATTGTAACAAATTCAACGGAATACCATGATGATATATACGGTTTCGGGCTTAAATGTAAGACTGGGTGTGACAAATTGCAGCACAGCGATCTGAAATGTATGTTTATCTTTGAAAGTTCTGGAGCACAAGCATAAGCACTGAAGCACACGAGACAGGGACACGAAGGACAGCAGTAAGAATAATAGCGAAAGAGTAAACATTTATCAAGAGGTAAAATCAATTTGGGTTTTAATTTGTAACTGATACGAGCTCGAGGACCGATTCTGGATAAAGAATTTATTCGGTTTTTTATATATACCTACTGTACATTGTGTTCATATGTATGTATGCATACAGATGTATGTATGTAGTATGTACTTACCTGGGAATGTAGGGTAGGTAAGGTATTGTAATATGCTAGAGGCACGTATGTACATTTGTAATAATACATATGTGAAGATATTATTAAACATTTCTTACTTTTATTGTTTAAACTGTCAAATAAAATTATGATGTGGTTATTTAACTAATATGGGTTGAAGTGGATGTCAAGAAATTAGACAAATTTTTTGTCCATTTGATATCTTTCTAAGCTCATCGAAACGAAGCTTAAAAGATTATTGATGTTCGTGTGCTTAAGATAACTTGGATCGTTGTTAAGTTCATCAGTTTAACTTTCATGAAATATCCCTGTAGATTGAAACTTAAGAATATTCAACTGCTGTGCCATCTATATTAAAGATGATCGACAGTTGAGCAGCCTAAACAAAATCCTGATATCAAGTTTTACTTCAAAACTTCAGCCTGTTATACTCTACAATGGTTAAAAAAGATTATGGAGAGACTCTTTTTTAGCTGTTCTGAATATGTACAACGAAATTTTCGTTGGCTCAACGAAAATATGTTATTTTTTCGTAAAATTAAAATCTTTATCACCATGGCCCATAAAGCCATCTAAATAAAAAGATTCATCACTTAACAAACAATTTCATACTCATTTTAACCATAAAAAAATGTTTTTAAAGAAAACCTTTCGTACACTTA
This sequence comes from Scaeva pyrastri, assembly GCA_905146935.1. Classification (NCBI taxonomy): domain Eukaryota; kingdom Metazoa; phylum Arthropoda; class Insecta; order Diptera; family Syrphidae; genus Scaeva; species Scaeva pyrastri. Next base: position 80,689,937 of record LR989927.1, read on the forward strand.
TGAATTATTTTCATAAAAAAGTAATACTTGGTTTATGAAAATAATTCAAAATTTTAATTAAGTAGATAACGAAAAAATTCATTAACTTATGAAATTCAACATTAAAATCCTAGTTTGATTAAATTTTACGTTGATTGATGAAAAAATTTCGTACAATGATGTAAACATTCATTAATTATTATTGATCAAAAATTTCATTAAAATACGACGGTTTTCATTAAGTGATGAAGCGCTTCATCAACGTATTAAAGTTATTTCGTTGGACCAGTTAAATTTTTTACCGGCTGAAAATTAATTAAATTTTCGTTGGCTCAACGAATTTTTTCGTTATATATACGTAAGGATTTGGTTCATTGTAGTGTCTTACTATAGAACTTCAGATGTCAAATTAAAAAATCAACTACATTTGTGTTTTTTTCGTTTGATTCCCACAACCTTCCTTGCCATAGTTTTAAGGTACACTTTTACGATCATAATTAAGTTTATAGCGTTCAAGGTCAAAATTAAACTCAAACTGTTGACGTGCAGATCTGACCTAAAACTTTTTTGAAAATCGTTTAGATCATGGATCTGGCTTTCAGATTATCGGTATCTAATTGAAAGCGCATTTGACTACGTGATGAAAACTTCCCATAGTATTGAACTCAAGCCGGTCGATCAACCGCAAATAGCAACGTCGTATATTCATCAATTGTGTCCTTAAAACGCATCAAAATGATCCGGATTTCTATTGAAAATCATTTTGAGTGATGAGGACGATCTTTGTCTCTAAAGTTTAAGTAAAATCAGAATTGTCGTATTTGGGTACATCAAATCGCCGATGTGAGCGAAAATGAAAATGGGGCAAATGCAACTATTACATTTAAGGGATTGCACTTCCGAGCTATGATTATTGATTTTTATGGTCAGAATTGATAGACTGATTCTTTATCATATAAAAATACATACCGTTTTTTAAGCACTAGTAACTATATAAAGTAATAAAACAGCTTTCGTTTATAAAAGATCTTTCGAAACCTTCATTACTTCTAACTCATTCTATACCCAACATCCTGTTTAACTAAATGGAAGCCATTTTTCTTTCTAACATCAACATACTTACAGCCCGTTTTGCCTCAGAACCTTCATAAGTGCAAAAGTGAAAGGAAAGAAAATCGATTGAAAAAAGATTTCAATTTTTAGTCCATTTTTATGAGAAAAACTAAAAATAATCCAAATCTACAAATAACTAAAATTATTGTACAGCACCTAGCGACTCTGATATTTATAGTTAGAAAATACGAAAATGGAAAATTTATTTATATCAAAAAGAAGAGAAAAACTTGAAATAAAACGTCCCCCCATTCAAGTGTTTTTCTTTTTCTTGTATTTCGTAAATTTTTATGTTTCCTCCGTTTTGTTGGTATTTTCTTTTTCAAATTGCAAAAATACTATAACAAAAAAAAAATGAAGATCTAAAGACTTGAACTCGCCCACTTTCTGTTGTCGCTGTCGTATTTTTGTATTTTATTGCAACAACATCCGCATCCGAATATAGGGGGTCCCTATGAAGGGCACAAGTGCAACTGCCACCTTACCTTTACTCCTACCACCACTGCCATCTGTCAGAAAAAAACGTCGACCGACACCATACAGCAAGCCCCAGGCGAAACCCAGCAGGAAAACTGCAAAGAGCACCGTCAGAGTACGAGTACACCTGAAGATGATGAAATTTTTCATCCCGATTCCAGATACATACGTGAGAGAGTATCTGGGCGTGAAATGTAAGCAAGCGAAAGCAGGCGGAAGCAACCGGATATGTTTTATTCAAATATCTAACTGCCGGTTTGATGCATTGTTATTTCTTAGTTTTCTAGGGTCCCACACACTTGACTGGAACACTGAGGGGTAGAAAAATACGTTACGAATACACTTACACCACCATCAACACGGGAAAAGCAACGACAGCGACCGAAATTGCAGTCATACCTGGAACCCTAGAAGCTGCCACAAAAAACTCACCCATATGGTGGTGAGATAGGTGGCCTTGCGTTCAAGCTTCAGAGAGGAAGTCATTGGGGAATTTGAGGTGTACAGCAGTAGAGGTCTCCAGCTGCAGCAGTCCTTTCTGTGGCGACGACGGCCGTGGCCTGTGCATATATTTTCTGAATTTGAATGTAATTGCATCACACGGCAAAAGGATACCCGGTACCGGTACCGCTTTCGATGTATGTAAAATCTAACGCTAAGGACAACAAAAAGCACTGAATGGCGGAATATCCTAGGAGGTCATATCTTCAGAATGCGGGGAGTTTCTTTCTACAAACATAACCTCCCTCCCCCCCCTCCAACAAGTTGCGTCAGATGGAGTTGAGTCTGTGGCATTCAAGACCGATGAAAGGATATAAAGGACTCTTTTCCTCTACCAATTTGCACTTCTGAGATTTCCAAATGGATTTGCAAATATTGTTATCGGAAAGAACACTTGGCGAATGCAAGTTTTATTTTTTTTTAAGTTTTATTTTTTCATTTTGCTCTTCTTTCTTCTCTTTGCCAATTTTTGTTTTTGCTTAGATCTGTCAGTCTGAATGTACTATGTCTTCCTTCTGCTGTCAAGTTCTCTCCTTATAGTCGTATTTGTACGACTCGATTTATTGAATAGGATCGGAAGCAACGCACGTAGAACTGTTGCTTTTCAAAAGTTAAAATCAAATTTAAATTGTCATATATGAAATTTTATGGAGGACAACAAAAGGGAAAGTAAATAACATTGTTACTCGTACTCGTATTCCTGATATGAAACAAACATAAAAACATCAGCAGAGCAAAACTGGGAGCAAAATATTGCAAACAAACAGTTGACAGCTGTGACAGCAATTGAGACATTTGAAAGGTTTAAAGTGAACAGAATTTAGTTTAAGTGCAATAAATATTAGAGCAACGTATGTATTTGATAGCGAGAGTGAGAGTGAGACAAACTACGTGTTCGTACGTATTATAGTGACTTTGTGAGTCTACATCAGTGTATTCTTTTTACATTAGTATCTTTAATCTAAAATTGTTAAATTTTATTTTTCTATGACGTTTTAGTTTCTAAATAAGATAAACGTAATATTTATTTAATGTTGTAACATGAGTTACCGGTAACTTTACTCCGTAAAGTAACGTTTTCAACAACTCGTACAGTTTTCGAAAAATTGAATTGGTTTTTCTTACAAAAATTTAAAATTAGATGAAAAATTGTACTAAAAATTTTTCAAAAATTGTTTTTCTCCGACATATTGACAATGAGAAAAGATATTGACATCAAAAATATTTTTTTTTTTTTAAATGCGATTGTTAACAAATAGTAAAATTTTGAAATAAATCGAATTGTTCATATTAAAAAAAAAACAGTTGTTATCAATAGTAAAATCAAACCGAATACACAGTTTTTTACATAAAAAAAAATTAAAAATATAACACAAATTTTAAAATTTAATTTATTTAATTTAATTAGGATTTAATAATATTTTTTCTTGGATAAGTTTGTTTATTATTACACAAAAACTTCAAAAACGCCAAGTTTTCAAAGATAAAATAAGAAGCTATCAATATGGGTCATAACCACTCTCTTTTTTACAAATAAAACGGTTTTTTAAATTTGTTGTATGTTAAATAAGCCGATGTAACATGAGTTACCAATTTTGTGTAACATGAGCTACCACGAAAATACCGTTTTTTTCGCTGAAGTAATATTTTTTTTAAATTTAATTTTTATATGTTGTTTTATCTTTTTTGTGAATAAAACATAAAATTTAAATTTACTTTATTATTTCCATTAGGTTCTTAAGTTAAATTATTGTTCTTAACGTGAGTTACCAGTCTAATTTTGAGTTCTAATGAACAACAGTTATATTTTCCAAACATTTTTTCACTTCATCTGATAGCTCGAATTTATTATTATTTGTTTTTAACTTCCTTAAGTTTTTTTTTTATAATTCCCGAAAAAATTGAAATAACTGATTGAAATTTTATATAAATGTACCGTGATTTACCATGGAATTACCCAAAAGCTAAAAACTCATCCTTATGTTCCAATAAAAGAATTAATCAGATTTTTCGGAAAAGCAATTTATTAATAATATAAAATAAAATAAAATAAAATAAAAATTGTTCAAGCGTTTATTTATTATTTTTTTTAACTTATAAATAAAACGTCATATTTTTTGTGTTGTTTATGGCACTTTAATATTGCTATTTGTTCATTAAAAATCTTTCTAGAATATAGTATTTATGTTGTAAATAAAAAAATTCGTAAGAACTCAATTAACTTCAAATTTAAAAGGAATGCAGTAAAAATAAAAATTGCGAACAAACACTTTTTAATTAAATATATTTATGTTAGTAAATTGATGGAGGAAAAAAAAAATAATCAATTTATTGTACTGAAAAATTTCAATTATTAAAATAACAAACAAATATTTAACTGAATTCATTTAAGCAAATAGCTTAATACTACGCTAGAAATTAATTTATTAAATAGCAAATTTAATTTATTGCTTAATATACACCTTCATTTAGGAACGCGACTTTTGTATATGCATACTATAATATGAAGTCATTTTTTACTACATATGTATTTAATAAAATATTATGTATTTTATGAGACTGTTAATGTAGTTACATATTTGTTTGTATTTGAATTGTTCTCTCAAAATTTTAATTAATTTGTTTTAATAAATTAAACATGTTACGACTATATTAATTACTGGTTGATAAAACAGACAGTTGTAAGTTAGCTTTAAATATTTACATAGTTATTTATAGATACTTGTATATTATCAATTTAAGTGAAATCTTTTTAAAACGAAATATTTTAAATGATTATAATAGCGGACCCAAGAGACCTTGCTATGAATGATTTTTAATAAATCAGGGCCGTTTTGAACAAAATTTGTATTATAAAATTGCCATCATTTGACCAATTGGTAGCTTTTGAGCATGTTTATACTAAGAGCTGAAATAAATGTAGAAACTCTGTTTTTATTATCATCATCATCATTTGCTAGATAACCTATATTCGGTCATGAACTCATTCAACAAGTCTCTCTATCTATCCCGATCGCGAACCGACACGCTATCCAGTTGCTTACGTCATCTTAGTCTCCTACCATAAAATGTACGTACTACGAAAGACTTTCCAAGCTAGTTCCTCATCGCTAATACGAGCTATGTGTCCAGCCCAACGGAGTTTATCAAGCTTGACTTCACGACATCTGCTTCCAGTTAGATTGCATATCGTAAAGGCGTAAATGATGGTAGCTAGCATCTCCGGAATCGTCCTTACTTACCTTACTTTTAAAACATACATTTCATAACAGTTAGGCTTTTCGAAATGCCATTAAATACAAAATATTTTTGGTTAATCTTTAAGAATACACAAAATCTTTCATCAAAATCGGTCCAGTCGTTTAAGAGAACTTTAGTCACGTAAAAACGTAAAGAAGAATCATCTATTTAAAATATTAGTAAATTTAAAAAAAATTGAATCACATATCAAACTTTAAAAGTTCAACTTATCATAGACAACGAAGATCTTTAGCTAAATGGACTCTGGAGTAGTTGAAAACTTAACAATTTTTTCATCGAAATGTCATCTTTAGGAATTACCGCCTAAAGCCCTAAACGATGCGTGTCGGTCACGACGACCTCACCATTCCATATGATTTTCAAAAGCGTGCAATGCGGCGGGATTTTAATCTGTATTAAACCAGAGGAACCCTTAATAGACAACAATCATTGGAAGAAGCCAAAAACTACCAGATGGAACATTTACAAAATCCATCTTCTTAATGTCCATTTATCGTATTTCGTATAGTATTAGTTTTTATTATTATTAAACTGCCTATTAAATCACTGTAAATTCTCCTCAGTTTTAAAGGAACAAGAAAGTCCTAGAACCTAAACCAACGGAAAAGTTGCTCTCAGAACAGCTTTTTCCACTTTGCCTTCTTTTTCCTAAAAATTGCAGTGCAATTACTTATTGAATATTAACCCTGAAAAGAAAGTTATTATGAGTTTTGAATTTATTACCGCCCAATTGTTACTACACCAATTTTCAGAATACTCTTCTAATTCCCAAATTTAAAATAAACCGATGAATGAAAAATAGCAATGAACAATGGATTATTGTTTTTTCTACAAATTCAGTTAAAAGCTTAACTGTGTTGGGGTCAGCTTATTAATAGATACATCAAACAATACCTACATAACTATCTACATATCATATACAAGTATGTTTGTATGTTTTGGAAAATAACTGTCATATTCAATTAGGATTTGTTTTATATTCAAATGAAAGTTGCAATAAAAAAATGTGATATATTTACGTATGTATGCGGATTTATTTTAAGCTTGTGTGTAGATGTACATATGTATGTAAATATTCCTTTTAGCAATGTCACTGCCTCACTCTTCTCTGTCCAAAACAAAAAAAGAAATAAATTGTATAAAAATTGAACTTTCAATGCACTGATTACACTGAAAGAATTAGAAGTGTATGGAAAAGTACTGGAGGGCTTTAGATGACCTTAGCTAGAACATCGTCGTCGTTCTCAAAGAATTGAAACCGATGATTGCTCAAGTCCGTGCATTGGACGATCTTGAACATGATTACCTTATTTTTTAAAGTATCCTTTAATCCAGAAATGGGCCGTCTTATTGCCTGTTCATCAAGCAAAGTTTAAAAAGAAGGATTCAAAAAAATTGTGACTGAGACTGCGAAGTTGGTGAAACAATCAAGGAATCGAAGCATGAATCTAAAGTACCTTGGATCAATAGTATTATCCATTATATACAAACATACTTACTTACTTACTTAGGTCCTCAGACCTACGAAGTCCGTTGGTGTTCCCTAGCGGGACATAGGGCCTCAACTACACCTACGTACCATCGTGTACGGTTTCCAGCGATGTGTTTGAGCTCCCTCCAGTTCTTTCCCAATCTCGCAGATTCCTCCTCGACTGTTCTTCTCCACGTGCTTCTCGGTCAGTGGATTCCACTGCATTGCCTGCACAGCAATGCAGTCATTACCTTTTCGAAGCGTGTGTCCAATCCACTGCCACTTGCGCCTTCGTATAATGGTGTCTATGGGTTCCTGACCTTTTCGTCTATGTAGATCCTCGTTGGAGAGACGATTAGGACAAAAAACCCTTAAGATGTTTCGAAGACACCTAGCTGTATATTAATTGTAGCCCTATTGTAGGGTCTTTCACAGTTTTTAAATTCAGAAACCTAACCATAACATCTTAACTGCTGCTGCACATGATCATGGTCCTACAAATACTCACATAATGGATCCCAGATTTGGTTGCTTAGTTATGAGCGTTTGAGAGAAAAGTTTTTGTTTGTCAACAAATCCACTGAGAAGAAAGTGTGTCCAACGCCAAAGATGATTTTCTTTGCAAAGTCGGCGCACCGCCGTATTGACTGCACTTGAAATGGTCATCAGGATTCAGTTTTTGAGTCAATTGAAACTTATAATAGTGTAAATTCATTTTGAAAAGTGTGTAATCAAAATAAGCATCAGAGATGTCCTTGAGTTGTTAGTTGTTTAATTTCTTAGGAGTCATAGTTGACGAATTGGGTGAACACGAACGCTGACCAACGCAACGGCATATTTGAATTGATTTGATTTAAACGCCATACTTCAAAAACTCTTCAATATTCCTAACGCTCTGATCAATTGTGTATGTATTTCTCCAGTTTTGAATTTGTCAAAGACTGATATACAGAAATGTCAAATAAACTAAGGCAACAAACTTGACGTGCGTTATGTTTAGACCTCCTTTATATGTATGCAATAAATTGACGGAAAGTCCTTTGTGCTACATTCTATAGTAAGCCACAGCATACATAATGTTTATGATAAAGGGCAGTGTGCTTTTTTAGACCTGTGAACTTAACACGTTTTAAATACATAATGCCTAAATGGATGCCGTCAAATTGGTGTCGAAATAGGGAAAAACACTTCTTGATCTACCCTTTCAATATTTTTTTCTTTCAGTGCATACAATTTTATAAGGGACAGTGTTTGCGTTTGAAGATTCATGTCTCTGGTTTTTTGGTATACACTCGTATACATATAAGTACATACTTTTAGATATATTGTATTTTTTGTTTGTTTTTATATTTCACTTTAATACACAATATGTTGTAGGAATTTTAATAACAATAACATATAAAGAGGCCTTCTATATAACCAGTGCCAAATCAATCGTGACGAACAGCGATGAATTCGATAGTAGATATATTCGGAAAATTACATCGTCTTCGTTGGACATGGAGTGCATACGATATTTAAGAATTGGGCCAGCAGCTGAGCGACATCGAAGAAAGAAAAACAATGTCTCGCTCTATTATAACATGGGATAAAGGAAGCCCTTGAATCTCAGTTGGCCTCGACTGGGACAGAACAGGGAAAATACTCTTTGAACATATACATACATACATATGTACATATGTATACAAGTCTGTAATAGTGCATATGAGAAGATAGACAAACTTTAACACCAAGGGTTAAGGCGTGTGTCGTTTCTTGTTTTATGACTCCCTCTCGTGCCTGTCCAGAATGCTGACAGTATACCTATTACCCAATACCTACTCTTAGAGCCTTCACATAAAAATACAGCCCTTAATCGCTGTCTTTTTGGTCCTATTTTATTCGATAGTTGTTGTTGTTGTTCCTTTTGCGCAAATATTTATCGACTTCGGATGGGATAGAATCGAAAGGGCTATGAAATGGGAATAGGTGATTACAAGGGCCGTATTCGTGTCAATTGAAAATCTTTGATTTTAATTCATATATGAACCCTTTTATCCATAATTTGAAGTTGTTCAAATGCATTAAATAATTTGATTGTTACATAATATTTTGATTTATAAGACTTGACGACGTGCGGAAATATTTAAACTTTTAACGGCAGAATAGACCACAATAGAATCACACTTGTAGATAATAAAATCAAATGCTAATTTCATATTGTTTTATGTATTTATAGGTTATCTATGTATACATACATAGTTTTAAAGGTTTTACTTTAATTAGATTTAATTTAAATTATATGTTGAAAATGAGATCAATATTTTTGGTTTTTTAATGTATTTTCCGAGGTTCAAGAAAGTAGAAAGATTAAAATCTTGTAGAAAATTGAATTTTCTATTAAATTGTATTTAAGAATATTAATGGTGGAAAATGTATGTTTTCTAATTTTCAAAAAAAAAATTCCAGTAGTCCATTTGAAAAGAAATATTTTGGATTAACTAAGCAAAATGTTTAAAAAAAAATACTCATGTACCTATTTATATTTTAAAGTACTAAATTTTAAAGAAAAATATAGGTAGGAATCATATGGCAGGAAATTTCCCCCTAAAATGATATTCCAGTATACATAATCTTCTTAAATCTCAACTTTAAAACTTGAATATAGGCGCAATACAAAAAATATTTTTTCTAAATTTCACGGGTTTTTAATTTTCTAACACATTAAAAAAAAAAAACTATATAAGCCGTGTTTTACTGGTAAGTGAAAAATACAAGCTACTAAAATTTTGCATGGAAAACAACAACACCTCATTAGTGAACAAAAATAAACTTGTATTCTGCAAAAGTATTTTAGTGAAGATAGAGTTTCATCTAGTTAAATGTAGGTGGCAGTCAAGAAGTGTAAGAAATATATAAATGGTGGCAAAACTTGAGGGTGTGTTCGGTGATGAATATATTTTTTTACACTTTGTCTGCATTACAAAGTGCAACCGTTCCACAAATTCCAAACCAAACATTTTTGATGGTTGAAATTATCAAAACAAAATTATTTGGTAAGTAAACTCACTAAAATCAATACTTAAAGACTCAATTCCTAAAAGATAATACTATGAATATACCAATAAGTAGAATAAGTTGGTATTTATGACTCTGCAGACAACTTAAAGTAACTTCTCGAAATTTGTACTAAGTATTTCTTCATAATTTCGTGTTGACTTTTGTCTTCTAATAAAAAGAATAAAAGACTGTTAACCATCCAAATAAATGGTCTTTAAAATAAATTTGACAATAATTTAAAGGAAATAGTGAACCACGATTATTCGACTGGTCTTTAAAGTTGCCGGAAACTTAGTTCCATAGTTTTCGCTCTTCCATATATGTAAGCCAATGCAATTGAATAGGGAGTTGCTCAGATGGTCAACTTTAAGCTGTTGGCGGTAAGTCTAACAACAAAATCAATATATTTTTAAAGTTTAACTGCAAATATAAGTAAGAAAAATGCTAAACCGACTCAGTGTGCTTTTACATGCAAACTTCAACTCAACTAGCATTTTCATGCTTTTTCCAACTCGACCCAATAATTTGCATAATTACACATTCTTCGAACACACCCCATGTAAAACAGCTGTTGTTTTTTTGTTTTTAAACTCAAAATGAATACTTAACTTGAATGTAAAGAAGATAAGCCAGAAATTTCTTTAACGACTTCTGTTTGCAATAGGCATTCAATTTTTTCTATTTTCAAGTGCAAATTTTCTTTTTATATTTTGTCCGTGACAGAAGATTTTAAAATTTTGACATCAATAATTTGACATATAATGTAGGGACACCAAGTTTTAGAAGTCAAATTAAAAGTGAGTATAAAAGTGAATAAAGCGTTTTATTGGTACTCGTAATACTATGTTAGGGATAGATTACCAATAAAACACGGCTATAAAATCAAAATTCAGTCATAAATGGGAGCCAAGGACGATTCTTAGGTCCCCGAAAATTATGCCAGGTATCTATTTACGATAATAATCATTCTTATTTCTATCTGAAAGTTGTGGTCATTCATTCAGTCCAAATAAATGTTAAACTGGTATGTAGTATATGGACTATCTAAAATATTGTAATATATTCCTAAAGTTTTTATAAAAAAAAAACTTAAAAAGTTAACAATGGAGTTCTGACTAAATTTGGAGATTTATAAATAGGTTTATTGGCTTAATGGCTTTTTGTCGCGGTAAAAAATAGATAAAAAGAGTTTTTAAATTCTTTAAAATTAGTTTAATGCTCTTTCTTACATTCTCTTTTATAAAAGTCCGTTTGTTAGAATTATCTATTTTAAAAAATGTCTTTTATGTCATCGATCATTTCTTAATATAAATAAATGTCCCTTTGAAATTTCAAATCAATAAATTAATACGTTATTTATTGATCGGAAACTCGTTTCTTAAAAATATATTTGGACACTTTTTTTTTTTTTAATACATGCATAGCTTTTTGGGAAGATTTACAACACAATTTGCATAGTAAGCCGAAATATAAAAGTTCTAATATTTTTTTTAATGTATTGAGGTTTTTTAAGTCGTGTAACTGTGCAGTTTTAAAAAAATAGTAGAGACAAATTTTATGAGTAAAAAATTTATGGAGTAATTCTTGAAAAAGTCTGTAGTTTGATTTCAATTTCTACTCTTAATTCTGAGTGTCTTCTCCTCACTTCTCGGGTACCTTTGTATTTCTAATAATAATGAAAGAATGGTCACTCTGATCACCAACAAATTATGTGCATAAAATTTACTTTTTAAAGTGAAGAAAGTTAAGAGACTAAACTAAATAAATTGCTGTTTGATTGCTAAGTTTGTTGTTCTGTCCATTTGGAAGCCACAGGTTGTCAAATTTGATTCATCAAGTTCTTGCATGGCAATCGTATCTTGAAACTGTCCTAATGACTTTCTATAACTTAGAAATTCAAAAAGAATTGTAAGCCATTAATAAGACAGCTTGTTCCACAAATCTAGATTTTAATAAAAGATTTCAAGAATTCTTAAAAGAAATGTTTGATATATGTCTGTTATGTACATATGTATGTATTTACAGTTCGTGGAGTCCAGGTACCTATGTTCAAAGTGACATAAGATCAAATTGGCCTTATAACGCTTTGCAAAAGTTACATAAGTATTTGGGATTTATGAATTTTTCCTAGGTGTCTTGAATCGTCTTAATTCTCCCAAACCAGTTTCATAACATTTAACAAATATTTCGAGCAATATGACATGCACACTATTGATTTGACAATTATTAGAATTTGTTTTTTTTTGTCATTTCTGACGTTTTGAAAATGTCATCATGCTCTTAATTTTTGTGGACATAATTCATTGATTTAAACGATGATTTAAGCAGTGTTAAAATTACCTCATGCATCCGAGTTACTAGAAAAAGTCATTTCTCTGTACTTGCAAATACAGCCCTGTTCCTGGATGTGATATTTAAAGGACATTGGTTATAGTTTTGAACTTTTTTTTTTATTATTTGGATATATTTTTTTTCGGGAGAGAGCTTTCTACAACAAAATGTACGAGGAGGTTCAGAGTCAACCACGTTAGAGAATAGAAGAGAGCTGTTTGACTTTTGGTCTATCGCACAAGGTCCAGTGCCCATCCTTTCTTCGCCTGTTTGTCCTTAGATGGCGATAAATTGGATTTTTTCGAGGAGCAATGGATAAGCGACGAGTTGTGATCCCAGCTAAAAACAAATACCCAGTTTAAATCCCATATTCTGGAACCTATAGTTCTATATTGATACTCGGATGGCTGGGAAGCTGAGTATAATAGTTGATGGTGTTTCTTTTCTGGGTTTGCCGTATTGGGCTTTGTGATGATTATTCGATCACTTGGAATGTGGTGCTCACATTAATTGTCCAGATCCACAGAGATACTAATATACAAACTACGTACATAGGTACATATATCTACATATATTTTCAATATAATCTTAGGACGGAATTTATAGTGATTACATGTTTTGAAGTTAGCATAGTCGTTTTCTGTCAGAAGAAGAAAACACGAAACAAAACCTTTTCAATAAGGCTTATTGAATGTAATAGAACATGAGAACTTATCGTATTTCCCAAAATAACTGCATGTTACCCTTTGGGACTAAGGGCAGTGTTAAGTTTATGAAGTGATTGAGTATTTCAACATGAAAAATGTGTGCGGGAAGGTTCAAAACTATATTTTTAACATTTCTGCTGTTGAAATGAAAAAAATGCTTAGTTTTAAAAACTAAAAAATTTAATCACAAAACAAGAATTTAATGTTTTTTGGACACTTCCATCATTTCAAAAAAAATATTCTCTTTCTTTTATTTTGACCTGTCATTTCATCCTACGGAAGGATTTCACACCCTCATACATTGATACAATTTTTTTGTGCTCACTAGGTCAAAAAATTAATGCATAATGTATGTTCTTTATTCGAAAACCATTTTCGCATAAACATGAACCGTAAAATAGTACAAAAATAAATAGACATTAATCAATCTGAGGGAATGTCTTCAAGGAAGTATCTTAGCATTTCGACAGATTGTTAGTTTTATATAGCATGCATAATATACAATTGGTTCTACTTGCACTTGAACATCACTACAATATCCTAGAGCCAACTCTTGACCTTAATCTAAAGCTTCCTTGCTTTAAAAAAAAAACCAAGAAATACAAAAATAGAAAAAACAGCGGATAACTGAATTCCTGAGTAAACTTTTGGTTTCCGATTTAAATTCAATTTTCAATCATTCTTGGCACACACTAGTGCGACTTTTCTTCCAAGGATACGTATACATAAACACATAAACTAAACGACAAAACTGAAAAGAAAAAGGATCAATAAAAAAAGAAAAAAAAACTAAAAACTAACACAAAAATACTCGGAACTTGTCAGAGAAGTTCTATCAATAAAACAAGTTCAAAAAAACACAAAAAACAACAAACTAAATGGGAAGAGAAAATGTATCTTTCTACGTCTATGTCTACATACGACAACAACACAAAACTAGAGTTCAAAAAAAAAAAGAAAAAAAACCTAACACGAAAGCTACGGAAACAAAAATTAGCATTGATTTGTGACGAAAGAATTTCAACAAAATAATACGAAAGGACGAAGGAAAAAATCCAAGGAATCTGATTAAAATAAACGAATTTAACTTAACGTTGAGAATCTTTTTACTGCCATTTCGACTATGGATCGTTGAAAGTTGAAACTTTCCATAGTACATTTTCAATACAGGCATCCTTCGACAAAATAAAAATCAAAAAAAAAGTCAGAACTCAGAGTGCACAGCAAGAAATCACAAGATTTTCAACTTGGACACATAATTTGATTCTTTTTCAAGAGATTTTTTCTTCTCATAGTTTTGTTGTTCAAACTGTTAAGTATTTAAAAAGAAGTTGCTTAATTTTTTTTTTTTGCTCATTGTGACATTTTTGAAATAGTTTTAATTCCTTTTGGTACAGACACTTCAAAAGATACATCGTATATCAGATCCAGCGTCAAATCCGGCAGTTCCAATTTTTGATCAACTTATATAAATGGTCTTTATAATTATTTGATTAATAATTTAGAGACATGCAACTGGCTCTTAAAGTTGCAGGAAACTTATTTCCAAAATTATAATATAAAAATATGAATAAGAGTTTTGCTAAAAATGTTCTTTAATCTCAGCTTTGAATAAACCCCTAGGTCACGAAAAGAACAGACAGATTGTACAGTAAGTAACTTCGTGAAAGGGTTTTGTTCAGAAATTTAGCAAAATTAATTTCTGGGAATTTTTTTTTTGCCAGGTTTAGAATATTTTAAGATGACGGACGTTGAAAATTAAAATGAGTTAGAGGGCATAGACATCGACATGACAATTATTTTTTTTATGTCATCAACATGCATAATTTGAAACAGTTGAATCATTAGTGACATTAATCACTTTATTAATCGTTAAGACACGGATCAAACTCGATCATTCGATGGCCATATTTTTTGTCCGTTAGTTAATAAAGGGTGGTTAAATTTGAAGGGCCGATTTTAAGTTGATCTTGTACAAAATTTAAAAGTTTTTGTAAGTAACCTGGGAAGTCCCTAACAACAAACTAATTTTATTATTTTAATATTTTTAATACTTACACATACTCGTAAGTGCATTTATAGCTTTAAGATCAAATGTATGCGTTTTCCTTGTTATATTCATATTTAAATATAATTCCATTTAAAATTTTTGGTTCAAGGCAATGCATATGAGTGAATTAAATTAATTTATAGCATATTATCATTATATTCAATCTATTCCTAAAACGCCAACCGAAACGGTGCGGCGTTGGGCGGGCGTCATGTGCAGTGCATGTGTGTATAGAATTTCAAAAGAAAATCATTTTAGATATTTCTATGGAAAACACATACTTAATGGATCTTTTAAGGTGTGCACAATATTTAAACTATAAAATTGTATGAATGAAAAATCTTGAACAAGAAGAGAAATAACATTTTTTTTTCTTTTTTTTTTTTAAATAAATTTTCCAATCTCCTGTTTTGAATTTGACACATACCTATAAAACATAAAAAAAAGAAAAATGAGGAAAATGAGAAAAATACAGGGATAAGAAAAACGAAAGGAAATCCATTTGCCCACACGTCGTCGTTCGTTAAAGTGATTGCCACCGCAAAGAACACATAATTTCCATGGTTAAGGTGTTGCCATTTATGTTTTTTTTTCTTTAAACTTATTCATTGTGCGGAAAAAATGTATGCAGGTTTGTTAAAAATGCAATATCTTTTATATTTTCTATTCTTTAATTTGGTGGATATTTTTGGAAAAGTCAAAAAAATTCCATGGTCTTCTATTTGAATTCCAAAACTGCACTTTCCACTGAAATTAACGGACCGAATTGCTATTTGAACAGTTTGCCGTTAAATAGGGATTTTTTTTCTTATTTAGGGATTATTAAAAAAAAAACTAATTTGATCTTCAAAATCGGGGTTCATTTTATCTAGTTCAAGGTGATTATAAAATCCTCAGAAACTTTTGAATCTTCCATTGCTTAAGATATACTTTCTAATATCACTTACTTTTGAGCCAATTTATGTAAACAAAAATATGAATATTTCTTAAAATTTAGAGCTTCAAAAATTTGTATTTTATTATGTAAAAATATTTTAAATTCACAATTTCTGTTGTGTTTTCCTAATTCCCTTCAATGTATGTAATTTGGTCTTTTTTTGAAAAACAATTGGCCAACTGTAACTTAAAGCTACAAATTTGATTACCAACCAAACGTAATTTTATTAATTTATTTAAGATTTTGGCTGCCAATTCCCATTGCGAAAAAATACGTATACGCCCCAGTGTACTATATTATGATATTGTTGATAAGGATAAAATAAAATGTTGTTTATAAATTTGTTTTTTTTTTTTTTTTTACTGAATACTACATATTGAAGAATTAATTACGTTACATAATTATATCCAAATAAATGATGTTAAGGGTCTTTTTATGGTTAAAAACTAAAACAATACTCACATGATCAAAAGTAAAAATAACACTCGAAAACAAAACACTGCTTACTAGATTTTTAGAATCTACAGAAACTTTCAGGCACATTATTGTTAATTTTGAATAATATAAATAAATCTTAAATCCAGTTAAGAAATTAAAAAAAAAAATAAGATCAAGTTCAAGTATTTATAAATGGTGCAGACCGAATTCATACATTTTTCTGAAAACTTGTAACTATTTATTTTATTTATTAAAAAAAATCGCTTGCAAAGTAGGACATTTACCTTATAAAATTTTGCAAGCCTTTAAATTATTTTAGAGATTTTAATTTAAATTAACAAAAAAAAAAAAGAAATATTGAAAATTAAGCAAAAAAATGAGAGAAAATTAATGATTAAATGAAAAATTAAATTAAAAAAGTAAAGTATATAATAAATGATTTGCCAAATAATTGAGAACTAAAGTTCTAAACCATTTCGTGCTTCTTATACTTCTCACTGCGATGGGCAGGGAGTTCCAAGGCGTGTAACACGGACAAAAAATTGACGTTCAGTAATCAGGTAGGCAGGAGTTTAACGAACTTAGGTTCCATCAAATCTAGTCCTGTGGCATTTACCAGATGTTAAATAACCAAGTCTGTGGTCGTAGAAGATACTTTTTGATGTTCTTATCATTACGACGAATTGATTGCGTAACAACACTTTAAAAGAGTATACTGAAAGTTATAACTGTGACTATAATAATCTAAACAATAGTACTTCGATATTTCATCCATACCATATCCCGATCGCAAGCCTACGACGACGATGCCATCCAGTTGCGCACCTAAAGGCTTGGGGCGGGCGTCCGCTTTTATACAACGTACTACAAATAATTTCTGAGCTGGTTCCTATTCATTTATTCGATCTAGGTGACCAGCCCACTGGAGTCTACCGAGCTTGGAGGTAGATTGCATACAGTTTATGATTGAAGCACCTCCGGAGATTCCGGACTCCGGACTCTGGATTACGTAATCGTCATTCCTCATATACGGGGTCAAAAAATATCCGTAGGGTCGGAGTTTGGAGTGGCCTTTAAGTATGCACTCAGACCTTGGATCCTGGAAGAACCATCGTTCTGTAAAGCTGCAGCTTAGAAGTTATAGTAAGGTTTCTGGATTTAAAGTAGGCTCTGTTGCATTTGGGCAGTCACCAATCTATTTTTTCTTAATAAATATGTTGTTATCGGCTTAAATTATTGACCAAGAGTATTTGAAGAGTTTAACTAGAAGAAGATACTTAAAATCAAAGAGTTTGCGGACAAAGAACTAACCTGACCAGTAACGGAAAATTCCTTACAAACTCTATAATTTTGGATATTATTTTTACTTCTTGTAACCTCTGATAAGACTATATTCACACATGGCAATGCCGCCTCTAACCTCATGTAGCACAAACGCACACACACACATGCATAAGTGTATCAAGATGTATATATTATAATATATTATTTCTTTATTCAGTGTGTAGAATCTACCTCTAACGAGCACGTCATGACAATCACAAAAGTCTTCTTCAACATTAGAAGCAGTATCCTGCTCCTGCCAGTTTTTCTTCTTCTTCTTTTTCTTGTTCCATTTTTTGCAGGAAGGAGACATTTTGCAAGCAACAGCCAGCCAATGCCACAATGTAGCGCCTATTCCATATTTTTATGTGTAGGTAAAACATATAATATCTAGAGGTACGAGTATGTATGAGTATTCGAAAAAGGCACCAAGGCGCACTATTTTCTTTGACACATCATCGAGTCATCTGACGTCTTTGCACGCCCAAACGGATATTAAAATATGAAAGGATAATCTCCTACAAAGTAAGTGGAATATCGGGTAATGTATGATAAATGAATCTCAATTTTTGGATAACAACAAAACCAGGAAATAAGAAATTCTTATACAAGTACAGCATATATACGAGTATGAGTACCTACCTACATACATATACTATACAAATATACATTATAAATGCCTATACCTACCGTTATCTCTTTTAGATGGTAAGATTATGGTGTTTTTGAAGGGGCTCCGGTGGGGTTGTATAAATTGCAAAATGAGTCCTTTTCGAATTTGGAAAATAGCCCGCTAAAAGGCTTTGCTGGATTAGACGTTTTAATGGTGATCTTCTCAGCTTCTTGCTGATGTTGATGACTATTTAAAGATAAGGAAAGAATAAAAGCTGTGAAAGAACATGGAATGAATTTATAATTGAACTGTATAATAAATATGAGTGTTTGATGACGATATGATGATGAAAAGCGAATTGGACTGTTAATTTTACTTTTTCATTAAAAAAATAATAAATTCAAACAGGGAATTTTTAATGGAAGGATAATGAGGAGGCATGATAACATACAGAAATATGTTTATTAATAATGTTTTGTTCTAAAGTCTGCGTAATAAAGTCTAGTTTAAAGTAAAACCGGCTTCATCTGTCTTACTGCATTGACATTAACCAACCGAAGCAGATAGGATATACTTATGCTGCTAGTGCTCTTATCAGGTAGCCCATACGCTGAGTCCAATTTTGGCATACTCTTTCACACATATCGGCCGGTATCTCACGAATGAATGCATGGATGTTGGCTTCCAGTGCGTCAATCGAAGCAGGCTTGTCCCTATAGACATTAGCCTTGACATACCCCCACAAAAAATAGTCTAATGGTGTCAAATCGCACGATCTAGGCGGCCAATTGACCGGCCCGAAACGTGAAATTAACTGTTCACCAAACTCGCTTCGCAATTGCGCCATTGTTTCGCGTGCTGTGTGGCATGTGGCACCGTCTTGTTGAAACCACATATCATGCAAGTCAAGAACTTCCATTTCGGACAAAAAAAAGTTTGTTATCATCGCTCGGTAGCGTTCACCATTGACAGTAACGCTGCGATTCGCATCATCTTTGAAGAAATATGGCCTAATAATGCCGCCGGCCTATAAACCGCACCAAACAGTGGCTTTTTCGGGATGAATTGGTAGCTGTTGCAATGCTTCTGGCTGATCTTCACTCCAAATGCGTCAATTTTGCTTATTTACGTACCCATTTAACCAAAAATGAGCCTCATCGCTGAACACAATTTTTCGATAACACATTTTGAACCGAGCACGAATTTTGATAGTAAAATTCAATAATTTGCAAGCGTTGTTCATTTGTAAGACGATCCATGGTTAAATTGCAAACCAAACTGAAGCTGTTTGACAGTGACACAAGGTAATAAACACACGTCAGCTGTCAAAACCAGTGTTGCCAAAACCAAACCAGCTAAAAAATCACCCGTTATTACCAGTATATATTAAATATGTTATTGATAAGAAAGAATAAATGAATAAATTATTACTTACCGATCTTCATTATTCACTATACCACTGTCATTCATACATTGATTCTCTTCATTATGACTTCTAGTCAGACCAAAAAGCTTGGAAGATATTAAGCCACATTAACTGCCAATTTTCGAAATAAAGGCACTGCATCTTAGAAACTAAAACTATCAGGTAATACAACACTATATTGTTGTGCTTTATTCACTGCTGTGTAGCAGCACTCACTTTACATATAAGATACACATAAGTATCGCCAGCACAGCTGCCATTATTGTACTGGATTCTTTTTCGCCAGCAATCAAATTGTTGTTTGTAGAAAGAAATTTTGCTGCGCTAGCTACCCAGCAGTGGATAAAACACAGCATATTTATGCATTAATGCAAGACACAGGCACAGGGACAGAGAATGAAGAACAAAAAAAAGAAAGAGCTTGATTTTACTGAGCGAACCTTCTGAAGTAGAAAGATTTGGAAAATTGGCATTGATATCTGACAGCCTTATTTAAAATTAAAATAAAAAATTGAACTGACTACAGAATCCGATTTGTTAAGGTTGCGGAGGGAATCAAATGTCAATTTTGACATTTCAATTGCATTTCGAATCGCAGCTCATTTCTCAGATTCTGTGATTGGCATCGTTATCTAAAGAGAATTTTTATCTTATTTGACGGAATCGCAGTTTGTTTGTTATCTTTGTGGACATTTTTGGCTTTTAATACGTTACACATTTGACAATTTTAAGTGTGAGTGGCAACAGTGTTAAATTGTTGTAGAGTAAAGGTATCATAATTCGAAGGTGTCAAACTTTAAATTGCATTCATTTTCTTATTGACTTCCCATAAGGAGTTATTGTTATCGGTCCAATTAGTCAATTTGAAATGTTTGTCAAATCTGGACGTTTTAAGGTCCCTAGAATGTAAATCTGTCATTTTAACAGACATGTTCCCATACATTTTTTCTTTCAAAATATCTCAGGAAAGAATAGATACATGTATCAACATCATATTGTTAATAAATTTTAATTGCGTATTTATCATTTTGTACAAATATAAAAGTGATAATGGTTCGGCATAAGACTCCTTCGATAACCCAAAGTAATTTGAAATACAAAAGGTATTCCCAAATTTTGCAACTTTTTCTCAATTTGCACTTAAAACATTCTTAACTATTTTACTTCTGTTTAAAGGACTCTAAACCTACATAAATTACCTGTATGAGTTGGCACGACAGTTGTACTCGAATTCAAAGCTTCACAGAAATGGCGCGGAACGGGAACTCCACCATATAAGGTATAATCTCTATGTTTAAAGGACTGCAGCGCAACGCAGAACCACGATGCATAAGCTTCGTGTTTATTCCAGAATAATTTGACGGCTTAATTGTGAAGTGCTTAATTTTGTTTTAAATTTGCGAGTGGTTCTGTTCTGTTCAGTTCAGTTCAGTTTTTCGTTTTTTATTTTTTTGTTACATGGAGGGTAAAAGATACTATTCTAAGGGTAATTAGCGGAAAGACTGCATCGCGACTCCATGGAGCTTCTATGTATTGTGCACATAGTACGAGTAGTTAGTAGCTGTATGCTTATACCTAGTTAAGCGATTCTGTTGAAACGAATGAGGGTGAAGTAGGTACCTATGTATGTATATACCTACTCTATAAGCTGCAGTAATTGAAGACTCGTTTACAATATTTGTTCGCAATTACAGATACCTAATGGCGGATTTTAAAGGAATGAAACGTTTTTAATTTTCTAATCAGTGAATGTTCTTTGATGAACTTTTTTTTTTGTATAACGAATCAAAGCAAACATACCTCGATATAATTGTGTTCTTATACGAGTATTTGCAACTTGAATTAAAAGTAATTATCAACAAGTACCAATCAATTTCTTTCTTTTTTTTTGTGTTCAAAGGCCTGCATTTGTATAAGTTAAGCATCAAAGAGCAAACATTATCGTATTTTACATTATTTCACCTTTACTGTGTGTAACTAATTGAAATCTTTTGGAAATAAGTAAAATTTGAGATATTAGTCACACTAAGGTGAGCTTAACACTTTATAATCCACATCCAACCACTAAACTTTGTTGGGTAGCTGCGTCTGGATGGTGCATCTGCTGCATGCGTAGTCTTCACTTACGTATGTGTTAACATAATACAGATCCTATGATGATGATGATTACACTAACTGTGCACTACATAGTAGCTATGACCAATGTGTAGATAAGTATACAATACAAAGGCCTTAGAGTTATGTAGTCGTTTTGTGCATACATTTGATCGGATTATGATTTATGTGTAGTAAACGATGCTGATGCAGTCGGCATCATTTATAGGTTTAGAGAATTTCAAAACGGATGCAAATGTAACATTGAACATAGCCTCTAAATGACCTTAACACTTGATATATCTGGACGACTAACAATTTTCAGTAACACAGAAATATGTTAAACAGAAGTCTCTAACACCGACACAGGCTTGCCATTTAGGACTTTAACACGACAGAGAAAAATCATTTTTACAGTATCGGTCATAGAATTGCACTCATATTATGAAAGGAAACAGTATTGGCCTGCAAGTTCTTATAGACTTCACACCATTTTCATAACAACAAACTTCTAACTTAAGAAAGAATAAATTTAGAAACTTTAAATGCATAACTTTGCTGGGCTCGTCGAGGGAAGATTGGACGTGTCAGGACTTCAAGTCGATAAAAATTTACACAAAGGAAGGCTTGTAGAAAAAGTTTGCTGTTTTCGGTGAATGGTTTCCATGCATTTTCTCAATACTTTCTAGCCTAGCAAATATTGTGAATTTCTGACTCTATTGGTTCGGAAATTATTGAGGTGTCAAAAATGGGCTTGGATTGTTCCTGTAGAAAAGGTGTAGTGTAGGTTTGGCACTACCGTTGCCTTAAGCAGAATATGTAAATAGTTATTGATAGATTCTGACAAACTAAATAAACTAGGAGATTTACACATCGGGGCAACAGAAAGTAATAGGCGAAAATGCTTCTTTCCCAAGCTACTCTGGAGGCTGCAAGAATATCAATTGAAAAACTGTAACTTTTATGCAGTCGATACTTGACATTTGTAAAGAATACTTATTCATCATCATCATCATTATCGGCTCGACACCCGGGACACGCTCCTGGCATCATTCAGGAAATCTCTCTGTTTATCGTAATCGCGAGCCGATCCCATTTAGTTGAGCACTCCATAAGCTTGGTCTGGCACGTTGTCTCCTACTATAAAATTTACTGCAAAGGACTTTCCGAGCTGGTTCATCTTTTCTCATGCGAGTCAGGTGACCAGCGCACCGGAATGTATATCTGCTTCGACCTAGATTGCATACAGTTTATAATAGGAGCGTCTCGTCCTTCCTCACATACGGAGCCAATTATTCCTTGTAAGACTTTTCTCTCGAACGCGTTTCTCTATTCAAAGTATCACTGCTTTTCAGCTCGATTCAAACCCTTAAATATGGAATTGGTCAAGTTATGGAGAACATTCATTCACAAATGTGCGAATTGATCATGGAAATTTGATGAAAAGGATATGGTAGCCGGTTATCCATTTGACCGTTAACGTTTTTCATTGCTTATTGATACTCTTTTTTAATATCAAAATGAAACCCTGTATTATGTACGTGTACGAGTATTAATGAGAAATTGGTTAAATAGTAATTGATTGGTTAATATTATTAAACTGTGTGTATTTACTTTTACGAAAATCAATATTTTCTGAAGGATGTTGTCCAAAATAGCACCACGGAAACCATTTAAATGCATGAGCGGGATATCAACATGAAAAACCCTGAAAATACCATACCCACTCACACATACAAACACAATATACCCTACAAAGTATTGAAATGAAAGATGGAGGTGATGATCGGAGAAATAAAATAATTTCAAGTCAATTACAACTTGATTGCTTGTTATCATTTCTACCCTAATCAAGCATGATAATGCCGGGCTGCCTTCTCCATTATAGCCCATCCATCAGCTCGAAAACTAACACCCCCTGAGACTTTACAGTACGTGAGGTAAAGGGTCAATACAATATACCATGCATCAGCTCAGCCCGAGCACACCATGAATTAAACTCTGCAACGAAAACTTTTATTGAACATGCCAGGACTTATGGGTATAATTTAGTTGGTCGGTTAGTTAGCCAACTATAGTGTGCTGAGTCCTGAGTGCTGAGTCCTGATGGTCTGGCAATGAGAATGGGAATGAAAATGAATTCGATGCCATTAAATGCATTGGTACTCGCAAGCTGGGAATTAAATTTTACATACTTATATATTTTATATGTGCAAAATATTGCTCAATATTATTCCCATTTAAATAACCCCTAACAAAAGGATATTTGTATATGCATGTATGTGGCATAGGTGCCGAAACATACACATCCAAAAGCATAACCTATGCACATGATGAAGACACAAAGCTATTCAATATTGGATATTATGTTATAAGACCCAAATTGAATTATGATTACAGAATTTCCAATATGAATGATTTTGGTAGTAATTGAAAGAAGATTAGATACAAAGGGGATTGTAAATTTACATTAAAACATGAAAAGCCTTTTCAAAATTACTATTTTGAGTGACTTGCTTGTTGTGTTGGTTCGGTTCAGTTCGGTTCGGTTTGATTCGATTCGGTTTGGTTTGGTTTGCTGGCGGCACTTTTTGTAGAAATTATTTGGTAATCGTATTAGTGGCAATATTATGTTTGTATGTATATTGCAAATGGATGTTTTGCTTTTGAGTATTTTGGTTCTTATTTCGAAAGCTACCCATTGACTTGCCCATTCGCCAATGACCAATTTAATGAATACACAGGCGTTCTTTGGATGCTTTAATAATAATTATTATAAGTACCATACATAAATGGCTTTTAAGTATATTGTGGCCGATATATCAAAATGCCTTCTATAAAAGAAATTAATGACGTCATGTTTACAAGGGGGCTTGCAATAAGAGGTTTCATTTTGATATTACAAAAATAACGTGCATTTTTTTTAAGAGAAATCAAAGGAATATTATAAAGGGGAAGGTATATGCCATTGAAAATAGGAACAAAATGGTCGCCATCACGGAAACGGTTGCAGCACCATATCCTTTTTATGAAATTTTCCATGACAAGTTTGCATAATATTACAGCTGTATGTCGTCGATAACTTTACGAATTATTCCATCTCTAAGGTCAATTGTAAAGCATTGGCATAGACATAGACGATAGATCTTATATATTTTCCATTGCCGGCCATAAAAATTATTGCTCAAAGCTCTTTAATTCATTCACCATAATAATTCCACTTTTTAATAAGTAAGGTCTAATCCCACCACCACCGTCATAGTCAGCCCAAGAATAACACTTAACAGCGATACATTGAGGATGGTGAGGCTTTCAAAAATCATTCTTGGATTTATCGAGTCCCAAATATGACCCTTCTTCTGTGTATGAACGAAACCTCAGAGGTAAAATAAGCTTCATTAATAAAGATGATTTTTCAATGAAATTCTGGATGGTTTTGAACTGTGATGCATTTCAAGGACCCAAAAACAGCGAAGAGGATGTTACTGTTGGCGTGCGACGGGCTTGAGTGTTCTTGTATTAACTGCTCTTTAAAAACATTAAGACCTAAGTCTATATGCAAAATGCTTTTTCTTGTTCTTTGATTATATCATTAAATTTTTCCATCTGTTTTGCTATTGCCAGCTGAGAAGATCCTTAAGGACAAACCAAGATTTTTTTGCTTAAGTTTTGAAAACTATATAGACTACAAAACTTTCACCAATTTTGTAGTGAATTTTAACAATTTCAGTGCCATCTGGAATTGTGTTCTTCTGAGTGACCCAAAATTGATTGTGAATCGAGTGTCTCCCACACTCTCGTAGACTACGGATATGATTTTGGCAGATCTTGGGTTTTGTCGAGTCGACAAACGAAATTTGAATGTTTATTAAAAAACACGATAACGTCGAATACGAGACGAGACTGACCAAAACAAAATTTCTCATGCCTATTTTTCAACAGGTGGTTCGATTGTGATTTTTGAATTGAAAGTATTATCAGGTCAATATCAAATTCCATGCAGATCTGAGATTGCGTTCAAAAGCTTATTTTTGGAAATAAAGTAATAAATCAGTTATTTCGTTATTTTTCTGAGGAAAGTCAAATGTTAATTCATTTTTTAAAACTATCATTGCAGCAATCCTTGAATGGAGTTTTCGAAGAACTCTACAGTGTTTTTCTAATTTTTTCCGTAAATTTAAATGATTTTGGTTAGTATTTCTACAAGTATTTTCGTTTGTAATTTTTTTTCATAGAATGTGATATCACAGTAAATATTTAAGTCACAATCACTACATTCTCAGTTTAGAATTATTGTAAATCACCAGTTTGTGATAACATAACTATCAAAAGTTTCAATATGAGCCGTGTTTTATTGATAATCTTTTTTAAAAAAATTAATTATTTATTAATTTGTATACTAAATTTGGTAGATATCCCTACATTAATTTCGGTGTGTTTGAAAAATGTATTATGCGAGAAACTTTTTGAATGAAGCCATATCCCAATGAAAAATAACTTAACTGTCTTCTACATTTCACAATTCGAAACTCTATCTTCACTTAAATACTTTTACTGACTAAGACTACTGATTTATTTTTTTCGACTTATCCGTTGTTGTTGTTTACCTTCTTAAATTTTTGCGATGTAAAGTTTACTCACTAACCAAAAAAACACGATTATGATTTAGTTTCTTTTTCAGAACGCAACTTAGTTTCCTAATAATTCAACTTATTTTCGGGTTACCATTTCAGAATTTCAAAGACTAATTACCATAATAATTTGCCAATAAGCTTCCTGTCCTCCCCTTTGTCCCGTTTAACAAGTTCTTGTGTGTATTGATGGTATCATTATGCTCTCCGCAATATGAACGCAGTCGAATTATGTATATAAAAGTTCCTTTTGAAATGGTAAACAGATACAGATACATCTCCTACTACTACTACTACTACTACTAATTCTGCATCGAAATTTGGAATTCGATTGAGCGTTGTGGCAATGGCTTATGTGAGACTATGAAAGCTGAATCCTCTTCTCGAAAAGGAAAACAATGTGTCGAATTTTTCGATGTGGTAAACGTCGATGGTGTATCGTCTAGAAGAGTATCACCATTATCATTTTGTTTATCTGGATATCTGCCATGCCATACGCCTCTTTGGAACACGTTTAAGCCAAATCCGGCCAGCGAACATCGAGCTGACACGGACGAAGCTTCTTAAAACGAATAGGTACAATATTGTCTCTATATTGTACCTATACTGTGTGCTTGTGTAGACTCAGACTGCTTGATACAATGACGAGGACAAGGACGATGACGATGATAATGACGGCGAATTGGAGCTTCTGATGAGCCCGGTCAATGGACAACATTGTCCGATAGTTTCAGTTTTCCGGTTCCACGGTCTGCGTGACCACACCACCGCGCAGCCACACCGCACGAAAGATTCATGAACGCGGCACGTGAAGCTTCAAATGAAAAATAGGCTCTTCTCTCCACTTTATATCCAGATAATACTTTGTATGTCTATGTACATATATGAACATCAACATATCTACATAAGTATATGTATTGAGTTATACCGTAACGAAGATTGCAGGCATTATGACTGATACTATTTATCATATAGTAACAGGATGTTAGCTAAATAGATGGATGCGCTTAGTGGGCCATTTAACCCAAGAACAGTTAGACTTTGCAATGACCCAGTGTGGGCGGTATGGGGTGGACAAAAACAAAATGTCGTGTTATTTTGTATTGCGATGTCCTTGCAGAAATAAACTTCATGCGGTGTGAAAATTCAAGTGGACCTAGACAAAACAGGTGCTTTGTTGAAGAGTGAGCCTTATGACTTTATCGTGTTCATTAAATAAGCAAGAGTCTCCAATAAAACAGGGCGAGAGAGAAAAGTGAGAGAGAAATTTGGCGTAATAATGGCGTGAAGGCAAAACCTCATGTCGCGTCACGTCACGTCAAATTTAGTGTTGTGCAATAGAACAACGCATAACATGCCTTCACATTAAAATAGAGTCCGGCCAGGCATAAAGTGGATTGTGCAGTTGAAGTGGATGTCAGGGCAAAGTTTCGAAGAGGAATATTTTTGTACTTAGAAATTTATGACTATCTATCTATAGAGACTAAAACAGTGAGATTTAATTTAACTATTTAGCCGTTAAATAGTGGCAGAAATGTGGGAGATATTAAAAAATATTTAAAATTTAAAAGATCAATAGGTCTTTTTTTATTTATCCACACAAAGTCGTGTTAATTACACTATTTAAAACTCAAGAACGGCGGAACCGATTTGGCTAAAATTTGGCACAAAAACAATTTATAGTCTGGAATAGTCTAAATACCTATTTTTTATCAAGGTAAAATGTATTTTATTAAGATTAAACATTGATCACGTTGTACAAACAAAAAATGGAACAGATGCATCAAGATGGTTTAAACAACTAGTTTCCGTTATCCTGCCACTCGATCTACTTTTTAATAAACTTATACGAAGTACACCGGGCCACTAGAAACTATGAAAAAATTGCATACAAAATCGAATAAGCAACAAAAATATTTTTCCATAGCTAAAGTTTCTGCATTAAATTTGGGGAGAGACGAAGAAAGAAATAATGACAAAAGGTCTGGTAGTTTATGTATGTGAAAAATATTATCAAACATCTTAATGAATATTGTCTTTTTATTCTATAGGTAGATACTATAATCAATGATATGTAAGACCTACGTCACTCTTTTATTACATTGGTACCTTACACCTACTTCTTAAGATCTAGTAAAAAAGGAGCGTTTAACTAGGTACGCAGTAGAAACATTGCATCTTAGTGGCTAAAGCTATCAGCTGACACACACAACATAGAAGGAAAAAACAGACAAGAAATAAAAAATAAAAAAAAGAGTATACACGATACCTCCACGTTCTATACGTCAGAAACCAATGTCAGTGTCTAGTTCTAGTAACAAAAATATTTAAAGGAGTAGGTATGTAAATAAGAAAATTCATTTATAGTTTTTTTATGAGCAAATAAAGAAGGATGTCGAAGACAAAATTCTGGGAAATGAGCTTTGTATACTGGGATTAGCGTAATTTTTTTTAAAAACTGTGTTGATGTTGATTGATAACAATTTTATTCTCAAAAAAAATATTAGACAAATTTTTATATTTGTTATTTTTTGTGTCATTTATTGACAAATGTATTTCGTTAAAAATAAAATAAACGTAAAGTTGATATCGTAGGGAAAAAAAATATTTTTTACCAATTTTTGGGTACTTCTTCAATTTGTTTGGACTTCTTTGTTTTTTTGCAAAAAAGCTGTCAATTGATTTTTTTTCAAAGCTTTCACCAGATGTAAAAATCGTCATTTCACATGGTAGACATGTTCCTGAGATATTTGCGACCAACCAAAATTTTTATTTTTTCCTTTAAATTGCCATACCTAATAAAAAAAAAAACGCTCCTATTAGTATTAACACTAAGTACATTAACAATCATAAAATATAGCTCTTGTTAAATTCGGTAATTCGGTTAAATCGTTTTTGGATGTAACAATTTTCGGGTCCAAAAGCTTCCCCAGACAACCATTCGACCTCAGTTTATAATTATCATTTTATAATTACCATTTTACAGAAATTCACCCAAAATCATTTCGAATAACTTCAATAGAATCTGTCTCATCTTCAGAAAAATCAAACGAAACAGCTTAAACTAATTAAGAAGGACTTAATTTCCAATAGAAATCAATAAATGCAAATTTTATTTTAATTTATCCCCTGCATTTGCTAATAGAAACCCCCGCATCCATCATAGGAATCTAATGAGAAGAAAATATGTATTCCTTGTTAAAGGTTCGGAGAATTTCAAACCAAAAAACACTTTGAGTTACAACCTACTTAAGATTCTTCCTACAGGCACGATATTTTTGTGCTTAGATTTTGGATAACGCCGCCCGCCGCGCCGCTGTTGGTGCCAGAAAAAAAGTAAAAGTACGAAAGAGATGCAAAACAAACTACCTACCCAAACTCTCCCTCTCTATAAAACACGAAATACGAGTACCTAACCTACTTTGACTCAAACATGACATTGAGGAGGAATTTTTACTTAAAAAAAAAATAATAAAAATCAAGAAAAAAAAATAATACAAAATATTATCACCAGGAACATACCCGCGGTAAAAATAATTTGTCGCCATGAATCTGTTAATTAAATCTAATTGCTCAAAGTGAACGTTCCTCAAGTAACAGAACCGTGACTTAATTAAAAACATCCTCGAAATTTCAAAGACTCGTAAGACAACTGCAAAAGCTAAAATCAAATTCAAACTCAGGGGAAAAAATGTCAACACCAACAACAACAACAACAAACAAATCTAAAAATAATGAAACGCTTCACCAAGGAGATGCAAAACAGGGATGACTGTTCCACCCCATCATGCCAACACGCCCACACTCCCTCATCCTCCCGAGTCCCGCAACACGGATCATCAGCACACCGTAATATCCGCACCAACGCTTCAAAATAATATTTTTTAATTACCACGTAATAGCACTTTAAGCAGCCTAAGCAACCGGTGAATAAAGTCTAATTTACTTAATTGCGAGAAAGAATCTAATCGATTAAGGTGCCTTGTTAGTGTTGTGGCAAGGGGAGCGCTAGCGGCATGCAGGCAGAGTGGGAGGTGGTGGTGGTTCTGCTTGCGATGGTGGTTATGGTGAGCGCGAAATATTACCACTGCTGCCGGCTCTTGGGTATCTAACGAAGCGGAACACGTTCCACGAGAAATCTCATCTCAAAACGGTTTCACTCGCATAGTGTACGAATACTCGTATATCCAGATCCAGACCCGGGCCGCGGCCCACATCCACGAGCACGACCACGACCACGACTGCGACTACGACTATGACGACGAAGAGATGAGGTTGGTTTCGAAAGAATGCCTGCAAGTATTTTTTCACGTGGCTTCCACTTGAGTCAACCCTCTCGTCATCATCACCATCGTCATCGTCAGCAAGCAACATTAGGACAACATGTTTTCCCTATACCTACATTTATACAATCTCGAGAAGCTCAAATACCATACCAACCCCTACCCTATCCCTGTGCCTACTGAGTAGAGCAGGTATTCCGCTTGTATCCATTCTTCCTTTCTAGAGGCAAAGTTCTTAAAAAATTTTAATAGAACAATAAACTCATAACCTAAAAGTGGATGCGTCTTTTCACAATTTTATTCTTTTTAGCTTTCATCTTTTATTTCTCGCATACCTAGGTATAAGGTTCATTCGCCTCTCGGCCCGAGTAATATACGTCCATACATATATCATAATGATCCCTGTCGATGTTCCATATCCATATCCATATCCATACGAGAGTCGACTTTGAAGTTCCCCTTAAGCCCCTAAAGCTATCGTCGCTCGTCGTCGTCGATGAGCTCTCGAAATGGTTCACTACTTTTAACAACAAGGGGTAAGCAAAAGGGTATAAGCCTTTTCCCATGTTGTGTTGTTATAAAACATGTGATTTAAGGCCTGATGGAGCACTGCTTACTCAACGCAGCGCTAGCTGCACAACACTGACTGGCTGGCTGGCTTGCTGGATGTGATTGTGATACAAAAATGGGGATGCAAAAGTGCAAAAGCTGGAGCTGAAGTTGGAACTGGTATCTGCTTCAGTCATGACGCGTCCTGTACCATTCCGACAGGGACTCTTCAAGGGTGTTTGATAAAGTTGCAATGTCGATGTTGTTGTTTGTGTTGTCGTGCCTAATCTGAAAGTCTCGCGTGGATTACCCTTATGTCTCCTGCGAGTGGATTGGATGAATATTGAGGGGGCTGATGTCAGTAGGTAAGAGTCAATACAAAATGAACTAACATTATTTTATTTCTGACATTTTTGTTTTGTGGATATTTCATAAGTACAAGGACCTTTTTTATTAATCAGAAGTTTTATTTTTGATTGGGATTTAATTACCACGAGGAAGTGTTGGAATTGAGGAGAGAGAGAGAGAGAGATGACTAAGATAAAAATTGGCTTGGTTCGTCGATTGGTTTTCGAAAAGAGTCTTTTATTCCATCTGTAATATTCATTCCTGGGCAGTTGTCAAAAAACAATATCAAACTGGCCTATATGCAATGGATCAGTCTTATAGTTGTAATAAAGAGGGCTTAGTGAACGTAAAACCCTTATGGCTGAAACACAAACACTCTTCAGCTTCGGCTTCGCCTGATGTTTACGAGTTCAGCCATAGGAATTCAATGCATGGAATCACAATGAAGCTTCGACCTAACGTTTCGTTTGACAATTGTAAGGAAAAGAACGTAATGTGACTCCAAACGGAAGCTCTAGTTCAAATTTGCTGAACAATTGCTATGTCTGACAGCTCAAAAGCTGTAAAAAAAAGTCAACAAACAAAAAACATTTGTTTCTGGAGGGATTCCCATCGTTTAATAGATGTGGTTTAATAAGAGCGCAGAGTATCTCGAATGCTTTAGGACTTGGGAGACATCCTTGTTATTTTGAAGAAGTGCTATGGGTGTTTATCCTTCATTTGGTTGAAGTTCAGAGCATAGAATCCTTCTTCATCTCCGTAGGGCGTAGATTGAGCTCCCGGACCCACCAACGTCTCTCAATCAGCGCTTCTTCTTGCTCCATGAGCTGAACATACCCACGATAGGCTCTGTAAGCTACTTCCGCGATAAATTTAATTTTTTCGATTTCAAAATTCATATTTTTGACTCCACGAAAAATGAAAACAAACTTTTCAGAAAAAATATGAGCTGCTAATGACAGAAGTGTCATTTTAAAAGAAGTCATATTAGAAATGTCATTCAAAGCAACCTTGAAACGGGCCCATCGTAACGCAGACGAAGCCGTTTGTGTTTCAGCCATTAAAGGCACATTGAACCAACTCTGCATTCGGTGTTAGTAAGCTTTCCTAATCACTCGTAGGGGCAAGTGTGAAAAGGAAATAGGGTGTATTCATAAACGCAAAAAATCTGCGCTAGTAAAATCGCGGTTCTTTTCTATTGCATTTTTGAACGCACTCAATTTAGGCCAATTTCTATGTAAACAGAGTTCATAAACGTCAGAGAAAAATGGCTGCCAAACTAATTTTGTTGAACTTAATTTTTGATTTACTTACGGAAAAAGAAAAGAAAATTCTAATTGAAACGAATAATTTACAAGGAAAAACTAAAAATAAAATTATAACGAGAAATTTTTTAAGCTTAAAAAAAAAAAATCGCTTATTGCCAAAAAACCCATTCTTTATGAAGGTGATTTTAGAATATCCTGGCGATATATTCCATAGTCATTTAAGGATATCTTGATCTACATTCAATGTAAGTTTCTTTCTGGTTATTATTCTTTTTATTATTAATAGCTTAGTATGTTTTTGGTCCCAAACCGTACCTATAGCACTTTCATCATACCTTTAAAAATATACTAATTTACATTACTTTATATCCGAAAATTAATAAAACACTTGCAATAACTTACATACATATTTTGCAATCTGTTCCGATTTGTGCTTCTTGATGATGTAAAAAAAAAATTATAAAATTGCGCCTCTTTCATCATCAGCCAACAAATTTTGACTGCAAAATCTGCACGACGCGACGCTGACGAAAGAATGACGTTTATGAACGGTAGGTAGGTAGGTACTGCAGTTCGCCTAGGTTAGTCCGATCGAAAATCTGACTTTAAGAAGTCATATAACGCAGTCCTTAGTAAGTCTGACGTTTATGAACTCACCCATAGTTATAGTTGAAAACCTTTATTAAAGTGACGTTCTGGTCACGTTACGTCACATTACGCAATTGAAGGAAATTCAAATAAACTGATGTTAAGATTTCACTGTGAAACCGGACGAATTAACTATAGAAAACTTCAACTCAGCTGATCTGATGATGTATAAACCTTTATACTCTGAAATTGGAGCTAAGAATTTTTTCTTTAAGGTCACTAGATAGAGAAGGCTTATTCCAATGCTCAATATATAATAAATGATTAAGATTGTGAAATTATGGAAGACATACAGATACAGCCACAAATGGTTATATAAGACGTGTATGTTGCTGTAACCACAGCAGAGGCAGCTATTGGACGACATAATGTTCCAATGTGAATCGACTTTTCTTATGAAAAAACACCAAAATAAAACATCTTCTCCAATTTTCGATTCGGAAACAGTTGTTCATTTGACCTTTTGTTGTTCTATCTATAATTAGGCAACTGTCTTCTAAAGCAGTTTGTTTAGTAACTCCGTTTTGACCCGACAATTCACAACATAACCAAACATATGCGTCCTTCTGGTTGCTCGATATATGTTACGATATGCTACAACAAATCTCGAATAATAGTTTCTGACAGGCTTATTATAGGTACATATGCATATATATACCTGTATACCTGTGAAGTTGTGTATGCAAACAATTATTTAAGCCCGTTTAGTGCAAATCAACTCAAAACTTGATTGGATTCAATTTGAATTGCCAATTCTCTGCAAATAACCAAACGTGAAACATAATAACGCATAAACAAAGAACATCAACTCCAGGAAACCATTCACCCACTCAACCAAAAGCTAAGTCACTTCCTTTCTCCGACGTGCGTCGCGTCCTGTCGGTCGTCCGTCGCGTCGTCGTCGTCGTGGACAGCAGCAGCGCCATCTCTAATGCATTGTTATATACCATGCGAATATTGGCATACTTGAATTATCTATAAGAAACATTGTCAACGGCAAGGATTGAAGAGTAACTGGGCTAAACTGTCGGATTAGTAATTAAAGTCCTTCGGACTTAACGCTATGACAGCCCGACAACACTAACCAACGCGCAACGTGGGATTAAGGATTTCGGGAATACATACAATAGTTTGCCCTTGCCTAGTCTACCACATTTAACAATTCCAACCCACCTGCACTCGCACCCGCACCCGCACCGGCACCCACGCTATTTAACCACGCTCTAGCCACTAATTTTACGCGCCAGGTTGATTATAAGGTTTGTTATTATGCATGTAAATGATGACAATATGTTGTATATGAAGTACATCATGAACCTGCACACTCACTCACTCACTCCAAGCCACGGACCATAAATTGCATAATGATTGCGGTCAATAGCGTCAGTTTGAATTATTCATAATAAATTTGACCGAATCGGTTGTGCAGCACAAATGTGATTATATTCAATTTGACCGCGCATATAGATGATACCGAATTTGACAGAGCTAAGATGATTGTATTAGGTCAGTCTTGATAATAAAAGGACGGAAGGTCATGATTTATGTACGTTGATACATCACATCCAATATCGAAAACCTAATTCTATTTAAGCTTATTTAGGTATTTTACCTGATGGAGCCACTTTCAGCTAGATAGACCACGTTTTGATAGAAAATAGTTGTCGACACTCGTCGAATCTGTCACACCAATAAATTCACACCTTAAAGTCTTTAAAAATGTAAAAAAATACAGTGTTTTTAAGGCTAAGGTGAACCAAAACATAAACTTTTTAAAGATATATTTTTTGGTCATGATTTAGAATCCGAACTTTGATTTTTACCTTTTTTTCTTCAATATAATTCAAAAACTTGATGTGATAGGAAATATTAAAATATGTACATATGTACATATATGTATAACGTGAAATTCGAATTCAGGAAAAAAAATTATCTCAAATCATTTTTGTCTTTTTTTTGTTAAAAACATTTGGTTCATCGTTTCTCTGAGGTTTATGCGGGACAGGTGAAGACTTACAATTAATGAGAATTTTTCTAAGACTAAATGAGATGCTGACGCCATAGCTACTGAAATGATTTTGACGTTTTTTTTTTAACTGAGTATTACTAAGACTTCAAGTTAGTATTTGATCACTTTTCTAACTTAGAGGGTAGGTAGGCGCCATAATTTAGGGAATTTATGATAAAATTTTGATGCAACTGTCTTTATTTAAAAGTTTTACTTGGATCGAAACTTAGCGACATTCCATCACACTACTTAACTTATAGGGTAGGAAGGTACCAAAATTCAGACTACTTTTTACTTCGGGAAAATATCTCATTCCCACAGGAACCTATACATAGCTACCTATTTACAACATTAAAACTCTGTCTAGAATCACATTACGCCAAAACTATTGATCTGATTTGTATACGATTTTTGTATGTTAAGACGTGAAATTTGGGCGAGACGAAGTTCGGCAGGTCAGCAGTCCTGTCAAATGCCTTTTACAACAATAAATAAGACACAAAGTAAAAATCCTTAAGTTTTATTCGATTTAGGTGTAGCGAAGCGCACCGGGTAACAGCTAGTAGTTCATATGTCAATATTGAGCTATAACCGTCAAAATTTCGGTAGCAAATTTCCGCAAGTAACCCTCTCCCACTTTTAGTTGTTTATTTAACTAAACAAAATAGTGCGAAATCTTTAAGACCGAAACTAACCTCAAACAGTTTTAAACCCTTCTGTGGGTGCCCTTCCCACAGTAGATTTCAGTTTTTGACGAAAACAAATCCTTTTCAATTATGTTTTATTGGTTTAAAACTATAATGGGCGAACCAAATTTTTTAGATTAATCTTAGCTTTTAGCGACATTTCTCCTCAATACAAGCACTTTCACTTGGCTTGTTATAGAAATGAACTTGATGGTAGAAGGTATGCACGCAATTCAAAAAAAATTGAATGCAAAACATCTGACTGCAATTTGCAATCCTTTCAATTGTTTGTTGCCGAGTCATCAACTGATTGCAAAGAACAGAGGCAAAGACATCAGTAGCTATTGTAGATTCTTGTAGGCCTTAATCAATTATCAATTGTGTATTAAAGAATGCAATGCAAAAACACTTGTCTTCTGGTTTATCAGCAAGCATGAAACACACAAAAAAGGTCGTGTGTGTCGAATTGTTTTTCTTTTCATCTAACGATTCTAAACCTACTCGTAATTCCGCCACAACCATGAGACCATGGTCGTTGTTATTGTCATCATCGTTCCTAAATTCCCTCTTTTAGTATAGGAAGTTGAGTTGGCGGGTTATACATATGTATGTGTTGTGTATATTTGGACTTAGCATCTTTTTCATTTATAGCTTTCTCACTTCCTAGTATCCTGTTCCTATTGTTGTTCAGTTTTCTGATAACATACATACATATGTGGGCGTTCAATTATCTTTGTTTGTTTGAATATTGATTTTTGTCTTTCAATGAAATTGAATTTGATTTAATTGACATTGAATAAGTTTCATGGCCATCAAGAATGATTTTCTGGAGAAAACTTTTACGTTTGTTCTTCTCACATTATTACCCGCGAATTCGGTAAACAAAATTTGTATGTCTGAGTGAAGAAATACATACAAAAAATGTTTTTAAATAAAGTTTTCAAATTTAACAACAGTTCTTACTTACTCTTAATTTAAATTAACTCAGATTTCGAATTTACCAGAAATTTTTAAGACCGAGCCATATCTAATGATTGGAAATCGAGAATTGTGCACATCAAATGATGTTTAACAAATTGGACATATGTACAAATATATAGCTGAAAATGACACAGCCAAAGCAGAAATGAGAAAATT
Organism: Scaeva pyrastri; assembly: GCA_905146935.1. Taxonomy (NCBI): domain Eukaryota; kingdom Metazoa; phylum Arthropoda; class Insecta; order Diptera; family Syrphidae; genus Scaeva; species Scaeva pyrastri. Next base: position 80,727,255 of record LR989927.1, read on the forward strand.
TGTTTAAACGATGATTGGGATCTAAAGTGTCAGTATCTAATCGCTGAGTCCAAATACTAGTCACGTAGGAATTATGGAGTATATCGTCGCTGTTTAAGAAAACCGGCATAACTCAAATGACGTTAGATTTTTCTTCAAACTACAATACATAAATACATTATTCTGACCATATCATATTACCTACTCATAAAATAAAATTAAAAAAGATACAATTGACTTGAAAAAACAAAAGCTAGAATAAGTGGAATATTCGGTTGGCAATTTCATTAGTTGCGAGAAACTTTGTTGCACAGTGAGCACCCAGGTGTAATTGAGAAAATTACTTCTATTTCTTTCATGATACATGATCTTTCCCTATCAAAAACTTGTACTTTTTGAGTTTGTGAAATCAACTTACTGAATTATTATTTCTTTCCCGTGATGTCCAAAAGAAATGGTACGAATTGAATTATACGTTGACGTTCTATATTTCACTAACATCAGTAGAATAGAAATCAGAGTACCTACTCCAAAGTTCTATCTTTAAATTTGACGTTCATCGATAATAATATGTAAGTACATAAATTGAGTTTTAATACAAGACTATAATAAAATTAATTTGAGATTGGTGTTTGCCTTAATACTACTTTTTCTAAATCTTGAAGATTTACCATACAAATATAAATCTCCTCAAATGAAGATTTAGAATAAATCTCCTCTAAATCTAGTTGGAAACCATTCGTTGAATGCTTTCAGTGCACTAAAACACCTATTTGTATGCACCGGACACCTAATTGTGTGCAACGAATTCATCAAAATGTAATTTTGTATGTAGGTGAAAAATTGTTAAAGGTTAAAATTGTAAATACTTCTAAAATTGATTTGCAGGATTAAAAAAACATAGAAGATTCAAAATTATACATTCTGCTACTTATGATGATGACAAACAAGTCTTGGCTACTGAAAGAGTAAAAATCCCTTTATTTTCTCTTTGTGAATTGTAAAATGTCGCAGATCAAACGTCAAATTAAATCTGATTGTACCAGTGAAAACACTGCGAGATTTATTCTCAATCTCATTCGCTAAATCTTGGACTTATGATCAGTGAAAACGTAGTATTATAAGACACAAAATCATATTATATACAACAAAAATTAATTCAAATAACTCATCAGTCATTCTAAATGAAAAGTTTACATTTATGAACTCTGCCCTGTCACCAAACACTATTCAAATATTTCTAACAAGTGCATAAGATCAAATTTAAGAAAACCAATTTGGCATGCTGTTCTTTTGAGAACTGGGCACGTTTGCTGATTCAAATGTGAGCCGCAAATTTTTGTTTCTTTAGAATTAAATACACGTTAACATGTGAACACGCAATTTTTGAATAAGAGAGTGAATAATCATAATATAAATAAAGTGAACCATAGATAAATTAAACTAAATCAGACAAGACTCTGCTTACTAACAATATTAAACATAAAATTGCAGCAGAAATTTTGGCTTTTAAATTATTATTATTATTCATTAAAAATTGAAAACACTTAAAATTGAGCTCTCCAATTTATTAATGGAAAACACTGAAACATCGAAGTTAATGAGTAAGCTTAGTATTTTTATTCAGAGCTTATAGAGCACGCTCCCAGCTTCCTTTAATTGAAAAAAAGAAACTAAACTTGAGCGTTTTGAATTTTTGATGTCTGAAATTGAGTCAAAAAATAAATACACACTGTTTTGGACAGCTCTGTTTACTACTCTGCTCTGAGTGCTGAACGCCTGAAGCTGATGCTGCACTCTTGTTATCATTTTTTTCTCAATACATGATTTGAATACGTTACGTGTGGGAATCCGTTTTGCAACGATCCAAACCAGATCGAAAAAAGTGAGTATGGGTTACCCAAACTGACAACTGACAACTGTTGAATATGTACTTGAATAGTTGATTTTTTTTAGCTTTGTGAACGACGACGACCGACGACGTCCCATTCGGCGTGTTTTGACTGTTTTGTTTATTGTTTTTGTCGCAACGCAAACTAAATAATTATGGCTCTCGAACATAAATTTATTAAAAATAGCTGTGAAATAAAAGTGCCAATATCAAAGAAAATAAAAAATTACAAAAGTTGTGACCTTTTTATTCAAGAATCAGTTTTTGTTTTTGTTTGTGATTGCGAAGAAAAGAGGTTAGATTTTAATTTAACCATTCAAACATTCTCTCAAACTAATAATTATTTTAATTATACAAATTTACCTTACAGATTCAATTGCTCGCGAAAATTTGACCTTACCAACATTAAAAACGTACCAATTAGTTTCAATTCAGAATTATGGGAATTCACATGTACTCTTCCTTGTGAAGAATATAAAGAATCGGAATCGGAAAAAACTCCTACTTATTTACAGGTTATTTTATTCACACGAATAACAGACTCCTGTGTCCTTTCGGTGGATGGAAACGTTTGTGACATTCAGGCTGATTTCCCATATGGGTTTTCGGCACACTACCGAGGAAAACCAAAATTCCACGAGGTCTGTGTTAATCATTAATTTGTTTAAGTCATTCAAATAACTTATGTTTTTTTTTATGTGTCAGGATGAATTGTTGCGCATTTGTCGTATTACAGACCCCAGCTGCCTTAGTCATTTTCAACGCACAATCCAGCGAGAAAACGACGAGAATAATGAATTCAATCCAGATGAATACAAAGCAAATTTAATAGAGCTGCCGATACCTGAGGGCCATGAAAATCCCATGAAGTTTGAGATTCCTTTCGATGGTAGGTATTTATAGTTATCTTGTAGTTTATTACTTTATTTGTTTTCAAATTGAATTTCAGATGTTAGTCTGTCGGCAGAGGATGAGTGCATTTTAGAAAAGATAAGGAATAGGCACAAAAATTCAAATTTCGATGTCACAGATGAAACCATGGTCATTGACTGTGATCTTGTGAGTATATTGTTGGGAATTTGCTATGATGTACGGTAAGTGATCAATTTATTTCATGAATATAGATAACAATCTTGAGCATTTATTTATGTTCTTTTTTTTGCAGCTTTACAACAAACGAACCAACTTGTGTAAGTGCTTGGACGCGTTCTAGTCTTTCGCCAACTCTTAGCTACTTTGAACGATTTAAATGTTTCGGAGATGTTGTTCGGAGTTTCATGCGACGTTCATTGATTTATCCCTTTTATCGAAACTATGATCTATCGCAACTTTGTGTTCAAGACGTAGTGGTTGCATTGGAAAAGGGAAAACCCTGGATACTAAAGCAACTCTTAATCACATATAATTGCTTTTGTGGAATTGAATTTAATGGAAAGGCTTTAAATAAATATTTCATTAGAAACTTGATTTGGTACGTGGATGGAGTAGTGGATGATAAACATTTTCATATTTTGTCGTCAATTCTTAAAGATGAAATTCCAAAGATAAATAGAGAAATATTGAATCTCGGACTGGAAGGAATCTTTTTTAATTTCTGTAGAGAAATTATGTCAGAAAAGGTTCTGCATAATGAATCAGACACGGACAGCTGCGATGAAGAGAGTGATTCAGACTCAGTCGACAGTATCCAAAGCAGTGATGTGGACTTGAAAATAGCTGAACTACGTATATAGTTATAATATTATATACATGATTATTTATACAAAAATAAAAATTCAAATTTGTTTTGTTATATGAATTGATTGCTTTTTAACTATCCATACATAGAAAGGCTCATTCAGTGTACTTTAAAACATTCACACACACATGTCTGGATTTCGTATCATACCCATAAATCCACTACAAAGAAGACGCAAATATATTTGAAGTGGCAGATTTTCGAAACAAATTCTATATTATGATAGTTCTTGTGTAAAATTTTTATCAAACTCAAATGTGACGGTTAACTTGGCAAGTAAAATTAGAAAATCTTCAAAAACTTGACTAGGTTTTACATATCCAGTTACATAGATTGATTCAAAAACCTTCTTTTAAAATAACCTTGACCTAAAAGCTCCCGCAATCACCGTGTGGAATTCTCAGTCACCCGATTTGAGTTCTCTTTTCTTGCCACATCTGTCAATGACATAGACATTCTATGAAATGTTCAGCTTGATAGCTTAAGATTAATACAAATTACCGTTATAGGTACTGCCAATGATTTTGACATTGCTTTCAGATTGGGATCCATTCAATAAATTGTTGCTACTGATTTGGGCCTCACATATGTCGGTGCAAAGCTGTTGCCGAAAGATATGAGTTTCATGTTTAAAAAAAAAATCACGTGAACTTTTTTAACAAGTTAGGTACATATGTACATAGTATATTTTCATAAAATTGTAACTTGGCATAATTTTGAATCCTATCATTAATATTTTATGTCGTCCTCTTGGGACAGTTTTAGATAGTTAGCAAGTTCATCGGATTTGGTCTTTAAAACTTTAATATAATTTATAAATTCATTCACTGCAATAAATCTGTTTTGTTTCACTTAAACGTCTAATTTTAATACATATTTCAATTTATTTGGCCAGCCTACATAACCAACACCTTCACGGTACCTACAAATTAATATATGCCCACACCACACATACACAATCTACATATCTAATAACATGTCGTTGTTTTACATAAAAATAAGACAAAAAACAACAAAATAATTTGCTGTCTAACTAATATGAATTTCAAACATATAAATTTAAATTAATTTCCTCAATTCCTCTTCGAAGACCCAAGAAAGTGAGAAAAAGTTTAGCAATCACTTTTCATCCACACAAAAGGGGTTAGGATATCACCCATCTACCAAACTATACCAACCTACTGACAATATCTACTCCAGTCCACACAAAAGCGTCCTTTCTCAAAATTTTCCCTCCTTTTGTCCTTAGGCGGTTCGTATTCATTTCTTGCTTAAAGTACGACATCCCGAATGAAAATAGGTATAAAAAAGAAAAACCAAAACAAAGCAAAGCAAAACAAATGAGAAACTTAAGAAAAAAAAAAATATATGTATGCCTTTCTCTATTTGGGCATTTAGCAGACCATTTTCACATCTTTATTCAACAAAGTGTTCTACTTTTTACCCAGAAGCAGTAAAAAAGGACACAACGGACAGAAAAGAGTCTCGCACCTGGTCTACACCTAACTATAAGCATAGGTTGTGTAAATAAACCCAGGTGTTGTGCCTAACCTATAGCTCTTTACTTCCGCTTTCTTATTCCCTGAAATGGTCTAAGAAAAAGCACAAATACGAGTAAGACATTTGGAGGGCATGGTACTCATAGGTAGGCCTTCATGAGCTCGAGCTAGAGCTGGAGGGTTGAAATTAATTGTCTGACAAACCGAACCGAACCCACTTTTAAATCAAAAAGGATCTATTACGAGTGAGCATGCATGGCGCTTCATATTAATGTGGATACGACACTGTGATACTCCCACGTCCCACATCCCACATATCCGTCAGCTCCACAACTAACCCCAGTTGGCAGTTGGAATAAATTGTTTTCGGTTTTCTCATTCGTCGGCTGTTTTTGTCAATTCGGAAGCGGGAGTCTTCGGTCGTGTTGCTTCGTCACCATGTTTGCCGCGATGTCGATGTCGATCCGTAGTAGTTTACGGGTAAGAACTTCCGGCTCATTAAAACGGGAAGAGTTAAGGGATGTGCTCGCGAGGTAGATAATGTCAAAAACCAATATCGAATGTCGTCGACGGAAAAGGGGTTGCACCAAGGAAAGGGAACAGGCAAAAGGGCATTATCCTTGTAATACATAATCACAAAGGTGTTAACAAAATAATAATTGATAGCACTTTACTTGCACAGGGTAGCGATACGTTAACATCACCAACAACAACAGTAACGCCTGGAGAAGACAACGACGAGGATCAAGGATAACTATTCCAACAAAACATTGCTTAATTTGTTTACCGTCACGTCTTGAATCGTAGCTCTGTATAAAGAAGAAAGACGGCTTATACCGCGTGTGTAGCGTTTTGGCCGCAGATAGGATGTCAAGGGTTAGTGAAATAAGAAGTATATGAGCTTCGTAGTTTAGTATGATGAACTCAAGCGTCACATTATGGCAGTAGGATAAACGACCATCATTTGAACTTCCATGGATACGCCGCCGCGGCTCCCCGCCTCCATGCCGATATATGCGGAAGCGGATACGGGGAACTCATTCCTACTGAAAAGAACATACATACAATATGAGTTAACAGAAAGTTCCGCGATAAAATCGCAATTTATGGGTATAAGTTTCGTCATTCGAATTCTTGGAAGTGAAAGCTCGAAGCTACTGGTTTCTTTTCTTTTAAATTATAAATATTTATGAGAACTTTTTCACGATGTGAATTATTTCATTAGCAAATTGATTTGATTTTCATAATTCTAAAGTAAAAATGTGTTTAGAAATTCCGTGATTCTTCTTAATCAGCCAAGCTGTTGAGAATAACGACGAATCGATTTGTCACGTCTTTCGCGTATACTGCTTCAGCTGCTTTATTCTCTTCACAACGTAACGTACTGGATGGGCTAACCGGTCGAGTATAATCGCCCAAGCGTGAGTTTGATTTGTAAAAAAGACTATTCAAAAACAAGCCTCGCGATGAATCACCCAATTTTGGTCATCTAAACTAAATCATTAACGATTTTTCATTCAACGTAACATTTGTACCAAACTCAATTTCAAATAATTTAAGGTCCAGTCATACCACTAATCCAGTAGTTGGGGGTCATCAAGCTATTAAACAATCAGTCTTCGATCCCCAAATTTGACTATTTGTTCCTTGAGGTAAAAATGGAACTCATCAATAAAGATGATTTTTCTATGACAATTCGGATCATTTTGATGCATTTCAAAAAGCGGACCCCCCATCAAGCGATGATATGAAACTGCTGGTTATACCGCCTTGAATTCTTCTGTTAACTGAACTTAAAAAGCCTTAAGTATTTATGTATGCCAAATACGATTTAATGTCGTTTGTAGAAAAGACCGACCTCCTGAGTCAAATATTGAAGTTTTGTTTTGGGCAGCTACTGGTTAACACCGGATCTGATGACAACAAACAAAATTTAATTTGTCAGCATTGGTATTTTCTCTGCTGTTTTTTTTTTCTTGAGTGATGTTCTCTGTATTTTTTAAAATCTTTGTTTCTAGCTTCCTGGGCTTCTTCAGTGAGTTGACCAATAGGTGAATCAAATATTTATGGACGGTAGGAGGCATAAAATACAACGGATATTTTGAAACAAAATATTTTTCTGTTTCATGTGAAAATTGACTAAATTTCGAAGGGTCAACTTCATGGCCGCAAGAAAAAAAATCTTCTGGCCGTATTGCCATCATTGGAAATTCCAAACCCAGGCTTCGGCTTATCTACGATTAAACCCAAACGCTCTCGAAACTTTCTTTGAATTAATTTTTTTGAATAAGCTTTGCAGTTCCTGACTGCCCAGATGCTCTTAAACTCATTTCAGTCGCAAATGTAAGTTCCGAAAGAGAAATTGATCTCCTCAACTCTTCAGTTTTTTGACGCTTTGTTCTTTCTGATCCTTCTTCGAAAGAAACAGACGGATGACCACGTTTAGACTTTGAAGGACATTTATATTTAAAAAGAATGGGAGTGTCAAGCCAATTTTTATTGCTTTTTAAAAACCTTAACTCTACACGAGTAACTTTTTCCCAACGAACTTTGAATTTTGATTCAAAATCGTTAATTTATGTATTTATATCGTTTTCAAAAATACCTATCCGAGCATTGAGTCTGCCTCTCAACGAGCCAAAAACGAACACGGTTTCAATTCTTCATTAACTTGTCTCAACACTTATGTCGGCCGAAAATTTGTTTCAAAAGTGCTCATTTAACGGGAACAAACTGAATCCTTTTTGAAGAAAACAGTTATGTACCTACATTATGTATTTTTTCACCTTTACAATAATGGCAACTTCTAATCCATTGATGTAAATTTTGTAATTACAAAAAATTTGCTTACTTTTTACAATATTTTTGGAATTTTTTTGAACTTCCTGATGCATTTTGCTAAGTCGTTCTTGTTTTTAATATTATTTTGAAAGTCGACACAACATATACTTGTAGACCCTCACTTATCGAAGGCATCATGTCTCATGTGTATATTAGATAAGTATATACAAACCTACTTTGTCGAAATCTTTCTCAATACCATCAACATCTCCGACTTCAATTTCCCATTACCAATTTTTACATCCGACATTGATGTTGATTGGCATGCAAGTTCACTCTCTAATTACAAAATAACCCTATTTGTATGTAAGAAGTCTTTTGACTTTGGGTGCGGTGCGGCGGCCGCGTCGGTGGTAGTGGTGGCAGTATCGGAATCAGCATTAGGGGCACAAAAGATATCTCTGTGGAATATTCTTCGCCTATATATGAATTAATCGCATCAAATGGCAACTTCCGAACTTTGAATGAATTCCATACTTCCAAATAGAAATATATACGAGTATGTATATTTACATCGTTGTCGTTTCGTTTTCTTTAGGGAATTGAAAAGAACTCATGTGTCGGATTGTCGGTCCTTCTTAGGAGCAGCTTAGAGGAGAGATACATTATGCTTATGTACATTGTTCATAGATGTGACAGAGGTTCCGTCTTTCTTCCGTTATAGAAGGGACCGGGACTTGTGTCATCCTTTTTTGAAACTTCCATTGAATTTTGTCTCAACCCAGACTTTTCGTTTTCGGCATGCGGAGTCATTTCACCCACACAGTATATAGAACTCTCTTTCTCTGGATGCTATAATTTATATTAAAAGTTTCTTCCCATTAGTTGAAGTTTAATCTACTTTTGCAAAAGGAGTCAACCGGATTCGACGACAAGGACAACGACTACGACGACAGTGTGAATTTGATAGTGTGAGTGTATTTATTGTATTTGTACACATATTATATCCCCCGACCCCCACCCCCACTCAACATATCTATCCGGCTACAATATTGGAATCCTGAATCCATGAAATTGCTCTACATGGATTAATTAACTTCCGTATAAATAGGGTAAGAGAGTAGGTACGAAACGAACGTTCGAGTATACACAAATGGGTTCCAAAACGCCCATTCATTCACTCATTGTGCTAGAGTATCATTTACATTTCCCATGACCCATTTGTATGTGACACTAAGTCAAAAGAGAGGATCTTTTTATTTTTTTTTTCATTTCTTTTTTGTTTTTAGTTTTTATCTGGGTTGAGTCAGGGCTGTATTTTGAAAATGAACAAAAATGGTCAATAAAAAGGCCCACAAGACCGTAAAATACCCTCTGACGCTGGAATAACGTCACTTTTTCATGTCAAAAAGGAGATTCTATGTATAGGTACAGGCGTTTGTCAGATCTTACAATATTTGTCAAAATGTCAATTTCCTGACAATAGACAATTTCAATGTCAGGTGGTTAGGTCAGATTGAAAATTGTCAGAAAACATAAGCATTATTATTATTATGTATGTACTCGTATATGTATGTACATAGTACATATATATTATGTATATATATAAAAAATCAAATTTCGATATTGCGTAGGCCTTAAATTTTTTTAAATATGAAAATGAAGAAATTGTCAGATGTCTTAAATAATACACCTGGATCTTATACTTCCAAACGAGTCTAATAATGTTCTGAGTGTCTGACCGTAATAAAATTATCATAGCGTACAAAATTCAATGAAAATCCGGTGTTTTATCAACGTAAATATTTGAGCTAATGGTGAGCAGCCCGAAGAGTCCCAAGTGCTATATCAATGCATGCTTTATACCACTGTGTAGTTTGGTTTATGGGCTGGTGGAATCATATGTAAGGCCCATATTTTTCTTCAAAAACGACGCAAATTAGAATATTCCCGTCCATGATAACAGTTATCGCGCCATGTTAACGGACAATGTGCTCCATGAAGTTCAAGTCCATTGTCCATGGATACCTATGTTAAGCCTGTTTACTGAGTTTGATGGCGTTTTCAATTGGCAATCTGGAAGCAGAAAAAAGCATTATGAAAGCGTTCAATTGGGCAAAAGTGACAATTCTGATTCTGAAAAAGAAGAGATTTCTCTTCTGGATTTGAAATCAGAAGCAAAAACAGAATCACTCACACATTCAAAGATTTTTAATGTCACACTTGATAAATGTCATATTTTTTTAATTAACAAATTGTGCGAACTGTGAAGTGATTGCTTGAAATAAAAAATTAAAATATAAACGACATTAGAGTAGGATAGAACAGAGTAAAACATCGTAGGATAGGATAGAACAGAACAATAAACGTCAAACAACACTTAGAACAGTCAAATATCTGACATCTGAAATTGTAAACAAAAAATTGTTTTGCTTTGACTTACGTTTTATGAAAATTTATTACCAATTCGTGATAAATAAACCAATTAATTAGTTACCGATATAAAAATCAATTAAAACTATTCCAAATTTATAATATTTTATCACACAAACGAAATATAAAAAAATATATACATATATAAAATTCGAAATGAAAACCAATTACAAATGGTGATAGATGATCTTGACACTTTTCACAATTCTGATCTACCTAAAAAGCTAGTGTGGAAAATGCTGTTCTAAAGTGTTCTAAACTGTTCGGAACAGCTTCAATGAATAGACTTTTAAAGTCTCAGGTCTTCAGGAATAAGCCAGCTGGAAGCTAATATTACTTGTATCATTCGTTGCACCAGTCGTAAAAATTTGGACCTTCCTAATGGAACACCGTCTGAAGTGGGCACAATTTAAATGTGAGTAATATCATGAATGCCCTGAATTATTCTATTAACCGATGATGATGGTAAAAATTTTAACTTCACTTTCAAATGTATCTACCTAGGTACGTGTTTTTTTTTGCATTATAAATCAAAACTCAAGCAAATTCAGTACATATGCATGTACTTCATTTCTTAACAACTTAAATTCAAGCTTTTATGACTGATCATTTTTCAAAGTGTCTGAAATCACCGATATTATTTTCATACGGACTTTTGCTTTAAGATTCTTCAAATGTTAATAATAACAAAATAGTCAAAGTTCAACTGACAAATTATTGTGGAAATAGAGTTGAAGAAGTTTCGTCCTATTCCGTCCCTGCAATGAAGGTTTCGTCAGAGTGCCGGCTAAGTACTTAAGGTAAGAATATTAAATAATCGGATTTTTGCAACGAAAAAAAAGAAGAAAAAAAAAAATAGAATTTCAACATTAAGTGCTGGGATTAGAAGTTTTTTGTTTTATGTTCGCCCTGAGTGTTCTTGTGTGTGTCTTATTTGTATGTATGTGTGTGTTTGTCAAAAAACTTTTCTCTACGCAACTCTTGTCAACTAATAAAACAATTTAATCCTAAACGGCGAAGTTTCGTCCTTGGAAAGCCCCTAGAAGTGAATTTCAATTTGAGGTGTTAGGTTGGTATGTGACTGGGATTGTCCCGTGGGAATGTCAAAAATTAACACATACTTACGTAAACGTATACATATGTATACATACATGTGTGTATTTATTTTCATTCGGTTTTTTTTTATATAAAATGATTAATCGTCAACAAAACTTTTACATGATTCATGCGTGTTTCACATGAATAGCAGCAGCTAAATAGAAAAATAGGAAGAGGCACATCACACACACACACACAACTGTATATTGACATTTCAAAGAGAAACAACTCGCTTATCGGCCGAAACGTCATCGTGAGGATGCAAGAATGTTTGCAGTTCATATTATAGCCACCTAGTTGTGAGTTTTGTGCTCATTGAGTAGAAAGGCAGTATGATGATGATAAATAACTCGTCCGCCTTTCAATTGATTGGATTTGCTGCTGATTATCAACTGCGGTCGAGCCGTTTTCATTTTCCAATTAATTTGTGTATGTACGAGAGTATAATGTATGTATCTTTATTATACTCATGGAATATTATTATTAATACAACTCATGGCTATGGCGGCCGCCCAACCGCCCAACCGCCCGCTGAAGGACCTTCGCTAGTGGTGGGATTTTGATCGAAAACACTATTTGGTAAAGTGACATGTGATTTATGATAAACTCGTGTCATACGTTTGAGTTATTTTATTATAATTTTTTTTTTTTTTTCAATATTTTTTGAACTAAGGTAGCCCAGCTTTTATTATTATTTGCGTATTTTTATAGGAATCTTTTGATATTTATTTATGGAAATAATGTAATTTTAATATTTTAATGAATTTTCCATATGTGATTTTACCTGTGTGTCATACATACTCCGTACCGTACAGAGTGAAAGGAAAGCGAAGGCAGAATTGATTGATATTAAGCCGCGTATAATTAGCTCTGCAAGAACAATATGCATTATGGCACTTGTGAAAGCTCGCGAATAATCTACAGTTAATCAGGTTTTATACGCTTGGTGTCAGAAATTGGTTCGTTTTTTGTTGGTAGGTAGTACAGGTAGAATGTGTCTTTAAAATGGAGTGAGTTTGGACAAGATAATTGGCGCACAGACCGTTCGGGCAGGCGGTAATGTGATGCATGGTTTGATGATTTTATTTTGCCTACAAGTTTATATAAAATAATTCGCATAAGAAATTGTTTGCATGTGCTGTTATGATATAGCGCTGGGATTGGGACTTTTTTTTGTGTATATGAATGTCTGTGTAAATAAAAAAAAAATTATATCAATCAATCATTATGTTGGCATTTATATGAATGAATTGAATATGGTGCACTTTATAATGTCTGCATGACTTGTCAATATGAAATGTGTACTGTTTTTTTTCAGATCACGTCTTTTCAGTTTATATATTATTATATATGTATGTAATATGTATGTATACAACTATTCATCATTTAAATTGGATTTTCATTCGATTACTATACACTGAAACGTTTACGCAAAGTATGTATACATAGGTTCTCATTTAATTTTGAAGTTCTGAAAACCTTAAAGGCAGTTGGTGAAAATGAAATTCGAACTGTTTTCGTAAGTATACGTACGTTCGTTAATACATTCCTACGTTCGTAAGTTCGTAAGTAGGCGATGAAAAATGTCAAGAAGTTAATATTCCAACTTACCATCAGTTTATAGACTTTAAGGATGTCTACGACAACATAGACATGGACTATGAACTATACATATGCAAAGTAATGAGGGAATTTGGCATCCCAAATAAATTGACAGGACTATAGATGTACACGGGTTGATCAACGTTAAAAAAGCAGGATTGCTATCCAAATCTGCCTTGCGTTATCTTCAAAAAATCAAAGTAGCATAACCTTGATCTGAAATAAAGAAATCCTTCGAATACATTGTGTCGGTTGGCTCCTGTCTGTTAAACAGAATGATGGTTCTGCCAGTACTCAAACAGATCCGAGATCTGCATGTTTAGTAGAAGATAACCCGATATCTTAGCCACGTTGGAAAGGAAAGTTTTACTGAGAATTGTTAGTCTTGTATGTGTGTAAGGACAATTTCTGATGAACTGTATTTATTCTTGGTAGATTCCGATGAGCAGGTGACCTAACCCGCATGAGAAAAGTGGAATCTTTGTAGGACAATTTATGATAAGCGATAAAGTGGCAGACCATGATCTCATGCTTACTCTCGAGAGATGGAGTAGACCAGGACTCCAGGAGCCTTGTCGGCTCGCGAATGTGATAAATGAATTCGGATTGCCGAGGCAATGATGCTGATGATGAGGATACAACTGGAAGCCGAAGTTCTCTAGAGTATATGGCGTATATTATATAAACCACATATCATGCAAGTCAAGAACTTCCATTTCGGGCAAAAAAAAGTTTGTTATCATCGCTCGGTAGCGTTCACCATTGACAGTAACCCTACGATTCGCATCATCTTTGAAGAAATATGGCCCAATAATGCCGCCGGCCCATAAACCGCACCAAACAGTGGCTTTTTCGGGATGCATTGGTAGCTGTTGCAATGCTTTTGGCTGATCTTCACTCCAAATGCGGCAATTTTGCTTATTTACGTACCCATTCAACCAAAAATGAGCCTCATCGCTGAACACAATTTTTCGATAAGCAGCGCGCGATGAACATTTCGAACCGAGCACGAATTTTGATAGTAAAATTCAATAATTTGCAAGCGTTGTTCATTTGTAAGACGATCCATGGTTAAATTGCAAACCAAACTAAAGCTGTTTGACAGTGACACAAGGTACTAAACACACGTCAGCTGTCAAAACCAGTGTTGCCAAAACCAAAACAGCTAAAAAATCACCCGTTACTAGAGTAAAAATTTTCACCGTCCAGGTCTTTGCAGAAATTTGCTGGGGTCTTACAACATCGTAATTTTATGAGCAAAGCCGAGTATTTATTTCTTCGTATTACGAATTTTTTTTAATTAATTTTAAATAAATAAAAACAATCGTATAGCTCATGAATTATTATAAGAAAAACATAGTAAAATTGGATTTCATTTTTCAATTTTAAAGACACCAAAAAGGTTATTCTTTGATTGTGGAAAATTCATCAAAAATACTTCTAGATAAGTTATAGTTCCTGAGACAAACAGTAATCTGTTTAAATCAAAACGGCCGAGTTTAATAGATATTTATATTGGGAGAAATAATGTATAAACATTATATTAACATTCAATTATTTATGAAAAACAACAGCAAAAATAATATCAACAATATCAATCATTCACCATATTGTTCAACTATTTTCCAAAAAATTTAGAAATAAAAAAACAACTACAAAATGGAAACATTTAGCCCTGAATTTGAAACATATGCAAAATACACAACTACTTTATATTGTCAACAAATCACTTTTTATTTCATACCAACCTACATAATTATTAAATCCTTTATACCCTCACAAGTCACAACTCACAACTCAAAACCCAGGCAACTGAAGCACACTCAATAACAACAGCCCAATCATATCCTTTTTCGCACACACTAATACCAGAATCGCGTGCCATTCGAAAATACTTTTAGTTCCAATTATCATCCTTTCAGTTTCAGTCGTCCCGCCCTCATCCCCCCGTCCGTCCGCTCGATTTCGACTTGGTACACATTTGCATTTGTCATGAGTGTGACAGTGCCACTATGCACGGTCTAGTGCAATTGTAACAAATGCCCGTGAACTGTGTTTAACACAAAATATCATGTTCGTGATTGAAGCTGTGACGATAATATTTATTCACAGGATTCCCAAACACACTCCTGCCTGGTCCCGACCCGCCCCTACAGCACCAATCCTATAGTGTATATTGTATAGGTAAGGTAGTGTGTAGTGTTGTAGTGGCAGCTTATGTCGTGAATGGCAAATGTTATCCTTATCACTTATCCCAACCTTTTGCAGGACAACAGCGCTGTTTAACGGATACAATGGTCATTCACATAAGGAGGACCACACCATGCTCCATGCATCGCAGGACGACGAACCAAAAAAAAAAAAAAGATTTCCACTGAATGATGATGATGGCTACAAAGTATCCAATTGTATCGCAGTCACCGAAGAAGAACTCGGCAAGGGCTACAGCCAGCATAGCGGTAATGTTTTTATATCTAGATTGGACACAATTATTTATTGCGGTTGTTTCTTCAGATTGTGGTCGTTGGCCGTTTGTATGTTTATACCATGTACTTCCTACTTTGTACACAATTCACCTGCTTGTCTGGTGATATTTCACGTCCTGTCCAGAGATGGACATTAAATATGTCCATCAGGACGCGTAGTTTTTCATGTCTCTTGTGGTTGGAATCGGATATTGCAGCCTTATTAACCGAACTTCTATATCAAAGTAAATACAATGCAATAGAGTATAAGAAATCTACTATGTAATGTAGGTACCGTATATCTAATGCTTATCGGTCAAAGTTTCTTCGCAAGCTTACATCACAGGTCAGTGGGGTTGCCATTCTATTTATGGAGGTGCATGTGTGATCAGTCAAAAATATAACAAAAAATAATAAGGACGAAGGAATTCGAGCAGAAGTCGTGTCGGCGGCGGCGGCGTCCTTTCCGGAAGACGTCAAATCTTAAGATCTCATATTGTTATGTGTCAAATAAATTTCTTGTTGGGGTTAACATGAGAATGATTATTTTGACATGGAGAATTTGACAAGTTGGTCAAATTGTAAGGACAAATATTTGGGGTAGTTTTTTGTGGAGACTTTTCTTTCTATATACAGAGAGTTTTTATTATGATGAACAGTTTTTATATAGAAAATACTCAAAGATGTCCTTGATGCCCAAAACGAGTAAGATTTGGGCATCAAAAACATTTCGTTATATGGATAATATCGCCATAAAATGCATTGGTATAAAGATTAATACTATTAATGATTCAGCTGCTTCTATTTAAACGGATGATATGAAAATATAATGGCCATTTTCCTGGTCCTTCTGATTCTATCTTACTTCTATATGAACATGACTAATTTACAAACTTTGGTGCGACAAAAATTTCTTTAAACTCAATGTTTCTAAATGTCAACCCATAACAAAAAAAAACAAAACGTTTTATTGACTTTATAACTCACTATTAATTTTACTCTTTATAACTGGAATCTCAACATTATTTGATGTGTTTGAATAATCAAGTCGAGTTGAAAATGTAATAAAAATGTAGATTGAGTTTTCGAGTTAAGAGTTTTCCTAACAAAACTTTTTAAATGCAGATTTTTTTCCCATAGGGAGTTATTGTAATCGGTCCGATTTGTCAAATTGAAATTTTTGACAAATCTGGACGTTTAATGCTTCCTAGAATCTAAATCCGTCATTTGTAGAGAGATGTCTGTGTGTGTGTGTGTACGTACGTTCGTACGTTCGAGACCCCTTTTTTTTGTTAAGGGTATCTCGAGAATGAATAAAGATATCAACACGAATTAAATTTTATTCAGTAGGTAATAACTTCATGCAATGCAGAAAGGACTTTTAAGAAAATTTGTCGAACGGTTTTTCACAATAGCAGTTTTTAAAAAAAGTGAAAATTTTAGTTTGTCGCAAATATCTCAGGAAAAAGTAATGCTATTGACTTCAAATAAATTTTATTGTGTCAATTGCAATGTGACACAGGTGTGGTATAAATTTGAAAATAATTTAACATACCGTTATTTTTTAAAAAGGTAAAAAGTAAAAAAAAAATTTTTGGAGCGTAAATAAACAATGAAGGAAAAATGATATCATCTTAAAAACAATTTATGCTATGTGAAATGTGATCTTTGATATCTGGTAAAATTTTTGAAAAAATTGAATTGACAGTTTTTTTACAAAAAATAAAAAAGTACAAAAAATTCTGCCAAAAGTTGGTAAAAAGTGTGTTTTGACTTGAATATCTGGAGAATGAGCACCGGTATTGACTTCAAACTTATTTGTGTTTATACAAAGTACAATTATTAATATATGCACCAATTTTGACAAATATCAAATTGACAGTTTTTTTACGTAAAATAAAAACTAAAACCGAAATTTACAGAAAAGTGACAAAAATTGTTTTTCGACTATCATCGCAACAAGCAATTGACTCAAATGTATTTTGTTTTCAACATAATGCATTTGTTAATACCTTAAAAAAGGTAAAATATTGACGAATATTAAATTGACAATTTGGACAATAAATACAAAATGGGAAGTTATCAGTGTGGGTCGCACCCACATATAGTTCAAAACTATGGAAATAAGTTGTAAGCAACTCTGAGTGCCAGTTGCTTAATCGTACTTCAATATTTTCTTTAAACTATTGCACAGGTTATTATTAATTAAAAATTAAACAAGGTATTAGTATCTAGACAAAAGATAACTTAAAATTATTTATGAACGGTATATAAAAGTTCTTGGAAGATGCTCTAAGTTGCCTAGTGATCGGTGTTTAGCAACTTATTTAGCTCCACACCATAGAAGAATTATTTTGCAGGGTTTACTGATGAAAATTGGCATAATTCAATGACATTTCGGCAATGTGTAATTATTTAACACACTAATTGAAATTATTTATCTACATATGAGTTGGTAAGTTATATATATATGTATATGAAATAAATATATCTTTTGAATTTTTAATTATATTATTTGTTTTGTAACTTGCGGAATGTTTACATTTTGCAGTGCAGCTGAAGTCTAATAAAATTCAATATCAACGAACACATCCACAAGTGTGCCAATATTTACTTATTTCTGGCACTATTTAACTGTCTCTTAGATTTCACAATCCGAAACTTTGTCTTTACTAAAGTACTTTTACTATCTACTGACTTATTTCTGTTCACAAATCCTTTACTGTCGCTTTCCATGTTAAATTTAGCAATGCAGAGTATTCACTAACCAAAAAAAAACACGGCTATAGATTTAAGATTTTTTTAAATTGTTTTTGATAGCTTGCATTTGAGCATAATACCTAAATAAAAAAAATATAGAAATTATGATAAAAAAATTGAAGTTTTAACTATTTCACAAAATCAACTCAAAATATCAAATATGTCAAATTAATAACTTTTACCGACTTTCATTAATTTGTAAGCATAATGTAAGCGTTTTAGTAAAAATTTCTCCAACTCCGAATATATAGGGCACCGGAAAATATGCAGATTTTATGCCAATAATTGGCTAACCATTAGCTACTAACTATTTTTAAGTCACTAACTACAATAACTACCATATCATTTAATTTAATTCCGATCAATTGAACCTTTCAAAAGATCCAATCTATTACCATCAATTCATTTATCAATTTGTCCATAACATCAAAAGAATTATTTAAAAAAAAAATCTCCATTTCCTTTCGCCATCCTGTGTTTCAAATTTAATTTATAAATTAAAAAAAAAAAAAAAATAAAACGAAAACAAAAACAAAATGTTTCGTAATATCCCAGATCAAAACTAAATTTAAACATTATAATCGAGTTTTAAACTGCACTTTACCATTTACCGTCATCTCCATATATGTAGATATAGTACCATAACCATACAGTAGGTCTAGGTCTCGAACAGAAGCAGGAGCAGGAGGTCCAGGTCCAGGTTTGTGGGAATATTGGATGATATGGTGATGTTTGTGAGAACGAAAAAGATTCAGTTGTTGTTAATTCACTTGTAGCGATATTTAAAAACCGATTACAACGATTTATTGACACTGCAAGTAGTGTAGTTCAACATGAAGTTCGTGATGTTTATTTTTTTTTATATATTTTTATTTTTATTTTTTGTTTTTAATTTTAATTCAAGCCAATTCGCATGAAGTCGTACTGCACTTGGGTTTCATTGGATTCGATTCGACTGAACTATATTGGTGGGACCCGAACTTGCCGTTGGCGATTTATTGAAATTTTCACTTCGTAAACTTTTGAGGAAATTTCCATATAACAACATTCACTGTAATTAAATGGCAATAAAATATTAAATTGACATTCATTTTGTCGCTATAAATATTCAATCGCATACATTCTCACTGAGTGCGTGTAATACAACACGTTACAATCTATACTTCATATGAATATGCACATAGTTGCATTATAAGTCGTATGTAGGTACATATGTATGTAGGTCCTACCTTCTCTCAATATTTTGAGTTTTATTCGATTGTTTGTAAAGCTTATGATTTCAAATAAATTTTGTTTTTTTTTAACTAACGGTGAGTGTATAGTAGTCATTATAATTTAGTTTGATTTTATTTATAATTAATGGACTCACAATGAATTGAAATTTCCAAGGGTTTTAATACCGTAGAATTGTTAATATTGACATTTAATGCCTACATTATGTATACAAGCTTGAGATTTTCAATTTTGTAGCTAGCTCGCTGAACACGTTCTATTAGCTTCTACATAAGCAGTAACTTCATTGTTATTTCTAGAGAAATGACATTGACAGATGTCGCTTTTGACAGTTCAGTACTCTAATGTGTTTAAAAAATAAATCGGAGCCATAATCAAACTCTGTTCAGAGCATACTTGACGAACCCAGGCTCTGCTCGTACTGAAGAAAAAAGCCTAATATTTTCTAGGCTTAGTTGAATAGATTAATGCATACAATTTTTAATTTATAGAACTATTGGTTCATGAGATACAGCACTTCAAAAATTGCAAAAAAAAAAACAATTTCACAGATAGGAAATTTAAAACATTTTTAGTATTCGATATACTAGAGGTTGTGATTTTGTATATCAGCATCCTGTGATCCTGGAAATGGTGATAGTCGGTAGATGAGAAGGATCTAAACTGTTTCAATACCAAGAAAACATTGAAAACTTTCTGGACGTGACATGCATGTCAGAAATCAAAAGTAAATACGCTGAGAAGTTTTCGAAACAATTAAAAATTATGACAGAAAATATGAATGCAAAGTTCTGGTTTGAAATTGACAGGTTAACTTAACTTGAAAAGTCTTATCTAGGAATAACTAGGAAGAACTGAATTCGGTTGATCACCAGAAACGTTTGTTTGATTGGGTCCTTGAAATGCATCCAAATGATCACCTAACCTAGATCACCTTCTCGTCCTCGTAAGCTTCGTTAATAAGCAGAACTTCCGTATTTGGGATTCGGGAAATTCAAGAACTAATTTCGAAAAGCCTCTTCATTCTTATAGTGTCATTCTCAGCAAGTACTTACGACAACATCACGTATTTAAGATCTTTTTGCATACCGAATCAAATGCATACAAATAAACTAAGGAACCAAAAACGGGCATCAGTTGAAAAAGGCATGGTTTGTGCAAATACAAACACAGTTCCAGTCAAAGTCGATGACATTTTATCAAATGGGATTAATAACAGAAAAACAAAACAAACAAACCAAAAAAAAATACAAAAAAGGACAAAAAGTCGTCATGTCGTAGAAGAGAATCGGGATATATTCGTCCTATCTAGGATTTATTTTGTATGCCTGTTTTTCTTTAACCGGATGTGTATAGGTACATATCCGCCGCACCCATCGAGAGTTATTTCGTGTCGTTCTAGCTGCAGTACTGCAATGAAACATCAAAATCCCACATGTGTCATCCTCAGCGTGATGACGAGTTTTATTTATCCGTTCAAACTACATATGTACATACCTATATCCAATCAACAAGCAAACTAATGCTCCAAGCCAATATGTGTGTGTGTATAGGTAAGGATATATGTATGTTATATTCCTGATAACAAAAAACATATATGTACATACATAAGTCGTAACTAGCCCTAGATATAGTTACCTTTTGGCACTAAAACTATAGACTTTTGGCTATAGGCAACAGGAACAATTGTACACAGGTCTGTTAGTCTTTTTTTACACCAGGATCAGAAGTAAGGGTTTGTTTTTTTTGGAAGGTTTTAAGTGTGAGAGCGTTAGGTGGGCAAATGCATAAAAGTTAATTTACTCATGAAAAGGCAGGACATGGAAATGTTTTCAATATATCTGCATGTAAAAAGATACTTTTAAAAGTGTAGCATATATTATCATCTACCCCCATCCCGTACAACTGCAGTAGGTTAACAGTTTTGTTTTTTATTTTTATTATTTAATTATTTCAGTTGGGATAAATGTGGCACAATTTTTATTTAGATTGACAGGGATTGACAACTTGATTGTTTAGCGATGTCAAATTAAGTCGGGCTTTGGAAGAAATTAGAACGAATTCTTTGGGAATCATGGCATTTTTTTTCTCTTTTCGAATTCGTTTAAGAGGAAACAATGTGATAAATTTAAGATTTATCACAAGTGGCTCGTTGTTAAAATTTTAAGAGTGTAGAGTTATAATGCTACTCCTCACATCAAGCACAGAAAATCTAGGAAAATCACGGTTTCTCTTGGATTAAATTGATCGATTATGCACACCGTAAGTTCCACGTATCGCAAAAAAAAAACATTTCTCGCAGATTTTCGTATGAGGTCTTTTCATGATGACTTTCTAAACTATACTAAACACAAGTGACAAAGCATTTTGATAAGAGTCAAAATTAAAAATAGCCTATTGAAAATCAAACTTAACGATGAATCACCCGATACCATCCAACTTCTACATCATAGCCCGACGCTGGGTGACAAATCTCAAGTAAAATTTATGTTTTGGTATTCTTCTTTCGTATATCGTATTCTTCAATATCGTTCTGGTATTCTGGAGCAGATAGTGCGTGGATCAGGAGTCAATGCGGAGGGCACTATCTTCAACAGATCGATCCAACTATTGGGGTATGCGGATGGTATAGACATAATCGGCTCCTCCCAACGTGCCGTTATAGAAGCCTTTACGGCAATTGAAGAAAAGGCGAAACTAGGTGGTCTTGAAGTTAACGAGGACAAGACAACAAACAAAAGCACATCCATCCGCCGGATTGTACGCTACGTCACTACTGATAGCAGTAACTTCGAAGTAGTTAAGCAGTTCATATACCTCGGAGTCAACATCACCTCCACAAACGACACCTTAGTGGAGATTCGTCGAAGAATTACCCTAGGAAACCGCTGCTACTTCGATTTAGCAAAACAAATGGGTTCAAAACTCCTCTCTCGAAAGACAAAATGCTTGCTCTACAAAACCACTATACTGCCAGTCCTGCTATATGGTGCTGAGTGTTGGACGATAAGCAGAAAGGAAGAGCTGCAATTGGGCTCTTTCAAGAAAAAATTCTCCGTCGGATATTTGGTCTTGTGTGCGAAGGAGGCGAATGGAGGAGAAGATACAACCGCGAACTCTTTGAACTGTACAAAGACGTTGGACGTTGTCAAAAAAGTTAAAACACGCCGACTTTATTCGAGCGAATGGACAGCAACGCTCCAGCTAAGAGAATCTTCGAATCCCAGCCACCTGGTTCGAGGAGACAAGAAAGACCGAACCTCTAGTTTAAAGACCAAGCCATCGCGGATGCCAGAACGTTTGGTCTGGATGACTGGAAGCAACGTGCTCGGGATCGCAGAGGATGGAAGGCCAAAGTGTCTCAGGCAGAGATCCTTCATGGGTCGAGAGCCTGATTAAGTATGTAAGTAATTCTTCTTTCGTCCTGGAAATTCGCATTGTTTTATAAAAGACGACAGAGAACAGAGAAGCATTTATGACAGAAGGGATAGATCCAGAGAACGCCGCACGCGCGCCGCCGCGTCTTGGACGATGAATTCTATATGATCGAAGATCCGCAGGAGAAGGTGGAGGCTGTGGGGGCTTCTTTCCAGTAAGTGTACAAGGTGAACTCTTGCATTCGCCCGAACAACGACCTGGAGAACAGAGTTCTGCTTCACCACTTTAACCTACGTAACGAAAATACGCTTCAGCGGGTTCAATGAAGATCACTTGGCAAAGGCCATAATCGCCGCCGAGAGAATTGGGGCAAACTTCCTACTAGTTTTGAAGGTAGAACTCCAGCTCATCTTCGGCTCCATAAAGAAAAAGAAGTCATCAGGTGTAGATGGTATATTCAACATTGTACTACGACATTTACCTCAGAAATAAATCGACATCCGCTCCCGAAAAAATGGAAAGGACTCCTCCAATCCGGTCGATAAGTCTTCTTTCAAGTATCAGTAAGGTATTTGAAAAAATTATTAATAGAGCTCTGTCCCAGTGGGCTGAGGACAACAATATCATACCGGATAATCAGTTCGGCTTCAGGGCGGGACATTACACTATTCATGCCGCGTCTAAGCTTGTTTCTGATATCCAATAGAACAAATCTAAAAAAAAACAGTGTACGGGTGCCTGTCTGATTGACTTGGAGAAGGCCTTCGACACCGAATGGTTAGAAGGTCTTAATCTCAAGCTAGCCAGACTTGGTATAAAAAAAAAATCCCTCTTGAAATGATGCATTTAAATTCTAGCGTAAAAGATCAATATCTGTAACGTTTGACCCATTCATATGCTGAAATTCTTGCCTTATACCACCCATTAGGTAATTCAATGAAGAACTTATAGTTTAGTTTCAAAGTTTAGGGTGAATATTTGAAGATATATTGCATTTTCTTACTTGAAAAAAGTTCACTATCGGTTATTTATTTTTCAGTTGAATAATATTTGCGAACATATTTTTTTTCAATTTAATACTGAAATTCCTTTTCCATTTATGGAATCACATGAAAATCGAATCTAGAGTTGAACGTTAATTTTTCATAATTGAAATAAATCATTTTATTTCATTTCATGGTTTACCTTAAAAAAAAAAAAAACATACAAAATGCAATGTTCTCAGTTTATTACCAATAAAAACCTTAAAACGAACCACAAAACTCAATTAAAATCCCTTCAACTTCCAGATAATATCCCATCAATTCTATTTAAGGACATTAAGTCCTGTCCAATGAACCACATTCCCTGATATAAAATTCACCCACAATCACTCACTATTTCCTCGTATTTCTGATCTGTTTGCTTTCGTTTGGATGCTGCATTGTTCAAGAACGCATTTCAATAAGCAATTATTTCTCGGATTTTCTATTGTTCTTATTTAAAAAAAAAACAACATATTTTTAATAATATAAAAAACGATAACACTTCTTCATTACCACTGCATCAATCAATTGGTTTGTGTTCAATTCAATCTTTACTTGATTCTTTGGAAGAAAGGTATTTTATACTCGAGCATACATACAAATTATATACATCTTCTATATTTAAAAAATACATACATTTTTTGTGTATTGTTTGTATTTCAAATAAGTTTTATTAGTTTTTAATTAGAACTGTATAGAAAATAATTTTCGAATCATCAAGCTATGAGAAGTTGTTGTTTTTAAACACAAGGCTATTAAAGTTTTCTCTTCAATTGTCTATTCATTTGTAACTAGCTGATCCGACTGACTTTGTACAGTCAAACGCTTTTTACGTTTCCCAAATGAATAAATGCCATCAAGATCAGTACTTTATGACATAAATTTATTAGGGTGCGCCTTATATTACGAAAAAAAAAATAAAAAAAATAATTTTGACCGTCCCAACCCCCATTGTGTTCTCTTAAATGAAATAAAAATTACCTGCAAATTGTATAAAAATTGAATAATATTTAGAGGTCGCTACCGGCACTTGAAAATTGCAGGATGCACCATTTTATAGTAAATTTGTGAAAATAATTACAAAAAATAAAAGTTAAAGTTCAGTTTAAAAAATCATTTTTATTAATGTATTCATTATAGAAAAAAATAAATATAATAAATAAAAGTTAAATGGACTGATTTATTCACTTCATCAATCCAGACTTCCTCCTGTCAGGATATTTCTTTCTGTAATCCTTAACTGCCAATAAGAGTAACTGCTTCTGCTATTCATTATTAGTGTGTAGCTTGTTGTACTCATCCATAAGTCTTACTCCTCGCTCCAGGGCCGGCCCTAGCTAAAATTGCGCTCTGTGCAAGATTTTTAGAAAGCGCCCTGCCTGCACCAAATCAGAGTACAAAGAATTTCAACTGAAAAAATATTCAATAGAAGAAGAAAAGGAACTAAAAGGCGGCGCGTGGCGCGTAGCCTAATTACTGTAAAACCCGCACCCACACGCATTTATTATAGCTTCTATGATGTGTAAAAAACACCCAAACATTGCAATCCTTTAACTATCCGTTCGCCGCTACCGTCTTACAGTGTGACATTTCACTCGTTTAGGGGAATTAAATTAATATAGCGCTTACAAGTTTAACCTTTTCTTTTAGTTTATAACATCCCATCCATCAACATAATGTATATAATTAACCACTAATTTTATTTTATTTTATTTTCAATTCTCTGATATTGTATCTATTGAATTTATTTCATCAATAAAAAAATAATTATTTTTCAAAAATAATAGGGAAATTGTCACACTGTACGCCGCCGTGGGAATTGAAATAGAATGTAAGTTTTGGGACCCAGTGCGCAGGAACAAAACTCGCACTGATGAGTTGTGGATGAGTGTGGACTGTGTGTGTGCCTGTGGACTGTGGCCTATGGAATACACAATACACATTTGTGGTTTGTGCAAAGTAAAAACCTGCACCTACTGGCGCATACAATTTTGTTCGAAGAAGTTTTTGTTTTTGTCTTTTCTTAGCATGTAAGTCTTGGGACCCAGTGTGCAGGAAAAATACTCGCACTGATGAGTTGGTGTGGATGAGTGTGGACTGTGTGTGTGTCTGTGGACTGTGGCCTATGGAATACACAATACACATTTGTGGTTTGTGCAAAGTAAAAACCTGCACCTACTGGCGCATACAATTTTGTTCGAAGAAGTTTTTGTTTTTGTCTTTTCTTAGCATGTAAGTCTTGGGACCCAGTGTGCAGGAAAAATACTCGCACTGATGAGTTGGTGTGGATGCGTGTATTAGGATTCTTTTTTTTTTCTGTTGTGCGAGTATGAGAATGGTGTGAACTGTGGAATACACATTTGTGCAAAGTAAAAACCTGCACCTTATGGTTTTCCTTGTTCCCGAGAATGCGCCTCCGGAATGCTGCGCCCTGTGCACTTGCACATCCTGCACATATGGTGGGTCCGGCCCTGCCTCGCTCAGCATTGTCGTTGACTCATCTCATTTTGCGTACTAAATGTTTAATTTTTTTTTTATTTCTTATTCTCCGACCACTCACCCACATCTTTATTTAAGAACTCCGACGAAAACCCAGTAATATTACAGTATCTGCGAGTATTTGAAGTAACGAAATCTTTCAACCCTTTTGACTGAATTTCTAGACACATCCGCTTCAAAGGATTTTCTATACTCCCTCTGTTTCAGGGGCAGAAACTATCTTCCTTCTAGTTTCAATGGATACTTCGTCGTCAAAAAATCCAAAAGTAACAAGTTCTTCCGACAAGTACCATAGATGTCCAAGAAAATTTTGGAGCGCAACTTTTGAAATGAATGCTTTTATATTTTTGTATTTGTCAAGATTTTGGTGTTGTTCCAGATCATTTCGTGGAGTTGACATCGAATCGGAAGAAGTCATCCCGACCCTAACATAAACCCACAACATATAGAAAAATTTCACCAATTTCATGTTCTTCTCTCTTTGACAACTTGAACTGAACCCCGAAACATCCATTGCTTCAGTTAGAAGATAGCTTTTGACATCCATCTAACACAAAGTAGTCCAGCTGGAGCTTTAAATGTATTTTTTTTTCAGTTGTCAGTTTTAGTAGTTCCTTGTAATCATCTCGAGGCTGGAATTATTGCAGATTAGACTTCAAAAAACCCAATCATTTCTTCCTTAATGTCAATATTTCCAGCTGTGATAATTTCATCGGACAATGCTGTTTCAAATTTATTTTGATCGATGTAGGTCCAATTTTTTTAAATCTTTTAAATATGAGAACATCTGGACCCGTTGGCGTTCCAAGTTATCTCAGAACCACTGCTTAAGGACCATCTCTTCCAGTATTTTTTGCTATTTGTAAAACCTTTTTGCGATCAGAACTAC
Source organism: Scaeva pyrastri (assembly GCA_905146935.1). Lineage (NCBI taxonomy): Eukaryota > Metazoa > Arthropoda > Insecta > Diptera > Syrphidae > Scaeva > Scaeva pyrastri. The sequence goes on from LR989927.1 coordinate 80,754,525, forward strand.
AACTAGCCGATGTAAACTATTCGAAGAACTTTTTTTGTGTTTTAATTTTAGCACACAAAACGATAAAATCAATTTTATTTATTTCTTAACTTTATTGAATAATACATACGTTAAAAAATTATTAGATATCATAATCACAGAAAACAATAAAATTATATTCAACAATATCTAACACGTTTGAAATCACAGATAACTAAAAATTTCCAAGGAAATTAAATTTTTTTTCAAAAAATCAAATTAGTGTTCTTTGGACTGACCAGGTGTATTTTCAAAGCCCGGTAGCGACCTCTAAACTTTATCCGATCTGAAAACTTTTTTTTGTGAATTGTTTTTCATGAGGTAGAACCAGTTGATAGGTTTGGAGACGATAATTTTAAAAATTTCAAAATAAGGCGCACCCTTAAGTTTATCTTATGTTGCTGTTGAAGTTCCACATTCGAAAAAGAGTAATTTTTTATTTATTTATTTTATTTTATTATAAGAGACAAGATCATTTTTAGAAATAAGGAAGAGAATTGGAGGCATACCGGAACCCTGTTATTGCAACTGGTCGATAGCTGCAGGCGGAGGTGAATTCGCCTTTTTTAGTGACACACTAGATAAGTGCATCCACTCGAAATTAAACATAATTAAAAGAATTAACTTAGACCGTCCGCTCCGTCTGTTCAGTAAAATCTTCGAAGAAGTACGGGCCAAAAGTCAGCAAAATTTGTATATAGGCTTTATTCACTCCACGATTTGACAACTTAAAATTAAAAATATCGCCAAATGTCATAGTGACTTTTGGTTAATTCCGTCAAACAAATATGGAAAATCCTATACTCAGTAAACTCCTTTGGGAATTTAAACAATTTTTCTACAAAATTCAATTCATTAACCAAATCGTAAACAATTTACAAAAGGTAAACTAATTCAATGTTTTACATCTACATCATTTAACATAAGTACTTCGACTGAATGATCCTAGACAACTGGCTTTTTGTTGTTTCAAATAGATAATTTTCGATCCGAAGTATGACAAATTTTGAGCCAGCCCATTTTTGTCGGATTTACTTCTCGATTATATTGATGCCAATGTTCTTCATGCTCCAGCGTTATAAACATCCTGGATGGGGATGGCATTCATTCTGATCCCAAACAACATCCGGTCTGAGGAATTTGTCGAAATAATATATAACAACTTACCAAAACAAAATTCCTTTCCGCCTTTTACTGTTACGCTGACGGCAATACTCTTAAACCCAGTTTTGACCTTTTCCTAAAAGGTAGTCCTTGTAAACATCAATTTTTGTTTTGTTTTTTGTTTTAGTTTGTTTTGGTTGCTCACAGCTCACCATAAACAGTTAAACATCTTATCAAATATTCGCATTCGCACAAAACGTCAAAAAAGGGTGAAGGATACGTTACACGTTGACGTTAGTCCTTATAGTCTAAGGGAAACGTGAGCGGTTAAAGTGGTGGGATTGGGACTAGGACTTTGACTGGGAAGATGAAAGATGGATGATGGAGGTAGAGGTTCACTCACGCACGGGATTTAATCAATACAATGGCATGTGATTCTGAGTGGGTGACAATGGTGATATGATGGGCGGGCTTTGTGTTGTTCTTTATAACATTCTTCTTGTAATGATCCTTAACCCCTTTTACTGTCATATAGGTCCCACCAACTACATCTCTTACGTGCGTCGTCGGTCGGCGGCGCGGCTTGGCGGCGCTTCTTTGCGCTTACACCATCCACAATCCAATAAAAGTGGCGAAATTAGTCGCATAAAAATTTAATTATTCCACCGGAAATTGTGCAATAAAAATTCCACTTAAACTTTATGTTTATGACGTGAAGTTTTTTAGGGCATATGACTGTCATAACGGTAAATCCAACGACTGCGAAATACCCCCTATATCTACCAACACACATACATATGTACATTATACATATAGTCTATTTGCTGAAGCTGGTACTGGCGTTGGTTTGTTTATCCAAAGGTGAAATGCGAAAATGCAAACAGGCAGAAAGCTAAGGGGCGGGGGAGGATAACCCAAACCAGAAGTATGAGCAAAGGTAGGTATGATGGTAGGCAAGGCATATATTGTACACGTATAGTGAATTTAGAATTTACATATTCAGAATTTATAGGATGATCCCGGAAGGATATCTATTCGCACTTTGGATATGTGGAGCCCTAAAAGTCGCTAAACTTTTCGATCTATATAACGTAACGGTAGCAGGTCGATAGGGGTTGCCTTTCTGATTATATTATATTTGAGCTAAAATGCGAATGTTTTTATTTCCGCATAGTTGACGGTTGGAAAAAAGGAAGTTGGTATAGGTAAATATACATACCTATGAAGTAGTATCCCATCCACTTGTATAGGTAGGTATACCTTCCACCAAAATGCTCTACCATATAACTTCCCTTCGCTCTCCGCATCTATAGTTAAGTTGAATTGGTTGAAGTTTCGTTTTTGGAATAAATTGTTTTACACGACAGAACAACAGGTTTAACTATTTTATTGGGATAGGTTTGACCCTATTTTTACAACAACAAAAACTAACCCAGAAAGGATATAACCTAAAATGTAGATAGAGATACTCAACTCATGTTGTTCAATCCTTTGTCCTGCCATTATTTTTTGAACTCACATCGCATCGGGAGGCCGAATAATAGTTAGGGTTCAAATTCTATAGAAAGGTTTTTGAGTATATTTTTGTAAAGGGAATGTATATAGTACGTTGGTTGGGTGGAGTGGATGCTGATGCGTATAACATGAAAGTTTAAAGGTTTACGAGGCAGGTATTTTGGTCCATCCATACTCCATATAGAATACTCACTTGTATGTAAGTATGTACATATGTAGTTAGCTACGGCTAGCTACCTTAACATTGTTGTTTTTAACTGAAGCAGTTTACACAATTTTTATTGGTACTTTATGATAAAGTGGTCATGTGGGTTGTAGTTTTGGGCAATCAATTTTGTATTCAATTGTTTATACTACGTTCTTTAGCTAAATTTAGTATCGTTTCAATTGAAATAAAAAATTAATTTGAAACCAGTGGGCCGATTCCAGAAAGCGCGGCGCATCGATTTGAAAGCGAAAATTCAATTTCGACCGTCTTCGCTTTAAGTTAATTTCAAAAGCGAACATGGAAGAAAGCGATCCTTACATTTTTCCAGCTTATATGTCAAATATTTCCCATCTCCTTCCATGATTTTTTCCAATTTTCCATTTATTTGTCAGCTGTTTCTAAAAATATGCAATTTCCTTCCACTAAAAAAAAAATTTGTTCTCTGACAAAAGTATTGCAATAAAGGTATGTTGGTATATTTTGATAATATTTAATAATAAATAAATATAATAAACTAGTTTCAGATGGATTCCATAAGTGTTTTTTTAGATGCAGAGAGAGAAGAAAGAAGACAAGAAGTAAATGTTTTAAACATACAAAGGAAATTACTTAGAAGTGGGTCTTCCCCTCTGGATATTCCCCACAAAGAGTGTGTAGTATTTAATTATTTTTATTAGAATTGTGTTTTTTTTAATGATTTCTGTTCAATAGATTTATTAAATTGTTTCGATTGTCACGAGAAGCGTTTGTGTACGTTTTTGAAGAAATCAAAGATGATTTCAAACGTGAAAACTCTACCTCTATGCCTTCAATACTGAAGCTTGCAGCTACATTGCGATTTTTAGCGGAAGGTTCATACCAAAAGAGTGTTGGACAGGACTACCGAATCGCTATGGCTCAACCAACAGTATCGAAGGTGATGAGTGAAACGCTGGACATACTGGAGAAGAAACTTTGCCCAAGACACATAACCTTTAAAATGACCGAGGAGGAAAAATTGAAGGCAAAAACTTCTTTTTTTCAAAAAAGTGGGTTTCCTGGTGTTATAATGTGTGTCGATGGGACGCATATAAGCATAATACGTCCTTCAAAAAATGAACACCATTTCTACAATAGAAAAGGATACCATAGCCTGAACGTAATGATGGTAAGTAACATGCTTATAATAGTGTTACATTAAGTCAATATAATAACAAAACAACAGGCTTGTGACCATACGCTTAGGATTACCTGCGTTAATGCTAGCTATGGTGGAAGTTCCCACGACTCTGCAGTATGGGCAATCAGTTCCGAAAGAGACTTTATGGAAAAAAAGTTCATGGAAGGAGATAGCAGCAAAATTCTTGGTAACAATATTATGCTTTTTATATAAGCTTATTCAAAAGTACCTACCTCTACACTAAAAGTAATATAACATTGAATTTAAGGTGATGCCGGTTATACCCTTGAACCATGGTTGATGATTCCCTACAAATCACCTCTACCCAACAGTCGTGAAGCTAAATTCAATATGGTTCATTCAAAATGTAGAAGCATAATAGAAAGATGTTTTGGAGTTCTAAAAGGAAGGTTTAGATGTCTGCTGCACTCAAGAGAACTTCATTACCGGCCAGAAAAGGCAGCATTGATTACAAATGTGTGTGCAATGTTACACAATGTTTGCATAAAGTGCAAAGTAGATTTTGACGATCAGCTTTTAGCTCCTGAAGATAGGGATGATAATGTCGTAAGTGCAGCTCCTCAAAATGCTGGCAACTTCAAAAACATTGCAAAGCAAATACGAAATAGTATAAAAGATTCTTTTTAAGTTGTATTGAATGTTTTGTTTTCATTAATTAAATAAATACTCATATTTATTTTTGTATAGAAAAAAAAGCATAAATAAATAAATAATAAATAAATAATTATCTAAACCTATAAAAAAAATAGCACTTCATTACGTATTGTAAATAAAAACTTATATCTAAATGTTTACAAAAGAAATAGCACTTCATTACACGTAACAGACAGGAACTTAATATTATTCAGGTTAGGGTTTTTAAAATAATTTTTAAGATAAGTCTTCTTCTGGTTGCATTTTCAGTTCAAACTCTTTTAAATCGAGTTTCTTTTTTTTAATTTCCAACTCTCTTAGTTTAAGTTTCGTGTTTTCCTTGCTTTCGTTTTCCATAAATTCATTTCTTCTTTTTAAAATCTTTAGTTTTTGTTCTTTCAGTCTTCGAATTTTTTTCATCTCTTCCGTTTGCACTTTAAGTTCTTTATTTTTTCTTTCCAACAACTTATTCTGCGCGACGAGCAGCTGTAAAGATTTTTCTTGATACATCTGCTGTTGTTTCACTTGGAGCTGCAACAAATCTTTCGATGTTGCCACGGAAGTTCTGGTCTGGCGAGGTGGTGTCTTTTGTGGATGATCTTCCATTTCATCCTCGAACTCCTCTCCTTGTGGTTGTCCATTTATTTCTGCTGATAACAACAGTTCAGACTCTTCAATTAACTGAAGGGTTTCTGGTGAAAGATTTTCAAGTAACTGTGTATTTCGTTCTTTCAAAGATTCTCTGGCTGGAACACAATCTGCTGCTCCAAATTTTCGTACTTTGAGACCACACACCTGGGTGTTTAAGTCTAGCAAAGCTATAACTTCTTCTTCTAGGACCGAAAATACATGTGTTTTATTCGGTCCACCTCCTGTCCCATGTATGGATTTTTTGTTTTCACGCAACTTATCTTTTATATGGTACTTAAAATCTTTCCATACCTTAAATGTAAATAAAATTCGTGTTTATTATGAAAACGAAACTGAGAAAAAAGCATCGAAAAACCTTCTTCCAACCATCTGATGTTTTTACTGGAGGTCCTAGGCTATTAAGCACAGTCGTGATTCCATCCCAAAGCTCCCTGGTTTTGGCCTTATATTCGGGAGCATTGAGGACTCCCTTAGCTATTCCGCTATTTTCTTTTAAAAATTCAACGAGGGTTGAAAATTGTTGCATGGAGGTATGTTTCTTACTCCTTAATCAAAGAAAAAAATAAATCAGAAATATTGAACAGCAAAAGGTAATTGAAAACTTTAAATTAATTTATTAAAAACAAATAAAACTTATTTTTCTTTACATTTTGTTGGAATCCGCCAATATCACACTTGTCGCTTTCAAAACACCAACTATCGCTTTCAAAACACACTAAAAGAATGAAATTTTGTTGGAAAGAACTTTTGCTTTCCAATTGGAAAGCGATTCGCTTTTGCGAATAGAAAAACACAAATCCGCCATTAAAAGCGATGCGCCGCGCTTTCTGGAATCGGCCCACAGGGACTTTATAGGATAGTTTCTCTTGTTTTTTTTTGTCTCTTTTTAGTTTTAAACGTTATTCATAGATGTAGATTTACCTTTGAGTACTCTCGTCTCTGGAGTTTGACAGGCCAAGGCTATATGCAGTTACTTTGATATTTACTGATGGGTTTTATAATTTGTGATAGAATTTGTTCAGTTATTTGAAAAAGCAGAAGAGTTTTTTTTGTGATAGAATATTAAGTCAGCAAGTCACAACTTAAATTATTTGTTCAGGCAGAAAAATAAAAGGAGTACAATTAGATCCATGTGTATTTTTTTAATTTGATCTTAGTTTTAATATGTTTTCACGAAACTACTCGACGAAAATCTTTAAATGGTAATATAAAATCTGAAACATAGTTTTTGATGAGATTTTTTTGACAGATAAACCATAACTATTCCATTCAACCTTTCTTTAAAGCACCAGGATAGGTTAGGTACGCTTCATCATTTGTCCGTTTGAGCTTGTAGGTACCAATTCGGCTTTTAAAGGCACATCGTGGCAATCTACAAAAATGCATTCCAAAACATTGGTTGGCTGACGTACTGAACCTTGAATGAGTCTACGCATTTGAACTTAATTTTCCCTTTAGCTTCTTAAGTTTAGTGTGGTTTATTAAAAAACGAATTTACGACCACTAGATACTCAGTTTTTAAATATACGTCAAGCGCTTATGTAAATAGTTACAACCTTTTTTTAATAGACTATAAAAGACTTTGTAAGGACATAGTTTGTGATGAAGAATGTTCAATTAATTTTAAAAATATATATTTTTACCATATGTTAACATTTACATTTAAAATATTTTTCAGATTTCTTCCATACCTATGAAAAAATATTCGAATCTTCATTTAAACACATGAGAATCGACATAGTCGTTTTTAAGATTTTATAAGATCTTTTATTTCATTTCATTCAAATTTAAAACTGAAAAGTAGATATTTTTAAAAATAACATCTACTAATTCATTTGAATTTGCATAAATATTTTTCTTTTGCGAATTAATTGTCTTTTTAACTAAAAATTTGTAATGAACCATATTTTCATTTCCCCTAATATACTTACACTACATTTACTCACATTGGCCACATTCACGATTTCACTATAATTTTAACAAAAGGTAGGGTTAGGTACTTACCTCATTAAGTCAAGATCACTAAGCTCCTTTTTCGAGGTCCATATAGGCAACAACAGACTTCCAAAAAATCAGCACCTCCTAACAAAAAGTTCTTCCATCCCTATATTATAGAAAATACCGTTTTTATTTAACCAAAGAATAGTCCTAAAACCTAAAGAAATTAAAAATTAACCAAACGAATACAATCGACCCTAATGACAGACATAAGTAATACTTTTAACGCTGTTTCTTGCACAATAAATAATAATTCATAGAAACTAAGGACATCTTTTAAACGAGTGCTGAAGGAACATAAACAAAAGCAGTAGCAATCTTCATTTGAAGATCAAATATCAAAATAAAAGCTTAAATAACATATCAATGAAACAGATTACTAGGAGCTAACCCCAAGATGGCCTAAGCCAAGCCCAACCGACTTCTATACTATGCTATCTATCCGCTGTTGGAAAAATGTAAAAAAATCAAACTGGAACTTTGAAATAATCCCAGAGACACATCCGTCTGTCGAACGAACTGCGCCAGCGTATTATATTCAGTGTTGCCAGTTCAACATTTTAAATTTTGTCGAATTTTGTTTTCTAATTTACTTAACTAAAAAAATCAATCACTCATAAAGTTCTTTTCAGTAAAAAGAGAGCAGTAAAATAGATTGTGGTCAAACGTACACCCTCAAATTTTTGTCAAAACTTTATTTGACATTTCATTGTTTCAGTCTTTGAAGTGACAGATTAAACCATGGAGAGGTACGTTTACAATTGAGAAGCGTGTAAAAATTGTTTAAAGCGTTTAATGAAAATGGACGTTTGTACACTTCGCGATATTTTGCTTTATCAGCTTAAAGTTTTTGTTTTTCTTCCTGCCAACTCAGATGTCACTGTCATAAAAATGGTGGTGTTCGTTGATTGTAGCTCTTGAATATTTACTCGTTACACTTATCACATTATAGTTAAAATTTATTTTACAATTATTTTATTGAATCTAATCAAAACAAAAATAAATACAGTCGGGTGAATTTGGATTTAATTTCCAGATAGAAATTATTTAAAATAATGTCAGATCTGACTGTAGGATTTGACACGTCAAACTGATTATATCAATTTGTCATGAGTAGATGTCTTTTCCTAAGTCATATTATTATTATCGAAGTCAGCTGCTCGTTCGTATAAAAATACCAACATTTATGATGAGTTAATGATCTCGAAAGTAAGTAGGAATGAGTGTGTCCTTGTATTTTCTCATCATAACATTTCATATTTCCAATACACAGTTAACTCAGATGAAACACAATAAAAAACACAACATTACTTGGTCCATAAATAAATAAGACAAGGTAATTCTATGCTTATTTTGGCAAATTCCTATAGATACTTCCAAGTACTAGTACAATCTCCTTCGGTGTATGTGTGTGTGTGTGTTTGTGGAACTCGACTCTGGATTCAGGATTCGGGACACAATAAGAGAAGATATAAAAACTATCTAATACGAAATACACCTGCATTTTGATATTTTCATGCTTTCTTACGTACAAAAGAATAATCGAATTTTTTTTTTGAGTTTATTTTATTTTTACATTTTTGTATTTTAACAGAAAAATATAAGAATGGCAGAGCAAAGCTACAACCGTTACATTTATCCTTATGCTTAAGAGCGTATTATCTTCGGTTATAAAATGTAAGTTGTGTCAGCTGTACGCTGTACCTTTAAGAGTATTCCAACCACCGCCGCCGCCGTAAAAGTACCAACAATATTCGTAGAGAATAGAATAGAGCAGGAGATAACTGTTTTAACAGTATTGTAGTAAATTTTGCCAGTTTTGAAATTTATATACTTTTGGCTTTATCTCTTTTTAAAAAGGAAAAAAACAGGAACGGAATAAGTAGGGGCAGATGGTTTGAGTTATGCGTCCTTGCTATAAGCTTTTGCCGACCGCATATAGAAATTTGCGGTTTGCAGAACTCGTTTGTTTGTTGTTTTGCCTTTTTACTTTCTTACGCATATTTCCATTTTATTATACTTTTATGTTAGAGTATAATTTATTATTAACTTATTTTTTTTTGAAAGAAAATAAATATGTTTATACAAATACAAAAATGTAAGGATATGTGTTATTTTGTAAATAAGATTCATTTCGTATTTTAGGTTTATTAAGATTTAAGAAACGAGAAGTGCTATACCACAATTGAAAAAGTGGAACAGTTTTTAGGTTTCCAACAACATTTAATAGATATCTACAAAATGGCACAACAAGTCAAAGTAAACTAACCATATCACCATTTTTCAAAGAAAACCTCAATTACAGTTAAACAATTTGAAATTCGTTCAATTCATGTCTAATTTATAAAAAAAAATATTGTTTATACAATTTAGTAACAATAAAATAAAAAACTGCTTAAAAAAAGACCCATTCTGATAACTTCCTATTGGTATTTTCAAAAACATTAACAATTTTTTTAAAATCGTTGGTGGATTTTTAAATTTTTTAAATAAAAATTGTCATTTGGGAAATTTAACCAGATGTAAAAAATGTCATTTTACGTTTTAAAAAGTGTTCTGAATGACTGTAAAACTGTAAACTAAAAATAAGAAGATTTAGATTGTAGGGACCTCGAAAACGTCCAGATTACAACAACTTAATATGGAAAGTCAATATTGAAAAAAGGGACTAAAATGCTTACAATGTGAAACATCGACATTTTGTGCTTTATTTTGAATCAAATACATTTGTCAGTGCTGAGTTAAATAAACTCAGTGTTATACCGGATTTAGTTAATCCTGATCAAGATTAAACTCATGGAGCAGTTTTTTGATTTTTAATTTGATACCACTGCAGACAATTTATGCAATACTTGTCAAAAAACTATCGAAATCGAAATTTTCTTTTATTTTGTACTAGAGGACCCGGCTGCAAACTCCCACCCCAATTGAGTTCTAACAGCACGTCTGGCCATTAGATTGGTCGATATGTCAGCAACCGATCAAAATTTGCATTACTCTCGGAACTTAAAAAAAGTTTATCTATAATAAAATTATTTGAATTGTATTGTGTTAAACTGAGAAACTGATGATAAAAAGAATTTAATTACTGTATTATGGTAACAGAAAGACAGGCAACTTCAAAACTTTTTGTCAGCATTGGACAGACAACTGAAATATAAAAATTTGATAATCAATTGACAGAAAAAAATATTTTCTTAGTTCAGAATCTGAATATAACAAAAACTCATTTATTTTTACAATTCATCAAGAAATGTTCACCAAAATAAAAAAGACAATTTTTGATTAGTTATGTTACTATTTCAAATTCTGTCAAATATATCAGTTCGTTTTATTCCGACTTAACTAAATAAACGTTTAGGGTTAACTCTGAGTTAACTTCATCATACTTATAGACCGAGACACAACCCAAAATTAGCTTAACTATAATTTGAAGGGGATGATCTCAATCTGAAAAGCCTTAATTTTTATAAGAAACCCTCAAATTTCATAGTTGTACAAGAACCAGGAAAGATAGAACTGTAGAAAGAAGGTGGGCACATATCACAACTCCGAAATTCATTAACACCAATCTTTGTACGAAATTCAAAAGTTCTAGGATATACGGGAGTACTTTATAATTTTGGTGAAATTTCAATAAGTCATTCGGTTACGGTTCTTTCGATTCTTAAATTGATGTATTCAGTAATTATTATTTCTACTACAGAGTTGAAGAAATTTGGTGATGTAGACGAGATTAACAAATATTGGGATTGGGATATTTAAATTCTCTAACTTATTTGATTTTGAAGTTAGAAGGGGTTAACAAATTGGTTGATTTTTGTTTTCCTGTTAAAAGGGTAGAGTACCTAAGAACTTATCGTGCACAGCATGGAGCCGAATGGAACTCATTGCCAAATTGTCTCATTTAATTGCATGCGGAGGTATTTGGATTTTCGAATATATGCAGACATAATTATTGTTTCCAAAAACTTTTTTCATCAAAAATGAAACTAAAGTGTAATGTTTGATTTTACCATATTGGTGAGTTAAGAGGGTTTTAACTGTGGTACAAGGTTCGGATTTTATATCCTGAACCGAGGTTGAAGTATTGAACCACTATTGCCTAACTTTCCCTTATGGTTGAGCATCATCTTGATCACGGATTTTTAATATTTAGTTGTGTGATTCCAGTTTTATCTTTACGATAATTTTTGTTTCATTCCAAGATTGTAAAAACATAAAACAGTTACAGAAATGCGAAAATGAAATTGATGTTCAGCATAAATAATACATAAATTTAGATTACTAATGGGTGATTTTTTAAGAGGTTTAGAACTATAAAAAAAAAAACACAAAAAATTCGAAAAAATGAATGAAATGAATCGATAGTTTGAACCTTGCAATTTAATGTTTAAAGATAATTTCATGCAAATGTTGACCGCGGCTGCGTCTCAGGTAGCCCATCCGCTGAGTCCAATTTTGGCATACTCTTTCACACATATCGGCCGGTATCTCACGAATGAATGCATGGATGTTGACTTCCAGTGCGTGAATCGAAGCGGGCTTGTCCCTATAGACATTAGCCTTGACATACCCCCACAAAAAATAGTCTAATGGTGTCAAATCGCACGATCTAGGCAGCCAATTGACCGGTCCGAAACGTGAAATTAACTGTTCACCAAACTCGCCTCACAATTGCGCCATTGTTTCGCGTGCTGTGTGGCATGTGGCACCGTCTTGTTGAAACCACATACATATCATGCAAGTCAAGAACTTCCATTTCGGGCAAAGAAAAGTTTGTTATCATCGATCGGTAGCGTTCACCATTGACAGTAACGCTGCGATTCGCATCATCTTTGAAGAAATATGGCCCAATAATGCCGCCGGCCCATAAACTGCACCAAACAGTGGCTTTTTCGAGATGCATTGGTAGCTGTTGCAATGCTTCTGGCTGATCTTCACTCCAAATGCGGCAATTTTGCTTATTTACGTACCCATTCAACCAAAAATGAGCCTCATCGCTGAACACAATTTTTCGATAAGCAGCGCACGATGAACATTTCGAACCGACCACGAAATTTGATAGTAAAATTCAATAATTTGCCAGCGTTGTTCATTTGTAAGACGATCCATGGTTAAATTGCAAACCAAACTGAAGCTGTTTGACAGTGACACAAGGTACTAAACACACGTCAGCTGTCAAAACTAGTGTTGCCAAAACCAAACCAGCTAAAAAATCACCCGTTATAACCCCCAACTTTTGAACCGGATTTGAAAATGTTCCGAGTTATTTAACTATTAGGTATCCCAAACTTAAACATTAAGGATTCAGGTAAACACTTTTAAATTCGTTCTATTCATGTTCATACTTTTTGAGCAATAACTTTTTCAAAAATAACTGTAAATTCGTGGTGAATTGATCCCATCTTTTGTGATAAATGACATTTCAGATTTTGGTCAGCAAATCTTTTTAAAGAAAATTAATTTTGTAATTAACAACGAGACACTATTTCCAATCTCCATGGTAACCTGAATTAAATGAAAAATAGAGAAAATGTAGTTTGATTTTAATTTGAATGTGAGTCTGATTTTAAAGCACTAAGAAACTATACCTACGTAAGACTTGGAACCGTTCAATTCTTCACTCTTTTCATTCAATCAGACTGTTTTCAGCCATGAGTCATTAATTGTTCATGGAACTCTCTACTCTAATCTCGTTGTTGCTCTAGAGGACATACCTACCTCCCCCTCACCCAACTATCGTTTAGTTTAAAGCAAAAGTCATTCTTTAAGCAGGTCTGCAGGTGGTAGGAGGTATGTATGTAATCCTGTCTGCTGTGTTCAGTAATCATGGAACAACCTTGTCCTTTTTAAAGAATCACGCTCTTGAAATGACAAGAACTGACAACTGTATTTCTTCTGTTTGCGGATTTTACTAATTTCCAGCCAAAAATAGGTTTTGTTTGTTTGTTTGCTTTTTTGTTTTTGTAAGGAAAATGTAGCCTTCGAATCCTTACCTAACTTATACAATTGTTCGTTGTTTTGTTTTGCTATTTTATTCTGTTGAAGATACATACTTACACTACTTTCTTAAGGATGCACTTCACAGCCTGTTTGTTGCTGTCGTCGTAGTCGTCATCGTTGTCGCCGCCACCGCCGCCGCCGCCGCCGACGTCACTGCAGACTATGACAGCTAAGTATAAGTTGTAGTTGGCTGCTGCAGGAATGATTATATAGCTCAAACCTGCTCTCAATGCAGAGACAAACATGCTTCTGTTCTGCATCCTTTTTAAGCCTTGAACTCATTCCGTCCTTTTGGCAATATAGGATTTAATGAATCGTTAAAAGTGCTGCAACACCACCAACAAAAATGCAGCCAGATGCAAGATGCAATGCATGCCGATGCCGCACCAACACGACAGCCATGGTATAAAGATTTTCTGGAGTAAAACAAGGAAAGGTATCTTGAAATAAACCTACCAGCTGAACTTTATGCTGATGATGGCGATGGCGATGGAAAAAGATAAAGATACCACTTTCTCTGATGATGAAGAATCATAATAAAAATAACAAAAACAAAAAATATCTCCTGTCGTCGGTCGTGTTGGTAGATATTCGTGTAGGACGTATCCTTGCCGCTAACGAAAAACGTTTTTAGAACTGTCAAAGTTAATTTTATGCAATTTCATAATTAAAATTCCACACATAGTAGATGAGGATGATGATGAGGAGATGTGGGATGAGCGCGGTACCTTGTACCTATATTGTTGTCGTTTCTTTTTCAGCACTGAATAAATCATCATCGTGTAGCTACCTAATGTCTTGTCCTTTTTTTTTTTTAATAAAACAACGTCTGTAGGTGGATTTAGAAGAAGAGGACCAGTATAGGAGGTGTGTTATGTAGGTTCTCAGTCTAGTTTCTAGCAGAAGGTACCGCCATTTTTCTCGTATGTATCTTCTCTTGTTTTTGTATCCTTGAATTTCATATGTATTGTATCTACGATGTGTTTCGTATGTTTGTCATTCGTCATAATGAACATGATTGCCAATTGGATGCAAAATTTTAAAACAAGCTCCTCATACGATCCCTTCTCTCCTCAATAAACAAAATTTCTGACACATTTGATAAAGAATGATTATTATTGACGAATTCGGATGACTTTGAAATTTACTAAAGAATAAGGGAGTTCCGAATAAAACGAAAATAGTTGGTATTACTTTTGCGAATTCGATCATTTTTACTGTAGAATTGAGTTACATAGTAGGGCACCAGAATTCCTCAAAAATTCATAAACATTATTCTGATTTTCATAGAAAAATAATCTTCAGTAATGGGGCCCATTTTCACTATTGGAGGCAACGTTTTTAAGCAGAATCGTTGCATTTGGGACTCGAAAAATCCAATAAAGATTGTTGAATAAAATCTTTCCATCCTCAGCTTGTGACTGTTTGGTGCGGTATTTGGACTGGAGATGACATGACGGTGTGGTGGGAACTTTACTTATTCGAAAAAGAAGAGGCTGATGGAAATTATGTATTCAAATATGTATTATAAACACTAATAAATTGGAAAGGACCGAAAAGAACTTATCTATGATTTTCTTTTGGGGCGAAGTCTGTGGAATAACCTATTTGTCAGAAATATATCTATTTTTGATGAATAGGAATCTTGAAACAGAGGAACTGCAACGGTTAAATTAATTTTAAACCGAAATTGGAGGCAAGGTTTGATAAATACTTCATATAAATTCCAAATTCGAACACAATGAAATAAATCTTACACAATCCGAAAGGTTCAAATATCAAACCTTATCACCAAGTCAATTTCGGCTACCAAAGTACCTTCATGAAGTAGGTACGCATGTATTCTAATAATTTATTGAAGTCTATCTCTTTCTACAGATTAAAGTTTTTAAATATTGGAAATTTTACACTTTAAATTAATAACGAAAACAGATTAGGGCTATCCATTAGAGGATCTCGGTCTGAAACCAGTCCCGTCTTATGAAATCCAGACAAAAGGAAGAGCATCCGAAACAGGACTGTATATTTTGGACTAAAAATTTGGCGAAGCTCTCGCTGTTATTGTCGTCTTCTTAAGCCTTTTATGGTATAATAGTTTCGAAATATTTACCTGATATATTTGACAGTAAAAAGAAAGTGTGTACATATGGTTTTTCACTTGAAATATAAACTCCTGAACTACGCAAATTTTTAAAGATAAATCGTGTCAAAAATTAATAATTTTTCTACTGATGGAGAAGACGCGCGGTTTAAGAATTTTGATATGTCAAAATATGGTTTGCTGTAATAATCACAGTTATAAACAGCTTCGGCTTAAGATGATTAGGTCATTTCTCATTATCTATTTATCTTTTCAGCTTCAGCTCATGTGATTGGTCTTGAGCAAGCCATTTGGATATCCAAACTTTTGAATGTCCATCAATTGATAACTATAAGGCTGAGTCAAAAAAAAAATCTAGAAAATTGGTAGGTATTTCAATTATCAACGTTTCAAAACACACACTTTATTTACATAGAATTTCTACCAAAGTGGCAACCGCATGTTTATTGAATGAACTTGAATCCGTTGATGCTTCTAGCTCTATAGCATCTAGGCAGAGGCAGTTCTACGTTACCCATCATTCTGATGACGATGAGTGCTGCAAAGAGACAACACACGGATTCTTCTTCTAGACAATTGCGGATGGTAATTAACCGATGTGGAATGATGCTCCAGCTTTTTCTTCTCACGGTGTTTGTTATCCTTGAAAATTCTATTTGGAAAATGAGTATGGTAATTTTTAGCGCTTCAAAGTCTCTATTTTAAAGTGGATATGATATCTACACTTCAACCTACTTATTCTTTTTGTTACGCTATACTTACTTGTTTAAATACATACATATAGTAGGTATATAAAAAAAGTACTAATATAAAGAAAGTACAATTGACATTCTCTGCACTTTTGTTAAGACACTTTGAAGTGTCATGTATAAGAAAATGAATGTCCTTTGATGCTGAGTGAAAAAGAAAAACGTTTATTTTTTTTATTTGACCATGGTACAAAAAAGAAGTTAAATGCTTTCACAAAATTCATTCATTCATTCATTTTCATTTATTTGTGAATACTTAATAACAGTAAGATACACTATCTTATAAGGTAGTTACAAGCTAATATTACAAAATGGTAGAGCTAGCTAGATAAATCAGTCATAATATAGTTCATAGTTAAAAAAAAAAAATGACTATACAAAATAGTACAATTGAATAATATAATTTAAATATTTAAATACTATTTGAAAAATAATCTTTAAGGGCCTTTTTAATTCTTGTTGTGTTTTGGATCTCCCTAATAGCGCGTGGTAGAGAGTTCCAGAGTCGGATTGAATTTATAAAAAATTGATGTTCGGATGTTAAACATGTATAGCTAGCGAGGATGAATCAATTGACGAGATCTTCTAAAGGTAGGGAAATTGATCTTGTCAAAACAGTATTGTGGTTGGTGTGTAAGCAGTACATCAGATAGAAACAACAGATTACGAAATTAAGGTAGTCATATCAAGCAGCAGGGTAGCAAAATTGGATACACTGTAAAATCTTCTCAGGGCAAAGACATAACGAACAATACCTATTATTAAAAGCAACATTAAGTTTACGTTTGCTATTGTAGCTACAATTGCAATATAATTCACAACCATCATGTATTAATATTGGTATTAACAAAGTCTTGGCAAGCAACATGCGTGTGTTTACTGGTGTAAAATACTGAGTTACCCATAAAGTATTACGTAGAGCGCCATAAACTTTGCCTATAATTCCATTAATATGGTTGTTCCAAGTTAGATAGCGGTTAAAGGTGACGCCGAGATTTTTAGCAGTATCTACGTATTCGATGGGTATATTACTTATCAAGATTGATGGAAAGTAAGAGAGATCAAGAGGCTTTTTAGAAATCACTACGCATTTTGATTTTTTAGAGTTTAAGAAAAGACTATTTAAATGAGACCAGTTTGAAATGTTGTCAAAGTTTTCATTAATAATAGAGACACCATGCTCAATGAGTCCAAGAGGACAGCTAAAGTAAAGTTGAAAGTCGTCGGCATATACATAGATGACAGGAACAGTTTTTGATCAAACTTGGAAGTTCATTAACATAGATACAAAACAGTAAAGGACCCAAAATCGATCCTTGAGGCACACCGCAGGAAGTAGGTAAAAAACTAGATAAACAGTCCCCAATTTGAACAGCTTGTTTTCTGTCGATCAAAAAAGAGTATACAAATTTTGCCGAGCTTGCAGAAAAAATAAACTGCTGCATAAGTTTTTTACACAAAATGACATGGTTGACAGTGTCAAAAGCCTTAGAAAAATCAAGCAATATTAAGAAAGTTACATCATTTTTATCCAGAGCTTGCCTTATTTCTTCAGTCACACAAAGGAGTGCTGTTGTACAACTGTGCTTTTTCCGGAAGCCGAACTGTTTTGGAGTGAGCAAAGAATTTGTTGTAAGATAAGCGTTGATTTGTATCTGCAGAATTCTTTCAAAGACTTTACACAAATAAGGTAGAATTGAAATAGGTCTATATTCAGTTCCTTTAGCATTTTTGGCAAGTGGAATGATTTTAGCTGTTTTCCAAAGGTCTGGAAAAACTCCAGTCATCAAAATAGTGTTAAATGCATATGTTATGTAAGGCAGAAAAATTGGCAAAATAATTTTTAAAAAATTTGGATTAATATTGTCCAGGCCGACAGCACTCGACTTCACAAAAAGCAGACTTTCAACAATATCAGCAGAATCCACATAACGAAAACTGAAACTAGGGCGATCTAACTGTTCCCTAAACGAAATATTTTCAGATGACCTCGACGATGTCGAGGTAGATGGGACTGCGATAAATGATTTATTAAGTAAGTTAACATCAACTTCGTTATCCAGCATATTTTTTGGCTTATAAATACCAACATTACGCAGGTTCCTCCACAGCTTACGTCCATTCAATGATGTACTTAATTGATTAGATAACATCTAAAATTTCGCTAATCGGATTTCGGATGTGACTTTGTTTCGCAAGGAACAAAATAAGAGTCGCAATGCATTTAATCGAAATTGCTTCCAGTTGTTATATGCATTATCGCGTTGTTGCATTAACAATCTTATACTTTGCGTAAACCATGGCTTATCATTTTGTTTAAGAATTTTAGTTCTCAAAGGCACATGAGTATCATAAAGGATTTGTATATTATTGGTTAGGAATTGCATTTGCTCGTTAGAAGATGGCATAGAAATTATACTCTCCCAATTGATGGATCTAGTGTGCTCTTCAAGATGATGACTATTAATATTTTTGAAGTCACGGTAAGATATTTTTTTGTTAGAATATTCAAAATTAAATTTTATTGTTAAGAAAATTAAATCATATTTTGAAAAAGCAGGTGCGGAAAGTTGATCGTACAAGGCAACATCGTCTATATCGCTAACAAAGAACAAGTCGAGCAATGTTGCAGCCCGAGCAGAAAAATGAGTAGGATTTCTGGTGTTAACCGGTCTTAAACTGAGCGAAAGCATGCTATCAGACAATATGTTGGTATTCAATAAATCACAATTGAAGTCTCCACATAAAACAATATTAGGAGAACCCAACGAGATTTCTTCAATAATTGAAAAAAGAAGTGAAAAGTCAATTTTCCTATTTGGTCTGTAAATTGACCCTAAAAGTAGACTGCTATCGCTTCCCAAAATATCAATGAACAGTTATTCAAGACTGCTACCCGAGTCAGATGTGAACTTAAGCTTGCATTTTAAAACTGATTTAACATATATTGCCACACCACCCCCAACACGATCAAGTCTATCCAACCGAAAAATACGGTAGCCCATTAAGCTGCACAATTCGTCACTTCATTCCTCAGCAATGTTTCAGTAACACAAACAACATCGACATCTGATTTAACAAATATGTATATCACGAAATTCATCGATTTTCGGCAATAAACTCTGCGCATTAATATGACAAAGTCTGAGGCCACATTTCTGCTTACTCAGGATTTTAACCATAGAACGCAGAGAATTGATCATTACATACAACAACAAGAAAGAAAAATAGATAAATATAAATGTGTATATGTAATAATAAGTAATTATTTCAATATTTAAAGGAAAAAGAACAAAAAAAATTTAATTCAAATTAAATAGTATACATTTTTTGGAGAATATTATGTATCATAAAAAACTGATCTGGCAACGTCATCAAGTCCCTCGATGCAGTCAACTTTCACAGCTGTGTCATCCGAATGACGTTTCACAAATACCACCCCACGAGCAGTGTACACAGTCGACAAGTGTTTACTTTTCTTCAAAGCAAGTGCACATTGCATGATAATTTTGTTGTGTTATGTTGTGTTAAGCTCTCACGAATGTAGATAAAAGAAGATGAGGAAGAGGTGGGGGTACTATGGAATGTCAAGTTAATGTCATTTAAACAAAGTTGTTTATTGTTTTTTTTTTTCGGTAATTCGCGATCGAAGTTTAGACCATAATTTTTTCAAATGGTGTATTAAATTGTATCTTTATCGCGGAGTTATTTTTGTTCGGTTTTGGGCGAGTGCGGTAAATATGTATTAGTAAGAGATAGTGGTTTTATGCCGATTGTGGTGCAAATTAAATTGAAAATAGATTTAAGATTTTCGTTAGGTAAACACGGAATACCGAAGATAAAGGCATCACTAGCGATAATTCGGTTTTTATATGCGTTCAAGGTGCACTTAAGTTTGTCAATTTCGTGAGCGGTGTGATTAATGTTATTGTTTACATTATTGATTTGATCGGACTTTTCATTCAAACAAGAACGAGTGTTCGAACATTCGGTGGCAACATTCGCAAGTGATATTTTAATATTACTTATTTCCGAGTTAAGCGATTCAATATCCGATTTAATTTCGGTTTTTTCGGATTCTAGTTTCACTACACGATTGTCTATATCTTGGATACTCGTTTTGATTTTATTAATTTCGCGGCCTAGCTCCTGAGTTATTTTTTTTTCTGACTCTTCGACTTTTTTTGACAGAAGTGATACAATAAACTCACTTTGTTGACGAAACTTTTCGTCCATCCAGTTTTTATCCATGGCTTTTGTTGCTGTCGGTGTTTTTTTTGTTATTGAAATTTTATAAGATGAGCTTTGGGGAGATTTTATTGGTGTGGAATTTGATGTGAGTGGTCGTTTAGTTGGATTAGATGGCATGGAGTCTATTTACTATTGAAGGCAAAGGTGTATTAAGTCAACAGTGAGATTGGGTGAGTAATGAGCACGTATTAGATTATATAAAATTAGAGAGCAGAGCGAGGAGAAAAGTCAAGGCTTTGTATATAAGAAACAAAGGGATTTTGTTCACTTTTATTTAATTAAGAATATTTAAATAAATCTCCACTTTTGCCAAAAATTAACTTTATAAAAACGGCAAGTTATATACACTGACAATCACTAGGATGAGGCCACATATTTTTTAATCGATTTTCGTTCTTTATGCCTGCTGGAAATTTCGTACCCATAAAAATTTACTACATTTGAGTAGGTAGATATTTTCTTTAAAAAAAGTTATAAAATTAAGGGGTTTAATAGAAAAGACTGTTGGAATTTCCCTACATTAATTAAAGAGCTACTTAAAAACAGTATGAAAAAGTGCGTCACATGAAAAATCTTATAAAATATCAAAAAAATGAAAGAAATGTTAACAGTTTTTGGTTTTCAAACATTTATTTATTAAGTTGTTCTCAATTAATAATGAGTATGCCCCCCATTTTTCGATATGACCTCTATTAGACGGTTTGGAATGGAATCATAAAGTTTTTTTAAATAGTCAAGTTAAATCTCGTCCCAGGCATCACGGATAGCTTCAATTAAGAAGTCCTTGTCTTCAAATTGTCTACCGCCTTAATAAACTTTTCGAGATAGCCATGGCCATACGTTTTCGATTATGTTCAAGTCCTGTGAATAGGGTGGCCATGGCAAAAGCTCTACGTTTTCTGATAAAATCCAGCTTTTGCTAACCCTGGAAGTGTGGATGGGGGCATTGTCTTGTTGGAAAATCCAAGGCAGAGGTCCAAAAATATTTTTCATCTTCGGAAATGACCGTTCCAACAAGCATTTGTAGCTATTTCCGTTCATTGTTTTAGAAAGAAACTCCAATTCGATTTTGCCATAGTAGGTGATAGCTACCCACACCATAACACCTGATGTACGGCTGTGATGTCTTCCCAAAATTAGTTCCTCTTTTCTTAAATCATGGAAATAATGGTTGTAACCATCGGGGCCGTCAAGGTTAAACTTTTTTTCATCCGAAAAGACAACGCGTTTCCATTGACTGCTCCAAGAGACATGTTCTGTTGCAAAGTTCATTCGCAGCTCCTTGTGTACTTGCTTTAGAACAGGTTTCTTTTTGAGTTTTCTTCTCTGGATAGTACCATCTTTTCTTATTATCCTTCGGACTGTCGAAATACTGGCTGATACTCCTCTTTTGGACCTTATTTTAGTAGCTGATTGAGTAGAATTTGAAGCAATACGTAAAATTAACCGCTTTTCTTGGGATGTTGTTGCTTGGGCTGTGCGTCCTTTTTGGTTTTTTCCATAGTTTTGAGGATCAGCAAGATAGTTGTTTACAACTGTCTTACTTCTGTTCAACTTCCTTGCTAATTCTCGGCTTGAGAGTCCCATTTCTTTGAAAGCATCGATTTGTCCTCTTTCTGCCACTGTCAACGTCTTTCCGGAACCCATTTAGTTTTTTTTTCATGTAGTAAAATTTTCCGGGTTAAACAAATTCCAACAGGTATCGGACCGAAAATCGGTTGAAAAATATGTGGCCTCATCCTAGTGATTGGCAGTGTATTACACTTGTGTAGACAAAAAAACTAGCTAGGTTGAATGCGTTATCGATAAAAAAAATAGATACTTTTGTCACCGGGTCAAATGCACGTCTTATCTACAGCTCATTTTTTTTATCTCCAAAAAAGCGATCGCACTTTTTTTTAATTATTAATCAAAAGACAGTAATTTTATCTCGGAGCGTGTTTGAATTTGAAAATAAAATAGCTATTGCTATACTGTCTGCGAAAATTCACTACAAAAATTAAGTCAAGTCGAAAATGTTGTTTTCTGGTAAAAAAAATTAATACATTTTAAAGAACTCTAAATAATTAACCTTAAATCTGCTGCGAATTTTCAACTAGGTACTCGCGTATATAAACAATTTTGAGATGTTAAAAAAGTGCATTTGAAAATTTCTTCATTGTCATATACTTCAGGCAGTGAAAAATTGTTAAATCTAACAATAAAGTGTGTATAATAATATAATATAATAATATAATATAATAATTGTTATCTATATGTATTTTCTGACAAATTGTATAAGTGTCAGAAAATGTATGCAACAATTAATTTTAAGACAAATTTTGTGACAAATAATTGTGAGACATTGTAAGCATATTTTTCACAGATAGATCTGACAATATTGTAAGATCTGCCAATCGTGTAAATAAATTTGAACTCAAATTTGAATGATATTAAAATATGGTTTACAATTTTTCAAGCGTATGTAATGTGTAAGAATTAGGTGTCAAAAAATTAAATAATTTTTAAAAAATTTTTTTAAAAAGAATTGTAAAAAGTTAAGTTACAATTGAAATTAAATTAAAATCGGCAGAATTACTTCTCAGTGACCATCCTGGGTTGAGAAGCAGAATTTGTTGCTTGAACGAAAAAAGATGATTGTTGAAGGCTGACAAAATTTAACTTTTTAGGACACCACCTTAGTATTTCAAGCTTTAGCCGAAGAAAATCGATGTAAAATTTAAGCCTGGTAAATATTTGAGACCTGTGCTATGTTGGCACAATCCATTTAACTTTAGCTAGCTTACTATATCTATTCTATGTTGTGTGTTTTCACCAATGAGATGTCAGGACGGGTGACAACTTATAAATATTTACAAAAAAACAAAAAAACTTACAGAAATTCTTAAAAATAAATTTCACTAAAACAAATTTTAAGAATTAAAATTTGGTATGACAGTAAGTAAGTATTTATTAATATTTTAAATTATTTATTGGAAGCTTATATGTACATATTTAGGTTGAATAGATGACATGTAGAAAAAAGTATTAGTCTTCTAGATTTAAGGAAACAAAAAGTAGACTAAGGCGCGACCACGAAAAAAGTATCGTCGGATCTCGTCTTGTTGCCAGCCCTTTTCTAGCAGTTTGAGCTTCTGGTCATTGGCTGGGCAGGCTTGTCACATGGAAAAATTGCAGGACCCACATTTTTACCATCGCAACGTTTAAAATGATGACATAAATGTATCGTAATTAAAATCACTTGAGAAAACAAGTTTCGAAAAACTATTGTTGATTTGTATTTCGTTTTATTGGCAGACACAGACAATGACATCTCAACTTAATACATTGCTTTATTATGTCTTTATCATTGTCATTATGTATAAGCAAAGATAAAGTGACATTAAACATTAATTTAATTTTATATCTACTCCGACGACGCATCTCTATGACATTTATATTTTACACGCAACCTGTAAAATCAATCGACTGTGCTTTCGTTGGTTCTGTGTTCTGTCTCTCCAAAAAAGCTTAAGAGGACTTAACGAAACTATGAACTTTACTCCCTGCTTCGTTAGGTTGAGGTTCTAGAAAAGAAAAAGTTTATTTCTTGATGAGAGTGGAGCTGATTGTAATAATTGTAAGTTGTAAGCCGCTGAATCTGTTCTTTAGGGGGAAAATGGAGGAACAAATTTCTGGAAACTTGGGGAAAATACCCACACGAATGCTGGTCATATCTCTTCCTGCTATAAAAGAGAAACAGCTATGCAAAGAGAATGAATCTCCAACTCTTTTTTTTTTATCTTACAATTTTTACCGCTTAAATAGTTGAAGGTTATTGCGATAAATACCCACCCCACCTACATCCCACATATTTACATACCTAACATTAAGGTAGGCACGCATAAAGATTTATGATTCCGTTGGCCCTAAGACATGCGTCTGGAGGTAGAATATACTCGTACCCTGTGTATATATATGTGTATTAAGTATTTAATAATAAAATTTCGGGTCGAGAGGGGTTCATAATGCCAAAGTATTTCAAATTAAAGCCCCCAATTTACCCACCTTACCTGTTTCATCGAATACAGATATGATCTATGGAATGATGTAATAATTTTTCAGATATTCTAACAAAATTCTACATTACTATAATAGAATATCAGAAAAGATAGAATCTAAATTGTAAGTAGGAATCAAATCACGAAATATTGTAATTGGTATTGATTCAGAATTTCGTCCCCTTTGAAGCGCTTTTAAGGTCCTTACAGATACTTATCCAAAAGAAGTCCTTTCGAAAAAAAATTGTTAGTAGTGATATTTTCCAAGGAGGCAAAAATAAGTTCCTGTTTTACTTTGAAAATTTGGCATTGAAGTTTTTTTTATTAGGTACTAGTGAAACCTCACCCCCCTGCTTAGTAGGACGTTAAAAAAATTGTTTTTTAACTTCCCATATCGATTTTCCGATTTGTCAAATTGAAATTTTTGATAAAAAAAATTCAACAAGCCGTAGAAAAACTGAAAAAAATGTATTGCTCAAAATAATTAACGAAAAATGATATCAACTTAAAATTACTGTGGAAAATAACGTTTTTGACATCTGGTAAAATTTTTGAAAAAATTAATAGTTTTTTTATAAAAATTAAAAAAATAAAAACAATTCTTTCAAAAATTGGTAAAAAAGTGTTTTCAAATCAAATACTCGTATCTCAAGTTTGGGAAGCGATATAGACTTCTAATTTATTTTATTATATACGTAATTCGATTTTTTACTAAAATTTAAATTTTGACAAATATCGAATTGTCAGTTTTTTTTTACAAAAATAAAAAAATAAAACAAAAATTTTAACAAAAATGTCAAAAATTGTTTTCGACTTTAATATCTTCAATCAATTATCAATTGTTAGATACATTTTGGGTTAATTTTTGTTTTAATGATTTTTTTATGATTTTGAAAAACTTTTCATTAATTTAATTTTCATCTTATTTTTTATGTTCCAACATTTTAAATAAATCTATTAATTTTTTAAACGATTTTAACATCATGCTATGTACATATGTATGTGTTAAAATTTTGTAATTTGCTTAAATAATATATCTGTCATTTAGCTAGAAAAAAAACGTTTCATCAATTAATTAATTAAATAATTTTCAATTTGAACACATTCTTTCCGCGACAAACTCAAAGACATTCTATCATATTTCATATATGTTTAATGGACATGGTCCCCGACTTTAAGATTTCTTACTTATTGTACGGTCATTAGGTTAAAGGCTATCATATTTGATTGCCAGGTAAAAGTCTTTCCCTGGGCTTCCCAGGACAAAGGCATAATTGGCTCACCAAAAATATGGACTTAAAAAAACTATTTCATTATAATTTCTTAGAATAGTTCAATATGCATCACAACAGTTTTTTTTTCTGTTGAAATTAATTTAAATACAAACAGATAAATTGCTGGCATAAATACTTAAGGTGCTTTATTTAGTACGAGAGTTGGAAATATTTATTCTTGATTTAACTGGAAAACAATTTTTTTTCTAAGGAATTTTCAAAATTTTCCAGAAATTGTTTCAACGTGGGAGAAACAAGTTGTATGAAAGATTTTCTGAAAACACTCCTACAATCGGTTTGATTACTGTATGTTTGTCTTTCGAAAAATGCCTTATTCCTTTTGATTTTGAAAACGAATACCTCTTATTTCTTATAGTCGAAATGTGAACAATTTACCTAGTATTTTGGAGAAGGAAACCATTTCCAAAAATACTTTTGGTAGAGCTAACTATTTACTACCACGCTTACAACTATTGGTTATTGTTTTCTTGAAAATAAATCTGACTATTCTCAGAATTTGTTATAATATTTTCTTATTTACTTGAAACTTTTTGATTAAGTATTCAAAAATTAAATTCAAAAAAAAAAAAAAAAAATGAGAAAAATGTTTTCTTTGTGCCTGGTTACACGAGCGCAAAAAAAAAAATTAATTTACGAACGTTTTTTGGAAAGAAGAAAGGGGGAAAAAAATCTATCCTTTTCCTCCTTTCTGAAAATAATCCTCTCTCTTTCGAGAATTAATTCGTAAGTCAATTATAGTTGACATTTTTGAACAAGAATGCTGTGTAAATTACTATCGAGACATTTTCAACCTTAACAACCCGTTCATTCTACATCACACTTGTTCAACCCCGAATCAAATCTTCCAAGACTCTAGAATAGAGGGCTTTCAATGAAGTTTTGTTCCTCTTTGAGGACTATCTTGGTTAATCTCAAAATTGAATAGAACAGATATCTAGTATATCTGATATGGATCTATTCACTGTTCTCCTTACATTCCTGAACACAAGACCTCGTACTTCGTAATACTCGACACTTTCATCTTCCCCAAAAACAGTTCCTAGGTTAGGTACCTACCTGCGAAATATTAATTCGATCCAAAGTCTTTTATATTTTCATAAAAAAACCTTTCCTCCTTAAAGAACAACCGGTCCCAAACCATTCTCTGAAACCAAGATCATCTTATAAGCTTGAATTATGGAGAATACATGAGGTTTTTGAACGCCAAGAAAGTTTTCGAAAAACATAACGAGAGTTATGACAAAAGCAGACCCTTATCGTTTCTTGGGAACTGCAAGATGAAAAAAAAGTTATGAAATGTCTATAACTTCCGGAATCGGATGACAGGGACTTGGTGAATGGTGAGTCATGAAAATGCACCAAAACGGGCACAAATGTGTACCAGCACAATCGACAGTTACATGATGGAGATCAAATGAAGATTGTTTTATTTTGACAATATTGGACAGTTAAATTTAAAAAAGAGACCTAACCGAAGTGGAGCAATAAATTTTGACAAGTTTGAAAATTACCAATTTAAGACAGTTTACTGGACAAAGACTTAGATATATTTGTGAGTCATTTAAAAGGCACAATCTGACTCCTTGGACTACAGAACACGAAGCTATTGATAGAACACACTTATAGTAGTTGTGTTTCCAATTTAAAAGCCTTGGTTATTAGGTGAAGCCTCGTTAAAAAACAATATCAATGCTTTCAAAAACAGTCTCCTTTAAGCATTTAAGCTTTTGAGCTTAAGAAAGATAAACATTATGACATAACTCCAGTCCCTCCAAATCTGCGCCGCAATCTTGTTCGTAATAAAAGTATTCAAAAAACTAATGTCATTTTTCACGCAGAATAAAAAAAAAAACAACACTAAGGACCTGATGCTATCAACTATAACAAGTCCTGTGTGTATTTATTCACATGTATGTATATTTCTTTGTTGCCAAGGATATTCCAGTATTAGAATACAAAAATAAATAACGGACTTTTGAAAGAGACTTCCTTTCCTAAGCACTAAAGCTTCTTTTATGTCTCTGTCTCTGGCTATGGCTATGGCTACCGTGCGTCGCGTCCGTCCTACACAAGCAATCCTCTTCAATCTTCTTTTATCTTGAGCTCCAGGTCTATCCCTCTATTAGAAATCATTTTTTACCGAAACTCAGAGACGCGTGTAAACTTGTGGCAACTATATCATTGAAACAAATCAAATATGCTGCCATGAACTTTCCCTACATCTCAGTTTTCTCCGGTGAAAATAGGAAAATAGAAAATAAAGAAAAGAAAAGAGAAACAAAACCTTAAAATAAGAAAAAGAAAAAAAAAAAAACTAAACTTCGCCAAACCCCTGTTTCTTCAAGGATGCGGGACTCCTGATGTGTTTTGTGTGACTGTGTGACTGTGACGTGAGGCAAAGGGAGGATCGTGTACGTTTTTGGTCACAGATGTATGCCACAGCTTCAATAGACACTTTCACACCCAAGAGCTACATGCAGAAGTGTACCAAGACGAACCCCATCAGGGCCAGTTCCAGAACCAGAGCCAAAGCCAAAGCCAGAACCAAGAGCCATGGCAAGTCATCTATACGATATACCTACCTAAACGTGATTCTCCAAACAGTTTGAATGAGAATTCACAAACTTATGTATGTATGTGTTGCTTCCAAGTCTGTATATGTGTGTCATCGTGATGCCTCGTGTCTCATCTCCGTTGGTCGTTCGTCGTCGTCCTGGTGCTGGTCCTGGTCGTGGTCCAAGTTCAACTATAAAGAATCTATTCTATAGCTCCTCTCATTCTGATTTTGGTCTGGTCAAAGTATCTCTATCTCCGGATAAAACTTTCTCCTGAGGAATACCATATCGTACATAATATAAATTTTTGCCAACAAAAATCCTTAGTTTAATTTAAACGTTTTCTCAGTTGGAAATCTTCATAATCCCTCAACCACAATCAGGACAAATATCGTCCTAGATGCTGCTTGCCTTGCCACTACTATATGCCATCGTCCTGTATGTTCTTTTTTGAGCTATACTTGTGGGTTTGGGTGGGAAATAATGAGAGGAAAAATAAAAAGACGAATAAATTTTATATACACAACAGGTCGTTGGATTGAGGTCATTAGAATTTATCACTTTATGAAATTAATTATATTTTTAAGGCATGGTATTTAAATGTATACAACTTCTTTTAAGGGTATTTGAAAATAATAGTACATGTAAAGTAATTGAATACAATTTAAACCTAGTTTAAATTACTGCGCCATGTAAACTTGTCAAGCTTTGAAGATTCCTAGGTAAGAAAAACAGACCAAATTGAAATGAAATAGATAAGCCTATTTTTGACATTTATGTTATTTGTATAAGAAGTCAGACAACAACACGGTTGACCTAAGCAACGAGAATACTAGTAAAAACTGTGGTCATGCGTTAAGACTCGCTATTGAAGAGTTCGATCGAGTTGAGTAAGTCCTGGGGTCATGGGGTCATGAGGAGCGGACAAGTCTTAAATATACTGTCGTTAGTACTGCATGCAGTCACACAGATCAGAGAGGCTTCACAGATCGACAAAATCAGCTGCACCAGAAGCGGAAGTTCTACTAACCTGCCCAAACCATGACGCAGCATACACCACGCTTCACTTATTAGTTGTGTTTTATTCACTGCTGTATAGCTAGCTCCGCATTCAAGTGAGTAAAACGGTCAAACTCACTTCACATATTATATCGCCAGCACAGCTGCCATTATTTTTCGCCGGAAATAAAATTGTTGTTCCTTGCCGAGGGAAGTTTTGCTGCACTAGATACCCAGAAGTGTATAAAACACAGCATTGAAGGACGGAGAAAAAAAACTCATGAAATTATAGTGCATGTAAAAGAGCATAAAGAAATGACAGAAGACTGTCGAAAAGGTATTCCCATGAAGGAGAATTAATTAATTGTCAATAAAGACCCCGAAGTTTTATACTCGAAACAAATCTCCAACCTTAAAAATTCATATTGCTCAAAAATAAGAGCAACAATTAAATAATTAACATTTTCAAAAGGTTTCATCAACATTTGAGGAGGTGATTTCCAAAACCACTTATTTCGAATAACGTTTGTTCAGTTGCAAACAAAAATAGAGAAAAACATGTCTTTCTAAAGTTCTTAACGTTGCTTTCCAAAAACTTTCAGGTTCAAAGGTATCTAGTATGTTTGCCTTTGGAAGTAAAATAAAAATTTTGTAAATCATAAAAACTTGAAAACAATCATAAGAACCAGAGTGTGTGAGTTTTTTTTTTAACTCTATTATATGTACTGCTCTGGAACACTGGTTGATGGTCCACAACTTTAACTTTATCCTTATACTTTTTTCTTCCATATACTGACTTCATTCTATACATCCTCATATATCCTGCCGTGCTACGCTTCGATTTCTTTACGCAGTTGTATTTAAGCATCACCAACCAAGTGGTATAATAATCAATTCAGTCACGTTTTCTAAGTCTTTTCATATCCGGAATTAAATGCGGTCCTTGATAATATTAACATTTACTTCTTTGCGGTTTGTTGGCCTTCAAGATTGGATGCTGGATCATTTTTGTATCACACACTACGCACATGTTACCACACAGTGAAATGAAGTGTTTCCTGTTAAATCTTACTCCAAATATCAAAAACACACACAACACATATCATAAGGTTATATGTATAAGAAGGACAGACCTACCAATACCTATAAAGACACAATTTTATAGCACATATTGGCTACAGCCCCATATACAGAGAAAGATATTCTAACGAAGTTATGAAATTTTCAACAAATATATCCTGTTAGCCAAGTGTCATTTATTATTAAGAGAATAAAAGAAGAGCCCTATATTCTACAGGAATTTAACAAACACACACACACACACACGACACACCCAGAGCTAAGGCGAGTTAGACACCAATACCATGCTCTCATAAAAATCTAATTGCGTCAACCGATAAAAGGTGGGAGGAGTTGGTGACTGGTAAGGTTTATCTTTTGGACGGATTAGACTCTTTTGGCAGCATCAGCGTATGTGGTGTGACTCAGAGTATAGAATACGTTAACTTATTTTGTTTGAGGCTAAAAAAGGGTCCAAAAAGCATGGTTGTCTGTATAAAACCGGACCAGATCATTCCAGAAATGAATTAAATTTGAATATGTATAAAATCAAAAAACAAACTTTTATACATTTTCCAAAATATTTTTGTTTTAATTTCAAATAGTTTTTTTTTTTTTTTTGGTTTTTTGAAAAAAGTTGTTATTGCAAACGAAATTAAGTTTTAATATTACAGTATTGGTGGAAAGAAAAGTATCAATTGAGAACGATTATCTACCTATTCAACATTTTCCATTTATTTCGTCAAATTTAAAAAAAACATTCAATTCTTATGGCTGCCAAGTATGAATTTTTAATTTTTTTAAATTTAATAGGTATCAAAATCCAATAACCAAATTGATTTTATAAAAAATATTTTTTTTTCTCATCTGTTTTTGTATAACAAGAATATTTGAATAATAAAGACTAACAAAAAAAATGTCAAATTCCTTGAAAGATAATAATCACAGCTTCTTTGATAAAGAGTGTTCTAAAAAGCTTCATTTTGAATTTAGGAAACTGTAATTTTTTTTTTAATTTTCATCTTTAGATA
Source organism: Scaeva pyrastri (assembly GCA_905146935.1). NCBI lineage: Eukaryota > Metazoa > Arthropoda > Insecta > Diptera > Syrphidae > Scaeva > Scaeva pyrastri. Next base: position 80,785,918 of record LR989927.1, read on the forward strand.
TCTGTTTTTTTTTTTCTTAGATGAAATTGACAATTGAATCATTTTGTGTACATTGTTCAACTTCTTGTATCTAAGCTTGACAAACCTTATAATTATGGCCATGACGATTTTGGATTGGTATATCTGTTGTGTTCTTTTTGACACTTACTTTCTTAAGGCCAAATTTTAATGGACTGCAAGAGCCTGGAGGCTAAAATTGAAGTAGCATCAAAATAACATTTATGGCTTCTAAATTGTAGGCAACAAATAAGATTTTGATACCCATATCTATAATCTATATAAAAAACTGAAGCCCTTATTCCTCTGGTCATGCCATAACTTGAGAACGACTTTATCGATTTCATCCATCTTTTCTTTTTAAGTTTTTTGATAAATTGGAGAAGGTTCTTACAAAAAAGTTGCGCACTAAATTAGAATATTTAAGAATTAAGTAATTTTAGGGAAAGTGCTACTTAGTATTAAAAATTTTCTGATATAAACTTCGAGCGTTTGAAATAATTGTAAGTCGTATGAAATATTTTTATTTTCATTTGAATTTGGGTTTTTAAAAATGCCACCAACCAGGCATAAGAACTTGGAGCGCAGAACTCGCAAGGCTACAAGATTTATTAAAGCAATTCAAACTAACGAGCAACTCGAAGCCCGAAATGCAGATAAACAAAATAGATCGAATCGAATTTTTGCATTTAATCCAAAACCGAGCTGTATTGAATTATAACGTGCCAATAGCTTATAATTGCAATTTTAGTTGTGATTTTTAAATTAAATTGTGACATGTACGTTAACGTTTGTAGTTCTAAATAACTGTATTTATTTTTTAGGGATATGACAGTCCTGTCAAAGAAATTCGTTTCACAAGGTTGTAAAATTACCTTTATTACATATTTTAACCCTTGCAGATATAGTTTCAAATATATTAAACATTTATTCACGTTAGAATTGAATATTAATAGTTAAGACAGGACAACGTCTGTCGGGTCAGCTAGTAATACATAATTTTATCAGAAATCAAAAAGTTCAATTTAGGTGGATCTCGCATACAAAATTTTTGATCAATGAAATTTAGACTGACGAGTGTCTCACAAAATTTTAGTACATACAAAGAATACATACAGTTTCGCTTCGGTCTCGACAAGTGGGACTATCGTCCCGTCTGAAGTGCCTAATGTCCATCTGTTGGCAGTCTACAAATGCAAGCTTTTTGGCACTACTTACTTACTTACTTACTTAGGTCCTCAGACCTACGAAGTCCGTTGGTGTTCCCTAGCGGGACATAGGGCCTCAACTACTCCTACGCGCCATCGTGTACGGTTTCCAGCGATGTATTTAAGCTCCCTCCAGCTCTTTCCCAGTCTCGCAGATTCCTCCTCAACTGTTCTTCTCCACGTGCTTCTCGGTCTACCTACTCTTCTTCCTTCTTGTGTGAGTGGGTTCCACTGCATTGCTTGGCCTGCAATGCAGTCATTACCTTTTCGAAGCGTGTGTCCAATCCACTGCCACTTGCGCCTTCGTATAATGGTATCTATGGGTTCCTGACCTGTTCGTCTATGTAAGTCATAGTTGGAGATACGATTAGGCCAGAAAACCCGTAAGATGTTTCGAAGACACCTATTAACGAAGGTTTGCAGTTTCCTGGTTATTGTGGTTGTTATTTTCCAGGTGCTGCAGCCATATAGCAGAACTGATTCGACGTTAGAGTTGAACAGTCGTAGCTTTGTGTTCAAGCTGAGAGATTTGTTCCTCCAAACATTGGACAACATCCCGAACGCAGCCTTTGCTTTTCCGATGCGGCTGGCGATGTCTAATTCGGTTCCTCCTTCAGGAGAGACGATACTTCCAAGGTATTGGAAGCTATCTACTTTCTCTACTGCTTGTTGACCAATGTTCATCAGAGCGGATGATTGCGAGCTCCCGAGGCTGAACATCTTTGTTTTTCCCGTATTGATTTTCAGCCCCACGATTGCTGCTTCTCTCTCCACCCTTGTTGCCATTTGATGGAGATCCATGATCTTATGGGAAAGCAAGCAAACATCGTCAGCGTAGTCGAGATGTTTAAGGTAAGTTGTCAGAGTCCATCTTATTCCTCCGCTTCCTGTCAAAGCCATCCGCAGTACATCACTTATCACCAATAAAAACAGGATTGGTGACAGTATGCAGCCCTGTCTGACCCCGCTTTGGACTTCAAATTCTTCGGACAACCTACCTCCGTGTAAGACGTGACATTTGGACCCATCATAAGTCGCTTTAATAATAGCAATGAGTTTCTCCGGTATACCCCTCCTCCGTAAAGCAAGCCAGATAAACTCCCTGTTGACGCTGTCGAAAGCCTTCTCGAAATCAATGAACAGCAGGTGAAGTGGTGATCGATATTCGACGCACTGTTCGATGATGATCCTCAAGGCGTTAATGTGATCAATACAGGAGGACCCAGTGCGGAAGCCTGCTTGTTCAGCGTCGAGCGATGCTTCGAGGTGTTCTTTAATGCGATCTAAAACAATCTTTGCTACTATTTTGGCGACTGCAGGCAAAACGCAGATACCCCTCCAGTTTTCACACTTCATCAAGTCTCCTTTTTTTGGGAGCTTGACAATCATTCCCTTTTTCCACTCTTCGGGAAAGCATTCGGAGACCCACGCTTTCTCTATGAGCGGTTGCAGCAGATCGCTTGATGTTGTTGGTGCTGCTTGCAGCAATTCTGCGGGAATGCCGTCAAGTCCTACCGCTTTGTTGGTCTTAAGTGCTTTGATGGCGGTACATATCTCTTCCTTACTGGGGGGTGCGGTGCGTAATCGGGAATTGGTTGTATCGGGCAACTCGGAAGATGTCATTTGCATGTTGCTGTCAAAAACATGATTTAAGACAGAGGCAAAATGCTCCCTCCACCTTCTGAGTTGGTCCTCATCCGATATCAGCAGGGTTCCATCTCTATCTTTAACCGGGTGTTGTTTTGAGCTCTGCACACCAGCGAGTTCTTTGGTTATTCTGTAGAGAGTTCTGCTGTCGCACCTGTTTGCAGCTTCTTCTGCTTCTAGGGCCAGAACGTTGGTGTGATTACGTTTGTCACGTCTTACACTACGCTGGACCTCTTTCATCTTCATGCGGTATGTGGATTCTACCTCGTTTCTTTCTTCTCCGTGCGCAGCTGCCAAACGAGCTTTAAGGTGTTTTCTTTCGTCGATCTTAGCCCAAGTTTCTTCCGAAAGCAAGGTGTTACGGCTTCCTTGCACACGACCGACTATTCTCTCAGCACCTGATATGAGAGCATTTTTCACAGCACTCCAGTGGTTTTCTATGGATTCTGTTCCAGTGCTGCTGATTGCCCTCATATGTTGCGAAAGGTGGTCCCTGAGTTGTTGTCGAGTGTCAGGGTCCTTTAGTCTGTCCGTGTTAAACTTGGGCGTTCTGGTGTTCGAATTCGATCTCCGAATTGGCACTAGCCTTGTATTTATAGTTTCTTCTGTTGAACAGACTGTAATTTATACCTACTTTTCAAATAATTAATTCTGTGAAATTATTCCATATCCCTTTTGTAAGTTTGGTCAACTTAAGGCCAAATACTCCTCTATTTGGCAGATAATTAAAGTTACATAGGTATAGATGACAAACCTTTGGGACCTTATGAATTTGGCACGTCCTTCTATAACGAACGAACGAACGATATGAACTTAAGTTAAGGGATAAAATTGCAGCATTATAATATGAACAGAACACACCAGACTTTAAGTAAATTTATTGCAAGATTTGTTCTCATATAAATTTTTCTTGTTTTTTTTTTTTTTTGGATTTTCTCGTTTATTTGTCGTTTGCTTTTTGGATATCGGTTAAGTTATGACTGCAAGATTATCCTTTTGCGACTAGACAAATTGGCAAACAAAAAGTTGGGTAAATCATAATTATGGACGTGATTATTTTCTTAGAATATGTGTGTTTAGCAGAGCTTTATGGCCATAATGTCACCGCACAGATAATAACATTAAGATGTCACTTTTCAGCTTTGGTTATTCCTATAGGGCTAATTTGGTGAAGTTTATTATTATCTATTATTATTTGTAACATCAGAGTTATATTTTTCATTCAAGCAATTCGAAAATTTGTATTTGGGGGAGAGCAGGATTTGGAATTTTATATATCACACATATATGAGATCCAAAATGAACGAATAATTGGAGGGAAGAGATAGCTTAATTAATATCTTTGAGCTTCTATCTTCTTTGGTTATACAACTCAATGTTAATATATTTACAATAGTTCAGGTTTCTGGAATATATGTATACTGAAAATATATCCAATGCCTTTTCATTCGATTAAGAGTTTAAATCTTTAATCTCTATACATAAAATGTCCACACCCAGCCAGCACTTTGGTAGAATAAAAACATTAAACATGTTATTTGAAGATACATTTTTAAAATGCATCGATTTTAGTTCTAGGAATTCATAAACTTGGACCATTGAAATAACCTTGCATTTTAATTAAGTTCTTAAAAAAAAAGACTAATCATAAGCAATTTCGGCCTAAAATAAAAAAAAAAATAAAACTTAAAACACAATCTAAAAAAAATGGTTTTTTTTTGAATTGAATATCTTGATAGCGGGAATCATATTTTACTTCGAATTTATTAAATTTTATAAAATGTATAAAATAATAAAAAATATTCAGCCCTATCACGAAGAAAAATTCTTGGGAGTTTTTTGCCAATTAGGGAACTTTGTTATCGTGAATAAATTTTTCCAGTGAACTTTTTCCTCATTTGTATACAAAAATATACACAAAATTTTCTTTAAAAAAGTTTTTTTTTCTTATATAGGAAAATTTCACATAAAATTGGTGAAAGGGTTGAGTAACTTATTGTTCTCTTCTTATTGAAGTCACTAAGAATCTCATTTTATTGTTTAATAAATTTAGTATTTTTAATATTAATAAAAAAGACATACAATTTTATACTTACTTATCCACCTACTACTAAGAATTAGAAAATAAATTTTATATGAGTTATTCTGTGAAAACAACAATGAGAAGAGTTTTTAGAGAACTGCTTTTTACAAGAACTAAATTGACAGTTTAAAAAAAACACAAATACATGTTTTAAAAAATTCAATATAAAATGCCTTATAATTTTTGTTTTCATTTTAAATAACTCTGAAATTTGAAAAAAATAATTGAAGAATTCACTGGAAAGTGGAAAGCTGTCATTAACGGTGGTATTACAAGGATGAGTAAACAAAAAGTTTTGACAATGGTTTTTTGATGAAGTAATTTTCTTTTAGCAGTTCTTTTTTATTCTATTTTTTTCTATTTTAAATTTGGAAAAAGTTCAACATACGGTTTTTTTTTTGTTATTGAAAAACTTAAAAAAAATGTAGTCGCTAAAATATACAATTAAGGAAAAATGATTTTATGTTCAAAACTATTTTTAACAACGTGAAATGATATCTTTGATAAAATTTTGGGAAAAATATAATTGACAGTGTTTTTTACAAAAAATAAAAAAGTACTAAAAATTCTACCAAAAGTTGGTAAAAAAATGTTTTTTGAATTGAATATCTCGAGAGTGGGGAACGGTATTGACTTTAAATTTATTTAATTTTTTATATAATGCATTTGTCATACCTAGGTCAGGTTAGGTTAGGTTAGGTTAAGGTGGCTGCTGGAAAGAAGACCAGCACATTAAGACCAACAATGGTCCATTGTAATACCACGTGGATCATAAGATCCTCCTACTCGTTAAACCATTTAGAGCTAGCAATAAAGCGACTGAGATTGTAAAGGTCAATGTAATTTAGTAGAAATCTCTGAGGTGTGATTTTTGTTTTTGTGCTAGTGCAGGACAATGGCAAAGAAGGTGAGTGACTGACTCTTCTTCTTCCTCATCTATACAGCTTCTGCAGAAATCATTTGCATATGCTTCTAGCCCACTTGATTTTTGCTTCATGCTGAGAGGATCCTGCTGCTCCAGTTTGTTCACCGAAACTTTTCAGAATCCTTTCTGCATTTTGCTTGTCCTTATAGGAGGCCGAACAGGGAGTAGGTTTTCTTCCGTCTCTTCCTTGTTTTTTTGGTCTTTATCTTTCATAATACATCCCACGAGTATCGGAGAAAGGGTGGTCCATCTGCACAGAGATCCGTATGTGCAGATAAGGCTGGTTAAGATACTCCGTTAACGACTGAGCTAGTTTTTACTTGGGCCCTCAGAGGGATGGGAATTGGACAGTTTGCCCACCGTACCAAGGGAGTGATAAAAGGTATGTAGGGAGGGTGACCACGGTGGCTTTCCACCGTACCTTGTGTTGGAGAGGATGGGATTTGAGGTTAGGTTAGAGGTAGATGAGCGTCCTTTTGTTTCAGGACTCATCTGGAGAAAAATTTCTCGAGAATCTTTGACCTTACTCAGCTTCTACAACTCGACAAGTTCAACGCTCGGGTAGAAGTCATACCTAATATGATGAAATTTTGACGAATATCACATTGACTTTTTTTTACAAAAATTAAAGCACTACAAAAAGTTCTACCAAACAAATGGTAAAAATGATTTTTAAACGAATATACATATCTCGAAAAATTTCTTAAGTTTAATAATTTAATTGTTATCAATGAACATCAAAAGCATCGATTAATATCAAGAATGTTAACTAATATCCTAATTTTTTTTTTTTGACACACGTTAGTTGGTTAGGAAATACGTTACATGGCAAAATTAGAGTTGCCGGAAACTAAAACTAAGTTGAACAGTTTACGCTCTTGAATAAAAGCCAATTTATTTGAATTAAGTGTAGCAAGTGTAAGTACAGAATCGAAATACAGTACAGCCTGAAATCGTCGCTTTTGTAAAGGCATGTCAGGGATTTAGAATAGACGGCCGCTTGGCAATGTCCAAATTGATGTTTTGTCTCGATTTATATATACTTTTACTAGTTACCGGCAAATTTTTGCGGGTTCATATCATCGAAGGAAGAACAACAAAATGTTCTCTGTTCAGATTTATCACATTCAAATTTGAACTATTTGTATTTTAATACCACTGAAGAGTCTTAAAGCGTTAAATTGAGGCTAGGCGCTAGATTCTTTATAATTTAGTTTTATTATTTATTTAAGACTAAAATAAAAATAAAACTAAAATACAAGTACATATATTTATAAGTGAAATAATTATTGAAATCAGATTTACATTAAAACAAACACGAGGTCATGTTAAAACCGATACCAATACGAGACTGATATTTACCGAACTACACCAGACTTGTAAAAGTTAGTTTTTTTTTTTAACCAATCATAGAGATTTTGAAACCGATCCACCGAAAAACGCTATCGGTTAAAACTTGTTCTTCTGTGAGAAAGAGCAACTTTCTGCAACCTAATGGTCTTCTTTACTTGCATAGAAAATCACAATATCCATACATGTTACCAATAGCATAGTTATAGTACTAAATCAATTAAAAAGACTTTTAAGTCTTACCAACGCACATATATACGTATACAGTTCAAGTATCTCCCTGTCCCGAAAACAATTCCTTCAACTTGTTCCTAAATAAGTTCTACACACATAAAATAAAGTATGCAAACAAAACTCCAGGAAGAATCAGGCATTGCCATTTTTGAAAAACATAGCTGAGGCATGCTCAAGCTCATGCTCAAGTGTATAGACAGAGTATACACGTACCGTACATATCTTTCAGTTTTATTTATCATTCAAATTGTATAAAGCAAATGTAAATTAAGTTGGAAAACTATAACAATAAATAATAATTGTTTTATGTATTCGTAAACAGGATATCGCTTATAATTCAATAAGTTGTGCGTGTGCGAGTATACGAGTGCGAGTGTGTATCTGAAATGAAAGCATACCATATCTATACGAGCATCTATAATGATGTAGAAGATGCTATAAGGCAGGCAAGTATACTGTATAAGGACTTTGGAATAAGGACAAGGAAGCAACACATCCTTTCTGATGTTGCTTACCTTTTGCAAGGGAATTCAATCGATTTAATATGTAAAACAGATAATAATTGGCTTAAGGAAACGAGAAGGAGCAGGGAGAAGACAAAATTAGAGAGAGAGAGGAAAATGGAGAGGGAGAGGGAGAAAAACAGACACCTTTACTCTGAATTACCTATACGTACGTATTCACCTCCGAGCTCCGAGGCAGGACTTCCAGCCTCAGGATAGACGTACTTATATACACATTGTTCCAGTAATGTACTTGTGTATTGTTTGCCGCATTCTATATTCTGTGTAAGGAAATATCTTCTGACATCCGACATGTACTCGTATCGTATAGCTTAAGATTTTGGTGATTTAAAGTAAACAAAGCATGGAGCCAGTTACCGTAATAGGGCCAGGAAGATAGATCGATGTTGAAAATCAAGTAATCCCAGTACATTATAAAATTGGTATCTATTGTGATGTTTTTACTTGTATACCAAGTAAAAATAGGCATACCAAAGTATACCTGGGAACCTTAATATTCCTTAAAAAATAATTGCTATTTGTTCATTTTGGAAGAATCTGAAAATAGCCGATTTCGGTGATCGGCTTAAGATAAAGGTGGCTTATTTCGAATTCTTTAAAATTGACAGTTAATAATTAACTAAGCGATTTTCATCTTGGAAGATTCTTCGCTTAAATAAGGATTTGATAATTTTTCTTATCGTTTCTATATAAAGCGCTATTTTCTTTTTTGATCCTAATACTATGTAATAAATCTTTAATATAAAAAAAAAAACAGAAAAACACAAATATTGACATTAAAATAGAAAATTAAACTTTAAAAAAAAAATTGAAAATGTTCAGTTAAGCTATTTTTAACAACAATTGATATTTGAATAATTGATATTTCAGAATAAGGGATTAAGATGTCAGTTATGTATAAGCTGTCATTGCAACTCATCATTAAAAATGTTGAATCCCAGTTTTAAACATCAATAACCTTTAATATGAATTAATGTAACGATATCTCAAAATTTCTTAAAAAAGATTTTCCCATAGGAAGTTTCATTTTGAATGACTCGCCATTTGGCCAATTTTCACCATTAAATCTGTCATCTTTTGATAATTGACAAGGAAAGGGTACGTTATTACTAACAATGAAAAACATGCTTCAACAACAATTGTCTACAAAGTGATAAAATTATGCTTTGGCTGGAAAAGTGATACCTAGTTGTGGAAAACTTTGACATTTGGCATTCCAAAAACGACATTGGATGGTCAGAATTAAAAGACATTGATGTTGACAACGTTTCAACGAATGTTGTTCGCCAAGTAGTCAAACGTTTCAGGCTTATAGGCATAGACTAGCTCTTTCCCAAAGCCCAACAGAAAATAGTAAACCGGCATTAAATCGCACGATCTTGTAGGTCAAGTCACGGGTCCGCAACGGGACACTATTTATGCGATCACCAAGCTTTTCCTTCAATAAATAAATTGTGGTCCGAGCTGTGTCATGTTGCGGCGCCCAACGCGGCTGAAGAATTAGATCGTTGTCGGCGCAATGCCTGATTTATACTACCTTTCAGATCTCTGATCAATGGTGCAAATGCTTGTACAAAAGTAGCGGAAGCCCGAATTTAAAAAAATAAGAACATCAGTCAAGGAAAGAAGAGCCTTGGTTAAAACTCCTTGCTTTTAGAAATAAAACCTCCATAGACAGATGATATTGTGGGAATATGTGACATTCAGTCGCTTGAATCCTGCGACCATGCGTTCAATTTTGAAAATAGCAAATTGTCTGAATCAATTCATCTGGCTGTCAAATAAAAATGAAAATTCTTTATATGTGTGTACAGTACATACATACATATGTGAGGTTTTTCTCTGTTGCCTTTTTTCATTTTCCATAGTCATTCACTGTTTTCTTACAGCAGAGTCAGACCCGGACCCGGACCTGGACACGGATCCGACACAATCGTTGATTTAAAAAAAAATACAAAAACAAAATGAAAAAAAAAGGAAGATAAAACTCTCGTCAAGCCGATGGCGACTAGATTGAAGAAGCCACGTTTTCTCAGTGTTTACAGTGTCATTGAAGAAAAAATGTTTGCAAATTATACACAAACAAAGAAACGTAGCGAGTATCGCTACGATTGTTGTTTATCGGCAAAACATGATTGGCATGGGAATGCGACAAAGGCTTGGATGGATGGTGTCCTGGTGAAGACGAGGCGCTCCAGCAACAAGGGGGGGAAATGCAAAAAGCTATCAAGACCGCTTGGAGCAATTATGAGATAGCCAAACGATGAGGACAACGCCAACGACAACGACGACGACTACGACGTGATGGATGAGAATGCTCGTTGTGTGCAATCAATAAATGCGTGTTTGTATATTGGTGGAGATGAACATCATAAAAAAGAGGGAGTCAAGTAAACAATCAAAAGGATGAAAACAAGGAAGAGGACAATAAGTTTCGTTTTCTTTTTTTTTTCAATTTTATTTTTCTTCTTCACCAAAAAGAATAAAAATAAGGGATCTTTAACCCGCAATAGATACTTTTAAATGCATCCTTAGATAACTTAACCTGGATGACATTTTGCCAACAGAGTTTAGTGAAAATCATTTGTCTAGAAATGTTCACAGGGAGCTTTATAATCAAGCCTTCCTGGGGTTTTCTGGTCATTTTTGACTCATTTCGGAAAAAAAATGCAGTTTGCACTTCAAAAATCAGGAATACTTCTTCTTGAATATTCCTAAAATCGTAGACTGTATATAATTATGGACAACAATATCTAAGAAAACAATATTTGTTTGCTAAGTTCACAAAATGGGAAGTTGGAAGGGGTCCGAGCATGTTTTTATAGACTAGCTGTCCTTAGAATGACTACCTATTAATTTTTCAAAATTGGATACAAATTGTTGTTTTTAAACCAACTTCAACCCATAAATATGTTCGAAAACATAAGTCTCCTCATATACACATCACTTTATCCGAGTAGATAGAGCTTTAAGCATAAACTCCTTCCTTGACGAAATTTTAATGACAAATAACCACTGCTCACACACTTGTTAGGCTTAAATTTTATTGCCAATAAAATTTCACCCCCGAAACACTATCATCTAACTAATCCGGAAAAAAAACAGTCCATTCCTTTAGATAAGTCTATGAACGTCCCATTGGCCACAAAAACCGCAACACTATCCAGATCCATATCCATATCCAATATATATGTGTATATAGTATACCGTCAAACGATTGTGTCCCATAAACATTATTTTAGATCAGATCCCTCCGCAGCAGTTCCAATGACCTTAACTCCACATCCGGTATCTATAAAATCACTATTTGGTCACATATTATTTTCGGTTTTTAGAAGTTTATACAATAAAACTTAGAGAACCCCCATTGAATCCGGGCTCTAGCCATAGTCAAGACCAATATACCACACCACCACTGTCGTGGACCGAAATCAAAACCAAATTAAAAGTAAAGCTCAGCAATAAATCTGAATCTGGAAAATCTCTGTGGTAATCCGTTTCCGATCGTAAATTAAATAATGTTTGCCAAAGAAACCGTTCGATGCGAGAGGAGAAGGACGTTCACAATAACGACAAAGACGACGACGACGACGACAACGATGACGATGACGACAATGACGACGAACGCACAAAGTTGAGGCATATAGCCTACATCCACCCTGGTTTGGTTTCTGGTATGGTTCCTTCATCCAGATCCAGATTCAGATCCGGAGCCAGAGGACCAAAGGACCAAAGGAAAAATAAATTGCGAAAATTACTATTGATTTGGCAATGTAATGGAAGTTCATCCGCTGGCTCTTTGTGGTTGTCTTCAGATACCTACTTCTGACACGGTGTCCATGTGTAATAAAAAACACTCCTCGCTCCTGTTAAATGACCAAAAAACTATGTTCCATGTAACTTTTCTTTTGGAACTCTTCCATCATTACAACTACTACAACTATACATGTGTGTTTGGACGGACCGTCAGGCCAGCCGGCCGGGTCGACTACGGCACTGGTTACTGGCACTGCCACAAGAACAACATGATATTCATCTGAATCTTCTAGACCTCGACCACGACGACGACGACGACCGACATGGGCAAAAGGGTCCTTTTACCTACCTACCTACCTACGGTCCGGGTGGCCCGGTTATCGTTGTTGGTGTCGTTGTCGGACGAGCTTCCGTTTTGAAAACCAAGAACCATAAAGAACGATTTGGGTTCATTATTAATATTGAGCTTTTATGGCTTATCGTCCAGTGGCCAGGCATTGCATAAAAGTCCATGTCTCGTCCATGTATTTTCACCATCAGGTCAGGGTGAGGCGTCCGAAAGGACATAAACACATAACAACACCAATAAAAGTTACTTTTTAATCATATCTAAAGAACATGATAAAAATGGAGCTGAGTTAGAAGTTTGAGCACGCATTTTTCGTAGTGGGAGTGATTTCAGCAAAACATATCCTTACACACATACATATATAATACTCAAGTCAGTTCACTCTATGCCTATTCAATATACTCACTTTCACATACACATACAAAACATTTATAGGCCTTCCAATCAGTTTTTCTTGTTCAATCATATTTCATAAGAGAAACGGGAAAAGTTTAAATTGAATTTCTTATAACCCAAATGATTTTCTATCATGACATATGAATCCTCCAGATATACATGTGTAATGTGCCTTGCCTATGTATGGGTGTAGAGTATGTGTGCGTACATTAAGGATTATGTTGTTTTTTTAAAAAAAATATGTTTTAGGGTTAATTTGGTTTGGTTAAGGTTAAGTTCCGAAACTTAAACATTTCTCTCCTGGAGTAGAATGAGATAGGATTGATTTACTTGCTTATCAGATCCTTGGGATCAATAAATAAAAAAAAAGACTCCCACGCGGAACCTAATGTTGAAATTTGATTATTTCCCGACTTCACTTTAAGATTTCAAATGAAAATGGTATTGCAGGATAAATCGATCCGTGACCAGTAACCCGAAGCTTAATAAATTTTAATATTGAAAAAACAAGTGATTTTTGAAATAAATCAATGAATGCAATAGGAAACCTTTAAACCTAAAACACAAGTCTGTATGCCTATTGCCTGATTCCCAATTTTTGGAATGTCAAATTTCAGCGACTATTTTTTCAGTTGTTCTTAAGCGATGCAAACTGGTCCCTTAATTTGTTTCCAACAGTCCCTCTATTGTCAAATGTCAAAATATGACAGTTGCAAACGCTAAAGCTGCCCAAAAAACTTGATATCGATGGGTAAGGAAGTTTGAAGCCAAGTCCATAAGAACTCCAAATTTTTTATGAAAAATCAGTCTATTTTTGTAACAACTTCTGATTCCGACAGAAAATTGTTTTAATAATCTGTCAGTGAGAAAGCCAGACAGGTACGGATCACGTGATTTTTGAAATGTGCTATAGAAATAAAATTTGATAAATTGCATGATAATGCCAAATATTGTGAGTCTGATGTAATTAACTTTTTTTGGCTGAAGTTAAGTAGAATTGTTGTTACGCTAAACCACTTGACTTTTCCAAAGCGAAGCAACCCTTTAACTGCCTTTGAAACCCAAATAAACTGACGGAACTACGAAACTAGCGAAATATTGTTTTGTCTCGCTTTCATGAGAGTAGATTGATATGTTCTTGGACAGCTCTATAAGTTACGATCCAACCGGATATGACAGACGCACTTAGATTTGAATCGTCATCTTCTGGACGCATTATTCATTTCCTCCAGTTAGATTGCCATCCAAAGCCAAAGCTTCCATTACACTAAAGGCGCTTCGGTTTGTCATGTACGATTACCATTGGGCTCATAAGCTTATTTTGGTGAGTAGTTATGGATCCTATAGTATTTGTCAAGCGCGATTATATTCGCTTAGAAATGATCGGTACTTAAATCAATTGAGTGACATCAAAATATTATACCTCATTCGCTAAGGAATTGTCCTAAATTTTGCACAAGGAACTGCAAGCAATAACTTTTCATGAGTTCCAGTAAAAAGTCGATGTGATTTGCAGTGACAGAATAGACGCCTTAAACCAAAAAATTTCAATAAACAACAACAATATAAAATGGCCTAAAATTTATCGAATACCTATATAGATATCCATCAACCAGGATGTGTTGTATACCACATCGAATAAAAAATTCCAACTGAGAAGCATTTGGTCCCTTGGGCTTTTGTCTGCGGAATCCCAACAAAACACTTAAATTCTGAGCTTCCGCTTTAGCCGTTTGAATATACATTATAGGACATTAGGTTCTCATTTATCTATGTACGAGTATATCCCGTATACAATAAAGTTGAACAAACATTTTAATTTCACTTTCCGATAAGTTTAAGGTTCAGCTGAACTGAAGTTTAAACGTTCACTGTGAAACTGGGGGTTACACATCAAAATGATTTAATTCTATTTGATTATTTTTTGTTGCTTGTTAATTCCATAGACATCACCCTGTTCCTTATTTGATGGGTCTATCTTTCTTAACAACTCCAAATACTGTCCTGTCTTTTATAAATTGGCAACACTTTATTCCTACCTTCCTATAAAATCCGATTGAAACAAAAAACAAAACAAAAACGTTAAGAAGGACACTTTGACGGCGGCGGCGGGCGGTGCGGAGCGGCACGGGCGGCACGGTCGGTGTGGCAAAACAATATAAATAATTCCAATTGCTTTTAAGCACAAGATACAAGAAAGAAAGGTTCCTCAAAGTTCGGTATGGGTTGGGTATATCTACTCGGTTATAGAACGTAGATATCTAGAGATACGTACATATAAAGATACAATTCCAAATGTTTGAATGTAGGAACGTACCTATGGCAAAGCTCCTTGTACTTGCTGTTGGCAAAGATAGATGACAGCGCGAAAGTCGTCTTTTTCATTGTTAGGCTTCCTTCTGTGCGGGTATACTATACACATCTGCCCCCTACCCCCTGCTCCTAAATGGAAGTTCTTTTGTTTTTGTTGCTGTTCGTCACCCGCTGTTCGAGGCTTTCGAGAAGAAAATTGAAATTGAGGCCGACTAGATGTCATCACCCTATCAAGTTCTCCCCCCTCCCCCCTCTCAACTCGAAGACCCCATCATCCTCAACCCTATATATTATCGCCTGCTACTATGCGATTCTCAAATTGAAGTGGGTCTGGATAAATGAAAATTGGGACACTTTGATCCTTCCATTTTGTTTTTCTTATTTCAAACCAGACCATTGTAAGTGTATGAACTTGAGCGTCAGCAGCGTGAGCTTGAGAGTATGTATATTGTATGTATATGACTGTGAATGTGTATTCCATGTTGACTGAAAGACACAGGCTAGGCTAGGCATACTGGCATTGCCACCCTTCATCACAGATTTCTATCAGCAGCGCGGTGGCATCTAAAAGGACACCCTAAAAATACTCGGAAATCCTCTGCCTTAATATGTACTGAGATTCTGATCAGCGTAATTTTCGTGCCTATTTGGTTTGGAAAGGGGATATTATCTTTGACTGTGTACTTTTCTGTACGTGTACACTGTACATATGTACATATAGACATTGAGGAAAGCCGAAGACGAAGTCGAAGTCAAGAATATAGATGGTCTTAAGGTCCCCTTTAGTATAAAAACTATACTACAAATGTGGCACATCATTGGCTTCTTTTCGTTTGCTTAGATAGGAAGTACAAGAAAAAAAATTAAAAAAAAAAAACCCAACTCAAAGCAAAACGAAGACCGATTCTATCCGTGTATGCTCAGTTCCTATATCGCTGAGGCTCTGCCTAATGTACCTCCATTGCGAGGAGGAGGTACAAACGATTTTAAGTTTTAGCTTTATTGCTGTCATTAATCACTTTGGCGGAAGGCTTTTAAGAGCATTTCTATTACATTTTTTTTTTTTTGCTTTATGTCCTGTATGTGTTTCAGTCCTTTCCTGGCTTCTAATGCTTTTTACCAGAAATGCATTTTTAACCTTCTATGCTGTGGACTCATTCTCATTCCCATTTTGAGTCTTACAATAAGGAAGCGAGTCGGAGTCCTGATGTTCTTCAATTGAACCGAATGAAATTGGCCGCTAAGTGGTTTGTTTTAAGATGTCTACTGAGGCGCTTTGACTACTTAATATTTTTTTTTTTTTTGTTTCTGGCCAAGAAAAGGAACAGTGAATTAGTGCCGCACTTACATGAGTGGGATTTTCGTTACACAATGAAAACCATCGCAGGAACTATTAATGCATGGTTCGTTTTTTTTTTGTACTACTCTCTCGTCTGCTTGCGATTTCATTTCACATAAATTAAATCTTAAAAATACATTGGGATGGGTTAGTGTACTTTTTTCATGAATCATTTATGCATACATATAAATAAATAAGAAGTCAAATAAATATTTAAAAGAAGCTTCAAGAATTGCAATTATTTATGAAAGTTAAGATTTCCTTGTACCAATTATCCCAGATAAGGAATATTATTTTAATTAACAAAATTCGAAAAATACTCATACGCCTCAGTGTACACACAGGGAAATTGCAGTTGTTTTGGAAATATCATCATGTTAAAAAATTCATATGTTCTTAATATCTTTCATAAGATGTTTTTGAAATGTAGGTAGAGAAAAACCATACAATTTTTGCTTCAAAACTTAATTTAGGATCAAATGGAAACTCAAAGCTAATGAGGTTTTTAGAAAATTTAGTGAGATTCTACAAAATTGTTTGGATAAGATAAGTGTTTTAAAGAACATCATAAAATGTATTGTGGATATTTATGCTGTATTTACCATTTCCTAAAAAATATTGTTTATATATTTTTTTTTTTAATAGGCCGCTATTTGGGTAGCTGTCACATTTGGAGCTGCCATCTTCTAATGACGATTTCTTAAATTGTAACGATATACGCTGACAAAGATTATAAAACTAAAGTTCTTTTGATATTGGTAAAGCACAATTTCTGGATCGGAAATTGTAAAAAACTCATTTAAAAAAATTGAACTATCAAGAAAAAGTGAGAATATTTCCGCGATTCCTAGACGATCGTTAACATTAGGCTTATAGACTTAGTTCTTAAGGCTTAAGTTCAGTTGAAACTCAAACCGGTTGATCATCAGCAACGTTGTAAAAATGATTCGTATTTTCACTATCAAAACATCATCTTTAATTATGAGGAATTCCTCAAGCTATTTTTAAAATATTCCCACAAATATTTACAACCTTCCCAAGTTTGAAATTACAGTTTAACAAACACCTATAAATACGCCCTCAAAAAACAATTGTTTGTTACATTGTTATGTAAATTCTGAATTTTGTTTAAGAAAAAAAAATACATTTTTTATTACAAATGCCAGAAGGTATTTGCATTTCATTTTAAAGGCCACAAATTAAAAAAAAAAAAAATGTCCCCAACTGCTGAAGCCGATACGAACCAACATCCGCAAAACGAATAATTATACAAATGTAAACAACAATCTTTTAACCGTTTATTAAATTTACGTTAGATGATGAAAAATGCATGTTTAACACCAAACGCATTAAAATAATTTTCCATATAGAAGGGGCCCCTCCGCTCCAACCGACTTAAATTACATGATCAATTTACTAAATTCAAATTGTAACAAAATCTACATATCCACAGAGTGCAATCTCTACACTACAAATACATACATAGTAGTTATTATATGTACATAATCCAATTATATATGTATGAATGCATTTGTATGCTCGTACAATAAATGTATCCAGCAGATATTGTATTAAAATGGGGAGTTGATATAAATTTCATCATGCATATCAATCCTTCGTCGCGCAGATGACCACGTCTGTCACACAAGGACACGTATGTGTACATATGTATGTACTACGAGTATACGCACATTGTACGCAATGTACTGGTACATGTTCAAGCAATGCGTTAATAGGCATTTATCTGACCTCAAATACAGCGTTTTCATACCATTCAAAAATTACCTTAGCGGAATGGAAGTAAACAGAATTTTGATGCAATAAAATGTCGGTTTCCGCTAATGGAACACGCTTAACCGACCAGCCCCGGCACATACATACAATATGTATGTGTGTGTGTGTGTTAATATGGCGAGCGGTTCAAGTGCAGATACGAGCGTCATAGTTGTTCACCTCCAAGTTGGGTGGTTGTTATTACTTTTTTTTTTAAATATAATATTCCATGTGTAGGTATAACCACTTTGTTTGGCGATTATTCCGCCGTTTTATGGCAACTTTAGTATTAAATGTTAAATTTAACTTGTTTGAAGATTTATCTGTACAGTTATTACGAAATTTCTTCGAGGAAATAAATACTTTTAATGAAATACCAAACCTACAAAATTTTTAAATTTATTTCTGTCCAAGTTTACATATATCACGAAGACTTTCGTATTACCGAACAACCTTACTGTTTTTCGAGGCTCTGTGAAACAACTTACCAGATTTTAATGAAACTATTCCAAACATTTGTGTAGAGCTGAAAAGCTCTTTTCAATTTTTAAAGAATTCCATTGGTTAGTTAACAAACTTTTAATTTTTTAGCTAGAAATACATAAAAGGTTTTATTACGCGAGCATATGGATAAGCGTGTGATCCTGTTACAAAATGCAAGGAAATAATCAAAAAACTCAGAACAATCTGACTCGAAATCTCATTCTTAAGACATTTCTGTCATTTTCATGTTTTGAATATTTAACTCGAGTGTTTCATATCAATATTAAGTGATCACATTTTTTCTTGACGTTTTATTTTTGTGTAAATCATTGTCCAATTTAATTTTACTTCTTTTTTTACCAGCACAGCAAGTATTCTCCATTTTGATTTTACTTAATGACAACTTTACTTACGAAAAAACTGTCTGGCTTACATACATATGTAAAAAATGTCGATATTTAATAAAATAGAATAAATTCAAAGTTAAAATGAGCCTGCTTTCAAAAAAAAATTTTTTAAAATTTTTGGTAAATTTTATTTTAGTTTTTATTTAGTGTATACTTGTCAATTCGATAGGTATTGGTCAAAATTTTAAATTTTTTGTCAACAGTTTGTTTACAGCTTTTCTATTTAATAAAAATGATCTGTTGGCTGAGAGGGCTCAGGCCCAAACTTTTCTTAACTAGAGACGACGGATTCAACAGGGGTGGGTTCAAGTCAAATAAAAATATGAGAACTTAAAACAAAATGGTCTTTGACAATAAATCAAACAAAAAAGTGAAAAATGCCGATACTGAATGTGAACCACACCTAAACGTCAAGTTTTCTTCTGCATTTCATTTGACATTTCTCAATTTCAGACTAACTCAATTTAAACCATGGAAAGATACACAATCGAACAATCGAGGAACGCGTCAAAGTTTTTCAGGCTTATTATGAAAATGGGCGTTCAAATCAAAATGCATATCGAAGAAAATCATGAATAAAAAACATCTTCAGTGATGAGGCACATTTTCACCTCAGTGGATTCGTCAAAAAGCAGAATTGCCGCATTTGGGTGAATGATAATCCAAGAGTGACTGTCGAAAAACCAATACACCCACAAAGAGTGACAGTTTGGTGCGGTTTGTGGGATGGTGGCATCATCGGGCCGTATTTTGTCGAAAATGATGTCGGTCAGGCAGTTACTGTAAATGGTGCTCGCTATCGTGAAATGATAACGAACTTTATATGGCTCGAATTGGAAGACATGTAATTTGAAACCGTTGGACTTCTTCCTGTGGGGTTATTTGAAAGAAAAGGTGTACGTCGATAAGCCAGCAAAAATTCAAGAGCTAAAGGATGAGATAATTCGGCACATTAACGGCACAGAATCTCAACTATGCCTAGGCGTCATCGAAAATTTTTACCATCGCATCGGATGGAGGCCATTTGGCAGATATTTTATTCCATACATAATTGAAACATACCAATATTATCATAATAAAAAGAAATGACAATAATTTCCTAAATAAATTTGGGTTTCATTCAAAATCAACATTGGCCCTTAAAATTTAACCACGCTTTATATTTAAAATTATTTTTCATTTTTTTTTTCAAATTTGAAATAAATAAATAAAAATTTTATCGAAATCCGTTCAGTCGTTCTGATGTTATTTATATTTAGTTTGGTAGAGCTATATCACAGAGTTTAGAGAATTTTGATTGCAATTTAAACATTTATTTCAATCTTTCACTATTTTATCTACAAATTCCTATTATTTGAAAGTTATACATTTAAACAATGCTTGTCATTAATTTCGACACATAATAATCGGATATCAAAGTTTTTAGTTTATTATCTATACTTATTCAAATATTTAATTAAATATTAATTTTATTTTGAAGTTGAGTTTTTTTAAGTTACATACATATGTAGCTTGATTCATTCAAAGCAACATTCCTCATTTTTCTATCATTTTAATATTGATACCACGTTGACGTTAGCATTAACATGCTGGATGGTTTTGAGATTTCTATCTTTGAATTCCACTCAAAATATGGCTGCCAAATGATTATTGAAATGGGTTTCAGCTTCAGCAATGTGTTTTCCCTGTAGAATTTGTCATTCCATACTTACATATTGTACATTAATGGCTTATGAACAGTTCAAACTACAAAAACAAAATTTTGAGAAATTTTCCTGGAAAAACTAGGAAATTGTTGGTCTCGCCTGATAATACCGATGCTAGTCACGGTGATACTGTATAAAAAGCTCTAGAGACTAATTTGGGGACCGACAGTTTCCGAGACCTGCCAGGTTCATACATCTCGTCAATGTTTTTGAGTCTTAAAGTTACGATCTTGAATTGAATTTATTATTTTGAATATAAATCATAAAATTCTTGTTTGGAAATCGTCTTCAAATTAAGACTTCTGAATTGCACAATCAAATTTCAGATTTTCCCCTGATTTCATTGCTTTGAAGTGACATTTAAAAAGGAATGTCAGAAAGATTATTCTTCAAACTATTTTTACATTTACCTAACCCATTTAAGGTGACTCTTCTTGACGTCCTCATTTTTGTTGGATTAGAAACATACACAAAAGCTTTAGTTTTGTTGCTTGTTTAAGTTGATACTTTTTCGCAAATAATGTAGCGAATTCAAAATACATATACTCTTTGTCAACTAAACATTCTTTTAAGTTTTTGACTCACTGTACACCATCTGACCATCACTGAAGGTCTGAACCGACCGCGACTGAACGTCGTTGTTGGGTTGACAAAAAAAAAAAAAAAACATTCGTTCAATAAACCACAGACGAACAAACTACCAAAATTAAATTATAGAAAATATACACACGCGTGATATGAATGAGAAAATGTATAAATATTTGTGTATTCCCGTATAATGTGACCCTATCCGATTGATTGACATAAAGCCTATTTTAGAATTTAGACCAAACCTAACCCTATACATCGCAGGCTATTTTCCACGAGGATATTCAGTTTGGCGTGCGCCTAATGGCCTTAACGACTTTCAGTGGCTACGGCTCGAAGCAAGGACTTTACCCGCACCGATATATTCTGACCGGGTGAGTGGTGACTGGTTGGCAGTGGGCAGTGGGCACTGGGCACCATAGCGAAAACATAATAACCGGGTCACATTAGTATCACATTAGCTGGATCCAAATGATGTCCGAGCACACCATGTACCTACTGCACATCCACATCGTCATCATCATCATCATAATCGACAGTTGTCGCTCCACGGGGAACTCAACGGCCGGCCTAGGACCGTTCTATCCCATTTGAACCCAAAAGCGAGCGCAGTACGGGGTAAGGTATAAGAAAATTGAAAACAAAAACCACCGAATATTGAGTGATGGTCAATGTATGAATGCATATCAAAGTAGGCGCATAATTGCGATGGTGGTGACAGCAAAAGTGGCCTAAACTATAGACCTCTGTGTATGTGTGGTATAAGCCCTCGATGTGGTGCGGCCTAACTCAGATTGCAGGGAAATATAACATTTGAGCTACATATTTTGGTCTCGCAACCGTTGCCTTAATGAAAAACTGAGCCATAGACAAATTGTCGCGGTTTGTGACGTGCTATATTTCTGCGTGGTTATTCTATTCATGGAGTTTTATGTATGTTATGTATGTATGTATGTATGTATATATCAATGTGTATAAGTGTAGAAATTGAAACTTTGATCATGTATTTAATTCACAAATAAAGTGCTGTCCTTAAAATAAGGTATTATATAATATAGATCTAATTTGGTTAGACTTTCATAGAGTCTAAAGGTTTTCTGGCGATGACATCTGGATTGATAATTATAATAACAAAACGGTCCATCAGTAAAGGTCATTATGACAGTTTGTTAATTTTGGAATGTTATTTTGTTTGTTTTTTGCTTTTTTTTTTCTTAAATTGAATTGAATTAATTTAAGAAAGAGGCTGTACCAAAATGGATAACTTCTTATTTCTGACTTTAAGAACTTTGGGTTTATTCGATTTTTGGTTTTGTATTATAAGTTAAGCTTAGTCTCGCAGAATAATCGAATCGAATTAAAATTGTTAACTTTGACTTTAATTTACTTAACAAAAGCATTCTATCGTAAAATTAATATAAATCTTTCCCGTATTGCTCATAGTTTTAAATTTACTAACGTTAAAAAAGCTGACAGTCCATCAGAGTCTGTTATGCAAATATCGTCAAGATGAGATTAACTTTGAAATGATGTCACTATTAATACCGAATTTCAAATTTTGAAGCAAACGATGTCAATAGTTCAAAATATTGTGCTATTTTGTCAGATTTATGTCAGGTTTGGAAGACTTGACTTGAACTTAAGAAAAGACAGATTAGAACAAGATTTTCTTTAACTTTTGATAAATTTCCGAAAATACTTTTAATTTCAATCTTGAATCTTTCTTGAATCAGAATGATTTTTAAGTATATTTTCATATAGAGACGTTTTGTATATACGGCCCAGGTTTTTCAGATTAGGCTATTCGTCCGAAGTTGGTCTATCTTTTTGCAGAATTGCCGAAAACAATTTCAATTTCCAATTATAATTGGGCTAAAAATAGAAAAAATCTATTTTTTTTTTTTTACGAATAAATCTTGTTCTGCGAAACAGTAGACTGTGATTCACAAAGTTCTGTAAAACGATATAAATATAAAACAATTTTAATAAGTTAACAAGAAACAATGATGTCACCAATCAAAATATGCAATAAATATTAAGAGTTCAAGTCTCATTTTAAAATAATTAGTTCATCTGAAAAATACCACCGAGCAAGAATTTTATGTTCGAAAAATCAATCCTAGTAAATAATCAAATTTTTAACGAAAAATCGATATTTTAGTACATTATGTAAGCCTTAACGAAAATCGAGCTAATTTTAAGAAATTTCCATTGGAGATAATTCAAAATCTAAAAACCATAAAAATATTTAAAAACTGAATATTCCAAGAGCAGTGAATTTTGGAATAAACAATGCCTAACTATATTTGGTTTTTCCATAAAAAAATCCAAAATCCTAAATGTCATTTTTTTTTAATTAATAAACAAAGTATTTTGTTTTCATTATTAAAAAAAAATGTCATTAGTTAGACTGCTACTACATATTTGAGTTTTTTTCCGAATTATATTAATTCAGAGAAAATACACTTCTGCCATCGAAATTTGTGTTTCAGGGCACTATATATTTCCTTTGTGAAACATTAATTCTCGTAGCTCATTATGTGCAATGCATTTCAATTAGTATTAGAGCCGATAGCCTCATGCTGCTAGTGCTCTCATTTATTAATAGTGTATTTCAAATATGTTATTGATAAGAAAAAATAAATAAAATAATATTTTACCTTTGGGCAATAATGATTATAAACATAATTGCGATTAAAGTCTTGGACTTGCATTAAATTTAACTAAGCTATATAAATTGATTGCAACAACATCTAAAATTAACAGAAATAAAAATGTTCTAACACTTAAAAACTTACAAAAGTTGAAACAAGTGTTTTTAGAAAAATGTACCTACATATATTGTATATTCGATAACACTGTTAGGAACTAAAACACCCCGAGCTTGGACTTCTAAAATCCTTACGGTATATAAAGGGTGGTTAAATTTTAAGGGCCGATGTTGATTTTGAATAAAATACAAATTATTTAGGAAATTATTGTCATTTCTATTTATAATGATAATATTGGTATAGTTCAATTATGTATGGAACAAAATATCGGCCAAATGGCAGCCGCGACCTCAGCGGAACACCTCCATCCGATGGTCCAAATTTTCTTTGACGCTGAGGCATGTCTGATTGAGTTTCTATGTCATTAATGTGCCGAATTATCTTATCCTTAAGCTCTTGAATTGTTGCTGGCTTATCCACGTTCACCTTCTCTTTCAAATAACCCCAAAGAAAGAAGTCCAACTGTGTCAAATCACATGATCTTGACGGCCAATTGACATCGCCACCGCGTGAGACAACACGCCCATTGAAATTGAGAAATGTCAAATGAAATGCGGAAAAAACTTGACGTTTAGGTGTGGTTTACGTTCAGCATCGGCCTTTAAAATTTAACCACCATTTAGAAAAATAATGTTTTAAAATTTTTATATTTTTAAACAAAAAAGGAGAAAACTCGACTTGGATTTCAAATATCAGAAGTGTTTTACTAAAATGTTAATGTCTAATGTATTCAGGATGCCGGAATTTGTATTGAAATATTATTTATGACTTTTTCATTCAGGACGGCAAGACATTTTATCGGCAAAAGTTTTGAGGTCCAGATTTCGCCTAGAATGGATTAGGTCGTTTTTAGTTGTTGCTTCATCCTTAAAGTACTGAGGATGCCTACCTAAATTATGGTCCAAGCAAACTTTCTCCTCTTTGTCAACAACAGCCTTCTCTCAAGACTCAAAAGTGAAAGGCCTAAAGTCAGTGCTATACCGATTCTTGGAGTGCTGAAAGAAGTCGAGTCTTCCAACTATTGTATTCTTTCGTAGCAGAAGAGATGGTAACTACGTCTCTGACTTCAGTGAGCAACACGTGCTTCTAGGTTTTCAACCAAAGTGGTGTACATATTTCTTCGTATCTGAAGTGTTACCTTTGTGTGTGGCCTTAAACTTGAGGTACCATGCAAGTCAGTGGTCTGCTTCCAGAATGACTATTATCCTTCTGCGAGTTTATCCTCTAAGCTAGATGTCGTTAGATGTCGTATTGTTTTGACCTTACTTTTTTATTGAAAAAAAATTGGTATAATTTTGTTTTCTTTCATAAAAGATTATAAGTTACACACTAGATTAAATATTACGTAGCTACACATGTTCACTCTTAAACTCATTATAAAAACTTTTCTCAAATATTAAATAACTAGGACCTTTTTGTTGCTGTGCTAATAAAGAGATAATGTACTTTCAAAAGTGCATTTCATCAGTATTCGAGTATAAACAAAATTCAAATGTGAAGAACTAAAATCAAGGAGCATGACAAGAGCCAAAGAGAAAGAGATCCTAATTGCAAGATGTTTGCATAAGGAATGTGAACTGTTTTTCCTTTTTCAAAGAAAATGAAACAGAAAAAGGAGAAAATAAAAATGAAGTAGTAAAAACTCAGGTTTAGATACCTACCTACACCAACCTGATGATTATAAGTGTGAGCAGATAGGTAAAAGGACACTTCTTGTACTCTAAAAAGACTCATTTTCAAGAAGACTTTATACCAACCCGCCGATCATTGGATTCAAAACATTAGCATGGCCAAAAGGAGAAGACTTTTTCTGTGTGGGAATTTAAGTTTGAAATCGTGCAATTTGCACCTTTACGTGGTTTAACACTGTTTCCCTTTACTTTCTCCTGCGTATATACATATACATATATGTATATGCATAGTTACATTGCAACAATGTCATCCAAGAGTAATAATTATGTACATCTAGATGTATCTACTATTAAAACGTCAAGTCGCTTTTAACTAGTCCCCGATGTTAATTGCTTTCATAATAAGCGCCAACGTCCTGATTGATATAAAAAATGTCCTTATTAACACTGTGTCCTGAGCTTGTTCTTGTTATTGTCAGCTTCAGAAATGACTTGATGGTTCGAGTAGCTTAGAAAATCGTTAGGAGCATTATTTATGTAAGCTATTTAACAAAGCATTAGTTTTGAGAGGATCTCAGTCAGAAGGTGGAGTGGATGGTGTAATAATATTTTGAAAAATATTTGAATTTTCTTAAACCGTTATTAAATAAACGTTTACAGGTACCCGCATCTTGTACTCGAATGGCTGTAAGTACAAAATTTATCGTTTGAAACTACATACATAAGTAAGATGACAAAATTTTTTTACAACCAACGATGTTATAGTCAGTGAGTTCAAGTATATTTATCTGTCGGGCGCCACTTTGCATTATTGATTTTGATTGTTGGTTGGTGTGCAATTTACTCGTTTTAAAATCTCGAGTTTTTAATGAAACTTACCTTCAGCTCCACACAAAGATGAAAAACCTTTCAATAGTGAAGATTTTACGAATAGTTTTATGATTTGACTCTGTAAAACACCTTTTTACAGTTAACATCGATTAAGTCGTTTTGACGCTTTCTACATGATAGGTTGCCGAATGTGTCATTTTTTTTTAAATCATGAGAGTTTTCTTTTATGATCTTCTGACATTTGAAGTATTTTTTTGATTTTTTGCCTTATAACACTCGTAGAAGAAACTCAACAAAATTTAATGACGAAATATTATGATTTTTTTTTAATAAAGAGTTACTAAATTGTCAATCATATCTTGCTTACTTCCGGAAATTTCAGATAATTCTACATTTGATCTATAAGTTCACTAAATTTAACATACCAAAGTGACAAGCCTTAATTTCAAAACATTTTCTGTCATTCATCAACTATAACTTCATCGTTACTAATCGAACACAAGACCACAAAAATTGCAAATTCACTAAAAGACTAAAGTAACCAAGCTCTGGGCTAGAGTAGAGCCCAATCAGCGTAAGGAAAGCCAATATAAAATTTATATTGCCAATGAAAAGACTATACAAACACACACACACACAAAACAAAAAGTCAAATTCCTATTTTTTGGCGGCCACACCACCGCACCGCACCGCATCATATCTCTTCAATTTTCATTCTTCCAGGATAATCATCAATCAAGGATTGCGCACTGATTGATGAGAATACTCTTACTTTGTGCAAGTTAATTCCCTATGCCATATAACCTAACCGCACTAAACTGCCAATACCACCAACTCGCACATCGCACATCCTTTTCGCATTGGCAAACCTCAATCCTCTTAATTATTTTTATTTGTTGAATCGACTTAGTTTAAGCCCCTTTGATTCTGACAATGACAATCAAAGAATCGAATGAAAAGCCTTAAAAAAGATATATGTGTGCCATAAACAGAAATAAACAACAAATTGCGATGAAAGTGTGTGCGTTCGACTTTTGTTCCTTTTATAGGATATGTGTGGGTTTGGTTTGGAGGCACCTATATGTATCTTTTACTTTTGATAGTCATTGAATTTCCTTAATGAATGGAAGTTAGGAATTTGCGAAGCGGAAGGCAGAGATACATCTTGTCAGAGATCAATCTGATCTGATAATTTTTATTATTAACATTTACTTCCTTTAGCGAGTCATTGTAATCGCTCCGATTGAACAGATTGGAAATTTTGACAAATCTCCTCGTTTTAAGGCGCCCAGAATCTAAGCTCATCATGGGGTTTAGAGATGCGTCTATGTGTGAGGGTGTCCAATATGTCCATATGACCATACACCAATAGCTAGCATTTTCGAGATACATTCATTCAACGGCTGTTTTCCGAGAACGAGCAGAGTTATCGATTTCAAATAAATTTATTTTTGAGATAGTATCATCAAAATGTGTACAAGTAATTCTTCTTCAAACCCTGAATGTACAAAAATCTCGAAATACAAAATGTCTAAATATGTAAATATTTGCTGTAGACAAACGTTCGTTTTTTGAATACGCATAGCAAAAATAAGTCAGTTAAAATAATTTACTGAAGATAGAGTTTTGAATTGGATCAAAAATTGAACCACTATTAATAAACTGGTAGCCCATATTACATATTTATTTTTTTATCATACTTAATATACACTGCCAATCACTAGGATGAGGCCACATATTTTTTAATCGATTTTCGTTCTTTATACCTGCTGGAAATTTCGTACCCATAAAAATTTACTACATTTGAGTAGGTAGATATTTTCTTTAAAAAAAGTAATAAAATTAAGGGGTTAAATAGAAAAGACTGTTGGAATTTCCCTACATTAATTAAAGAGCTACTTTAAAACAGTATGAAAAAGTGCGTTACTTGGATGAGGCCACATGCAAAATCTTATAAAATATCAAAAAATGAAAGAAATGTTTACAGTTTTTGGTTTTCAAACATTTATTTATTAAGTTTTTCTCCATTAATAATGAGTATGCCCCCCATTTTAAGATATGACCTCTATTTGACGATTGGGAATGGAATCATAGTTATTTGTATAACTTTCTTAAATATTGCAACCAAAATTTTGAAAAAAATTGCTGATGTCAACTTCTACAACGAAATATTCGCAATGGCCTCATGCTAGTGACGCACTTTTTTATATCCTTTTAGGTAGCCCATTCATTAATGTAGGGAAATTCCAACGGTCTTTTCTAATTAACCCTATAATTGTATCACTTTGTTTTAAGAAAATATGTACCTACTCTCATGTAGTAAAATTTTTCGGGTTAAACAAATTCCAACAGGTATCGGACCGAAAATCGGTTGAAAAATATGTGGCCTCATCCGAGTGATTGGCAGTGTATTACTGTGGCTAGTAATTTAACAAATAAGTGCGGGGATACAACTCTGGCAGTTAAATTAAAAGTGAGACATAAAATGAATAAAGCGATAGCTTTTGAACTTGTACTACGTCGCTTGCTAAAGACAGTTAAAATACATAACAGACCAGCCAGAATTGGATTAGGACTCAGATCGGGTAAAGGAGAATTCAAAATCAACTAAGAATTGAAAGTGGATTCTAGAAAGAAAGATGACTATACCCAACAACGGACATTTATATTTATTCTTCATTAAAAAAGTTGCAAACAGAAACATTAAGTAAAAGTTCCGTTATTCTATTTCAAAAACTGCACAGTAGTTAAAGATCTCAAAAAAAAATCAAAAAAATCACTATAGAGACTTAATTTTTGTTCCTAAATGGTTTCTGACATTTTTGTCATTCGAAACTTTGACGTTAGAGATTATGTCGTTCCAGATTTTAGTTTTTTTAATTTCATGGAAGACCCGTTGTTAACAACTTACTTACTTAATTAATTAAGGTGTCACTGCAATCATATGTGAACGTGAACTAGGACCTCAACTAACAAGCTTTTCCATCAGTTGACTCCGTCCTAAGTTTGGCCAGTTCACTTGATCAGCAGCCTTCCCCAATTGCATCTGTCTACAGTGACGTTTCGACCGAAACTTCAAACAAACTTTAAAATTGACAGTTGTGTATCAAAACATTTTGCCAGTCCGTTCCTCTTTCTGTATATGCGATTTACATACATATAATATGTAGGACGTAGGTAAACTGTCAATAGTGTCAATAGAAGACTACATAAGTTAATGTTGTCACAATATCTGCTTCGAGGAGGATTATGTAAAATTAACAGAATTACAAGTAAATGACAGATTAAGTATTTTTTTTTGTTTCCTGTAAAATTTTGAAAGTGTGACAGACAAGCTCCTATCGGCAAATCACAAGAATCACAAGAACAAAAGTGAACCGACTTTTGATCAATAACTTCAAAAAATTTAACATAAAATTTCATTATATTAAAAAATACACTAAGTTCAAAATCTTTATTATCTATTAGTTTTATTTTATTGGAAATACGACCGACGAAATGGAAAGTAACCTTTAATAAATTAACTACCCAAATTTTCCAACGAATTACATCTGTACTTTAAAGTGACAAAACAAGAAGAAATATTGAATTTTGCGCCCCTACCCCATCTGTAACACTAATAAGTATAATAAGTAAATAATTCATCATCACTTCATCTCCTTAACTTCGTTCACATGCTTATTTGAACTGTCAAATGCCCATTTTACACTCTCCTTAATAATCGTCTGGTACAACTTAGCCCTCCATTAGACTTCCTTGACAGCGGCTTAGCCAGTTTTTTCTACTATTAACCATGCCTAATCTTATATTTCAGATTCATATCGGACCCTTATAACTCTACCATTTCTCGAGGCATTTATTTTCATGACCTTCATGGCATGTACTCCGTACTACATACGTTTTACATTGTACGCCCGCCCATCGCCGCCACCGCCGCCGCCGCTACCGTACCCTATATACGCATCTGACAAAAGCCACTGATTTCTGTAAAATCTTTGTTGCTTGTTTTTCGTCGTTCCGTTTCCGTTGCGCATCATCTACGTTACGTACAAGCTGATTGAAAGGATATTTTACGCCTTATCCATCATGTCAAATAATAAATCATGTGGTTTTGCTTTGATTGATGGCACAACTCAAATCGAATTCAAAAGGAAAATCACATTCGAGCTCTATGTTACTCCCGCGCTCTATAATATGGTTGCGGTTCGTTGGAAAATCTACATTACTGAGTGAGAAAATATTTGCGCCCATAATTCTGTCAAAGCTTTTATTCCACTATGATTTTTTTCTGTCAAAGTCATAAGAGACCAAATAGTTGGTATTCAGTAGTTTGATCTTTGTTTTTAGTTACATTCTGTTATGGAATTTTACAAGAATATCATTTACAAAAATTACCATTATTCTGTGACAGTAAATCCCACTTAAGATAAACTCGGTTGAGAACACACCGCGCTTATCTGAAACAATTTTTCATCTTTTGAAATTTGACAGGTAAAAACTACGCCATTATAGTCAAAATTGGACATTTTATTCTGATTTTATCGAGATTCGAGAAATTATCTTCCATGGTGATGTTCATTTTCAACAAAAATTAGCAATTTTGCAAGAAAAGTTTCCTGAACTTGTAATTTCTCAAACGTCAAATTTATTGTAAAATAAGATTTTTTCATTAAACACCTTGAGATTATTTCGTTAGAGCCAAGTGAAAGTTAAGGTCTTTGCTCAGTACTGCTCAATCAATTTAAGATCTTAAAGATGGAATCTGCGAAATTATCAAGGACTCTCAGCCGCAAGTGGAATGCTAATTGGACATGGAAAATTTTATGACATCGTGATTTAATCACTGTTGTGATCAAAGGAAATAATTAAGGGATATCATTACATATTATGTCAGAAATTGATTACTGGGAGCTACAAAATTGATCCAAGAACTTTGTTTCAAAAACCTTTCTACAAAATTTTTTTAACTGTTTCAAAAAACAAATTGCTTTCCACAGCAGTGTTTATAGAAAAAGTGACCTTTTTATAGTATCTTCTTCTGCCTCCCTCGTCCTTCCCCATTTACTCGTAGTTCTACGCTGCTACTGGCAAAAATTATTCATGCTATATGAGTGTGATAAAAAAAAACATCGACAACATAAAAAGATTCGACTACGAACTTCCAGCTTTGGTATATAAATAATAATCTAAGCGTATATGTAAATGGGAATTTAGATTTGACGTTTTTGACTGTTTGTCAAATCTTTGAAAAAGGTTGAAAGGCCGTCAAACCATAGATATATATAAAAAAAACAAAAATGGTAACGCTTGCATTAAATTTTCAGCTGTAACTTTTATTACCCTCTTTGTTTACACACGCCGCGCCGACACAGAATTTTATGATTTAACACTATGACGATAAATAAGGTTACATTTTCATATGTATGTATGTATGTATATGTGCCTACATTATAACGAGGACGACGACGGCGTTGGAATAGTAAAACCCCATTTTATTCACATAATCCTTTGAAAACGCCCATTTTTGCATAGTACCCTTTCATCCCATAAAACCATATACTTGACCAAGAAAATTGCAGTGTCATAATGGTATCGGTGAGTTCATGCTGAAAATTACATCATTTCTGAAGGAGTCTCTCCACCTTCTACCCTGATGGTTTAGGGTTGCCCTGCAAGACTTCTTACTTCTTATGATTACCCGCACACCACATCACAGGACCCGCGGCGGCGGCGGGCGGGCGTCCTACCTTTTGCAATGAATGTAGGTCGCGCTGTTTAAATTGCAGGTCTTCAAACAAGCTCATTCGGGGTGAACTATGGCCATTAATGGTGCACTTAAATATATTAGAAAAAAAAGAAATAAAAATTGCAAAAAAAAATTTAAAAAATTGTTGAAGGTGCTGGTTTTTGTGTATGAAGCGATTGAATATAAAGACTTGGAGGAGCGGTTTGGTTTGTAGTGAAAATTGAGACTCTATAGTCACCGTGTACTGTACCTACATAACATATACTGTGGGTCGATGAACAGTATGATTTGCGTGATATAAAGGTGGGATTTTTTTAATTGAGGTGTATCTCAAGCTCAATAATTATGTTCTCAACCGCAAGCCAGAGAAAAGGGTACCTTTAGACTTTTAACTTGACGTACAAAAGTTAGGAGTGTCCAAGCAATGAAATTGTTGCTTTTATATCGCCCCACAGACAATGCTTGTATGTAAATTGATGGTTGGTTGAGTTAAACCGATACAGCTAATTAATATAATTTTTTAAACTCGAATTTGCGAAATCGATCTTAAAAGGTTGTTATACGAATGTATTTTAAAAATTGATGAGAGAAACCATTTTGTTAACCTTGAAATTAAAAACTATATAATGTGACACTGACACTGACAGCTGTTTTCGTCACTTTACCTTTGAACACGGTTGAATAGCCCAATCGATGCGTCAGACCGGTTAGCTTGTGGACAACTTACTCATGTGGTTGTTGAAGACGAGAGTGTGAAACTTAATTCACGAACATAAACTAGCCCTCGATCACATACTATACCCTGAGGAGAATTCTACTCAAAGATCCGGTCCAATTGACTCAGCTCCATGGCCATCGGCTTCGTTATCGCTCCAAAATTTTGTGTCTTAGAGCAGCTTGAATTGAGTAACGATTATGACAAAATTACGACTCGGAAGACCCTCATATTATTTTCGAGTAGCCAATACATCCTAACAT
Source organism: Scaeva pyrastri (assembly GCA_905146935.1). Lineage (NCBI taxonomy): Eukaryota > Metazoa > Arthropoda > Insecta > Diptera > Syrphidae > Scaeva > Scaeva pyrastri. Next base: position 80,818,953 of record LR989927.1, read on the forward strand.
AGAGTGACAGTTAACAGTTTAATGTAGTTTGTGGACATCGTTGGAGCATTTTTCTTTAAAAATGGGCTTTACAAAATCAAATCTTAACAAACTTAACTAAAATTGAAGATTTGGATTTTTCCAACTTTGTTTCATGCACAATTGCAAACATGTCGAAATTGAACGTCTCGGATGTGCAATTTCCTCTGTTTAGACGGTTTTTTTTTGTGGGCCGTCAGGGCCCAATAATTTTATCCAGAAACAATTCAAGCGCTCAAAGCCAACATCATCCAAGCAATATCTGAGCTACAGTACTAAGCCATCAATAATGTTTTGGAAAATGTGTTCAAATAAATGCATGAAAAATAGCAGAAAATGTCAAAATAACGCCAATATTTTCAGAAAAAGTTTTACTGAACAATATTTGAAAAATAGTTCAACAGTTACAGTGCATCAAAATTGAACTCGTATACCTACAAAACGAACAAAACAATTAACATGGAACCATAATTTAAAACAAACTTAAAAGTTTTATAATTTGAACAGACTTTCGTATTATTCTTAATGGCAGTTTTCGAAAATATACCTAAAGCCCTAAGACCTAATGTCGTTTTTAAAAATGTCTAATTTCAAAAATCGACGAGAAATCTACAAACTTTCTGACCTGGCACATCGCTAACTAATCCCAAAAGCTGAAATTCTTCCACCAGTTCTTCTATTGCCGACCGAGAAGGTTCTTCAAGTAGACCCAAAAGTGTTTTTAATTTTTCGAACTGGTGATTGATAAAAAATTCAGGGTTTTTGTTGTGTTTTGAAAAATTCAATAATGCGTTTCTGAAGAATCTAAGTTTTTAATTTTAGTAATGGTTAAGTTCTTACTTGTCAAATGTCAAAAGATAAAAAAGATTCAAAAATTACAGCTGCCCAAATATCAGGTTATTCAAAATTAAGCTTCTTAGGTATGATATTTAACAATACTCAATACTCATAGCCAAAATTCCATTGGCCCGTGTTACCCTGCCTTAAATTTCCAAACTATCGTCTGAGGCCAAATTTGTGTATTCTATTTTTTTTTTTTAATTATAACATGATGTTTAAAAAAATTTTACCAGAAAATTCAATGTTTGTTGGGACAGCCTTTTAAAAATACACTCCAAATGAAGCCTAAAAAAACAAGAAACTTTAAAATTTTAAATAACTAAAACACTTTTTTTTATGTGCAAAGAGTGAAGGGTAAATAAAATGTCTTAACGATTCACTAAAACATAAGTGTACCCCAAAGCTTCTTCCGACATGGCTTAAGCTTTAGAAAGAAGCAATTTTTCAGTTCGATTGGATTTTCAAAACGCGTGTATTCCCGATTGAGACCAAATGGGAAAAAAAAGAACAATATTGAAGGAAGAGTATAGGGATGGGATAGCAACCTATACCTACCTATTGTTATCATGTGCAAACAAAAATAAAAGATAAACCGTATTTGTGTGTATCTTTGCATATACATATACATATGTATATTGTATATGTATATAAGTAAGTTCTTATACGTGTCTCGTGCTTTGTTTTGCTCCTTCTTCTGGTAAGCATAGGCGTCACTACCCTAATCCCTACCTCAATCATCACACACATCTTAAACCCCTTCCATTCTGCTATCGCAATCCCTCAACCCCAAATTTTCACCCACTCAAGTTAAAATTTTAAAGCAGGATAAGGAATGATGTAGGTGGATTTTTGGTTTTTGTCTTTTTTTTTTATTTTGATTTCCAACAAAAAGAAGAATTATTCAAAAATATATATAAAAAAAAAATGACGAAGGACTGAAACAGGGTAATACACTCTATCTTAGTGGAACCAAAACTGGGAATGACATACCCTTGTTCCCCACTATACAGTATACTCGTATCTACATACATATATACTTGGTATATGTATGTATATTGTATATGTATAAATATATTTATATATTTTTTTTTTAATTTACTCCGTTTGTCGCAGGATCATTTCGATGACGAAAACAAGGGTGCACAGCACACAAAATGGTTTGGGGGTGCGAGCGGCAGCTCTTTCTTGTGAAAGCTTTTGTGGATTTTGTTTTTGAAGTGATTATTCGAAAGTAATTTCCGTCTGAAAGATTATCCTCCGCGATAGACTTCACTTTATTAATGGGAGATCTCATTCCATAGCATATCGCAGCAGCAGCAGCAGCAGCAGCGGTATAGAAGCATTTCTATATGATGCCGTTATTATTGTTAGTATAGATTGTATATATAATTCTCTTGCGACACCATCTTTCCCTCCTCCACCACCACCACCCCCAGACATCTAACTTAAATTTCCAAACCACTTTCAATATTCTGATTGAAATTGAACCGAGTCGCGTTTTCCGGTCGCAATTTGATGTGCTTGAGGCAAAAATCAGAGCGCTTTGAGAATTTTGAGCTATCATATCTCGCAGTAAAAATGGAAAATTAGAGGAAAAGAATTGGGGGGTGGAAATACCAAGTAGGTGGTAGGAGTTTTTCTTCATCTCAAGATGGCTCCTAAACAGTTGACTTTTCAATTGATTTTTTTTTTTTGGAATTTTGTTTTAATAAAATTTTATAAACAATTTAGCAGGAAAATAATTTTGAGTGTTATATGCAAGAGTGAAGATAATTTTCAATATGTTCTTAATCTTAATTTTAATATTGTCATTTGTTTTTTGAATTTGATAGAAAAAATTAATTCAAAAACTCTTGAAATTTTGGAATAACACAAAAAGTAATATGTGAACTTTGAGACTTTGTACGAGAATGTGCGATTTGTGAAATGGGTTGATGAAAAAAGTTCAGAAGATATGCATATTGGAATAAAAACGCTCTGCTTTCAAGAAATATTTTTATTCAAAATTGCTAGTATTTCCGATGTTATGGAAGAAAAACCGTCGTACTCAACAATTATACATCCCATTTTGAATGAGGACTTGTAACACGCTTGCAAGTTTTAATAATTGATAAATTATTCAAGAATCGTCGTCAATTCGCAAAATGGTTGGTTAAACAGATTGATAAAAATTGACTCTTCGAAACGACTGACTTTACGTTGAAAATAAAGAAAAATTGCTTCTTCAAAAGTCAATTTAAAACTCAATAGTTAAATGCACGAACTGTCGTTATCCTTAGCATGCGAAATACTTATATTGGTGCTTTGAAAACTTGGATTTTTATTTGAAGTTTTTTTGCGATAATAAACTCGACAATCAAATAAGAGTTATCAGGATCCTATTCCACAAAAAACTTATGAACTCTTCACTTTGCACTTGTAGACTTCCAAAATATTATATGCAATTCTCACTTTGCAATTTTAAGAAAGATTTTGTCCTTTATGCAAATTTCTAGTGTCTTCACTTTTGGCCAACAAAAACTCAAATCTTTAAATATTGAAAGTTTCAAATGAATTTGAAAAGCGATCGTTCACTTTCAAAATTTCACTTTTCAATAATAACTTTGCACAAGAAAAATTGCAAAGAGAATATAAAAATTTGCAAATTAATGTAATCAGCTTCAACTTATCACTTATCAAATTCTATAGTTAGTTAATAAGTTAATAAGTTTTTTTTATATGTAGATTAGTCTTCAATTTAAAACTTCAAACAAAACTAAATTTGGTAATTTTTGGGGTTTTTCTTTTCTTCAAGGAAATGTGTATTCGATCCGAACTTCATTTTGCAAACCAGAAACGAAACTTACTAAAGCTTGCGAACATGCCCTGAGCTTACTTAACAACCAAAATGACATTTGGTTTATGTTTTTGTTTTGAAACATTTTTGTTTTTCTTTCATTGTTGAAGTTATTTATTTAAATTTTCTTGATTTCAAAGTTTTTTTTATTGAAAACAACAAAAATTTATCAGTTAGTAAACAAAAAATTTAAACACTTAGAGTATTTCAGTGAAGATAGAAGTCCACTAGACAACTTTTTTTTGTGATTTTACCAAATAAATGACTTTTGTAATTAATTTGAATAAAATATTGAAGCACTTTTGTGCAATTGGCCGGGAACTTATTTCCATAATTTATGGTCTATCATAAACGTGAATGCAATTATAGAAGTTGTGGACAGCATGAATATTTCAACTCGATGTACATTTTCATGCAGCTTGAAAACGGTTTCAATTTAAACTAAGATCATAAAAATTCTAAGATTTTCTTAAACCGAGTTTCAGGACTTAGAACTCTTTGAAGAAAAATGAAGAAGGTTCCATATTAAGTATCGATTTAAAATGGTTCTTATTCAAATTTGTTTTTTGCCTCAAAATTTAAAAATGCTTAATTATAATTTAACTGTTTTCTTCAGCAGGAAAATCAGTATGACTTGATGTACTGTACATACCCAAAGACACATAATTCAAGTTAGTATAATACTCTAGTATAATAAGCGAGTTATAGGTCATACGGTACAAAAATATGACCATTTAGTGAATAAAAAATATGAATATTCAAATATAATTGAAAAAGCAAAAGGAAAAGAAAAATATTTTATAAATATAATTGCCATCCATTTTACAATATGAAATTTAAAAAAAAAAAGCAAAACCCAGAAAGCAACAAATGGTCAGTCGTTTATCTTCAAATACGGGTGTAGGCGGGTGTTTTTTTTTTTGTTGTTGTTGTCTTTTTTTATTCTGGTTTTTCCATCAATCCCCCCGTCCACCACTTCCCATTTCCAACCCAATTGCGCTCTTGTAGCTTGTACTCGAGAGAAGCCCACTTATAATCTTAGATAAATATCACATTCTACCCTTTTATGTTGCTGCTGCCAATGCTTCCATCTTTATAGATGTAGAGAAGGTAAAATCCTTGAACTTTTAACGACATTGGACTTTGCCTCTTGTGCTTTTTCTCGGGAACTGAAATTATGTATTATTTTTTCTATATTTGTTGGTGTGGGTGTGTTGTGTATCTTTTATTTATTTTTTTGTATATTTATGTATATCCAAGTCGTAGACTGATCTTGAAGTACTTGCGTGCTGCTTTAAAGGACCGTGCACTTCAGAGAGCAACTTTGAACCTAGAATCTAAGCCCTGGCCGGTGTGCCAGCCAGTCAGCCAGCCAGCCCAACCTGCCCAGGCATCCAACATTACCCTGGGTTACCTTTACAAGAAGAATACAGTAAAGCAGCAGCAGGACAACGATGAAGAGGAATATGATGAAGAATAAAATAGCGGCCATGGACACACAGCGATGCTTAGTTTTAAGGGAAGTAGATATACATACATACATATATATTATAGAGAGACACACATACATAGATACGGGAAAGGAAGTCTAAATTGGACAAAAAATAATAATAATAAAACACAAACATTACTTAAAGAGGTCTTAGCTCAGCAGTGCGATGTAAAGTGAAGAGGATGTCAAAAAGGATAAGTATCTGGGGATTGTTTGCGAACAAACATCACATCATACAAATAAATGTTATACGCTAATGACGATAGTCAGTCAAGACAAGCGACAAGACGAAGACAGTGACACAGGGTTGAAGACCATTTAAGCGTTGTTATGGAGAATAACGTGAATCATTATTATACGAGTACGAGTATGCCTATTATATTTTTGTTTTTGAATATTCGTTGTCAATATTGATCCTTGCCCAGAAAGCATTTAATGACAAACAAAAATATATTCATAAATAAAACAAGTAAAATATAGGAAGAAAGCTTCTCTTATAGTGTCCTCAGGCAAGGATATTCGGATGTATTCCATCTTAGTGCTTTTATTTGAAGAAATTTATTTAAATGCGGTGTTTGAAGGACCAACTTCTATGGAATTATAATATACAAAAAGTGTTCATTTATCTCGTTTTTTTTATCAATGAATGTTCATTTCATTGTAAAGGGGAAGGTTATAGTTCTAGCAGTATGTCCTTCTTATTTAATTTTTTGTTTGTGTCCTCGAAAAACAATTTTTGACACTTTTTGTTAGATTTTTAATTTTTTGTCAGATAACTGTCAAGTCTATATTATTTAAAAATGTCCAATATGTTAGAAATAGTATCATGAACAATAAAAGCATCACCTGCTATCAAGATATTCAAGTCAAAAAATAATTTTTTGGTAGGTTTTAGTACTAAATTTTTTGTAAAAAGTGTCATTCTTTAATGTTACTCTATGTATCTATTATGTATAAAATAAAATAATTTTGAAGCCATTATCGTTGCCCGCTCTCGAGGTATTTGAGTCAACAAATCATTTTCACTTCATTGAACATTTGAGCGTAAACGGTATGTTGAGTTTTTGCCAAATTAATACCAATTCTGTATTATATCATTATGTATAAAATAAATTACACATATTTGCAGTCAATAGTATTATGCGTTCCTGAGATATTTGCGACCAGCCAAAACCAACAAACTTTTTTTAAATTTTTTATAGGTAGTGGAAAAAAAGCTTGACATGACAAATAATTCTTTTTGAAAGTTCTTCCTGCATCTTTTGAAGAAATAACTTGTTGAACAAAATTTAGTTGGACTCGATATCTTTATTCATTCTCGAGATATCTTTGGCAAAAAGGTATATCTTACGTGGGACCGTAGAAATGTCGGATTTAGACACTAACGACCTTAAAACGTCCAGATTTGTCAAAAATTTCAATTTGTCAAATCGGACTGATATGCCCAACGTACCCAAGGGTTTTTCTAATAAGGTTTCATTTTTATTAGCCCGCTATTTGGACAGCTGTTACTTTTAAAGCCGTCATTGGACAAGTAAAATACTAAAATCTAAGCCATCACTCAAAATGGTACACTCTTCAAAAACACATTGAAATTCTTAAAATTCACTACATAAATGGTGAAAATCTGGCAAATTTAAAGAATCAGATATTCGAAAAAAGAAAGACTTTTGAAGTTCAATTAACAAAAGAATTTATAGCGAGGGCAAAAGAAATCTTGGATTTTTCAAAATTTATGTTTGGGTAAAATAAATTCTTCTCTTTGTTGAATCCCGCCAAAGAAGATACTATTTGGGAAAAATGTCGTCGAAGATAACATTAAGTTCTTTAAATTATCGATTGGATCCGAGCATCGGTCCCGTCTTCAAGAACAATTATTAAAAACGGTATCATGAGGCTGATGATACATAAATATTTTCCATTGGTAAAATATTTATCGAGCTGTGATGAACCCAAACATCACTTAACTTTTCAATATATTTATACACCTAATTTCAAATTTATATACAAGAGAGATTAGCACAACACAACACAGAAGTGATTTAAAAGTGTTTTAGTATTTTTTTTATTTTTCAAATCATTGAATTTCATATTTTTTTGAAATCTAATACTTAATATTCTTATCCTAACCTTCAGACACAAAAGAATGCAAAAACAATTTTACAAAAAAAAAAAAAAAAAAAAAAAAAAAGAAAACGAAAAAACAAGTTTCACAAAATGGAATTTCAATCTTCTTACAATAATCCTTCGTCGTGTGACTTCAACATGTACCATCGAAAAATACGAACACAAATCCATGTCCTTGAATCAAGTAAAAAAAAAAAATTGAAAATAAATTTTTTCCTTCGTCTCGGAGGACTTTCAATCAAATGCATCCAAGTGTGATAACTTAAGCACATACGGTGTGCTTATTTACCCACCCAAACGCAAATAGATCGTATGCCACCTTATTGTAAGCCTTGCAGAAAATCCCTGACACATTTTCCGACTCCATTTCTATAAATTCCAACTCAGAGCCAGTAAGAGCCAGTCAGGCCAAAGCCAATACGTAACGTCAGCAGCAGTGAGTGGTAGCAGTAGCAGCGTGGTGCAAGGAAAAACACGCTGGGTGAGAAAAAAAACAAAAAATAAAAAAATAAAAAAGTAAACATAAAAAATCACCCAAAAATCACACACTCCAATCCGAACAAACAATTTTTCACTGGCTAAACACTCGTCATTCAGCTACTAATCGACCCTTAGTTGCTCCGTGAGGAATTCGAACTCGCATCTTTCACAACGTGCTACATTCCACATCCACATCCACAGTGCCAACTGCCAATTCATGAGTGTATGCATAGCCTTCAAATTGGAACTGCCATTGCCTTTCTCCCGTGTCGCCGTCACACCGCCTCCGCCATGGCCGCCACGGCCGCCACCCGCCACCACAATCATCTCGTTGAGACTTGAGTTGAGTCTGGGATCGGAACTGCGCTCACAGGTGAACCAATATTATGGGGGTACTTTGCTGAATCAATAAGACAAATATTATGCTCCTCCTTGGCATGCCCTGCCTCTGGTTTCTGGTATTAGCCCCAACTCCGGAACCCATGCTTCATAACCATAATTCTCTTGAGAGCCTTACAGTCAAGAAGGGGGATTACGGCTACGGGTTCGCACACCGGAATCGAGCTTCAATGAACCTCCTCCGCAAAACCAAGAAGTAGCTTCGCAGTCGAAGTGAAGTGAACTAAGATGTATCAGGATAGGATCAGGATTGTTGGGTTAACCTTTTCAAAACAACATTTGTTGGAATTAGAAATCTATATAGGTGCTGTCTGTTGTCGGCGGCGCGGCGGCGGCAGTAATGTTGATGGTGGTGGAACAAGTTGGCATAACATTACCTAGACCTACCTTCTACCTATCTGGGATCCGGGACGAACACAAAAATATTTGTTCCCAATATAGGAACAGAGGGAATTTGAAATGAGCTTATTTGTGTGGATAGACGAATGCGAGTGGGTTTATCTTTGAATTCGAATTAAAAAGGCATCGACAAAAGACCAACCATCCGAACGCCTTAACCTTGAATTTGTATGGATTGGGATTGAAGTATTGTATATACTCGTACATATGAACCTATAACGCGTTTAACTTGTTGCTTATGTATGCGGTCGTAATTTTTGGGCGGCATGTTGTCTTGGTGTTCAAATCATTTGGGATTAGTCATAAAAATCTGCCAGAGGATAACACCTCTTGTGGTGTTCTGGAAAAATGCTGCGTTCAAAACCTTCATCAGAAGGCGGAAAGTCACTTACCAAACCTTAGATACATATCCTCCCACTTCCTGTCCAAAGTGGACGTTTTCTTATTGGGACAATGTATGGTAGTTAAGCTTAAGTTGGTTCAACTCTCAGTTGATATGGTGGTCCTGATATGGTCATTTGGGTGGAATGGTTAAGGTGGCTATAATGACGTGATGACAAAGGAAGGCAATTTCAATTTGCAAAAGCGTTCGAAATCGGAAGTTGGAATAAATGAACCTATAAACGAAAAATATCGATAGGAACTTTTGTGAGTTTTTTATTCAACAGGTTGGCCTTTTCACACACAAGTATATAGTGTCGTATTCAATAGGGATTTGGTATACATACAAACATAATAGAATTCTATTACCTATACATAAATGAAATGGGTTTTTAGTTAAATGATGCAATGATCAAATGAACTAGAATAACTACGAGAGCTGGCTTAAACTTGTTGATTCAAAGGCGGCCGACTTAACGCACTCAAGTGAATTAAGTTTTGTTTCATTTTGCAAAGAGATACAAAAATAATCTTAATGATAAACTGTAGAAAAAAATGTGCGAAATCTATCCTAGTTTTGGAAAAATGACATTTTACTCAGGCACTTAGAAAACATTAGAATGCTAAGTTTGGAAGAAAACATATGCCCGATCGTGTAAAAAAGAGGCCCTGTAATTTACACCACCTATACATACTTGAATAAATACGCCTTCTTAACTTCACAAACAGAATCTTCTTTGGTGCCCGTCAACAACCTGATAACTGATAAGCCTTTATCAGTGCAGCCTTACACTGGGCAGGTCCCGGAAAAAGAATATCGATACCCACACTTTTTCATAGATTTGAAGACCGCAGATAACAATGCCAGCAACTAAATACATGATGAACTGTAATGTGCCATGTTCAATTTCGACGTCTGAGATAGTAGAACGTATGGTAACCAGCTCTCCGGCCCGTAAATTCTTCAAATCCAACCCAATAGGACAGCGCACTAGAGGAGAGCAACGGATCAAAAGTGGAACTGAAGTGTGCAACTCAAGACATCTAAATAGGGATCGAGCTAAATGTCTCAGTATACCTATTTGTTACATGTTGAATCCAACTTTTTTAATATAAATATGGTTTCGTTTAGACCGGATTTAGAGCAGATGGCTTCGAAATGAACTTCAATAAATGAATCAAAATGTCTTCTACAATATTCCATTACATTAAAGCAAATAATGGAAAGCTTGGGAAACATCAAATTGGCATCATCATCATCGGCTCTACAACCATCTCTCATTGAACAAGTCTCTTCAATTTTACAGATCGCGAGCCAACGCAGTGCCATCCAACGGAAGCGCAACCGAAGGCTTCAGGCGTCCGCGTCCGGGGCTTTGCTATTTCTCCAGCGCAAGATTGCTTGGCGGTAGATCATCGTTTCTCACATACAGGACCAAGAATTTTCAATAAGACTTTCCTCTTAAACGCTCCTAAAGAGAATGAAGTGTCTTTTGCTAAGCACCCAGGTCTCGGTTCAATATGTGATTACTGGCAGAACCATCATCCTATAAAGCAGCAGCGTAGAAGTTATGGTAAGGTTTCTGGATTTAAAGAGGTTTGACAGACTATATTTAGTAATGTTGGCTTTGAGCAGCCGCCCTCGCATTGTCATACTTCTTCTTCTATCATGTTATCAGCTGCTGCTATTATTTGAAGGATTCAAAATCATGCTCCGCGTTGATTTTCTGATCAACTGATCTTCTCCCAGTCGACGAGATGCCACGATGTACTGTGTTTTAGTAAGATATCCTTTATACTCCGCATGGACAAAGACAAAAATTGATTCCTTATCGGGCGCGGTGACGCAATGATTCAAAAACTACATAACGTAGATATACATAGGTACATAGGAAAATCTGATTAAAAAAATTAAAAACATTTTTAGAAATATAAAGCCTTTTCCATAAATTAAATCCCTTTATAGAAAATAAAACAGAACTTCTCCAATCCTGTCCAGAACTGGTCCACTTTCCAATTTAAAATCCACACGAAATAGCCAAAGTGATGCAATAAACACGAACACTAACTATTCAATTACTTCCATTAAATAGACAAATATAAATTTCCCAGCAAAATAAACTTGAAGCCGTAGCCGGCATTCATTGTGCGTTTGCGATGCGCTCCCCGCTTCGCTTCGCTCCGCTGCACTGTGGTCTAGTTCGGTTGTCTGTCGGAAGGCCCGCAAGGGAAACACCTTGTTGTACCCCGGGGAATTGTTTTGAGTTCACACAGCCCATACACGCACAATGCTTATTGCGCCTACCTCCATTTTCTATATGTATACCTAGTGGAGATTCCCTGCCTGGCCTGGACTGGCCGGGACTATAGAATGGCCTGGCTTGGCCTGGCTTAGGCGTTGCTGTCAGAAATTTCGAAATTGTTCAAATAATTGTCGGTCTAAATGTCATATACCTACTAGTATGTAAGTTTGTATGCATACTATAATGTATGTATCTATTTAGGTATACGAGTTGGTAGGTGCAGATGAAAATATCTACGTGGGTGTAGGCATTCTATCCGCAACGTACACATACACTAACCACTCATTAAGTTTGCCTTTAGGGTTGAAAATAGAATGCGTCCCCATAGATACCCGTTCCGGTTTTTGTTGCCATTGCCTTTGCCCTTGATAGCTGCTGTTCGTCCGCCCGCCTGCCGCCACTCATCGGTCGTGCCGGATGGTACATTGATATAAATCGTAATTCAAATACTCATTACCGAAAAACTAATTTATACACCAACCGGACCGCACAAAGCTTCCGCCAGGTTACACATACAATGCGGACACGTTCGTTTTAGAACCAACAAAATGTTGTCCTGAACCTTGGACATGGACATGGCTTAACTCATATCATCGTAAAGGTGAAACCGTTGCGGTTATTCTGATAATTATTTTCACCTATCTGGAAGTACTTATACAAACACAAGAATATTATTTAGTCCCCATATTATTATGGAGATGGCGATGCTTTTTGGTGCCGAAAATTAACCGGCTGTATTTGGTTACCTAATTCATTTTGGGTACCTATAAAAAACTGAATTCCACCCTTTTTACCCTCAAACCATAAAGTCTCTTGAAAAAAAAAAATTGAACAATGGAAAAAGGCAAGATTTCTGCAAATTGTAAAATTTAAAAAAATATAGTATACGAGTAATACTAGAGGGCCCGGCAAACTTCGTTCTTACCAATTAAATGCAGAAGGTTTTCCATGCATAGTTTCTATATGGTCCGGTGTACCTACTTCGTAAGTTTATTCAAAGGTGGATCGAGTGGCACGACAACCGAAGTTCATGTCCTAGTTCTTGAAATCATCTATGTTTGTATTTCGTTCTGATGAATGTAAAACAATAACCTCAGATTGCTTAAATTTTTCTGTAAGACGTGGTCAATGTTTAATCCTATTGAAATACATTTAACCCTGATAAAAATTAGCCTATTTTACAGACTATAATCAATCTCTGTGTCATATTTCACTCAAATTGATTCAGCAGTTCTTGAGTTTTAAATATAGTGTAACTAACATGAGGAATACAAAAATATGCAGATTCCTTACTTGAAACGATAGCTTGTCAATTTGAATGGCAAATGTCAGGTTGAAAAACTTACGTTCATTGTTAAAATATGTTCGCTTGATTTATAATTTAAAAGTAAATTCTGACTTAAGGTAGAGCCACAATGCAGGCATTATTTGATCCATTTGTTTCAAAGCCTGAAGAAAAAGCTTCCTACTCTTTATGTTGTTAGACTATAATATTTTGCTATTGAGGTACATGTACAATGTACATAATACCTTTTATAATTTGGTTTCGTTTTCAGTTCAGTTATCAGTTCAGTTTTCAGTTTACCTATCAGTTCAGTTAAAATTAAACTCAGTTCGGTGTTCAGTTCATCAGTTTAATTGAGAACTGAACTGATGGGAATTCCATCAGTTTCAGTTAATCGTTTCAGTTTTTGTGTTTAGACATTAGTTTAACTGAAAGCTTAACTGATAGCTCAACTGAAACTGAAACTGATCGTCTAAAAGGGGCTTTAGTTTTACATCAATTCAAACTTTTTGTCAGCTGTCAAATTAAATACTGTTTTTTATTTTATTTGTACATATGTCATCCAACTCAACTCTAATGTCCGATCGGGATTGCGAATGCGGATTTAGATTTTAATATATTTTAGCACACTGGTTCGAAAGGTTGAATTCAAATGAAATCAAGAGAACCAATCTTAATTCGACTTAGATTTATATAGAGCTAGAACTAGATAAATTATGATTGAATTCTCTTAAAAAACTAAGTATTTACATAGGAGAGTAGTTCAAAATGTTTCAAATAAAATCGAACAGACGAAAAGGTTGGTCACTTAAGGCGGTTTTTTTATTCAATAAAAGTTTCACTAATCCCGACAATTTTGAAGTCTTATGTACTTTTTCAATTTTATTCTCGAGACTTTCGGTTTTTTGGATTTCGATTTTGGGATTGTGTCAGTTATTCTTTCTTATCGCGGAAATAGAGACTTATGAATAGGTATAACAAATTAAAAATTGAAATTGATTTTACTTTCAAAAACTGACATTTAAAATATATATGTTGGTACCTATGTTGCCCAAATATTTGAAACACATTTCATTTAAAATTAAACGAGAATATATGTAATTTATAAAAAAATGTTGATAGCAAAAATCTATATTTTCAGATGTTCAAGCGTTTTGGAATACTTTTATGAACATTTTGTAGATACACTAAATTTTATTTTAAGCCCGTAAAGCTGTTGGAATGAAATATGATGTCAACGAAAAAATTAACGATGGTTAAGGTATATGGTCTTGAACTTTGATCTTGTACGATTTCGGGCCCGATGCTTAATTCGCGAAGTTAAAGTATGCGAAAACCTGAAACCAACTGCCTGTACCATTTAACGGCCGTGTTCATGCTCTGGCCCATAACCGATGCGCAATGTCACCAAAACAAAAAGTCTACAACGGGATGCAAAAATCTGACCGCACCAATTAAAAAACTCTTTGCATTTACATAGGAACAATTTTTAAGACACGTCCCATAAAAAAGTTTAAACCATGAATTTTTTCACAAATCCAAATGGCGGTTCTCTTTTCACGCATATAAATTAGTCAGGGCCTTTTTGGAATATAAATGCAACTCTGTATCCATACACTGACGAAAACAGCTTAGTACCATCTGCATCCAAATTTCCCAGATAATTGCATCCTCTTCCTAGGAATGCAAGAAGCGAGGGCAACATTATTAAAGTGGGCACAAATTGTTGTAAAGCAATGCCAGCAGGCATCTTCTCTAATACGAGCATATCTAAACCCATACTTCAGATTTTTACCAACATACCTTCATGAATTTTTGGTTGTAGTTGGCTGTGGTAAATCGGTGAATATTTTTGCGGTATGTAACTCTCTATACTCTGTTTTCTGTTCCCGAAAACCATGAGAATCCCTATTTAAGGAACGCAAGCCAGTGTATTTACTTTTATTTATTTATTAAATCAATTAGAGCTTACAATCTCAAATAGACAATTATTTAAAATTAAAAAAAAAAAAAGTTACATATATACAAATTATTTATAATTTATAATTAACAAAAATTAATTTATTAAAAAGTACAAACTTAACATATTTTTGAAATAGTTCCTACTCAAATGAAAATTAAAATCAATATTATTTGACAAATTATTAATCTCTCTAACACTGCGAGTTATGGGTTCATTAAATGCATAATTTACTCTATGAGCATTTACTCGGAAAAGGATTCGATTTCTTAGTTCTCGAGAAGGAGCGTTAAGATCTATAAGAGATAACAGATATGGACAATCAATATGATATGATAAAATATCTCTAATAAAATTTATAGCAAACATTTTACGGCGGTTTTCTAAGGTCTGAATGCCAATAAGCTGGCATCTTACATTATAAGAAGGCGTTTCAATGTTCCATCCTAGTTTGGCTACTACAAATCTTGTAAATTTTTTTTGAACATTTTCAATCCTTGTTATATGAACATTGTATTGAGGATTCCATACTATGCAGCAATATTCAAGGATCGATCTTACATATGCAACATAAAGTGCTTTTAAAGTATAAGGATCACTTAAACCAAAAGAATTACGTGAAATAAAACCCAGCATGGAATTAGCTTTATTTACCATAAATTCTATATGCTGCACAAAACTCAGCTTAGTATCGAACATTACTCCAAGATCTTTTTTAACAGAAACTTTACCAAGAATGTGATTTTGAATCTTATAATGATAAACGATAGGTTCAAAACGACGGGAAAACGAAAAGCATTCACATTTAGATATGTTTAAGGCTAGTTGGTTATTATTGCACCAATTGATAAGAATGTTTATATCACTTTGGAGACACTCGCAGTCTGTAACATTTTGCACACGTCTAAAAAATTTCAAATCATCTGCAAACATAAGACATATCGAGTTTTGAAGAATATCTGGTAGGTCATTTATAAAAATGAGAAAAAGTAATGGACCTAAATGGCTACCCTGTGGAACGCCGGAGGTTACTGAAAATGAATGGGATTTAATAGAGTCAATAGAAACTTGTTGGCTTCGTCCTGTCAGATAAGCAGTCAACCATTTATACATGTTTGAATGGAAGCCTATGTTCTTCAATTTTTCTAATAAAATTTTATGATGTACTCTATCAAACGCTTTTGCGAAATCTGTATAGATAACATCTACTTGGTAACCCTTTTCTAAAGAATTAAGAATATAATTTGTAAAAATGGTGAGGTTAGTGGAAGTTGATCTACCTGATACAAAACCGTGTTGATAAGGGGATATAGTTTCTTTTAATACGAATTTCAATTTACTGCAAATAATTTTTTCAAATACCTTAGGTATTGAGGATAGTTTGCTGATGGGACGGTAGTTTGTTATATTCTCATTCCTGTCCTCGTTGTCGTCGTCGTCGTCATCGTCCTTCGTATCGTGCCTTTTGTCGATGCTGATGGTTTCGAATCGTATATTTATGTAGTTAATTGCAAATTAATGCGACCCGATAAATTCCAATTCCAGACATCCGAAACCAAACCAAATGTCCACAGTCCACACAATAAAAGTTCGTTTGGCATCTCCCCTTGGTCTCGTCGGTCGGGCCTGGTCTGGGTCACGATTTTCAAATGCACTTTAGGCCAGAGGCATTGGCAGCAACCAGCGATAGCGATAGGTATGTCGTATCGGGTCTGTTTTTGCATAAATTAGACCTGACGTCCAGGGGTCATGAGTTTTCTGTTCTGGTTACTGTCGAGATTTAAATACAACACAATGTACCCTCGACATCTATCTATACATGTAGGACTGTATAGGTACACGATGCATCCTTTCGTACTCGCTGGTAGTATGTGAAGTCCTGTGATAACATTACCCCCCATGTTTCAACTCGAATAGACCCATTATAAAGGTTCAAATTTAACGTTTTATCCTTTTTTTAGGACCTTACGAAAACAAAATCTATATGTATCTGTATCTATGTATTGTATACTACTCGTAGTACAAGTGGAGTTGCATATTTAAGCAGATGAGATTTAATCAGTTTAGAATGTTAATAGATCCCTTTTGGCAATAGTGGGTAATGACGCTATAATAAATGAAAATTGCCATTAACATTTTCTCTTCTGCAACTGCAACATATTTTACTCTAACGACTTTCATGGGACTGATTCGACACGGAATTGATATGGTTTTTGTTGTTCAATTTGAGCTGGAGACCGATAGCTGTAAAAATATCTGAAATTAAAGGGCTCAGAGGTTAAAATATTGTAAACATTTTAAACATTGTACATCACATTGGTTTTACTGAAGAAAATACAATTTTCATCAGAAGGAAGATCTAGAAACCATAACCATAAAAAATCCCAAGTTTCAATATTTAGCTCTTTGGGACGTACTCTGCATGTCTTCACTAGAAAAAGTCCTCCTAGCCTAGACAGCATGCAGCATGTTTAACAGTTGAGATCAGGATACTTCATGTACTTCGCGATTGTTTTGGACATCAGCAAATTTCAGCAATCTGGGTCGGTTCTTTCTGTGGAAAACATTGCCACTGTCCATAATAATGTGACAGGCTCCGCGTCTGTTCGTCGTGCACAAGCCCAACAATGAAAATTTTGTTAAGACTTGAATTTACACACTGACAAGAATCAAATGACTCAGAACCTGAAGCCTAGTGACTAAATTTAAAGAGTCGTCAATAGTGACTTTACGGTGTTACATTGCAAAAGCGATGTCTTCTGTTAACAACAGCTATTATACGAATGCATTTAAGCAGTTTTATTTCGTCCGATGTTTTCTTCTATTAGTCGTCAAGGGTTGATACAGGATAAAGATGAGATCCCGTATACCTACTGCCTACCTCAGCCTGAGGACTGAAGGTGACTCCTTTTCAGTCGAGACTTAATTGCATCCCGCGCCTTGCGTGGAGCGGAGCTCCTTCTCAAACAACCACGATCAAAAATGGCTTTTAGAAAAGCTTAGAAAAAATAGACAAAAAAGCGTCCAAAAAAAGGAAGAGAAGACCATCACGGAGCAAAAGCGACTTGAGTTTGCTCCATGTCACCTTTCGTTTACCAACGAGCAATGAAAATTTATCCTCTGGTCCGATGAAACCAAAATAAATAGAATCGGTCCTGATGGCAGAAGATTTGTACGAATTCCAATACGTAAAGAATTCGATCCGAAGTACACCTCTGCTGTTGTAAAACATGGTGGAGGATCAATCAACGTGTGGATGGAATGGCGTTGGGCCAATCCATCGAATTGATGGCATCCTCACAAAAGAAAAATACATGGATAGTTTGAGAGAAATGATGGTACCATGGGCAGAGGATCATTTACCTGTGATTTGGAAATTCCAACAGGATAATGATCCAAAACACACTGCCAAGTATACTAAAAAGTTCTTTCAAGATAGTTCCACAAATGTTCTAGACTGGGCATCTTCAAGTGCTGATCTTAATTCCATAGAACACCTATGGGGGGATGTAAAGAATTAAAATCTCAAATATGGATGCATTATTTGAAGAAGTCAAAAAATCATGGTTCTCTATACCAGTTGAACGGTGTAGGTCATTAATATCGTCCATGCCAAACCGCTGCAAAAGGGTTTCTTAACCAAGTATTAAAAAAACTGCATTTTTATTTTTCTATTTTCTTAAGAATTTATTGAGTTTTTGTTAAATATTTGTAAACTTTTGTTATCGTTTCTATTTAGTTGCTCCCCTAAAATTCGTTTTCTAATTAAAAAATAAATTAAAAATTGGAGTGTAATTTTTCGGAACCCAAGCCTTGCAGAGGCGTTTGCCCAGCCGATGCGGATAGGGTTTAAAATAAACTTTCTTTTGGTGTTTAAATCATTGAGATAGGAGACAAAGTGGTTTTAGTAAAGTGTAAGACAATCTACCCTCATTACGAGTATTAAATCACAGTTGTCATAATGTCAACTAATACCAGTTGCAACTACATCTGTTGACGAGGACGATGACTTTGAGTTTGAAGGAACTGTAAACGAGCCACGTTTGATAACTCAAGCAGACCTAAATGATTTGGTTCGGGATTTAAATTTGTCAAAAAAGTAGTCAGAACTAGGGTCTTAGGATCCCACCTAAAAGAATGGAATTTGCTAGCGAGTTAGCGAATTATTATTATAATACCGAACATTGGGTTGGAACATGTCACTTATGATCCATTTCTAAGACCTTAATTTTTTTCCTGACAATTAAGGGCTGTCAGCGACGACCACGTGAGAGGTTCCATCAGGACATTTTTAATATGGAAAAGCGGTACCAGGCCAAATGGAGACCAAAAATGTTAGCAGATTACTGCTGGACAATTAAAAGGGACCAATCAGAAGCTAAAACATCGAGAAATTCCGTGAAGCGATACAAGTTAGTCCGCAGCTTTCAGCGTGACGACACTTGTCTTCTTTGGGCCTAAAAATGGAATCAGTGCGTAAAATTTTAGTCAAAGATTTGAATTTTCGCCCGTACTATCTCATGATAATCCAAGAATTGAAAGATACCAACTACAGACAAAGTTTACTCTTCGCTCACACAATGCTTCGAAAATTGGCAGATCTTTTTTTGAGCTCTTTAGCGCTGTCAACAAGCAAAACTGCAGGTATTGGGCAGAAGATAACCTAGTCTGGTTACACGAAAAGCCGTTATACAGCCAGCGAGAAATTTCTGAGATTACGCCGGAAATGTTACGAAATGTCTACGAATATTTTGTCAAAAGATTAAACGACTACTGTGTGATGTATGTAAGCAGTTTGTATATAATATTTCATAAATAAATTTGTCTGCTCTGTATTTTAGAATAAAATTTGTATCGTTGTTGTACAATGTACATGCTTTGGTTCTGGAATTATTTTAAAAAGAAATATGGGCATCTTTGTGTGGTCACCCTGTATTGGTCCACTTTTTAATGAGGATTTCAAATCTGTCACTGAAATTTCTGTATCAGGGTCTAGTTAAACAAAAAATTTACACATGGTTTGTTCTCATAATAAAACGATAAAAATTTAGAGATGATCGCAATTTATTGAAATTTAAGTTGAAAAAAAAAACATTTTTGTATTTCCAGTTCCAGAAGCCTTGATAGCGTTCTTCTATCGAACGAAGGTCCTGGTGGAATCTCTTGCCTTGTTCTTAACTTAGATCCCCAAGATGGACAGGGGAATAGTCTAGATCTCTAGATGGTTGTAGAGAAACATGATGCTCATATGTTACACCCGAGCCTTTGAACGTGACGCATTAGCTATTGGACGTGTGGAAAAAAGTCAGAACTTTTCTTATTTCTGAAGAATTCAAACTTATTCCATGCGTTTTTCTCACTATCTGTCATAGTTATTATAAAATCGGCGTCTTGTACATATTAACAATATTATTTGTTTTGTGGTCCGTCAAAAAATCCTGCTTTTATGTATCTTCTCTGCACTCAATTTTGGAAAAATGTTTGACAGGAAAAGGAAACAATTTCCACTTCTGTCAAGACCTCGTCTTATAAATTGTTTCTTCAATCCTAGAGAAATTTCCATGGAAATATTTCTCCTATAAAAATCGCAATCGGCAATGAAGTTTTTCTCTCGAAATATTTCTGTCACTGCTTTCATAGGGAACAGAACATTTTAAGCGAAAATTTAAGTATTTTCTTTTAAAAAAATATTTTGCATAAAAATTTTACATTATTTGTTTACTAAAAGGTGAATGCAATCAATAAAAAACAGATGGAAACGTTGGTTGATTTAATACAAAAAAAAAAAACAGATATTTTTACCGGATATGGTACACTTGTAGCAAGAAGAGGAAGCAGGAAATAACCATGTTTTGGAAAACTGTGGACCTTGAGCTTAATATTTCAATTAAGTCAATATTTCCATGGAAGATGGTTAATTTTTTGTTTAATCTTAGTTTATAAATTATTATCAATTAATTTGTTTAGGTTTGGAGTGTTAAAAAAGTACCTACATATATAAAAAATTAAATATCAGAAAACCTTAAATTAATCTGCTGAAGAATTTTCGGGTGCTCGGAGGTTTGGGTTGCCTTCATGCTCAAAAAGTCAAAATGAAAACCAAGAACGTGTTTATATCTCCACCTAAAAAAAAGACAAAATTTCAGAAACCACAGATGAAAGTTAAGTGTTAAGCCAATCAGCCTTAATATAACAGGCGTTATGCCTGAACGACAAATGTCACTTATTTCAATTTGTATTACGAGAGTCGTTATACTTCACGTTACGCTCGGGGACAAGTGGCGTTTTGTGGAATGTAAGTTCTTTGTTCGACAAATTTCACTTAGTGGTATTATAACGGTCGTTCAAGTGCAGTTAAACGAGGCAAACGAGTGGAAATTTTAAAACGACTCTGTGTTAAATTCAACAAAAATGTAAGTTTAAATTGTTTTCTATAATTCTAAACCGTTAAATTATTTTTTTAAAACTTGTTTTTATTTCATAAAGGGTAAACATTACCCTTCCGGAGCAAAAGAAGAAGCTGGTAGAATTTATGGAAGGCAACCATGAACTCGCTACAAATTTCCGTAGAGGTTTTCACAAACGGAGGACAAGAAAAAAGAATGGGAAAATATTTCGAACACCTTCAATTCTGAAAAAGAGTGACAAAAAGTGAGTGCAATAATAAAATCATGGAAATCATTTTGTATGTACATATTTATATTTTATTAACAGTTCTGGTTTGATGCTAAATTCAAAGTCAAGCAGAAACTTATTTACAACAAAAACAAAGGGAAGCAACCAGTAGGGGTTCTTTCAAAAAAAAAGTTTTTAAACGAGACAGACAAAGTAATTGCTGATCTTCTCAATTTAAATAATATTGTTGATCTGGTATAGGAAATGCTTTTGGAGGGTCATCAGTTTCAACCATCGCCATCGTTGAGGAAGCACCTTCTGACAATACATTCGAACCTATGGTTAATTCATTCGAACAACTAAATGATTCAGTTGTCTAACCGAACGAAGGCAGAGACTCCCCACGTTAAAATAAAACCAATGATGGAATTCTACCCAACACAACTGGACAGAGTTTCTTGGAAATGTTGGAGCATCAAACTAAAGTCCAAGACAATCTGTACGACCATGAAGTTAAGGAATCTTTAAATAGGATTGAAAACAATCTTAAAGAGAGTGCCAGGTTCCAAAGAAAGAGGTTTTATTTAGAAGAGGAAAGATTAAAGCTAAACAAAGAAAAGATAAAACGAGAAGAACAACAACAAATGAAAGAAAATGAAATGAGACTCTCAGAATTAGAAATAAAACGAAGAAAGGTCTAACTTTTGGAACAACAGCCGGAACGTTCTGAATCTTAACTGAAAGTGCAAGATTTTACTTTTTTTGAATTTTTAAAAGACTACCTATATTGAACTAACTTTTAATAAAAATTATTTATTGTTTTTATAAAAAGTGTTTTCTTCTTGCTTTATAATTTCATGCTTTATCTTTAGTTTTCTAACGGTCGGTTTCTTATATTTACAACAATTGCACTTACATATTTCTAAGTTTAAATTTAAGTCATCATTTACATCTGGAATGTTTTCAATATCAATGGAATGTTGAATTATTGGTGGAATCCGATTTGAAATGAATGCAAATATTGTGCAAAGCCAAACAACAATTTATAATTTTGGGTTGATAGAAGTGATTTTAAGAAGTTGATAGAAGTTCTAAAATTGAATTCTTATAGGTTTACAATATTTGGTTGAAGTAGGGCGAGGATTTGTTCGAAATAAATTGTTCATTTGAATCCACTAGTAGGTACATATTGTTACCAACAAATTATGTTTTTACTCACACTATCAAAAGAAGATTGTTTGTGCAGAGGCTAGCTTACTAAACCCCATTTTCCAATAAAATTAGGTTATCAAAGGATGTTCCAGGTAGTTGTGACTTGTGAGAACACTTCCTTTTGAGATTCTGCTATACGAAGAGCAGTGTGGTGCAAAATACTTTTGAGGTCGATTTCAGCTGAATTTTCTGTCACATTGATGTCTTTTGGATAACACTCCTTAGCTAACCTATAGTTTGGTGTTGACAAAATCGTGTATTAGTAAATATTGATGTTTTGTAAACTTGGTTTTTGCAACCAGAGATAAGACTTTCTTAGAGTACAGGAGAATATTTCTTATTAGATACGTGTTTTGAAAAGTAAAAATAAATTTTATTTTCCTGCAAATCTTTGTAGATTTTTTGTCCTTTTTCGTTAAACTTCGATTTCTTGCACTCTCAGTAGAAAATGAGAATAATGGAAAATCCTACTTTTAGCATATTTTAGACGAGAAATTCCCATAAAATAGGATATATCCCACGATTTGGGACGAATAGAGTCTTTACTAGTTATGTTTACTTTTTAAGACCAATAATTATTAAAGGTATTGCATGTGTTCCTTTCCTCCTTCCCTAAAAACATATGCATATTAAGTTCGAAAATATATTATTTTCTTTTGTGTGTAATATATACATACCTACGTTTGGGAAAATTGTTTATAGAGCCTTTGTTTATTGCTATTTTAACCTCTAAAAGCATATATGTATGTATTACACTACAAAATCACCTGCTATAATATTATACTCTTATGCTCTCAGTTTAGTTGTATTAGTAATTATAAATGTACCTTATCGGAATGGGTTAAATCAATAAAACCTCGAAGCAAGTTATACCCATCACTTTATTCGGATTGAAACATGAGCTTAACACTGAATAATAAATATTTCGAACAAAGTTTCAAATGACCTAAATCAGTTTACAGACTGAGACTAAAATTGAAAATCGAAATTATTGTTTTCATTAAGTTCTGCCAACAGATGTGGTCGATGTCTAAGAAGACGATGTTGACGATAATTTCAAGTGAATTTAAAGGAGCACACATCCAGCCACATACTAAAGTTAGAGAAACTCATGTAAATTGACTTTAATTTGGTATTTTTGGGAGTGTGTGGAATTATTAGATATATGTTTTTACATACATACAATACAATGCTGTGAAAAGGAATATCGACTTACCATAATAATTATGGTAAGTCGATATTCCTATATGTAATATATGTAATTATTACAGATTAACTAAAGTTACACATAGTCTCAAATTCAACTACAGATCGAGTTGGTTATTTCAAGATCCACTTGTTTGAAGGAGGTCAAGTTCGAAGTAGCACATTTACTCAATTGACAAAGTTTAAGTAGGTTGTACCCTTTTTACAGAAATGCTCTTAGTTGATTTTCCCCCTGGTCACTACAAAGAACCAAGAAAGTAAGGCGTTTAAAATTCGTAATGTTTGCTAATCAAGGACATAATAAACCTCACCAAACTTATCAAGCCTAAAGATCACATAATGTGATATCACATTGTGATCTGGAGCCGAATTGCAGCTCCAGTGACGGAGTAATGAGCTTCGGGAAGATGGCATTCGTAGTGTAGCATATCGTCTCTCTTTCGACAAAGAGGATTGCAAAAGATGGGTTATTTTTTATCAGTGGAGCAAAGACTCTTGGGTGACAAAAGCACTCCACTATCATTACCAAATTCTGTGTAAGAATAAAAAACAAAATTACCACCTATGAACAGTTTCATTAAAAGGTTCAGTCTGAACGAAGAGGGTTCTTTATTATACTCTTGGGCATAGACTTGAAGGGACTTAGTTATGTCAACCGCAGTTCCTGCTCCGTTGCAATTAGCTGTCACTTTATCAATTTTGGAAATTCCTTGCTGGAAATTTGGCAATATGGTTTTGTCCAAATCGTGACACCTGGACATATGTACCTACATTCTGCCATTACATTTTTTTATATAAGTAAAAATAAATTTAAAATACAGCGCAACACGGTTATAAGAAAGTCTTAAAATCCAAGAAATTTCTTTATTATGTCCGAATTTTTCTTTTATAAAAACTTCGAATATGAATTATAGGCTGAAAAACATTTTCACAATATGAACAATTGCACATTTTAATCACAACTACAAATTCGTATCTATTGAAAAGAGCACTGAATTCTTAAATACTTTTTCTGTGACGAAAGGAGGGAATCAATACCCCGTATAGATATTCTGACTTGGGGGGATTCCCAGCATTTTATTTTGTGTTTAGATTGCTTATGACCAGGGATAAGATTTTGTACAGCTAAAAACATTTAAAAAAGGCAATTCAATTAAAAAAAAAACTTTTAACTACCCCACATTTTTTTAAATTTTTAGGAAACAACCACCTGCTATTGTTCTTTAACAACATCTTTAAAGAGCTAAAAGATTTCTCTACTTCTCAGAGACGAGTGGACTACAATTGAAACGCTCAACATCATCCACTTCAATATTTGCATGGAATTCATTATCATTAGTTGCTCCAATCTCTCAAGTCCTTTCTTCGCAGAAAATAAAATTAAAACTTCTCAAAAATATCTGTTGCCTTTCGTTGTTCTTAAGTTACTCTTATTGGTTTTGTCTCAAATTTAAAGGATTTCTCCAATCGTGTTTCCTTAATTTAAAAAAAAATAAAATCAGGTACCTACTTTTAGAATTTTGAAAAAAACCATCTTCAAATTAACTCTTTTCTGCAGGCTTCCAAAAATATGGTCTTTGGGGTCTACTAAAAATCCGAAATTGGTTTCAATACAATTTTGACAAATCTGGTTCCTAGAATCTAAATCCGTCATTTCTAGAGAGATGTCTGTGTGTGCGTTTACGCATACATTCGTACGTTCGAGATACCATTTTTCGTGAACGATATTTCAAGAACGAGACGAGGTATCGACTCCAACTAAATTTTGAACGACAGGTTATAACTTCAAAAGAAGCTGAAAGGACTTTCACAAAATTTTGTGAAAGTGACATTAAGCATTTGAACCATTTTTTCATAAAATGTGCTGCTTCAGTTACAAACAGCAACACTTTTTCTCGTTACAAGTTACAAGTAAATATAAACTACATTTGCATCTTTTCGCAAGGGCCCGGTAATCGCATTTGAGACGCTGCGCCCTGCTTTATCTGTTGTCTCGTCTATGGATACGAATGTGTCGTCGCTAGTTTTAACATGCATCTTGGCATACCTGCACATATGTATACATATAGTTTTTCGAAACGTTGCGTTGACTGGCCTGGAACTCTTTTTTTGTACGTATTTCCAATAATGCCTTGCCTTGAATTCTGGACAGTTGACTTTGTGTATAAACGGACTTATAAGTCGCATGCTAAACACATTTTAGTTAGATCTGCATTAAATTCATTTTTTTTTTCAATCCTACTGACAAGATATTTTAAGGCTTAGGTTTCCAATCAAGAGTCGAACTATTACCTTGTCAAAAATTCTCTTCGCCCAGTTCTTTGAAAAGGGATGTGCTTATAGAACTTAAAGTATTGCACTTTTCTGCACAAAGCCCAGTCTTCAAATATTTCATAATCATCTTCTGAAAAATAATTTTTTTTTTGGTTACATTTACATTATTTATCAAATTAGTAGTTTTGTTATTTTAACTTAAGTTAAATGTGAAATTGAAATGAAACATATCTGATAGCTGTCACCTTTTAACATTTTCTAATTAACTTCAAATTTTTTTCTAGAGACCAAAAATAAGATTTTAAACTTAAATTTAAATAGAAAAACTAATTGTACTCACACACTATTGGGCCATTTTAACTGTCAAATATTTGTGTTCTGCATTCAACTCTGACTGTGATTATCAGCTTTCAAGATTTGAATGTCCTGGTCTATTTATGTATTTTGAAATCTGCAAATGAGATTAGAAATTAATTTTTAGACTTATTTCGAATTTCAAAAATATTGGAAGAAAATCTTACACAGCACTAATTCTCTACCCAAATGAGCATTTTAGTTGCTAAATACCTTTTCCCTAACAAAACATAATAATAACAGAGAAGGTAGAGGATATTGGAACCGGGTTTAATGTTTGTATTTCAGTTATATATTTGAAAATTATATGACTCGTTCACTTGGATGCCAAGGTAAACATTTGAGAATATATGTATACCTAACCTACTCCCTTAACCTAAGGGGGATTCTGGTTCATTTTAAGTAGCAGACATATATACACATACATAAATATAAACTCACCTTTTTTAGTCCTAATTATTCCATAAAGGATCGCTGAACATTTAAATCAAAATCAGGGTGTGTATAGGTATATCTTACCTATGTATGCATAGTATTGAAGAAAATTAGGTATGCTTTCTGGAACATCTGGTTGGTGTTTCGAATATCGAAGATTTTATAGAGAATAATATAATTGAGTGATTTAAAGTGAAATTTGGTGCTTCAGGGCAGGATATATGAATGATGGGGTTCTTCATCCTATAAAAATATTAGAAAGGATTGCAATTAATTTATTTTAAGCTAAGAATTTTTGGGAAGGTATAGATGTTAGATATATTATTTGAAATTTTAGACATATTGGAAATTTTAAAGGGAACAACCACAATCAAGACATCAAAATCGGGTTATTAATAATTTCGTGCTAATGGTTAATATGTATTCAATAAAAAAGATTTGGATATTACATCCCGCGATATTTCCAGAAGGCTGAAAAACACGATCGTATTAAACGGATAAGGATAAGAGTGGGTCCCGTAAACCTCGACGACATTTTAGTTTCAAAAATGGGTTTGATATCTCAATCGAAGTACTTGATATTATGTTCGAGGTAGGATTTCTAGAATACGCCCCATAGACATTCAATGACTTACGGAGGAGAAAACCACAAACGGGGATAAAACAATTCCTAGGATGAATGATCAAAACGTCCTTGAAAATGTAAAAACGATAGTTCGAAAGCTTATTTTCAAGTTGCTGTGACTTGCGATTACAAGATTCCAGCATAAATATTTCAATACTTTACTTTCTGAAGGAGGCACTTAAAGGATTTACTCATGTTAACAGACCGTTTTAATCCTTTGATTCTGATTCGGGTCATTACTGTTAAAACGAGATTTTGTCATTGGCTGGGTTCATTATTTTTTTAAAATGAAGTTTTCCGAAGAAGACAGTCCGAACCAGAGCCGAGTTCCAGATGGAAGTCTTACGGCCCCGTATATGTGAGAAAGGACGACTTCAGAAACGATACAATCTTGAACGGTATGCAATCTACCTTGAAGCAGGTATCGTGAAAAATTAAGCTCGATAGACTGCGATGGGTAGGTGTCATAGCTAACATGAGCGATGAGGAACTGGCTCGGACAGTTTTTTGTAGTACATTCAATGGCAGGTGACAGCAATTAATGCGAACTGTCAAAGCTGCCTCTTTTAACTAATTTCAGGATGGTTGAAGAAGTCATTCCCAACCTAAGACTTTCACTAGCTCCTCTTCCATCAATCCAAATCACGACTTTGCTTTCTCTAGAAATTCCTTTCCAAGGATAGAATTCCCCTTCGACAAAGTGAGGGTGCCACTCCAGACCCCACACAATTGCAGAGGTGTCTTTTTGTTTTTAGGTAGTTCATTCATTCTTCGTTATATTTTGTGGAGAAGAAGTCCAAACTTTGAAGACATACATATTGGGGCCATATGAAGTGTGCTTCAGTGAATTGCAAAATGGTCAGCCCACCGAAAAAGTGGAAGCAGCGCTACTGATGAACCTATAGGTGTCACTCTTGCTTCAGTAGCAAAAAAATCTGCAAAGTACCTATAAAATGTGGGTCAAAGGGTCTTAATCCGTATTCATCCCAAAACATGCTTATTAATTGTCAAAATAAAATGAGGTAAGTTTGGACCAATACTTTACCCATCAATCAAACGCTATGGACATTCCAAGTTCATTCAAATATGTGTCCAAAATTTCAATAAAACTGTTAGCCGTTGTTCTACTTGTGTCCTTGTGGCTTCAGCAAATAGATATTTATAATCATTTACCTTCGAACTAGCACCAGCTTTCAAGGAGGAACATTTCTCGGAACCTGCAACAATTCGAACACAAAAGACAATATATATAGGTTCTAGCGGAATTTCATCTATTTACCCTCCTTCGACAAAAGATGGATGCAAAAGTTACAGCTATATCGCCAAAAACAAAAAGACGCCATTCTTTCAATCCACGTGCATAAAGTTTTACTTACTTACATGTTGTCATTTGTTTTGTTCGTGTCACCTACCGCTATACTAGTATGACTACCACTACCACTACCACCAGATCCCAGCATTCAGTTCCACTGTTCCCAGGACCACGACCCACCTTTATCCCAACATGGAATCCAGTTCAACAAAAACAAAACAAACACATACCCAAAATGACTTCGAGGATGACAACGAGGTTCAAGTCATTTGTCACTGACATACAGCGTCACACAGGGGGGGGGGATTGTGGAGTACGGCAGCGAGCGTGGCGCTCACCTTTGGAATAATAAACAGATGAGCAGCGAGGCTTAGTCCTTATACTCTTGTTGTTTCACGAACAAAAGCAGACCCCCCTCCCCACTCACTCTAACGAATCCCAACTGACGAGGACGTTCGACCCCCTCTGCCACTATGAAGCAACATTTAAACCCCGAGAAAAGTTTGGTATTTCTTCTATTCCCTTGCCCCTCTCCTCGGCGACGACGAAATTGGACGGAGACCTAAAATAAGATGCAGCTTTTTTAAGCTAAACGAATATGGCTGAGCGGAATAGTAAATTAGTTGTATGTGAGGGTGTTTACAAATTGTAAATAGCTTACTTTGCGTTTCAAGCTAAAAAAAAAGAGCTAACGCACAGCATAACATTGGAACAAGATGAAGAAGAATCTATGAGGACCGGGCTGAGGGTATAGAGATAGATAGACAGATACGAGCATAGGTAAGATGTGGAAACGGAAAGGTGATCTGATCGTGAGTGAGAGAGTGAAAATGATGCTGACATTTTTATTAGCAAAAATGTGTACATTATTTGTATATATACTATGTATGTGTATGTATCTATGTAGATATGCGACCCAATGATAAAAAATAAGTGAGTCTTTTGACTTAAGGATTTACTTTAACCAGTGCCGGATTTAGGGGATAATAATTTGAAAATATAGTGTGTGGTCTTCTTTCCAATCATTTTACTTTCAAATTTAATTGAAAAGTAAAAACAACTATATACCATACATACATTCATACATGTGTACCTGTACAGTACATACTATTCCAGCTCCATTTTATTGGTTTTGTAATTGCAGCTGTCAATTGTGTTTATATTTCAAATTTTTCGCAAAATTTTATCGGCCTTATTTCGAATTAAAACAAGCCTTGGAAACATCCTAATATGGTATAATTTAATTTTCAAAAGGGTATTTTAAAAAATCTGACCTATTAGAGAATTTAAAAGGCAAAATTCGAATTTGGAAATAAAAATCATTGGAAAATTTGAATTTTATTGAAAAGTGTTTTTTGCATTAGGACACGGTGTTTCTCTTAAATCACTTATTTTCACCTTTATGAGAATCTAGATCCGCTACTGACATTAACAGAGTATAGATATTTGTAAAAGCACATAGGTACATCGTTTCTTGTGACTTTTCTGTGACTAGACATATTCAAAGTAATGAAGATTTTGAAAAAGTCATACTCAAAATAGTCCAGTCAAAATAGACATTAAATTATGAAAACTTCGGATCCCATGTGCGAAGCCAAAAAGTTATTCAAGGTTTTGGTTTAAAAAATTCAAGTTATCAGCTTAAAACTTTTGAATGGTAATACTATAAAAAGTTGTGTGCTTTGGCGTCGAGATTAAAAATTTTAAAGTCATTAAATCGATAAATCTATGATAGACATACAAAAAGTGTAGGTTTGTGTAAGTTGTCAATGTGTCATATATGACATCATGATACATTTTTGGATTACCATTTAGCTTGATGGTTGAAATTGGAGTTAAATATTGATGGTTACTTTTGTTTTCTTCGCTAAGAAGTTGCAAGAATTTTGTTCACCACTTCTGATGTTGCACAATAGAAATATTTCATGTTTGCCGTTATTTAATTGCTTTTTATTAACAGTGCAATAGTGACATAGTCGATTTTAGGTGCATTCCTCCTCTCAAACTATATTCAGTATTAGTTTTTGAAAAATTTTAGAGTAACATATCAACATAAATATAAAATCGTGTGTATACAATTAATTCCCGATCTCTAAAAGTATTTAAAAACGCAAGTGATGGCAAATATCCCTCCCGAAATGTGCGAAAAAGTGATTAGAAATCACCAACCTGAACCTCAAAGTCATCATAAATGCTTCGAATCTTTCCGAGGCGTCCATGATACCTATGGTTTTTTCATATTTCGAAAATAAAAAATAAATTACCTTGTATAAAACACTTAAAAATTGAATTCCCAAGAAATGTCGGAGTGGATCAAATTTTCAAGATGCTGTAATAATAATATTTTCAGTTTCTACAATGCTTTTTCGAGCTCCAAACTGAATAGGATGGCTGCAGGATATCAACCTGGCTTCTAAAATCCTTTGGTCATACATAGTTCAGCTGGTGTTATGTACTGCTTAGTTGTGTCAAGTGATTCTAGAACTTGATGAGCTCTTTAAATGCCATTCAAGTCTGAAAAAAATTAAAAAACTGTTTTAAATCTCTAATAAATGGCTCAAGATCCTATTTGGTAGAATTTGTAACTTTAAACAAATTCCCACACTACATCGCACTCTTTTATCCACCCACCACTTCCCCATGTGTATACATATATGTATACGTGAATACATACAAACACACACATTGTATATTATAATATCGCGATTTGATGGAAAATTTGCAATTATTATGATTACTGCCGGGCATTTGTGCTGAAATTGGCAACATCAATTATATAATAGCGAGTACTCGAGACCAGAAACCGTTAAGAGCGATTGTCCAATTGCCAACTCAGTCCGCGTATACACTGCCACACACACGTGACAGGAACTACCTACATACATCCATATAGATGATGGAATAAAATATGCGTGGGCGTATCTTTAGCTACATGCCTCTATTTCCATTGTGAATGTATGTGAGTACTCGTATGCACAATTAAGTAGAGATGCTTTGTAATTGATTTTAATTGTGTTAAACAGATTTGGGGTGAAAAGGGGTATTTGTATTAATTTTAGATAGTGACAGACAGACAGAGGGAGAGAGAGATAGAGAGACTGACCTGAATCCTGAATCCAGCTAAATGCTTCTGGCTATAATGGCTTGGCATGTGTTAGGCTGGGCCTTCTGCTATTCCAAAGTTGTTTGCGACACTCACACTGGAAATTTGTAAATGTAGATAGATACGGTCGGGGAGGAAAATAATATTAAACAAATGTTTGTCTATTTGTATATGTTTGCAATCTTGATACCTGCGCTATGCCCGTTGCCGTGAGCTACTTTAATGACCGGTAGCCAAAGTGCGAGCTATGAAACTTTGGATTGTAATTTTTATCGGAAAATTTCCAATTAGATATTAGTAGATAATTTGAACCTCAAGGCATGAACTATCGAATTGATGAGAATAATAATAATTTGGAGATACTGAATTATAAGTAAAAATTAACGGAGTATTTAAGTTGATAGAATTTAATGAGATAGCTGTAGAGTGTGTATGTGTATGTGAATATAGACTCACTGTGGAAATAACCTGAAAACGTAATTTAATTGCATCAATTTTATAAACACACCATTTCGATCATTAAATACTACACCCTTTTTATAGAAAGAAACTCCGCAGATTTTCTAGCGCCTCAAACTTCAAAACAAATTATTTTTAAAATGCAGCACTTCAAGAATTGCAAGGACCTCAACTGAGTGACCTATCACATGTTAGCTAATGATCATTAAAATCACGGTTTTTTATCACATACTTCAAACGTGAAAATGAGCCTTGTTACTGAAGATGGGTTTTCGACGAAAATTCGAATATCAAAAGATGACAGCTGCCCAAATATTGAGTTATTCAAAATGAAATCTTTTATTAGAAATCTGTCATAATTTGAAGTTGATTCGAAAACTTCCAACTTCATAAAGTTGGATCTTAACGTATTTTTAGATAAATATATCCATTGTTTCCTTTTTAATTTTTATACTTTTAATTAATGTTACTTAAAGTTAGAGTTACAAGAAAAACGATACTAGAATAGGTATCGCTGTTAGAAAAGCAAATATGGAAGTCAAATTTAGAGGTTTTGAATAAAGCACACAGAACTAATAAAAAAACATTGTTTCACCAAACTGGCATATATTCAAGGCCTTATGTTGACATTTTGACAGCGTTAGTGTCGTTTTACACTTAAATAAAGTTGAATGATTTAGACATTTTTTTAGTTAAATGTCGCTAGTCGATGTGTCCTCGGAGATACGTTATTAACAAATAACACAATACATAATGTACTTACGTTTTTTTAATAGAAGATAACCATCTTAGTTTTCTTTTTAGTATTATTTATACCAGAAATTTTACATTTGACATGACCTGTATTGACTTCAATCTCAAATGCCATAAAATGAGCATTCGTATATCTTATAAGTTAGACCCTTGACTAAGAGAAGATGCTTTATCTGATTTCAAGGATGTTTCAATTTTTTTTTTTTTTTTTTTATGTAACTGTAGTTGAATTTGTATAAAATTTTAAGCACTTTCAGTTTTTAATAACACAACCACAACTGGAATGCAATTATCTTCGTGCTCAAATGTGAAAAACATTACATAAAGCCGCTATCCTTAAATAATATACACATGCACATTCCCCCACATACCCTCTATAAAGCTCCAAACAAAGTA
Organism: Scaeva pyrastri; assembly: GCA_905146935.1. Classification (NCBI taxonomy): domain Eukaryota; kingdom Metazoa; phylum Arthropoda; class Insecta; order Diptera; family Syrphidae; genus Scaeva; species Scaeva pyrastri. Next base: position 80,852,217 of record LR989927.1, read on the forward strand.
TATTCACAAGCACAAGAGAAGACTCTCTAGACTCTCCAATCTCCATACCACAGTTTTATTAATGGCATTAAAACTTTAATTGCAATAAAGAGCCGCTACTGATGCATACACTCGTCCCAACTAGATACATTATGGATATTTTACTTACTGTGCATTATGCACAAGTACGAATATTTTTGTATGGATGTAGTTGTGCCTACGTATATAGGACTTACCATCACCACTACCTATAGCGATGACCACTTAAATGAACATTCAAAAGCATTTGTGCATAAAAAGCCATTGCACTTAATGTCCAGATTATGAGGCAAGTGATTCTGAGAAGAAATAAAAAATACAAAAGCACTTCATGTTCATTAAAATGTGCTTTTGGTTTGGTCAGAAAGCCACCAAGTGGCGCGCGTTCAGAGTTCAACCTAACTTTTGACCGTTCGTTCGGTTTATAGTGGTTTGCAACAAAGCCCTAATAGCTTTTAAGGTCTATTATTAATTTTCTATAAGTTTATAATTATTATTATTCTCGGAATTTTGTTTTTAATTTTTGATTGAAACACAAATAAAATAAGGAAATATTATTTAAATGTGCATATTTCTTACACTAAAAAAATTGCAACTATGTTGTAGGTACATAATTCAGGAACTAAGGTGTATTTTCATATTTTAGGAAATACATAATAATTTCCCATTTATTACAGTTGCCTAAGACATTACAAACAAAATTCCTGTGAAAAGTTTAGCACTCCACTAAAATTTCAAACCTGGTATTCCAGAGATATAACCATTACCAATCATCCTAGTATACTTACTAATATTATAAATGTGAATGCTTGGATGTATCGATGTACAGTACATACATATGAATATACGGTTGATTTTTTGTTTCTCAATAACACCAGAATGGCTGAACGGATCTGGATTAAATTTGACAGAGATAAATTATAAATAAACAGACTTTTGAATCAACTCCAATACAACTGTTAATATGATGTGCTTTTCTATTAAAATCTGTCTGTAAACACCTGATAACATTCGTTTGATTCGCTATTTATTATGTATAATATAAAAACATTAATAAATGCTAAGTTTTCAAAGTACAATGGGAAGTCATCTTATTAGTGTGGGTCACAGACAGCCTCTTTTTTTAATATCTTACCAAATGTTAATTTTTAGGAAATTAAGATGACAATCTAATGTCAAACGGATGTTCTGGAAATACTGTAAAAGAATTTATGGTTAATACATGTCTTTTTAATCCTTTAAACTTTTCTAGTTATAATATAAACTTTTGTGTACATTCTTAAGGTCTTTCAATGCTGCCGTCTATTCTTATGGTCATGGTTACCTTTAATCATAGAAACAGAACAGAACAGGAGCCTAAATCTGGTGAATACACTCATTGATTATTTTGTCATGAACTCCTAAGGTTATGTCTCCATTTACCTTTCCTAGAACTTCTGTAAATAGATTATATCACTTGTAAACACTTTTTCAAAATGCTAAAATTTCAAGTGAGCACTTAATTTCATCTTAAAAAAATAACCAACATTCATTTGACAGCTGAATAACGTCAAGACAAAAACTTCCTTTGCTGAAACAATCCTTACAACATAGAAAAACATCGATTGAACATAGTCAGGCTGGTCATGAGACGAAATCCGACGAGACTTCATAGTGTCATCTTTCGTCTAAAATTTTTGAACAATACACCTTCAAAGTAAATTTCAAACTCTTAGCCGTTTTTGAAGATGATTTTGACCTCGTTTATGACCTCGAATAAAATCAACAAACCACCACACGAGACCAACACGAGACGAAGACTTTTATCTTGTGATAAATGTTGAAAATTCAACTAATTTTTGTTTACAATTTTTAAGTTGACAAACTATGAAAAGAGTGATTGTGAAATTTTGTGTGACTGGATGCATTTACCATTATTGAAGTAGGTACATTAAGTTCCTGGACACTTAGTTAATAAGCAAATCTGGGGCTCGGAAAATCCAAGAATGATTTTGTTTTTGGGGCTGCATTTGTGATTGGACCTTTACTTATTCGAAAATAATGCTATTTCAAACGTTAAGGGTATTGGAAGATATTGATCGAAATTTGGAGAAATAGGCGATCACAATTATTGACATACGAGATCTTGTAATTGAACACCTCCAGACTTTCAAGACTTTAAATATGCATTTTTTTAAAGTTCTTCTTTTTCATGAAAAGGATATAATATGTGCTGCAACCTTAATCGTGGCACCCAATTGGCTGGCATTGTTTAATGTTTTCCATTGCTAATAGAATAGATACTTTTCTCTTTACCATGAAATATATATCTATTTATTTCTCTTCGAAAATACATAGATACTCAATTTATCAATATCAAAAATAAATTGGAAAACAGTGGTACTAAGACCAAAGCTCCTCTAGTTTGTGGAGCAAAACTCTCCCAAGGTAAAGGCACCTATACACTCAATTTCAATTCGATTTCGATCGTGCAATTATCTTCCCTCTCGTAGTTAATTAAAATAAATCTAAATACTTCCACCGAATTGGCTCCCACAACACAATATCTGCCTGTCTATTTATTTGCAAAATAAAATTCCCACGTCAACGGCATGTTTTTCAAATCAACGTTAAAAAAAGAAAAAAAAAATTTAAAATAAATCTAAAGAGCACATTCATTTCGTTTGTCCATGGCTGCCATATGTGTTTAAATTATTCAATATCCATATATGTATGTTTGTTTGTGTATAAAATATGAAGTATATACATATGTGTGTACAGTATATATGTTTATATATACGAATAGAAAGACAGGAAAAAAATCCTCTCTATTTCATTCTACAAACAGACACTGGAATCTGGTAACTAAATTTATGCACCAGCGAACCACTTTACTCCGCGCAATCAAAAAACGAATAGAATAATTTATATTGTGCCTTACAAATGCATCCATTATCCATGCGGTCCTTTTTTTTATTTTTGCTAGGCAAATTTGTATCCCGGAATATTGTGGGGCTCCTCATCGTGCCACCAGGATAGTCGTTCGTATTCGTATTCGTACATATTCCATATCCTCAGCGCTCGGCTCGCTCGATAGTAACAAAAACTTAAATCGACAACTTAAAACGCTTCGCAACAGTAACGAATACAAAATAACTGAATAAACGCACATAGTATACAAAACAGGGCATACGAGTATACAGGCAGTTGCTCTTGCTGTTGGTGGATCCAGCCAGATCCAAAACCAGGAGCCCGGTACCCGGCACCCGGCATGAAATACCCAGCAATACAACATACATACATATGTATGTAGGTGCTTTCCGGAAATGGGAAATTTTTCTGTAATTCTGTTATTCAATTTGTACAGGAAGTTGAATTTAAACCATTTACTCCCACACCTCTGTACAATCTTTGGGATTTGGGCAAAAAAAAAAAAAACATATTCGCAAAATAAAATTCACGACTCGGTACCAGGTAGGGACTTGCAATTCTGGATGCAAAGATTCTCTTTCAATTATAGTTGAAGTTGATGTTGATGGCTTTGTGCATGAATATGGGCCTAGACATTAAGGAACGCCTGACGCCTAACATATATTTAAATGTTAATTCAATTAAAAAAAAAAACAAGAAGGTATACACAATGAAAATCCAAAATCCTAAATTTTTTATGGAATTCTAGTGTAGATGTACAAATCTGAAATTTAACTATTAAACATATAAACATGTCCGCAGCGGATACATGTAAGAAAGTCAATTCGATCAGTCCAATGTTCCCAACTTTTTCAATAAATCTGGACACATGACATCAATGGTGACTTAAATATTGGCTTCCAGTGATTCAAGAGTTGCTGGATTTGTCGCCATTAGCAATTGACTTAACATAGCCCGATAGAAAGTAATCGAGAGGTCTAAAGTCGCTCGAAGGAAGTGGCCAGTTAACAGGTGCACTTCTGGAAATAAGGAATTCGGCTTCAGCATTAAACACAATTCTGCGGTGAAAAGAGGGTGAGTGCGACCCACACTGATAACTTCCCATTGTACTTTGAAAAAATGGCATTTATTAATTTTTTTTGTTACAATAAATAGCAAACTTAAAAAAAATAGGTATTATGTGCTTTTGACACTTTTGGGTAAATGTTGGTTTTTTTTTCGTACTAAAACTCTTGATTCAATATTTGTCAAAATTGTACCATAATATTAAAACCAATGTCATTGCCCACTCTCGAGATATTCGAGTCAACATATTTTTACCAATTTTTGATAGTTTTTTATGTACTTTTTTATTTTTTGCAAAAAAACTGTCAATTGAATTTTTTGCTTCATTGAAGATTGGAGCTCCATTTTTTTTTAGTTTTTCAATTTAATGGATATTTGCGACGAACCAAAATTTTCATTTTTTTAAATTACTATAGTGAAAAAACCTTAAACCGAATTTGTATGAAAGTCCTTTCTGCGTCTTTCGAAGTTATAACCTGTCGAACAAAATTTAATTGGAGTCGATATCTCTTCTCGAACGTACGATACGACGTACAAACGCACACACATACATCTTTCTAGAAATGACGAAAATTTCAAACCCTTGCTCTTTGCCTTTTCGATTTCTTGTCTTTTGAATATTTATTTTTCTCAATTTTGGTTCAATTATCCTAATAAAAAATATTTAAAAAAATAAAATGCATGACTTCACTGCCTCCTATATTTCACAATTTGAAACGTAATCTTCACTATAATACTTTTAAAGCGAATGGATTGCTTGTCAAGCGGGGGTAGTGATTAGGATTGGGACCAATTTATCAACGACTTCTTACTGCTGTAATCAGAGGGTATAACGTCACAGAGCCACAAATGATATTGTGAAGGAATATTTTCCTGAATCGTGTAATCTTCCGTTTTGGCCAGCAAGAATGATACCCTACCTTTGGGACAACCAAAAGCCGCGGGTTAAGGTACATATGTCAAAATTTGAAGGCATAATACCGAAATTTTCTTGAAGTTTTCATTTGTAGAATAACTAGGTATAACTTCACAATTGGTCTAATTTTAAACAATTGTAAATTAAGACATGACCAACGTTGATTTTTTTTGTTTTTAAGGAATTTTTGGAAATAGGGTTTGAGCAAAATACCTTAGGAATAAAGAGAAGCTTTTTGTACGTGGGTTCGGTTTTATTTTGTCCAATTAATATATGATCGGAATTTTTTGCTGATACAACTCGAACTTAATGTCAATAATGGCCTCATTTAATGTCAAACCGTGCCTTTATAGTCCGGTATGTACCTATAGGCTTAACAAAACCAAACGATTACTAAAAATAACTTACATTCTATAAACGCAGTAGATGATTTCCAGCTGAATGGACAAGGAACACATCAAAGAAAACTCAACACATTGTTTCAATAATTGAAGTCGGTGCCACCCGCCGTCAACCATTCGTCGTGTCGTCGTCGAAGTCGTAGTCGTAGTTGCTGCCACCTTAATCACCACCGCCACCGCCGCGTTACCACAACATCAAATAAAAGCCTTGTAATTTAAGTTTAATTGAGAACTGTGGATATCTATTTTGTTGTTGGTTTTTGCAGTGCTTCTATTAAAGAAGTCGGTACTCACTGGTCCCATTTCGTTCCATTTCATTAGGACTACCACCCACTCCACTAACAAGCACAACGGGGAGATTCGTCTGGTCTGATAAAAATGTAATATCCATCAAAATGAATCCACAAAAAAGTAAAGCGGTCTGCTGGTTGGACTGTGCGGTAGCATCATCCCTTGCATTTTGCTGTATACATTTTTTTTTTTTTGAAACTGTGGAAATTGTGTAAAACGATTTTGGGAGCAGTAAGTTTTTGGGGTTTTAGATTGGATGGATAGGGGAGGTGAGGAAGAATTTTGGTTTTGGTGGCTAAGAAAATTGTTTTATTAGAACAAAGCGGTCTATGATAAAAAGGGAGTGGTTAGGGGTATTGGTGTTTTGGGGTCGACAAGCAATAGAACTTAATGAAGACAAGAGAAATAAGAAAGATTTTATAATTTTTGCTATTGGTGTTTTTTTTTTGTAACCATATTTGGACACAAATTTCATAACTTAATATGAGTTGTTTATGATCCTTCTTTCGGATACGATAAACTTTATGAACTATGAATGGTAATGTTTGCCACCAAGTCCAGAGTATGTTTTTGGGAATGTATATATTTTAAATGGGCGTAGGAGAACCCTCCATTCGTTCAAAAAACTAAATGTTTAAAGGATAAATATTGAAAAACCAAAGTTTCGAAAATACTTGAAAGGTCCAAAAATCAAGAGTTTATTCCAACAAAAAAAAAAAAGGATTATTGATGACAAAAATTTACAAGAAAGGTTAATGAAATAAAAAATCCAAAAAACCGAAGTTTCAAAAGACAAACTGTCAAATTAGGAAAGATTTGACTAATCGATAAAATAAAAAATTGACTTGAACAGTAATGAATATTGTGAAGCAGCGTTCTTCTATAACGATTAACGACGGAGTTGACGTGTGTTGAAAAAAAAAATTAAGGTCCCTTAACATTGTGAAGGGTTTTCCTAAAAGAAGTTTCATTTTAAATTTGAGCAGTTGTCACTTTTGACATTTTATATACGCCTTGGAATGGAAACGGAACAATACACGCCTCAATTGTTAAAATTCACTAAAAATGGTGAACATGTCGCGGTCACATTTTGCAAAACTTAATCACTAAACTTTGATCTGTTGGGATTAGTTAGTGATGCCAAGAATTGAAACTGTGTGCCTTGCTCAAGAACTACTATGGGAAAAGCATGACTGCTGTAGCTCCCGTAGTGTTGAAGAATGCCCAGGTTCGTCATCGATCTTTGGAATTCGGCATTCGACACACGATATGACTTAGGTTTTAAGGTTCTGTTAACAGAAGGACTCAAACCGGTGGATCACTTGGCAATTTCGTTTCTTCGCTAAATGTGGGTCCGATCTGGCAAAATTAAGGAATGATTTTCTAAATGTTTTTACGAATCGATTCTGAGTTGAAAGGTTTAAGAAAGTGGATTTCAATTTCTGTTTAAAATTGTATTTATTTAATATTGAGTATACATATGTACATTTTGTAGATACAACACATTTATCACAATAGCATGGCCTTAACATATCCGCAAAGAACAAGTAAACTCAACAGATTGATAAGTTAGTTGTTGTATAACTGCTTGTGAAGGATTTTTCTGCAAAGATTAATGATTTTAAAATGTGGTTAACAAATGCGTTTGGTTGGGTTTATTTTCTCGAAGTATGCATGAACCAGTCCAAACATTCCCAAATAAATCACTTAAACGTCCATTAATACACTTCCTCACTGAGAGTCCTGATTACCTTCATTACCTCACCGTCATGCTATGCGTCGCCTTCGTCGGCATCGTCGTCGTCGCTGCCAACCGAAAATCGACCGACCGACCGACCGCCATATCTTATTTTAGATCATTTCTTTTCTTAAAACACAATTATTCTTCATTTTAGGCTTTAGGTTATTTGAGTTAGGGACTGCGTAGATTAATACAATACATCTTGAGTAGATTTTAGCTTCTTTGTGCTGCCACATCCTGGCTTCCTTCTCATCCTCATTCTCATCTCATAAGACTTATGTTAATAAATTTAAGTTCCCTTTTTTGCTATCCCATCACCATCACCATCAACATCACCCATACACTCCCCGCCCCGCCCTGCCTCGCATCACACAATGATGGTCTGTTGTGATAATCCCAAAAAGAGATATTCTTTGTTCCGTTCTTTTAAGCGCTCGCCGAGTGAAAAATTTAATTAATAAACTTGGACTATTAAGAAATTCATTACGTTGAATACATCTTCATTACACACGAAAAACATGGCTGAAAAATACTATCATCCCGTACTATGTATCTCTTAATGCATCGATTTATATGCAAGGATAATTCCATCTTAAATCTTTATTAGCTTGCTTTAGCAGCGAGCGTAGTAATTCGAATTTTTGCCTCTGCTGGTTTCTTTCCCCAATTTAACTCAAAGAAGAAGATACTTTGGTGGGCATTTTTCTATATACTCGTATACCTAGATACTATAGGTAAGGTAACTTAATACCTCCATAGGTATCTGTATCCTTGTATATCTACATACATATACAATGTACAAGTTGGTTGGAATTCTTAAGATTAATTTATTTAATTTGGATATTGTACATCATAGTAAAGGGAAAAAATGAAAAATCGGGGAATTTCTTTTTACAAATTTCATAACAAAAATGTGTTCTAATTCGGAAGTTTGGAGAAACATAAATCGTTTAGGCTTATCCAAACATATCTGGTTTCATGTGGTTGGACTCTAATAAATTATAAAGGTATTTTTTGCAAGTTCTTTTGAATGTTTATCTGACCCGTAGATCAACAACATCTTGATCGATGTTTTCGTAACATAATTAAAAATGTACTAAAAGCTAAAAAAATATCAAAATCTTACAACTAACTTACTGGCTTACTTACTGTTTGTTTCTTTTATACTCAAATAATTTTGCCATACAAAAATCAAATCAAATAACTTCATCAAATTGCAAACTCCTACTTTTTCTTTGCTCAACAAAACATAAAGGTTCTAATTTTTCAAAAAAAAAACACAATGTCCTAAAAATACTTGCTTTAAAAATCCGCTTTCGAGGACGAGGACGAGGACGAAGACAAAGACGACGCGCCGACAACGAGACGTGTTCTAAACACGAGAACACTATGTACTCGTACCTTACAATCACACACGAAACCCAACAGCAGCGATTAGTCTTCGTCAATTGAAAGCAAATCTGTCCATCTAGCCCGGAGCAAAAGATATACCACCCCACATCCTCCGCTCCATCACAACTCAGCCAGCCAAACCAACCCTAATTCCGTTCGTTGGAACGGCATCCACACGTTCATCGTTCAACCTTCAACTTGTAGGTTCATACATACATACATACATATATGATCTGAAGTTTTAAGTATTCACTCGAACATTTATCCCCGAAGCTATTTGACAATAAGTTTACCCCAAACTTTAATGTAAAGTTGACACTTTGTTAGAAAAGGACAATATATGGTAGGTTACCATCCACACTCGTACATCTAAACCAAAACCCAAAAACTCCTTGTTATTGACTGATGACAGGAAGGATGTGGCGAGAGATTTGCTTCCGAATTCGATAAGAGTCTGATGTTTCATTCTTGATGTACACATATTTCTATGTAAGGACAGAGACACGTTACACGCTATACCCAGTTACCAATACCAACAACCACGCTTCAGACCAAAGTGTTACTGGTAGTTGTTACTCGTGCTGCCAATACCATCACACAGACACACAGCCAGACAGGACTTACATCGCTTAACAAAGTCAAAATAAAGTTTATTTTGCAGGGGTATTCTTTTATCGGTCTTTTTAAGTTGAAGAATGGAAACGTCAATCTAAGTTTTGACTTTACAATATGATTTTCCGTTATACAGTATTTGATTCGTTCAGTTCACTTTTGACAAGCTGAAGCTGATGGCTGTGTGAATTCTCATTGGATAACACAAACAAATCGTGTAAAGGTGTAGGTTTAGCCAAGCAAATAATATCACCGATTACAAAACTGCTCCTGATTAATAGAGATTCAAGTATGGGTGCAGGAGAAGGTGAAATGTGGACTTTCAAAAATTTGTCATTTTCCCTACTTAAATGTTCGTGTCAAATGTGAAAGGACATTGGCCGCCGCCGCCGCCGCCGTCTCACATAATGACACCATTATCCTGCCCAAACAATCTGATCTGAGTTTGACAACGTCCTGCGGTTAATGATTCAGAAAACTGTGACAGACATTTATGCGATCAAGATCCTGGCCGCTAGCTGACTGGGTGGCTGTCCAAAACTCTGTTTTAAGACGTGAACGATGATTACACACTAAAAATAACTGCCCGGTAACAAATCACAGAGATGGCGGCAACGACCGACCGACCCACCGCCACCGCCACCGACGGACGACGAACGGTGAGGTAAATTATAATTCTAACGGTTTCCAATTCATTCCTTTTCTTATTATAGTCCAGAGTTCACACAAAAAAGCAGTATAATAAAAATATCCTCAATCCTTAGAGCTTCCGGGTCTGGTCGTTGTTGTTGTCGTTGCTTTTGTTTACTGTTAAGGGCCTGTCAACTTGTGTCCAATTGAGGAACATAATTCAATAAGAGGTCATTTGTCATTTGTGCGACATTGAAGAAATTTCGCTACGTTTCTCGTTCCGTTCAATACTCATTTTAAGCAATCTCCAAAAAAATGAAATAAAAACAAAATGGAGAAGATGGAAGCGGAAGGTATTGCGCGAGTTGGTTGCGGAGGAACTGTTAAAAAGGAAGGGTAGGTATATAGTATATACGAGTACCTACCTACCCTACCCACACCTCCAACTCCACTCGTTCATATTGTTCCAGTTGGGTATTTTTGAAAATTATTTGACATTCAAGAGCGGTGGCATGGCGGCGACGACGACGGCGGCGGCGGCGGTGCTGGCGGTCGGGCAGTTGGTTTTGTGGCAGTGGCAAAGTATGGTTATGGTATGGGAATGCTAAAGGGGGTACACTCTCAACCCAAAGAGAAGTTTTGATTAATTGAAAGCGTCTTGTAGGATGTGACATTTTGTTTTCCTTTTGGCACTGGTTTCGTTATTCGTTTTGTGGAACTCGCTATGCTCTTATAAGAGTGTTTTCGTGTGAATGTTGTTTTGAATTTGAAATTTATCAAGGTTGACAGCTAAAATATAGTATACACATGGATGTACGAAGTACGTGTGTCTGTGTATGTGTATGTACTTACCTATACACACTCGTAAATAGATTTTGTATAGTGAAAGAGCTAGAACGTTGTTATTAATAAAATAAATTTATGTGAATGAAAATATAAAATAACTTGTCGGAAGAATTTTTCACTTTACGTTTTCTAAAAGTGTTTTTTGTTTTTGACACGAGAGTAAACTTTCAGGAATTGTTGTCCATATCGATTAGATTTTCTTTTAATACAAAAGTATAACAGCCGAGTTATTGAGTACTAAATGTTATAGTAGGTATAGATACTTTGACAAGTGACATTATTAACTTCACATTGAAGGTTTTAGTTATTGGATTTGATATATTTCGAATTGAAAGTGTGTTTTATGTTACATGGTATAAATGATGGTCATAAACAACTGTCATTTCCTATCATTTCTTCAAACGTAACTTCCTCTTGGAAGTGTTTAAAAGATTGTCAGAGAATAATTTTTGTGTCAAAATCGAGTCAAATTACTGGTTCCTTCCATTCCTGTGGATATTAGATACAATACACTCTTACAAAACTATAGTTTATAAATATTTGAATTTAACGTTATGGTCACAAAATTAATCACCTTATACCTAGGAAGATATTATACTTTTTGCAATAGTGTCGTACGACAAAAGTATTTGACATTTTCGAACTTGACAGCTTCAGTATAGAAATGGAATGCTTGTCAAGCCATTCTCAATCATTATTACAAAGGGGACCACGACAAGCATTTTAATTAAGTGGTTTTGTCAATAAGCAGAATCTTCTTTTGTTTTTGGGGCAGTTGAAATTCTCGTGTGATGAATGAAAAGATCCACAATTTTCTTCTGACACTTTAAAGTAGCAAAATTTTGCTCTACAAAAAATAGTTATTTTGCTCATATTTCAAAAAATAAAACCTCATGGATTGCTGTATGATTTTGATGATCTGTCGTCAGGCAGTAATAGCTAAATGACAATATCGGGTTAGCTGATAGGTCGGTCCGGCCGGCCGGCGGCGGCGTTAATAAGCTTTTGATCGTATTTACGATATTTTAATTTCGAAAACCTTGACGCTGGAAATTGAAAAACTGAATTTATCTTCGGGGAGATTGTGATTTAGCTTAAAGTTACAGTTTCTTCGATTTTTGAAGTACCTATACAGAGTATCAGAATTTACTTCTGCTACAAAGTTGAATCGATCGAAAATGGACCTGACAAAAGTTAACTATTCTAAATATTCTTAGGTACTGTTCTATTATGGAATCGGGTTTTTTAAAGTCATGATTACTTCTTCATCAGTCAGCCTTAGGTCATTTAGAAATAGTTGGTGCACTTTTATTGTCTTGTTTAAAAAAAATACTTATGCTTAATTTTTTCGAGCTTGACAATGTCGGATCTAAATCCATTGATTGGACATTTATTGAATCTCAATATAAATGGACTGCTTTTTACATACACATAATTTTTTTTAACATCCCGTTCCGATCCCTGTATGTATAGTACAGTAATGTTGTTGTTTTTGACTTATCTTCAACCTTTTATCAAATAAAAATACAAAGTACCAATAATCCCGAATCTATCTGTCTATTGGAGGGTAAAGGCTGCCCTGATCACAATATGATATAAAAAAAGAGGTCATGTTCGGTTTGGCAACATAGGAGGGATAAGTTTTTGAGTTTATTCTGGAACGGGAACCGGGATATGGTATTTAAAGTAAAGTGGTATGCGATATCAAAATTCTTTGGCTTTTTCGCATCCGTTCGTCGTCGTTGTTGTCGTCATCATTGAAGTTGGTTTCGGTTCGAAGTCGGTGTCGATGTCGGTGTCGTAGCCCAAAAAATGCCCTGGTGACATATTGAAAGATAAATGCTCCATTAAAGGCATTTGTTAGGGATGAATAATGATTGGGGGTATATGCATTACATACACAATCATACATTGGGGAATATCAATGTGTTTGTCTCTATTTTATACTTTTATACATCCTTCGAGTATCTATGAAAAGGATGAGTGGAAGAAGTTGTTTTTTTTTTTGCTGTTGTTGTTTTTGCTTCTGTAACTCTGCTCTGTGGAATATTAAATTGTGCCTGGAGGCTCTGAGGGAGTTGTACGAGTTGAAGCGACATATTGTGCGTGAAAGGACAAAGTTTTATTATGCTTCTTCGCACACAAATGGCGCAAATGGCTGTGATGATTTTCACTTAGCCCTGGGGGCCCAGTTGGTTTTTGCGTGGGTTGTGCTCAGTTCAGTGTTCAATGCGGTGGTAGGGTATATATACGAGTATAGCTGTAAAGGACGAATCTACTTTACTCTTCTCGTCAAGCTACATACATATATACATACAAATATATATATATATATATAAATGTGTATATGTATAGCGCGAAAAACTGCTCCCACTCTGTTTGTACAATTTTATTTGGGCGCTTCCCTTTCGCAAAATTGTAATTGAATTTGAATCAAAGAAGACTCGTTGGGGAGGTGATATGATGAGAGAGCGAAGTCTGTAAAGTGATATTATTATTGACATTGAATGCTGCGAAATCTGATGTTCACATTAAGGGTTTTCTTTTTATTGTATATATACATTACATACATATAAATATACACAATTTATATGAAATGGAATACCAAATGATTGGTGGCAATAAATCTCGCACTGCTTATGATGTTATTAAATTATCATAAGAGATTGTCATCATCAACGAAATATTTATTTATGATGACAGATGGAAAAAGTTGTTTTAGTTAATGAAGTGCATAAACGTTGTTGCAAAACAAAGGCATTTAAGAAATTAAATTGACAGTAAGGTAGGTTTATTTTTTTTTTGGTGTAAAAGGTTTATTGCAGTTCCAATAAAAAAAGTTTTAGGTGAGTGCTTTATAAAGGAGGAAAATATTTGTCTGTAAGTTAAAGAGAAATAAATTTGACATTTTGAAAATGGCCATTAATATATGTAGATACCTACTTACGTTCCTGGGTAAAGAAAGCTCAAATCGCCTAAGGATAATTTTGTTCCAATTAGTTGATATGAAATTTTACGTTTTTGAGTTAAATATCTGTTATCAATGGCCTCAGAGAGGGTAAAAGCGTCGATTTTGCCAAGCTTAGATAAGAGGAAAATGCTCAATAAAACGTCCGATAAACATTTAATTTTTTTTTTTTACTAACAGCCTTATTACGGTTGTCAAAGATCAATTAATTGACAATTGAAATATTTTGTCAATCAATTGATACATCGGTATTATGAACCCGAGTTGATCATTTTTTGATCCATTGTGAACAAAGATCAAAAATCTATTGTGAATAGTGCCTATTTACTTAAGACAGCTGCAAATTTTAGTATGTTTGGGATGGATTGTTGCCTTTTCGTTGGCTTTAACTTGTCGTTGATATCTAAAAATACATTAAGGAGGGCTTCTTTCGAAAGTCTAAAGTTTTGAATGAATCTAGAAGCGAGCCAAATTAGTTTTTGTAATGTAATTAAAAAAGATTTTTTATCTACATACATATTTTCAGCCAAGTCTATCGGATTTGAAGCATCGCGTAATTTTCTTCGAATCTTTGCTTGCTCCAAAGTATTTTCGTCTTTAATTTCATTTTCACCGAAAAATAGTTCTATAGTGGACATGCTTTTGGCTTTCGCGATCCGTAAAATATTTTATCAACAAGGAATTTGTGATTGACTGAAAATTTGATAATCAACAAACATTTTGACAACCATAATACCAAGACTGTCAATTTAAATCATTCACAATAGATCTAATTTCTGAAGAGAGTTCACAGTTTATCAAAAATATTGATTTTTGACAACGATAATACCGATTCATTAATTTTATTGATAAATATCAAATATCGTATTGATCTTTGACAACCGTAATAAGGGCGTAAGTCTTAAGCTGATCTTGAATATCCAATTTGCAAATATTTGGCTAACAAAGCTTTTATCTCTCACTTTTTATTTGAAACTGTACTTTAATTAGTGAACGCTCTGGACTCAATAGAGTATGCCAATTTCTTTCAAGGTTCTGTTCCGTTATATCGGGAAGTATATTATAATTTTGACAATGTTTCCTGTTAGTCAATCGATAATCATCATTTTATCAATAGAGCTGCAACTTAGAAGGTGAATTTAAATATTGAAATCTTTGATTTCATTGGTCCTGATTTTAGGGGGGATAGTAAATCGGTTGAGTTTTTTTTCTACAGAGCTTTTATACAATTCCATTAGGTACACACAATATTTTAAAATAAAATAAAATGTACAGATGACAAATCTCTATGTCGTGGTTCATGGATCTTTAAAAAGTACCGTTATAATTCGTTTATATTCCTTCAATTACGTTAAATTTGAACTTTACGTCTTTGTTCGGTCTAGTTGGCTTGTCTTAGGCTTGTTTTATAATCTAAACCACTTCAATATCAATTCTGCAACCATTTAATTTAAGCTGAAGACCTTTCGATTGGTATCTAAAAAAGGTCTTATGAAATATGCCGCTCGAAAAATCAGTATTAGATGTCAAAAAGGCAAAATATGGAATTTCACAGATAAAAGAAATATACCAAAATATAGATTAGAGAATTTTCCGTCCTCGTGTCGTCGGAATCCAAGCTTGTGTGAAAAAAATGGAACTCAGATGATCCTTACGGATTGCATGGCTAATTGGCTTGATCTATGGATGTAACCACAAAATTTTAAAGGAAGCTTAATTTTGGTGTTGGTTCACTGAAAATTCTTCATAAATGAATAGCAGTAGCTAGCTAGTTTCAAAATGCTCTCAAAATGTTGTTTTTTTTGACAGATCACTTAATTCCAGAAATCATACAATCTGAGAAATACAATGGTCCGCATCATGATCTCCCATTGTGTGATATTTTGGGAAATCCAAGTCAGGAAAAATAGATCTAATAGATCTTATAAAAGCTCTTCCACGAGAACGACTTGAAATTAAATTAAATTGCAAAATAAATTAATTCTGTTTAATTGAGTTTTAAAATTAATGTAGAGAGAAAAGTAGGCTGACAAGCTGGCACGTATAGATCCTTTGACAAGGGGGATTCCTCTTCCTATCGGGAGAAATTAAGATATGTTATATAAGGATTGCCAACGGTCCTCAAAAATTGAAATAAATTCGCATTTATTTAAAGCCTTTATTCAGTTTTAATATGACTTAAGTTCAAAAATTGTTATTATCCTTCTGAAAATCCCCCCCACTTAAAGAAAAATATAACAATAAATAATAAATTAAAATATTTTAAAAATACCTTTTTCCGATAAATAAATCAATTCAAATGTTAAACTTATAGCTAAGAGAAAACCCAGAAAACAGAAAATTATATATCTAGGACATAAAGAGTATTTGTGGTGTTAACTGCGGAGGGGGATGGGGGATTGAAGGAAACTGTTTTTGTAGACGAAAATATTGCAAAGAAAATAAAATAAATCGAAATAAAAACTCGGAGTGATTTATAGGGATAGGAAACAGGAAGCACAAGGTGAGGGTGTGAATGTGAATGTGGATGTGGAAGTGAATGTCTGTATTCTGTTTGTGCCATAGTACTCGAATATACACCTCTGCTATCTGCCTCTTATGTTTGTCAGACCATTGTGGCGGAAGTGATGGTGTTGTTCGCAAGAGTGCTGTCAAAAATTCTTTAATTTTTCTTCGTTAACCGGTGCCTGTTCAATGGTAAAGGTGCGAGAGTTGGAAAACTCGTCTTAGTGGGGTTATTTTTTTTTTGTTGATTCACAGGACCTCCATACATACATACATATGTATGTACATATACACTTGCTCCTATACACACTTAAGGTAAACGATTGTGATGGGTGGGCGAAATGGTTGCCTTATAAATTGAGACACATTTTGTGTCTGACATTGGGTGATGGCATGAGATCGTGCCAATTGGAATTTTCTTATCAAATTGAGTTGCCAGATTTTCGACAGGTGTTCTTTTGTAAAGTTGATTTTGGTATGGTATTAGAACTTTTTGGTATATAGGGAATCAAACGGCGGCGCGCCAGGCCCAGGGGGTGTATGGATGAGTGAAGTTTCAGTGAATTTGATTCGTGTCGTTCCGTTCTTTATTCTTTATCATTTTCGACGCAATTAAATACGAAATAGATGGAAATAAATAAAAATTGACAGTGGCAAATTCAGTCTAAGTATTAAAGAAATATTATTTTGAAAAAAGGAATGAGGATGTTATTGTATGAGATTGTTTTATGATTCATCTGTCCTAGCAAAGATATACTTATGTACATAGAGAGAGAAAAATGATGAAATTTTGACAGACATTTTGTAAATTTTCTTTTAAAACAGACAAGCCACTGGAATTTGAGTAATTGATACTATAATCGCTTTTAAGAAACAAAATTTAAAATTTACAAAGAAAAATGTTTATACTTAATTCATTGTCCACTATGAGTAGGTAGATTTTGACAGTTCTTGTGGCCATGTTGTTTTATTCATTAGTGACTAGGTATATTGCCTGTTGGGTTTTTATGTATTTAAATATTTCTTAGATCAATAAGATACTTATTAAGATGACAAAAAGTAACTCTTCGATTTGGTTGAATTGATCAGGGAATTTGGAAAATGAGAAGCCAATTATTATTGACAATTTGTTGATGTTTATGTGGTTTTAATAAGACAATGATGCAGAAGATTTCTATGACAGAACATTTTTCGTAAAACCTTCGGGAAAGCTTGGAAATTAATAATTGAAAATAGAAATCAGGAAAATCATCATCAATGAAATTAAGAAAATAAAAATAAGTCAAGCGTGCGATGTCGTGTGGGCATAATAAATTATTAAGAAAAAATTACAAAGTCTTAAGGCCCAACTATAATAGGCATTAGCTAGCATATGCGTGCATAAGTAAACGTTCGAATACAAAGAAACTCAATGCGAGTGACCATAATGGAGTCCAGCTCCGTTTCGTTCAATTTTTCTCAGTTTCGTTCACTTAAGCAAACATAAGCAAGAGCGATCCCAGTCGCTCGCCGCATAAGTAAAATCTGACAGCTTTGATCAAATACGCACAGGCCAACTCCACTGGAGATAATTTCTCTCAGAATTTTTGTCAACACAGAAAATATCCAACTATGCCCATACAAAAAAGACAAAATCTTCTGATATCAAATATATCAGATATCTCACATTTAGTTGGAGAGAAAAATCTCCTGTGGGGTTAGCACACAAAGAGACAGTGTGCATGTGAATTTATCATTCTGTTTCTGATTCTATTGTGTATTGTGATTGTTGTGACGAGTTCTTGCTTAAAACAAAATTAAATAGTTAATAAAAGAAAAAAGAATCAAAATAAAACAAACTAATGTGGTATTGAACTCCATTTTTTTTAAACAAAAATAAAGTTACCTTGAATCAAAAAATCAACCAAATTACACAGCTGCTAATATTATTTTGACATGTAGATACGTGAGCAAAATTTCATTAAGGGTATGCGCCGTAATTTCACAAACATAAGTGAATTTTCGTTGGGTTTTTGACATAAGCTTATGTTTGCTTATGCCTATTATAGTTGGGCCTTTAGTCGGATTTGAGAATCACGTCAGGTTTTTGAAATATCACTTTGAAATTTTAAATACAAAGAGAGATTTGCATTATGTGCACCAAAAAGCTATAAACGCGTAGGTAGGGTAAAGATAAAAAAATCAGCAATAAAAATTTACATTTTTGACATCTAGTAAAATATTAAAAAAAATCAATTCACAGTTTCCTTTCGCAAAAAAAAACTACAAGAAAAATCCAGGAATAATTGGTAAAATATGTTTCTCGGCTCAAATACGTATCTACAGAGCGAGCAATGATGTTGACTTCGAATTCAGTTAAGACAAAAAATCACAAAAATTACCAAAAAACAAATTAAGTTGTACAATGGGAAGTTATCACAAGAATCGGAGCAATAGATTGACGTTAGAATAAATAATTCCACTAAACTAATTTAAAATTGATACCTATACCACTTTTTTATAGCCATTAAAATAATTCCGGGCAAACCGATCCAATTGTTGAGTGTGACATTAATAAATAGCTCTTCCGAACTTCGGCTATCGGCAATCATGTAATTTCTTCAAAATCGCTCCGTAACAGACATTGCTCCCATTCAGGGGTTAATATGAAAGGCAATAGCTTCAACAAATCGGTACTACATAAACGTTCCATTATGGAATTGGAGATCAGGTAAAACTTTTTGGTATTGAATTTTTAATGAGGATAAAACAAAACCATTGTCATTAGGACATTAAAAACTAACCATCAATAGCAGCAACTAACAGTAACTCTAGGATTGACAACTTGGTTGGTTTCAGCGAAGTATTATCCTAAGAAATCTAACAATGCTGAAGCTTGGGGCAATTTACTTCAATCCAAAAGTTTTCAAAAATGCATCCAAAATGATTAAGAAATATTTAATTCAAATCCTAGCTCATTATATCAACTTAATCTATTTTACTGAACTATTTGATAATGAATTAAAGCCTATCTTTAAAATACGAGAAATTTTTTCCTCAATTCCATCGCTTACTAAAATCTTTTTTACCTTTCCAAGGAAATATTCAAACCTTGGGGATCAAGAAGGTTTCAATTTCAAAATCGTATGGACATTAAGTCATTTGTGCGTTCATATGAAACATCAAAGCTCATAATATACACATATCGTGTGTCCACTTCAGATCTCAAGACTAGCATATCGTTAACGCTTGCTTGTACTTTTTGTAAAAGGTCTGGGAAATCCTGACGAAGAGGACATGGGTAAATGCATTCACAAAGCATTGAAGAAATGCACTTGTTATATATACCGCCTGAGTCTTTAATACAGACATACGTTTTATACCTGTGTACATATGTGTACCGGTTTTTTATATACGTAAGGACTCTAGAGTGGCAATTTTAATTGCTGTTTCTACGCATTTTAATTTTTAAATTTCCAAGTACCAACTCCGAACTCCCGACACCCACCGGCATCATCGTTTCGAATGTGGGATCCTTAATCTTCGTTAAATTACATATCCTGTCTAGACACAACACAGGCAGCAAATTGAAAGGCTTCCATGCGTGAGCTCTATGCATCTTAAACCTACCTACCTATATACCTTACCTACACGGTAAACGGTAGAACTGTGTATCGACATCTTCTGTCATCCAGGCTTAAGATTGGGAGTGAGTTCGTCTTTTGTTGTCACAATAGGAATACAAATTCAAAGACGTCAACGAATTCGTCAGTCATCACACCGAGATTAGGGAAACAGAAATTAATTCGTATGGTACTTCATAATGTATATACTCGTATGTACGAGTAATGTACTTAAACCTTGGGAAGACTGCAGGAGCAGCAGCCGGAGCAGAAGAAGGAGCATCAGGCGAAGCAGGAACAGAGGGGTTCTGTTCTGATTGTGGCTCTGCCCTAAAGTAAATATACATACCTACTTCAGCATTCACTAGCAATACAATGTGTCGTCGCATCGCAGCTCATTCGGCGAACGGCGAACAACACATAATAATGATGGCGCAAACAACTTGGTCTGAATCTGAGTTGGAGTTCCATTCCACAATAAAGACTCTTCCACAAAAAGGACTCTGAAAGTACGAAGAGGATAATGGCGCTGACTATACGAGTATACGACTAACATTTAATGACTATGATTCCAACACACAACGACAACACACTGGCCAACTGTGCACTCTGCATTATTATTCGCGAAATGTTTGTTGTCCGCCCATTATGAGGACAAATAATGGCGGACGGATGTGGCCCCTATGCGAACAAGTTTGGATTAGATAGGTGTGAATTAATGTACCGTACTGCACCGCACTTCAGAAAACAATAAAAGGAGCAACAACAACAACAAAAATGAACAAAATGAACAAAACGAACAAAAAAAAACATCAAAGCCTTGTTGCTCTGCTGACTGTAGCATCATAGCAACGACAACGACAACGGTATCTAAGCTATAGTCAAAGCCATGATGGCAAGGCAGGTCGTCGTCGTCGTTGTTGGTAGTAGTAGTCGTTGTGACATGCCCTCTAATTGTGCGCTAAGAAGGCGATTGAAGACATGACTATTACTGCTCAAATTGCATGGGTGAAGTCAAGTGTGCCCTGGAAAAGTCATTCGTCGTTCATAGGGCAGCAAATTGTATCAGCCAAGTGTCAAGTAATAATTGTTTCACGATGTTACAATTACAGGTCCTTGGCGTGTTGGCGTTGCCAGTTGCCAGTCGCAGTCGCTGTCGTCGTCGGTCGGCATAGTATCTGTTTCGTTCTTTTATGGGTAGGAACACATACTCAATGACGAAGACGTTGATTTGATATTTTCTAGGAATGAGGACGACATTATTTGTGTGAAGTGCACTAAACAAAAACGTTGGAGCATGTGTCGGAGGTGGACTGTAAGCTGTAAGACAGGAGGAATGTGTGACTGATGGTGCGGGAATAGAAGTTGTTATCAAATATTCCATACTTAACTTTTTCCTGAAATAATGAAGTAGGTAGTTATTTGAGTTTAGTTTTAGTTTAGTTGAAATGTTTTAAGTTCTTTTGTGAGTTATTTCTTGAGCTCGACTGAGTCTAGAGCACTCAGAGAATATTGTGTCGTCACGACACAGACTCATAACATTGAAGCAATTCCAGAAGAATGTTAAGTCCTGGAAGCCGAGAAAATGAGGTAAGTTTCAATTGAAATTAAATACTTATTCCAAGTTCATTGACGTCGTTGTTAGAAATTGTGTCTAGGGGGACAGTCGTTGGGATGACTTTTCTTATTATATCATTATCATTTGAACGCAGATGTTTTTCATCATCCTCTCTAACATCTTACTTCGAACGTGTAAGCAAAGGCACCATTTTGACATATCCCCAATTCTTTAGATTAATTGTTCGGGATAAGTTTTCTCGTCAAAATGTCGAAACTAAGTCGATTTCATTGAAATTTATCGCCCATGTTCACGACGTTTGTGGAAGAAAAGTGATCCTTTACGTAATCCATGTACATATGTATTTCTTCTGACTTTCGACTGCTCACAAGTATAGGGCAAGCTCAACTTAACACCGGATTGACGTCGGAATACATTGACTTTTTAAACTGAACTGAACTGACAACTGATCGTCTAAATCCGGCTTTATGAGGCAATCTGAAATGTTACCTGAGGAGTTTTGTGGCCTTATTTCGTAATATCGTTAACGTCCGAAAAAGTCCGACCAAGGCAAAAGTAGACCTACCTCCCATTGTACTATGTACTCGTATGTATACATAATTTTTTATTTGGTCAGACGTTTGACAACTGAAGCAAGCTATTTATTAATCTGATTGAATTTTTAAAATATTTTTTTTTCAGCTGTAAGAGATTTCTGAGACGAAGACAAATTTTGTTTGGAATTAAAGTTCAAAGTAAAAGTAGGTCAGTCAACGTTCGACGTTGGAGCTAGATTTCGTTTTACATTTTATTTGACATAATCAGCTCTATCGAGGTATTCGTTCGGAGAATTTAAGAAACGAAAGTGAATTCCGTTCGGAACTCAGATTACTTTCGAGGTATCCGTTGCGGAAATAAATAAAATGAAGCAAACAATCGCGTTCGTTTTAATATTTTACTTACAATTATTTTGCAGTTTAAATTTCCGAATAGAGTCCGCAATGATTTTTCATCGGACAACTTCTGAAGAAATTCAATGCATTAGCTGTCAAAAATTGTTGCCTAATCGCATTGCATCGCTGAGCGAAGGAACGGATACCTCGATAGAAAATTCTCCGATTTCGAACAAATTTGAGACAATTTTCTTACGCATACCTCGATAGGGGTGATTATATCGTAAATACGATCAAACACCTATAAGTGCCGGACAGATCGTACGAAAGATTGTAATATGGATAAAAGGGTTATTTTTTAGGCATTACTTCATTGGCTAATAGATACTTAAAACCGTTTTTCTCAATAGCTGTTACCTACATTACTATGAGTTGTTTAAAAAATTAAGAAATAATTAAAAAAAAGTTTTGTAGTCGTCTTATTTGTATATACATACATACATATATGTTCCTGATGTACATACATGCAGTATAATCAACGAGCCATAATCCGTGCGGTGTTTTTCATATTTATAAATACATACGTACATAATTTACGGCAGAACATTGGTCCTTCCGAGTTCCGAACTTCCGACTGGCGGTTAGCGGTTGCGCATTAGAAACTGCATCTATTAGATTTTAGATAGGATACCATAAGCAAGTGATGATGATAATAAATAGATATTATGCTTATATCAATGAACTTCCTTTATCGTCAACGTTATGAACGCTAAACTCTTCAAAATATATTCTGCGGTTTGTGGCAGCTGCACTGATCCACATACTGCACTCTGCTCTGCACATGCACACTGCACAGCCTCTACATCTAGGTGTTGGCGTCAAGTTGTTTAAATGGATAAGGCATAGTGGGTATAGCCCCACCCACATGCATTGGTTTATTATAAATGCGGGACTTCAATCGTTATTTCATCGTCACTTTTATCGTCACTATAACCCAGTCAACCCCATTAGCATCACTATTCAAAATTAATAATGAAACAAAAGTTTTTCTCGGTTCCACCACATGCCAGTCAGCTTCATCTTCAGCTTCAGCTTCAGCTTCGGCTTTACCAAAGAGTTCCAAAGCTGATGCCGATGCTGATGCCACTACTGATGGTGCAGTCACAATAACCAACGTCATCGTCAGCGACCCGTATACCTATTTTCAACTGCTGATCTGACGACAAGCGACGACGACGACGAGAGAAGACCACGATGGCGAAAGCGACGACGACGACGACGATAGGAAAATCTACATTTTCCACCCAGTTAATTTGCATTAGAAAGCAATTTTCGTCACGTCAAAAATAACTTTGAAAGTTGATAAGCCGCTTTGATGCCATAAAATATATCTAAGCCATCCCTTACCAACCACATCTGCTGGATTTATTTTTCTGTTTCTTTTTCTTCTTCTCCTTGTTGTGGTTCTCTTGAGGAGGTACAAAAGGCTTCTTTCTTTAATCTACTACTGATACTGATGTAGACAGAATAAGTTCTTATACATATTATTTTGTCCTTCCGGAAGTTTAAGTTTTCTCCAGTTTTTTTTTTTTTTTAACTCGGACATTAATTCAGTTTCATTAACATCAACTCAAATTTCCAGCCCATGACTATAAGTATAAGTAACTTATACCAAATGTGGAATTTGGACAAAGGCTTAAAATACCTATACAAATATATAAATTAAGGTCTCTTTAAAATTAAATACCAAGTACTCAATACACCAAATTCAAAAGGCATAGGACTGCAAAGAATGTCTAATATATAAAAATCCAGTGTCACAGTGTTAGTGTTTATATACTCTTCGGAAACGGCTAGACCGATTTTGATGAAATGTTATGGAAGGCAGCGAAAGTGAAGAATGGATTGTCGTTCCCAATGGTCTTGATATGATCGCATCAATGATGAATTTTCAAGCATACGTTTGATCAAATTGGAAGAAGATGTGGCCAAATACAACCCACTAACCAAAGACTTGGGCCCCGAAGCTGTTAATAACTTTGTATAAGATTTCATTGCTTGATAAATTAAAGCAACATTTGTTGTCACAAGAATTGCCAGAAGATTGGAACAAGAACCCAGCCAAGGTGTTAGTTGCCACAAACTTCGATAAAGTTGCACTCAACTTAGAAAAGGACTTCCTTGTAGAATTCTATGCTTCATCGTGCGGACATTGCTAACAATCGGTCCAATTTACTACCAATTTTGTTAGAAATACAAGGATCTCCCAACAATTGCCATTGCTAAGATGGACTTGGACTTCACCATCAACGAGTTGGAATTGGAACACATAAGCAAGTGATCAACTTTGGACAGACACAGGACTTTCGAGGACTTTGTTTATTCTCGAAAGCGTGGGTGAAATTGCCGCACCTGAAAAAGACGCCGAAGAAATCATGGAACAATCTGCGAAAGCAAAGAAGGAAAATTATGAATTCTAAATTCTCAACATCATTCAAATACCAATAAAAACCCCCATTGATCTAATGAATAAGTAGCTGATGGTTACATGCAATTCATGCAACATAATAAATCATAGCAATTTTTTTTTCTCTTAAACTAATGCATCCACATAACTCTCGTCAAACGACCTAATCATTTGAACATTAATTCTAATACAAAGTTTAAAATTTCGAATTTTCTATGAATAATCGTAAATCTAAAAATCCATACAGTAAAATCTCATCCTCTCAGGCCTTATTTAAAGACCATAAGGTACCTACCTAGCTACCTCCTCGTTTAGGAGTAAAATTGGCACAGATTCACAACTTCCAGTTCGAGCAAAACTAGAATTGCCAATAATATGCCATCCATCAGAGAGAGGAAGAGCAAAACCATTCAACATTCATGGCACGTTATATTGATTGGCCTACTTTAAGTTTAACCCATTCGCACCGTTTGGCTATGTCGAAATTTTTCCCAAAATCAATCAGTTGTCCGACCGATGCCAATTCAATTTTGCGCAACACAACACACATTCAAATAAACGAAGGAGACTTAACGTCCTTTATATAAGCCCCCGGGGGGTTACCGGGCTTGGCATTTGCGTTGGTTTTGGCTTAACGTAGGAAGGTCACGAATAATTGAAGTGATGACTGTCCAGGTGCAATCATCGCAGGCAATGTGCTTTGCTTGTGCAGTGCATAGAGTTGCATCAGTTGTCGCTAGGCTTCTGTGACTGTCGCAAAGTTGGATTCTTGGACATAATCCGTGTCTCGTTTATGGTGTTTGGATGTGTACGGGAGAAGGATGGATTCGGTCTTATAGCTTCTCGGGAAAAGTATTCCAACAAAATCTGAAGCATTAACCAAAAGTACAACGTACATACTCTCACTCATACATATATGCATCCAAACGATGATGAACGCTTCCTTTCAACTTTACCTTTATGGATATGACGTATGTATGTTCCAAAGGTGCAGGTGAGTCGTGAGTAAAGTATAGCGATGGAAGGGCAATAACTTGGTAGTCGGTAGGGTTTATTAATACGGGTTCGACATCCTTTTGGGTCGGTTACCATTACCAGATGCAACATCAGTGCGATGCGAATGCATCTACGGTAACCGATGGTGGTTTATTTGGTTCTCTTACATTGATGATCGATATTGATGCAATGGACATGGACACGACCGTGCATATATAGACTAACTGTGTTGTACCTACTCGTACACGTACTGTGTCTGTGTCATCCCGTCGCGTCGTCGTTGTCCGTCCTACGCTTCGGGCCACGGGCTCCACTTGCACAGCACATCGAAGATTCGATATACCCTCACCTAGGTAAGGTAGTATTTACTGTGAGTCTTTTCACTGACGCGGAATATTCGGCGAAATGAATTTATTTTTCACGTCGGTAAATAAACCCTTGGGCAATATTCTGTGATATTGAGTTTGGTTAGGGGTTTATGGTATACGGCACTGGCCTTTGTTCAAGTAGAGTAGAGCGCAGGTAGTATGAGCTATGGTAGGCTTGAGGTTTATTCTTTACACTATACACGTTGCTGTTAGCTGAGGCAATATACGCACCTACACACATGTACTCTGACACATACCTACATACATGCTTATGGAAACCTCGTTTTAATACCTTTTGATAGGGAAACGGAAGGTTATTTAAGGTAGGTATCCAATAAATGGTAGTCAACGTACTCACCTACATTCGATCGACCGACGAGAAACACATGAAATTGTTTCTCCTCTGATGATGTGGCTATGGGTGGGTGGTGTACGTGGCGTATGAAATTTTATTAACTTTCAAAATGTTAATTTTAATTTATTTAATAGTGAAATTGGTGGATTTTTTTTTTTGAGAGAGAGAAGGATAAACTTTTGATACGTTTAAAGCGAAGCTTAGTTGTTGAAGTTGTTAGAGTGTTAAACGTTTGAACCATGTCCTTTTAATAGTATTTGATGGGTTTACTTTTTTTTTATTATTTACATTTATCGGTTTGTTGAATTATTTTTTTACTTAAAAAAAGCCCAACAAAAATAAAAATGTGAAGAGGGGCTAGGATGTGAACTGCACTGGTAAGTTTTCATTTATGACATTACAAATTTGACATTCATTTCGTGTTTTTGTGCTGAAAAAAAACACAATTTAATATTACCATACAAATTGTTAAAGTTAAATATTCAAGAGAAAACATTATTTTAATTTTTTTTTTGTAGTTTTTAATGTTTTTATGATATGTATGTAAATGTCAACATCATTTTTTGTATATATACAAGCTTTTAGAATTTTTTAAAGCAGCAATATATAGAATTAAATTTATTCTTAATACAATATGTAACGAGAGCAAAGGTCAATAGGAAAATAATAAGGAGTACTTAGGATATGATTTCCAAGGCTGTAAATAAAAGAAATAATTTCTTAAAAATAAATGAATATAGCTAATTAAAATATTTTTATAAAGAAGTTTTAAGGTAAAGGACAGGGTAGTACCAGTTCTAAGGCTTTACTTCACTCTAACTTTTGTCAAACTCAGTCGAAAAATTCAGATACTTCTAATTGGAAACTTCACTAAAATTTAAGTCTGATCTGATAATAATGGTTTCAGAGATACAGCACTTTTAAAATCGGAAAAAAGTTCATCAAAAATAATAATTAAATATTTTCTGATATTTTACAACCTTGAAGTTTGACACAAAGGTAAAAAAAAATCACGGTAAAAGAATACATTCTAAATAACTCGTTATTTGGCCAGCTGTCATTTTAAAGGTTGTCATGTTTTGCTTTGGAAATTTGACAAGTACACATTGAAATTTTTAAAATTTACAACCAAAGTAGTGAACATTTATGCAGTCATAATTCATACAAGACTAAATCACTATCTGGGTCGTAGAAAATGTTTTAAAAGATGCAGAAAAGACTTTAAAAAAAATTTAGTTTTTTTTCTATAGCAGTTTTTTCACTATAGCAGTTTAAAAAATCAAAATTTTGGTTGGTAGCAAATATCTCAGGAACATATAAGGCAAATGACAAATAAATTTAGTTGTATACATTATGTTGTGATACAGATTTGGTATAAATTAAAAAAAAACGTTATTTTTATAAAACAGAAAAATTAAAAAAAAATTGGTGCTTAAATATACAGTGAAGGAAAAATGAAATTATCTTCAAAACAATTTTCTGCTACGTAAAATGACGTTTTTGATATCTGGTAAAATTTTTGAAAAAAATCAATTGAAAGTTTTTTTGCAAAAAAACAAAAAAGTGCAAAAAATGTTACCAAAAATTGTTAAAAAATGTTTTTTGACCCGAATATCTCGAGAAGAAGCAACGACATTGAACTCATTTTTATTTTATTTTATACATGATACAACTTTTAAGCTTTTAACATACCTAAATGATAAAATATTGACGAATATCAAATTGACATTTTTTACAATAAATACAAAAGTTCTAAGAAAAATTGGTAAATATTGTTTTTCAGCTACAATAACTATCTCAAGAAATGTTTTAAGTCTGGTAATTTTGTTGTCAATAAAATTGTTATCAATCAACATCAAAAGTAAATCAATTAATATCAGGAATGCCATGTTTTCAAAGTATGCCTCTCTTTTCAGCTTGTTTTTGGTTCTATCTCTTGTTGTATATATGTATGTATGTGTATATAATTTAAATTGAAGCAAATACATAGAGACAACTGATATTGTATTTAATGTACTAAATTCACTTAAATGATTGCCTTATGAAAAATCTTTTCTTAACCTGTGTTTACTTTAGATAATTAAAATGTATGATTAAAGCATTTAATTTCAATTACTTTTCTGTCTTTCAACAAAACAAGAAAAAAAAATGTTTGTATTTGTATGACCTTAGCTAAAAGTATATAAATATACGTATATACTCATAGATACTACTGTAAATAACCGTTGACACTCTAATTACTATATGGATCCCTATAATAAATTCACATTATGTCTCAAGCTCAAGGGAACCGGAAAAGCCACACTTTTCGCCCAAACCAAACCTCTAGGTTGATGTACAATGTACAAATGTATATAAACATACAACCATATACAAAGATGGAAGAAAAATTTCTTTGGTCAAACCAAAGTATGAAGGGATCCAGATTTCTGTAAATTAATTTCACTACATACATATATAACCTATTCTCCCGACAACCCTTTTTTAAAGCTATCAATCTTCAGTTTGACGACAGCCCCTGATGCCCTTGTCACCCTCCTACCATGGTTAGTGTATTACAAAAACATTTTAAACCATTTCTTATACACATATATACATACATATGTATGAATATTTTTCGTCCTCGCTATCATCGTCAGACTTTAATGAATATTTCTGTGTATATGTTTACATCTAAAGATGGCTAAGCTTAAGCTATACCTACCATTATAGAGTGTCTGCATTATTTTATCTCTGTGTGGGTTTAAGAAAGGATACAAATTTAAGTAATAATTAATTTATCTTGAATAGTCTTCGCATTATGTATACACGAGTTTGTGTGTAATATTCGTACAATACCTTAAGTTGATACATCGCACTCCATCAGGACTCTCTCCTTCAGTCCTGTTCCAAACAGTCCTGGTCCGTATATATGTATATGTAGTACGTGGATGTACATATTATATTTGAGTATGTTTTTCATCAACCTTAAGCTAAAATTTCATTTTAGTTTGGCATTCTTTGAAACGTTGCTGTTAGATATTTTCCCATTTCCACTTTACCTATGCATGTTTTTCCAAATTCTTCAAAAGGAATTTCCCATGAGCAGAATATAAGTTACTGGAAATGGTCGAAGGATGAAAATCTTCTATTTGTGTAGCTTATAGGACGTGTCTCGCAGGGATCTCTTTTACAGGGGGCCGCTGAAGTGAATCAAAAGGCTCCAATATATTTTAGACGAAATAATTGTTAAAAAATTACTATTTTCCTTTTGGCAACCGTGTGTATCAGAATTTTTAACAAGAAATTTTAGAAAATAAACTTTAAGCTTCTAAAATCATAAACCTTATTAAGATTATTCGAAAGTTGAATGGTTTTTTTTTTCTAACTGCGTTGTTGTACTGTATTGTAAGTACTTGATCGACACATTTAAAAATAATCGTAATTAAATACCTACCTTAATTATATTTTTTCCAAAATTATCAGTCTTATTTTCAATACTAAATAGTTCCTCCACGGCCCTCTACTTGCCTCCGTGGCCCCATAGAGAATAAAAGAGTGTCAAATAAGTCCCTTATGTAACTGTTTTTGAGTTAATACTAGTATAGTGTTTTAAAAATCAATTTGCTTCTAAAATTTCCTGATTAAAATTTTTTAAGCTTTATCTTATCGAATCTTTGGTTTTTGAATCTGACTTCCTCGAATTGGATTGCCTTGTCAAGTTTGATATAAATAATTTCTTCGTCAATACTTGTCGTCGGATCCAGGTATCGATGATCGGGTGTCATCTCTCACTTCTAATAGATTCGGGATAAAACCAAAAATGACCACCTGCAGTGCTGTCAGACTAAGTCCTAGTGTTTCAGGAAGTCGGTTTGCTGAAATGGTTGATAAAGGTGGAATCTTAAGTATATATGTATAATGTACTATTACAAATAAGCCGTGTTTTTTTTGGTTAGTTGGTAAGTTAAACATCGAAAGCAACAAAAACGGGCATGTAAGCAAAAATAAGTTTGTAGTCAATAAAAATGTAAAGAAGGTAAAGTTTGGGATTGTGAAATATAGGAGGCAGATAAGTGGTGCAAAAAAAAGATCAATAAATTGTGGCAGGCTTGAGGATGTGTTCGTTGATACTTATTTTGTTTATACTTCTGCTGAGCAACAAGATGTAAAGGATCCGCAAATTACAGAACGTATTTCAATGAAACTATTATATAATTATTTCGTTTTTAAAATAACTTTGTCACCAAAAGAGTAAACCTAATAATATCAATTCAAAGAAGGGCAAATAATTGCGATTTAAAACTGTAATTTTTGAAAGTTTTGCTTCAAATTCAATAGCTCTTGACTATTGTTCTAAACTAAACGAACTCTGTCTGCATTTCCATGAGTATTTCAACTCGATGCATATTTTCATTTTTCAAATTGACTGCATTTTTCAATTGATTAAAAATAAAACATTGTAGTAGTTTTTACTTTTAAAATTTTGCTGAAACTGTTTTCACCAAAGAAAAATTTGAGAAAGGGCTCCGGAAGAGACCAGAAATTGGAAAAATGGGAGATCGTTTTTTGATTGGAATTATATGCAATTTTTATGAAATAGTTGTTTAAATGGAAAAATAAAAAATTCTTCTTCTTCGAAAAAAACTGTTTTTGTTCTGAGAAACTTCATATTTAATCGCATGATTTAGTGATTTTTAATTTTAATTATAATTGAGAAAAAGACGTTTTCTGGTGCATGTTGGATGGAAAAATTAAAGAGATAAAATAATAGATGGTGCTGTACTGCGATCAATGCTACAATTTGATAGATGGAGTTCTACTTTGACCTAGGCGGTCACCGTGCACAATTTGACAGGTGTCCTTTTTGCAATGTCAATTGCTGTCGAGCTTTGGATTTTCGCTTATAATTATTACACTAATTCTAAAACATTGCAATCAATTGAAGTTCTATGCTATATTTATCAATTCGATTATTGTTCTCACGTCCGTAAGTTCGAGAAACCTTTTTTCGTCCGTGATATCTAAAGAAGAAGTAGAGATACAGACTTCAAATATTTTTTTTAACAGAATATAACTTCAAAAGAAGCAAGGACTGTTAAAAATATGCAGCCCAGGGAAAGAAAGAAAAAAGAATCTATGGTGACTTGTGACCTCTCACTGTTGTCTTCAAAAACCTAAATTCTGAAGTTGATAACATTTTCGTTCATTATATGTATATTCCAGCCATAAATTTTGTCTTATGTAGATCAAAAAAATTCCATAGAATAAACCTACGTAACTTTACTTTGAAAAAAATTACGTGTAGCGTAACAAAACAAAAATTACTACCCTAAATAGCTGCAAGTTATCTTATAACAATGACCTTCATTATTTTAGAATAAATTTGAACTTGGAACTTTTTGTTAACTTTTCGCTTCAATAATATATCGAATTATATAAATTTGGACTTCATCCATTGACCCAATTGTATTTGACTCAAAAAAAAACATAAAAAGTAAAACTAATGTCTAAAAAGAGAGAAAATCCCCAGATGAATGTATTTGGGGTTATTTAGGTTATATCCATTTGTATCATCCCACATTATTTTGGACTGTGAAACAACAATACTTGGCTAAATAGAGAAACACGACAAATTGATGCCATTTCATTGGTTTCCAAAAGTATTTGTAACTCATTTCAAACTATTTGACCATTTTCTATGATGACAACAGAACAGCATCGTCGTCATCGTCCGTCGTCGTTCTCCTCATCTTCGAACTCGTCCTCGGTCTCGTCCTCGGTCTCGTCCTCGTCGTTGTCAATGAAAAACTTCATCAAACGAAATCGGTCCAATGCCACAAGCCTTGGGTATTTCGAGGATTGTTCAAACACATAATACACTACACAATACACATACATACTTCTTTTTTTTTGGTCCAGACACACATCCATCCAATTGGGAATTCAGGCTGGAGCTGAATGGAAAACGTTTATAGGTGTTCTATTTGGGAGAGTGAGCGAAGGAATGGGAACACTTTATCTGTATGCTTAGAGATAGTTGGCTTGGTACTTTTAGTTGGGCAAAGAGCTAAAACGGAGTCCTTATTCACACACAGTGATGATGTTGTTTTTTTTTTTTTTTATTTTTTTGTTCCTCCAGAGTCAGGATTCAGGACATGAAAAAAAGACGAAGCTTGTTTAAAAGTTTTGCCTTTGCCCGAATTTGAATTGTCTCCACAAAAAAGTACTGTTTAAGGATTCAGGATCAATTTTGATTTTTTACCTAAAGCCTTCCTAGAACCATACACACTACTTCTATGGATAAATCTAAAGCCATGGACAGAGTTAACCCATTCTACAAACAAAAATATATTTTAAATGATACTTTGAAACAATATTGTACTATATACAAACATAAATATGTGCATTGTTTTGAAGCATATTATGAACTTGAATGGAAATTAAAAACTATTAAACATGTGAAGAAAGAAGATTCGAGTTAAAATGTCAAGTTGACAAAAAGTTTTTCACCAATCTAAAACTTCAATTAAACTAATAAGGCGTAATGAAAAGTTTTGTTTCACTATAAGTCGTCGGTATAGGTTACATTTCTAAGGAGTTTTACTTATTTTGTGGGTTCTATCATAAGTCTGCTCCCTGTTTTGGGTTGTATATAAGTATGATCTCAGATGAATATCAATGAAACGTTTTGATTTGTTGGAGCAAAATTTTCGATTTTTTATAGCGGACCCGGCGTATTTTGTCTCTCCATAATTAAACGTCTTCAGATAAACTCCAGCAAGTTTAAAAATTCCATCGTATAGTATGGTCACCGCATTATTTTTTGATTAGTTGTTGCATTCGGGACTGAGAAAAATACAACAAATCAAAAACCATGAAAATCGGTCCTGCCGTATTCAAGTTATAAGTCTTCGAACAAACCCTAAACTTAAAGAAAAAGAATATTTGAATTTCTTCAACCTGGTTACACCAAATCACGTCTGGTTTGGTTTTTTGAAACCTCTAGTTTAGGACATTGATGACACTATGATCTAGATGCTGGAGCTTTGGTGTCACATTGCACATTGACTTCAAAATTTCTCGGGAACCTTCTTGTGGTTTGCTTTATTTTTCTATAAGGTTTCCGAACTTATTTTCTCTCCTAATTCATGTATCATTAGATGGGTTTCCTTTCTCCAGAGCAAGTATTAGTAACTATTGTTGTAATATTTATCTCAAAGTTGATATACAAAGGATCTCACGATATCTTCGATGAAAAACTTGAAATCCTTTAAGAATAAACGAAGCTACCTCAAGACAAACAAGAAACCCTTAAACGGTGTTATAGAAATTGGTCATAGTTTCACTGATTTATTTATAAATAATTATATAGTACACTGAGGCGTATACGCACTTTTTATTAAACTTGCCTCGCGGTAGTTAATTTAATTCGAATGGGACAGCATTATAAATACAAAATTTAAGTTCGATTATTACAATTGAAGGGTAGATGTTGTGGCAGGTAATGCACTATGAAACCATCGAAGTGCAGTATTCGTCAAAAGCATTTACATAAAGACTTGCCATAAGTTCCCCTCTTCCAAATCAAATTTCACTAATTAAAGAGTATTCACTGAAAAATAAACCGAGAAATGTTTTCCTTAGAATCTTAGGCAGCTAGTCAGATGTAAAAGACACCCCAAACTGTTTTGTCTCGAAAACAAAAACAAAAATTTATCGAAACACGTCCTTCGTCTGTCGAACTTATTTCCAATCTTAATTCAAATGGCATTGACCGGTCTTTTCTGTAATAATGTGTTTTTTTGTTTTAAAATACTTTTTGAGGTTTCTATAAATTGGTTTCGGCTAGGGGGCGAGAAGAAGTGGTTTTTGCGGTTGGAGTATTGGAGTTCATTTTTGTATCCAAGGGGATGGTTGTTGGTTGTAACTTATCCATTGCAAGAAAGTTTCAAAAACTTAATCAAGTAGCGAAAACGAAAAATGTAGAAGAAACAACGAAATTTTTGATTTTCTTTTTTTTTGGTTTTATTTTCAAAATTGTTTGGTGTACCAACACTACACGGTTTATAAAAGTTTTAAAGCGTCACCCAGGTATATCAAGGTAATAAATTCCCGTGTCGGTTGAGCAGAAGCCAGAACTACATACACACATACATACTTATACAAAGATAACGGCGTATGTGTTAACTTGTAATACGTTATACCCACGAACCTATACCTTAAATGGAGTTATTCTTTCACTGAGAGGAATTTTGCAATTTCAAACACCTCTATGGAGAAGTAGGTACCTCTGTGTCTGTAACACCCTCAACCTTATACCCATACACGTATGCATGTAAATAAAGGTGTTTGTAACTTTTGTATAATATGGCAATTACTTAATATGGTTATAAGAAAGTTCCTTGTTGCATATATTATGTTCTTCTTCGTTGAACTCCTTCCTACCCTATCCCTATACATACTCCTACTTCTGCATGGTTGTAAACCGTGTTAAAAATTCACTTTTAAATATTCATTCATGTTCATGGAATAAATGACTGGAGGACAGGCAGAGAGCAAAGTTTCAGCCCATCTCGCCATCGCTGAAGACCGAAATATAATGTCTATGATTTAGACGGTAGCTGCGTGAAATATACTGAAGTTAAATATGCGCGGTTTTTGAAAATATGAAAAGCAAGTATGGAGCTTGGAGAGGAAGTTTTTGTATGTAAATTAGTGCGCTAAAGAAAGTAATGCATCTTCAAAAACCCACAAAAAAAAAAAAATTAAAATTAAACAAGAGCAAGCTAAAGTTTTTTGTGTTAGTTTGAAACATGGTTAACAAAACGAAACTTAAAAATAACTACATACATACATAACTAGCTGAAAATATTTTTAATACAATCGTTGAAGTTGAGATATTGGTTCAAGAATAGGGTTACAATTTTTAGATTAAAGTTATGAACTTTCGAAAAAAATTTTGCATGATACACAAACATTCTTTAATTAGTAAGATTCTGACATTTTTGTTTGTAAGAATTTGTGCCATCCTTAGTAATCTGCCAAATTTTTTAAATTAACAAGTTTGATGATTATATAATATGAGACAACAAATATTTCCGAAAGGTTAAGGTCGAAAAACTCTCTGAAAGCCTAAGATCTATGCCAATGGTTTTTCTTTAACTAAGAGTTGAGGTCTTAAGAGAGTTCTACTAAGAAGCCGCCTCTGACATGCTGAGCCTGAAACATTTGAAACTTACCCAGGATAGCCCCTAACATGCCAAAAAACAGGTATT
Source organism: Scaeva pyrastri (assembly GCA_905146935.1). NCBI lineage: Eukaryota > Metazoa > Arthropoda > Insecta > Diptera > Syrphidae > Scaeva > Scaeva pyrastri. The sequence continues at coordinate 80,888,008 of LR989927.1, forward strand.
AGCTGCTATAATTATGTGTGTTTGATTCAAAATGAACAAAATATTCCTACGTTTCTACAAAAACGTTAACGAATTTTGGGGTCGATAATATTACTCGACATTTACAGATCCTGCCAAACAAGTTAAGCTTTTTCTTCAAATTCAAAACTTTGTATGAAGAATTTTCTGACATTTTTTTTTTTTTGGAAATGTAAAAAAATTGATTTGGAGGAAATCACAATTCATAATTTTGTTTAAATATAGAAATATTGGACATTTATTTTTGGGGAAGAGCTTCATTTAAACGTCTTTGGCACTTTCTAGTTTCTAAGTCTATCTTAAATTTGGAGTTGAACAAATTGAGGGGATTGAATTTTTTTTCTAAATTGTTTAATTTATTTATTTTTAGTTATCAATAAATATTTAAAATATACTATTAATAAATTGTAATATATTGTTCAAAAACTATGGGTTTTCATGAAAAAAGTATTGGTACTTATTGTAGCTAATCGCACTTTTTTAATATTATTTTTTTTTTGTATCGGTAATGTTTTAAAAACTTTGTTAGAATTTTATCGATGTAATAAGATTTCTGCGTTTAATTTTTCTTGACTTTTTGACCTTTTCGTCAAAAAAGGGAATTTTGAACCAAAAATACTCTCATTCAAACTCACCGAAAACAAAGTTGTGCCAAAAAATACAAACCTTCATTTCTAATAGTTTACTAAAAAAAAACCTCAAACAAAAACTAAATTCAACAACTTTCAAAAACTAATAACAATCAATAACGCCGAAGATATGTATTTTGTATATGCATTACTTTATTCATTGCCAAACGTAATCTGAGTAACATGGTGGAAAGGGGAAACGATTTATGTGGTGCAAGCAATTCTTACCTAATATTTCTGTTTTGCAAGCCGTCAAATTCAGAATCAAACACAAGACCATTGACCCTAGTTCCATGTTTCCACAATAAGACTGGGATTTTTAAATGAAAAATAAAAAAATAAAAAACTGAAAAAACTATAGAATCGAAGTCGGTGGTTCTTTATGGTTGGTTGTAAGTCAACTTTTATTCTTTGATTCCTTTCAAGTTTTATATTGCTTGCACCGAGACCTGAAGCCACTACTCTTTGATCTGGGAATATACTCATGCTTCATGCACCTTCCCACATGCATATATAGACTATCCATAGGGAGAGAGCAGCGATCTATACATATGTATATATATTTTTTTTATAATTCTCATTCGTTGTCCTTCGATGCTGCTTTCCTGTATTCGTATATAAAGGTTTTTCCACTATTGCTTTAGCTTCCTAAAGATGGTTACCAACCACACGTACTGACCATTCCATTAAGCTATTCATATTATCCTGCCATAAGTTTTGCTGCTGCATAAACTACCCAAGAGGAAATGGATTTTTAAAACCCCGGGACTTATGTGGACATTTTACACGTTCAACTTAGTCTTAACAATCTTGTACAGTAGAAGTCTGAAAAAGTTAACATCTAATTTGAGATCATTTTATATTATGAATTGAATGATGTTAAAAAGTGTAACTACTAAAAATATATTTTCGTATAATAACGCAAAAACAAAGCAAGACGTGAAAACTTTACTCGAGTAACTTTTTGTGGGGCATTAGATTTTCTACCGAAATACATTACTTAAAATTGATATTTTGGATGGTTAAGAACTAGAGCTGTCCAAAAGATAAAGCCCAACGTTAAGTTTATTGGATTCGCTTTGGTCTCATCGAAATCGATTCCTCTATTGGTATCGGCCTTGTATAAAGAATCTCGTCCTTTTCATTTGGATTTTTAGGCTAAAATTCTTTTAAAAACCCCAACAACATTTTAAAAAGTAGGTAAGTATTGTTTTCGTAAATCATTTCATTCTAAATTTAATGAAGTTCAATATTAAACTATTCTCTTTTAAGAAAACCCTTTTATCAGGACTCTTCTGTAAGCCAAAAGCATAACAACATATGTTCTGCACTTAAGCTTGGACTTTTTAAACAACCAAACCACACTCACACACACACACACATTAATATGTGGTTAGGTGTTTTGTTCTATTTTCTTTTCAAACGGTCATCATACCAACAAAAAAAAAACAACTTCGTTTTGTGTTAAAAATTTCATATAAATTGTACTGAACATATTTCATTGTCCTTTATATTTTTTTTTCGAGCTTAGAGTGTATTTATAGACATGTATATATATAGAGATACAGATACAGATACATATAGATATTGAATGAAATATTTTATTTTTCTCAATACAATTGCAAAAGTACCTATCCCGCTGTTCTGTTAAAAATGTTTATACTATATCATTTATATGTAGTTCACAAAAATATGTACATACCCCAAATATAAACAAAATTCTTTTGCAAAAGAAGTTGATTGTAATCTTAATATAAATCATTCACTTAAGAATTTATATTGGATATATTTTTGAAACAAAGAAGAACAAAAATAACAACAAGAAATACAAATAGTTCAATACTGTACTCGTATAGAAACACATGCATACAAACGTATATATGAAGCTATAAAAACAATTTTTATTGAGATAATGAAACGGGAATTAAGCTCATGCGTAAAATTTAAAAATTTAAACACTTCAAATCATTGACTATTAAATACAAATCTGTGTTTTACCCATTATTTTTACATTACTTGTCGAATTGAAAATGAAGTCAAATCTCGACGTTTAAAGTTCTCTATAGAATCTAGTTCCATCATTTTTAGAGAGATGTCACTTTTTTAGTACCAAATATAACATTTTTGACTCCTAGTATAGTTCTTAGAAAGAAATATTCGACATATGTATGTATGTATGTATTTTATTCAGACAACCGAAATATATTTTCGAAATTCGATCAGACCAAACCAAATTTCTTTGAAGAATGTAATAATTTAATTTCTAATTTGGGGAGACAAAACAAAAACGTTAACAAAAAATTTAATTGGATTTTTAAATTCCAGACTCATTTTTTAAAAATAACAATTCAAAAAAGTATAAAACAATAATAATTGTTAATAGTAAAAAGAGAATTAAAAACATACCAACACTTTAAGAATTTTGTATATTATTTAATTTCCATTTTTCATTTCTCAACTAACTTCAAAATTAAAAACGAAGTCAGAAATTTCAAACTCACAAGTCTAGCTCGGAACATGAACCGCACTACAAAATTTAACTCTTTAGCACAAGTGTTTGCTGAGTTGTAACACTTCAAACATCGAAAAACTGACAGAATGACAGATCATCGAAATTATGAACCACTTCTGTATATTAGGTGTATTTTTTTTGGAAAAATACCCACAGCGAAGTAAGACTTTACACGAATTGCAAATACAATATCCTCACTGCCAATAAGAGTAGAAGTAGGATCCAACTGCGGATAGTATTTTGACGTGTGCTCGAGTCTCGAATATAAATCTTATGGTACAATTGATCTCGAAGGCATGTTCGTAGAGGAGATAAGTAGTTTTTTTTTTATATGTCAAGAAAAAAATATCATAAAACAACAAAACAAATCGCACAACTGCGGATACGTTTTTTTGGGAAATCCTACTTCACTGCCGATATTTTTCCCAAAAAAACAAACCTATTGTAGAACCTAAAAATTAGCACAAACTCAAATCAAATGAAAAAACATTCCAAACATAAAGGGATTTCCAAAAACAGATATTAGTCGCTAATTGGGTAGTTGTCGTCTTTTGACATTCGACAAGTAAAAACTACGCCCTTATTTAAAATGGAAGGATAAATGTTTCAACTTTGAATGGAAATTATTAAAATTCACTTAAAATTTGTTGAATATTTTGCAGTTACAATTCACAGAAATAGAAAACTTATGGGTCGTCGTGAAGCAGTTTCTCGTCCACAAATAGTGAAACTGTTGAAATAATTTTAGGTGTTGCGACAAGTTAGTGATGTGAAGTATCAAAACTGTGTGTGATTCTCAGTAATGTTGACAAAAACAACGTTTGTTGATTTTTATACGATCTATTCTACAAGCAACAAGAACTTCCGTCTTAAATCTTTTAAGGGACAGTTAAAGAAAGAACTCAATCGGATCGATTACTTAAGCAACGGGTTGCGTATCTTCGTTGAGTTGGGCCTTGAAATGCCTTCTCGGATTCACGTCAATAAGCAGAATTTTCATATTCCTTCTTCGGAAGAATGGTTGCTGAAAAGCCTGTCCATTCTCAACGTATCATTGTATGGTGGGGTTTTTAGGCTGATTGGACTGACCTTATACTTTTTGGAAAATGAGACTTTTGCATAGAGCTATGATTAATTATTTTGGACGGAATTAGAAGATCTCTTTAAATGCAATTAAGTTCCATTTATGTTTGTAAACAAAATTTAAAAACTAGAAACGGTTTTTAAAGTTTCGTACCTAAAAAAAATTGGTTCAAATACCAACATGTTCGAACGCATAGGTAAGGTATGCAGAATATGCAACCTATTTACCATATAATATTACTATAAGCCCTAGGTCATTGCGATAAATTTTAATATCCCATGATTATTTAAATGTAAACTTTTACGATAAACAAAATAAGAGTAGATATATTTTTATTACCAAAACGTGAGTATAATTTAAAAATTGTAAATAAGACACCTATACCTACAATATTAACTCTCTATAAAAATAAATACACTTGCTTTGATTTACAACTGAAATTGATTTTAATTTATTTTGCTTATTTTTCATTTATTGCAATAATTCATAAAAACAAGATATATTTGCACCTCTACATATATACTTATTGTTTATACATGTATTGTAATTTTACACTGCATTAAAATCAACTACGAATAATAGCAAATTAAATACAATTTATTCAATCGTTACACTTATGTTTATTCAGTTTTCATTTTTCAAACGACATATAAATCACATAGCCACTAATAGCCCAGATAATGCCCGGCATCAGTTCGCCAAATGACTTGTTTATTGATCGTGGTGGCCAATGGCCATAATATGTATTTTGTGATAACGTTTCCCAAAATTCACTTGTTTCATCCAATCACAAGCAATTTAATAAATAATACAACAACAACAAAAAAAAAAAACAAATAAACAAAAATCGAATAAACACAATACATATTAAAATAAAATCCCATCCTCTATTTCAGCTCTGATTTCGATTTCACGACCATTTTGGTTTTCCAATCGAGGACATTGTTTGCGCGGCAGAACCAAATTGACAACGATTAAAATTCCAAACACAATGGAAATATTTTCATATTTTTGTCGAACTGTATTTTGAAGATAATAATTTTCAATATAAAATTATAGATATTGAATATTTGCTCCTCCGAAATAGGGCGATATGTTGTGATGCAATATTGCGAGCCTGGAGCACTTTTCAATCAGAAATGACAATTATACGAAAATTTGTCTTGAAAATTTATACAAATTTTAATTCGGATAAATACTCCCATAAAAATGCATGAGTCTCATGATGATTTGCAATCTATAAATAATGACATTTTTTAATAAAGCTTTAGTGAAAATTTTCTCGACTCGACTTTTACTAGTCTCTTCTCACTCTCGTCAAATTCGAACTCACTGCTTTCATTTTTTTAAAAATACTTTTTCAAATTAGATCTTAGGTAGAACATAAGAAATTCCAACTTTATAGCATGTGCTATAATTTATAGCACATGTGGTTCCTGAGATACAACACTTCAAAACACTTTAAAAAATGAAGACATTCTGTGGAATGATAGATGTTTAAAGTATATATAGAAAGAAGAAAAACTTGAGCTAAATATTTCGTTAAGGAGTGGAACTTCAACAAAAACACATGTTAAAAATATAAATAAGAATCGGGTGATTCATCGTGAGGTTAGAATTTCAATAAGCTTTTTTTGGACAGATCACTCGTGACTTCTATTAAATTGCTTTGTCAATTTTGTCCAGTATTGTTTGGAAAGTTATCATATAAAGACTGACAGTACAACAGCGTTTCCAAATTGTTCAGGTTTTTTTCGTGCTATTCAAAGAACTTTCGGTGATCATAGTCGACTTACTAAAATCACTACAGTCAAAACCATTCGCAAAATTTGAGTCCCAGTTTATATTGATGGATGATACTAGGCCACTTAGTGAAGAGACTATAGCAGTTCTAGTACGCTTGCCGTATTCGACAACTTAGCGTATTTTAAGCGTACAAATGTAACTTGTGGAAGAACTGAAGCCAGGATACAAGAAACAAAAGACTTGGTGAGATATCAATATTTCCATGGTTTGCTACTGTATTTAAGCCGCCTAGATCGTGAGACTGACGCACGCGACGCCACAATGTTATAAGAACTATTTTTAACATTGTTAACATTAGATTTTAACGAACTAAATAAATAAATAGAATGGCCTAATCGGTGGAAGTAAATCGAAAATTATAAAGAACATGATTCTCAGAAATCAAGCATAGAAAATACTAAACCGAGATATTTTTAACCCTTTTTTAATAAGTTCTGATCGCATAATAACAAGCATCAGGAAACTATCGGAAAAATAGGAGCAACACCTGCGTGAGGCTGAGGAAGATAGCAGTGGTGACGAAAGCGATGATTTTGTTTTAAATTAATAAAAATCAATTTGTGGTGTTTTTTACATGTTTCAAAATTTGTTTTACTTTGGTTTTTACTAAAAAAATTATGTGTACCTATTTCATTTTCAAGAAGACATAAGGAAAAATGATATAATTGTTGGTAAGCGTATTTATGGACAATTTAACAACCCTTAATCTTGATACAATGAAAAAAGTTGGTATATTAATTTTTCAACTTTTTTTTTAAAGTACAAAAAGTGGGCGTTTTGTTGGGCGTGGTCAATGTTGGGCTTAGAAATATCAATAGATTGATTATATAAACAATTCCAGAAATTTTCAGGTTCCTAGCACTGTGGACTGATTTATTGCCACCAATACTGTCGTTCTGCCCCAGAAGAAAAGAAACCAGCTAGAGAATTCCCTTGCAGTACATTTAATGGAAGGTGACACGTGTGGCAAACAAAGTTAAGGCTGGATAGATAGTAGACCAGGACGCCCAAAAGCTTGGGTTGAGCAACTGGATGATGGGCATTGCACTGGTGTACCTACATTTAAAAGATATATTATTTCATACTTAATAACATCCAATTAATAAAAGACTTCTTTCTAATTTCACAACCACTTTGCCTTATAAATTCTACTTGTTTTCGATTTTTTTCAAAGACATAATATAGGTAGATACATTACATACATACATAAAGTATGTATATACATACATATGTGCATATATTTTTATTATTCAAAAACAAAATAAAATTCAAACGATGATAAGAAATACAGACAATTTAAGCAATTTGTCACTTTAATTGTTTCCAGTATGTATTTTTCACACCAATTTATATGTCCAAAAGCATGTACCTACTATATATGTACATGTGTATGTGTATTTTATTAAACAAAAAAAAAAAAGGATTAAAAAAAACAACACAACATAAGACTTGAATATCAATTGAATCAATGCAAACGAAGCCCCATGTGTTTAATTCGGTAAAATTATTAATAAATGACAATGAATTGAAAATAATTAATGTTAATTGGATAAAAGCAGCAGGAGCATCAGTGGTAATATTTAAGCCTTAAGCCTCGTCGAGCATCCTCTCTGTTGGTTTTCAAGGCAATCAAAATGAGACTACAACAGGCTATTGTTTTCCGCAATCCCAGAGAACATTCTGTATTAAATCTTCTGATGCTCTCCACGTTCACGTATACATTATATTCAATTGCACCTGCTTCTGCAACATGCAACATGCAACCAGCAATCTGCTGCCTTCATTGCCACCTATGCTATAAATCTCATAATAATCGCTGACAAATTTCAATCAATTTTAATACAATTAAATTTTGTATTGTCTGTTTTATTTCCAATATTGGTGAATAAGAATGAAATGTGCTTCTGAAGGTAAATTCGAAATTCGAAATTCGAAATTTTGTAAAAGTTTAATTTTGAATGAAGATGAGGAATGAGAAAGAAGGAGGACTCGAAATTTCATCTTTTGATATTATACATAAATGTTGACAGTAAAAATGGAACACAAGATCTGTTTTAAGAGTGTGCACAAGAATTTCATGACTTCGCTGAGAAGATACGAGGTCCATGGGTGTCCAATCATCCCAGATTTTGAGATTTTGCCAGGATACAAACGGCCATTCAATGTTAGAGACTGACTCAAAGGTCATCTGCTTTCAACAGAACGGCACTACGACTTATAGCAGTGAACTTCATATTGAACATTGTTACTTACAAGGACGGTTTGCAAAAATCGCAGGCTTATGTGAATAAACTACAAGCTACCACTATCCTTACATCCAATACCATCTTCACCGATTGGACAACTGGGATCCGGTCCTGACCTCATTCAACAAACCTCTCCATTTATCTCTAGCGCTAACGGACTCCATCCAGTTGCGTACGTCAGGACTTCCGGCTTCCTGGTCAACGCTTTTTTCTCTGCAGTCTAAGCATTGTTTGCAACGCCTATTGTCGACTATACCTGTCGACCTTTCGAGCTGGTTCTTCTTCGGTCGTTCGAGCTAGGTGACCAGCCAACTAGGGTCTATCAAGCTTAATTTTTGACAATATCTACTTCGAGTTAGATTCTATACAGTTTATGATTCTTACATCTCCGGAATCGTCCTTACTCACATACAGAGCCAGCAAATCTCCGTAAGATTTTCCTCTCACACACGCCTAAGAGTAGCCTTTTACTAGGCATCCAGGTCTCGGATCCATATGTGATTATCGACAAGAGCTTTGACATATACTATGACATTGTTTGACAAGCTTTTCGTCTAGCAGTCGACACTTATACGTAATTTGTTATTCCCTCACTAATGCTCGAAGTCGATATCGTCTGCATAAGTCAGGACCTGGTGACGATAATCCCTCTTGTTGGTGTCTCAGAGCCACGGTTTGCTTTCTCCAACTCAAAACAAATCAGACACTCTGCTTGGCGGAGTCCGTTGCAGACACTGATGATAGATGAATAGCAATCCGGCTATTTTAACTTGGCTTGGTATATTGGTCATGGCCAATCTATATAGGCATACATACATATATAATAGTGTACTTTTGGGATGCCGAATTCCCCGACGACTTTTATAGTTCTACATTGGCCGTTTGACAACTTTTGCATTACCTTGTCTTACATTAAAAAATTTGAACCAATTAATCATAATTTAATTTAATTTTTCGAGCCGAATTATTTATACATATTTTTATCATATTTTAGGTTTACGATTATAATGTATATTTTGCAAATAAAAAAAAAACTCAAATGTAGATTAAGAGTCCTTCTTCCTATGTTTTCATTAACATTTTTATAGAAAGATATTTGAGTCTATTTTAATTTAAAAACAAATGGTCTAAAGGGTTGACACAACCAAAAAAAAAAAGGGATGACATGTCATTTATTTTCTGCCACAGAAGAGTGTCATGATATACCTACACAGTACACATGATATGTATACTGACACCAGCTACCGCTACGATTTAAACAATTTTGATAAATTAACAAATTGGATTTAATTGTGCGAGAATAATAAATAATTCAACGAAGAGATAATAATTGTTATCGCACAGTTTCGAATCGATTTAACAATTTGTAAATAAACGAGCAATTACCTGGACGATTCTACAATGCATAATTGGTTCTTTTTGGTAATCGAACATGTATGTGTGTGGCTTAATATTTATGTTCGTTGGTATGGGTTGGCATCAGCTATTATAATACTTATTCCAACCTTGCAACCATGTTTTTTGTTGTTTACTTTGTTTTTATTGTTATTTTTTTTAATTTATTTTTTTTTATTGGTTTTAACTACTTTAATTTATTTGTATTTAATACCAGGCGATTTTAAACCGTTCGTCCATCGATTGAAAAATATTTATTGAAATTACATCAATAGGGTAAATAATTGAATTATTGTTATATCATAAGTGGTATTTAAATTGTCAGAGAAAATAGTTGTATTCCGATTAAAATATGTACAACAAACTATTTTACCCTATTACTGAATATAATGACGATGATTTTGAGAATAAAACTAATTCTTTTGGTAGTAGTAGATGAAAATTGTTATTAACAAATTAAAAATACTGCATAATAGTTAATTTTTGGAAAAAAGCTTAAAAAATTCATCCAAACAATCAATGAGTTGATAATATGACATGTATCCTACTAGCGGACCCGGCAAACTTCGTCTTGCTTTCAGATAAACTTCAGAATTATAATAAGACACAGTAATATAATAATAATAAGACAATGTTATTTTTTTAGATGGTATACGAATCAGTTTTTCAATTAGTTTTTCGAATAATATATTCGAATAGGCAAAATGCAGCTGACCGTGATGCCATAAATTCAAATTAATTTCACTGACTTCCAATAATTCGCCTTGCGATTTATTGACAATCGAAGATCAGTTGGAATAATCGGAATTCGTTGGATAAGGATTCCCACTCCTTTGAATTTTCCATTGATGACAATCACTTAAATAAACCTTGTCCTCGCATTTACAAACAACTGAAAAGAATTTAATTAAAATTGAAGCAGCTGTTCTCAGTTAAAGGTTTTTAATAACTTCTTTACACCATTTTTAAATGTATATTTTTATTGACTTCCCATACCAAGTTATTGTTATCGTTCCGATCGTTTTCTAAAACGAATATCCCGACAAGAAGATATTGAATTTTTTATATTCCTTTTGTTTGACAAATATTTACATATGTATGTATAAACATTTTTGAAAATCACCACTTCAAAAAGAACTTATAAATACGATTATTAAAAATGACGAATTGGTATCACATATTCAAGTTACAAAGTTATATAATGAATTTTAAGCAAATTTATTTCGATTTTCATTTTTCCTGACATTTTTTTTCCATCTCCTGAATTTGTCTGGCAGATCAGTTTAACTATTTTATCAACAGACAAAAAATTAATTTTAAGAATTCAGCGAAACTCTGGAGACGAAAAGGTATATAAATTAACTTTACAAACGGCTGAAATACCTAAGTAAACAAAAGAAAAACCAAAATCCATTGTGGAGTTTTTTTTTGTTAATTTACAGTGTTCCACGAGTACCTAACCCATGTATGTATGTCCTGTCTGTATCTTTTTGTGATTGTTTATTCTTTCTTTTTTTTTAGCTGCACAAAAGTTTTGTAGTTGCATTATTTTTACAGCAGCAAACTGTCACCACTCGACCATCATCCAAAAGAATTTACCCCATACCCACCTCTATAATATAGAGCTGTGAGTTTCTGACACCCGAAGGAAACCAATTCGGTTTTATGAAATAGCACAGCTAACATAGCTACTGACTCCACAATACAACCAGACCCAGAGCCAGAGAGCACCACATTGACGAGGACGAGGACGAACGACAACGGCACAAAATAGAGAATATACAATATACTACACCAGCACGAAGGCCAAAGACCGAAGAATTCTCAACTTGAGCTGGGACTATTATGAAAAATTTAGTGTCCTCATGAGATGTAACACATTTACAGGGCGGGTCATACACCCTGCCCTGGATGCTTCAAGTTGTAACCATACACGAGCATGAGGAATATAAAGAATAGCACTTTATAGGTATCTACTTGCTACTTCTACTATACCATGTATGTAGATACCGTTGTAATTGAACGTTGGCTATATATGAAGAAAGCCAAACCAAGTTATACCATACTATACACAGGTTTCAGGAGGAAAGAGAGATTATGTGAATTCTAGGAGTAGTGTACATGTCCTTTGGCATACATATACGTACAAGTCCATGTACATAGTATACCATGTAAAGACCTCCGCACCTCAAAGTTCGTTAATTCATTCCCGTTCGGAGTTTCGTTTTAACTTTGACAACCTCAGCCTCAACTTCAGCATGCACGCATTTAAATTTTAAATTAACTTTTAAGGTTACTTTTAAAGAACTATACATATTACATACAGTCATACATAACATATACAATATACATACATAGAAAAATATTGTACACTCCAAGTTGGAATATGTTAACGCAGCTAAAACAGCAGTATCCTTTACAAACTGTTTTGGAGGGAAAGGGAAAATTTAGGGAAATGTATGTGTATGTGTACCTATAGTGGAAATAATACACGATCAATAAGAACTGTCCGTGCTAGGAAAGAAGACCAAACTTTTTATATATGTATATATTTCTTTTTTTACCAACACAATATTGAAATATAAAATACTATAAGGATATAGATACAGAGCTTCTGCAGTTCCGTTTGGTTATCCTTAGAATGTCAAGCTTTTCACGGGTTAACTGAGTTGAATCGGAGTCGAAGCAGAGTGGGATTTTGATTTTGGTTTTGATTTTTCTGAGTCTTACCTATAAGCTATAAATAAAAAGTTTTATTTTGAATAGACTGTTATCTGTCACTTTTAAATGTGAAATATTTTGACATTTCAAAAGTAAAACCCCTAGAATTCCTTAACATGAAAACTAATTGAAGTTGTTCTAATTCACTACAAAAAATAGTGAACATTTCGTCACAATTTGCAAAACGAAATCACTTTCTGGTAGACTCGTGTCATGAAGCACCTTTTTTGACCAATATTAGGGAAACTGTGGATATTTAACAGTCGAATATTGCTGCTGTAGCCCATAGTATTGACTAAAATTGATGTCAATCGATTCCTCGTCCACATTACAAAGTAATTTTATACAGACTTTGTTCTAAAGGCTTTTAAAGTTCTGTTAACATGCATTTAAATTAGTGGAATTTCCATAGAATAATCATCTTCTTCGGAAAATCCAAAAATAATTTTTGAAAAGCCTTTCCATCCGCAACGTATCAATTTATTCTGCTATAAATGTGGCAGAATATAGTTGGACCTCACTTACCCATTCCAAAATGAACTTGATGCAATTGTTAAGTTGAATATATTGCGCAACAGAAAGCTATTAATAATGATTATATTACTGACGGATTTGGAAAATAGTCACATTTCTGCAAGTACATTTTTTGACCGTTCATATTTCCCAACTTTTGTCTTCTTCGGAATTACGGAGATGACTAGGTCTATATGTCAGTACTCCAAAAGCGAATGAAGATCTTAAAGATGGAGTTATGGAAAGTTACTGATCACATATGCAGCCGAAATTGTGAGAACATTTTATGAAAATAATATGGTAATGCAACCGTAAACGTAACGATACGTATATTATTGTCCTTTCATTTCTTATTTGAAAAAACTATGTGTATTTGGTTTCTTTTTTAATATTCTAGTTCACAAATATTTTCTCTTCACTTGGATTTTAAAAATTCAAGTCACAACTCACAAGTATATTCTATTGATATACTAGAGGACCCGGTGAACTTTGTTTAGATTGGCTGATTTTTCACCAACCGATCAAAATTTTCATTATTCTCGGAACTTACAAAAAAACAAGTATCTATAATAACTTTTATTTGAATTGCATTGAGTTGAAGTTCGTCTAGGGACATAGAGACAGAGAAAGCGAGTTTGTTTTATACTTTGTAGTGATGACACTTAAGTCTCTGAGCCTCAGAAGCAACTTCGTGTATTTCACTTCATGTGCATTTATCAAAAAGCTTCTTTTTAAGCCTGTTTCAGTGTTTCCCTTAAAGACCACTTATGAGAAAAAAAAAATTATCATACATTAAATACCATCAGTATACACAAATATTAAATTGTTGTTATATTTTTCAAATAATCCAGTACACACTTTTTCGACACAAGTATCTAAGCCAACATACTCCTGCATATATGACAGGGGATATAATCATAAGCTGGTATAGTATTTTACTGACCTAAATAAATAGAAGAAGGCCAAATCGAGCACTTAAATAGACAAAAAAAAGGGCCTTTATCAAAAAGGCATTCAAACGCCATTAGATTTTCAAATTTCCCTCCATAAGAGCTGACCCGAATGGACATTGGACAACATGGAAAGTGGCTTTAATGTATGTATTTTTTAAAGAATCAGATCTCTGCATACCCACTTTCGTACCTAGTCATTGTAATTGCTCCTTAATTTTGAGTCTTCTAAATAATAAAGCAAAACAAAGTCTATACTATCTCTCAGTTTATGTAAATCTCTTGTTTATGGTTATACTTAATTTTGAAAATAATAACAGTGAAATAAAAATGTTGCTATAGTGACCCCATTCTAATGAACAGAATCCAAGGGTTCGCGGTTACCAGGGAACTGGACAATGGACATGTCCTGTTTTTTCATAAAGTTTACCCTATAAAGCACAGGACATAGACATAGTACCTATCGGGATAGATTTGTACATTTTTTTAATGTTTTTTTACTCTGTGGCCAAAATGAAGGATGGGCATATACTGTGGTAATCTATTTTGACATCCTAGAATTTTATATGTATATGTTATCCCTTTATGGTGATAAGGAGATGACAGAGTGAGGCAAGAAAAAAAAGGTAATAAAAATAAAAAGGACAACAAATGACAGTTATGGCAATGAAAGGGAAAATAAAATACATATCGGGAGGTAAATATATAGAAATAGAAGTATTTGGAATAATAAGGACCTGATAAATGTTTTTTTTTTTTGGGTTTGTACTTTTTTTACGATTGGAGGAAAAAGGCATAAAGTTTTCGATGTTCAATTGTTGTTATACAAAAAAAAAAAAAAACAGTTATGTTGCCGATGCTAACATTTTGTATATATATACTTCGGTTTGTAGATATCTTATGACTTATCAAAGCATAGAACAAAATATTTATTTGTTTTTTTTTTTTATTATTATTTGACTCACTTTTTTTTTTCTAATTTGAATGCGGAATTATATTTGACTTTACAGGAAAAATATAATTTTAGTTCACTTACTTTTTTCTATACCAACACTAAAAAACTGTAATATTTTATTCGTCTTCTAATATCTATATTTGAAAAACTAACCAATCAAAAAAGAGATATCATATAGTTTTTTTTAATTACATATCGGGTTTTTCAACAGGGACGCTACAAAAGTAGAGCGACAGGGACAGCAAACGACGCCATATTTTTTGGCGCTTCTTTGACATTTCTGTTCAGTAAGGTTTGCCATTTCATGATGGAAAGATTTACGAGCCAACAACGAGTCGAAATTATTAAAATTTACTATAGAAATTGGGAGTCAGTGGCCTCAACTTTAAGAGGCTATGTCCAATTTACGGTCGGCATAATCGTCCTCCTAGCAGATCAACAATTGAGCGTCTAGTGGAAAAATTTGTATCCACAGGCACAGTACAAAATGTTCCCGTGCAAGTGAGACAAAGAAGTGCCCGTAGTGTCGAGAATATTGCTGCCGCTGAGGCTTTCGTTGCAGTAAGCCAAAATGTGTCTCTCACACGTCAGTCGTTCTCAAGCGTTGGGCATCTCTGTGACGTGAGTCGTTTTGCGAAAAGATCTTGGCCTACATCTTTACAAGATAAAATTGACGCAAGAACTGAAGCCGCTTGACCACCAGAAGCGTCGTATGTTCGTGAATCGGGCTGAGCAACAATTTGAAAATGATTCGCATTTTCATCGAAAAATCATCTTCAGCGATGAGGCTCATTTCTGGCTGAATCGCTTCGTCAATAAACAAAATATGCGGTATTGTTCAGGCAGCAATCCACACGTACTCCATGAGTCATCATTGAAAAAATTACGGTTTGGTGTGGTTTATGGGATGGTGGCGTCATTCGGCAGTACTTCTTCCGTTCAATGATAGCCGAATATTTTTGGCCCCAATTGAATGATATGAACTTGGATGACATGTAGTTCCAACAGGACTGCGTGGCGCCACAAGCCACACAGCGAATGTCACAATCAATTTATTGGAAACCAAGTTTGGAGAAGGTGTTATTTCACGAAATGGTCCAGTCACTTGGCCGCCTCGGTCGTGCGATTTGATGCCGTTAGACTATTTCCTGTGGGGCTACGCTACGACTGCCGAGACTGATCTCTTATCAGTCTCTCGCTAATATTCATTGTAAGATATATGTATTTGTATATGTACTTTCGTCTCGGTGGATGTATGTCAAAAAGTCATATACTCCAGCTAGGAGAATCGAATCCCAGCTACCAAGTTTAAAAGGATAAGAAAGACCGGACATCCTGTTCAGAGACTAAGTTGTCGCGGATTCTAGAGCCTATAGGATTGTATCTTCATACTCTACAGTTTTTCTAAGGCAAGAATTAACAGCCGCTACAAATATTACTTAGACAAGAAGTCTTGAGGTTCCCCTTCCAATCTGTGACCGAATGCCTCATGGTCATGACGATCGGTGACCCAATCTCCTGCACTGACTCATCTCGTAGTCGCGATAAAAGTTGTATTCCCAAGAAAGAAAACACCCTCGTAAACCATCATTTGATGAATGAAATAAGTGAAAGCATTTGTAAAAAAACAAAACACGGTGGTGGTGTGATGGTGCTCCCATTGAGGTTCAAAGGAGTTAAGGATCTAACTATCCACCTTTACAATAAAATACACATATTTATATTAAGAGCCGTGGTTCCTCCTAAACTTTGAAGTTCCTTAACCCTTCTCCTCTGTATACGGAGTAGAGTATATCGGGTAAGCCATATCGTTGCCACAAACATATTTTTGTGTTGTGGTGGTTTCTGAATAAAATATAACAGCCCTCTTTAACCGTTGTACTGATGGGATGGCAATGGCAACATTCAACTGGCTTTGGCTCTGGCTGTGGCACTGGCACCAGTACTAGCACTTGCACTGCCACTAGCCCTCGGCATAATATTTAGTTTCCTGGAATAAGTTTTTCCGTCATTGGATGCATCGGTTGCACTGCACAGGGCACATGGCACATGGCACAGGGAACAGCAATAGCAATAGCAAAGCGCATAGTGCATACAGCATACTGCATATGGGGGTGAATGAATTTATTCGTGTTAAATTTGTTTATACAAATTTAATGAATATATGTACTGTACATACATTTGTATGTACATACTTGTGTGAGTGTGTTTGTGTGTGTGTATAAATGAATGGGAATTTCTCAAGTGGAGTTTTATATTTTCCAGAGTTTTCTGGATATAAAGTTGTAGTTGGTGTTTTTGTTTAGGATGTGTGGTATTAGGCGGAGAACAAAGGGATAGAGAGGTGACAATACTTATACATACATACATAATTACAATTCTACAATCCTACAATATTGTGAATGAAAATAGCTTTTAGTTTATGAAAGAAATGTTTGTATGTTATGGACCTCAACTGGAATATGTATGAGTGAAGAAATATGTATGTAGGTACTCATACATATGAACATTGTGCATACATTTATGTGTTTTTGTTGTGTTTGAATTTGAAGTTAAGGAATGTCGTGGTATGGACTGCACTATTGTTGTTAAGTCGTTTACTTATTCTCTTTTAAAAACAAAGAACAAAAATATACATTATACATACACATACCATACATACATACTGATAATTTTATATACATTCATATTTATTTTTTAAATATGAAATTTCATTTTTTAAAAAAGAATTTGGGTGCTACCAACAAAAAAGACAAAAAGGATTTATTGAAAGTTGGTATAGTTAAATTAAATTCGACAGTCAAAGAAAGGTATATCAGGTATTCGACTTTAATATTCAATCTAAAGTAAATTAAGAAAATTTTGAGACCAACCAAATCTCTTTCCTTTAAAGTTGATATGTATGTATGTATGTATGTATATCAAAAATTATTGTACAAATATTTGAGTTCTTGAAAGTTATTTCTGCATCTTATGAAGTTTGTAGGTACTATCTGTAAAACCAAATTTATTTGAAAAAGTTCGTTTTCATCTCACGATAGCGAACACCATTCACAGTAACTGCCTGACCGGCCTCGTTTTGGAAAAAATACTGCCTGATGATGACGCCAGCCCACTTGGATTATCATTCGCCCAAATGCGGCAGTTCTACTTATTAACGAATTCACTGAGGTGAAAATGTGGCTCATTACTGAAGACGAATTTTTTCGAAAATTGCCATTTCTTGCCACCATTCTGATCATTGACCTGGATTCTTGAAATGGTCAAGAGGTCAGTCAAATGCACCTTATAAGCGTGTTAATTTAAGTCTTTATGCTCATCAACGATTAGCGTGAGAGGTGCCATTGTTGGGTACGACGACGTACGACGAGTTGATGTGGACGGCTCTTCAACCACACTATCGCGGACTGTAGCAATATTTTCTGCATAACTTTGACGCGCTGCTCGATTGTATGTCTTTCCATGGTTCAAATTGAGTAAGTCTGAAATTAACAAATGTCAAATGAAATGCAGAAAAAAACTTGACACTTAAACCACCCTTTATGAACGTACAATCGTTCACACGCACGTCCGCGGGAATAAAAACTAGATCTACTTTTGCTCCACTCGGGCTTTTACGATATTACGATATTAAGCCATAGCAACGCTTGAGGTAACATTTTAATTTGCCTCATAAGAAATTATAGTTTCTATTCAAAATGTCAAAGCCCGACCGAACGAACGCGATACAGTGATTCGATGAACTTAAAATCTCTTTAGGAAATCAGAATGTTTGCTCTGAAAAATTAGTTTTTAATTTGTTGCTCTTAGAAATAGCGATTTTAGGGATCTTAGGTAGCATTTGGAAATAGGTATACGCACTAGGTATTCAGATATTTTGTTGAAAAACACGTGACGCAAATTCATCTTTTCACGAATAAAGACAAGATATAGATCGATACTGAGACACTACTGAACTGACATTTTTCGATTTTGAGTAGACCAAGAAGAGACTAGCAAAATGTTCAGCCATATTTTGAATGGAAGATCAGTTGGATGGAATATTCGGAACTCGTGTGATAAAAATGTCTTATCCTTCTTATCCTTTAAATTTACAAATCCTTTAGCTGAAAAATCTTATGATGTTCATAAGTGTGGTTCTATACAATAATGAATATAGTCATAAGCCTAACTACTACATATTCATAATTTACTTAATTTATGTGAAGGTAGATATCTTCCAACTCTTACACCATCTCCACCCACTCCCACAAAGTAAAATAAATTTGTATGTATAGAACGTATACTATCCCAAATTATAGCTCATTATTCATTATCATTACCTATGCAAATCTAACAAAAGAACTTCATAAAATCCTCTCGGCGTATTTAGCTCAGTTGCAGTTGCATCATTTCCAGCATTCATCTGAAAAAAAAACGAACTTTTATCCTCCATTAAATGAAGAATCAGGATTTATCACCACAATGAATCGTGTGCAGAATCAAATCATTGAAAATTCGGACGCCATAAGTGCACTCATCGCCAAAATTTCCAAATTCAATCGATTGAATTTCGCAATACTAATTGCAACACCATTATCATTATGTATGTACATTTGTATGGGTATGCATGTATGTTTGTATGGAATGGCAATGGGTGAATATGAAAGAGTTGAAAATCCTCGTGGTCCTAATCTGGATGGATCCATTAAAGAGCTCGCCGCCGCGCTGCCTGCTGCAGCGCCCTCTCGGATATATTAGATATAATGAAAAACACTTCCAATTTTTTTCGAATTATGTACCTCTGCCGTCGCCGCTGCTAACCGCACTTAGCTATCTTCAATTTATTTTGAACATGCATCAGTTTTATAGCGTAAAAGTGTTTAATGTTACGCGCCTCATACATATTTTAGAAAAGATACAAATGTATGTGTAAAGCGAACGAAATTCAAAAAATCCTTCGCATAGCTGCTGTTTACTGTTTTTGTATTGTTTAGTTTTTAGAAGGGATTTTAATATAGGGCTGCGTAAACAGTAAATTACAGATAAATCATCTTAGATGCATAGATATTTGTTAAGTAGGTTAAATTAAGCTTTGTTTTGATATTAATTTATTTTGGATGTACATCATTGGGAGATATTTCAAAACTGCACGTTAAGGGCTTTCAAAAAGGATATAATGATTTACTAATCACTTATAATGTACGTATTTGAGAATTTTTTTTTTCATTTTGATTAACCCGCTATTTAAGGAGTAAGCACTTTGAAACTATCATCTTTTTATATCTGCATATGTATACAAACTATATGTCACTATACACTGAATGGAACTAATGAAGTAAACATTTTGTACGGTTCACACTTTTGAGTCATTTTGTGAGGACATTTTTGGCTTTTGTGTGACAAATAAAAAAACTGAGAATATCGCTACTGTAGACCATAATGTTGACAAAACCCCAAGTTTGTCGATTCTGCGTTGATCTTAAGAATAAGGTATTTCAAAAACAACATTGCATACAAACTTAAGACTTAAGACTTCTAAAATTCTGTTAATACAAGAACTTAAGTCGTCGATGACCAGCAAAGTCGTATTTTAGTTGAGTCTATCAAAATGATTTTGTGGTTTAACACCTTAAGGCTTCTTTTCTTATGCTCCACAACTGATTAAAGACCTAAAGGATGGAGTTTATAAAACTACCGAGGACATACAACCTTAAATGTGAGAAAAAGATATGGTCTCCAACCTTAAGCTGTGACGGCCATTTTGCTGATACGTTTTTCATTGCTGATGGTATCTATGGATTTCTCTTTAAAAATAATCGCTTTTTTAATATCGAAATGAAATTCCTTAGTGGAAATACTGTACTTAACACACATAAAGAGCCATAAATATTATAGTTTCATTTCTCGTCAGTTTACAAAATTATTGTACACTGTGCCGTATACGCACTATTTTTATGAGAATTTAAGCAATCCCCAGTTTGTGTTTATGTACTTCGAATTGGACTGTCAAGGCTGTGAGGGTAATTCATAGTGGCGCTCCAATATAAACTAGCCTTTAAGTTTAAAATATAGCACTAATTTGAACTAGCCTTTAATCTGTTGAACAAGCCTTTAAATTATTGCATTTTTTCCCATAGCCTAAAATTATAGCAGTTTCCCATATTATTGCCCCTTTTTGCAATTCCAGAGTCAATTGATTAGCACACGCTGAACCAAGGACGACAAAATTCAATTTCAAGCTAAAGCCTAATTCATTTTATAAAACTAAATTTAATGAACATAATTTAAAGTACAATAAATATAAAATTTAAACAAGGGTCGATATTGCGCATACATATGTAACTAAACATAAAATAAATGTAAGTAAGTAACTTTTAGAATTGACTAAATATTATTTAGTCAATTTACGATCATAGAAATGCACCAGAAAATATTAACAAAGTTTTAAATAATTACATATTATGTATACATAATTCAGTTTAAGAAAGTTATTTTGGTCCTCAGACCAACAAAGTCCGTTGTTATTCCCTAGCGGGACATAGGGTCTCAACTTCTCCTACGCGCCATCGTGTGCTGTTTCCGGCGATTTATTTCAGCTACCTGCAGTTCTTCCCCAATCACGACGCACGGTACCTTCTTGACTGTTCTTGGTCTACCAACTCTTCCTCCTTCTTGTGTGAAGGGATTCCAGCAATGCTGTCATTACCTTTTTCGAAGCGTTAGTCCAATCCACTGCCACTTGCACCTTCGTAAATATAAAAGTGTCAATGGATTCCTGAACTGTATATGTAGCTCTTCATTAGGCCAGAAAACCCGTAAGAAGTTTGGAAGACACCTATTAACGAAGGTTTGCAGTTTCCTGGTTATTGTTGTTGTTATGATCCAGGTGCTGCATCCATATAGCAGATCTGATCCGACGTTCAAGAGAGATTAATACTTCAAAAAATTAGACAACATTCTGATCCCGAACGCAGCCTTTACTTTCCCGATATGGCTGGCGAGCGATGTCTAATTCGGTTCCTTCAGTAGAGACGATACTTCCAAGGTACTAAAAGCTCTGTACTTTCTCTACTGGTTATTGAGCAATAGTCATCGGAGTGGATGGTCTCGTACCCTTAAAAAATTCAAAGTAAAACGAAAATTTTACTTAAAGGATCTAGCTCAAATTTTGGTATGTTTTATCGTAAATTTAAGAAATAGCTTTCATTGGTCTTTCTTGTCAGAAAAAATACAATTATTTATAATTTTGCACTCATTATAGCAAATCAAATGAAAGTTATTTTGGGTGGATTTTACTGAACCTTTGGTTCTTCTTTTCTTTAGCAAGCCATAGCAATTGCTTCCATATCGCATTAACGGAAAGTTGCCAATTTGGGTCTTATCGAACCATTTTTGGGTTATTTCAATTTTTGGTAACTAATTTTAACAAACTTTAATGAGGATTCAAACCTTAAGGTCTTTCACATTAAAAAAAAATAATTATTAGTAAAAAAAAAAAATTAAAACACCTTAAAACACCTCCCTTCTTATATGTATGTACATACAATACATACATTATGTATGTACAGATCTAAGATAATCAAATTTGATTTCATTCAATAAAATGCTTCTGATTAAGACCTCAACAGCCTTCCTCTTCAAAACCAGATAGATATGTAGGTACCTACATTTCGAATGAAGAAACATCCTAAACTAAAATCACTCCTAGAGATACCGAAAGCCAATATCCATAGAATTTTCGTTAAGTTTCAACACAATATAAATATCCTTCGTATTTTGTACGCCGCCCTGTTGTGATTCCTTTTTTCTGCGCTCTCTACCATAAGAGAAGATTTAGATATAATATGTACTGGTTACGTAAACCATTTGCCATATTAAACGTTGTCTTCTTTTCGTGCAGTTTCTGCAAGAGTCACAGAGATAGAGAAGAAAAACCAAACAAAACAACAAAAAATGTCACAAAGTAACTGACACATTTTCCTATGTGCTCTCCATTCTGTGTGAGTATTGTACTATTCATGAGTTATCCTTGCGTTCATTCAAAATTTAAATCAAGGAAAATGACGAGTACGAGACGATTACGAGTACTACAGAGCAGAGAGAATACATAATTCTGTGAATCTTTTAGATCGAAGGATGTTGCAGTTTGCAGATAGAGAGATTGAATTTTGTAGATCTGCTACTCAATTGGGAATGGACCGAAATGGTCTTGGACTATGTAACTGTTTACCCACTCTCTGTAAGTCTCCTGGTGTTTTGATATTATGAAAATCGTTTTTAGTAAACTCAGTACAACAGCGGTGTTTTTTTTTTAGGTCACAAAAAACGTTAAGGACATGTTCCAATTCTAATTTCAATTCCAATTCAATTTCGTTCCGTTTTCGACTGTGCCCACAGTGTATGGTTGTATAAGAGAATTCAACTCATTCAGCAAAATCTGGCGCAGGTGCAGAGAGGATGCTCCACTCAATTTCGACAAATCTTCTTTGATGAAGAATTAAAACAAACTTATATTTATTATCAAAGAGCGGAACTTGAGAATATGCTTTTGTTGTTTTCTTGACTTTCCCAGCAGCTGGCTGAAGGGAAGGCTGATGGTTGGCTGAGAGTTCCGAGAGTGAGAGTTTTGGGACGCCGCCGCCAACGCCGACGCCGCTACTGCGCCACCAAAACCGTATTCCATTTTCATATCCATATCCTAGGTAGGTATATGAAAATAACTGAAAGCGAAACTATCGGAATGTGTACCTCTGTATCCTTTAAGGATATACAACACCATCATAGCGTATCGCCTCATCATTGAGAGACTTATGTGATGATGCAAGAGAGTCCTAGAATATGCTCGTCGGAGGTGGATTTTTTTGTGAATGTTGTTTTTGTTGGAATTTGTTTTTACTGTTAACCTCTTTCCTTATACCATCAGCAAGTGAGTATAGTAGCAGTAGGTACTTTTTTGGACTTTTGCGCTTATCCTTTTTGCACATTAGAGAAGGCGAAGGGGCTTTTGAATTGAATTGTGCTCTCCGTCTCCGCACATACAAACCGTTTCCAAACAGAGAGTCTAAAATTCTTTAGTACTGAAAAGATCGCGGTTTTGTAGAGTCGTCGTACGGATTTTCCTCGTCGTCGTCATCGTCGTCGTCGTATATGAGTGTGTCGAGTGCGTTTTTTTTTCAATCATCAAAGATAACACTATATTTTCAGTGTTAAATGGTGATTTGTGTATTATAATCTGACCTCTATACACAATACATACGCAGATACATACGTTCGTACACACATACTACATATCGGGTTATTAATTGCAAGATGATTAAACAAATATATTGTCAACTGAGCAATATCCTTAAGTATACTTACATGTGTTGTTGTTGTTGTTGTTAGGTCAATTCAGTGTGTGTGTTTTTTTTAAATATTTTTCAAGACAATATTTACTGACGGTTTCGGTAGTAAAATGTTGGCCCCTTGAAGTGACGGTTTATTGAATTAAAATTGTAAATTGTTGATTTCCGACTTAATATACGAAGCTGAAAATGGATTAACCGTGTGTCGATTGAGAAATTTCATATCCATTGTGGTTTTCGAATGGGAATTATTTTAGTGCAAAAATCAAAATTCATACCACAAAAAAAAGTCAACTAAAGCTATGAATTTGTGAAATAAAAAATATAAATAAAATTACATAAGTGTTTGTGGGCATAAAAATATTAAAATAAAATAATCTGTAGGGATACCCTTTACCAACAAAAAGAAAAGAGTTGTGGTGTATGTAAATTAACCCCTTTCTAGTTGACATGAAGAATTAATGTAAAATAAAACAGTAATTCCGTGGCCCTCTCTTAGCTACAAAAAATACCCAAAAACGAAGGAACAACCACAGCTAGAGCAACAGCAAAATCCATCGGGAAAAAAAACTCTAACAAAAAAGGATATACACGCAATATGTTTAGAATACAAGGAATAGAAATATGGTACGCGAAATTTTATATCCTTATTTGAAGAATAATTTTTGTTTTTTTTTTTTATTTTGTAAAACGTCCTTCCTGTACTGTATTTTTTGCCAAGGGGTTGTCGGAGGGCTCTTGGAGTGGGAGGGGGTAGCGTATAGAAGCTTACAGCTCAGTTAACAGGGAGCACGCACTCGTGTATTCATACGGTTATCCTGTGGTGTATCTGGATGGGTTTATTTATTGTATGAGTTTTGAATATAGGTTTTCGATTCCTTTGTTGGGTGGTGAATAAGATATAAAATATAATTTTTTTTCCTTTTTTGTATTCAAATGGAAAGCCAAAGTTTTCTTTTCTTTGAAAGCTAAAGCAACAACAACAAATAATGTTTTCTATGATGATGGGTTTTTCTTTTTTTTTTTTTCTTCTTAAGAGTCCTCTGCGAGTGTAGTAGAAGTATGAGTTGATAGGTTAGAAAACGGAAAATAAAAATACATATACAAAAAAAAAAGTTATGTGGTTATGGTGTGGTTGGCTTATTTTCGAATTGAGAGCACATGTTTTCGTTTTCTGTGATGTGGGGAACTTGTTGTCGTAGGCGAAAATAAACTTAAATATTTATGTTTTCCAGTTTCGTTTTTGTTTTTTTTTTTTGAATTCTTCGATTTTTATAGAGATATAACATACACTGTACTGTACACGTGTAGGAGTGAGGGAGTTTTTTTTTTATTTTACTCTATTGCAGAGGGGTGAATATATGATGAAGATTTTTATCCTCTCGATATTTTCAGTTCATTGGATGGAAAATGGAGTGAATTTGAATGTGTTGCTTGTTTTCTTTTTTTTGTAATTTCTCAATAAGCATGGAGTTCACCTACCTCAATGTACCCCTAAACTTAGGAAGTTTAATAATATGCGGAATAAATTACATTTTCTTTCTTGTTAGTTGTTATGAATTTTAAAAATATTTTCGTTGCTAAATGCAAAGCGAAGAAAAGGAAAGGGAGAAAAAAGTCTTATGAATTCAGTTCAATTTAAAAAAAAGAAATTTGAAGATGAATGAAGAAAAAAAAGTTTAATTGTTTGTTTTTCTTAATTTTATTGGCCTTGAAATTTTCTTCAACCATTAAGTTATTCAAAAAAGACGTTTTTTTATCCGTGAGGCTAAATGGAGTGAGCGATCAGGAATTATGATTTAGCCTAAGATTAGAACAAAGATACCTATAACAAAATATACCTAAATATGTACATTATATAAATAAAAATTATTGACGAGTATCGTCTAGGCGATAGCTGTGAACGATATCGAAAAAAGTTTGCTTCACGTAGCACTACTGCTCTCGTGTCGTCTATCGCTTTTGCTGAATTAGTTTGACAGCCGTTCAATAAAACATTCATAATGTATGAACCTGTTTGATACGTAAAAATTTTCAACGTGTTTTACAAAATTGTTTTCTTCTGAATTTTGACAGCAAATTATGAAAATTTGTAAAAAAAAATTAAGTTACTAAGTTTCTCATTTTTTCTGTCAAGACTCTGAGAGTAAAATTTCTTGAACATAAAATCTGGGCTAATCTTCTATGGAAAGGAAAATAAATACAAATCTTAAACTGTGAACTTGACCTAAGGAATTCGCAAAATTCTAGAAAACATAAACTGTCAAAATTCAAAATCAAACCAAAAAACTTGCCTAGACTTCACGATCAGTCAATGTACATATGTATGCATATTATATACAAATTATTTACAGTACAAAAAAACAAAAAAATTACGGAAAATTCCACATCTGTAGTATGAGCTTTAGTATTAGCAGATGAAAAGCATTTGTTTAAATTTTTTTAATCATCAGCATTATTTATTTATATACCAGAAAAGAAAACTCAATATGTATTACAATAAATCATTGTTTTTGAAATAATTATTTTTTATTTCGTATTCGAGTTTGAATAGAATATTCTTAGTTAAGGCAAGACAACGCATGTCGGGTCAGCTAGTTGATAATGATTTTCCCATTGCTTAACTTAAAATTAGCTTTGTATGAAATAATATTGAATTAAATTTATATCTTCTTATAGTAAAACCCTTTTAATTAAAATAAAATTGAAACAAAAATTTACATTTTTGATAATGTAATAACATAGTAGATGACAAATTTCTGAAATAATATATTTCGAAACATTCTTCTATTAAGAAATTATTAGTTTAAGTATTTGATCACAATTTTGCACACATAACGTGCATACTTTTTTTTACAGAATAAAAAAATACCACAACCATTTAAAAAACTTTAATTTTATGTTTACATTCTGTTTTTTTTTTCAATAAAGAATGTTAATAGATTTAATGTTAATATTAAAAAACTGTACCTACTTCTAATGATGAAAGGAAGTTATGTTTAAAAAAAAGAAAAACAGGATTTCTTCAGCACAATTCAATGACATTTCCAAAAATGTTTTCTAAAAACTTATCACATTTCAGTGATTATTAAAAAAAAAAAAAAAAACGTATACGCCCAAGTTACCCAAATGACATTCTTAAAGATAGAATAAAGGAACCGGACTTGATGCCTTGTTGAAATATATTTACATTTTTTTTGTAAATTATTTAACCCCCTTTACATATCAATAAAAAAACAGTACAATCATATCATGGGGTTCATTAGTACCCCAGAGTGTTTTGGTATATCTATGCAATATTTTTCAGTTTTAATTTCTTTCAAACATTTATCAGAATAATGAAGCTGAAGTTTTACTTTACAAATAGTTTTTTAGGTGATTCGAAAATATTCTAAAATTTGCTTGACTTCAAAACTCATGAGAAATCCCTTACGTTTTTAATTGCTCGCAGATCTTCCTTTGATAGCGATTTCCGGAACAATATGATTTTTGTTAGATATTCTACTCTAGTGGGGTACAAATTGGGGTTTATGGATTTTTTCCAGAAATAATTCACAAAAAATTTTGTACAATATCGGTGATCATAAAAACATACAAAATTAAAAGAAAATTATTTTTTTCACTGAGCATTAACCTAACGGAGAAAAAATGAAAAACAAAAAAGGTATTTTGACCCTTTGCATGAAAATAATAAATAAATAAATTTAGATCAATCATCAGATTAAAATAATAATGAAATTGCAGCAAATACCTTTTCTAAAGTTAATCCGATCATATAACTTTGATTCTATTCTATTTCTGGTACAAATATTATTGTTTGTATAAGCCATTTTTCTTCTGAATCTATTTAAAAATACATTCCAGATAGTTGTGGGATGATAGAGCGACATTTTCCATCGAAAAATACTTACAAACATACATACATAATGTAGACTAACTAGGTACATACGAATACAATGTATGTATGCCTTCGTCCATTTGCCAAATCCTATTAACATCAAGTGTACATCTACCAACATACGGGTACTGTGTATATTGAAAGTATCGTGCCCGTGGCTTTATGCATTATGCGTAGGACTGTCATGTCAGGGCTTCACAATTGAGTCCCAAGTTTGATCATATTAGTTTTCACAGGAACTGGCTCTCAAAGTAAATTTAAACTTTCCTCCATATGAAAGAGTTTCTTGGATTCGGCATTCAATGGTATGAGTAACCTTTATTGTTTCCATTACTACGAACACATACAAGTTAAGATACATCAGTTTTACATGGGTCTAGTAAAATTTGACTTTGAGAATTGAAGAGAGTTTAATTTTTCGTATCATTTGCTCATTTTTCGTAAAAAAAAAACATTTGTTTGTTTTTTACCTTCAAACCCGAAAACAAATATTTTAACGCCTCTTTTAATAGTTTCCAAAAATTTTATTTTGACTTTCGAAAATATCAATTTTGTAAAAAAAGCATTTTCTTATTAAAATTAAAAGAGATTAGGACTTATTAAAAAAAAAAACAGAGCGAGAGGAAATGTTAGAAATCACTATTGTCATATACAGTTTTTGAAACTGTAAGATAATTTATGACTTAAAATCTTGTAGAAATAAAGATTAAAGTGATTGTGGATTACAAAAAAGTTATAGTCAAACTTCCACACATAAAAAATTGTCAAAAAAAGCGATATTCTTTTTATAACTTATTCTTTTAATTCAACATTCAAAGTTTAAATTACAACATTAAATTGTTTGTTTTAAAAAAATTATAAAAACATTTCTTATACAATTGCATGAAAATATAGATCAAGTTGAATTATTATTCATGTAAATGCAGATCGATTTGAACTTTTAGAAAACTTTTGAAAAAAACCGGTTTTAGTTCGCAATTCTGATACCCATAACTAAAAGTTGCTAATAAACAAACAAAATATTTAAATATGTGGCTTAATATTTTATTTAGATATAAAGTCAGAATTCCCTTTCTTATAAATAAAAAAAGACCAAAGTTAACTATAAATTCACTCTTAGTTTCCTAGTGAGCTATGATTTGCAACTTACTTTGATCGAAGCCAAAGCTAATTTACATTCCCAGTTTACTGATGAAAATTTTAATTTTTCTTTTTAATGATTTTAAATATTAAATAGAAATTAGAATGCATTTTAATTTCAAATAGAAAAAAAGGACTTTCAAATAAATAAGTGCTTTTATAATAATAATAATTTTAGGTAAAATGTTAATGCTCACTTGCTGTTGCTACTTGGAAAATGACGTCATAAAATTTGTATATAATAATTTTACTATTTTTATCACTATACCAAAATGGAAAAATTTGTTATAAATCATCATACAAATTCGAATAAAAATAAAAAGAAACGTGTATGTATGCATGTAAATAAAATCCTATTACGAACGCTAGGCGTTCAATTTAAGTGTGCAAACCTAAATCAGACAGTTATCGATTTCATTGTCTGGAATTGAATAAAATTGTTTTATTGTTAATTATGTAATTAAAATAATTGATATTGCATGTTTGCTATTCGTTTCATGTTTCAAGGTATAATTGAAAAGGAAAGAAAATTAGGTAAATCAATTTATATAATAAAAGCACAGAGATATAAATATTTACATAGTTATACCTGCGTACAAAAAAAAAGTTATTTGTATTTCCGATTAAAAGGATACAAAATTGTTCTTTTTATAAATAAATGAGAAATACATAATGTACGTACATATCATTTGATCTTAAAATAATCGTGTGCTATTGTTTTTTATCAAAAGAGAGTCTGCAATGTGTGTACATATGTATTAAAAGTATATTAAATTGAATAAGAGTTGGTTATACGAGTATATTGGATGTTCAAAATACGACTTTCCATAAAAGTAATGCTGGCATGAATCTCGCCAAAATCCAAAAATGTCCGTCTCGTGTCGGTATCGATCTCTTTTTATTACAAGTTTTGGAACAAATATAATTTCGACGTACATATACATACGTAGACATGTACATATGTATCAAATATTCGTTTGTAAATGGCACCTCAAAATTTAAAATGGTTTTTTTATAGAGCAACATCTGGAATATACATATGTATATTATGCATGTTTATAGTAGTATAATTATGTAAGATTTTTTAGGCTAAAATTTAAATTTTTAGAAGATTTTCAATCCACCTAAGTTGTTCTTATTTTTCAATAAATTTGGATAGTTTATGGCTCTAAATATAAACAAGTTGATCCCAAATACACAGGCTCGTCTTAGTCTCGCCTTGGATGATTACAGGGATTATCATCTTGTCTGATGTCTAGCTAATACTGGACCTAGACTTAACTCGTCTCTTGACCAGGCCTTACATACATTTCTAAGATGCTTAAGACAAAATTAATGACTTAAGATCCCAGAAAAAGAACTTGGTCTTTTCAAAAGTTAAAAATTTATCAAATTTTTGAAAATTTTACGAATTTGGTAAGATAAATGAAAATCTTTTATACTAAGTAACCAAAACCTTATTTTTTTTAGATTTTTCAGTAGGCATAAGGATAAAAAATATTCATTGAGTATTATTTTTCAAATAAAAAGCTTCCTTACCGTCAATTGAAGTTCGTCTTTTCCTTGGCATTTTAAGACCAGTAAATCTCAGTCACTGACAAACTGATGATAAAACATTTTGATAACTGTATATATAAGTGTATAATAGTGATGGAATGACAAACAACTTTATAACTTTTCGTTAACGAAGAAAATAAATATGTATGTATACAAATTTGACAACCAACTGGCATTCAAAATTTTTTTTTTCGCAGTTAGAACAAATTGCAATTTTTACATATTATTTTAAAACCTTCTCTGGACTACGGCAAACATTTCAAAACCAAAATCAGCCAAATCGCCCAGCCCAGTTTTAGCGAGACAAACAAACAAACAGAAATTGTTTGTTATAAATACATTTATGTATAGAGTATATATATATACATTACTACATACAATGCACACTGCAAATCTCAACTATCGTATAATGTATAGCATTCTTTTGGAGTTATACATATCTAGTTATACATATAAACCTTTCTCTTGAATCACTCTATCTATTAAAAACAAAACTCATCAAAATCCGTTGTGTAGTTTTATAGATCTACCATAAACATATGGGGCAGACAGACAGCGGGAAGAGACTTCGTTCATACGTTCGAGATAACCTTTTTCGTCCACGGTTTCTCGAGAACTAGTAAAAATATGGACTCCAATTAAATTTTGTTCGTTAGCTTATAACGTTGAAAGATACAGAAAGGATTTTCATAAAAATTGGTCAAGCGGTTTTTTCACTTAAGAATCTTAAAAAATATCTCAGGAATAGATTTCATATAAATTGTATTGTGTTCAATGTGATGTGATACAAATTTGATATAAATTTGGAAAAAGTTTGACATACTGTTAATTTTTAAAAATGGAAAAATTTAAAAAAAAAATTACAATAGGTCTGTTCCAAGTGTTTTGTGCACAGAAATTCACAGCACAAATTTTTTTAAGGAGTGGGGGTAAAATTCTCTCAGCGAGAGAGCATAGTTTATGCACAAAGAAGTGGAACATTTCACAGAAAATCACAGAATCTACGAAACGTCAAAAATTTAAACAAAAAATCATTTCAACAAATTCGATTCGAAAGCGCGTGAAAAGTTTCTAATTGTTTAAAATTAATTGAAAAATGGATTTGTTAAAATTGTTACGAATAGAGTGCTCAAGAGAGTCTGACGACTTGATTTGGAACTCAATACTGGTGTTTTCCATAGTGAAAACTAGAATGTAAAATTCGATTATTTTAACGGCAGAACTAAAATGTCAAATTCTTTTTTTTTTGATTTGACAGTCTTCAATTTTCTGTGCACAGAAATTTTTGTGGCTGAAATTCACAGGGTGGGGAAATTTTTTGCTCTCTCAAGACCTCTGTCTTCTGTGAAAAACTACGAAAAATGTGCAACTTGGAACAGCTTTTCGCAGTTTTTCGGTGATTTTCGGCGAATTTCACTTCAATTTTTTTTTGCATAATATAATTTTTAACACATGGTAAATTTTTGACAAATATAGAATTGACAGTTTTTTTTACGAAAAAGTAAAACTAAAACTAAAATTTACCGAAAATTGTCAAACATTGTTTTTCGGATTAACTAAACAATCAATGATATTGACTTCAAATGTATTTTATTTTCAACATAATGCAATTGACAATACCTACTAAGTGATAAAATATTGACGATTATCAAATTGACATTTTTTTTTAATAAATACAAAACTACAAAAAGTTCTAAGAAAAATTGGTAAATATTGTTTTCCCGTTTTAATATGTCGAGAAATTTTTTTAAGTCTGAATTTTTTTTTGTTAATAAAATTTGTATCAATCAACATCGAAAATAAATCGATTAATATCATGAAAGTAAAGTTTTCAAAGAATGCATAATTGAAAGTTATCACTATCAGTGTGGGTCGCACCCAGACTCTTTTTAAACGTTTCAATCAGCCATATCAATTTACTATCGTGCAGTAAAACGCACATAATTAATTGTGTGCATTCATATTTATAGGTGGTTTCAATTTCACAAACGATTTGCCCAACCAACTTCATAAAACCGCATTCCCAAGCTAAGTTTTCAAAAGCGCAGTCCAGGAAAACATTTTTAGTAGGTGCACACTGTACAATGTTGCAAACACTGACCATAGTATCTTAACTTACAAACTTACATATAAAACTCAAGTCTTCACCACCCACCCACCACCACCGGTCCAACAAAAGGATTTCAACTTTGGATAATCGCATCGTGCGTTGCTGGTTGTCATGCAACGACAATCAACAATTAAGATAACAAATTCCACTTGAAGGTTTCTTGTGCATCGGCGGTGAATGGCGCCGTTCCGCAAGCCACCGCTCGCCGCCGCGCGCCGCCACCATGTGGTTTCAGGTGTCATCGGCAATCAAATTGTTCTCATTACTCGATATCATTCGATGCATGTATTTTCAATTGCTAAAGGCAACAATACTCCACAACCCTAAGGATGTAAGACAATTCAGTTTCAGTTATCTTCTAGGTGCAAGGATTCTGATATATGGTTAGGTTATATCCAGATGGCTTGTCAAGTTATGACACAAGGTGATGGTTATCGAATCTTGTACTTGGCATGAATACATTATTTATGTTTGTATATAAGTGTTGCCAGAACTCCCTGTTTTAATGGAAATCAAAGATTTTAGATATGAAGACATTAGAAATACGTTTTTGGAACTCGAACAAATTAAACCCAACTTAACGAAAGATTATTTATTAGATTTTTTTTGGAATTTATGGAGAGTTGTCTACTTCTACAACTCTGGTAACACTATTATCTATGCACGTTTCAGTCACTATTGACGTCATTCGTACTTAAGCGATTTAAATTCTATCATAATTGTATTCACGAACAAAACCGAAAGCAGACTTTGGATTGAAAATTTATGGGCTATTAAGTTACATTCAATACAGAAAAACTTTCTATATTTAATCCAGCAATTTTAAATCATTCAGAAATAATACAACTACTTACATATATGTATATGTATGTATGTATATGTCAAGTTCTATGTTATAAAGTCTGTTCTACTATTTTTTGTCAGTCATTCATATTTAAGTGATGAAAAAGAATTTAAGCTTAAATGATAAATGTATTTTTTTAAATTTTCTACAAAATTTTAGGAATTGATTGTCGCAGTATTAATTTTTTGTGAAAAAGTGGTACTTTTTTATTTGTTTCCAGCTACAATATACATATAAGAATATAGAGAAAATTCTGTTAAAAAAAAAAATTTGAAAATCAGAATTTGGAAGCAAAATTATTCTGAAACTGTAATATTGAATACAAAAATAATTAAGCGAGAGGTCCACTGAAACTGAACGAAATTTTCGATTTCCATCGAAATCTTGAATCGATTTCTAAATGTCACAAATGTTCAAATGTAACCACAAAACTCTAAAATCGTTCTTTTCTGGAGCAATATAAAATTGTTATTTTTCATAATATAAAAGTATCACTCAAATATGTTCAATTTATAAAAGTAGACGTTTCGACAGTTAATAATTTTGAATATTTTCAACAAACTGTAAGCTTTTGAATAAAATCTCTAAGAAATTTTCTAATTTTGTAGAAGATTTTTTTATCAAGAGCATTGCTATTTATGGAATTTTTAAATTTACTTTTTGAAAATTCTCAGCGAGTCTAGCAAAAGACTCGAAAAATTTTAATTCAAAATCCTTAGCCTCGTCTCAACTATGGGATGATTTTTTGATGGTAGTATATTAGTAGTGCATAACTGTCTGGGGTGTCACGTCCCGTCTTCACTTTATTAAAATCTTTTTTTCAAATGTAGACAAGGTTGCATAAAGTTTGAGAACAAATACAAATGCGGCCTAAGAAATAATATAATATAAAATAGACAAAGTTTTTTTTTACAGAAGTAAAAATTGAATCAGTCAGAATGTCTGTACAAAAAAAATTTGTATTTATACCTTTATTAAATCCCCAAAACTTGTACCTTACATGACTATCCCGTCATAATCAAATCATCAACACCCATCTCCTCTCTCTGTCACTCTTTCTTTCTGACTTGACCTTGTGTGTAATACAAAACTTAAACAATCAATATGCCTATACCTTGTCAAGAATGTCGACATTAACCTTTCAAAATTTTCTTGGTGAAATTTCTCAAATATTTTCGTTTGAGTAAGGAATACCCAATTATTATGTATGTATGTATGTATGTATTGTATATACGTAAATACATACAACACACAACACTTCAGAAACAATACAATAAACTTTTACCAAAACCCTCTGGAAACCCCACTTTCAACCCACACACAAAAATATAAATTCATTTTTTGGGTTTTGATTGGGTCAATCAATATAAATGACCTTCAAAACACCAACACAACCAACAAAATGTTCTTTGATGTTAAGGACGGTCATGTACAATTTTCCTGAATCTACAAATCCGCACATACATCCGTACATACATACATACATATGATTAGGTATAGATTTATCCTGAAAACGACGTAATTGGATAAGAAACATTTCTTAAAATGCCACCTTGAAATACGTGCTTTTGCTGAATTTTGCTTTTCAAAATTGTTTTTTTTTTTTGACAAAGAATAAAAAATTAAAATCTCTTACAAAGAAGATTTCGCTTGCAGGGCTAGCAATTTTCGAAATAATTAAGTAAAAAAAACGTTCAGCTCTTATTTTTGAAAAATAAAAATAGAAATAAAAAACAAAAAGTTAATGCACGACTGGAGCGCACAAACTTGATCTTAAGGCACGCGAAGTCTAAATGGATTAATAGAATTGAGTTATTTGAAAAGTGCATTAATTTTTGTTTTTTAATTCCCATTGTAAATTCTCTATGAGAGTTATTCTTCGTTTCATTTCAACGTTGGTTTAGTTGTCTCATTTGATAACGGTGCCTACGTACACAAAGTCCTTAACTATCTCACAGTTATAGCTGCTCATGGTGACGTTTTGTCCAAGACGTCGTCATTCAATGTTTTTCTCTGTAGAAGTGACGGCTAGAGATATGAAGTTGATCGATTGTGGACTTTGATGAACAGCTTCAGAGATTCACATAATACAAAAGAGAGGATCTTATAGATGATGTTGAAAGCTCAATAATAAAAAAGAGCAATGGGCCAAGCATAGATCCTTGAGGGACTCCACTTTTGTTTAAAATACAATTCGAGAAGACTCCTTTATATTCAACCGTTTGCCTTTTTTTCTTGAGATAATAAAAGATCAACTTGATTGCGGGTGGGAAAATGTTATAAAAACATAAGAGAGCGATGTTGACAGTTGTTTACACAAATTTAAACAAACTAGCTACTACAAATGTTTAGTATTTCAAATATCTCTGCAAAAACTACACACAAGATATTAGTAAACATTTAATGGATATGGTGTTACTTAAGGCTTGTGTCAAAAACGTGACCAAAAAAAGTTGAGCCGTTTTTATATCCAGAAATATGCCAAGTTCCGTATGTGGAAGATCCATTGTATCGACTTTTTGACAAACTTTTTAAAGTCAAAAATACTTTGTATTGCATACATTTTTTACGAGTCCAATACTTACGCACTGAAGGCCATTTTGTCTTGTCTTGAGTGAAGTGCGAGACAGACCTGATGTTGGTACCTACGACAACGACAACGACGTTCGCATCGGGGTAAAATGTATCCTTCCTAAGTATCTAATGTAGGTACAATACGGTACTAATGCATTAAGAAAATATGTATGTATGTATATAAGTCTGTAGTATAATAATAAAAGACGGGGGAGCAAGGGGGACCATTTCTATGGATTCTCATATTTATACATCCGCAAATGAATATGATAACTTCAGCCACGCGGAATAAGTGCAAAATGTGGAAAAGGCTTGTGTAGGTAGGTATAATGTTATGCTCTGATGTCACTCTAAGTATTTACATATACAAAGATGTATACACAAACCTTTACCTTTACACTATACATACATACATATGTATAAAGGAGTTTTGACGTTGTAGAAATAAGAAATAAGAAAAAAATAAAAATAAAAATAAAATCATGATGTTATCCCTTTTATGTGACATCTTTGGGTAGGTACGACCGGCACAACACGACGACGAACGAGTAGTATATAGGATATCATTATAATATAAGTACAGAATTAACATTGAGCACTTTGCGAAATGGGTTGAGGGTTGAGGATTGCACGTAACATTATATTATAAACATTAAGTTCATGGTCTTGATTTTAAATTTCAGACACAATATTCTTGTTCTGGAAAATGGAACTTGAGTGTAAGCAGTTCAAGTTTAACTTAAATTGCAAACTTCATACTATTAATTATTTTTTTAATGATTTTTGGTTTTTTTTTCATTAAAATAACATTTTAACATAAAAATAGAACAATTAAATGTGGTTATTTCTATTTTAAAACCACATCAAAGACTGTTTGAGTAGAAAACACACTTGTGTCTCTTTAAACTTTTACATACATTTTGAAGTTGTACTACTCTTTTGAAGATAGGGTAGCATTGAGCATTATGTGGCATCTTAAACTATGGAAAGGTTTGATTATCTCGCGTTTGTTTGTCAGTAAATCCTCAAAAATATCAGAAACTACTGAACGAGTTTCCATGTGGTTTTCATATTTCGACAAAGTGGTTGCTAACGAAGGTGTATAGTTTTAGGAAATTTTGTGAAATGTGACCATTATTGCGGAATAAAGTTTCATCAGTTGCATGTATTGCTCAACGCTGTAATTTGCCATGGTGATTTGTCTATAGTGACTGATTAAAAAATGATATTTTAACAGATACTAAAAAAACAATATGTCCGACTCGAGCTGTCAAAATCAACCCGTTCCTAATTGAAAACCCTTTATTTAAGGACTTAATTTATTCTACTACTCTTATTAAGTTAATTAATTCAACAAACGTTGTTGTGTGATAAATAAATAAAAGTTCAGTAGAGAAAGAAAATTTGTATCAAATTCAATTTAACTTTAAAAAAAAGTACGTTTACGCCCTAGTGTACATTCTTAAGAAAATTCTGTTTATCTTAATGTTTATTTGATAATTTGACATTTAACCAGGATTTCACAAAATTGTTTATAGGTATCTAAAAGTTATATTGACAAGATATATTATAAAAATTGTTAATTATTAAATTCTAACATTTAAATTTTTTGTTTTTAGTAAGCCTTTATTCATATAAGTTTATTTTACTTAAAATACAAGAAGTCTCACAGTCACTACCAAAAAAGAAAGGTATATGTTACTGAATTCTTGGAGTTACAACACTGAAGGAGTTACCACAGATTTTCAATTTGAATCTCAGAAAACTACTTGTTAAAAAAAATTTTAAGAAATCAAAATTAATCAATGTAAATTATTATTTCTCAATGAATATAATACAAATTTTCACTCCAGAAATTTTATTGCTTTCAATCAAAATATGCATCAAAATTAAAAAATAACTAAATATTTAAAAAAATAAAAAGTTTTAAGTTTTTTTAAATTTTCTAAAAAATTAAGTTGGCACAATTAAAATCAGAAATTTTTCGTTTAGTTAAAAAATCTTAATCACAATAAACTAGTGCACAATCAAGCCCAAAGTCACCTTACACACACATTAATGTGATTTCATCTGCCAACTGTGACTATTTACGATGTCAATATCACTTTAAAATTCAATAGTTGGCATGTAGTGATAGTTTTGTCATTGTTGCACATATTTTAAAAAATTCAAAAACTGATGAACTCAATGTGACGTTGAATTGACCCTTTAAAATATCCTACTTATGTATATGATTGATAGACATACATATGTAGATGAAGAATAAAACTGTTTTTTATCATCTCTTTTATTTACCTTATGCTTTTAAGTCTTTTAATATAAAGTGGGTGCTTATTATATGATTTTACATTGAAACAGAAAAAAATAATATTTACATTTGATTTATAAAATAACTGCAACAAAAATTATAAGTTACATGAATACAAAATATTAAAATATCATCTGAATTTTGTATCTTCATCTACATACGTGACATTTTTTTGCTTGCATATGTAAATATGTTTGTTTTTTTTTTTTAATTATTAAAAAGATGTAACCTACCTACAATAATGTCAAATGTTATTGATGCCCACTATGCATTTTTCCCAAAAGTTCAATTTTCCAACTAAGCGTGTCACATAAAATTTATATGTTTTTGTTATTGTGTATTTTATATGAACTATAAATGTTGACGCCCTTATACAGTTTAGTCAACACAAAATATTGTGTAATATTTTGTGTGTAAGCACATCCTGCTACATATCGACAGCACATAATATGTATGTATGTGTATACAGGTATAGGAACAACAGTTAACAGAAACTGTATTGCATCTACATTGTTTGCATTATATGTATTGTCCATCCAATATACGTATCCAAGTATGTATGTTGATTACGTTATGTTTGTATAAATTTGACATAAATGCAGTATGCATCTACATATGTATATTTTTATTTTTTTAACTCCTAACCTGTGATTCAAGACTCCTATTTAATGTACATCCGGAATTAAGTTAGAAATTGTGAAGACTTAGACAAGTACCACGCCCTATCTAAATCGAATAAAAATTTGAGAAGTGCTTCAGAATTTTGATGATACTCGTATGTCAATTAGTCAGTCAAACTGTTATGTTTTATGCGTTTTTTGAGGTTCTAAATCTCAGGAACCACTTAGGGTAGTAAATTAAAATTTATTGAGATTCATGTCCTGGAATAATATGCTAGATATACTAAAATTTGAACAGTAGTTAATGGCTTCAAAAATTAGGGGGAAAGGGGTTAAAAACCGGCTATTAGCATTTTGAAATATGTATAATAAGGTTATAGTGCTTTAGAAGTTAACAGGACATTAAAATTCCTTTTGATATCAATTATCATCTTTGTATTCTTGTTCTGCTAAGTTAAGCTATTATGAGTTGGTGTTTGATATGTCATGCTAAGATTTTAGAAACCTCAGTTCCATGTTTGACTGACAAACTTAAATGTAAATATGTTTTACTTCTTTTTGTTTTATTAGAAAATCAAATAACACATCTAATAGAATTTTTATCATTCTTGTACTTTAACATTTAATATGGTTTTATTTGATTGGTTTATTTAATATAATAAAGAATTAAAAAAACAGCCAGGTTTTTCCAACCAAATCCTATCGTCTATTTTAATGAATCCCAAACTTATAATTTAGTTAATATTACCTGTATAATAATATATTAAAACCCATCTTTTTAAGTGGCATTATTTTAGTCCTATAGTATATGTGCACTGAATTATGCTCCTTACAATAACCTTGCTTGTATAATTTTGTTGGCTGATTAGATTTATTTAGAGAGAAAAACATAATATCGGCTTAAACAAAGAGTAATAATAACTAGCTATGTAAACATTAATGAATTTAAGAATATTTTAATATTGAAAATAATGAAGAGCAAATTTTATTTGAATATTCTAAATTTCTGTATTAAATTTAAAATTTTAACACACTTTTTAATTAAATAAAAGTAAAATAAGAACTAAAATCATAATCTGTAAATCATCGAAAAATGTGCATTTAAAAAATTTCCAGAATGGAATTTTTGGAACAAGATTGTGAATTTGGTATTTTCAAATCATGCGACCTATAAGGATATACTCGTAGAAGTTTTAAAAATTAAGAAGGCATGTGACTCAAGTTTTTTTTTTTTTTTTAACTTTGTGGTTAATAAATATCAAAAATTATTTTTTTTTCGAAACCTAACCTGATATTGAATAGGGCCCGAAAATTGTGTTAATGTTGAATAAAACCATGACGTAATTTACTCTGCCTAAGTACATACAAAAATATTGATATTTAAATAAAATTTTTAATCTGTAATATCAAGAACTCATAGACTTGAAAATTTTATAGATGCCAGCTAAATTCTTAAGCACCACACCCTTTTTCAAAGAATAAACTCTTACCATTTTCGACTCCCTCACAATATTTTATTTGAAAATATGCTTCACTAAATTTCAACTTACATAATAGCAACAGTGGTCCCTAAGATGCAACACTAAAACCGAAACTGACTTACTTATTGATTTTCAAAATTTCTAAGAACTTTTCGACATCGAAGAATCTTAAAATTTCACACAGAATTTGGTCTTCCAAGCAAACCAAAGTGGCATCCAACTTCTATCAAATAATTGGTATCAATTAAATTTCTCTTCTTCTAAATTGATAATGGTCGATAGAACGGTAGATGTCAGAGGGAATACCAAGAAAAACCAAATTCAATGTTTATAAAGTTTTGTTGTAAATTAATTTTTGCATCACCTAGAAGAGAAACATCTCGAAATTATGTATGTCAGAAATACTCATATTAGATTCCATTTTTGTAAATCGATAACAAATATCAGAGTTTCTTGAACCCATCTATAAACAGGACACATTTTCATTTCCAATATCGAATCCGACAAAACGTAATAGCCCCTTTCCTATGTGAAAAGGGCCATGTTTGACCCCACCAAGGAGGTAGATATACATAAATATGTACATATATTTGTTTCAAGTCTCCTTTGGCCTTATAAATGTGTCTGACAGTATTGCATAAGGACATACGAATATCTATGCATCTATTTTTATTTCTGCTTTTATACCAAAAACAATAAAGTTATAATTTTTTCTCAAAAGTTGGCTATCAAAAATTTCAAAGTTCATATTCACAACTCCTTCACTCAAGGATATCTACTCATACACATTTGTACAAATTTTTACAGCTAAACAAAAAAATAGTTAAGCTGATTTTCAAATTACTCTTTTCTTTGGTTTAACTCTTATAGACTTACCTTCGCCTTGGGGTTGTTGTTTGTGTGTATGGGTTTATATCTTCCTTACCTCTTACCTTATTTGATTTTCTTTTTTGTTTTTTCGTTTTTGAAATGTTTGTGGCTGCATTTCATATTCAAGACGTGAAATCCTACGAGATCTAGAATAAAGAACAAAAAGAATATGTCGAATGACAGAATGGCAGGACGTGACTTTAATATTCTGTGTTTATTTGTGTGTGTGCTATAGTGTGTGTGTATATCAAGAGACTATCTTCTTTGAGTTGTATCTTCTTTTGTAACAGTATATAGTACATGTGTATGTATATCTAGAATCAGCAACAGTGATAGAATTTTTTTTGTATTTTTTTTTTGTATTCTCAAAGCTTTCATTTTTTTTATTCGTAAGCTTAGTGTTTTGAACACATTGTTATTTGCCATGTTTATTATGTGCAATGGTGTTGGTTTTTTATTTTTATTTTTATTTTTTTTTCTTCCTTTAAAAAAAAACGAGACAAACATAACAATTTCTAAAGAAAATTATGATGTGAAAGCGTGAACCGTGAAGGCAAGTAAAATATCCTCTGAAGAACTTGATGAATGATGAAGAAATTATTTTGACTTTATCTAGTATAGGTACATTATACAAAATACACACACACATATACATATAGTTCATACTTTTGACTAGACAAAAAAAGAAGAATGTTTTTAACGCAAGGTTCCTAAGTAATTACCTTTGAAATGTGAAGACAGTCATCAGACGTTTGTCAATATGATGCTTTTATGATCTTTCAGTTTAAGGCTGTCCTCAAAAATGTTTGTATTTTTTGTATACATATACCTACATTGTTATATTGTACATACATATGTACTTGCTATGTAGGTATGATATGTTTTTTCTATTAAGAATATTGAAGGGAATTTCTATAATTAGGTTTTTCTTCGGCTACACATCAGTACTGGCATGTTACCATAAAAGTTAATACATTCACGAGATACCTAATTAATTTTTTTTTAAACGTATTTATTTTTGCATCAATACATCAAATACAAATTTTTTATAACTTGAACTTTTGTCCGTATCTAAATCTACATTCTAGGCTGGTGAAGCCATTTTCTCCATCAGAAGCTCTGGGTCGACGAAATAAGTCCTGCTTCTTAAAGAGCCTATAGCTCTGTGTGTAGATATGTTTATCGTCAAACATTTAACATGGTACCCATATCAGAAATGGCAGTATGAAGGAAGGGAGGAAATCCTAAGGGTAATTATATTCTTCATAGAGTATCATCTTAAATGTCATTCGTGGAGTTAATGTTTACTCCAAGTACTCCGAAGTTGCTGCTATCAGCAGTGACGTGCTGCCCAAGTCGGTGGATAGGTGCTTTTTGTTTGTATGATGTCTATGCCAATCGCATGTCCAGTAGATGTCTAAGTTTTACCAAACGCTTGCTAGATGTGCATTCCATGTTAAAGTTTGATTAATGCATAATCATAATGAGGCCTTAAAGTTAATGCCAAAATGTTGGGTCCTGTCTTGAAGTTCGCCAGGTCTTTTGTCTAGTGTAAGACTTTGGTCTATGGTCGATCTGTATAGAAAGGCTTAACACATCCAAACCTGACATGGGGATTTTATTGTATTCTTAAAATTAAAAAATCTAAAAAAGTACAACTCAATCAGAATGTTTAAAGCTTATAATACATACATACATATTTCGTCCTTTTGTCAAAATTGTCCCATTAAATAATTATGAACACTTTTATTAGTCATTCAGTTATTATATCCTGAATGTTAATAGATTTCATGATTAAATCTCAAAACAAATCTTATATTATGAGTAACAAATTCAAATAATTTTCTTTAACAGTTCGTAATTTTATTATACAATGTACATTCTCTGACCCCAAACTCAGTAAAATTACACCATTACCAATCTTTTATCGTCAATAAAAGTTTAATCCTCTTATTCAAGAAATTATTTCCCATGAACCATCATGAGTAGCTTGGAATTTTCTGGAATGAAATACCTATACACATTTTTTTTCGTACACATGAAACTTTATATGAGTGTCCTTGTTTTTCATTCCCTTCGAAAATTCCTTGTTTTTTTTTGGAAATTTAGGCAACCTACATACATATGTAAGTATATATTACAGGTACGTGTTAATTTTTTAGACAATTCTGAGCTGAACTCTGAACAATGCTATTGTGGTACATGACTACCTTTGTACTTAAGACACATATACATACATATATGTACACAGATATAGGCATACGTGGTAACAAACTATACTATAGTCGTAAATGAAAATGGTGTCTCGCATAGTTAAACATACATACATACACACACGATAGCTACAAACTCTCTTACCTATTTGTAGCTCGAATTTCCTTTTATTCAAGCACGTATCTTATTCAGTTGTCCTTGTCATTTCCATCATCATCGGCGTCGTCCTAGTAGTCGTCGTCGTCCTCGTCATCTTCAATCGTGCGTTTAATGCATCTCCTGTGCCATCCTAAGGCCTTTTTAATTTAATTTGGAATGTAATTACGTGGCTGGTTTTACTTTTACGTTAGAAGTTAGATGAGGATCTCACCTGTATCTGTATTCGTATTTATATCCGTATCTGTATCTGTGTGTGGATATATTATATATATAGGTATGGATTGAATGTGTAATGTGCCTTTTACTCAATTCTAATGTGATTTTTCGGTTGAAAAACTTGACTTTTTTCCATTTCCCTATAGATCGAGGTAGGTACTTACAGCTTTATCTTTGGGTTTTATATACCTACTCGTAGGTACATATATAGAATCTACGCA
The DNA here is from genome assembly GCA_905146935.1 of Scaeva pyrastri. Classification (NCBI taxonomy): domain Eukaryota; kingdom Metazoa; phylum Arthropoda; class Insecta; order Diptera; family Syrphidae; genus Scaeva; species Scaeva pyrastri. The sequence continues at coordinate 80,932,375 of LR989927.1, forward strand.
TCTGTGGTTTTAATTTCAGCTAAAACCTAAACCATGAAAAATTATGACCACAATTGGGAAGGACGAGCTGATGCTGGAGCTGGAAGTGGAGCTGGTTGGATGGGATGGTTTCTTTTTGTATTTTTATTTATGTGTATTAACTGTCTGGGGCTTTTATTACGATAGCCCTATACAATATACATTGCTCTTGCGCCTATAGAATTTTCCATTAGAATACGAGGCTCTTCGTTAATGTATGAAAAGGTGTTGATATAAAGGAGGTCCATATATACATATATAATATACATGCTACGTATCCTGTAATGAATTTCAAAGACGTGTCCTAGAGATCAAAAATTCATTGTAAATTCTAGCACATAAAAGTACCATACATACTCCTACATACATGTACATATACATTGTACATCCATGTATACATATTCTACCCCAAGGAAAACATTTTAAATCTACCTTACACATATGTCTGTATACATAATGTTTATAGGTACAAGTTTATGTGTATGTATGGCAATTAGATCATTTTACTACCATCAAACGGTCTTTCATGAATTTAAGTGCATTTTCAGCTTTTATACAATTTGAAAGCCTGACCAGCATAGGAAAACCAAACCCAAACTCTTATAACGATTACTTATACTATAGGTACATGAGGGTTTAAAAGTAATTCAGGTTAACTTTTCTCCAAGTTAGATGAAGCAAAACCAAATAAAAATTCTATAAAAGCTTCAAATTGAATAGATGAAAGGCAATTATAATTTTAGTAAAAAATAAGAGAGGGAGACACATAAAGAAAGAGAAAATAAATTAAGAGAGAACGATATGGGAATCTTATAACATAAGAAAATTTCAAGTATATAAATATAAATAAATTTAATTTCTTAATTTGGATTTTAAATAATGAACAATTCAGGTACAAGTGATTGAGTTTAAAATTTCAGAAGCATCTCATGTGACTATATTATATTTATGCAGAACTAGCTGACCCCGCATACGTTGTTCTGCTCTGTTTTTCAAATTCTGTAACAGAAAAGGTGCTTTAAATCATTATATCCAAGTTCTAATAAAGTTTTGGCGTTCATATAACTGAAGCAATCTGGAAACGCAATTGATTTTTCTTCTTCACATACAGGACCAACAATTTTTCGTAAGAATTAACCAGAATACAGTTAAGAGGTCGAGACTCCTTTTGGTAAACACTCAAAAATGAATATTTGAGGGCCATGGACAGCAGCAGATTATAGGATTAGATTTGTGGATTCAAAAAGCCTTGACAGAATAGATGGCATGAAAATAATAGCTCCAGAACAGCATAAAAACCTATAAATATTAGTCTTATATTTCTTCAAAAAATAGGCAAGTCGTTACCGTATATGGTAACAGTTATTGAGCCATGTTAACAGAGCCGAGCTCTGGTTTCAACAAGAGGGTGTTACAAGCCATACAGCAGCGTGTAAAACAGTAGACTTATTGAGAAATCACTTTGGAGAGCGAGCACTTAATTTCACATTTTTGCCGCCTAGATCGTGCGATATCACACCTTTGAACCATTTTCTCTTGGAATATATAAAGTTTGAAGCCTTAAGGAATAAGCTAGCTACGATTGATGCTTTCGAAGCCAACATTGCTAGTGTTATTTGGCTGTGGCCATTCGCTGTACTCAAACGGGCCACCAAAAATTGGACCAAACTTTAAAGTTTTAATATTTCTTAGTTCTAAGAATTTGGAAATCTAATAATCTGAAACCTTAAATTGATGAAAATATACGTACTTTATTAACTTCATATAGAGAGTTCTTGAAACCGGTGCCGACTCCAACTAAATTTTATTCGACAGCTAATAACATTAAAAAATGCAGGAAGGACTTTTAAAAAAAAATTTCAATTGTTAGTTTTTTGTACAAAAAATTCTACTAAAATCGATAAAAAATGTTTTTTGACTCGAATATCTCGAGAGCTGGCAACGATATTGACTTCAAATTTATTTTATTTTCAAAATAATTTTTGTCAATAACTGAATGAAACTGACATTTTTTTACATAAAATTACTACAATATCTTAAAAAATTTGCAATAAAATTGTTATCAATCAACATCAAAAGTCAATCGATTACTATCAAGAATAAATCAATCACACAGTTTTTTTTAAAAAATTAACAATTTGGTTGGCGATTTATTGTAACAAAAAAACTTCAATAAATGCCAAGTTTTCAAATCATAACGGGAAGTTATCAGTGTGGGCCGCTCCCAACGTCTTTTTATGTATTTGTATTGTAAAACTGATTCTTATACTTTTTTTAAATATTAACAAAGATCTACATATTCTTATAAAATTTATTTACTAAAATCATTCAATCCATTTTACAAAAACATTTTTTTTTTAAACGATACAATTAGTAAAAATAAATAGGTTACTAATATGGATCTTGCTTGAGATATGGAATTGGACAATTATGGACAATCAAATTTAAATCGAGATATGAATACTAAAAATGTACTGCAAGAAAATTTCCTACCAAGCTTGCTTAGTATACAAAAAAAACTAAAGGCTTTATCATTTTTCAAGCATACATTTTATTTCTTTTTTTTTCTCAAAATACAGATGTTGTCTAATTTTAAAATATATACCTTATAATAAACATTTATTTAATTCTTGTGTAACTTATTAAACGTCCTTTATATTTTGAAGGTTCGTAAAGTACGTACTTACGTTTATGTACATATACATTGACATTCATATACTTGTATTCATTCAAACATAACATAGCATAGCGTTTGTGTTCATTCAAAAAAAAAAAAAACAAATATTAGATTTGATATAAAATGACAGAATGTCTGGTGGCCATGAGAATTTACTCTATTATTAAATTTCAAAGGAAAAATTCTATTTTAATATCGATTTTTTATTAAAAAAAAACAACCAAGTAACTGAAATAACCAATTTCTCTGAAGTCTTATTAACGAATTTTTTTTTCTAATTAATTTTAATATTAGAGTCCATTTGCTGTTTGATGTCGTTGACAACCTTTTTGAAGTCCTCTCTTGCTTACTTCAATATTTGAATAATTCAATTAAATTTTATATAATGTATGTATACATATGTACATATGTATGTCTATCATAGAAATGCTTATAATTTGAATATATGTATATGAACTGTTTACAAGGCTATTTAGACTGACAAAAAAAAACTAAATAACTGGTGTTTATGTTCTGATAGCGTGTAAATTAGCATACATATGTATGTATATTCTCATGAGAGGAAGTTATTTTGAAATACAAAAAAAAAAACAGCCAAATTGTGTTTATATTTTTAGATTCAAGTCATACGCTTAGGGAGTACTTTATGTCTACATCTTCATACATACATACATGGCAAAATAGGTAAAAAAGCAATTAAACCTTGAACCTTTTTTTTACTATAGTATACAACGCAGGTATTGTTCTCTGGTTTCGTCACCTAATTCATCTCAATCCAAAACATCATATCAAAGACAGATCCTAAAGATGGTACAACAAGTCAAGGACTATAATAATTTATCTTTAAAATTTAATGCACATCCATCTAATTCCTAATACCAAATGTACATACATACATATATAATGAATTATTTATTTGACCTACTTAATAATAGAGACAATGTTAATAAGCTTCATCCAGATTATTAATAAACGGTAGGTATTCATTTAATATACATACATAATCTCTCAAAATGTACTCCAAAAATTATTAACCATCGTCATCAGAGTGAAGCAATTTCGGGTTTGAAATTAAGCTTGTGATGGCTTAATTTTTTTTTTGGTTTTTGTTGTTGTTTCGGAAATGAAACTTGCGTGTGTGTACTTAAGCATCATTAATTATTCTTATAATAATTATCTTTCATATAACACAACACGAATATTTATGTACCTAAGATTAAAGCTTATATTTTATCTACCCGCATATATAGAATTCAATCGTATAACGAACACCAGTATACACTCCTACCAACAGAGTCCTGTGAGAAATTGACAAAATTCCTCGAAGGATACTTTTCATCATAGAAATATGCCTATTAATCAAGCCTTTTGGAAATTATTAACGTTCAAAGACTTTATAAAATTAATGTATAATAAAGGACACTAATTTAATTTTTTTTCTTCTAAAGTCGATGCTTAAAGTCCATTAATCAATTTATTGGAAGTAGTGCGATTTTAAGTGCATTTTTATTTTTAAAGTTATCCAAGCTCTTAAAAAACAACCAAAAATTTGACAACCGGAATTCGGTGCTTGATTCCTTCTTCCAAAAAGTCCCTTAATTTATCCCGATCGCGATCCAATGATGCCATTCAGCTGCACACCTCAAAGTTTCTTGCGTCATTACATAAAATTAACTAAAAAGGATTTTTTTACTCATCGAATCAATGTGGGCAGAGCTTAATTTCTTTCATGATAAATTGCATACAGTTCATGATTGAAGCGTCTCCCATATCGTCCTTTCTCACATAAGGGGCCAACAACTTTTCGTAAGACTTTCCTCTGGAACACACCGAAAATGTTGGAGTGGATTTTACTAAGTTCGCGGAGTAATATGTGAGAACTGACAGAACCATCGTTTTGTAAGGCAACAGCTAAGAAGTTATATAGTAAGGATTCCGGATTTAGAAAACTTGACTGACTATAGAACGCTCTGTTGGCTTTGATTTCTTCTTCTTGGGGGAGTTCTCTACATCAAATTCATACTTACTTGTTTGACCAGCTGATCTTTTTGCCTTCAACACTTCCACATACCTTGTTTTTCCCTTAGTAATGTACAGCCCCAGTTTTTGTGCCACCTGCTCAACCTATGCGAAATAATTATTGCTTACAACTTGTTCGGTTTCAACGATGAATGTCAATTGTCGATGTATATAGTCCACGTAAGACAGTATTTGGCTGGACTTGTCGAAGATAGTCCTTAATTTTATTATTGCTGCTACGTTGCGATCTTTTGAACAGTCTTCTGGAAATTTTTTGTGCTCCCATATTCGTGCACTAGAAATCCCCTAATTCCTGGCCAACCATGTTGAATCAATTCAATTTGTCTGATTTTGCTGATACCACCATCAAATGATTTCAATTCCCATCCCATTATAAAAGGATGTCTTCCCCTTTGATTTATATGAATTTCAAAAACTTTATTTACACCAATTTAAAATCAACTCATCGGAAATGATCTATTAAATTATTTTACCAGTAAGCCATCGCAACAAAACTTCACCTTGCACGTGGCGTGAAGGCTTAAAAATTCTGTAACTCAATTTAACACCTTCACTTTTAAGGGTTTTGTTGTAAGGTAGGTTAAACATTTTGAGAACTACAAGCTACAACATTCATCTTAACACAAACAATTTGAAACTTAAGGTCATACAAATTGAATTAATTAAAAACAAAACAAAACTGAAAAACGAATAAAGAAAAAACAAAAAAAAAACAAAAATGACAAAGTGGGAATGAATTTTGATTGATTGGATAAATTACGTCGTAACGGTCGATCTAAGGAATAAATTAAAAAAGTTTTCTCTGGTTTAGTTTTTGTTTATTTTAAGGGAGGATTTGATTGCTATACACGAGTATATTGAGGAACGAATTTTCCACCCGTTTTTCTGTTGTATCGTGTCGAAGTTGACGACTGCCACGTTGACGACAACGACAACGACGTTTGGTATGTTTTTTTTTAAGAATAAAAAAAGAAGATCAGCGCCCTCGTATAAAGTAACTTTTTGAGACACAATTTTCAACAAATAAAATCGCAATGTGTTTTCCTTTTGTTGTTGTTGTTGTTTGTGTATTTTTTTCTTTTGTGAATTGTATTTTAAGGACGAGTGTTTGATGTCAACCAATTTGTGGTGGATAAATATTGGCATTCTTTCAGTTGGTTGACATAAAAGACATTGCCTAAGAGTTATATAAATATTTATCATCATTTTACAAAGTTTGAAGAACTTCTTCAAGCGGAAAACTAATACAAAGAACAAATTTTGTAGGAGGCGTTTATTTTTTATTTTTGTCTCTCATTTTAAATATTGATAAAAAAGGTTTTAAGGAATTTATAAAAAAAAATGCCTACAACCTTAAATTAATACGAATTAAAGAGAATCGAGAATCTAAAAGATGTCATTTACAATCAAATACCTCAACTTGTATATCTGTCTTTTATGTGGTGTATCCTTTTCCCTTTTTTAAAAAGGCGGGAAAATATGAGAATCTTCTCTTCGTTGCTTTTGTCGTTTTGAAGCTATAAATTCGAGAAGTTTAGCAGTATTTTTCTTTGCGACAGTTTAAAGTGCTATAAAAGTTATCTTAGAGGAAGTTTTTTTTTTTTTCTATCGTAAAACCAAATGTTTTAAAGTAACAGTCAATAAAAATTCAATAAAAACGCGGGCGCGTGGCTGGAATTATCAAACATCATTCACTTAAGTCGGTTAACGATTGTCGACAAGAGTGAATCAGCAGTAAATCGTGTAGTTTGGTAATTTTATTTACAAATTTTCAAGGATTCTAGGCTTTTGTAATTGCTTAAGAATAAAGAAGACAAAACAGAACTAAAATACTTAAATAAGGGGATAACGAAAAGAATTTTATTTAGCATGAAAATAAACTTTGAATAGGTTATGATATTTTTTTTAGCATTATTGTAAAGTAAGGTAGCTAGGAGGAAGGAGGGGGATGGCAAATGACAGCACTTTTTGAAAAACCATTAATTGATTTATTGAATACTTTTAACTAGTTATCCTAATTTAAAAGTCATTAAATGATTTTTAAAACCAAAATTAAGAAAAGGTACTTATACGCCTAGTTGTACAATCTTGGTTATTATTATTGTAGGTAATGAACGGGATATTTTTTAGATTTAAAACCAAATATACATATGTTTGATTGGGGGTAACAAAAGCTTAATGATAAGTGACAAAAATGTGGTTAAACGATAGATACGATTGGTACCACTTAACGGCCTTTGTATATAGGACTGGTTTATGTTACCTAGGTCAGCTTTGCACCGAACTTTAGGAATCAATGCACCACAATTTTTGAATTTTGAAATATAAATACCAATTGCTTGAAACCTTGTCTGTGTTATAATAAAGGAACTTAACTTGGACACAAATAAGTAAATGACACAAGAAGAGGACACAGAAATTTTGCAAAAGATAAAATGGCAGTCAATGGAATTAATACTTGGCTTTTAAAGCCTTGAAATTTCAATTAACACAAGAATATTTCCTGATGGGGTTCATAAAATTTATCAAAATGATCCGGATTTTCATCGAAAAATCATCTTCAATGAAAAGACCCATTTTTACGTCGAAGGCTACGTTAATAAGCAAGTTTTCTGAAAAGTGATCACTATTGTCCACCGAAATCTTGTGATTTAACATGATTCCAAGTGAAAGATCAGATCTTTGCCAATGCTCCTTAATCGCTTCAAGACCTTAAAAATGGAATTCGTGAAGTTATCGGAGACATAGGTAAGCCGCAAATGTGCGAATTGGTCATGGAAAATTTCATGAAAAGGATATGATGCTGCAACGGTATCTGTGGCTGCCATTTTAAATCTTTAAATAATCGTATATACATATGTATTGTTGCAACCTAAACACTCATTTACTACTTATGTATGTTTTGCTCGTATAATACTTCAGACTCATCATGAATAAAAATTCCCAGCTGTTTATTTCCCATTCTGGGAACTTTGCTATTATGAAAATACAAAAATATATACAAATCCGTACCGTAAAAAATTTTTCAGGGAAAAGTTCTCTATGAAAAAAAAATCCCATAAAATTGGTGATTTATAAAATTGGCTGATTTATAATTGGCAGAAAAACAATCTTTGTCTTTTGATTTTAACAAATAACTTCAAAGCTCCTTCCCTTGCGTATTAAATTAAAATATTCATTTATTCCCGCATCCATAAAATTTCTATGAGCAATTCACAAATCAACCTTACGACGACGATGATGGTATAAATATTTACCATTCCCCTTTGTACATTCAAAATACTTTCATTCATTTCAAATAGTTAAAATATTTATTAAGTTCCATATCTTTATTTCGGTTATAATTGAAAATAAACACAATCTTATTAATACAAAACCGATAAGAGTTTCGACATAAAACAATCCTTTTCAGCTGACTTATATTATGTATGTACATTGTATATGTATAATAATAGGAAGGAATTTATGTTTTTGTTTTACATCCTTCATATAGCGTGTTATATAGCCACCACCCGCCCGAACTCATCGCCAAATAACAAGCCCCAATGCCGCTGTCGTCCTACTTAAACTTTATCAACCAACAACCACCCAAACACCGAACCACCCTTCGCTATATAATATCCGTCGCCCTTATTCATATAATAGCTTTTGTTTTTCCCAGGCTAATTAAGAATTATGTGCTCTGATGTATGTATGTTTGTGTGTATTATTTCCATGTAGCTGTACTTGTACGAACACACACACATACTTACATATTATAGAAGTAGAACATAGAATTATATGCATTTACTTTGTCACGCTCTCTCAGTGCCTTTTCATTTTCAACTTAACTATTTTATAAACCTTTTTGGCTCACCGAGTTTGTGTGTATGTGTTCAAAAATTCACTTCATACCATCTACCCACATTCATACACACACGCATGTATATTATAGGTCCTGTGAAATAGTAATGTCCCTATAGACACTGAAAATGCTTTACCGTAATTAATATTAATTCAAGTTGATTAGAACCAAAACGAACAAAATGCAAAAAAAAAAAAAAACATACAGCGCACATACTTCTAATTTAATTTCCCCAGACAACGAATATAATATAATTTTGGTACATTTTCCTCAACATCTCCTTGCTATCCCTCTCTCGATTCAGTCCTCTTACGTGTGTCAACGTAAATCAGTATAGGTACCGGGTTTACACCATACAAATGCGTATTTACTACTTAGTTATAAGAAAGTGGTTCTAACAACCCATCCACCCCGAACCCCTCTCATAAAATAGGGAGATGGTTCGAATTAGTGCTTACTTTATAAGGATTTATACACACACATACAAGGCCTTAAACTAAGTTGAGGTTCTTTTAAGAATACCCAGCCTGACGACGACGACGACTACAACGAACGCAACGCGACACAACGTTTGATATTCAAAACGCAAAAATGTGGGTGGAAGGGGAGGCATTTTAATTTCAAGCTTATCCATCCTTTGCAGGCAATTTTCTTTCTGGCTGGTATTTTATGTATTTTTAATTAATTCATCGCGAAAAAAAGTAACGAGCATCCATTTTTTTTTTTTTTGAATTAGGTACTCTAAGAGGGTAAGTATTTGATTCACAGAAACATAATCAGATTCTGAACAATAGATTGGTAGCATTTTTTAAAGAAATTTTTGATTTGGAGTCATCATAATATGAATTCTTCATTAAAATTAATTTGGTTTTTGAATTGAAAAAAATTTGCGGAAATTGGTTGCGTGTTGCATTTTTTCTACCAAAAAAAAAATGTATGTATATATGTATATAAAAAAAGAGTCTGAGTGCGACCCACACTCATAACTTCCCACTATGCACGCTTTGAAAACTTGGAATTCTTGATATTAATCGATTTGTTTTTGATGGTGATTAATTACAATTTTATTAAAAACGGACTTAAGAAATTTTTCGAGATATTGTAGTAGAAAATCAATTTTTGCTACTTTTGGTATATTTTAGTTTTTGGTTTTTAAAAAAAAACTGTTAATTCAATATTTATTAAAAATGAACCACATCTATATTAACAGTTGTATTATTTAAAAAATAAAATGAAGTCACTGAAGTCAAAAACCAATTATGTATTTTAATTTTTTGTTAAGTTCTTATTTTAGTTTTTTTATTTTTTTAAAGTTAAAAGTTGTTTTATGTATAAACTTAAATAAATTTGAAGAAAACATCGTTTTCCACTATGGAGATATTTGAGGCAAAAGAAAATTTTTACTAATTTTTGATAGAATTTTGTGTACTTTTTTAATTTTCGCACAAAAACTGTCCATTGAACTTTTTCCCAAAATTTCACCAGATGTCAAAAATATCATTTCACAAAGTAGAAAATTGTTTTGAAGATAATATAATTTTTCCTTCATTGTATATTTGAGCACCAAATATTTTTTTTAAATTTATTTTATATTAAAAAAATGACGGTATGTTAAACTTTTTTGAAATTTATAAATGTATATCAAAATATAACAAAATTAATTTGAAGTCAATATCGTTATCTATTGCTGGTATACATATTTGCAACCAACCAGGATTTTCACTTTTTTTAAACTGGTATAGTGAAAAAACCGCTTGATTTTTTGAATTTTTATTAAAGTCCTTTTGCATCTTTTGAAGTTATAACCTGCAAATAATATAATTTAATTTGAGTCGATATCTTTATCCGTTTCTGAGAAACCGAAACGGTATCTCGAACGTATGAACGTACGAACGTACGTACACACTCACACACAGACATCTTTCTACAAATGCCGGATGTAGATTCTAGGGATTTTGAAAAGTCCAGATTTGTCAAAAATTTCATTTTCACAAATCGGACCGATTTACAATAACTCCCTATTGGTAGTTAAAAACTTTAAATCTTTACATTTTCAATGTTCTACAGATATTTTCATAAACCTTATGCGAATAATTTTCTGAGAATTGGAAACCCTTGATATTATATTTGAATGGAAATTAACATTCAAAATTTTCATTTTTCCGTTCATTTCAACCGTTCAATTAATTTTCATCCACGTAGAAGAAATTGGAAGGTCTTCAAATTAATAATTGATAAAAATTCTGAGAAACGTACACGGATATTATTACGCCCCTCTTTCGCAATTTTACTTTTGTTCACTCAACAAGACCCTATTTTCTGAAAAATTTTAATATTCTTCGGGGAGTTCTCCGATATTTGAATAGTTCGTAAATGAGTGAGTCAGTACACGAGCAATTGACAGTCAGTCAGTTGAAGACTTGAAATTTCTTCGACTAGCTTGCATTTGCTTTTAAAATATATTTCTCATCTCGGTATCGGTATTGAAAAAGATCTTGAATTTAAATTGATGTGATATTTCAAGCAAATTTAAAAAAAAACTTAATATGTCTGATGTTTTGCCTTAGCTTAATATATATTCAAAATTAAAAACCATCGAACCTTTACAAAATAAGCCGATAGAATCCCAAAACCCATTAACATAGGTTCTTTCTCGAAGACAATGATAGAACTTTACTACTTATACCAGTTAAATCTCATTATTTGTCTAGACGAGACCTAACAAAATCTTTTATTTACTTTGTAATTATTTTTGGCCCTTCATGTTCGAAAATTCTAATTAATTAGGAATTCCAAGTTGATTCACATGTCGGTATCTTATAAAGCGATAAACCCATTTAGACAAAAGAAAAGCTATTTCTCAAACAGAGTTAAAGTGAGGACTTTTTTTCGTGGTTGTAGTTGTGATGGGAGAGACATAACAAATTGCTGTGGTTGCGATGTCCTTATAAATGGGAAATTTTATTAATGAATAGAAATTCCATTAACTCAACCATGCACAAAAATTAAAAAAAAAAACACATAGAAACCAAAATCACTGAACCAAAAATTTTATGAAAATGTTTTCTAATCTGTCAATTTCAAAAACCTTACAACCTTTTACAACGCTTAAGCAGAGGTAATGGGGATAAAAAGTTTTGTGTTTTTTTTTTTTTTTTGAAGGGATTGTGACCAGAATCGTTTGAAAATTATATGTTTTTGTATATCCCTCTTTGGGAAATGCTTAATTTATTTATAAATGGAAAACTGAGCGTAAAACCCAATGCAATAAGATATACGAATATGGTGAAGGTGTATTATTTAATTTTCTATACAAAAGTCGGTTTTATAAGTTAGGAAAAATTATACATTCGAGCATATGAAGTAGAAAGTAGACCGGTTCGGTGGTTGTGAATTTTTTAAGGGATTTTTGGGGTTGCTATGTCGGCCGTTGAACAGGATGTTTGAGGTAGGTACAAGCGAACTTAATAGAAAAGTTGTTCAAATGTTCCCTGTTGTTATGCCTTAAGTTATGAAATTAAACAAAAAGAACTTAATTAAATTTCACAGTCTTTTGTCTGAAGTTAAGATTAGGAAACTTCTTTATACACTTTGATGGGTTAAACAGAAGTATTATTAGATACTATGGGCTATGCTGACTAGATAAGATCGAAAAGAAAATACATAAGCTAGATTTTAGCCATTCATGTGGAAAAGTATTATGAAATTTCGTGCTCTTTGTTTATACATTCGATTTAGATTTTTGTTTCAATGTTGGCACACATGTCCACACAGGTTCAGTAAAATTGACTCTTCGTCACAACTCTTAATTTTCGCCAAAAAAAAAGGGAAAACGAAGATGGAGATAGAAGGATCCTTCAACAGGAGTCTGCTCAAGCAAATAAAGACAAAACAACGTAGGTTCAATATCGCAGGTTTTAATAAAATCTATACTGATTGGGCCTCGAAATAGCCAGATTTAAAAAATATTTTTTTTGGCTCCGAATTGAAGAACTGGGGACTTTAAGTTCTCACATTAATTTACATATAGCAAAAGTTATCTAAGCAGTATTAAAAATGTCAATGCTTAGACTTTTTAAGGTCTGAATTAAAGCTAATAGTGCAGTCTTTGTATAATAATAATTTTAAAATGTCATACTAATCGTCTAATGATTTCAGAGGCATAAGTCAAGCAAATAACTGTTCCTAAAAAACATTAAATTTGCTTTTGACTAATTGTATATTCAAAAGAAACGCAATCCAATGTTTATAGGTATAACACACTTTTTCCTAAATCGAATTGAATTTCAATTGATCGTAGGGGTTGTAGATATTGCAAATTTTATACGCTTTGCATATATAACTATCCAAAATCCGTTAACGTTATACTCAAATAAATTGCAGCAAGAACAATAGTACATTTGGTCAATGAATAATGAAGATGCGAAAAGGACACTTGAGCACAGCCTTAAGTTAAAGTATACAATCCCATCTATCGGTTTGTAACATTTATCCTAACAGCATTGAAATCGTGCGATAAATGCGGGATTTTCCAAGTTTTCCACGAGTTTTCCATTTTTTTTTTCACACGAAAAGCCATTTAAATTTTCGAAATTTCTGATTTTTTTTGGAGCATTTTTCCTATACATAATGTTCTTAAAAAAAAAACCTTTTCAAAGCTTCCATGAATAAATGAAAATAAATTTAAGACAAATCGGACCAGCGCAGCGGTTTGGTACATATGTATATATATATATATATTAATTTCTTTCCTTTCTTACCAACTTAAATTTCATTACTATCGAAGTATTTGTCATTAAAACTACATCAACATGACCGCTTAGACCTTAAATGTACATTTATGTAACTAAGTCCATAGAAATGGTTATCTTTTGACCATCAACCTGTCTGAACGATTTTATCTCAAGCGAGAATAAAGTGAATTAAACAATTTTACGACACATAATCGTTAAACCAAAAACACACATTGCAGCATCCCTCCATGTGTGTATGTATGTTCATTCATACATACCTACATCAAGATACGTTTTATTGTTTCTTTTTATAATTTTCATTCGAACACACATATGTACATACATTGGTGTGTTACTAAGTGCATCAGTATTCCTATCTCCATTCTCTAAGTGCGTTCTTCTTTTTTTAAGATCTTTTTTTTTCTAAAATCCACGTACGTGCCGGGAATAGTTAAAAAAAGCAATCACACACAGGGAGGTGCTCCCTACAGTAACAGTTATATTGTTTTGCCCTTCCCTAAGTTTCATAACATCCTGTAAAATCGTTTAAAAAGGAAGCGCTCAAAATACATACATATACAAACATATTTAGTCGAATACAACTGTAGTAGGTATTTTGGTGAATAAAACTCAATTACCTTAGGATATTAGAAACAAACTCCAAAAGCAACCCAAATCACCACAATTATCCTGAAAATACACACACACAATCTTCTCATATAACCATATATACATAAATGTTTGTGTATGTATTTCTTTAAAGAGGAAAACATCTCATACCAATATGGAATGGATGGAGCTGCTAGCTGGTGGTACAGAAATAGGGACTGGGATGGAAGACCTAAAAAGTTCGTTTTCAACTAATAAATTCCAATCGTTGTGATGATGAAAATTTTAATTACGTTGTCAAAGACTTCGTGTTTGTTTCGACACAAAAGTTAATTACAACTACGATGCTAAGCATTTGGTTGGTTAGTGTTCGGAAGCGAGGTTGTTGTTGTGGAGCAGGCTTGGTCGCTATACTACCTACTCGTAGGTATAAACTAGGTATACCTAAAATGTCAACCCAGAATCCTTTACTTTTCTGTGTATAGTATAAATGTCGGTATAGGTTGTATATATAGGAGTATACATGGTTTTACTATGAGAACACCTACCCACTATGGAATAGCACAAATGAAAAATGGTAAAACCACAACATTGTCGATGGGGGCATTTTGGGCAAAAACTTTATTATATAATATGTAGTTATACCTACGACGACGACGACGACGTGAAAAGATTAAAGGGAAATATTTTCATTTTCATGAATTTTTCGAAAAAGACAACAAATTTCCGAACAGAAAAAAAAAGACTGAAAATGGTTGTGTGGGCGGATTCTTATGTCTTATAAGATTCAATATTACACTTTAATATACTTACATTCATATATTAAACCACGAACTTAGTGCTGCTGAAACTATATCGACTTTTCTTCAGTTTTGATTTGAATTTTGGATGAATACGTCCTTGGGAATGTAAATTAATTTACCGACAAGATACATAATGTCTTTTTTTGGTAAAAATTTTCAACTTATCTTATCTTGTCGAATAAGTTGCCAATGTTAGTTCGGAATCTTGGAATCTCCATTCTGTCTGATCACATATCTTCTATTCTATGAATTTTTAAATTAGGCAAATTCTTGACAGGAATAGCCTTGAGGAGATTTCACAGATACATATTAAAGAGAAATATTGGAAATATTATTGCAAGAGGTGCATCAAAATTAACATTAATTACTTAATTTTCGATTTTACTAACAAATTTTTAAAAACTTTAAAATTAACAATTTTGTATTTATTATCTACTTTCTGGTTAATAATTGTTTTATGTTTGAAATTAAAAAAATGTTAGCAGCAATACATTATTTCTTGTTTTTGAGATATTTGTGTCAAAAAGCACAAAAGCTTAAGACGCTCAAAAAATACGTTATATAGGATCTTATATGCGACGATTAGTGGGGATATCACTTTGTATTTTCTGCAGGACATATGACATGCTCCCTATCAACAAATCTTCGACGGGTTCGAAGAGTTGCGCTCGAAGTTCATCGAAACTGGCCAGGCTTTGTTGTTCTTTAGCTTTTAAATAATAGCAAGATGAACACCTTCTACGATTATACTGGGTGGAGGGACTGGTTCGGTGTTGGCTGGAACTGGGTCTTCTTCTTGTCTTATCATTTGCTATATTTAATATCAGTTTAGCAGTTGCTGGCAATGCTGCTTGAATACATCTATTTTCTTTGTTTCAGTGACTAGGATACCATCGCTATTTCGAAGAGTCTGTGTTCCAGTTTTAAAACCAGCAGATAGAATCTCGATCATGGGACTATTCGATTTCCTTCAGCTGGGAGGATGCGTCTGATTTCGTAGGAGATCCTCCGCAGGATATTATTTCTTCCCTACTTATCAATCGATACATTTCCCTTGCTATGCAACAATTTCGTATCACGATTTTTTCTTTGGTGTGGTTGGTAGCCTTCGATGTTTTCGGGTACCACTTTGATGATATTCATACTAGAATCACTGAATGTTAACGTCTTACTCAATTGGGATTTGTAAGCTCCGGTAACTCGAGGTGTGCAAAGGTGTGCTATATCGAATTTTTTCTTCTTCGGAGAAGTTCGAATTTCTCTGCAATATACGGAAATAGTCGGAGTTGACATTTGCCCCTCAAAAATTGCATACGTGGTATCAAATACTTGCCTTGTGTCCATCAGCAAGTAGTCTATTTTGGTTTTGGAAACCAAGTCAATTAGTCTGAAGCAGCTATCTATCTTCATTTCGTGGAGAGTGTACTGAACATACATGGCAGGGAAGTTTACCTGTCACGACAGTATTGGAAATCCTTACTGACCTTAGATCTTGGTATGCGTAACGTCTCTGTGTCCCAGGCTATTGACAACAATTTTGATTCATTGTGTCGAATTCATCGGACAGATCCCATTTCTCTCAGCCAGACATTTCAGAAATTATTTAAATGTGTCATACACATAGTGAAAAAACTAAGTGCTTTATACAGACTTACGAAAGAGATTGTTTTTTTCTTTTTAGAAAACGGAATTAAATTTCAACTCTTTTCGTCAATTGGTCTTCCTATTACAAGTACAACAATATTAATCAAAGGCTTCTTTTGAGAATATGCAAATTACAATTTACCCCACCATCCGTAATATTTCCCTTTAAAGGTTACCATTCTTCAACAGCTTTTAATTCAATTAAACTAGTGTACTTTTCGTCAAGAAACACCCACCTCTTCAGGATCAGGACACACTATGTGTCCATTTTCTTTGTCATCTACAAAACATATCGAAGGCAAAAGTAGGCAGGTACCTACGAGTATATGGATAAAAAATATAGCAAACAACAATATCGTTGCAGCTGACAAAAAACACTACTAAATCAAAGTCCCCTTGTGGCTGTCATTATTATCCAGGTAGTTTGTACTTGTGGCCATGGCGCGGTGACAACAACGAGGTAACAAAAACACTGTCACGCAACCACATGTCGTCCATTTCGTCCATTTGTACACAGATACACCTCCAATCGCCTGAGTAGATGGGTGTGTATGTGAATAGAATCCTGGCAACGACATACACACGAAAAAAAAACGCCCCCATTCCTAGAAGCTATGTCCAAGTCCAAAAAGAGCTCTCATTTCACCCCCCAAAAGAATACACATTGCGTGTGCCTGTCGTCGTCGGTCGTCCTCGTCGTCGTCGTGGTGGAGTCCTTTCAGCTGGCTCCAGCCAAGGCGCTAGGGAAATTACCGATGGCTGAGGTCGTCTTTTCAATTCAAACATATCCCATAACGGTATGGTATTGTGTTTAGGTACGAGTTACGGAGGCACCTATACATGGACTTTCGACGGTAATGTAATGTTGGAGCAAAATGCGGTGGCAGACACAGACGTATGGGCTCGAATCAGAATGTTAGACAATAAGGTAGTAATGTTTAGTTCTGGTTATTGTCACACTATCATGTTAATGATGGCAGGGCATGGCAGGAAGCCGATAGGAAAGAAAGGAGAAGTTTCCCTCTTGAGCCATTACATGTCCTTTATTAACAAATAAAAAACTGGGGTCGTCAAATTAAATGGAGGTGACTGAGCTGTTGGCTCCTACGAGTACATAGAATGAAGGTCACCTAAGGTACACTCTAAGCCTACAAAAACAATAACAGTTTATACTCTCAGTGTTTAAGTGTGGGTTGTATCTTCTTATTGTCAAGTTCGTTATTTTGTTGTTTTATTGTTTTATTTTAAGAAAAAATATCCCTATTTATATCCCTGTGTCTGGTGTGGTCTGGTCTTGGAAACTGTTGCATTGTAGGTTGGGTAAGGTAGGTTCAGTTTCAGTGTTTGTTTTATAGCAATCGTGGATCGGCCAAACAGTGTTCGAAGACCTAGTGAGAGGTGTTATGGTTTATTGATTTTTGCTTTTTTTGAAGAGAAAGTGAAGTCTGTACGCGGGCCTAGAAGTAAAGCGATTTAATGGACCTTACATAATTAATGTGCCTATAGCAACTGTATACACATTAAAATGGAGGCTCAGGGGGAGATGTGTCATTATCACAAATGTTCGTAGTTCGAAAGGGATGAATTAAGAATTAATGTTTTTGAGTCATTAATTTTTTTAAATTGTCAGATACATAAGTATATTAGTTTAATATGACATTTTAATAAAAAATGTATTAATAATCAAAGATAAAGTAAAACATTGTTAATTAATTAACCCAATTCACCTTTTTATCCAACTGAGTAGTGATTATAAAAAATAATAAAAACTCATTAATGTCTTCCTTATAATTTGATTTATTTGTATGGATTTGTTTTATGTTTTAAAAAATAAAAGACAGAAAATTAAATTAACGAATTAATGATTATGTCTCATCTAAGATAGTTTTTAAGTAGTATCATCCATTTTTGTTTCCACAAAATAAGATTAAAATCTTTAAAAAATTCTTTTCAGATTCCAACTTCAAACTCAAATATTCCAAAAATCCCAACAACCTAAGAAATAGAAATCAACACTCTTGTTTACTCACCCTATTTATCCAACCCCTATATAATTTAAGCCTATTTCTTTTGATAAATTGAATAAACGAAAATAGTGCTCATACGCCCACGTGTACTTTTATTATTTTGCCGACTTTGGCGAGAGAAAAAATAAAACAGGGTTAATATTTTCTTAAGTCTTCTCATTTGATAGAAAATTTTAACTTATTATACTTTGATTTCAAAAATTATAATCACAGGTTTGAAATTTAACTCACTTTAGTTCTTTGATTGGAAAAGCATTTACTTTTCAATAATATCACTACATATTAATATTTTATAAAAATTAAAATGCTCGATCAGTTGGAATACTTAGCCAAAAGTCACTTGTTCTTAATTTTGGGACTTTTATATCTTAAAGTCTCCAACTTCTTTATATTTATTTTGTTTTATATTTAGTATGTTTCAATGAGTATTTCTATTACTCTTAAAAATGTCACCCCTGTTGTCATTGGTCTAATCTAAGAATTTTCCGACTTTGAATTGACTAAAAATAAAAAAGCTAAAATTTCAATTTCCCTAACCTTTCCATAAGTTCACTATTCTAAGTTAAATTCTAATGTATGCAAAGTGTTTAAAAATAAATCTAAATAAAGGTTTTATGTATTACGAAAGCAGTTATGGTTTAAACTAAGGCAGACAGAAGGTCAACTCATGAACTTATAAAATGTGATTATTTTAACGGTATACTGAAAAACTGAAAATATATTTATCACATCAAGTTAAAATCTAGGCTGATATTATGTGGTTTTTGAAAACCTAAGTTTGTTTCAATTTTCTTTTCGACCCACTTACACCTACTTAAAAATATACACTTACCATTTTTATAATAGTAATTTGTGAATGGAGTGATTCGAAGAAAACCCTTGCAAAATTTTATTTAGCTATCCAATTTGATTACCTTTATTATATCTAAGTGTTATTTGACCAAACTGCCCCAAGGTATATACAAAAAATGGTATGGCATAGGGTTAGAAACTTTGTTTTTATGTATGTGTTTGAATTTCATAGCTATCCCTTTTTATGTTTTACTTTGATAGACAAGGGTTCAGTATCCCCATATCCATATCCACATCCACATCCACATCAACACCTTCATTGCTTATTAATGTTTTTCCTTTCGAATTTGTCGAATTTTGAAATTTATAACACCATATATGTACATATAAGACGATTTGCTTGCATAAGAAATTCCAGGTAAGGTTCCAAAGTTTCAATCATTCACCACACACTTCCCGAGGATTAAGTATGTAGATATATAGGTAATGTACTGGCCGAAGTATTCCAGGTATAAAACTGAGAACTTTATTTGAAGTTGAAACATTTCTTAGTTGTTGGTTTGTTGGTTCTGAGAAATATTTAGTTTAGCTAAAGTAAGGCACGAACTTTAAATTGCGATTAATTCAAAAGTTCTGTTTTCAAATTAGAATGTGTGCTTAAAATAAGTAGAGTATATAAAGGACAAAATTCAACAATTAATTAAAATTTTTGAGAAAGTTAAAAGATGTGAAAGCAATTTGAATCACAAGCAAGGTAAAAATCGCCAACATAAGTTTATTTCTATTTAAAATATTGGAGGAATAAAAAAAATGCCGACCGAAATTCGAAGTTAGAAATTTTTGGTGAGTTTAAGAAAATTAGTTTTTTTTTTCGCTGATTTCATGCTGTGAAAAAAAAGAATTCCAGAAATATTGGATGGAATTTAGAGGAAAATTTTATGTTCATGAAAATATTTTTTTTTACAAAAATTACAGTTTTTGTAATTGTTGTTTTTTCTCATTGTTTTGCAAGCCATTATAAAAATGAAAAAAAATCTCTTTGGCTCAGTTATTTCCCAGAATGTTATATGTACATATATACATATGTATGTTATATTAGTTAACTTTTGTTATGTACATACATACATTTATATAAATAAAATTTAAAAAAACGCAACCATTTAGTTTGGTTGACAAGATGGATTTTAAAATCTATGAGGGTCTGTTTACGCTAACACATGATTATTATGTCATTTTGGCTGTTGACTTTCTTCCAGTCAACATTCACATTAAATTAAACTATTAGAAACTTTTCTTACACGAAACTGGTCTAATTTTAAAGATGTTTTGAGATTATACTTTTTAATGACCAATTAGTTGCACCTTTAATGAATTCAGGGTGTCCTGCAAGTCTCACGTTAATTTGCATTTGGGTCTTAAGTTGTCTTAAAAAAGAATTTATAAAATATTGATAAGACTTGGTAAGAATTTTAAAAATGTTTGGGCTTTAGTCTTTAAAATTATATCCGCTTCTGATACCCTTGGTAAGGAAAATTGATAAAAAAATGGTACCTACACCTTGTGTTTCCTTTCAATTATTTCAATACCTACCAAAAAAAAGAAGAAGTTCTTTTATTACTTTTCGTCAAAATATTGAAAATCTTTCCTTATTCCCAAGTTTTAAAAGCAATAAGATCCACAGCATTTGAAGCAACTTATTTTCGTATTTTTGTCCTTATGAAACTTCGTCTCCTGACTTTGACTTTTTGGAACTTGGGTTTTTGTCGGAAGGTATTTTCTTAATATCGTCTCGTTAAACCTTATTTGATTTGATACGAGACAATATTACCTCAAAATCGCCCGAGATTCACCCACACTCTTAACAGTCTTATCTTGTACAAAGATTTATTATTAAATTTTTGTAAATTCTGCAAATGTCATTGGAATCGTCTAATTTTTTAATTATTTGCTGAAAATTTAAAATTTTCCAGAATTTTTACTCCGTCAAGTATGATTTTTCAAAGTATTGGAAAGAAACTTGATTAAAATAAATGGGACTTTGGAGTTAGTTTTGTCGGCATAATGCTAAAGAATTATAAACTTAAATATTTTTTTATTGAATTTTGAATTTATGAAATTTATTTTCCCCAATCTTCAAGTCAGGGTCCAACTTAAACATCACACTCTGGTGGGATTTACTGTAGCCAGGGCCGGACCCACCATATGTGCAGGATGTGCAAGTGCACAGGGCGCAGCATTCCGGAGGCGCATTCTCGGGAACAAAGAAAACCATAAGGTGTAGGTTTTTACTTTGCACAAATGTGTATTCCACAGTTCACACCATTCTCATACTCGCACAACACAAAAAAAAAGAAGAATCCTAATACACGCATCCACACCAACTCATCAGTGCGAGTATTTTTCCTGCACACTGGGTCCCAAGACTTACATTCTAAGAAAAGACAAAAACAAAAACTGATTCGAACAAAATTGTATGCGCCAGTAGGTGCAAGTTTTTACTTTGCACAAATGTGTATTGTGTATTCCATAGGCCACAGTCCACAGGCACACACAGTCCACACTCATCCACACCAAACCAACTCATCAGTGCGAGTATTTTTCCTGCACACTGGGTCCCAAGACTTACATTCTAAGAAAAGACAAAAACAAAAACTGATTCGAACAAAATTGTATGCGCCAGTAGGTGCAGGTTTTTACTTTGCACAAATGTGTATTGTGTATTCCATAGGCCACTGTCCACAGTCCACAGGCACACACACAGTCCACACTCATCCACATCAACTCATCAGTGCGAGTTTTGTTCCTGCACACTGGGTCCCAAAACTTACATTCTATTCCAATTACCACGGCGTACAGTGTGACAATTTCCGTATTATTTTTGAATAATTATTTTTTATTAATGAAATAAATTCAGTAGATACAATATCAGAGAATTGAAAATAAAATAAAATAAAATTAGTGGTTAATTATATACATTATGTTGATGGATGGGATGTTATAAACTTAAAGAAAAGGTTAAACTTGTAAGCGCTATTAATTTAATTCCCCTAAACGAGTGAAATGTCACACTGTAAGACGGAAGCGGCGAACGGATAGTTAAGGGATTGCAATGTTCGGGTGTTTTTACACATCATAGAACATAGAAGCGATAAAAAATGCGTGTGGGTTTTACAGTCGCCTTTTTGTTCCTTTTCTTCTTCTATTGAATATTTTTTCAGTTAAAATTCTTTGTACTCTGGTCTGGTGCAGATTTTTTAAAAGTTTTTTTCGCTTACGGTTATTTAAATAAAATCAGATTTGAAAGTCAAGTGACGGCTTGTGAAAGTGTTTAGTAACTACCTATTTACTATTAAATTTTTGTGTTGTTTTTTTTCCAATATGGACAAAGAAAAGCCTTCGGGGGCAGAATTCAGAAAAAAAGCTTGTTGAAGCCGAAAACAAAGCATACATTTTACTAAATTTCGTATCGATGAGGTTCTGGTAGGGAGTGCAGTGGTGTCAGAAGAAGAGGTTTCTGATATTGTTTCAAATGAAGATTTGGGTGACCCTAAATTTTCGTTATTACGTTAAATTACATAGTACATATCAGATACTCATACATACAAGTATTTTTTTGTTAGTGAGGATTAGGCCTACCTCAATAAATAAAAACGCATTGAGAGTCTACCTCCTGGGTAATGTGGAAAGGACTTAATATGTGTATTAGTATGTGTATGTATGTATATTATATGTATTTTCGCAAACATAAAAAGGGCGCTTTCTAAAAATCTTGCACAGAGCGCAATTTTAGCTAGGGCCGGCCCTGACTGTAGCATTGGTCTAAATGTGTCCTCCTGCAGCTGATTCACTCAAAGCAGCTTTATTTTTCTTTAGTTAGAAGTTTTCAATTTTTCCACATTGCATTTAAAATACTGATATCCATCTTTCTTTTGTATACTTGTACTTGGATAATTGACAGTCCTTAAAGAGTAACTGTGCTACCCTAAATTTTTCTGTTTAAACTTGTAGGTCTTTCATAAGTCATAACATAACCTTTCAGAACCATAGTTTTTTTTCACGTATGTATATTCCTTCTTATTCTTACACCTTAATTATACTCACTCAAAATTGATACACCAAATAAAAACTACATTTAATAGTTCCATCTAACTTTCCAAACAACACGGAATACTTAGTCTGTATCTTGTATCTTCCTCTCAATCCACTACAAATTATTTATATTGGCACGCTAAGGCCGTTCTATTTCATAAATTAGTATTTATATTCCTCCTTTGCAATTGGCTATTCAAAATGTCAGTTTTCCCCCTGCTAAAAAGAAAAGTGTATGTGCATATATATGTATATGGCAGTAAATTAACAAAAAAATAGAAAAAGAAAGAAAAACCGTCAAAACATCGTGTGAAAACGAAAGTTATCCAAAAGAGAAGTGAAAAGAAATTATTGAAACAACCGCGGATCCACTAAATCCCAGCCGACATAATTTGTCGGCAATTTGCCCTAGCCAGAACGGATAGGATCAGGGCTCTGGTATGTACATAGGTAGGTGTGTCTGTGTAGTCTAGGTTCCATACCATATTATGACTTCTCCTGTACTATACCTACATACATAAGTATTCATAGATACATATAACGTCTAGAAGCTCTACAACAACACACCAAACACGTACAGAAAAGTAACAGTTTCTATAATATAAGTCTGGTGAAATACTTAAGCTATTTAGTATAGAATATGGCAGTAGCGCGCTTGTGAGGTTGAATGCGATGGGGAACTTTGCCCCCTTTCCGTTTCCATACTCATGAATAGGTACCATAGCCCGGATCGTTCCAACTCCAAAGAGGAGCAATTGAAATAAAACGAGGGAGTTTGAATAAAAATTATTTAATTTGCTTTTTATGCATGATATGGTATCCTGCCTGGCTGAAATGGGTAATGTGTGTGTGTATGTTTGAAAATATGAGAGCATGCACCTGTATACGGTATAAGTAGGTATGTTAATATCCTTTGGAATTTTCGGTTTATGAAGTCGCAAAGGCAGCAGCCAGCTTGGAAGCGGTCTATTGATTTTTTTTTTATTATTATTTCACTTGCTCGCTTAGGGGAGGTGTAGCTATATACATATG
Organism: Scaeva pyrastri; assembly: GCA_905146935.1. Lineage (NCBI taxonomy): Eukaryota > Metazoa > Arthropoda > Insecta > Diptera > Syrphidae > Scaeva > Scaeva pyrastri. The sequence continues at coordinate 80,956,683 of LR989927.1, forward strand.
AATTTGTAAGTATGGACTTTATAGTATACTTTTTTTTTATTTAAGTTAGCCCGATAATGTATTCCTCAAAGGACGCGAGATTAAAAAAGGGTCAGTGTTTTTTTTTTACAAAATTTATGTTTCCATTTCTGCCCCGCATGAACTTCTTTACGTAATAATTACAATTCATATTGATGGAAATCTACCCATCATGATTTTAGACGAGTTTAAAATAATAATTTGAATTTTATTTTATTATTTTAATTTGATTATTTATTTAAGAGCACGTTAACATAAGGTTGTGAAATATGAAGGTTTTGTTTTCAACATAGATTGGTGTGAAAAAAGGGAATATTTATGTAATGAAGCCATTATACTATTGGAACAAACATAATAATAAATTACAAATAGGTTAGTTAAGAGGAATTGTTTAGGGGAAAATCATTTACTTGTTTAACTTAATTTTTATGTTTATGAAGTTTTAATTTTCTATTTCTTGTTAAATAATTATTATCAAATATTTAAATTTTGATTAACAGAAAAAACACTTAACATACATACACGATTTGTTTGTAGTTTCAACGACAATTGAAAGGAAATCTAAATAATTACTCACACTCACACCTGCATAATTTATTGGCCATTCACACGAAAATGTTGTTAAAAGTTTCTTATATTGGTATAATTTTTAAAGCCCCGTATTCCATGCTAGAAGTTTTGAGCTTTGTGTCCCCTTTAATCTGGGAGAGAATTTTTAATTACAGTAGCGTTTTCGTATGTAAATGAGTTTTCAAGAAAAAGTGTGTTCTTTTAAAAATTGCATTTCTGTGTTTTTATTGTTCAAGAAAGAACAAACAAACACAAAAAAAAAAAAACAGTAAAGAATGGGTACGTAATTGTGTTGCCTAATTAAAATGTATGAGTAGAGTATACTGTACTGACATTATGCACTTGCTCTAAAAATTAAAGGCTTAAACTTAAGTTAAACATTCATTTAATGGAAAAGGTAGGCAAAGGTTTAATTAGAAGCTAAAGAAGGATATTTTAAAAGGTAAACATCGAGAAATTAAATATTTTTGTTATTAGTTTATAATTCTGGTGCTTTTATGGGCCAATGAAGCCATGTTAAGACCTTATACATATGTATTTTGTAAAGCTGATGCCTTTGGCGTTAATGTTAGAATATGATATTAGACGTGCACTCAGGAGGGTTGTGTCGTGTCTATAATAATACTTTGAATGTTGACTCAATTGTTTCTGGTTTATTGAAATAAGAATGCTACATTTTTTATATTCCAAGCGAAAATACTTAAAGGGCTGTTATTCATAAAACGTATGTAAATTCACTCCGCTACCTTGATTGTTTGACCAATTGTTCTTCATGCAGTCGAGGCCACCATTTACTTAATTTTTCCCTCAGAAGGGTGCAGCTCCACACATTGTGCCGCCTGCTCGATCTGGATAAAGGAATTGTGTACCTACAGCTTTTTCGAATTATGTCGAAGTCGTCTGCTTCAGCTTGTATCTGGTTGGACCTGGTGATGATAGTCCCTCTGCTTGGCGTGTTAAAGTCACGCATTGCTTTCTCTAACGCCAGGTTAAAAAAGAGGCAAAGCCAGACCAGACTTTTGTCGGAGTCCGTTGGAAATATTGATTGGTCTAGATAGTTATCTGGCTATTTAAACATGATTTTTTATAAGACTCATGGTCAACCTACATTGTCGTGTCAATTTCTTTGGGATGCCGAATTCTCTCATGGCTATGTAAGATTCTATCTATCTTTAAAAAGATGATTAGTTGGAATTTTAAATTCTAGACATTTTTCCATTTACTAAAAGGTAAAAGTCTGATCAGATGTTGAAATGCCTTTGGGGAAGCCATACTGTTATTGTCCGATGAAAGCTGTTTTATTTGCAGCTGTACCTATTTCTTAAAATATATTTTGTGTTATAGCTTTGTTATAGTTGTTTGTCCATCAATTTTGATAGAAATACTCGGACCTACTAGTGAATTGAATATTAAAGAGATTTTAGTCTTGCATCAAATATGTAAAATGTGTTACTATATTATAATCCTTCCAATTTCGATATTCAGGACTTTAAGCCTAATGTACATCAATATTCCATAAATTTTGGACTCTAACACATTGTTGGGGTAATAAAAATCGCTTCAATGCGTATTGGGTTTAAACTAATATAGTCTAATCAAAATCATGCAATATTCAATACACAAGCAAGAGGTTAAAGTTATATCCTTTCCTTTCATGACCTTTTTGTCCTTAAACGATCACATGTACATATTATGTATATATGAATCTGCATTGTATGTATTTTTACAAGAAATATGTTCACTATCTGTAAACGATAAAAATTCTCCGTCACATATACAAATCACTATAATTTGTTTTTCCCATATTCATACCTCGTACGACGACCATTTTGTTATTATCACACTTTCTTTACTATTGCCATCTATTGTTAATGTGGCAATTTCAAAAACAACAACTACACACACATACGTAGTACATAAGTTATACTCGTAGATACGAGTATATGAATATGGTATCTAGTAAGAAGATCCATAAAAAATGTCCTTGCATTTGCTGAAAACTCATAAAAATTGATAAACAACTTTATACTATTCTCTTATGGAAGGAGGGGTATAAATTATATTTCTTTAACGTTATTCATCGTTTTATTTTTTATTTTAATATATTTTTCAATAAAAAAAAGAACAAACTTAACGTATGTATGTAAGAGTTCATGTTGAAAGTTCACAATACTTTTTCATTTTTCACACTTTGATAGGTATGTTCATAAAACACGGTTTATACAAATTTATATAAAATAAGGGTGAAAAATTTTACGAATTATTTTTTGAACTAGAGAGTCAAAATCATCATGGTTTTTAGATTCTTACTTGCTGGTATCTATTATCAATTTTCTTAAGATACATGAACTTAGCATATGTCAATGCCTTATGGTGTTATATATGTAATTACATCGGTACTGAATTAAGCAGACCAACATTTTGAAAACTATGCAGATTTTATTTTGGCATTGTTTTCAGTTTTTGAACAAAATCATCTTATTTTTCTTATAAGTATAAATAAGGTATACATTTAAATTAACTTCAAGTCTATATGACATATGTATTATGTAGTTGAAACAAAAGACTTAAGGGAATGTTTCATATAAAAGTGAATAAAATGCCATTTATAAAATTTTACCATTTGTTGACATTTGTATTATGTTGAAAATAAAATTTGCAAAGTCCCGAGACATTCAAGTAAAAGTTGAATTTTTGACACATTTGTTTTTATTTTTTATTATTTTTTATGAAAGTCCTTCTTTCATCTTTTGAAGTTTTAACTTTTGAAACTTTACCTACTTAGATTCGGTATCTCTATGCGTGGAATGTGCGTATGTAGGTACTATGTACAATTATACGAAAACACGCACACAAAGAAATATCTGATGTAGAAATGGCAGATTTAGATTCTAGTGACGTCTATAACTTTCAAAATTGTCAAAAATTTCAAATTGACAAATTGGACCGATATCAATATCTTAATTTGAAAAAAGTTAATAATTTGTGTTATTTTGTATTAAACTAGTTTCCTTGTAACTAATCCCCCCCCCTCTTCTGATCTGGACATTTTGTGGTACCATTTTTTTAAAAAAGTATTTGACCGATTTCGACAAATTTAACATTTTATGAAAGTCTCGAGTGGTCTGATCTCAATTTTGATTTTTCAGAAAAAAAAAAAAAATTGTAAATGATTCTTTATCAAAAAATTGCCTTATTCAAATAAAGAGGATCTAAAATTGTTCATATTGTCAGTCAATAAACCATATCTATACCTTCGTATTTGTTGAAAGAATGAATCCCAAATAGTCTGACAAGACCGACGAGTCTGGTGTGGGTGAGGTTTATTTCTTGTCCGTCTTGTGACGGTCTCGTCTTGGGTGCATTTCAGGTTTCAGGTAATATCGTCTTATCTTGGTTTTAAGAGAGGAGACCGAGACCTTTCTCGTCTCGTGGCAAACCCCCATACACACAAATCATCAATCTCTCACCCTCCTTCTACAGACATTTACATATTTCAATTCACGGAAACCCAACAGTTCATTTATGTGTTAAATAAATTGCCACTTTGTTTTCTACCTTTATCGCGGTAAATATAGCACCGAATCTCTCAATCGCTATATCCTTCCACTCACACACATGCACGCATCTTCGAACTATACGATTATCACGCATTCTTTGTACTTGTGGTAGGGTAGCAAGCCTGAGAGAAATAGTAGCACAGCGCCACAAGCAAATCATAGAATTTAATCTTGCTAAGCCTTTTATACCCGCAGGAAAGTGAAATTATTTTTTGTGCGAACAAAATACACAGCCAGCGCCAGAGTGAATGGGCAGGGAAAAATAACGCCCACACATTCACCCACTCAAGAATAATAAACAGCACCAGCTAGCATTTTTTTATTTACTTTTTTTTTCCCGCTCGGCAATTCGGCATCAAAGAGCTAGGGGAGCGCTGAATCCAAATCAGGATCCGAATCAACCCCCGCGTTTGGCTTCTTCAATTTTTCACTCGATTTGCTTGTGCACAGCCTGTTGTCTGCCTTCTACATCTACACGAAATGATTTACAATTTTGTATCAGGCAAAACCGTTGGCATAAAAAAAAGGGCAAAACCAATTATCCCTCTGATCCCTTTGGTGGCATTTCGGGCCTAATCCATGTACACACATAACACATTTATATACACCACCGACAAACACACTCTTAAGAGCGCGATGTAGAGCACACGTGCTCTCATAAACTAAACGCAACTTGTCAGTATGCCTCTTTGTATTCCCACTTCCCATTCCCATTCCCACCCCGAAGCCAGAACGGGGGGATGACGGCATAAGCAGGGAAGCGATTTTATAACCATTCGCAGAATACCAACACACTATATACACTCGTTGTAGTAATAAAAGGATTTGGAAGGATTTGTACCTTAACAAACGAGCAATTCAATAGAGCCACCAGAATTATATACCTACCTGATGATAAACTTAAAATCACTGTGTTCTCTGCCGTACCTACTAATACTAACGGTATTATTGCCGCTATTGCGAGTGCTTCATGCTGTGAGTCTCAAACTGTGCTAGTTCATGTTTAGCGGTAAGATAAGAATAGACTAAGTATATGTCAGGTGAGATACCTAACTCGTATTAGGTTGGTATGGCAAGAACAAGCACTAAAATTCTGATTATATTGTGATTAAGTTTCATGTGACACGATTAGGGAATATAATTATCATCTACTTACAAGCTATACCTAGACACTCTCTTAATATTGGTTATTTATTATGGGAACGCTAACTTTTGGATTTGTTTAATAATAATTGGCATGGATTGGGTAGACAAATTATTATTGGCATTAAATAAAGAAGAGGTTTCGTGCAACCAACATGTGTGGGTATATTGGTATTAGTTTATTTGTATTGACATGGTGTCGTTACAATAATATGAGGCTCTCTCCAGTCTCGCCATTTTTGTCAGATTTTCCAGTTTTCATAACAATTTTTGAAGCTGTCATCTTTTGACATTTGACAACTAAAAACTACGCCAATTCTAAAATTGAACAAAACATGCTCATGGTGTACATTTTTTTTGTCACAGTTAGCAAGAGTAAAGCTTTATGGGTCATTTTGAAGCATCTTCTAGACCGCCAATGGAGAAATTGATGGACAAAATTGGCCTGTATGTTGTGTAATAACGGAACGCAAATTTTTCAATTTCTCTTCCCAAATGATACTACACCGTATTTTGTATAAAGACCAATCAACTCAATTCAGTCGATGAGCAGCACCGCCTTATCTTTGCTGATAATGTCCTTGAATTGCATCAAATTGAATTTGATTTCAATCAAAAAATCATCTTCAGGGTCCATTTATATCTCGGATTTTAAGTTAATGAGCAGAACTGTCGCATCTAGAGATAATCCTAAATTGATTGTTGTAAAGCTTCTCCATCCTTAACATATGTTTGGGGTGGTTTTTGGGCTGGCGATGGTGATGTGATTGGATCTTTTTTTTAACGGTTGGAATTGGAAGATATATGAAGTTAACCAAGTTTATTTTCAACAAGATGGCGCTACATACCACTCATGCAACACAGCTACGTAAAACTATGCCTAAGCTCCACAATCGAATTCAGACCGTAGTAGATGAAATTCGTAATGGTTTCAAGGACTTAACTTTTTTAAATAAGTTTTGGATATATGCATATGTTACTTTGGTTCTTAAGTTAAGTCCTTCTTTACAAATTCGGCTTAAGTTTATGAAAAATATTGAACTTAAATACAATCTGTAATTGCAAACTCAACCAATTTATCTAAATCTTAAATAAGACAATCGAAGAAATAAAAACATACCGCACAAGCCACCATCATAAGTACAAAATTCCATAATATTAAATGTATCTAATTAAGTACTCTGCATTGCACAGATACGAAATACGAGTAGTCATATAAAATTTGTTCCATTTTAAGATGCTGCTGGCAATATTATGACTTCTGCGATGATGTTGTTTATTTTTGCTTTGTATCTTTTTCATCAAAAATTGTTATGACATCCTTCTCTGACATATGAGAGAGAGAAAAAAAAAAACAAAGATTCTATAACATCATCTGCAAAAGAACGTTTAACATAACCGGGACGTAGACTATTTGACACACTTTAAAAATCTTTTGATCTTTTCTTGAAACAGAACGTCATAAGTCTCACTTTAGTACATAAAATTCCTCCTTTAAATTTATTGTACTCTGATGGGTAAGATACTTTATGGAACGTGAGTAGACAAAAAAAGAAAAATAATTTCAAAATCTTCAACATGCTTCTAATTAAATAGGTAGGTGAATGTAGTAAGTTTATTTTTGCGAGTTTTAATGATAGAGAAAAATGTTGTTCATTTTATTTTTCATTAATCTTAAAACTGTCTGAAAGATTGAAAAAAAAAAAATTCATAGAAATTAGCCAACTTTTAAAAAACTATTACTATAAGAATACTTCAAACCACTTAGTCTATTTACTTGCAACTTCTTAAGACTTCTTAAGAACTACTTAAAAGATAGAGAAGTCATATTTAGCCATAAGTTGTCGGTCTGACTAGATTGCTCCAGTTCTTTTTCTTATGTCTTGATGCTCCCGACAAAATGGAGTCATAAACAGTTGTTGCAGACAACTTGTCTGCATAATAATTCTGATGACCTCAACTCTTAGGGCCGTTCTGTAGGCAATTAGATCGTTGGCGTACGCAGTTGCCTGAATTAGACTATCTATTAGATCGCTGCTGGTGTAAATGCTGACTACAACCGGCGAGTTAACAGCTCCCTGGCGAAGAACATTTTAAATGTCAACTACTCTGGCAATATACTTTCTTGACAATAAACTTTCTATACCAAAGTTTATCATATAGCATATAAAACAGTGGTATATTCTAACTTTACGACGTGTCAAAGGCTTTCTAATACAAGTCGAACAGACAAGCCCGCGTACACTTCTTTTTAGATTTGTTCCGCATTGGATATCAGAAACGAGCTTTGAATCTGCATAGATGATGTCATATCCCGCCTTAAAGCTCACTCAGACCTTTCTGATATTTGTTAGAAGACTTATCGACTTATGCTAAACCGGATTGGAGGTATCTTTTCACTTTTTCTTAAAATTATTTTTCGATTGAGATGGAGGAATTAAAAAGGAGTTTGATATAGATTTCATGCAATATATGTTTGTAACCTTTTCGGAACTGTCCTCCCTAACTCATGGGGTCAACAATTCTTTTTAAGACTTTCCTCTTAAACGCCCCTAAGAGGTTGAAGACGCTTTTTCTAGCACCCAGGTCTCAAACTCATCCGACCGACGACGTCTTGTAAGGCAGTAGCTTAATAGTTATGGTAAGGTTTTTTTCGGATTTAGAAAGCTTGACTTTAAGCAGCCGATAGCTTAATTCTGTTATTATAATACACAAATTTCTGTGCAATAATTGTACTTTTCTTCATAAAATGACACTCAATAAGGACCTTTTTCACTCTTATATGTAAAAAAAAAGGTTCTGAAGATACGAACATAATAAAGTCCTAAACAAAAACAAAATATCCTTAACGCTTTTGCTAGCGGCATTTATCCTACTCAAAATTCACACCTACCATCACCGTCACATAATTCTTCCATGCTTTAAAAGACCGGTTGTAAAATATGGTGATGCGAATCATTTGTGTATGCCTTAATTTTCAAAACATTTATCATCTTCATAATATTGTCTTGGCTTATTTAGAGTGAAGGTAAGTCGGCAGGTAGGTAAAGGTAACAAAGTATATACCTAGTAAAAAACAAAAAAAAAAAAAAAAAAAACAAGAATAAAAAAGTTTAAGATTTGCCCTAAATAATTTACCCATCAAAAACGATTCCACCTATAAAACAATACTCAAAGTGATAATATTTGATGGTGCTAGAAAAATTAATCTTATACCTCCACGATGATGCTCAATTTTAAAAGCCCACTTAGCGTTAGCAACAATAAAGTGTAAAAAGGAAATATCCTCGTTTTGGCCATTTGCCCCAAAAAAAAAAACAAAAAAAAAAATAAACAATATGACAATGCTTCCCTAATGAGTCATTAAAAGTTTTTATTTAATGACACCATTAACAAAGGACAGCACATTAATGATATCGTCTTTTTCTTATATAATTGCAGATTTACAAAAAGAATACCAAAATACACAACAGGAGATAGCGTTGCTGCTTGTTAAACAAAAAAAAAAAATATAAAAAAAAAATAATAATAAGAAAAACAACAACATCGTTGCTGAAGTTAAGCTTCCCCTGCGGCATGATACAGCATTTTGCAAAAAGCCAACAAAGTGGCCGAGCATCATAAATACCAAATAACATCATCAATCCCATGCAGATGATGCTCATATAGACCGGAGGGCTGACGGTAGAGGGCGGTGACGATGATGAACATATCGCATAATCGTGTCCATCACAGCTACAAAATTTAACTCAGATTATTTCTTTTTGCTCTTCCATTACTTCGACGAAACATAATCATATGGGCTGCCACTGTCATCATCAGCAGCAGCAGAAGCAGAAGCAGTAGCAGTAGCAGCAGCCATACAAGCCGGAACAGGACCTGCTATTCAAATGAAGCAATTTCCTCAGCGATAACAATAAAACCTCACTTCCTTCGCAGGAGGCTCCATACAGACACACATACAACATACAATCGAACAAACAGGACCAGATACCAGAAGCAAAAGCAGAAGCTCTTGGCAGAGCGGCAACAACAGCACTGCGACGCATTGCCGTGCCCAAGTCTGCCTTGTCATCATCGGCGTGGATATAGGATAGGTATATTCATAAAAAGGACTCTCGGCTTCCTTCCTGTTGAGGTCGTCAGCGTTTTGGTTGTTGGATGGAGAAAAATATATGTCTATCGTAAAAAGTAACCGCATACCAGGGGGGTTACGACTCACAGGATTCTCGTCCTGAATTAAAGGGCCGCTGAATGTGTGCCTCTAACCAACACCGACGAATCAACCTTTTTCACTGCTGCAGAGTGCAGATCGATGAAAGTGCTCACTGCTCACCATATGCAGGAAACATAAAGGATGAATCGTATATTAAATACATAATTTAAAAGAAAAAAAGAAAAAAAGAAGATACTTTGCTCCACGACTCGTGCAAATGACGTGTAATCGCATAAAAGTTACTATACGTACATTATAACGCACGTGATGTGTGGCAGCCATTCATCCAAAACGGTACATGGTTGTAGAAAATGTGCCGATAATAATGACAGCTACCGAGTTGTTATTCTGAAATTTGTACCTTAAAAGCGAACACAACACGACACAACAAAGCAAACGCGACAGCAAAAGCAACAGCATTAACATAACATAAGATATTATAATATCTATCATACCTTCTCCCCACACATACCAACATACATATATAATCTATCTATAAAGCTCCTGTACATTTTTTGAATTAACCAACTGACATTCCAATTTGTGGCAGATTTTAACATAAAAAATAAGGGCTTACTCAAAGCATTATCTTTCTTTCAAAAAAAAAAAACATCTTTTTGTCAAACGCAACAAATCCTTCGTACTTATTTTTTTGTTTGTTTTGTTCTTCTTTTGATCGGAAAAAATTATTTGTACGCCTCTGTGATATCCTTTGTGAAAAATAAGAGAAAAAGTGCGTCGGGAATACCTGTGTGCGTGCGAGATCTTTTATCTTTTGGTTTTTCTTCGCTTCGGTTTTGTTTCACTTTCGGGCTTCGTGTTTTTTTGAATTGTCCAAAATTATTACCTCCTTTTGCGTACCTTTTATGAGATAAAATACAACAGGAAATAATTTGAATACAACAACAAAAAAAAATGGAGTTTGCTTCGCCAATTTTATTTTGCATCATTATGATTTGTTTGCGACACATTTCATCGCATGAACACGCCGATGGATATAAACCAGGTGAGTTTAAGACTTTTTGATTTTTAGCTTTAAATTGGTGACTTGCTGAAAAAGCAATGCAACCATTAAGATATTCTTAAATATTTAGTCAAATTAATTTAGTAAGGATACATAGGCAACAAAGATCATCAAACAGTAAACCATCTTAAGTCATAAATTAACTCTTGCTAAATTCTGTAAGAGTGAATGATTTTCCGTACAAAAGATGCAGAAAGGACTTTCTTTTTTACTACGGCAATTTAAAAAAAATATAAATTTTAATGGTCACAAATATAACAGGAACAATTTGGTTTAAATTTGGAAAATATTAAACACACCTTTTTTTAATTGAAAAACTAAAACAAAGTTTGTAGCTCAAATTAGAAGCTCAAATCGGAAGTATTCTTACAAAAAATAAAAAAAAACTAAGAGAAAAATCAGACAAAAGGTGTCAAAAATTACTTTTCTATTTAAATATTTAGATAAATGGCAGTACTTTCGACTTCAAATTAGTTTTATGTTACATTTTTGAAAAATATCTACCAAGAAGTGTTCAAAATTATTTTTTGACTCTATAATATCTTCACAACTAGATACGATATCTATTGACTTCAAATGATTAAATATTGACAAGTATTACATATCACAAGAAATTTCTTATAACACTGATAAAAATATTTAAAAAATTCCTTTCTCCATCATGATTTAAAAAAAACACAATTTTTTAATACAACAAATAGAAATCAATAGATACGATATTGAAGTCATTTTTTTGAAATTGATTTTTTCTTTACTTACTATTACTTCGAAACTTACATAATTTACATATTTTGCAGTTCTCACGGTAAAAATAAAATTTCTCCCAAAAACACTTAAAAACATAAGCTCAAAGTAAAGAAAACATTTATTAAAAGAAGACATACTATTTTTTTTTGACATTTTAGAAATTTGTGAAGAAAAACTAAACTTTTTAATCAATCATTTAAAAACGTAATTTTTAGAGTATGTATTTTCTATTGTATGTACAAAATTGATAATAACCTTTGCAAACAAAACATAAAAATTGTACTTCTATAATCCCTAACAGATATTTAATCGTATGTGACAATATTTCCATTTTGTAGAAAACAAATTAGGTTCTATCAATCAATGTGTAAATAGTTTTACCATCTTTTGTTATAACATTATTACATTTTTCCTCATTATTTGTATTGCTGATTAAAAATCAGCTTCGCCTGGGGGGAAAATTTTGTATTGTTAACGTATCTATAAAATAAAAGAATCAAATCAAATAAAATAAAATGTGTATAATGATGGAAAACTCAGAAAATGAGTTTTGGAACGTCCTCTTCGATTTGTCGTGCCTTGCCCTTGGAATGTTTGACAATCAAGTGTGAACTGATTAAAAGGTCACTTTAATTAATGTTCATCAATTTTGTCTCACGTCACGTGTTGTGTGTGACCTTACTGAAAGATCTAAGTCTTTGTGATTGAAATGTCACTTCAATTTATGAAATAATAACATGTTGTTTGACATTTTACCTTACACCCTTTTTTGGAATTTTTTAAATAAATTATTAGTTAGTGTGGAAAAGAGTACGAATTTTTTTTCGAAAAATCCATCTCCCTTAATCAAAACGGTTCTGGATAATCAACTTTCAAAAAATGTTGAGCAATTATGTTTTAAAATCTAAAAAGAAATCACATTCAAAAGGATCAATCAACAGTGTATTCTTATAAAAGCTAATTCATAGTGAAGTTTGATTTAATTGTTAATTTTTTTTTATAAAAAAGCCTAGGAACTGATAAAATCTATTTTCTTATTTTTATAAATATAAAAACTAATATCACTTAATTTTTAAATATCTAAAATTAATTGTTTTAATTTTCAAGCGATTGTATGTAGTTTATTCTTTATAATTTGATTAGTAACTAAAAAATTTTGAAAACATTACCATTAATTTTTGTTTAAATTGTTTGGAATTTGTTTTCATAATAAATAAATCAAAATGAACTCATCCAAAATAAATCTTTATTTTAACTATAAAATTTGTAATTATCCTTTAAAGTTTCGATTTAAAAATTGTTCAAGAAATTTGTGTCCTTGTCTAAATTAACAAAGGTTCTTTCTAAAAAACTCATAATTATAATTATTTCATGATGTAAGTTATAAACTTTTATAATCTCAAGTATTTATTTACAGTTGTTGTTTTTTTTGTTTTGGTAAAGTTAACATTTAAAACAAAAAAAAAAAAAAAAAAAAAACTTCACATCCAAATAAAAAGTGATATAGCTTCAAGATATCTACTTAAAACTCTTCCACCCCATGGATAATAAATTTGGAACACAATAATGAACAGTAACCTTTTTTCTAATGTTTTTTTTTTTTTTTGTTCTTTTGTTTTTTTGTTCTGTTTTTTGTTTTTGTTTTAACGTATCCAAGTAAATAAGAACGAAATCCTCCCTTTAACAGTAACTCAACCAGATAACTATTGCTCCCCGAGGCCTCTTCGATAACGTCAGTCTGTACGACTTCGAGAAATTATCCGTTGCCTTAAACTTCACTGCTTTATAACTGTATAATGCACATACATACATACATTATATCCAACTTCTACATATATACTTAAGGTTACCTGGCTACCTGTACCATATCGTGCACATACACACAGACATAAATCTGTTCAATGTTTAAAAGCAGATTTAACTCCCAACTGAAAAGTAAAATCGCAAAATGTGCAAAAATAAAAATAAAAACTTATAAGCCGAAGAAGGTGGGAAGATACCTTACAGCTATTGAGGTTCTTGAGAAATCTTTTGGTTTTGAATTTCGGAAAACGAAACGGTACTGGTATACGGTGGTGTGGATGGTGATACCTACATAGATACAGAAAGGGAAAACAGATACACTCGTCGTCGTATATAGTAAGACCAAGCATCCTTGACGCAAAGCAAATAAAAAGAAACAACAAGATATAATCGATTTAAAAATAAAGAAAATAAAAAAAAAAAAACTGAAAACCAGTGGTGATTCAATCCTCCAAGCAATTTACTCACAAATTGATGAAATAAATTTTCCAACACACTTATTTCCTTAGAATATTTTTGCCGTTGTGAAAAGAAAAGCCTTCTGCTCAAAATACCCCAAAACCGTACAATTTTACCCATTTTATATGTATGTACAGTACATTGTACACCCACCTCCGAACCCCAGCTCCACTCCACTCGACTCAAGCCCGTTCCTTTGGCATTGCCATCCATTCACCTTTTGCGGCTTTCTTATATTTGTAATGGCGGCTTGGATGTGTTTTCCTGTTTTTTTTTTTTTTTTACCGTATTTAATGTCTTTTGTTTTATTTGCTTGTAGAAAATTATTCTGCCTTGCGACACCTGAATCGTTTTTGTAGAGTAACTCGTGCGGTAACGAGGAGAAATATTAAAAAAAAATATAAAATATAAAATAAAAATAATAAAAAAAATGGAGGAAATGGAAAGACAAATTTATAATGGCACAGGAAAATTGAGATGAAATAGGGTTGCGGTTAAGGAATCTTAAATGGGTTTTAGAAGCTCTGCCGATGCCGTTGAGAACGAGAACGAGAAGGCGATGCGATGTCTTTAATAAAATATATGCTCACGAAATTATTCTTAAATATTTTTTTCCCTTTAATAAAGCCATGATTTTTACGCTCTAGATCATTATGTTGGCTTTTATTATAGGCAAATTTATATACCCTGCATAATATAATAAGCTATCTCATCATTTTAATTGAGTCAGTTTTCAGTTTAAGGGAAGAAGGTAAAAAATAAGCATCTATTGATTTTATGTATTTAAAAATTTAAAGAAATTCATCAAAATCGGTTTTTTTTTATCATCCTGAAAAATCAGCCAGTGTTGTTAAGATTAATGGAATTTTATATTTGGAGAGGTCTTTAATTAATAAGAAACTTGCAGAACAAAGTAATGAGGGGCTGTCAGTCGAAACACTGTCAACCTTGAAAGTTTTGTTTGAAGAACACAAATTTGAACAAATATCAACTTTCTTGTATCAGCTTCATCCCTATTTGGGATGGGTGGTGTCATGGGGTAGGGGGCAAAGGCCTTAAGCTAGAAATGGAGGCAAAGAAGGCACCAATCTTTTGAATAATAAAGACATTACACTTTGATTTTAAATTCACAAAAATAAAGTCTAAAATTTCATCCCGAAATATAAATTGGTAAGGGAACCGCATTAAAAGAATACCTTTTTAGGCACTGTCTTTAAAAAAAATTGTCAGCGTGGTTAACTTGCTGAAATATAAAAGCGGTATAGGGTTGCTATGTTACAGTTTTGCATATAAAAGCCATTTTTTTTTCAATTGAATCTTGTCTACTTCTAGGTCGTAATGCCAACACAACAGCTTTAGGCCAATAAACATACTTTTAATGACAAAACTTACAATAAATAACAACATTTTGAGAATTTATTAAGAGTATTTTAAACTTAAAGTGAAATTATGGCCAAAGGGCTTCTGTAACTAATTTCAAATCCTCATGTGTTATGAATTGTCTATAATCAAATGTATTTTTAATCAGTTCAAAGATCATCCGAATTTAAAAGTTATTTCCAGTTGTTGTATTTGCTTCTATTTAATATTCGAAATTATACGTCTTTAGTCCCAAATTCAATAAAGATTAGCCCTTCTTTTTGAAAACCAAATATTTGAAAAATATTCCAGTTACTGTGAAGATTGTTCAGGTTTTTGGAACTCTGTGTTTAAAATTTCAAGAGAAAATTCAAATGATTTTAACAATAAACAAAATATCAGCCAAATGACAGCCACAGCTTTTCCATGACCAATTCAATTACAATTGCAACTCGATAACTTCATGAATTCCATCTTTAAGGTCTTGAATCTTTTTTAGTAACGACTTAGATGTATGTATATGTATCTATGTACGTTCAACGCTGAAACAACGACTACATAAACCATTAATTCATTTTACTGTACATAGCCACATAAGATCCTTGGTTAGCCACAAATACGAGTCGTTCACGTGCAATATATTTTTGAATTATTTAATTAAAATACAAATATTGCGTATACGCCACAGTGTACCAACAGGACGACCACAAAATATAATAGTTAATTAAAGTTAACTTGTTGTTTTTAATCCCATGACTTATTTGGTTCTTTGGGGAAACCAAAGATGACGTACCACAAGATTATATTTTAAATCTTTTTTGGATTTCAAAAGGAACAAAAAAAAAATACTCAAGAAAAAAAAACATATAATTCAGCATTCCGCGGTGTCTAAACGAAAAAATAGGTATGAGCCAGAAATAGGTACTTCCATTTATTTCTTTTCTAACATTCCTTTAATAGTACTACCTACTTCTGAGTTTGGTATTCTGGGTTTGTGTTATAAGACCGATGTTTATGTGCTTCCTTTTTTTTGGCAGAAAGGAACTTTTTTACGGATCTAAATAAAAAACGAAAAGAAAACTCAATTTCTGGTTAGAAGTTAGGACGTGTTTTGCTCAGTATCTCATATCTGGAAACCAAACACTTCAACCGCAACCATTTTTGTTTTTTGCCTTTAACTGACGTTTGGTATATTCGCTACTATGTTATGTTATGTAGACATTTAGAAGTAGAAAGCAAAGGGGCTGAATTTTGTGTGAGTGAGTGTGTGTGTGATTTTTAGGTCCTTTGGTTAGTTCCCACTTTGCTGTGTGGCACTGGTTGTCCTTTGATTTATTATTGGTTGTTTGTGTTTGTCTTTTGTCAAGCTGTAGATCTCATTTTCACTTTTTATTGTTATTTCTTCGGCTTTTGTATTTTTTGTGTCTTTCTTTTTTTTTTTTTTTTCTTAGTGTCAAAGGACATTTTTTTGGTACAGTTTCGTGTTATAGAGTGGAGTGGGGGAGAGTTGCCGAACAGACCATATTTATAAAGGTTTTTTTTTGTTGAAGGCATCGTTTTGGTATACATACATATGTATGTAGGTTGATTTAAGAGGGCTTTTTCACATTGTAAACGGGTTTTAAGAAAAGGCAGAAAGAGAGACAAAAATCTTTCCTCTTTCATTTGATTTGGGAATATACGAATGCAGGAGAATGTGACAAAATGAATGGTATTTTTAAGAGCAATCAAGATTCGTTTGGTTTCTTTATGGGTTGAGGCTTTAGAAAAGTGAAATGGTGTGAGGGTATTAAAGTGTTATTTGATGTTTCCGGGAATTTATTTTTTTATTGTTAAAATCAAAAAAAAAAAAAAAAAAAAAATAATAAGAAAAATATTTAAAATTGCTTTTGATAGAACTAAAATTCAATTTAAACAATGTAAGGGAAATTATTAGATCAAGAAGATTTTTATATTGATAAATGACAAAACAAAAAAACCAAGCAGTTAAAACATGAGTTCTAAGAACTTAACGTGTTTAGGTCTATAATTGACAACCCTGAGTAAAATATCTGTCGTAGACGAATCTGCGTTACGATTGAGATAAATAAAGAGCACTTAGAAAATTATAGGTGCATACAAAATTTTTTAAAAATTCGAAAATTTTCTTTCAAAATATTAGAAAAAAAATCGAGTGCAAATACAAAAATCTCGAACTAGAATAACTGTTTCGAAACTATAAATTTAAGTTAATAAATATGATAAGATACTTCTACTCTACGCTTGCTCAGCTCATCCCCAGAATGAAGTATAATTGAGGTTTTCACAGATTGTATATACATATGTAGGTTGTCTTAAATTGGCTTAAAACAAAAACACACAAAAAATTGGATTTTAGACTTTTGTACCAATATAAAATACTCGTACAGTGGCCAGGCCAGTCAAATGAAAGTCATTGAAATTCCTAATTCACTCCAAATTTTCAAGAATTTTAATATCCCTGATGGCTAGTCCGATGCAAAAATGCATTCAATTTGATTTTCCCTGTAAAGTATTTAAGCTCTTCCATTGATTTCAGTTTTTTCTCAGAATCCATCGAATCAGTATTAATTCAAATAGAGTTTTCAGAGGTAAATCTACAAATACAGTGAACCACGAAACTGCGAACTGAAGCTTTGAAACAAACTATCAATTATCATATTAATTAAGCACAGATTCGATTCAAGCCACAATACTACAAGATTTGATTTCTGAAATAAATTTGAATGGTGATTCGTTAATGGCTTGAAAATTCTTCAGTCCAGTCAGAAAAGATATGATGAAAACGATCGCCATTTTGCTTTAATTCTATAAGAATCAAAAGTGCTCCATTAAAAAGTATAACGATGGGTGGCCTCTAAGTAACAATTCTCTGAGAGAGAAATCAAACATCACTCCCTCTTAATCGAAATAAGGGTGCTTCATAAGGTTTACCCTTGATTGAAATTTCAAGGTTCTTCGATACTAAGTAAAGGTTTACAAAATTTTATGATGTGTCAGTAAATAATTGAATCAGTCAGTCAGTTAGGGTTCTTGTGACACTAGAAAATATTGAGTGTTAAAAGTTTCTTGAAGTTACGAAAATTGCAAGTAACACGAATTTAATGTTCAGTTTATTCTTAATTCCAAAATATACGATCCTGCTTAAACACCAAAATGAAGCATCATTATTCGTGAATGGCAAATTGACAGTTGTCACGTCTCATGTGTTCTCTCTGTTGTTCGTTCTTCATTCTCTGTTCCTAAGTCTTGTTTACATAATGATTTGTGTTGTATCACCTGATAGATTTTATCGATAAGGTGCGATGTCCTTACTCCGTATGTTATGTAATATTATAATTACCTACTCCAAAATTTTCCGAGCTCTTTTCATAGTTTTCACAAGATCCAATCTATTAACTAACACTTATTCCACGTTAAAGTTTGTTCAAACATTATTCCCTTAAAAAAAAATTGTTTTTCTTTTATGAGAAAAGCATAATTATAGAATACGTTAAGAATATTTTACTTTTCGAGGCATCCAACTATACATATAACCAACCCATGTGGAAATTTCTCATTGCGTAAAGAAGTTTTAATCAAACTTTACTCGTAGTATTTTTCAGCGAAGAGTTTTCACGCATCTCTAACTCCTTGAATTAATTACAAACATTAACATCATTTTTACTGCTGTTTTCATTTTGTACAACGATAACGAACACTTTGACTACCACGCACTCGTCAAGTAGTGTGTTAAAATGTTTTTTAAGTTTTACTCAAAAATCCAGGTCACTATACTAAAAAAAAAAAAAAAAAAAAATACCATGTTATTAAGCATTCATTTTGCCTTAAATGCTCTACAAAACTTCTTGGTTTTATAAAATTGCGAGGAGAATTTATAGAAGAACAAACCAAAAAAAAAAAGGATCATATACCCACACTTGCCTGCCCAATACCTCAGCTCAGACCCCGAACCAGCACCAGCTCCCAGTGTTGGTATATCCATGTCAACGGGCATGGAGCATCCAATGGATGCGATGATGGTTGAGATGGTGGCAGTACGAGAAGAGCATGGTGAACATCGTGGATGGATGCACTCTGCATCATTAGACTCCCCTTTTAACTGCAGTAATTAAATTAGATTCCAGAAACGTTCTACACACCCGGTATTCCTTATTTTCTTCTTTTTTTTTAATTTGAATTTGAATACCCTTGCTATAGATACACTACACACAGCTAGCAGCCAGAAAAGATGGTTGGTATCCAAAGCAACGATGTGTCGTATCCTTCTTAACACGCCTAGAGTTTGTTATATTTATATATCAAATTAAAGCAAGTACAAAATTCACAGGTACCGAATCTGTAGGTACTGTTTATTACTGAATTTGTAACTAAGCTTACACTTTATACAGGTCAAGCTCTCTATTTCGGAGACTTTTGGGAACATGAAAAACATTGCCGTCTCTAACTTTAGTTTGACTTAAGAAACAACAATCTGAAGGTTCAAAGGGTATTGTAGTGCGCCCAGCCAAGTTATTTGACACTACACCATTTTTACAGGAACATAATAAGCGAATTTTTGAATATCCCCTTGTTTCAGTCAGATATTTTGAATTCACAATATTTGCTATTTATTTAGAAAAGGGTTTTTAAGACTGCAAAACGACTCTACGCTTGCATGGCTAAAGTGTAACGGCTAACGGATTACAAGCTTCTGTATTGGATGTACAACACTTATAAGTCCATTCAAACGTAATACTTAACTTCATATGAAAAAAGAAGACAACCTTTAAGCTTACCTAACACCCAAGTTCGACTGATTTGGTACTTACATATTTCAGTTATTTCGGGGGTTTTTGAATACCATGAATTTTTTCATATTTATTTGGAGATAAAGGAGCCCCACTGTGATTATAAGTAAACACCCACTGCAACTACACCAAATCTTAATTTTACTGCGTTAGCACTGCCTCGCTGCTGCTGCTGCTGCTGATGCTCCTGCTTCTGATGTTCCCTCCTTTTCTTGCTGTTATCCTGTTTTTTGCATTAATTATCCTGGGAAAATCTCATTTTGATGGCATAGCCAAGTATACTAAAGAAATATTATGATCATCGTGAGTAGCTCTGATATATCATGGAGGGTTCGTACACCAACAACTGCTACTAGCACTACCTTTCTGACGTTGCTGCTCTTTAGCAAGAAAATGAACACAAAAATCGTTTTAGTTTTTTGGATTTTTTTTTGTTTGTTTTTTTGGCTCTCATATACGAACTATAATTATAATTTTTGAATCTAATTAACAAGTTAAATCCCTGTGTTATTAGTGACCCGTTAAATAATTAAAACTTATAAAGATATTCCTGAAGCCAACAGAAAAGTGTTTTTGCAACTTGGCTTAGGGTTGGCCTGGTACCTTGATTGTGCCCTTATTTGTTTCTCAGTTTTTCTCTTACTTTACACCTAAATTATATGATTTATGATCTCTTTACTACACCATAACTCAAAAAAAAAAAAATTGTAACTAAATTTAGGGGATTGTTGACACGTTTTTTTATTATACTTATAAATATTTCTTAATTAAAGAATAATTTGAGCTTAGCCTAACCGTGAGGTGCGTACAAATAGTAAAAGTTACTTTAGCCCTCCTTGTTTCATTAGCTTTTTGAACTGTATCCAAATTCCAATTAGAGTTCATGACAGTTTGACTTTGATAATTTTTAAAAGTAAAAAATACCTTTTTAAGAATTTCCTATCCTCAAAAATACAGCTTTGCTATCCTGCTACAATTGAAGTGTTTTTGTAACTGTCAAGAATTTTATACTTTTCCGAAGGGATTTATAGCTTTAGTTGGAAATTGATATCGAATAAATGTTCGATGTCAAATATTTGAGATATTAGTTGTGTGTTATTCACTGCTGTATAGCTCGTGAAGCATTCAAGTGAATAAAACGATCATACTCACTTTAGGTACATATTGACGATATATGTATGTAGGACAGCTGAGCTTCTTTTTCGCCAGTAATCAAATTGTTGTTGTTTACAGAGAGAAATTTTGCTTCTCGAGCTACCCAGCAGTGAATAAAACACACAGCTATTATCTTTCAAAGTCCACGAAACATTAGTAATGAGCTTTTCTAGGCTTAAAAGCTTTCAGAGAATTATCTTATTTTTTACTATCATGATCGACAGATTTTTGGAAATTAAGTGTGAAACGAATTATTTCTTAAATGCTGGAAAAAGCTTCGGTGTCAAAGTCGACTTTAGACGAAATTGAGATTTTTATGCCATGCAATTCAGCGTACCTACTTAAATTTATTTTGTAAATTTTTTTCAGCTTTCTATTTTTAAAAATGTGGCCACAATTTCAAAAAAACATAACAGCTTTAAGTTGAGAAAAACAACTTAACTCAGAAAAGACGAAATTAGTTATCTTAAGTTAAGTTAAGATATAATATTTTTGTAAAACTTACATCAAGGAATAAAGACTAACCTTGACTTTAGTTGCTTTTACTCGTTAAATTCATACAATTTTTAAATTTGTTTGTAAGAATAAGTAAAAAGAGTCTCCTACCTGCAGTTTAGCGCTTATTCCAAAATAAAATTCTGATGCTTGAAATGATCACTTAACTTCAACTCTTGAGTCAATGGCACATCGACTTTGTAAGCATCTTAACGCACCGATCAATCGTTTGAACACTTTGAATATTATAATTGTGACACAATTCCGAACATGATATTTTTCCCAATTTTTAAAGCTGTGAGATAAATTATTGGACTGTATTTGAAACAGGACAACAAATTGGGTTCAAAAAATGGTTTATTTTGTTTAGCAGTGAAATTAATTATTTTGGTTTGCATTTGCTTTATATTTTGAATTTCAATATTTGTGTATGGTTTTAAAAATAATAATGTATCATGAATTTTTTCTAATTTAAGAAAATGTTAGTTTTTGGAAAAACGAATTTCCAAATCATTATTAAATCCAACTAAAAGATTATACCTAGGATTTTGATTTCATGTTGTTATTTCGATCTTTTGCTATTAAGTACCCGTGTGGGTTTCTTGCAAGCACATGTTTTTCCAACTGAACCTTTTTTTTATAAATCGCATGTCGAAAAGTTTCTGAAGATTTTCTTAGTTTTTGTTGGGTTTAAAATCTTATGGATTTTCGAGTGCTTTCATTAAAGTGCTCTATTCCCCCGCTAACGATCACATTTTCCACAAAGTTTAGTTTTTAATTAAATTTCATATCATTGGCAATAGTAGATTAAGATTAGATTATGATGATATGAGGTAAAAAAAGTCAAACAAAGATTAAAGGTTATTTTGAAGTCTAAATTAATTTTGTTCGGTCTGAAACCTGATTCGAAGAACTTCCTCAGTTAAAAAGAAAAGATACATCACATTTTAAAAGGTTTTATTTTCTCTTTTAAAGTTAAACCTTAATTTTCCATTAAATATTCACCATTGAAATATTGTATAGTAACAAAGAAAAAAATTTATAAAAAGCTTAAATAAAATCGATACTTATACTACTCGTGTAAAAGTATTTAACACCACTATACTCGTATAGTAACTTTAACTAGGACATGAGCTTAACACATCAGCATCCAACAGATACAAGATTACAACACTCAGCAAAATAATTTTTCTTTTTATATGTGTGTATAGTATATATGTATGTATGTAGTGTAGATACATTCATATATTCAACGTTTTTACATCAAAAGCACTCATGTTCTGGTTTCCATTGGCAAGCTTTGAAGTGCAGTAGCTGTGTTCCCTTTTCTATGTCACAAATCCAGTTTGCAAAGCATTTCGTCCTCTCTTCGTCGTCCTTTAGTCCTTTGCTTTACATTTCACGCTTTGCACTTGAAATGTTTTGTTGTCATTGGTTCTAGGATGTAAAAAAATAAAAATAAAAAAATTCCTTGAAAGTCATGGCTACTGTAGTGATGATGTTGGTATGGAATGGAAATAATGTAATGTACGCATCCATAATGTGCACAAGTAAATTCCAATACAAAGATGAGAACGGGAGGGGGAAGGGAGTCTTTTACACACTTTTCTAAATAAGCTTAATTTTCCATGTACCTTTGGAATCATTGGAAAAAAAGTATTCTTACTTTAAAGGATATTTCTTCCTTGAAGATTTATTACCGCTATTGAAATCGTTTCTTAAGGACTTCAAATCAATCCTATATTTTATGAAGACATCTTATGTAAGTGTGAAAGATTAGATGCCGCTACTTTAAAATGAAGGAAAAATATCCTTTCAAAAGTTCGAGGTTAGAATCAATCAATGTCCTGAACCTGGTGTGGTGCCTCGATATCCAAACCTAACCTACACCAATAATCCGAATCCTCAAAAGCATGGTATTTTTTTTTATTGGAATTGAAATCCATTCCAGATCTTATTGCACTGCACTCTCATATACAATTCAACGAAACGAATAATCTTTTGTGTTGGGACTCAAAGAAATAATATTGCCAGGGTTGAACGTGGCAATGGCGATATCAATGATGAGTGACCTCAATATTATCGAAGGACACTGAGTTTCCCATTATGTTTCTCCATTGTTGCGCGTCAATTGCCTTGTTTTTTTTTGTACTTTTTTTCATTTGTATTCAACGAAGGGTATCGTTTATGTTGTTGGCCAAGGCCTAAGTAAATGATTTTTTTTTTTAAATAAATAATGAACGTATTTTGATATAGTATTATAGTGTCCTTTTTATTGCATTTTACAGGACCGTTGTTAAAAGATTTTTACTTGTTTAAGACTGTCAGGCAGGCCTTGTTCCTGAGGTTGAAGGTTGTAAAAAGGTAAAGCTTGAGTGTCTTAAAGGTGATGGTCATTGGAAACAGTAATATAGCAGTTGACTGGGTATCCCCAGGGCTACGATATTGAATGACAACTTTTTGGATAATCTTGGAAGGTCAAATACAACCCCAAATCAATATTAGAACACAATTATTTTAGACGTAATTCTTTCAATGCCTTACATAATACCTATCTAGTCATAAAATGTCATCCAAAATCTTATTAAAAAAAAGGATTTTACGTTCTCGTCTTATTTTCGATTTTTATATTTTTGGTTCATAATAGTTTTTGATTTAAGAAAATTATTTCAAAGATTAAGGATATTATTTACATATAAAGACCTCACAACTGGACCGAAAGTACATTTTGAGTACTTTTAACTCTAGTCTGAAATAAAACGAAAATTTACACCAGTATTTGTAAATGCTGTGTAGAGACTGCTTAGAGTTTCAAAACACATCAAAAATTTACTTAAAAAAGTTATGTAACGTTCAATAGAGAGGCCTTTGGAGGTTGCTTAGAATATTGTTTAAGGTTGTGAAGGTTTTTGACACTATGTCAATTTTTTGAGATATTATAATTATAAATTAATATTGTTATTGATTTGGATGAAATTTGGCACGGAGGCAGATTATAGTTTCGAATAGTCTATAGGCTAATTTTTATCCCGGTTAAATGTATTTTATTAGGATTAAACATTGACCACGTTTTACACAAAAATTAGATCTATATGCGGTGATTGTCTTATATTCAGCACAAAGAAACAGATGGTTACAACAACTAGGACATGAACTTCGTTTGTCCTCCTCTCGATCCACTTTTTAATAAGCCTACGAAGCACACAGGGCCATCTAGAAACTATGAACAAAAATTGCATGGAAAATCGAATAACCAACAAAATATTTTCCCATGGCTTGAGTTTCTGCATTTAAATGCGGCGAGACGAAGTTCGCCGGACCCTCTAGTTAAATATACATAGTTTCAGAATATTTTTGAGGTTTCATTTTTCAGAATTTTCGAATACTCTGCGATATTATAAAAAGACAATCATTGTTTACAATTTCAAAAAGGTATATTTCAAAAAACACACGTGATGGAGGAATTATTAAATCAGTGTCGAATTAAGGGTAACAAGACCCTCAGAAAAAATTGGTGACAGAATTGACCAGTTTAAAAGCTTATATTCTGCGTATATATCAAATATTACTAAGAAGGCAAAGTAAATATATTGAATCTGTTTTCGTCAATCATCGAACTGACTGCTAACTGTGGTTCACATTAAGGACTGTAGTTGAAAGTAGTTCTTACCAATTGTTTACAAAATGACCATGAAATATTGATACCTCCTGTGACATTCCGGAAATGTTTATACCTACAAAAAATTGTTTCCTCGTTCGAACTTACTCCCGGTTTCTTTCATCTACTTTAACAAAAGTAACTTTTCTTTTAAATGTCAAAATTTATTTCCAAGTATAATTAAAATCCTTTCAGTAAATATCAACAAAAAAAAAAAAAAAAAACAAAATCATAAACCATTTTGTTTATTCCATTAAGCCATATTGGATCAAATCAATTAATTCAATTAGTTTTCGAAAAGATTTCCTTTTACTGGAACGCCTATTTTATTTCGGATTTCAAATTCCAAAATTAAATACAAACACAAGCACAAAATCCCAAACAAGAGAACTTTTTACGGGGGTTTGCCTTTGAATAAAATTTCAAGAGTGATTACTCGAGGAAAGGGCACACTAAGATATTCATCCGTCCAAACAAAATGAAGGCCTAATAGTATAAGTACGAGTATAGGAGTATTTCGGATACATTTGTGTGTGTACATAGTGGTTAAGGTAGTAGTTTGTTTTCCTGAGTAGTACTATAGTCCCCCAAACCCCCTCCCATCAATCCATTATGTGTATATTACTTTAGCTAAGCAATCCGCTTGCTTGGCCATGATTGATTGCTGAAACTGACCCAGCACCACCGGAGGAGAGTTCCATTCGAAATGTGTCTTTATTCCACTTCATGAATATTAACGATTAAATGATGGATTTATGCAAAGCGGGGGCGAGTGTCAAATGAAAACATGTTTTGTGCTTAATTTATGCGCCGCTAGCGCTGCTTTTCTGCTGGCGGATTTCAGGAGCTCTAATATGGTTTGAGAAAACGTAGTCGATATACATACATACATATGTATAGCTTTGTGCTATTAGTGACATAATAATCCACATTATCTAAATAGAAGTTGGGAAATGATCATTGTAAGTATAATGCTGGGCCGCATTTAGAGTATGCTAGAGCGGGGATTGTAATTTATTATACAAATAATATTACAAGGTAAGGCGATGGACATTTGGGAAAACTGTCACAATATGTGCTAATGAGGAATCTCAACTTCTTTGCTGAATAAATTATGATTAGCAAACTTGTATAGGAAAAAATCATTTTGATTCACATTTTTTACATTCAACATTCATGATTATGTGATTTTTTTTAAGTAGATATAAAAAATATTAAGTCTAAAACAAAACTGTTTGGAAAATGACTTTATAATTTATGAAACAAACTTTATGTAACTAAGACTTAAAATTAATTTGTGAAAAGATATTCATGCAACTAAACAAGGCTCTCAGCTCTGTCCTATGCGAGGACGTCTCGATCATAGCCTATCTTCGGTTTAGCAGCTGATGTGGTTGTGGTAGATTAGCGGTACTGCCTCTCTATCCTGTATCAGCCCTCGACTATCTTAATAGAGGAAAGCATCGAGCTCGAGCGGAATAAGTCCACTTAAAAACCCATCCTCGTAGTACTGACTTTTTGGGTAGTAGGACCTAAAAATTAAACTGTTACTCGAGTACATCACTCTTAAAATGTGACCTCGAATCAGCTTTAGAAGGAAGTTGTCTATTCGGTTTATGTTGGCTTTATTGTATAGAACTTGGTGGTACTATTCCCACCATGTTTGTACTCCGACTCTGGTTTTTCTCAAACACCCGAATCTTTTCCATTTGAGATGGGGCAACGTTGAACCATACCGAGCAACCATAGAGTCAAACCAACTACTACAAAAAAGCCGTTTCGGGAGGACAGTCAGTGCAGCATTTATATTTCTATCGAAATATAAGAACTGATCCAACCAGATTCGCCAGTGGTTGTCCGTCTGGTCCTACTATCACTAGATTCCTCCAGTTCTTTTTTGTATCTCTTGAGGCTCCAGACAATGGAGTCCTAATCAGAATAGTTTCCGAATTCTGGAAGTCGATTTTCAACCACGCTGCAAAACAATTCTGATTACCACGACGTTTGGGGCCGTTCTGTACGCTATTATAGGTCATCGGCGTACGCAATTGCCTGAGTAAGACTACCTATGAGATCGGTGGTGTAAATGCTGAATAGAAGCGTAGAGCTGAAGACCATTTTTTATATCAAATACCGTGCCACTCTTGACGACAAACTTTCTACCATTGAGGATGTCATAAAGCATATACAACAGGGGCTTATTTTTATACCAAGTCTGGCTAGCTTATGAGATAGAGACCTTCAGACCATTCGGTGTCGAAGGTCTTCTACAAGTCAAGCAGACCCGTACACTGTTTTTTAGATTTGTTTCATCGGATATCAGATACAACCTAGATGCCTCATGAATGGTGATTTTTTTTTCTTTATTGAATCGAAGATGAGCTGGAGCTCTACCAATGAAACTAGCAGGGAATTTTCCATACTTTGCTCGGCGATAGTGGCGTTTGTCAAGTGATCTTCATTGAACCCGGTGAAGCCGAGGTTCTCCTATCGCCATTGCGTTATTTCTTTCCGTAGGTAAAAGTGGTGAAGCAGATCTCTATTCTCCACCTCGTGGTTGGGGGGAATAGTAGCATTCACTTTGTACACTTTGTACACTTGCTGGAAAGCAGCCCCACAGCCTCCATCGTCCAAGACGGCGTTCCCTGGATCTATCCCTACTGTCAGAAGTACGTCTCTCTTTTCTATTGTCCTTTGAAGCTTAAGACACGGAAGATCATTTTCTAAAGATCTTGTTATCTTGCGGGAACTACTCGCTAGAATTACAGGCCCGAATTATTTTTCGCTCCAAGTACAAATTAACAGACAATCGATAGTTTTCCTTGATCAAGTGATTGACATTTGTGATCGAGGACTTTAATGTCCTTTTTGTCCGTGGAGTGCGTCTATGGTCACGTTACGGTACAAGTTAGTCTTTCTTGGCATGTACTTTGGAATTTTTCTTTTCCGTTGGATTGTCTCGTCCATTTGTTCTTAGTATCTGTCAATTTCGTTATTTGTCAGATTCCTGTCATTTCGTTTGAATATATTGCTCAAACGAAGTTCGTAGGTGAAGCTTTGTCAGCGCATCTTACTGAAATTGTAAGAATGCACCGAAACATACTCTTCCAACTCGACTAGCTCGTTCGGCAGCTGAATTACGGTGGCGAGTCCGCAGTTGTCACTGTCACTATCGCACTTTATCGTTCGCAAAGAGTTTCTTGGTCTTTGACCCACAGATGTCAGTAATTTTCAGTCTTTTAAAGGTGCACTTTTAATGCACTTAGAATATATACATATATGGAAATGGCAATCCAAAAGTCTGTAACCAAATTTCCACATAAAAATTCAAAAAATTTTCCATTTTTAGAAGTTTATAAACAATTTTCATAAAAAATCCTTAAATTCAATAGAATCTAATTTTATTGTTATTATTATTTTAAATGTTTAAATTAAAAAAATATAATATGATCTGAACACATGTGTTCAACATAAATGTGATTCAACATACGTGTGAAAACAAATCGTTTAGAATTATTCCAAGAGTAGATATAATTAAACTCATACAAACGATATGGGGCGACTAATAAGTGATGTTCATTGTTCAACCATCCTTTTTGTATATTTCCTAGAACATTAACTATAACAATCCTTTATTTGCTATTCTATATTAACATTACTGTATTTAGGTTTGGAAGCTAAAATATGAAGTATTTCAACAAGCGGAATGCAACTTTCCAAGAAGTTTGTAAATTAGTACTGTTTTGTTCGCCTTTGTTTATAGATGTAGAAATAGGAGATAGGTTTTTTGTGATTCTAAAATACGAGGTACATATATGTCAATATGTTTTTTTTAAGGTTAATTTAATTAAAACTGTAAATGAATTCAGTTATTTGGAAACAAGAATATTGAGCAAAAAGTTATGAGGAAAATGTTTTTTCATAGAAACATGGCACTGGTGCTTGGAGCGAATTTTCTGAACTACAGATTCGATTTCAACACACTCAAATATGTATAGATGATGACGTAATGTTGTAATGATTCAATTTTGAACTTTTTTTATGAACGTCATCCAACCTACACTTACTGGCATCAATAGATACTATGCAGCATTTTTTAATATTGTAGAACCTTATATTTTACACAAATACAAAAGATGTGTATATCTTTGGAAAAACCAAATTAAAAAATTGAAAATTTAGGAGCGTTAACTCTCTCACAACTGGTATTTTTTAAAATGAGTACTTTTTGTATTCGTACAACGATGGAATTTTAGAGAACGGCAGGAGTTATGGTAATGGTGCTCGTATGTACCAAGAATAAAATTGTGGTGTGGCATAAACCTTCCTAGGTCCTTACTTACTCGAAATGAGTATCTAAGTAAGACCGGTGCTGTTATGGCACATGGCTGCTAAGCAGTGACGTCATTTGTTGAAAACAAGACGGCCCAACTTGTCATACAGCACCCTTTCATAATCATCAACTTATTGCATTATCATAATTTGATGACAACTATATCCAAAATTGGACCTGTAATAAATCGTGTAACTTAAACCTCTCTATTATTTTCTATGGGGCAATGATCAGTGATTGGTCTATGCTGGCATACTCTGGAAGCATTGAAAGTATTGAACTACCGAATTATTTAACCAGCAGTCGAGGAGAACTTAATACAAAAAATCATATTTAAAAAATAAATCCCATGAGATCATCTCAAGCTCTTAAAAAAAATCAAAATTCTAACTAGTTGAAAATACTTCTTTTTTTTTTAAATTAAAACACCGCATTTGAGTTCTGCAAAATAAAAGGTTACAGAAAAAAAATAAAATTTTAACAATTTCTACATTTCTATAAATGACTTCTTCGGGTTAAAATGTCCATTTTTTCATAACAATTTGGCTTAAAATAAATGTAAATGGATCCGCGTAAAATCCAACACTGAAGACTCAAGTGAATTTAAAAAACAAGCAATTAGCCATTATATACAACATACAACTACTCATTGAAGACAAAGGGTGCACCACATGTACCTACTCGTGTCTCACAATTTCCATCTGACATTATGCACACCTTTAGATTAAACGGAGAGAACATCTATACATACGTGAGAGTACATCTACATTTGAATGAAAGTATTATATTCACAATTTTATATTTCAAGCCATTGTTCAAAATACAAAGATAAAAACAGCAAAAAAAGAATCTGTCAGCAATTCAGCATAATGAAATTTCATGAAGGTTGTTCTAATTTTTTTCCGTTCTACCTCTGGCTGGGTGTTCTTTTAATTCTTAACATTTTTCACTTTCTGGGATTCAAGGGGGTTTTCACCTTACCACTCCCCCGCCGCCGGGGCGCCGCGCCGCCCTCTGCTGTTTGCAAATATGATTTTGAGTCTGCAATCAGTACTTAAAAAACATAATATGTATGTACTGTTTATAATGTACAGTACATATACACATTCATGTAGCCAATTTAATAAGGATAAAGAGAATACAAATGTACTCGTATGTGGAAGAGAAAGAAGGGGGATACATACAAAAGGATTTTGTGTTTAGTTACTTATTTTGACGATTTAGGTTTAGGTTGAAGGTTAATCGAAAACAGAAGTACTTTAATTTATGATTTATGTAAAGATATATAACAAATAAATTAGAGAAATTTAAAAGAATCGAATAACCATCTTAAATAAATTACCTTTTATTAAACTTTTAAGTGGTTTTTAACAAGTTTATAAATTTAGCCCACAATATTTTTCGTACATTTTATTATATTTAATTGAAAACTAATTAAAATTTTTAATCAGATAGTATTCTAAAATTAAGTTTCAAAATGGGAAGAGAATTCAAATTTCGTTATTTCTCTCTTTTTTTATGTTAAGAGCCAAGTTTTGTTAAAATAACCTTAAGCTAGCGGATTAATGCAAGTTCCAAAAAGAAAATGTATTCACTTTCCTAATTTCACTTCCAAAATGATTATCTATACATTAATTAGGATGTTTTTGAAATAATTGTAATAGGTTAAGTTAAAAATGAATGGATATGCAGACGGATTTTGATTTGCAGTAAGACATTGGAAATATACAAGTTTGTTCTAGAATCTGTCGTCCAGAACTTAAAGTTTCTCTCTCGATCAAGTCACTAAGTTGATAGCGACTCTTAGGATTGGTTGAATACCTGCGGTTCAATAGATTCTCTACTAACTCTTTATTTAACTATAAAGGACATTTGTTTGTGAAATAAAATAGTTTTACAAGACAGAACTTAACTTAACAAAAAAAACAGTCGGTAACTTTCCCGGAAAGCTGTTCAAAGTCGCCTAATGGAAGATGAAAAACAACTAAGTAACCTTGTTGAAAAAAAAAAAAAACAACAAATAGATAGACGCCACATCCTTTTAAAAATAATAATTTCCCAGGACAAGAATAATCTTGGTCTCATGAAAACGATAAAGCTGAAACTGAGTCTTTTCGTATATTCAATTTTTTAAGAATTAGTTTTCATTCCAGAAAGTCTACTGATCTGCATATCTTTCATTTTTTAACAAATACTGTGAATTTAACACTTATATAATTTATATACGGGTTCTTGTAGATTCATATTTTTTTTTTTTAATTTACCATTAAGAAAATTTATTTTTCATTCGGGCAATGCTCTTCGCGCTTTATTAATTTTTCGGTTGCAATAAGTGTCCATATTGTACCGATCAACTAAATTACCCTTATATGTCTTAGGAAGCCCCTATTCATGAACGTGTGCCAGAAAATCCTAGTTATCACTCATAAGAATGCCGTGACGTGACTTAGGTCTACACCGGTAAGAAGTTTAAATTTAAACTAACAGAGACAACGACCAAGGAAGCAGCGTCTCTTTACTTGTTGGTCACTGGTGTATAGTTGAAAAGTGTCCGTAATCTTCATCTTGCCTTCCATTTTGCCTTGGCAGCATCATCGGTCTTTAATTCTTTAAAAACGACATTGGTCACTTCAATATTGTGAATGATAATAGTCATTTTAATTGATTACCAACTGCTTGCGGTCAAAATTGGACGATATGACGTCACATGCCACACAATCCGCTTCTAGCATCTGAATTTGATCTAATGTGAACTGATGGTCACCAAAAACGTCCGATTTAACATCTTTAGACTTTTTCTTGTGGGGTTTTCAAACCAAAGCGGTCTCCAAAGCCAACATAAAACATAACACATATGATAGGAATTCAGTCTGATTTATGTGCCTGAAAATGATAAAAAAAAGAGTCAGTTTGGATGCCCCCCATTCGAAAAGTCGTGGCTGACATTTGAATGGTGTAATATTTCATAAGCCAGTATAATGACATCGAATGGCCTTTCAAACGAATTTAAAAAAAAATTGATTATATCTCACACAAATTCTTTGAATTGAAATTTAAAGTGCCTTTAAAATACTGAATAACCTGAAACAGTTTTCGAAAAAAAAAATTCCATTTTTCATATTCCACACAGTTATATGATTTGATTCAAAAGTCAATCCTTTAACAAACTTACAATATATTCATGCATGTATTTTTTTTAAATAATCTTTGCATAAATATTTATTACGGAATATACAATACAAGTCAAAAAAGATTTAAATAAAAAATTGTTGACTCGACAAAAAATATTTTACCATAAATATTTGTAGGTATGTGTAGTACACATGCATTGTCATGGAAATGATTTAACTTTCACTTCAAACCTGTCAAGGTATAAAACGAGATAAATCCATTTTCTGCAGAATACTTCCTCACTATCAATCACTATGACAACAAAACAGAAAATATTTGCGGCATTTGGATGTTTAACGTCGACGATATGGCAGCAACAGCAAAAGCAACAGTAACGTCAAACTACATATTATAGATTCATGCACTGAATAATATATGCATGTATAGGTTAGGTAGATCCTTTTAAACATAAACCATAAATAAAGTATTGGATAAGGTACAAAAGGCCTAGGCGTAGGCCTGAAATATTATGTAGGTAGGTACCTACTACCGTTATATTCTGTGTGCCACAAGCTCCAACACTACTTTCTATATAGACTGTTTATGTTTACCCTTAAGTGTTACCACATAATAAATCGATAAATTATGGGAAAACACACGTTAAATCTCGCATGAAATAGAATAATTTCCTCCCAATTTATCCTCACGATACGAGTATATAACAACGGTGTCCATGGGGAACGTTATCGTGCGGCGCGGCCGGCGGTTTTATCATAGCAAGACCACAAAGAGATTAGAAGTTGAATGGAGCGCAAAAAATGTCAACGTTTATAATAGATACCTAACCTACATACGTATACCCGCCTAAGTAAGTTTGTACATTAAAGAAGCATGCTTTTTTCTATATACAAGAATATATAATTATGTATGTATGTATGTATGTACACACATAAGATACAGTACAGGTATCCAGGATACGCACATCCTGAACGAGACCGACCGACCATACCGACCGACGACATGACATTTCGAAATTGACACATAAGCTCAAAAAGAAGACATATATACCTTCTTGTATGGATGTATGTTGCGAATACGTACATAGACTATGCTCCTTTTATGCGTTTTAATGTGGAGCAAAAATGTCCTGAAAAGGAAGAAGGTCGACTCTGCCTTATCTACCGTTGTTTATTTAATGCGCATTAAAAGCATAAAAGTGACATAATCGATAGTGTGCTGTGAGCAGTGATGGCATTAAACCACACACAAATCAGAAAAGGACCTTTCAAAACATAAATTGTGATTCTAAAAATATACGATACCCCTATTGAAAGTGTCGGTGTAGGCGAAGTACCTACCTATCTCGAATCGAGGACTTTTTGACATTCAGTTATTTTTCTTGGTTTTAAGGGCAAGTTTAGTAAGTGTGTGTGTGTGTTTCCGTCTATTCTGTTTTGTGGGTTTGTGTGTAATTTGGGTGGGGTGGGACCAATTTGTCTGAAATGTTGTATTTTTTATGATTTTCTAGAGTCAAGCGATCGGCTGCTGCATGGGTTCGGAGAAACGTCGGCGTTGGTGGCGTTGACCGACAAATCAATTTGCTCATAAGATAAGTGATTTTAATGTGGATATAAATCGATAGTCTATAAAAAAATCTAGACGGAAGAGTGGTTTTGTTTGCAAGGATAAAGGGCCATTTTGACCTTTAAATCCAAATCTTATATTTACTTTGTGTCAAAAATATACATACATACATATGTACATACATATACTCGTACTCGTACAATGATACAAGTTTTAAAGGTATTTTTCACACAGAGCCTAATAAAGACAAAATAAAAAAAAAACTAACGCAAGATTTAAATTTTCGGCCACTTATGCAGTTAAGTGTTGACAAGTGCATATGTGAATGCAAAGCAGTGGGGGCCATTTGTCCGTTGTGTTATTATATAAATAAGTCTATCCTATGTACTTTATAATTCAATAGAAAAAAATTACAATCATAAGACTAAAAATTGTGTTTTCTATATAATTCAAATCTTAGGTAAATTTTTGGATAACCTTTAAAAATGATAAAGTTATTGATACTACTCCTCGCAACAATTTACCGAGTAGATAAACTGCATCTTAGTGACTTAGCACTAAGGCTATCAGATGATACCACGCAAGGCATTAATACAAGACAAAGAAAAGAAATGACAGCCATTTTTTAGGCGGTAATTTCTGTTTCTAAAATGTTATTACAGTATATTCTTTTCGTCGTAAAGGGGGGTGAAGTGTTAAGAAACAACTAGTCGCAAATAGTTTAATTTTTCTGTCAAAAATTTTCTTACACAGTAAGCTAAATAACCAATATGTGAAAAGATGTGCGCAGTTCAAGAATACCTAAGAATATTGCTGCTGTATTCAGTAATTCTAAGTCGATCCTTGGAATCAGGCATTCCATAAAAACGAAAGTCTTAACACAACAGTTTAACCCGGTCGATCACCAACAAGGTCACATCTTCGCTCATTGGGTCCTTAAAATGCATCAAAATGATTCTTATCAAAAAATCCTCTTCAGAATTGACTTATTTGATGTTCGGAAAATCCAAGAATGGTTCTTGAAAAGCCTCCCCATCCATTGATTGGACCTTACATTTTGCAAGGCCGTTACATGTCACACATATATGTATAAGCTTCCTGACAGTGTTATTTCTCAAAGAGGTGGTAACAAATTGGTTATCGAAATCTATAGGTAGTCAGGTGCAAGATAAGTTCAATGCTCCACAATCGATTCAAGACCATAAAGATGGAATTCATGAAGTTATCGAGGGCGTACGTCCTACATCCATTTGAGAATTGGTCGCATGGAAAAGCCCATAAAAAGGATATGCTGCTGCAACCAAAGGTATAGTCATAGCAGCCATTTTTATTCTTAAAAAAATACTTGTTTTTTATATATCAAAAAAGAAACTTCTTATTTGAAAACCCTGTTAATGGTGCTTTTTTCATATAGGTTCTATAAAAATTTATTTTTAGTTAGTTAATTTTTCAAAGTATTTATATTGACTTGTATTGACAATACAAGAAAAGTCATAACATCAGCTATTTTAATTGCTCATATATAGTCTTAGCTATCGATTAACTGATCGAAATGTATACAACTCAAATTCGTTCTATATGATTTCAATTTGGTGCTAAGACTATATATGAGCAATTAAAATAGCTGATGTTATGACTTTTCTTGTATTGACAATACAAGAAAAGTCATAACATCAGCTATTTTAATTGCTCATATATAGTCTTAGCACCAAATTGAAATCATATAGAACGAATTTGAGTTGTATACATTTCGATCAGTTAATTTTGGTTTTCTTAAATGCTTTATGCAACATTATGACTTATATGTCACACTCACACTCATATGAAGCTTATGTGATATACATAATTGTCTACCTTATTTTATAATACAGAATGATATACATATAATAAAAGAATTTCGTTAGAAAAACCTCTTTTGTTTATAATTCATAATATGCACATTTCATTAGAATATAAATATGAGCTAATTGTTGTTGAAAATTTTCAAATTCAAAATTCTCAAAATAATCAAAATCAGCGTACAAAATATTTCCAACTTCATAATTTGTATTATGAAATTATGTAAATTATTCAAGTCAAACATACCATCTAATTTAAAACACTCTATACTAAACAGGGAAAAGAGAATAATAATAATATTAATCCGTAAATTGTGAAAATAAATTCGGAAATGTTACGAGCTATTAGTTGAAATTAGAAAATTTTATATGGAAAAAATAGTTTTCTGTTCATTTTGGAATTTTGCGCTAATGAAGAGAAACATGCATGTAGTGTATAGATACATAGTAGTATTAGATTGTGTCTAAAGGTTAAACAAACAGTTCTACAAGAGTAGAGAGTAAATTTCGGAAGGAATGGTGAACAAAACTATGTACATAATTGGGGTAGAGAAGCCACCCTCAATGAGAAGATTTTCCTCAGAATAAAATTTGTTTATATGAATATCTAAAAAGATTAAAATGTATTACTAGAAAATCTAATAAAACAATATATCACTTTATAGAAGAATGCATAATAATATGTCTTTATAGATTCTTCTTGTCAACTTTTATCAACAATTTAAGAATAGCTAAAGATAATGTTTAAGAACTCTACAGAACTCACATCAGCTGTTTTAAGTTTCCTAATTATTTATTAATCTAGTCTAGATAATCATAAATAATGATTCAATGAAAAAGTTATGCCAAAGAAAAACGCTGTGTTATTTTTTAATATTAATTTATGTAGGTGTATATTTTATTTCTCAAATTTTACCAACATGTAATGAAAGGTTTTTTTCTAAATGCCCGTCATTTGTCTCAACTCAAATCTTGGGTCGGACCTTAGCAAAAAATAATCAAGAGCAGGGGCAAGAGTTCCGATATTTCAACAGGCCAATCATTCGGTGATATGAAATTGGGTATGTTATTTTAAGTCGTTTTTATGTGACTTTTGGCTTATGGGCTTGGGCAGAATCTTGCTGAAAAGTACATTTCACATTATTTGGTTAAGAGCCTTAACAACGTAATCCAAAACAGTTGTTTGGTACATTTCTGCCCAAGTATTGACTGCTTTTTCACAAAAATGGAAATTGGTTACGAGTTACGACATATTATAGTTCACTCCCCACATGGCCTTTTTCAACATTTGCAATACCTAAGTTTTCTTGCAAAACAAAATTGAAATTGAATATTTTTCGTCGGTGAATAAAATTTATCTGTAAAGAGCTTTCGATTTTTGCTTAAGCCTTTTGTCTTCTCTGATGACCCGAGACATAGATTTTTGGCAAATCGTCATTTTAAGAAATCAGTGGTTTGCGTCTTATTCGAGCTTTGATGACTTTGATGGCTTCAGGCATTCTCACAGAGCGTGGACGGTCGTAGTCAAATTCGGACGAAAATGTTTCATCTTGATATCGGTCACGGCCTTGGCCTGTGTCTCATTTAGTGATTCTTATGTGTTCATGTGATTTTTTAAAATTTAAAGCATCAATATTATGTAATCTTGAGTTTTTGAAAGTATCTACAAATTGTTTCTAAATCTTATTTTTAAATTCTAACATCAAAGTCATAGCTATTGTTTGAATATCAGTAAAAAAAAATTACTTTAATCTAAAACCAATAGTCTCCGAAGCTTAGCTCGAGACTTTTATATAAGCTTGTAATTTAAATAACGTGTTAATAAATGATATCTACTTTAATATTTAAAAATTTGAGTTTTAAGAAAAAAAGACAATCAAGGTGCTTTTAACTTCCTTAAATAAAACGAAGTGATTTTTTTTTGTATCACAACTCAACCTATTTAAAAAACTGAAAAAAAAAAGAATTCCACAACAGTTATACGGTATCAAATCGAGTGATCTCGGTAATCGGTTCACCATCAAAGTCACCTTTTCGAGGTGCTTTGGGTGCTCTTGGTCTTGGATCTCATTCAGAATTCAAAAATTTGCTCCTTGACATACCCATTTATGCAGAAAAATTCTCCAAATAAGAATTAGAGTCAGTTTCCAACTACACAGTCTATAGAATGAGTTTTTCATGTATACCTACAATACATTTATGAATTATTTAACTTATAAAAAGTTATAATCCAGATCCTAAATTACTAGGAACAAAAGTTGTTGTTTATTTACATTATGTATATTTATATATATTCACCATATGAATCGTATTTCGTTAAAAGCTGGATTAACCTATACAAATACGAAACCCATACACACAAAAGTGTTTCAAACAACAATTTAATATTCATTTATCATTAATGGATACATTTTTGCTCTTAATTTGATATTCTTGTAAAAGCATATATTATGTATGTAAAAGTAAAGTACCTACATACATATGTATTTCCAGGAATCTTACTTTTAGCACCTGATGTGAAAAGTTGAATTTTTCCAGGAATAAGAATTTTATATTTCAGTTTTTCTTACCCGCTCCGAGCCTGTTTTCATTAATATTTATGTACATTATTTTGTTTAATTAAAATATTCCATAATTAAAATTACCATAATGTAGTTTTGTACATTTGATTGTTTTTATGTTCGTGAAAGTTTGACTTATTTTGAAAAGTTAATTAACCCATCAGTAACAAAAACTGACAGAACAGTGTGTGGGAGGATTTTTTTTTGAGTTGGAGATTTTAAATTTCTTCAAAGAATTAAATTTATTTGGTTGACAATTATGTATAAACCATTAAGGAGTAGTCCACTAAAGTTATGGCGTTGGTTTGTGAATAATCTTATCTTGAATTAACAAAAAGTGTGATTTTGAGTTGAAAATACAATTTTATCAAAATAATTTCAAACCTGATTTTGAGCCACACAATTGTTGCTTCTTTCCCCACACTTGTTGTTGATCCTATGAAAGATAAACTCCCTGTCAAAAGCATTCTCAAAGCAATAAACAGCAGGTGAAGTGGTCAACGGTATATTGGACACATTTTCCTATTATGACCATCATTGCCTTTTGCCACTTTTCGGGGAAGGGTTCCGAGAACCATGCTGTCTCTATTATGGATTTTGGCAATTCCCTCGAAGAAATTGACGCTGCTCGTTACAATTCTGCGGGAATGTCGGAAAACCCTGCAACATTGAAGTTTTTCAGTGCTTTCATCGTAGGAGGTGTTTGAGACCAAAGCAAAATGATCCTTCCAATTTCAGCAGAGCACCTTCTACATATGTAGATATAGATATCTATTACCGGGTATTGTTTTCAGCTCTGAACACCAGCGAGATCTTTGACGGTTTTGCTGACACACTAGTTTATGCTTCTTTTGCTGCTTGAGCCTAAGCTTTGTCTTAAGGCGATAATTTTTACAAACCAACCAAATCTCTTTAATTTTCTAACAATTTCACTGTCCACCATATTTTAAAATGAAATGCCTTTAATCGAGCAAATATTATCATGAATGCCATTTTGACAGCTGTCAAAATTTTACAACGAATCATTAAATTACAAATTTGTATCTTGTTTGATTACGATTATATCCTTAAGAAATCAAAGGAAAAAAATAAAAATAAAAATGTTTGTCAAATTTCTTGCTTAACGTCATTTATTATCTATTAATTATGTATGTATGCACATGTAACTGTCGCAAAGTTCATAATCAATGTCAGAAATTTGCCTGATCCTGACAAATTATGGAAGAGACACGTCGCGCTGTCGCCCTCTCCTTTTTTACTTATTGTGTCTGAGTCTGCTTGTAACAAGTATTTTGAAAGTTAATCCCACAGACAGTGACAAACATTTTTTTTTTAATATTTTTTTTTCTCGAAATAATGGAAACAGTTCCCATCGTCCTTATTTACAATTTATTAAAAAGAAAAACAAAAACACTGAATTAACACCAAAATAACATCCCTGCATTCTTAATTTGTCCACCTTCACTAACATCTACACGTGCACGTCCGTCCACGTACACCTACACACTCACATAATATCCACACAGATAGATGCTCATGTGAGCCACGTTAAGATAGGTAGCTTAAAATGTGAAGTTATGCTCGCCGAACATTGATTAAGCCTCAGCTGAATCTGTGTGTGCTCAGAATAATCGCCTCCTCTGCGTTGCTTGACAAAAAGATTTTAGACCTGGGCTGGGATTATTATTCGTAGGTTTACGTTAACGTTTACGTCTACGTTGCTGGATGTTTATTTTTCTTCATTTTTTCGTTCTCGACTTTTCCATCGCATCCTGCTCTTTGCCGCCACCACCGCATCGCGCCGCCCGCCGCCGTCACTTGTGCTCGTACCTCTTGTATCACCTGCAAAAACCTGGAGAGGTAGACATTATTCTTTTTGTCCTTCTCGTGTCCTCGTAAATTTTTCTATTTTTTGTTTTTGTTTTGCTCCTTTCAGTTGTATTGTGTTGTGAAGGGAACGACGAAGGACGAAGGACAACCCAAATCCCTCGGCATTTCGGTTTTGATAAGTGAATACACACTTGAAACATTTTTTTTTTCATCCCGATTTTAACCTCTTATAATGGCCTTTGTTGGTTTGGTTACGTGGGAAAGAATTTCTTTTTTTTTGGCTTTTTTCTTGTTTGTCTCTTGAAGGTACCTGAGGTAGTATATCAAAGATTGATTAACGGTCAGTACACGGTTCTGGTGGGTAGTTAAAGTGGGTGGTACGAATGATGGTAGGGCATCCGCTTCCGGCTAATTCGTTATGGCTACGATCATTGAATTGAGTTGTATAGTGGTGTTTGTTGATAGAGTGTCCTGGGAGAGATTATTCTTCTTTTTTTTTGGTTTTCATTGATTTTGGCTTGGAACAAGTATAAACGTTTGTTGCTGTCTTGTTGGCTTGACCGCAAATAAATTTAGGATATACATAGGTATACTCTTGAGAGTTTTGCTGAGTGCGGGAATTATGGAAAGATTTGAACGGAGCTCGAGGTAATTTATTTAATAAGAAATTCACAAAAATATAAATGTTCTATTATTAGAAATAAAGAGATTATACATAGGTAGATAGGCCCTTGCCAACTTGTATGTGTGTCAATTTTGATAATAGAGAAAACATTGTACATATTTGATTTTGGATAGCTTAAAAGAAATGAAACCTTCAGAAATCTTGATAATTTCCCATTGAAATTCGAAAAAAAAACTTGTAATTTATTAATAAATTAATATCTTCTGCATATAATATTGCTCGTTTTTAAGACATTTAAGTTGAAATCAAAACTATTTGGTAGATTTTTTTTATTTCTTAGACTGTCAATTAGTCAAAATTAAACGAGTGTTTTTATTTGTATGTTATATCAGGTGTTCAAGTACAATATTATAATAGTTGAAAAATAATTTTTGTAAGTAATTTAATTTATTAAAACAAACATGACTTGTAAAACAATAACCACAGATTGCTTCAATTTTTATGTAAAATGTGGTCAATGTTTAATCCTAAGAAAACATATTTTACCGGGGTAAAAATTAGCCTTAGATTTTAATATTTAATTTTAAATTTAAATCAATCGAATCTAATTTAAGTAAACATAAAACTCTTGCAATTTGACAACTGTCATCCAAATTCAGTAATACGCTTAGTAAATTCTATTGGAATCCTTTTTACCTATCTTAATTTCTGACGCCCAATATTGCAAAACCGATTGTTGCTTGAACTAACGACTCTGCTGACCGAATATTGAACGCAGCACGCGGTGCATAGCGTGTACTGAACCATTATGTTGGTAATAAATCTGCACGAAAGTTTCCAAGTTCACTATAAAATGGCTAACCAAATTGATCATAAATGAAATGACAGCTGTCAAAAAGACCAACTTCAGAAAAAAGTAATGCCAGATTGAAAACCACACGTCTAAAAAAACACCCTTTAGTTCAATCTGTATCCGTGATCATTCTTGGGATTTAATGGGAGAAAGAAGAAATTTTGAAGTACACACGAAATCATTGACAGCTCCCATGAACGATAGATTAATATTTAAGTGAGTTTGAAAAATTAAGAGTAGTTGACATTAGTTAAATCGGACTCAATTAATTAGTTTCCAATGGAAAGTAAATAAGCAACTGCTCTGAACGACTAAACTTTTGCAAAACTTTTGGGAAAATGGTTTCGAATTTTAATGATTTTTCAGAAATACTGTAGGTATCTTAAAAACAATTCGTGATACCGATTTAAAACTTCGCGAGATATTTTGTCCTTAACTAGTTTCGCTTGTCAATTTTTTCTTTATTGGTAGAAAGAAGTTGTCTTTGAAGTTGCATCTATTCCAAAGTTCGAAAGGACACTATTTCTTCAAATATGTCCATCGCTTATTGACAGATATCCTTTTGTTAGCCATGTTATCTCATCATTAAAATAAACAAACCTACAATAAAAATAGCAGAATACGTATTACGAAGGTGGTACCAGTAAAGTTACCTCCATTTAACGGATGGTTGAACAAAAAGAGAAAAATTATTTCCCAAAGAGTGCGGTTACAGGAAAAAGTGAAAAATATACGAGCATAAAAGAAAGGAATTCCACCACATCTTCGCCCTTTTTACATAAAATTTCACCCCCAACACTTTTGTATTTCACTTCACCGCTGTTATTTTGCAGAGCAGACACAAAGTGATATGCTATTTTTTATCCGCTCCAGTGCTTACCTTATACTGTTGGAAGCTGGGGAAAATGACAGGGTACGAGGCATGGCATGATGACGCACGAGGGTTTGAAGGTGATGCTGAAATAAATGTGGCATGAAGGGTGCACTTTATTATTTTGTGTATACCTACGACCTATGTTATGTCCATCACCAATATAACATTTTCTTTATCTACATACATATATCTTGTAACTTTATTTTTTTTTCTTAGTAAATACGTACATATACATTCATACATATATAAATGTCAACTATGTCGAATTTTGACTGTGCACTTTTTTGTTCCAAATAAACGATTTGTTTTCCCATTTTAAATTAGGAATGAGAAATTGTATCTTGCAGGTTTTACTTCTTAGGACGAGATTTGAAAACGTCTTGTATTTTATTTTTTCAATTTTTATATTTTTATACAGTGTGTTTCATAATAATCATGTTGCTTCATCTTCTACTTAAAGAAATGGTCTTATAATTCCAATTTTAATAGATAAATACATGTTTTTTTTAATTTTTTGACGCAATCAAAATTTGGTAAAAATAGTTTGTTACTGAACATTCTACTTATGTATATTTTTTGAGCTCATTTTTCCGCTTAACCTTCAAATCCTTAAAATTTAAGTCGTTCTGTTCTCATTTTTTATTGAGACAGATACTCCGTTTCAATTCTCAATCAGTAAAAATCCCAAAAATGCGACTGTCATTTTCGTGGTTAATTTTATCTTTTTGACATTCTACCATAATTAGCTACAAACAATTATTTCGGTATGACGGAAATCACCTTGAGAAAATCTCCGGAAACCAATCTCAAAACTTTACCAAAACTTCACAACGAACTGCGGAGTCATTGTGCATTTATACAAAATAATTATTTTGCACTCTCGCATCAATTTTGACTTTACTTCTGTTGAAGTCTTGAATAATTGATAGTTTTTAATTTCAAATCAAAACTATTTTTGTGTTCACTTAACATAAAAATTAATCTCTCAATTCAAGATAAGGCAGTCAAAAATTAATCGAAAAAGAAATAAATTAATTCATTTGTTTTTTGATTTAAACTGAACTCAGGAAATTAATGGTGGGGCACCCTGTATTTCAACAAGTATTTTCTTTACATTAATGAACTGCAACAGGACTCCTGAATTGCCAGAGGGCATTTTTTTTTATTTTTTGCCTTCGAAAGCAATGAATATGATTCCTCTGTTTCGGTTATTTGAAAAAAAGGGCAGACAGTAAAAATGATTTCAAATAACATCCCATTCAAACCAGAGATAGATATTTAGATTGTTTTGGTTTTTTCTTTTCAACTTTTTTGCTTATTTTACCATGGACTAAATCGATTGAGTAGGCATTATACCTTGGTATAGATTTTCCAGGCGAGTCTGATTGAAATGTTATCAATTTAAACTAGGTCATGTTTCTATCCATAGTACCATCCTCTGACTATATACCGTAAAATAAAAAAATCAGCATTTCTTTGATATAAATACGTAATTGTAACACCGTAATTATTTAGGTTGTGTTTGGAGAGACTTATCATCTGACCTAAATAAATTGTTAGGGATATTGAGGTTCAATACATACATACAAAAATGTGCATACATACTTATTGTAATGAAATATGTATGCTGATGCAACAGAAATTAATTTTTTCTTTATGAATGTGTATGTTTTTTTAAAGATGAGAACTTAAGATTTTGATCAAATATCTACATATATACATATGTATGTCATACATACATATATATATATACGTTATGTGCAATATACATATACTTTCTTTAATGATTTTCATCAAGATATTAGTGAAATACAATATTTTTAGTAAAGAAAAAATTTGCTAACTATATTTTTTCTTTACCTAATCATACGTTAGTGACTTAGTAAGGAGGGGGCAAGAGGAGCACATACCCCAGGTGACGTTCTGCTAATTTTTAGCGGTTAAAACAATGAATGGTTCAAATTGGCCTGTCTTAACTACGTCAGAATAATTTTTGAATAAAGGATAATATACTGAAATTTGAAAACA
The DNA here is from genome assembly GCA_905146935.1 of Scaeva pyrastri. Lineage (NCBI taxonomy): Eukaryota > Metazoa > Arthropoda > Insecta > Diptera > Syrphidae > Scaeva > Scaeva pyrastri. Next base: position 81,001,335 of record LR989927.1, read on the forward strand.
CCGACTATTATAAATTCCCACGAAAAAGTGAGTATTGCTTTTCATTGCCTATACATTTTTTTCTCACAGAGAATTAAAAAGAGCTTCCATTATAAAAAGTCAATTTCTGCGAAAATGTCTCTCCCATGACAAATGAATAGCCATTATTGGTTATAAGGCCACCTCCCACATATTTGTTTGCCAATATCGTTTCAATGTGATTTATTCGAATGGAATCGATACCATTTTCACAAACAATTGGTTTTCCGGTGAATTCGTGGGAAAGAGACTTCATTTGCTTTGAGTTTCCAGTTTCCACTGATGATAGTTACTTCAATTACATTGTTCATAAGTTCTTCAATGGACAAGGACAACCGCGTACCGTTGTACAATTTCGGATGATTCAGATTTAGCGATGTCATTATTATGATGGTTCCCAAAATGTCATTGGTCACTTTATACTTTTCGGTCACGCTGTCAAAGGGCTGGTAGTAATGAAGTTCCGATTTTTATCAATTGCTGTAGAGAAAAGCACATTTGGACAATAGAAAATGAGCATGTGAAATTTAAAACTGTCAAATAGCTCACAACCCAAGTCAATGTATATTTTCATCTATCTGGTTGTTGCATCAAGCTTAACTTGGAATTTTCCACCTCACCCTTACATCGTCTAAGATCATAAAATTATGCGTTAAAATAGAAAATTCCTTCTAAAATGTTGTTTGAGTTTTTCCTGAATTTTTTAGAGTTTTCTATACTATTCCGGAACAATTGCATAGTGCACACCAAATTCCATACAAAATCAATTACAAAGAAAAAATCAAAAAATTTAAATGAGCAAATTTATTTTTGAACCCATTTGTTTAGCTTACTTTTTGTTTAATTTTACATTTTTTAAGCTTAAAGTGGTCGAAACGTTCAATCCGCATGAAGAACACTTCAGCTATAACCGTCGACAGCTGACAAAAATTAAAAAAAAAAACAGAACAATAGTATTTGATGAAATGAGTGTGCAAATGAATCAACTGTCAAAAGTTGATGCACACAACGCCATCTATTATTAAAACCGGAACCACCATTTGAAATAATATTAGTTTTTAATATATGGAAATTATTTGGATAAAATTGAATCATTTCTTAGGTTCTCTTTCATTAATATTGAAAAGCTTATTTTTTAAAGTTAAATTTTTCTTTTTTAAAGATTTTTCACAATGCCAGTTTTTCATTAAGGTATCTACTCATGTAAATTTAAAAAAACGTACTCTACCCTTTAGAATATTTGCTGATAGTTTCCTAGATATCTAAGGTGAACGTTAAAAAGATATAAATAGAAAATGTTCGACTCCATTTCCAATACCAAATTCACTGGGGATTCCTGGGGAAATTTTGCAGTTCATCACTGAAAATCGCTTAGCATGTGAAAAAAAATACATTTCGCTATCCGCATTATAATTTGTATACGAGTATTACAATGCATGTGCGAAAAATAAATCTGATTCATTAATCAACATACTCTTACTTCTGTTTCAAACCCAGACCTAGAAAAACTATTCAACGTACTCGCAAATACCTAGAAAAATACCTACATTCGTAGAATTATATGATGATGTAAATGCTGACACCTCTAGCTTGTGTTAGGTGCGTACATATAATCATCATCAATTCATTTTCAATGTTTCATTATTTATTTATGTATTTATCTTAACTATTTTGCTGCTCCTCTTTTTTCTACTATACACCCTACCTCGCGCCGACTACCCTGATGTCCATTAGTCGAAAGCTACCGTAACCGTTCCTCATATGGCATAGGAAATATAATCGCTTCATTTAGTATTCATATAGCGCGGTTGCATAATTGACAGCGATAAATTGCTGCATATACGCAACGCACGTAATAAATGTCAGTGCATGAATAAAACAGGACCAAATAATGTCCTAATGACATAATCTGCCGCACCTTCTCTGTAAATCTTTTTGCAAAACAAGGGAGGTGTCTGGTGTGGGAGTTGGATAATATTTATCAAAAATTTATCCATTGAAATAATTGCATGCCCTTGCCAAGTCCGCTTCACCCATATCCTGGTAATCGTTGGCGTACCTGTTTTAAAATTATTATATTTTTTGTTTTATTTTTATTTTTATTTATTTATTATTCTTTTCAGATTTGTTTCAGTATGATGGAATTATTTAGTTGATCTAATTTTATTTACCACCATAATAACCGTAATAAGCGGATATAATGTTTCAAAATATATTTTGCGGCTTCGGTGGCGTATGTGGAATATTTATTTGCAAAGTACGAGTGTATTTTTTTTTCTTTGGTTGGGTTGGTTTTATTTTGTGAAAAAATGATTTGTCACCTTTAATAAAACATAATAACAACAATTATTTAATTGATGGAAAACTAATTAATTTGCTTATTTAAATGTTTGTTTGTTTTTTATTGAATTATGTCGACTCTGACACCTGGAAAATATTTTTTGTAACTAGTTTCCTAAAATTTAAATTAATTAGAATACATTTATAAGATTAAAGTTATTTAATTTATAGTTTATCATTTTTAGCAATAAAAAGTTTACGTTCACGGTTGTACATATTACACCTTTCTGGCAAGAACAAACTCTGTTGATCTGCTAATTCACTAGACCAATCAAAGAAATACACGTCACTAAATATCAATTCGAAATTTCTGATTTATACAGCTGTCACTTTTTAAGTTGTTGTCTTTTGACATTTCATAATTTCGTAAAAACTACGCCATCACTAAAAGTGGGGTACCGATTTCTCGTCGATTTTTAAAATAAGGCAATCCACAAACAAAATCACACCATGTTTTGCATAAAGGCTTATAATGGGTGATTCACCGTGAGGTTTGATTTTATAATGTAAAAAGAAACGCAAGAATTTGAACGCTAACTCAAACTTTTGGTTATCCAGTCATAAGAACAATTCAAGGCATTTTCTTTTTGAAAATGATAGACCTTCTTTTTCATTTTCACATCACAGGTATTTACATACATAAGTTATTTTTAGGGGAATAAAAATAAACAAAATACGTCAGTCAGCTAAAATTAAAAAAGTGAATTTTTTGAATCTCTTAAATTTGTTTGCTATGGTGTAAAAATAAACTTATCAAATGAAGATATTGTTGACAGCTATGGATTTATCCTTGATGGATCGGCTGTTAAAATATCGGTTCTGTTAAAAAAGTTATATTTGAAATGTCTTTATAAAGTGTTCAGGCTAATGAACACATATTTGCTGACACGTATTAATTTGATTACGTCTCAGGCTTAATCAATGATCACCATCACATTTAATAATTTCTATTTGACGAAAATAGAAAACAAAATGACACGCAACACACACACACACACATACATAAATAGATTATTTAAACCTATTACTAAATTATTCACATAAATGTTTTCTGATGCTCATTACAGTCGACAGCTCCTTGTCAACACTTCGGTCATCTTTTCATTTTTGTCCTTATTTTGTCTTGTTTTTTGTTGTTGTATCTACACTACACACAAACTGTATCTACACTTTTGAAATTATGAAAACATCTCTACCGGAAAATGCGGCTCATATAAATCGATTTTCTCATCAATTCCTCGAAGGGTGATGGATGAAGATAATAATATATAGTATAGACAAAACTAATGATGGTGATTATGTCGATAATGATGATGAAAAGTGTTTTGTAAGTGCAATCAATTACAAGGATGATAAGATAATAACAACGATTATAAATGCTGAAAAAGGGAGGGCGGAAATAATTTTCAAGGACCAAATACGAGTATACACAACAACCACGAGTACATCCGGAATCTATTCATAACGGTTTTGCCGCTTTGAGAATATCATTTTAGTGTATAGTTTGTCTATTGTGTTACTTTACATTGTATTTTTTTGCAAAAAAAAAATATATATATACGTATATACAGACTGAGGTTACTTCATATATCATCAACTGAACAATTTCTTTTTGTTTCGTTATATATATGAACAAACAAAAAAAAAAACAGTAGTTATCTATTATGAAAGTACAATAGATGAATATAAAAGGTCATTGTTAAAACTATCGTATTATATCCTGCAGAGCATAACCGATGATGTTACTTTTCATTTTCAATGACATTTCATTGTATTTCCGTTTTGCAATACATTATGCTTGAATTCATCCATTCATTAAGAGATAAAATCCCTTTTCCTGATGGCAATGATAACTTTTATAATATAATATACATACCTATGTACATACATATGTATATGTTTGTATAAACTTCATGGGCAAAATAGTAATTAAATCGATTTTTATACAAAAGAAAGAATGTGGACAAGTTTATGTGTGCATAATGTATTATACGAATATCGATTTTGAAATGTTTGAGCATTCAATTCAAATGCTTGGATATTTTTTGAAAATTTCAGGAAGTTGACCATATTTACGTTCCTACTTATACGAATACCGTTTGTGAAGGGTTTTGTTCTCAAAAAACGTTACTCCGATTTGTTTTGGCTTTTAAAATTAATGTAGATATGAAAAATTATGGTTAAATTGATTCCCTATATGGAAGAAGCTTTTTCAGAGCAGTGTCTTTTGATGAATGGAATTAAGAGAAAATTTCCCAGAAAAAAAATCAAGTCGCTCTGACTTGTGCTTTATACCTTGCAAAATGTTGTACACCTTCCTAGAACTTTCTGTTCGCATGAACAAGGTCTATCTTCTGTTTTGACAGACTGAAAGTGAACAAATCGCTTGATCCGTTAGCGTTTCATAATTTTGCTGTTTGTGATAAAAAAGGACTTCCAACAGATTTACTATTTCCCATTTAAAGCAGTACTAAAGCGCTTTTTCAAAAGATTTAATATTGGAGCTTTTGTTTTAAAGATTTTTTAAACAAAAACAAAATGTTAAGTACTGTCATTTTGGTCTTTTAGAAAGAATAAATTATTTTCGCTTAGTCCCGACCGACAGTACGAAAACAGATGGTAACCCGCCCGACATTTGTGATGGAATAATGTCAATTGATACGAAAATCACACGAAAGCTATTAGGGTGAAATAGCTTCAACATCGTCTCTAAACATAATTTTTGCTCTATGAACATCGTGAACAGATTTAATTGTTTCAAATTAAATTTCCAAAACTTAGAAGCGTTGTTCTGCCTCTTTACGATTCAAGTTAAGCTGGCAAATCTTATTGAACAGAAAAATGAAAACACAATTTGACTACCTCACAATCAAACCATAGACAAGAACTATTAAAACTTCTCATGCAGATGGAAAAACACCCTTTATCGGATTTTAAAGTATCAACTAGAAATTGCCATCCCAAATAGAGTCCACATCATGTTGGTTTGTTATACATTAAAAGAAGATCCTGAGAAGTATGAATATGCAGCAACCAGTCCTCCAGTTCCCATATAAAGGAAATCGATAATTAAAGTAAGACACACAGAAATCGATGATAGTCGGCTTAGAACATGTTGCTTTCTACATCAATTTGAAGGATCTTCTGAATGTGAATTGTGAAAAGCAAGTGAAACAGCAAGAACAAGACTAACACCTTCTAACATCGACCTTCTTCCTCCACCCAGTATAGAAAAGATTGATATTTTCATAAACAAAAGCTAAGTTATAGAACAACAAGACCGAAATTACAACGGTTCTCATATGCAGCGGAAATTTTGAAACATGGCAAAGAAGCCTACCTATAGCAACGGTTCGATAAGTTGACCATAGGCAAAGTCTTTAAACTGAAACAAATCCTGGAAAACACCAAATAACTATCCAAGTCAAGACTTACAGCCTTATTAGGTTGTCAAAGATCAATTAATTGACAATTGAAATATTTTGTCAATCAATTGATACATCGGTATTATGAACCCGAGTTGATCATTTTTTGATCCATTGTGAACAAAGATCAAAAATCTATTGTGAATAGTGCCTATTTACTTAAGACAGCTGCAAATTTTAGTATGTTTGGGATGGATTGTTGCCTTTTCGTTGACTTTAACTTGTCGTTGATATCTAAAAATACATTAAGGAAGGCTTCTTTCGAAAATCTAAAGTTTTAAATGAATCTAGAAGCGAGCAAAATAAGTTTTTGTAATGTTATTAAAAAAAAAAAAGATCTTTTATCTACATACATAATGTTCAGCCAAATCCATCGGATTTGAAGCATCGCGTAATTTTCTTCGAATCTTTGCTTGCTCCAAAGTATTTTCGTCTTAAATTTCATTTTCACCAAAAAATTGTTCTATAGTAGACATGCTTTTGGCTTTCGCGATCCGTAAAATATTTTATCAACAAGGAATTTGTGATTGACTGAAAATTTGATAATCAACAAACATTTTGACAACCATAATACCAAGACTGTCAATTTAAATCATTCACAATAGATCTAATTTCTGAAGAGCGTTCACAGTTTATCAAAAATTTTGATTTTTGACAACGATAATACCGATTCATTAATTTTATTGATAAATATCAAATATCGTATTGATCTTTGACAACCGTAATAAGGGTGTTACTTTATTATCATCGACTTTGAGACAGCATATTAAAGCTTTAATCATCAAGAGTTTTACAATATGTCGATGGCTAAACTCGGAACCCAAGGATAATTGATCCAGTTACGCACAGAGTGCAATCAGGAAACAACTGACTCGAACTATTCCAAACATGTGGATCTGGGGATTTTAAACTTTTTACTGGGTTTCTGTTAACATTTACTAAGACTTATCACTTGATGATCACCGATTGTACAAAAGATCTAATATCTCGTTTTATTTTGGAAAACTCTAAATTAAAAAGGTTTGAAGACTTTGATTTTTCTCTGTTCTTCGGATACGTATCTCCAAGGCCTCTATTATTATTTGTTGAATGCTTGAATACATCGCTCCCCATATTTTCAAATTTTTCATTATTTGTGAAAAACCCTATCTATTTTCGTATATTGCATGCTTGGGTATACTGTTTAATAAATCTTCAAATATTTAATTTTTGTTTAAAAAATATTACCTTATAGGAATCTGGAGATATTCTACTTGTTATAAGTGATGAAGAGAAACCAAGATCTTCTATTTGGCATGGATATATACCATCGTTTATCCCCAACATGTAAGACTTGAATATCTTACTAAAAACTCTATGAAATGCTTTTGAGATATTTGAATTTTATATTTTCAAAATTCAAGGCCAAAAAAAAATATAGCAATTTCTAAACACCATCAACCAAGTGTGAATCAAACTAAATGCCCCACTCCAGAATGTTTCATTCAATCATGTTGTTTTTGTTTTTTACTAGAAATTAAAATAAATGAAACATTTCAACAATTTTAAAGTACAAAATTTAAATGTAGTTTAGGTACCTACTCAAAACCATTTATCATGCACTCAAAGATTCCATTATAGAAACACCAAATAAACTATAGTCGTCTTCATCATCATCATCTCGTGAATTTTCAAAAAAATAAAAAAAAAAACTTAAGCAATTCCATTTTGAGTCAACTTTTGAAAATATGTATATGTATATAAATAGGTACCTATAACTATATAAAATAAAATACATGTTGAAAATGGGTTGGAGGGCTTTCTGGGGCTATTAAAGAAGAGTAAAGACGAAGAGGAAAAATGTATTTTGTTCATAATTATTGTACAAGACACTCGACAACCACTTAACATACAAAATGTGACGTTCTTTTTTTTTTTTGTGTTCTTAAATTACCATCGCGTTTCTAGTACTGTACAATGTACAGTGTACAGTATACAGTGTACAACATAAAACCCTAAATGACCTTGCTTATTTTCAAAAATGTGGAAATTAGCTGCCACTGAAGCGACAACAACGACGACGAAGGAAGATGATTTGCTTCTGTTTAAGTTGATGGTGTTGATGTTGGTTCTGGTGCTGGTTCTGTTGGTGGTACTGGTACTGGTGCGCGCTAGATGCCGGCGCGGCGCAAGCGGTGGAAATAAGCAACCATCATCATTCTCTTCTGCCCCTCGCTGGCACATATTCTACCTTTGCCTTCTTCTACTAATTGCCACCACCACCCACCTACCTAAAAGCTGAGTGCAGAAGGGTTCTTTTACAGCGCCATTGTCCTTGTTCACCACTCCAGCAAGATGTTTTCTTAAAACGTTGCATAAATCCTACTTTATTTTTCCCTCCAAAGCAGACCTTGTGTTGATATACCTTATACCTTACCTTACCTACCTTACCTACCAACCTACTTAAAAAAATTCTCTTACTTGTGTAGCACATAGACTTACATACATACAAAGCCTTGTATATGTAGTGTAGGTACTTACCTGGAAAATATTCTTATGGCAGAAAATTGTTTTATGAAGATTATTTCGAAAATAATACTCAGTTTTGTGAAAAGTTACAACTTGGGAGATTGTTTGACACATCGTGTTACTTTTTCTTTTTTCTTTTGGTCCTGTCGTAACCACACCGACTGTGGGTTAAATTTTAATGTCTCATCCTTGAATTGTCATGTTAATAAATTCGAATTTAGATTTGACACTAATCCCAGGCACGAAGTAAACTGGAAAATAACATGACATTACTTTTTGAGAAAAAAAAAGTTGGTTCTTAAGAGACCCTTAAAAACATCAGCTGAGACTTAGGTCACAAGCTATTTTATTATTTATTCCATCAAGAGATGAAAGAATTCCCTAAAGATATTATAAAAGTAACTTGCCCGAAAAGACAACCGACAGCATTATCACTAAATTCACCTCTTCATTGAGATTATATTCTTAACATAAGTAAGGCAACTTTGAGAAGGTGCAAAACTGTGTACCTTACCTAATACAGGTAAGATATAGAAATATGTATCTAACTATGAGTATAAATTGAGGTGTTTGTAGGATGTTTATTATGCTTATCTCTAGAGACTATCTTACTTACCTATTAGAAGGAAAGCACAATGACAAGGGTAATCAATACAAAAAAGGATATCAGTGGAATAGTCAAATAAAATTCAAGGATCAAGTTTTTTACTTCAAAAAAAATATTTGTCATTAGCTTTGAGAACTGTGTTTTAGTCCGAGATGGTTTTGGTTCATGAATCATAAAATACCAGGATTACCATTTGGAATTAGGACTATTCCATTTACAAATAAAAAAACAAAGTTAAAGGAGGAAGGAATAATCATATTTTTTTTTACATTTAGGTATTTCTTTTTCAATTTTGTGGAACTAATTACTTAATTTCATATGAAAAGAATTTATTATTCTCTTTTGAAATCCTTCAAGCACAAAAAGAATGCCATAAGCGAAGGGACATAAGACCAATGTGCATCTATTCATATGATTTGAAAAGGGGTTAATATGGTCACGAGGGTGCAAAGAGTGGTAGTGGTAGTGGGTGGGTGGGTGCTAGGATGATGAAAAGTCATATTTTAATACTGAATTCAAAGTTAAATTTTGTGAATGCAGAAATATACTCGGTTTAAAATTAACGCAATTCTCGTGTAAATTTAAATTAAATTAAATTATTTTTTTTTTGTCGAAATTTCCTTATTTAAAAATTTCAAAGGACCTTAGATTTACAGAAGCATAAAGCAAATGATATTTTATTTTCATAATTTTGATTCTTATTAAAAATAATAAAATAGTTTTTTTTCTGGTCCAGTTTACTACAATATTGATAGCGGTACCTATGTAGACAAGATCATTAACTACCTCAAAATTATAGCTGTCAATGGCGAAGTTTCTTTTGAAAACAGAATGACAGTTGGTCTTGTTGTCATTCATCACAAAATCATCTTATCCACCTCTGTCTCAACACTCATAAACTCTCCACTGACATCGAGTTTCAATCTTTCATCCCAATTATGTCAATATTTTGAATCTATTTTTGACAAGTGAGTTTGCAAATTATTTCCAGATTGATATTGAAGCATGACAGTGCATTGCATATTTAAAACTATTTTTGACATCAAATGCATCGGTGAAACAACGTACGTTGTCCATCATCAATCTGTATTTTGAAAACTACTTAAGGGATCAAAACACCAAAATTTGGATCAATCAATTGATGAATTTTTGACGTCATTGTAAAACTTGTTGAATGACAAAGATGCTTGATAATAATTATCCCTTTTCTATAGAATAGCCACTATTTCATACAATTGCTTTTATCGATATTTTTGATCCTTCTTCGGCGCTCTCCAATTCTTACCAATTTTGTTGTTTTGATTTTTTCTCGTTCATGTCTAGAGTCCTGTTAAATAATTTTTCTATTTCTATTAAAAAGGGTATTTCTTATAAACTATAACGCATATTTTGAATATATTTGTAAAATAAACAATCCCTTAGCTATAAATTTTTAAAAGCCAATTTTAAAACAAAATTAGTTGAAGACACTTATTAAGCTTAAGATATTGTAAATATTTATCAACTTAAAATAATAATTGTATCTTTTTCTTATTTTTTTTATAGATGGTGAAATACTTCGTGTTCTAGTAAATAGTTCTGCTCAAATAAAATGTGATGTAGGATCAAGTTTGCCAGATGACAAGGTTCTTCTTGTTGTTTGGTATAAAAATAATCTTCCAATTTATAGGTAAGTTCATATTTGTACTTGAACTAATATTCTTTAAAAGTATTAAATAGGATTGCACTCTGTTTAAATAATATAAAATTGAATTTAAAAAAAAAAATGTTGTTTTTTTTAAATTTAGTTTTGATACAAGAGGTGCTCATGCTGGTACCCCATCACATTGGAGAGATGAGGAAGTACTGGAAGACCGAGCGGTCTTTAGAACGCACAAAGAGCCAGCTGAATTGATAATAAATCCTGTGAAAGTAAGTACATAATGTTAAAGTAGTTCCCAAAACATACATATGTAATGTATATATCTTTTATGTTTTATCGGTAACATACATATGTACATGTATTTTTTTTAGGGATCAAAGTTTTACTCTTTTAATGAAAATGAACAAAGGTACAATCAGCTTATCATACCCTTTAATTAACCATATGAGAAGGATTAGAACTAATTCGAAATCTGATAACTTTTACGTAATAACATCTGTTAGGCTGTGAGAGGCAAGGCTATAAGGCAAGGACTTGATAAGCCTAAAACTTGTACTTTAACTGCTGTTGATGAAATTACATCGAATACTAAATCCCAGTTTGACTTTATCTGGAGCAAAAGGACATTTGTCTCAGTCAGTGGATCGCTCATGTCAAAAGATCTTCGAATACAAATTTATCAAGTTCTTGTATCTTTACTTACTTTATCAGGGTCCTGATTCATGTAGGATCTCTGCCTGAGACACGGTGGCCTTCCATCTCCTGCGATCCCCAGCACTTTGTTTCCAGTCATCCAGACCAAGCGTGCTGGCATCCGTGACCGGAGGTTCTGCTTATCGTCCAGCACTCAGCGCCATATAGCAGGCCTGGCAGTAAAAGAGTTTTGTAGAGCAAAGATTTTCTCTCTCGAGAGAGCATTTGTTTTGCTAAACCGAAGTAGCAGCGGTTTCCTAGGGCAATTCTTCGCCGAATCTCCACTAAGGTGTCTTTGACTCCAAGGTAGATGAACTCCTTAACTACTTCGAAGTTACTGCTATCTATAGTGACGTTGTGTCCAAGCCAAGCCGATGGGATGGATGTGTTTTTGGTTGTTGTTAGCAGGAATTTCGTCTTGTCCTCGGTAACTTCAAGACCAACTTGTCTCGTATTTTCTTCAAATGCCGCAAAGGCCTTAATAACGGCACGTAGGGAACGACCAATGTCTATGTCGTCCGCATACCCCAATAGTTGGATCGATCTGTTGAAGACGGTGCCTTCCGTATTGACTCCTGATCTGCGCATTATCTGATGTTCCAGAACGATATTGAAGAAATCACATTCTAGCTCATCTCCTTGCCGAAAGTTCTTGTATCTATAGAAAGTAAAGTAAACCAGCCCCAGCGGCTAGTCCCGGCACCGTACGGGATAGATAGATAAATGGAAAACCACATCACCGTTTATGAGTGTAACTAACACGACTTTCTATTATAGGCATAACATTGATGACCACAAGTGGAAGAAAGACTTCTCAATGAGTGAAGGTTTATAACTTTTATAATATGTACACAAATCAGTTCAATAATTCTCTTTGCAAAAAAACTCGAATTTTAGAACCCAAAAAAAGGTATAGGAATATTGTCTTCTACAAGCTCTTAATCTACTTCAATGTTCAAGGCAGGTAACTAACACTAACTAGGACTGTTGTTATACTTTGTACTTTTCGTTTGATTGTCATTCGTAATTTTTAACTTCAGATTGGTCATGGAGTTCTCCCCACTGAATAAAAAGCCTTTACAGAGCATATTTGACCATCATACCAAACCAGCTTAGACCAGCTTTGCCGTTTGGCCTCTTATATAGCAAAAGCAAAAGGGCTAATTTTTTGCATTCGGTGCCTCTGGCCTCGAATTTTCGAGAAAGGCCTTTATTAGGATTTATTTTTTTTATGCTACTAAATTTATCTAATAATAAAATATTATTTATTTCATTTCAGAAAAAGGATGCAGGGAATTTCCGATGTAGAGTAGACTTTAAGTTATCACAAACTAGAAATAGCAATGTCAATTTAGAAGTTGTTGGTAAGTAAAGTCCATAAATACAACAAATTCCTTTAAATCATAATATACGAAATTACACAATTAAAATTTTTAACAATAAATTAAAACGTTTAACAATAAATCAAGTGACCGTAGATGCAATTTGTATTTGTATTTGTATTTTATTTTTTATTGTATATATACAATACATTTATTATAAATTTTTTTCCTGCTTAAAATTCCACAAAACTAATCGTTTAACCATTTTGTTAACGCTTAAATTAAAATGTATACATTCCATTTTTTAACGAGCAACTTCAACTCATTCTAAGCCCATTAAAAATATGTTCAATTAATTTTCAACCCCAATATAAGTCTATTAAAAAAACACGAGAAATTCAGATAAAAGTTAAAGCCGGGATTTAAAACACAATCCATTGTCTATACAAACTTTTTAAATATTTGTGGCAATTCGAACTGATGACTGAGTTAAATAATATTAAAAAAAATACACATTTAAAACAATGCAAATAAATCTATCAAAACATTTCATTTCAATTACAGGTTTAAATGTATTTATGTATCATATGTATTAATATATGAATGTATGTGTGATGAGTCCGAAGGATAAGTGCTCTTTTTTTTGCGAAATATCCGTTTTTAATTAATGAACTCACACCTAACACATAACATAAAGTCCTTTAGAGAACTAAGCATGAATCTTAATTTCCTACATATTGCAACCTTGGTTTTTCTAGGCGTGTTTTATTCACTGCTAGGCAGCTAGTGCAGTAAACTTCCCTTGGGTTAAAAACAACAATTTGATTGCTGGCGAAAAAGAAGCCAGCAAAAATAATGGCAGCTGTGTTGGCGATTTATGTAAAGTGAGTTTGATCGTTTTGTTCACATGAATTGCACTAGCTATGCAGCAGTGAATAAAACACAACTCGTCACTACAAAGTCCTTTTTTAACTACAGTTAGGTATCGAGTACCTACAGCAGTGAGCGACACTGACAAGTAGAATATGTTCGCTTTTAAAAAAATATACTTATGAATAAAGTTTTCAAGTTTAACCGACGCGTCGCGACGCACGTGACGACGACGACGTTAAAAAAACCTGTCAATTATGAATCTAATGTGTTATCTCAAATATCATTCGAAATCAGCACCTCTATGAGTCAAGAGAATAAGAAAATAGAAGCGTAGTTCATACTATTCAATATCTTGAATTTTTTTTTAATAAAATAAAACTACAGTTATACGAATAAATGTGCTTAAACTTGAACAAAATTATTTTTACCCTATTTAATATTACAAAGTGTCAATTCATAACAAAATGGCTGATAAGAGTTCCTCTGAAGAATATGGAAGTTAGCCAAAACTAGAGAACATAATTAGCAATGTTTTTTTTTGGTAACTGAATACGCTGCATCGTAACATTTTTCACGGAATACAACAACAACATATTACAGAACAAACATTTTTGAATGAAAATATTTAAAACATACTCGTAGATGTAATTATTTCATTGTTAAACTCACTAACTTTATTTGTCAGAAAATGACATACGTCTATTGTATGTCTTCAATAACTTAAAAAATTCCATCTTTAAAGTTTTGAAAAGGCTGTGAATCATTGGCATCAACCATATTTTTAACGTGGTCAAAAAAAAGTGTACCTATACTTCACAAACTTGTCCCAAAAGCTTAAATTTTTGCACCAGTTTTAAGAGGGTGATGCTTTGCTACAAATTTCTTACCGTTTTTAAGTGAATTCGGACAATTTCAGTGGTTTGTTGAAGCATGTGTCGTTTTATTTTAACAATGGCGTAGTTTTTACTTGTGAAATGTCAAAGGATAAGAGCTTTAAATATGGTGCCAGTTTCAGGAATATTCAAATTAAAATCTAGAACTTCAAATATCTACCCTTTATTTCTTAGAATTTTTTATCGCGCGGAAACTATTGACACAAATATTTTAACATCACTTTAGAAAGGGGATTTTTTTTTATAAATATTATTCATTGTTTCAAAAATGTTTCATAGATGACGAGAGTCCATAGTAAGTTATAAATCTCTCCTGACTGATTCACTCCAAGCCACACACACATTTCCTAGGTTGTTTCGTATTCGTGCAGATCCTTGTACCAAATATACCTACACATATTTATTTCCCTTTTGATTTTAATACTTCCGTAACAGTTATTTCGACACAATTTTTGTGTTACGAGCAATATTTTGTGTCGTGTTTTGTTGTTACTTTAACTTTTACTTTTTTTCGAGAATTCTGATGGAATTTTTCAATTTAAAAGTTTTTAGAAACATTTCTAAATACGGAGAAAAAAAAAGCAAAACTTTATATTTTACCTATACTTACATACCTACATACATACACCAACAGAAAAATAAATAAATACATACATAAGTATGCAAACAAATATGGATTGCATGATTATTTTTAAATGTTTTTCTAGCCGCGGAGCCGTGTGGTTTGGGAGTTGGAATTCGAATTCGAGACTGTGGGAAAGAAAAGCCCCTAAAAACTCCCCCGAAATAAAAACCCTATAGAATCATGGAATATATATTCCAATTTCATGTTTGCCCCCAGAGATTGGGTTTTACAATCGAAATATTGTCCAAAAAGTTTTTTGTTGACTTGACTGAAGGGTAGAGAAACATTTATATTTTTCAAAACAATATTTATTTTTCTTGTGCTCCTCTGAATGTGTATAACATGGAAATTGTTTTTAATTTAAATTTTTGTTTTGTTTTGTTTTGTTTTTTTTTTTTTTTTTGTTTATTGTGTTTACCTTTTTTCATGTTTTAGAATATAAATGCGAATAAAGAATTTTGTTTTTCTTTTAAACAGTTCCACCACAACAACCGAATATTTTCAACGAACGCCGAGTACGAATTGATTCGAGAGCGGGACCATACGAAGAGGGCGGTAGCCTGGAAGTAACCTGTGTTGTATATGGAGGTACGTTAGAAGAACATATTTTTATTACATTTTTTTATGTAGGGCAACTCATATAACAGTGAATAAAAACACAACCAAATTTTATATTGGTTTTGTCATGAATTATCAGAAGTAAATTGAGGGCTTATACAATTGAAAACCATCCGGGAAACTAAATTGAATTTGCATGCTTATTTCATTATGGAGGCTTCTAATTTTGAATAAATCAATGGATCCGAACTTTAGTGGAAATTCAGGAGTAAAAACCGGATATGTTAAATGTTGCTTACTAATTCATATTTAATATTTTTATGAGTTTTGAAAAATTTATAATTGGTATATCGGATTTCACACGGCCTATACGTCGCTTTGTGAAGATCGAGTTGCAAAGACAATCAATACGAGTAGGTATGTTCTTCTGCCACAAGAAATTAAAACTAAAAATATAATTTACGCAGAAGTGGTTTTAAAAGAACTTAATCTTAATTGCGATTATAATAACTCAAATTGAAGCGGACGAAGTCGCGGGCAACAGCTAATATAATTGGATTCATTATATTGTTTAAATTGTTGTTCTATAATCTAAAAACTCATAAATTTAAAGAGAAAATAGAAATACATTCAGGTCAAAACTTTTATCATTCATATCTTATTATAAATGACAAAAAATGTAAATGGAATCAAAGCAACTTTACCACATATAATAATCAATAAAAATATTGGGAAAAAACTCCAAGAGAATAAAACTTTTTTGAACCATATTCAATCATTTTAAAATGTCATTTAAAAAAAGTGCATAAATTATAGTCTGAAAAACATATGTAGCTCTAGAAAACACTATAAAATGAAAAAAAAAAAAAGTTACGATTTTTGTAAAAATCAAATTTATGACAAAAACAATAAAGGGTCACCTGGTTTTTAGGTTTTATTAGACTTGGTACTTATATTCGTTTTCAAAATTATGTATTTCAATTATGTAATTGGTTTTCTTTCTTCGTTGATTTTGTTTGGACACTATTTTTTGGTCATAGATCTTGGTCAATTTGTCATAAAAAAAATGTTCCATCGAACAATTTCAAAGGATGAAGTTTTTATTTATCAAATGAATAATTCCATCAATTTTAGAAATATTTATGCAAATTAATCTTTTTTTTTCGAAAACCAAACTATGTAAAGTATCAAAACGAAACGAAATTAAATGATGTTATCAGTTTTTAAAATAGGCACATCATTTTTACACACTTAATAATTTTGAAATTGTTTATTTATTGACTTTTGCATTTAGTTAAGAAATCTTGAAATTTATTTATGTACTATGTCATATGTATCTACATAAGATAATGAATTTACGCAGAAACAAGTTTCGAATTTTTGGGTCCATATTTCAATTAAATAGGAAGCCACAATTTTTACCTGAGTCGGCGTCAGCTAAGATGAAAAGTTATTATTACATTTTTATGATCAATTTAGATGATATGAATAAAATAAGCTCCCCATCTGCATAAGGTTATTCAACTGAATTTTAATTTAATTGAAAAATTTCCAATAAGAATTGTGAAGAAAATGGTTACTATAGTGAAATTAATCAAATAAAAAAATTTAATAAAAAACAGAATTTTTAAGCCATTGGTAACTCTTTTTGAGTAACTTTAGAAACGCCATTTCGGCTGGAGTCTCTACTTACGTATTTTTTTGCATGAAGAAATTTGGAAAAAATGTACATATGTAATATTGTGTTGGACATTTTTTCGAAATAAACCGTAAAAACAAAAAATTTAATTCTTCACCTTTTCTCTCTAAACGAAGTTTGGAATTGATAGTGATGCAAAAAGAGCAGTTCCAGTTATGATATTTGCCCAAAAAGGATTGGAACATGTAAGAGTGTAGTGCCTAAGTAACGACACTCTATTTAAAAATCTCCTGTCAAAAATTTTAAGGACGAGTTGCAAAAAGAAATGACAAGTAAAACGAAAATTAACATTAGGTAATACTATTTTTCCGTCCAGTTGGTCTCTGGAGGATCGAGAACTTCTCATTTATAAATATTTGGCCCTAGAACCAATCTTTCCATTGCTGTCAACGTAAACGTCACTATCATTTCGATATTTTTACTTCAGTGTTGCCAGTGTTCATAGATTTTTAAAATTGTGTATTTTCGATTTATAGTAAAGAAAGTAAATGAAAAGGTCAGAAAGAATGTTGCTTTACATCTCAAGAGTGTTGGAAAAAGTATCATTATTTGGTAAAAAACCAAACCCAAGTAGCAGTTAGGTACATATTTTGAGAATCTTCTATCACAAATTTTTCGATTTTAAAGCACCCTTTCAATACAACAATACCTTCCCTATACTAAAGCGATCGAAATTTAATTAAAAAAAATACCACCATAAAAAATAAAAAGTATAGTACTTTTCATCATTGTCAATGCGTTTTAAATTACAAACTGACACATCAATTTTGCAGTCAAATCCCCCACTGCTGCTGTCATTTTAGCAAAATAATTATGATTTAGGACTCTCCAATCGATTGCATATGTATGTAGTTTCCTGAATGGTTCTAACCGAATTGAATTAATAGTATTTGTCAACCGTGTCGTATACATACTGTATTATAAAATATAGATACATATGTATGTATGCAGATACAATAATCAGATCGATTCAGGGACGAATGCTCATAACGCAACGTGGGTATGTGTGTAGCCTGTACGCCCCGAGGAATTCACATGGTCACACTGCAATTAATTGACAGCACCTACATTAATACGTGAACATGCATTTGTCGAAAAAGCAAACCAAATGCATAGACATTTTGACATAAAATTGTCTTATTTAATTCACTAAATTAAATGATATAAAAGTGACATTTAAATGACATGCACTGTACAATACAGTATATTTCTTTCATTACACTAAAGGATGAAACACAATTTGAACAAAAAGTAAGTACATACTCATCATAGACGAGTGAGTAAGTACTCGTACTAGCTTGCTGTTTCACTGTTCAGTTCACGTTCTCGTTCTCGTCCGACAGGATATAAATTACAAAATTTCATTGCAACTGACTTCCTTATGGCCTATCAAAGTAATTGCAATAGCATTTGGGGCGCACTTTTGGTGCTTCTATTATAATACAATGAAGAAGTTTTACAACCTGCCAACCGAACAGTTTAAAGTTCTATGTATACAGATGCATCGTACCTATGTTTGTATGTCTAACAGATGGCTGTGTGTCTGGATGTGTATAAAAGTGTTCCAGGAGAGGTAAGGTCTTGATGGTGGATGATGATGATGGCAAATGTTTCTTTGTGAAAATACTTAGTCGTAAAATGCAAAAAAAAAGTCCATATAAAAGTTGAAAAATTCGTTTAGTGTTATTACATTCTGCACGCTATTTTGGGCAATGACTTCTGGGCCGTGAAGTTGCTTCCGACGACAACGACGGATGACGATGAAAAACGATCTGATGGCGGTGATGGATATAAAGCAAAATGACGGACTATGGACTGGTTTAAGGTTTTTTCTAGAAAAAATATAGTAACAATTTATTTTTCAAAAATAATTTTTCAAGTCACTCGAAATAAAATATCATAAACAATTTTAGTATAGTATCTTCATGTCTCGTTACAGACTTACGAGACCAAACCGAGACTTTTTATTTATTATTTTCTTGAATTCCCACCCACACTCTTTCGTACTACTTCAATACTGACATTGTAAAGCCTTGTATTTTGACAACAACTGCAACAAACCGCAGTCTTACGGTTAATTGAACAATTGATCTCCTCACAGTTTCACAGTTTGCGGAATTGAATCATTTTGTCAACTATATTTTTTTAACCATGGCTGCCATTTCATCATCTTTTAAATAAGAACAAACCTTAAGTCTCGTATAATAATCTATTTATAATAATTCCAATTTTTTAGCATCTGTCAAATTGTTGCTTTTTCACTGAATTGCCAACATTTCATTACTAAATGAAGACAAATATTAAAATGAGTTCAACCTTTATGATAAATTTAAAATTCGTCTATTTGATATTACAAAATAAGTTTTGTTTAACAATATCGTTCAATATGCCCCACAGTACGCCAAAATGCTGCATCGCCACCACACCGCGCCGTAAAGGGCCTAAAAAAAGGTAAACAAGAGTGCTCTTTGATATTGTATGAAAAAAAAAAACAAACATAACATTTCATGCAATAATATTTTTGAAGAGAATTATTACGTGTTCGGTGATGCTTCTCAAAGGTTTTCTAAAGTGGCTTAGGTTTCTTCTGAGTGGTTTTCAAATGCACCAAGTTCTAAAGAAAATTTATCGTGTATATAAATTGAACACACAAAAGATCCCCAAAATGAAATTTATGCCACTATACACAAAGGAAAAATTAAACGTTTGACGAAATCGACTTTATGCACATTACATATGCATATATGTACTCAACTCATGCAATACTTGGCTTTGACATTATTTTGGCTTTTAAATAGCTCGGTGTTTAATATAAGAAATTAATAATTTTCAAGACATTTACAAAAGACTTGCTGTTGCTCATGACTTCGTCAGCAATTTCAGTTAGTATTAGTATCGCAATTAAGATTAAGTTTAAAAAAAAATTATTTTAAAGTAGATACTTCTGTGTTAATTATATTATTATAGTTTTATTTTCTTGTTGCAGAGGACCAAACTGATTTTCTCCTCAACCCAATCTTGACAACCAGACGTATAGTTGACCGTGTGAAATCTGTTTAAATATTTGCCCCTGAGAATTTTTAATTGTTACGGTAAAAGATAATTTAACGGCAAATTTAATTCTTCTAAAATTAAAAGATTAATCATTTGAAATCATTGAGATGCCAGATATAAGTACTGTCAAAACTTGTCGGGTTCGGTTTCATAAATACTCACTTGATGGAATTTGGAGGAAGGCCACTGATTTAAGGAATTAAGAAACTCCTGGACCGCATTTTCTTGATCCATTACATTTAAAATAGATGAGTGGGTAACTATATCTCCTGGAAGTTTAGCTAAAATTAGGTTGTTAATTTCGTCAACGCTATACTGTTTCTTGCCGGCAAAATTGCCCTTTGACACATCCATTGATAATTATAATCTTTGATTTCTAGTTCTTTCTCCTAAATCGTGTCAATTTTACTTTCAAAATGAGGTATTACTTTCCCGTCTCCTATTAAAAGTATCTAATTTTTAAGAAAAATGTATAGCATATAGAATACTTTTAATCCCGGTAAAGTGTATAGTTATCGAGGGGATACATTTTTTTTATTTTTCCAATCCCACCAGAATGACTGAACGGATCTGGATGAATTAATATTATTTAATGTTGATAAAACTCTCTGCAGGTAATTGGCAATGATACATTAATTTCGACCATAAATAAGGTTAAAGTGGGTCAATTTTAAAAGATAGACTAGACTATCACAGACATTTTTTAGATCAATTAATGAGAAATAATTCTTTCATACATATTTTTTGGGTAACTTGAACAGTTAACGCAGCGCACGCAACGGAAGCCCTCAAATATGAATAAATTTGCCCGTTTTTGAAATAATTTCCACTGATTCTGCGCTCCTATTGGTCGCAGCGTAATTTTATATAACTTACTCGTATAGCCTTCCTCGACAAATGTTCTATCCAACACAAAAAAAATACATATTTCACGAAACCGACGCTTTTGAATACGGGCAGTGGCGTGACCAAAATTATTTGGAACTCAGGAAAATTTAAACCTGTGTATCACAAGGAAGTGTGCTATGACTAACTTTGTGTCTGTTACATATATGCTAGGAATATTTGAGTGGATATCAACGCTGTTATGACCACATTTGCGAATGGAACTGCAAGATTAGTGTCAGAAAAATAAAGTCGATAAAGTAGTTGATCAGTTGAGAAAATTGAGTCCTAGCTTCATGTTGTTCTTTTAGAAAGAGTAACAACTTCCACTTAAGAAATATTTTATTGGATTCGAGAACTCGATTTCCAAAAATAAATTTAAAATTTAACTGTAAAAAGTCTCTTCTCGTCACAATAGAATTGGCTGACAAAAATTCTTTGAATTGAACGTTATGATTTTATGAACATATAATTTTATTCCATTTGGTGTTTTCGACATTTTTTTTTTTGAAAATATTTTAATTGTCAAACTTCTATGCTGCTGCAGCCAGGTATCATATACTGACCCGAAATCTGGGTACTTTATTTAGTAAAAGGCACTCCAACCGTTTAACCGCTTTTGAGAGAAAGACTTCCAGAAAATTCTCGACAACGTGAGGAAGGATGATATCGGAGACGGTACACTCAAGAACTTAATGCAATCTTCTCCGGTGGCCAGATCACCTACCTCTAATGAGCGAAGATGCACTATCTCGGAAAGTTCTTTGTAGTACATTTTATGGTAGGTGACACCATTACCAGCATACCGATACCATTCTTACGCTGCTGGAATATAAATTTTCAATTATCATATTAAACGCCCAATAAATGAATATAATAATGTCCTGACACAAGATCAAGTAACATTTGTCATTATTTGATAATAATCAATTTTTTGAACACAATTTTAATCGATTTGACATTGCTTTTGAACTTTATTGCATTTTAATTTTAATTTGTTTGCGTTACATACCATTTTTTTTTTAGTAAATGTTGAATAAAGTCAAAAAAGTTTATAACACTTAAAATTTCCTCAGATACAAAAAGCTAATAAAAATTTATTTAATCACATTGAACATATATATAAAAATACATATGTATGTGTGTAAAGTATCATAATGGGACTAAAACTTTAGCCCTTCAAACTCTAAACACAGATACACATACAATAATTCCTAGAATAGGTACTTACTGTTATATGTTTTGTTAATTAAACTTCACACTTAAAAATTAAAATTAAACCACGCACATGTCAGCTTTTTTGTTCATTTACTCTTAAACTACTAAAGTGTTATAATTTTAGCTTTCAAATTATATACACCTCTATTATGATAATTACGTAGCTTAGTTGTACCTAACATATTATGAAATGCGTTTTCTAAAAGTCTTCTCACTTAGGCTTACCTCGTTTCTGTATAATTACTTCCTTACTTTTAATTTCCAAAGGCAAATTACTTACTATTATTTATGTATTGTATATATGTAGATACGGCTTAACAAGTACATACATAGAAACTATATGAAAGTAGTTTATAAAAATGTTCAGGTGTTACATTTAACCCATGCATTAGCATAAAGCACTGATAATAATGGAACGTGTGATAAAGTGGAATGCGTTAATAGGTCATCTAGCTTTTAAAATCTATGTTTCAAAGTTGGTTAATGCTGATGAAGTGATGACAGTTACAAAGCCTTCTGTTTTTAATATCTTTAAAAGACATAATATTCCCATAATCTATTTCAAGAGAATGTAATCCAATTTGTAAAAAACTTAACTAGATTAACTTTAATGTAGAAGCACAAAAAATAAGATCATTAGTTCAAAGAAATTCAATATAATATTTACGTTAACTTCAAGTATTAACTTTTTTAAATTGGCTTCTTTCTAACTAGCGGACTCAACAAACTTCGTCTATAGTGATAATAATCAGTCTTATTACAAAAAAAATTGCCCATCAGAGTTTTTCCATGTTGGGAACATTGTTGTCGGGAATAATTTTTCCAAAAAGGGCCGAGAGAATTATTTGATTAGAATCGAAATCAGTTGGGAGTGATAGTATTAGTAGAGTGATAAGCCTTTACCAAAAAATTAATTCCACAGATTTCCGATGATTTGCCTTGCGATTCATTTAATGTCATCACAAAAGCCAGTCGACTGGGGAACTGAATCCACTTTAATTTTAATGGAAGGTGTGATAAAAATTTTAGTTTGAACAACTTTACATTGTTTCGGATAGTTCAGATCACAAAACATGATTATGATCGATCCCACCTTCAGCTGTCAATAATGCAGATGACTTCCTGGCAAGTTCTAAAATTCTCCAGCAATTTAACTTTATATAATGAAATTCAAGCTATCAACATCCTTATACTTAACTGTTAGTATTGACCGTTGTCTAATTCAATCGAATTTTTACAGTTTTGTGCTTTACCGGTGAACACTGTGGTAGTGTGGTGATGAGTTCCTTTTTCAAGGATTTGAACTTGCGAAAATTTATCGGGAGTATTTAAGTATTGGAATAGAATATATTAGATGGTCATGTATACATCCCGGAGCAAAAAAAAAAGTTTCA
Source organism: Scaeva pyrastri (assembly GCA_905146935.1). Lineage (NCBI taxonomy): Eukaryota > Metazoa > Arthropoda > Insecta > Diptera > Syrphidae > Scaeva > Scaeva pyrastri. Next base: position 81,025,089 of record LR989927.1, read on the forward strand.
GCTTGAGTACAAAAGCAGCCAGCAACCAGATACTGAAAAAGTACAGAATTACAGATAGGCCACTATTGCACTCACGGCCTCATTTCATGCTTAGGTCTCTTAAACTATGTTCTGTTGAATTTTCTTTCTTCTATGTTATTATTTTGACGCAAAGCATTTTATGCTAAAAATGTAAACCCTGCTACCCTAGTTCCTTTGCGCATTCCCACCTTAACTTTTTTTGTTACCAATATGCAGCTCCAGATTCTTTAATCTGGATGAAAGAATCATGTACACACTTAATCCCGTTCAGTTCTTCTGATGATTTCGACATATTACTCTTAAGTGACGATGGTTCTTCCTGTTGAGGAAGCAATAAAAAAAGTACATTCCAAAAGTAACCATACAAAAAATCACCAAATTCTGATATTTTCAACAATTTCTATTTTCCAGAAAACCAATACATATAAAGATACATTTTTGAATTGGAAATTTTTGTTCCCGTAAAAAGTAAATGATAGATAAATTAAAAAATGTGTCGATCATCCCAATTTTTATTCCGGAACTAGTGATGTAATAAAATGCTGTGCATGTTGTCTTGTCTGACTACTAAACAAGGAACCTGGTCTAGCTCCATCTCGAACTATAGGCTTCCTTGGTGCTTCTAGTTATAGTTTAGGTGCAGTGACATTCTCATTCAGTTTTCTTCACTAAAGATAAAAGGAACCTACACAATCATGTTAACTGCATTATTTATTTGTGTCTTCCTACCTGCCCAACACGTCCAAAGTAACAGCACAACAAAACCCATAGGAAATTCTCTAGTTTTTTGTTTCTGTTTTTTGTTAAAGGGTTAAAGACCTCTCTATTCGATAAGTACACTCCTCTTTCACATCGGATTTAAACAAAAGACAAGGAAAAACCTAACACCCACAACATATCGTATATACTATACATATACCGTATTGCAACCAACTACCATACACAGAATATTGTTCACACAATGTTAATGTTTTGTGGACATAACAAAGCTGACTAACAACAGTACAGTGACAAGGAGCACAAAAGTCAAGAAAACTTTTTCCCATTCCACCCTTAGAAAACAACTAACAACTTCATACTCGTACCTAGAGCTGCATCGAGTCCCTATTTTTTGTCATCACATCATGCTATTGCAACTATAATGGTGGAAAACCCAATTAAATCTCAAAAGTACTCCTTAATGACTGTTTTCTTGTTCCAGAGTTCTTTTTTGTGTGATCATTGTTCTCTATGCTTTAGCCTTTAGACCAATCTACTCTAACTACTATCCCTTTGTTGTTGCATGTTTGTGTTGGATCCCTGTGTAGGTACTTAAAGTTCTTATACTATGTTTTTTGAACCCGAGTATATTGTGTATAACTGTGAAAGAAATGAAAACCTATTTTGAAAACCTCATGGGAGTTCTTGTCGCCTAATGGAAAAATAAAACAAAAACAAAAACAACAACAACATCGACCACATAGACCAAGTCTAAATGTTGCCGTGCCGTTTGCAATAAAATCAATGATGTTAAAACAAATGCAGCCGTAGCAGACAAAAAGGTGCTCCAATTAAACAATAAACATGTCACACATTTCCGTGAGAGTTGATGGCCGCAAATGGTTCAGTCTAAGAAAGAGGAAGGAAGTTGAATTTTAATAGTTTTGATGAGTTTTTTTTGTGTATAAGGAGGAGCAGGAGTTAACTGCGCATTATATAAAAACAAAATGATAAATTTTTGAGTTTACATAAATAACTGAAATTTAACTTGATTAGGCCTTACAGTAACATCAAGTTAGCACCTGTTCTTTCTTATTTGATTAAACATACATATGTATATGTACATATATATAACTTAAGTCAAGTTTGTTTCAATATTAAATATGTGCGACTAAACAAATATATCAATAAGGCTACTGTGTCAAACAATTATAATAAGTACACTGTGGCGTATGAGTACTTTTATTAACTTCCCATAGAGATTTATTGTAGGTGAGAGATGTCTGTGTGTGCGTGTTAACGTATACGTTCGTACGTTCGAGATACCTTTGTTCGTTAACAATTTCTCAAGAATGGGTAAAGATATAGACTGTAATAAATTTTTTTCGACAGGTTATAACCTCAAAAGATGAAGAAAAGACTTTCACTATATTAGTTTTAAAAATTTTGGTTGGTTGGTTATAAATTTTGGAAAAAGTTTAACATACCGTTATTTTTTTAAGATAAAAAAAACTATGGAAAGAAAATTAAACTTAGCAATTTTATATTCTTTAAGATAAAGTTAAATATTTATTAAAATTAGCATTCAATATAAAAAAGGTCTTAAATTGGTTTTGGCAACATTCAAGTGAATCAAAATGAATTCGATTCTCATAAAATTGCAGAAAAGAACTGTATAAAATATCTTACAATCTATAACCACTTTAAACAATACAAACTCCACACGTTCATTCATTCATCTATGTAAATACGATATAGGTAGTCTAAATTTTCTGAATAATTAATTCAACGACCGCTTTTTGCTATTCAAATAATAAGAACTTCATAAGCAATAGCTGATTATTATCAAACTATATCTAAATTATATACATACTTTCAAATGTATGCATATATGTAGGAGTAAAATATTACCGACATTGATTAATTTTATGTAATTATTCTCTTTCAGGTATTCCTGCGCCCACAGTAACATGGCTTATGAATGGTCAAATGCAAAATGGAATAACTGATTTCTCATACGATGGAACTGTCAATAGTAAATTGGTTGTCCGAAATCTGTCACGAATACATCAGCATGCTATTTACACATGCCAAGCTAGCAATTTCCATAAAAAATACGTATCCACCAATATCACCATTGAGCTGTACTGTAAGTTAAATTTAATTTAAATTCCATTTAGTTAATTCTTTTTAATTTTAATTTTCACAATTTGAGGTTAGTGAAACGTCATTTTTTATATTATCCAACGATAAAGTCAAAATAAAAAAAAAATTCTGTGAATATCAAATTCCACGAAAGTTCTTAATAAATGAGATTATTATTTTTTTTTAATTTTCATCAGGTAATCGATGTCTGTTACGAACAAACGAAATAAATTACATATTTTATAACTTATTTACCGTAGCTTTTGATTCTAGATACCTTAGTTTTTTTTTTTTTTTTTGGGAATTTATTTTTAGAAATCTCGATTAATGGGAAATGAAAAAAGTTTCATGATGAGTTATCAAAAATTAAGTTGACAAAAATATTATTGTTTACACTGTAATTGGACTCCAATCAATTTTGTTTCAATATTTAAATGAAAAAAAAAAATGGACAAATTCCTTAGAAATAAAACCGAAGTATGTAATTATTATTTTTATATAACAATGAAAGATATTTATATGAAAAAATTGCTGACGTAGTTAATGAAAATATACTCAATTTTCGCTAAAAATAGCTTCAAGTCTAAGTTTGTATTTTTATTTCATAAATTTTTTGAATTAATTTATTTAATATGTAGTAAATTGCATATTTTTAAAAATGTCAACAATTCATTGAAGAAAACAAACAAATATTAGAGTGGATACGGTCTCTGTCGATCAACAATACAACTTCATGAATAAAATTCTTGAAAAAAAAATTGTTTTAAATTAACAGAAAACTTTATCAAATTTATTAAAAAATGCTGAGAATTTTGCAGTCAGTTTTTTGAAAAACCAAAACAACTTTGGGTGAACTTCGGGAAGCAACTTTTCGGTCAGAAATAGTGAAAAGTTAATGATGTGAAGAATCAAGACCGTTTGCATTGCCCGTAGTTTACAAAAGAACCGTGGTTTGTCGATCATTGAAATCAGGCAATCCACAAACGACATTTCAAAGTATGTTGTGTAAGGACTAAGGTTCAAAGGCTTTTTATTTATAAGTTCAGTTAACGCTGATGGGTCTTTGCAATGCATCAAAACGACCTGGATTTTCATTGAAATATTATCTATGTATTTTGAACAAGACAAGAAAAGTTTTCTGATCGTGTTATTTCTCAAAGAAGTAATAACCACTGAGCACAGAAATCTTGTGACCTTTAAATTTTTTCTTTGGGGCTACGTGAAAAATTCGTTAGAGGCCAATAGTCCACAACTTACTCAAAATTTTACAGCTGCAAATGTGTGCAACGAAATTTGACGATTTTGAGTTGGGAATACAGAAAGAATCGTCAAACAAAACCCTGTTTAACACGCTTATTAGTTTCAGCTGTATGTATAACGTACGTACATATGTATGTATGTTTGTAATCGACTCTTTTAGACCAGATTTTGGCCCACTTCAAATGAACCGATTTAATTAAAAATTTGTACACAGATCAAGAACTGGTGACAATACAATACAGAATTCCATAAGTTTATTTCATTATCCTTATCACACAGTTTCTGGGTATACCTGTTTCCCAGGTCTCACTTAGCTTACTGGGTCTGCCTGGGATGAAGAATTTCCGGACTGAAACCGGTTTCAGTCCTTAATCCAAGAACACACGAGATCATTTCAGTAGCGGCGAAAAAATGTATATGTGAACTTGTTTCTTATGTGTTAGTATTTCTATCGCGATTTTGCAGAACCAAAACTGTAAACTGTTGAATATGTGTTAGTTTCATCTACAAAATTTTGGATTGAAATTTCAGTCCATTTCATACTGCACACTTCGCTTTCCTTTCTCACAAAACCGGTTTCAGTCCGGACTGAAAAGCCTCGTGTGTACACTGTGCACACCCAGTATCAATAAACTACGAGTGGGCTTACATGAAATCTGTTTTGACCAGAGACGCCCGAAGGACGGATTCTCATAACTTGGTTTGTTGAAATCCCACCCATGACTGAACATTTTATTTTTAAATAAAAGTACTAGAACTTAAAAAAAAAATGTACAACAAGTCGGACTAAAAAGTGAAAAAAAATATATGTACATATTTAAAAAAAGACTAAAAGATACATTAAACAAAAAAAATATTAAATTATTTTAAAATTACACTTAAAACAATAATAAACCAAAAATACTATAGTGTTATTGTGAAAAAAAGCGTGGGTTGCTCGATATATGGAAAATATGGAACAAATTTTTTTTTTCAAGTAATGACATGGTTCTGCAACCATTTTCCTAGCAACTATTCAACTGAAATTGTTTTTAGTTGTTAATGACATACCGTAATTTAAAATGAAATAAACTCCCTTTGATTTATTTAAGAAGTCTAAATAAATTTTTTAAACTAATAAAGTTAATAACAAACAAATTGTTGATCGTTTTAAACTGTCAAACTAACAATGTGATATGTGTGGGATTAAATTGACACAATTCTTTTGTTTAGTTGAATTATAGGACACAAATTTGTACCTTTTAACAAAAGTAGAAGTAAACCAATTTTATCGACTATGTATATGGTATTAAATTATTAATAAATATTTTTATTTTATAAAAACCATCTCTGAAAATGTAATCTACTTGTTGAAAGTAATTTTCGAGATGTAAGGAACGAAACTGAGGTCACGAAACTGCTAAAATTCTATCGAAATTCAAGATTAAATTTGGATTTTCAATCTAATTTAAAATTTCTTGAAAGAGAACAATAAATGCGAAGTCTTCAAAAGCACATAGAAGAACTTAATTTTGTGGTTTGACAACTCTGTGTAGATGACAAAATTCCATTTATTTAATACTTTTTTGCTAAAAAATTAAGAAATCAAAAGTTTCTTACAATATTTTTTTTAACAGTCACATATGTACATAGAAGCTTATTGTTTGTTTGAAGAGTATTGAAATTAATTCAATAATAAAAAATTATAAAATTCAATAGTTAATATTAAAATCAAATAAGGTCCTGTCCTGATGCATATCAATCTCTGCTTTATGTTAATGCACAATTTAAATTAAGTCGTTGTAATCGAATTTTTGAAATAACAAAACACGAATTTCAAATTGGATTTTCAAATAATTGTATTTGTATTAAAATGTTGGTACATTTATTCGCACATGACTTCTATCTTTGTATATAGCTACATATATGTATACGAGTTTGTACTCTCATTCAATCCACATTCACTATAAAACCAATTGATTAGATTTTTGTGGCAAAGCAAACGAATATGAAACAATGTTTTTCCTTTTTTTTTTGTTTAATGGAAATGTCATTGATTACAGATATCCGAAATAGATACTACCGCACATTGATTAGAACAAAAATGTCCAATAGATTATTTTTTAATTAACGAAAAATGGGAATTTAAACATTTGCATGCATTTTGGTATGTGTCAATTTATTTATATATACCGGCTTATGATGCCATAATTAAACCCTATATAGGTTATATACTCTTGCACAGTTATGTTCTAATGTTGTGTCCAATTATAAATTATTTTGGTCACATTGTGAAATTATATACTTTCTCTGGAATTAATTAAAAAAAAAAAATTTCATTTATTTTTGGTTGTGTTTTTGTTCTGGGCGTGCAGATTTTTAATTAATTAATTAATTAATATTCCAAAGCATCATAATGTCCAGTTAAATGAACACCTTTGTTTTTAGTCCAAAAAAAAAACACACAATTTTATTAATTTGAGATCGAATTCAGTTGTATTGGTTCACGGTCTGTTCTTTATAGGATCACACAACAATGGACATAAGATAAGAGAAGTTAGTTTCTAAAGTCAACTTTACTGAACAAAATTTAAAAGCTTATAACTTTCTTTTCTGACAAACTTAATTCTTGCATGGTCAAAAATACCTCAATGTGCTGAAAGAAGTAAACTTTTTTCAAAATTTTGGACACTACGAGGACATCAGTTCTAATAGATACTTGTCTTCAATGATACCCCTGGCTTATTTGATAAAACCAATTTGCTTGTAGACAGAGTCTTAAAAACGCTGAGCTTGATATATGATATTTGCAAAACATTTGATCAAGCTCTCTTGATCGATGATTCCATTGTTAGTAAGATTTGAAATTACTTTCCAGTTTTTTGGATGTTTTCGGATCTGAAATTCACATAAAATGTGGTGTTCCCGAGGGCTCCGAAATTGTTTCGTTGACGCTAAAATCTTCAGCTTTTCTTATTCGTTGCTTGTTCTTCGGAAATGAAACTTAAACGAAAGTCATTATGGCAAAGAACTTAAAAATCACTACCTGAGAAATCAAAATTTACCACATTTACCTGCATAGGTAGTTTTTGACATTGGAAGAGTCCGAATTTTATATTTTTGGTGTGACAGAATCCAATAATGTATGAATTATAAAAAAAATGTTGATTAAATTCAAAGTTTATTCAATGAGCATACTTCTTTCAGTAAATTTGGCCAAATGGTGTGCGTCGGTGGTGGCTTCAATATTGGCTTAAAATGCTCCATTTAGTCACACGAACGAGGGGACCAATTACAGGACCACTTCTGGAAATAAATTTACCACCAAATTGATTTTACAAAAAATTGATGGTTAAGCGCTTTGTATGAAAAGTTGCATCATCTTATTGCAACCGTTACAAAGTGAATTTCGACAATTTGGAAACGTTGTTAAACGATAAATGATAAGTTGTCAAACCTTACTAAACGGAAATGTCAACAAAATTTTAAATATTCATCTGAAATGAGTTTAAACAAATTAAAATTAAAGATTGGCGAATTTATATGTGACTATTCTCTAACTATTCACAAAACACGAGGCTGACACTAATATTAGACTCATTACAGAAGGCTTATGCCGAAACGTGATTGAAATTTTCTAATTTTGAACAGACAAAGACGAGACAAGCCAAAGTCTTATCGCTTGTCTTGGGATAAAGCCATAATTTTTAAATTCAAACGAATTAATTTTCTGCAATACCAATTGACATGACAAAATGTATTTATCACAGTAATCCAATTCCAAAATTAATCGCTGAAATAGAGAAAAATAATCGTTTAACATTTTTATCTCTTTTGATTTCACACAACTGGTTCTTTTGCTCTTAAGTTCAATAGAACTCTAAAAACCAAAATATACATACATACATACATACATACTTGTACATACATTTTATTTTGAATTTTGTTTTTATTTTCATTATTTTTTCAAATTTTAATCAAATTAATTGAATTCGTTACTGATTTAGTTTATTCAAACGCTCTTGAATTTCATTCAAACTCAAACCATGCGTTTCCATAACAATGAACTGAGCAAATAGAAAAGCCAACCCACATAATATCGAAAATGTCCAAAACACAATATGTGTTCCAAAAAACGCATCAAACGCCGGATAGAATCGCCCTATAAAAAAACCCAAACCCCAACAAGTAATTGTCACTGAAGTGGCTGCAATTGATTTGATATTCTGTGGAAATAATTCTCCCAAAACTGTAAATGGCAAAGGACCAAATCCAATGCGATATGAAAGTTGAAATAAAATAAATGCCAACATTGGTATCCATCGAATGTGTGATGCCCCTCCATATTTGTCAATATAGAAGAATGTTCCCAAAGTGAATTGCGCCAACCCCATTCCGATGGCTGATAATCTCAACAATGTTCTGCGTTTCCATAAATCCACAATACATTGAAGAGTGACACTTGAACAAACTTGAACGATACCAACAATTATTGACGAGGTTGCTGCTCCCAGGGTGGCGTTGGCTTTCATTAAAAATGTTTGTAAATTTATGATTATAATGACTGCTCCTGAAAATTGTTGAAACATCATCAAGCCCAAGACGATGATCATGGCCTTTCGATTGGCGGGATTTATCAGGACATCACGGCATCGTCCTTTTTGTATTGCCTTGGTCTGGTCAATGGATTCTTGAATGGCAGGAAGTTCATTTTTGACAATTTCAAGATTTTGACCGCGAATTATTTGCAAAGATTGGAGTGCTTTGTTTACATGATCTTTTCTCACCAAGTAATGTGGACTCTCCGGGATAAGGAAATAGCCCCAAAATGACAGTGACGGAATGGCTAAGCAGCAAATTTGGATAGTTAGGTATTTGGTAAATGGACCAATGCAATAGACATAAAGCATTCCAACTGAAAGTATGAATTGAAATCGAAGAAAAGGTTATTTTCAATGATTAAACATTCTTACGGGTCATGAATAGCATCATAAGACTTAATGCAGAGCCCCGACTTTCCTTCGTAGCAATCTCACCGACATACATTGGAATAACTGTCATTGTGCATCCAGCTCCCATTCCCTGTGGAACTGCATCGGTTAGAGAGAAAAAATGACTGTTGACAGTTGAAAATCAAAAACCTCAAGAATTCGTCCCAAATATATGTGTTCAATTCTTGTAACCATAATCATTGTCGAGTAAGCAAGACAAAATATACATGAGCCGACCATCATTGTCGGCTTGCGTCCAATTCGGTCTGCAAGAGGTCCTGCTATAAGGGCAGCTGAAATTAGAATGAGAATGTGAAAAAGCGCTCAAGAAACACAGACTATAGGTTCATAGATCCTGGTCATAATTCTACATGCTAAAAATCCACATTTTCTGCAGACTTTTTTTACGGTCTAAGTCGTAAATATATCCTGAGCCTCCAACACAAAACATACACCATACTTACATACACCAGCTCCAACTGAAATAAGGGAATATATCCAGCCTTCTTGACTTTTGTCTATGGCAAAACCAATTGGACTATCATCAGAATGGCTTCTTAATTTAGGCATCATTGGTGAAGGCCAAGCTATGCATGTTCCCAGGGTGAAACTTGAAAGATTTCCTTATTAAAAATCAAACAGAAATACATACATATGTTTAAATACATATGTACAATAAAGATATGGTTAATTATAATTACCAAAAATTACAACCAAAAACAGACGTAACTTTGAAGGTTCTTGAGATTGTGTCTCCATTTTGTTATATTCTTATTTTTTCTATTTATAAATACAACCGTACGTGCTAAAATTAATTGATGTGACAAATTTGTGAAAACATTTTTTTAAATTATTTTTCTAAACTAAGTTTTTTGATAAAAAAATGCAATACTTACATATGTATGTACATACATATATGGATGTATGTAGTTAGTAGGTTCACCCAGATCAACAGAACATGAGCTTTAAGCGTCTTATGAAATGAAAATTATTATATTCCTCTAGGAATGTTAAAAGCCGTTAAAGACTCTGCATTTACAGTAAATTAAACGGAATCATCTTTCCTCACATAGGTTTTGAAATATTGAATCAAAATACGTCAATCCGTGTACAAGTTAATTCCTTAGAGTCCGTTAAAGCACAAATATGTATATAGTTTTTGGGTACATACTTATGTCCTAAGACCTCTAAGATCAGTGTTTCCAAGTTCCAAGAATCTTATACAATGTTTTATTGATAATTTGAACTGAAAATATTGACTTCGCTCTTTATCATCTTAAGCTCAAGGATCATTAAAAGGCTCTCATTTTGGATTAATAGGTCTGAAATCATAAGTTAGTCTACCTTTGGTTGGTAATATTTGTTCAAAAAATAATGTTATCCATGGCGTATGAGTTATTCTATTTTATGAGACAAATTTTGTGCATTAATAAGCTTCCTCAAATGTTTCCTTAGCTATAAGCACTTTAAATTTTTTGATAAAACTAACTACTTTTTTATTTATTTTTTTATAGAAAATATGATGTAGTTCCCTTTGACTTAAATTTTATTTTTTATTTTAGTGCGGCCTCTTTTGGTAGAAATATCTTTCAACAATCAGCCAATGTCAGCGGATCGAAAATATGAAATTGAATGCCAAGCGATAGGATCAAGGCCACCAGCAAAAATTACATGGTGGATGGGCAACATTGAATTACATGGACACAGTCAAAAGGTGAACATTTTTCCCTAAAATTTAAAAATTCTTATGTTCATAGTAAATTAATTCATTTGTATCTTAGTTTAAATTAATCAAAAAAATGTTATGAGTCGTAAGAAGTTAAGGTGACATTTTTGTAAAATTTTTTTATTTCAGGTATCTGAAGATGGAAATGTAAGCATATCCGTTTTATCTCTGACACCAACAAGGGAAGACCATGGCAAAGGTTTAGCTTGTCGAGCCACAAATGAACTGGTGCGCAATGGAATCAGAGAGACTGCCATGAAATTAAATGTATTCTGTAAGTTTTATTTTATAAAATTCTACACAATTTATTCTATTAAATATAAATGAAACATCTAATACACTGTCAGAATTGTACACTTAAAATTAAGCCTGTGTCGGTTACAGGTGAACTGTCGATTTCTATTTGACAGAACTAGAGCTTAGAATTTGCATAACGAAATGATCCGATATGTCAAATGAAAACAGATCTTGCCATTTTAAGGACCCTAGAATCTCAATCCATCGTTTTTATAGAAGTGTCGTGTTTGTACGTTCGGAATAACTTTTTTCATATCTCAAAAAATAAGTATAGACATAATTTTCTTCTTAAAAGACTTTATGAGAAATTCAAGCAATGGTTGTTTTATTACAGCTGTTTTAAAGAATTATTTAAAATAATAGAATTCGGCATTAAAAAATCAAAATATCGTAATTTTCTTAAATCAGAAAAAGTGTAAACATTTATTTATAGGTTCAAACTAAAGTTTAATAAAGTTGTTAGCATCTACTGATAAGATTAAAAAATAAATCGAATGCCAAGTTTTGTTTGTTACATTTTGAAGTTATGTAATGTATGTAAAATAGACAAAATTTAAAAATATTTTTTTTTTTTTGTTTTTGAAAACTAAACTTAAAAATCTTAAACTTATGAATTTTTTTTAAAGTAATTTTTTGTAAAAATTGTTTTTGTTTTTTTTTTTATTATCCTAAAATAACATCTAGATATTATTAGGACCAAAACAAAAGAAATCGTCTCTAAACCCTTTCATATACATATTAGATACTGTATCTCAACAAAAAAAGGTGAAGCTGACTTAAATATACATACATTCTCAGCCCTTGATGTTAAGATATTGACGTTAGTCCATACAACATTAACTTGTTAACTTATGCACTGATAAGATCATTTCAATCCTTGTTATTTCTAGAACCCATACATACATATATAAGTAACTTTATAACTAAATACGCTTCTCATTATCTAATCTGATAGTATCCAAGAATATTGGATTCAATTTCTTGAAACAGAGAATAGCAGATACAAGAGTATAGTACACACAATTAATGAGTGTCATTGAAATCAAGCAAAAGCAAAGTGAATAGCTCTCCAAAATCAAATCACTTTTATCCCAACTGATGACAAACGTATCTATATCAGATCCGTTTGTTCTCATCTCTCTGGGATTTCCGCTCCGGGAACTGCAAATTCTCAAAGAAAGTCCAAAGATAATAAGTCCAATCTAGCTTAATTTAGTTATCGTCATCGTTGCCATTCTTGGGTATATTTATATTTATGTATGTGTGTATACTTTTGGCTGTGTGCGACAATAATTCTATGTGTGTGTGTGTTTGTTATGGCACAGTACTGAAGGTCGGTCTTTGAATGGTACAATCTTATCATCATGGTCGTCATTATCATTGTACCAAGTCATCATCGTTGTGCAGCGAAATACTGTGGATTAGTTCAAGGATTACGAGGAGAAATCTTCTGGCTTTGTCTTGATGATTTGAAAGAAAATTACAAAAAGATTGAGATACCAATACCAACTACATATTACTCGTATATAGTATGGGTGTATGGTGTGTCTTAATACAAGGTACCTGCTTCCAGGACACAATTGCAATAGTAGCACGAATCTAAGAAGAAAAAAACCCATGTTTCATGTTGTTTTTCCTTGCCATCCAGTGTTGTCATTGAGCTATTGTTGGGCCACTGTTACACTGTATAGGTGTATCTATGAACTCGGCACGGGGCTAGGGTGATAGTGATATATAGGATGCCATAAAGACAGCTAGCGGTGTTGTTCTACTATTTTGCACAGGAACATCAGACAACAATGATGTTGATCATGTTCGAGTTGATGATTATGGTACGTAGATGGCTTGGAGTTGTTGTTGTTGTTGTAGTTGGTGGAGCAGCGAGCGCACCATACACTGGCCCCCATATCCTATTTTAGCCATGAAATGAAAGACATTCTGGTCCCTGGAAGACAATAGATAAAATACATACCTATATCCTTTGGGATTTTCGGAATATTGTTTCTTCTTGTTTATGGCACAGGTAAGGTAGGTAGAAGATATAGAGTATTGTGTGTGCTCATGCTCAACTAATGAGTTATGACTACATATTTTTCTTTGAAAAATGAAAGAATAGACTTTCATGAAATGGATTTACTATGTTATAAAGTTCTAGTTAAGACAAAATCTGGAACTTATTTCAATGCAAATTTTGTCTTTGGTTTTTCATTGTGTTTCTTGTGATATGGTGTTGATCTTATGGAGACTTAATTTTTTGTTTTTGTTGTTTCCCTCATCAATCTCATGAAATGCAACATTCTTATTCGATATAAGGAGGTATGAGGAGCTTTCTTGAAAAATTAATTTTTAAACTCACAGACTTTAGTAGAGTCTGTTGGGTTTTGAGCAGACATCAAATGTAATTAACATTAAAAATCTACTTCTATTTAATCGATCCAAGTTATCTGAAAAATTGCACTGGTTTTTCTTTAACATTCAACCTCAAATTCTTTACAAAGCAACATTTTTTTTGTCTTGAGAAAGAAAGCGCATACGTCTTATTACTTTCTATCCATGTTAGACCTAGTGAAGATGATCCCTTCTATTGGAATTCCAGAGTTAATGTTGTAGTTTTCTTCAACTCCATTCTTAAAATATTAGTCCTTTGTCGAAGTTCATTGAAAAAGTTAATTATTTAAGATATCAATCTGGGAACTGTGCCAATTTATTTTGGAATTTCTAGCCTTGGATGTTTTTTAACCTGGCTTTGTAATTTTAGGTGGCATTGAAGTCTTTAAACAGAAATGGTAAATTGTAGTCTTTGAAGCATATGAATAGTATTCTAAGATGCGTCACGAAAGCAAAAAGCTATCTCCAATCAGCTAACAAATTTTTGGACACTTAATTTATCAAAAGCAATCTTATATAACTAAAACGAAAGATTCAAAGCCGGACCCAGATACAGGGTAGCAAAGGCAAAGCAAGGATCTAGGTTCTTTCCAAAATTTTACTCCTTTATCCACCTTCATTATTTATGTAAGATTCGTATTCAATCATGCAGGTTCAGAATAAGCTTTGATAAAATTTTTATACTCTCAATCAATCAAGATATATTCATTATATTTTTTTCTATTTTGTGTCAGGTTTATAAATTAAAATTGATGATCATACTATCTTCCTATCATTCTTAACAATTTGTTTTGTTTTTTTATTATTAATTTTTTGCACTCAATTAATCTTCTCCCCTCTTTGAAAGGTATACCCATATCTTCCCATTAATATTTTTTTTTCTCTGTTATAAAAAAAAAACTGAAAAAGTTTTCAATTAAGATAATAATGACTGAACTTTGATGTTAAATATATCCTGGGGTAATGTTTTGTCCCTAACCCAAAGAATATAATGATAAAATTAAAAAAAAAAACTTTCAAAAATTCCTTAATGAATTAACCCCCGCCCTTTGTCACCATCACCGCTCATCCCACACACGCATACCCAACATGGAACTTAACCAAGGTATTTCATTTTAAAACCACCCAATAGATGGCTCTGCGTCACACAAAATGAAAAAGAAAAAAAACAGAAAAAAAAATAAAGCAAATTGTCTTAAAGTATTTTCAATTAAGTGCTTGTGACTTTTCATTCACAGGACAAAACCGAACGAAAGGATGAAATGCTTCCATTCAGAGTATTCACTCGTGTTTTGTTATTCCAAGGCAACTTTCTCCTTAAAAGTTTTTCGTTCAAAAAAAAAAAACTGAAGGAAAAACTAAAAAAGAAAAAATAAACATGGAAACATAGAAGGGAAAATAGTTTATCCACGGTTTTGTATCTCAGAAACTGTTGTCTCTTACTTGTCGCTCCTCATTGATATGCAAAGTCTTTCAACGTTACACAAACTTCAATTATTGTTTTTTTTTTTTCTATTTTGTAACGGATGTTATCATACATAAAGTGCTTGACTGGGTCGTTAAATCCTGCACGAAAAACTGTGTGTGAGTTTGTTGCTTTCAGCTTTTAAGTAGCAAAAGTTTAAGCAGAAAAACCTCATACGTACGTTTTTTTTTTGCTCATTTGTAAAGGGTTTTGTTTTGAATAGTTCACTATCTCGGCAGCTGTCACTTTTGACATTTGAGAAGTAAGAACTGCCCCATTACTAAAAATGTCAAAACTCACTACAAAAAAGGTGAATATTGTGCAGTCAGATATTGGGTCCTCGTAAAGCACCATCTAAGGCGGCACTAGCGAAACTTTTGGACAAAATTTAAGCTGTAAGATCAAGTTAGTGATTTTCAGAACTGAAACCGGGATCCTAGCTCAAGAAACAAAAGGTTCTTCATCTATCTTTGGAATTAGGCATTCCACAAACGGCATTATACAGTATTTAGGCTATTAAAGTTCATTTAAAAGAAGGACTTAGCAGCAAAGTGTCGTTTCTTCGTTATCCATTTGGGTCCTTGAAATGCATTAAAATGCACCGAAGTTTTATTAAAAAATCATCTTTAGCTACAATTGTTTGTCGAATTTGGGGCACATAAAATCCAAGACTTTTTATTTAAAGGCCTCTTTATCCTCAACGTGTCACTATTTGGTGTTGTTTTTGGGCTGTGAAAATGAGTTCCGCCGGAATTATAAGATATTGATGTGGATGACTTCCAAAAATATAAGGTGCTACGTAACACAGAAGCAACGTTACAATCGTAATTAATTAATTTACCATATTATTCCCTTAATAAGTGATCACAACTGGCCGTCAAAATATAGTGATTTTAAACCTTTTTTTTGATAGGTAGTTAACCCTTTATGGTTTATGAATCTATTGTAGGTAAGATTCATAAACCATAAACGGTTAACGAGGCTATGCAGCCGCAAATATGGGATCAGGTCATTTGCCATTGTTAATGCCGTAAAAGGAAATAAACGTGCATTGCTAGTTTTTTTTTTTATCAAAATGGAACTTCTAATGTCAACTTTCAACTGCCAAAGTGATATTGTTTTTGTTTCTAATCCCAAAATCGTTCTTTTTTTTATTTAATGCTATTTTACCTTAGACTTCTCCAGTGATTTTAATTTAAAATTTTTAAATTTATTTAAAGCCTGTTCAGACAAAACTAATTTTGGAGAAATGAATCCATTTGTCTGATTTTTTTTTGGAAATTATGCTGATGTGAGTCTTACGTTGTAAAATGCAAGGTTTTGACTTTTATATACAATTTTTTTTTGCGATTTTTGATTAATTAAAATAAATTTTCTTAAATATGTTTTGCCGTATTTTAAAAACTTTTTTTTTATTTCTTTCCCGCACAATTTTCAACGTTAATTTAAAAAAAAAATCATCAATCTTCTTTTGAACAAAAATACATTCTTTAAAAAATTATACTGATTTCTTATCTTCCCTGGGAGTAAATTCTCTTTCCCGGGAATCTTTCTTCTTATCGTTTATTTCCATCGGAATCTCGTTTTCGGGAAAGAAATACAACCAATATATTTCTTTCGAAATTTTTTAAAACTTCAATTTTGATTTTATATCAAAGTAAAACAATAACTAAAATCTTTAATGTCAATAATGTTGTCTTTTTTAAGATTCAAAAAATACAATCGTACAAATAAGTCGACGTTTGTTTTCAAAAAAGAGTTGGAAACGACCATGCCATCGGGCTTGCTCAGCCTTCGTTTTCAGAAGTTGGATTCATGATTCTTGATGTGATTTATATGAAAAAGTGAAACTTACAAATTAATTGAATATAGTAATAAATGTGTTCTCACTCATAAAATGGCAAAAAATTGCGTTTTTTAATGCTAATCTATCGTTTTGGAAAGTTGAATCAAACTTAGCTTTCCTACTGCAAGGATTTTAGTTCGAAATTTAATATCTCTTCAATTTCATATTTTGTTCTTCAAGAGTAAGTTTTCGGGGGAGAAACTTCATTGCCGAAGTTTCATTTTGCAAATGCTCGACCAAATAGCAAATAAATATGCTTTTGCTTATGTCTGACTTTTACGAAACTAAGATATAACGCCTAACATTTCAAATTGACACTTTAAGAGAACATTGTTTCTATTCGAAATCTCAAAGCCGGCCCGACCGAACGTAGGTCCATCTAGCTATATCTCTTACTTTTGGGCTACAAAAATGTTTTTCTTTGAGACATGAAAAAAACTTTCAAACTGGAGCTTAGGAACCTCCCAAAGTACAAATATTATTTAAATAAAAAAAAAAAACTATGTTCAACGTACATGTATGCTTCATTTATATTTTAAAGAGATGTAAGAAATATTTTGGGAATCACTTTTTTAAATAACTATAATTCAAATTTAAAGGGTATTTAAACAAGAACTTTGTTTTTCATGGGGGCAACACCAAGAACGTTTTTGGCGGTATTCATTAGTAGGTGTTCTGGCAATTGTTACAATGAATTCAGTTTCACTCGAAATAATTCAAATCCACTATGAAAATGATCGTCCTTCTGAGACCGCTATTAAAAATTTGGTCACGAAATTTGAGTCGACAGGCTCGGTACAAAATGCGCCAACACCAACAAGTGTTCGACAGGGTCATTTAACAGAAAACATCGTCACGGTAAGCCATAGTTCAACACACTGATCCAAATATGTAAATTTCACGACGTTCTCAACAATTGGGCTTATCCAAAAGCACAACATGGCGAATTTTTTGAAGGTGATTAAAAATTTTGATGAAAGAATCAATATCTCTTAGCGTGATCGTGGTGGACATTTGCCAAATATCATTTTTCATTCATAATTGCCAAACTTTTCTCTTTGTAATCTATATATATAAAAATGAGTTTCTAAAATGTGTGTGTGGCCGCCTAACTCGCGCATTTATGCACCGATTTTGATTTGGTTTTTTGCCTTTTATAGAGAATTATCTGTAGATGGTTTCTATGTAAAAAAAGTTATATTCGAACGCACCATTCTCTACAAATAGCAAAAAATTAAATCGATTCATAAAAACGCAATTTTGCAACATCAACAACATATGTACATATTTTAACAGTTTTGACATTGTTTCCAATAGATTTTGATACTTTAAGCACACGATTCTCCAAATTTCCATTTTTGAACGCACTTGCTGAAATTATAGTATTAAGACGTTTTCGAGAATGTGCAAGTATTTTTCGGAATCGACAGTTCCATATATACAGTAAAGATGTTCAATTTTGTGTGTTAGAAAATATATTCCCATTATCATTAATTTAGCTTTAAACTTAGTTTTTTTTTAAACTTAAATTATTTTATTTTATTCTGAATCGTTTTCAATTTAAATTTTTAAACGAGAAGTGATTTCGAGTTATAATACAAAAAAGTGAGTGTTTTCAATATACCGATGTGTAATTTTTTTGGTTTCAAATGTATTTAGGACCACTTAAGGATTTTGTTGTTCGCCTAACGCGCGAATTTATTTAGCGATTTCAATTTTATTTTTGACATTTTGTAGAGAATTGTTGGTATATAAAAAATGTTATTCGAAAACAATTCTTTACAAAATGAAAGTTCATACAGTCACTTTTAGTCATATTCGTACACCTTGTACTACTTGCATTTATTTGCTCCCAAGAAGGAAACAAATAAATTTTAAACAAAATAGACATGCAGTTATTTGAAATAAATATTGGTAATCCTAAAAATGACAAAAAATTTAAATTTTGTTAATGTTATTACACCTCAAAGAACTCATTTAACAAGATGCATCAAAATTGAAAGATTTTTTCACGAAAAGGGCGGATTTCGATAGATTTGTATTATCTTTTTGGCTTGAGTCTACTTATTTTTAAGCAAAAATTTGGTTTTTGTATACTTTCCTTCTTCTCAGAGTAGATTTAAATAATTAAAATCTAAAATGGGACAAAATTGAAAAAGCATTTTTGTTCTTGATTTTTGTATGGAAAATAAAATTGCATTTATTGCATGCATTTTGGGTGAAGAAATCAGAAAGATAAATAATAGATGGCGTTGGGGTTCGATCAATGCCAACATTTGATAGATATAGGTTGTGTTCAATTTGTGGGTGTTCTTCCGCATTGTCATTTTCTATTGATCAAATGTGTTGATTTTTGCTGCAAATGTTCGATGTTTGTGTATTATTACACCTTTTCGGAATAGTCGTACATCGCTCACAACAAACGCAATATGATATGATCAAAAATTATCTGAAATCTTAATTATACGAAATTGAAAATGTCATTCAAGAAACTGTTGAAAACAATGTGATTCAGGACAGGAAACGATTATCAATTGAATATTCAAAGGAGAAAAGAACCTTATCCCACGGGTTCCAATTATTACAACTGATCTTCCAATTAAAGCAGATTCACTTTCCTTATCTCTTTTGCCATGACCAATCGTTGGAAATAAGTGAAATTAATATCAAATTTAACTATTTTCCGCAAACCGTCTTTTTTTGTTTTTGAACCGGAAAACTTATTGAAAAATTTAGCTTTCCATTAAAATAAATTACATTGAAATTTGAATTTTCTGAGTTTTATTATCACTCTGGAGTGAATCACATGGCCTTAAATTGGGTGAGACGAAATTCAATTTTAAATTATTTTTACCCAGGTTCAATTTTTTTTTCTTCATAAATGCACACAGCGAAGCGGGTGGGAATTAGCTAGTACAATACAAATTTTATTCATTTTCCTCTAAATGAAAAAAAATTCTTGTTAAAAAAAAAATTGTACATGTCTGTACATTCGTCAACTCAATTACTAAATTTTGATTCTTTCCTATTGATTTTCTAGTGTCTACATTTTGTTTGAAACTTAAATATTGAGAATTTGCAAATCAATAAGAAAATATATTATTTTACAAAGAAAAGACTTCAAGCAATTAAACGTTGATGTGGTTACGATCTTAGAACCTAAATTGAAAATCATTTAATTAAAGTTAAAATATTCTCTAAAAACAAAGTATCCTCACAGAAAAAATTCAAAGGAAGATAGAAGATAAAAGAGTTAAAGAGTTAAAATTACAAATTGTAACTCTAATGACAGGACTTGCATAGTTCTATTCTAAAATGATGCTAAGTTAAGACTCTGTTCTAGAATATTGCCAAATTCACACTTGTAAAAATTAACCTTTTATCTGTATACTAATTGAATTTTCCGTTCTAAAAACTGTTTGGTTACTTCCTTTTATCTCCCATTTCTAAATTAACATTGTGAGCAATTAAAATTCAAGCATATCGATTCCTGTAAGAAACTCCCTTAAAAGATAAAACATCCTTAAGATGTGACACCTCCTCCTTCTTTAGGTGATGTCATCGAAATAATTTTCAAATTTCCTTGTTTTATTTTTTCTACCAAAAGGGTCTATTTTAAGGATTATATGCTCTCATCCTTTAGTTTAATTTTGAGCTTAAGTTTTACATTTACACGAATCTTATAACTGCCCTTAAGTTTAGAATGTAAGGACGAATAGAAAAAAAATCAGAGAAAAATAAAACTTTTTTTTTTTTTGCTTTCGGGGATGAAGCAGTGTGTATATAGGAAATCTAGGAAAAACTTTTGAAAACTTTGTGTATATCTTGAGTGCGTGAAAACAAAGGCGTCAACACTCTGACAAGATTTTAGAGAGACATTTTGTTGATAGATAGTGGGTGTTGGATAAAAAAAAAACAAAAATACAACAGTCACACATACAAAAATAGTAACACAAACAAAAGACGGGTCTCTCGATGTATTTTGTTGAAAAACAAATTTCTATGTTAGCAAAATATGGGTGTTAAACAACAAAAAAAAAACAAGAGACAAGAAAAACAAATCAAATTAATTAAATATAAGAGTTTTTGTTTCCTAAATTTCATCTTTTGGAAAAAGAGGATTAGATTGTGGATAATATAGTTGTAAGAAGGTTGTCACTTCCAATGCGCATGAAAAAGGAGTATTTTATGTATTTAAGAACTAATAGAAGATAACAGTTTTTCAGAAATGAACCAGATTTTCATTGAAGAATTAAATTCATTACCAATAATAATGTTTAATAGAATTTTCTAGTAAAAGGGTATAATTTTGTTATTAAAAAAAAACGAGGACTTCATTCCAGCACCATATCCTTTTCATTGAATTTTTTATGACCAATTTGCAAATTTAATTACACTAATTATATCTTTAAAGTCTTGCGCAATCCCTTTACTGTAAGCCTCATTTTCAAATAAGTTAGGTCCAATCGCAGTGCCATCACCATCCCAAAAGCCTCATATTAAGGATGAAGAAGCTTTTCAAAATTCTGCTTATTTACAAAGCCTAAGAGTTAATAATGGGCTTCATTACTGAATATGATTTGTAATGTAAACCGGATTATTTTGAAGCATTTCAAGAGCCCAATCAGGGAAGATATGGCATTGCTGGTGATCGACTGGCTATCAAGGTAAAAACCCTCTAGAACTTAGTTTTATGTTTTAAAAGCGAAAGCTGCCCTAATTGCTTGCTTTTCAAAAACTCTTGTTAAAAGAACCTTTAGTTCTCATCAACCGCCTTTCGATCATAGTTAAAGATTATATTCGTAGCTAACATTTCTTGGCCAATAGAAAATGAGTATTTAAAAATGATGCGTTCCATTTTTTTAACAATGAATTGTAGCTTTATATTCGTTTGATCATAAATTTTTAAATAATTTCCATACCAAAATGAAAAATCGTATTGTCCTCGAAAGTAACACTAATTTGCCTTTCAAATAGACATTTTTATTAATTTAACAGATTTAAAAATTATTTATGTGGCATTTATTGCTAAGGACTCCTCCATGTGTGTGCTCTTATACTTTATACTCAATTCTTTTTTCTCTTACTCAGTAACAAAAAATTACCTTTGTTTATTTTCTTATTTTTGTTTTTTTATTTTTATTTTTTGTAAAAGGAAAAAAATATTTAAGTAGGAATTTTGTTTGTGTATGCATTTATTTTATGTCCTTAATAGAAAACTACTCCTGTGCACTGTAGTGCACGGCACATAAATAACTATGCCATGGCTCTCTTTCGTCCTGATGGTCCCTAAACTAAACAGGTTGAAGCTTTTCATTTTCAAAAACACACATTCTGTCATTTGTGTATACCTACCTATTACTTTAGCCAGATGAATATTCTATGTATAATAATATGTATGTATATTCCAGGGCTGAAATTAAAATTTAATTCATTGTAAAGAATCTTGGGCTCGTAAATCCATACATCCTTGCAGGATAATAACCTACGTGTTCTTTATGTGGTCTTTTTTTTAGAAAAAAGATAAACTTTAATTTGTGTTTTTGCATAGTTTGTTGTCAGTATGAATATTAAGATGTCTTCTATTGGAAAAGTACCATGTACGTTAAGAAAATGGGACGATTTTCGAATAAGGACGGAAGACACATCATAATTACACGTTTAAATAGATAAAGGTGTTTGCACAGTAAAATTGTTAAGATTTATTAAAAAAAAAAAGTCTTTTGTGTTGATATTAAGAATTCTTGGTCTTTTCGGATTTTCGAGATGAATTTATAATTGAACCAAATTTTCCAAAATTAAAGATTGAAAAAATAAATAATGTTAAGCCTCTGAGATTTACAAAGCAGTCAAAATATCTTGCTAGAAAAAATAAAACATACAAATTTAAGATTTAAAACAACAACAAGAAGCTTCAAACTTGCCGACAACATCCTGCTGATTTCATTTGAAAGCCCGCTTCGTTATGTCATAGTTTCTTGTAATTGTATAAATCCATCTTCACCCAGATCCACGGAATTGTGGCGCAAGACAAATCAACAGCTGCTTGACATCGAGATTAGGTCCAGCAGCCCTTGATTTGTCCTGCTCCATAATTCCTTTTCTTTAACAAAATTTTTGGCTAGCGAATCTTTAGAATGTGGGACAGACAGCGATTTAGAAAAAAAAAAAAACTTTCTCGAGATGGTATCCAAGAATCCAAAAACTTCCAGGTTTAATATTATATTCGTAGTTTTCGAGTTGCGATAATATAAAGTACTTTGTCCAACATTTTTTTTTACAATCACATCATGTGATCAATTAAAAATTACGTGCTTGTAATCTGTTTCCTGTGACAATTTCAAAATTTTGCAAAAAATAACAAAGAAAGAAAAGTACCTACAGTTTTTTAATTCAAAAGTAAAAAAAATAGTTCAAAAAATCTGTGAAAATCTTCAAACATTTAATTTCATTCTCATTAAATTTAATGCATCGTAAAAAGTGATTTAGAGAAATTGGGTGAAATTTAAAAATAACTTATAAAAAATAAACTGTCGAACTTTATGGCGCAGGGGCATAAGTCCCAATTTTACTTTTTGGGACATAACAAGTCCCATTTCTACTTTTTAGGACTTACACAAATGTCCCACATGGTTGAGACACTTGTGACTTTTTTCCCACTTAACATAGCAAAATAAGTATTTAGTCCCGGGGATTTTTGTACCGAATTCGACTGATTGAAAAATCTCCTCTAAACTTATCTTAAGTTCGTATAAGCTGGCTACTTCCGTTTTCTTCTTTGCAGAATATTTTTTTGAAAACTGCTTTTTGAAAATTGTTTATATCATCTCTATCTATCTTCTTCTAATACTGCTGAATTTGAGAAAGTTGATTTCAAAAGCCTATGAATGAATATTACAACATTTAAAAAAATATATTTTTTTTTTCATTTCGAGGCGTCACCAAAGTTGATCCGGCTCTGTATGATTCTTATGTAGATGCATACACATACATTATAGTCATGAATATGTAGGGGCAAAAATATAAATAAAAAATCACAGCAGAACGCTCTTTCCATGACATTCCATAGTAAGGTATTTTTTTAAAAAACTATTTCTGGAGGATGAAAATAGTTTATTTCCGCATGAGATAGTAGATTTTAGGACGGCGTGTTTTTGTACGCTTCATATTTTTTTTTTTTTTGAATGCGCGCTCTTTTATATATTTTGTTAAAGTTTTTTTTTTTTTTTGCTGCAAAGCAATTAAGGAGAATAGTTTACGGTTTGTGTGTAAAATATTTTTCATCCTCTCTTGTAGATAGCAAAAGGGTTGTTGTTATACACACAAACATACACAAATTTGTATCTGTGTAAAACGTGCGAATAAAATAATATCTGACAAATTAAACGGAGCGAAACGAGTTTAGTAAATATATGTACCTGCATCTCTCTTTCTATCTATCTATCTATCTATCTACAATATTTATACCCTTAGAAAAAAAAAAATGAAAAATAAATGAATGAATTGCGAATTTTCAAGAATCATTTTTTTATTTTAATCTAAAAATATAAACCGTACACTGATCTGCTTTTGCTTTTCATTTGCACGATGATTGTTGAGTTTGCCACGTGGTGATAGCCGTTGCGTTGTAAAGCTGTAACAAGGGTGCACTAAGAGATAAAAATAAAAAGCTATTCACGAAGGCTTGAATGGATTTAGTGTTCTTTTGTGGATTAATTTAAAGACCGAAAGTAACTAGATTAAAGCAGACAGTCTGCTAGGTATGAAAAGAAAATTAACTTCAAATAGGTAAAATCAACGCTGTGCTTCCCACAAAAGGGTATTTTATATGTGAATAACATATTTCAGAAATATTATCTTACCCTCTGGTTTATGATGTTTGCATTGTCTATATACAGAAAGACAAAAGAGATGAATATTTATGTTTTTTTTTTTTTTTTGATTTTTGATTTCTATAGTTTCTATTAATTTTCGTGATTTCTTCTTTAAATATTTTTTTAAAACATCAATGCTATTATTAAGAATTTAGATACTTAAGGGTGAATTCCTTGGTTTCCGGTAAAAAAAAACGGAACTTAAGATTTTACTCAGACTTGATGTTACGATAACTGAGAGTTTAAAAAAGTTGGCAATTAAATTCTGTGAGTCTGTAGAAGACTCTAAATATGGACAATAAACTCTAAATATTTTGACATCTGTGTAATATTTCTTTTAAAATGTCATTCTTTAAGCTTGAGAAAGTATAGCCAAGCCACGGCTAGTCTATCATGTCTTCAATAGATGCTTCCAATGCTTTAATAGTTGCTTGTTTATCGGAATAAAACAATGACTAAACATAACCCACATAGAAAGTAATCGAGGGCTGTTAAGCTGCACGGACGATTAGCGGGTTCTTCATGACGCGTCACGCTGCAGCAGCATTATATCTTCGATTCTTTTTCTTTCATTCCTTGTCTTGTTTATTCGGCAGTTTAAAAAAAAAATGTCTTCAACTTCAATTTGAAAATTAAAATTTTAAGGATTTATTATTTTTTGGAAACCAAATTGTCGTATTTTTGAAATATAAAATAATAATGAAAAAAATATTTCATATGCGTTTACTTTTGAAACCGCAAAACGGATACCCCTTTACAATGCATGTGGAATAATAAAAGAATAAAGATGGTACACTCGGCGTATATGCATTTTTTCATAAAATGTTATTTTGGTAATTCTACTTTGCTCTTTCTACCAGTACATAAAAGACCAGGAACAAATCATTATTTTGACAAAATTCAACTGTGTTGACAAAGATACACAGAACAGTAAGTGAATGTCAATTGTTTGATTGATTCGTTGTGAGCTCTTTTGTTCTTAAAGGTCACGAAATCATTGATCTTCATCATTCAAAATCAATGTGTAATTTTCAATCAAGACTTACATGCGCTCAATGAACGGGAATACTCAAAAAATTTTGCTTTCTTTTTCCATCTAACATAAATCTCGAAAACCCTATTCAAAATTCAAAGTGTATGAAAAGTTGTTCTTCACAAGGTTTTTACTATAAAGGTTACATTTATGGAAAAGATTCAAAATTCATAACTTAATGATGGCATATGTAGATGTAGAATTGTGGTTACCTACATCATGTTTTAATGATTTAACTAATGAAACTAGTGGTTTTTTTTTACAAAATCTTATGCATTCATTTCAGTTCCTTTTTTTTTTGTGCTCAAATCTCTCCTTTTTCGACAGAGTACAGTGCACCATTAATATTCTGATGATGAATTATTGATTAGTGCATTTTTGCAGCAATCCGCAATGCCATCATTTAATCTCACATATTGACGGTGGCCATGATGATGACGATGAGGAAGACGACGACGACGAGGACGAGGACACAAACCGAATGGAAATCCCTCTTTTAGGATCATTATAATGTCGTCTTCCGTTTGTCATTAATCTTCTTATATCGATGAGTTTAAGAAGTGTTGGCATGCTTTCATTCATATTATAGCACTTGTGCAAGGGAACATTTATGTATGTTTGTATGTATGTATATGCATTCTCAAGGAGAATTATATTCGTAGTTTTCCATGTTGATATATGAATGTGAGTGTGAGTCGAATCAAGTCGACTCGACCCAGACCTCATCTCCGTTCTCCAATAAGGATGAGAATCACACAATTTACCAAATCCTCTACACTCGATTGAATTCCATTTGAGTCGCTCTCGATGTGATGCTGATGCTGATGCTGATTCGGATGCTGTCACCCTTCGCAAGAGCGATGATGAAGAAAACTGTACGGTTGAGGAAATCTTTGGTCACAGAATAGGATCACGTTATGTGCCATTCACATCTTTCTAAAACTTAAAGAAGGACCATAGATGGGACGGGCCCGGGCCCGGGTAAAAACTCAAGTTAGGACTAATTGAATTGCGGCAACTCTCACATAATTCACCACTAATTGCGTCATAATTGATTAGATTTCATTTGAGTCCTCCTATAATCGTCTCGTACAGAGGGTAGCTTTCTA
Source organism: Scaeva pyrastri (assembly GCA_905146935.1). Taxonomy (NCBI): domain Eukaryota; kingdom Metazoa; phylum Arthropoda; class Insecta; order Diptera; family Syrphidae; genus Scaeva; species Scaeva pyrastri. Next base: position 81,051,922 of record LR989927.1, read on the forward strand.
AAGGACACCCAAAGTATGATTCGGTTCTATGAATCTATATGTATTTGTGAAGATATGTATGTATTTGCCACCCTCTTGAAATCCAATTCCGATTTAAATCTCTGCCATGATGGTTGCTCTGCTCTACTCATTTCTGTCCTTGTGTCCTTGTCGTCCTTGTCGTCATTAAAGTAGCTCATTTGGTTTGAATTGAAACATTTCGTTCGTTCATTCGTTTGTTGGTTATTTGGACAAAAGACTAAGACTAAGACCATTATAGTTTCATAAACGTTGTGAATGTGGATCGAACTTAATGTTACCACAATCATCATCATAATCTTTTAGCTATTCTTTTGTGTAAGGAATCTCCTGTTTTGGAAGAGAAATAAAAAGAATCGATTTGATTTTATAAAGAAGGTTTAATGTAATGTGTCATAAAAAACAATTACTATTCGTTACACTTTGTGGTCCTTTTCAAGTGTTTGTCGTTAAAAATATTCTTTTGATCAGACTTTCAATCCGTTTGTAATGGGATAAATGTAATTTATTATAAGCGGGGCCGTTTACACTTACTTATCCATATATGTATACATATTTTACAAATCGTTGTATTGGAAAGTCAAATATTAAATGTTTTCATTGAAATTTTATGTGAAAAAATCTAATTAATTTGACATGCCTTGTCATTCTACATTTGAGTGAGGATATGATCGAAAATCTACCGTTGATCGAAAAGATGTTCTCAGATTGATTTTCGAAGAAAAATTATCCAAGAATGCCTCCACTACAAAATCCACATGAAATTGTCACTCTCTGGATTCATTTAATTCTTGGCAGAACAGGAACGGTGGGTGCTTCTTTTCAGCAAAAACTTCTTTTCAAAAAAAGCACTGTTTTTGTAACCCTACATTTTTTTTTTGGATACACAATTTCCATATTTTTCATCTCATACCATTTACCAGAGGTATATGATACTGATTTTATGTCAAGATTCCGCGCAAAAAATACCTGTCAATAGTGTCTATGTCAAAATAGCCTACAATCCTACTCTAAATTCCCCCCCTAACCTTTGCAACAGTCTTTTTAAAACTTTCAATATTTTTTTTATATTAAACATGTATTAAGACAGATTACCGTCGGTCGTCGTAGTCGATAAACTCGTCACACATAATTTTCTCGGCTTAGTTTTTTGTGTCTTGTATCTTTCTTTACTCAACATCGTGTTCTACAAGTATCTATAACCTCAATAAGTAAACAAACCTGAAAAAAAATTAAAATCCATTTAAAAGTAATCATCTTCTTAACATTCTCATTTCAGTTATACCAACATTGCAATTGGATCTGGGATCAAATCTTAATCCAGAAGACATAGAAGAAGGCGACGATGTATATTTTGAGTGTAAAGTTCAAGCTAATCCGGCCGCATATAAAGTCATTTGGAAACACAATGTAAGCATACCTCCACCTATTTAACTTTGTGTGTATGCATGTGTATGTATAAGTTACATATGTATACATATTTGTATTTACTTTTCTGAATGTATTCAGGATTATTGTTTTAAGTTGTAAGTTGAGATGTTTTAAAAAGGTTTATTAGATTTTTGAGGTTGCTGTGTTAAGGATATCCGCTCAAAACGGCTAAAGTTCTTAACGCTAGAATGAAAAAATTTATTAAATTTATGGAACTTTCACACAAAAGTAAAACAGAGCAGAGTATAATAAATTCTTACAAAGAGAGGAATAAAAAGGTGTGTTTTTTTTAAACACGTGTGGTTTTTAATCTGACGGCAACACTTTTGTCGGAGTTGGTCTTTTTGACAGCTGTTACTTGATTTATTCTCAATTTGGTTTGCCGTTTCATAATAAATAGACTTACTTTTGACTAACGGAAAACAAGATGGCCACCGATCCCGATTTTCAAAAGAAAATTTTGGTTGAATCTGAATGGGCACGTTAACAAGCAAAATTGTCATATTTGAAGTGATCATAATTCATAAGATGCCGTTACAACCTCAAAAAGTCACTGGCTGGGCAGAGGAAATCATTTGTTCATATTTTTTCAAAAATTGGGCCGGCCATAATGTTACAGTCAATAGAGAAGGCTATATAGCCATGATTAATGGCTTTTTCGTGCCCGAATTGGAGGATGTTGATATGGATGACCTTTGGTGCGGTGGCGCTAAATTCTATACAGTCAACCAAACGGTTTGACGCCTTGGAAGTGAATATTTGGTGCTCACACATTTGGCTGAAATTTTTATTAGAATTAGCCTTGGGCGCCCGCTTTTACATTTTTTAACCATAATGGCAAAACCTTATTTTTATCATAATGCTGAATTCTTGGCCATCACATGAAACTATATGAGTTTTATTTCTTCCTTAAAAACACATGTCTTAAAAAAACACCCTTCATTTGAAATTATTCCTCGGAAAAAGTAAGAATAAAAAAAAAAACACACATTAACTCTTTCGAATGAAATTGGTTAGAATTTTTTTCTGAGAGGCTGGGTGCGACCAACACTGATAACTTCCCGTCATGCATAATATGAAAACTTGGTGTTCCTGCTAATAATTGTTTAACTTTTTATGTTAGTTGATAACAATTTTATGAACATAAAAAATATCAAAGATATTAAATCTGAAAACAATATTTACCAATTTTTTTTAGAATTAATTGAAGTTTTATATATTTTATATTTTACCATTTATTGACACCAGGTATTGACACGTGCACTACGAGTTGAAAATAAAATACATTTGAAGTCAATATCATTGTTTGTAGTGATGATATCTAAGCCGAAAAACAATTTATGACACTTTTCTGTAAACTTCAGTTTTAGTTTTTTATTTTAGTAAAAAACTATCATTTCAACATTTGTCAAAAATGTACCATAAGTTGACAATTCTTTTATGTAAAAATTAAATAAATTCGAAGTTAAAATGATTTACCACTCTGGACATATTCAAGTCAAGAAACTACTTCTGACATTTTCGGCTAATTTTTATTAAAGTTTTTAGTTTTTGTGAAAAACTGTCAGTTCTATATTTGTCAAAATTGTAGCGTATATTAATAATTGTATTTTTATTAAGCTAAAATAAATTTGAAGTCAATATCGTTGCCCATTCTCGTGATATTCAAGTCAAAAAACATTTTTTACCAACTTTTGGTAGAATTTTTTGATTTTTTTTTTTTGTAAAAAAACTGTCAATTCAATTTTTTCAAAAATTTTACCAGATGTCAAAGACTACGTTTCACATAGTAAAAAATTGTTTTGAAGATGATATAATTTTTCCTTCATTGTATATTTGCGCGCCAAAATTTTTTTTTTAGTTTTTACTTTTTAAAAAAATAACGATATTTTAAATTATTCTCAAATTTACACCAAACCTGTGTCACATTGCAATCTACCCAATAAAATTTATTTGAAGTCAAAAGCATTATTCGTTCCGGAGATATTTGCGACAAACTAAAATTTTCACTTTTTTTAAAAACTGCTATAGTGGAAAAACCGTTAGACAAATTTTTATAAAAGTCCTTTCAGCTTCTTTTGAAGTTATAGCCTATCGATCAAAATTTAATTGGAATCGATATATCTACTGGTTCTTGAGATATCGTTAACGAAAAAGGGTATCTCGAACGTACATACGTACGAACGTACGTACACACACACACACAGACATCTCTCTACAAATGACAAATTTAGATTCTAGGAACCATAAATCATCCAGATTTGTCAAAAATTTCAATTTGACAAATCGGACCGATTATAATAATTCCCTATGGGAAGTTAATAAATAAAAGTGCGCATACGCCACATTACACCGTTATGTTATATAGTCTTTCACAGAAAATTTATCTACTGTTTTGTTGAAATACTATTTTCAAAATTGACTTAATTTAAGTATATTATCTTGCTGATGAATTACGTTTATTTTATTCTTTAGTCTTATAGAACTTTAGTGCACGAAACAATTGTAGTAGTAGTTAATGCATATCGATGTGTTATTTAAAATCAATATCTACAACTTATTATCTTCTTAGTAAAAATTGCTTTCGTGTGTGTATACATGCATACATATGTAATGTATAATATATAAAGAATTAATGAGCTTATACTGACCAAAGATTTATATTTATATAAGTAAATATACAATTTAATCGAATTCAGAAAATAGGCTCTTTATCTTAATATTATGTAAACATATTCAATTATGCACTTGAATTTCTCACTTCCTTTGCGTCTTTCACAAAACTGTTAATTGATTTCAGAATCCATTCAATACAATAGCTTAACGCATATCACATCAATAAATTAATCCCCTTTATTATACAATACAATCCCGTATAATCCTTTTGAGTTATAAATAAGAACAAATACCTACGTGCTAACCAGTCGTGCATTTAATTTTGCTATTTCTTATTTTGGTTTGCAATGTTTCTTGTTTTCAAAATTTATAAATTATCATAATTCATTCTGACAGTAAACTAAACGCAAAATGAGTAAACAATTAGTTTAATTAAATGTTATAACAAACCCTTATATAGTACTATATACCCTAACCAAAAGATCCTACTTCAATGAATCAACAAGAATGGCCCTTCGTGAAATGAGCAAGAAAATACCATTTAAAGGAGAAGAATATTTGTCAGCATACAACTATACACACAAACACTACATATCCACTGTACAAAGAGGCCATAATAAAACTTGGTCTTTGCCATTGAATAATCGAGAATCCATTAAGTAAATTGGTGACAAATAAATTGTTTGAATTCATGTCTCGAGAACCCTATGAGAAGAACCATAAACTTGAGATTTTCGCACACAATTAAGGCTAAGGCTGAGGCTAAGGCAACGGAAGTTTGAGTGTCACCATTGTCATTTCTTAAATGAATTTTTTTTTTCAAAAAGTTTTCTTACGATTGTGTTAAATTCTATTGTTGTTGGATGAGGCAGGAACATATTTTTTTTTCCAGTGTAATTATTAAAATTGAGATTTTTTAAACTTAACATTTAAGTGGACCTTTGAAATTAAAATAAAAACCATTTATTTAAACTGCATATAGTAGGATACTTTAGAGAAATTTACAAGGGCTTTAAGTTTGCCTAATGCGTATTAAGATAGTTTGAATCTTTTCAATAACAGTGTTGCCAATCGCAATTTTTAATATAACAACACTCTTAAAACATGTGGGCAGATTTTTCTGTTTAAGGCAAAACGTTGAGTTTTGAAGCATTCAATGCTTGTATGCTTTCTCGTGACCTATTTATATGGGTTTCACGATGATGATTTACAGTTGTGGTTAAGAACTTTTTTCACGACATTGTTAAATTTATTTTACATATGAAAAATTGTATAAACTTAAATTCAATTTAATAAAATTTTTGAACAATTAAAACAAAACAAATAAACTACAAAGACTTCTAAGTGTTCTATCAAAAATTGGTACACATTTTTTTTCGACTCGAATGTCTAGAGAAAATTCTTTAGTCTGATAAATTAATTAATTATCTTAAGTTAAATAAATTGATTGCACAAAAAAATTCACAATCACAAGAGTTAACAAAACACAGTTTTGTTTGAAGATTGGTTGACGATTTAATAACACAAAAACTTTAATAAGTTTTCCAAGTATAATGGAAAGTTATCAGTCTCTTTTTTGTTTATGAAAGTTTACCTTTTAACCTTTATCGTTTACGAAGCTCTAATCACCGTAACAGTTTCACCAGCGTAATTTTCCAAAATGTAAGGTCCATTCACATCACCTCCGCTGTCACAAAACCAAGACCGCACCACAGAGACAGGCTTTTCAACAATAATTTATTCTGAATTCTCCGAGCCTCAAATGCTTAAATTCTGCTTAAGCCTAGCCTCTAGAATATAATTGGACATCATTGTTGATGATGATCTTTCGATGAAAATGGGGATCATTTTTATGCATAATACGACGAGCACTGCTGGTGTTTGACCGGCTTGAACTATTAAAGCCTTAAGACCTAACTAAGTCGTCCTACAAAATACGGTGCAACGTCTTATCTGGAATGTCTAATTCCAAATATCGGTGAGGAATCAACAAACCTGGGTTCTCGACAACATTATGAACTAAACCAGCAATATCCTTCGGTGTTCTTGCGCGACTAATTTTACAAACTTGTCTTTAAGACGACCCAAAAATGATTAAGTTGTTCAAACTGCGACTGCTCCCAGATTTGCAGTTAATTTCATCATTTATTGCTATCGAAGCAAGTTTATATCGTTCTAATTTTTGTAATGTTGGTGTTGCTTTTATTTGTCAAATCAAAAGTCAGCATCAAAAGTGACAGCTGCTGTTCTAAATAAAACGTCTTACTGAAAAACCTATTTTCTATATTTACAATTCAAACTTGTTTGGTGTAGTTTAAGAATTCAAAATACATTTTCAGAACTTGAACTAAGCCGTCAAATTATGTTTGAAAATGTTGAAATATTTCTCAAAAATTGAAACACTTTGTTTAAAATAAAACTGTCTCTTTCCTTGAACTTGTCTTACAAATCCTTATACCTTGCGCTGTTGTTGTCAATTCATTTTCATTTCGTTTTTCGTCAGTCGAACATACATATATTTAAACAATACACACAGACACACCTACAAGATAAGTCTTCTTTGTAAATAAAAAAAAAAAAACGAACAAAAAAACACAAGCAATTAATTTTACCTTGCTTTTGTGATGGAGTGAGTAGTTTAATTGTATGGTTGACAAATGCAGTAGACAGGACATTAAACAAAAAAGAAAACCTCACAGTTTAGATAATTAAAAACTACTTGTCAAAAGGACGAAAACTTTTTTCCTTTTTTTAATTTTCACTTTGAAGAAAAACACTTCTTTTTTTATTTTTGAGGTGGTTCCTTTGGACTAGGTTCGTTTATAAGATAAATACCTACATTAATTAGATTTTGACGAAGTGCCATGATAAATAATATCGTGGGAGGTTTTGGAACACTGTGAATGGTGATTGCTTACAATTTATTGGTTTTTCGAACTGCCACTCTTTTAATTAAAGACATTGGGCTATAAATTTCATACAATTAAAACTGATTCTTCGTGAAATTCAAAGCAAGTATAAATACCAAAAGGAAAGATTTATAAAACGAAGGTCGACTTAGGTAAATTTATCTACATACACACATACATACATATACAAATCTTTTGAAATTTCTACTTAAATGTCGTAGTATCGACTTAAAGCCTATTTGATCTGCTGGTTTGGAGGAGGTAGTGGGAGGGAGGTAGATACGAATCAGATACTTCAACTGTTATTAAAATAAGTACATAAGTGCGTGTCTGTAGGTACGTAAGTTTTCAAGGTCCTATTGACCACTTCCCCTTTTCCATTGAAGGATTCACTTGACAGGCTATCCTATTAATTTTGTTAAATTCTATTATTGACCAAAAAAGTCCTTTCGAGTGGCAATTATGTCTGCAGTACTTTTAATTAATATTCGGTTTTTTTGTTTTTCTTTTCTTCCAGAATCAAATTATTCAACATAATCAACGAGCTGGGGTTATTGTCAGCAGTGGTGATTTAGCCCTTCAAGGTGTCACACGTCATCAAGCTGGTAATTACACATGTACGGCGTCAAATGTTGAAGGCGATGGTGACAGCAATATTGTTGAACTTAAAGTCATGTGTAAGTAAAATATTTATATACAAATTTCAACTTAAATTAAAAAAAAAATTCTTTGGGTGATTACAAAACTTTTGAATCGTTTTGTCCTTTCACTTATTTTCCTTAATAAATGTGTACTATTTCTGTCCACCTATTGCCTGCAACGCAATGTCCATTCCATCTTTCCAACAAACAAAAAAAAAACAATTTCTTCATCTAGGTTGAACCTTTTGGGAATGTGTTGCATAAAGAAACAATGCCTTAACCCTATTTTTCAACCATTCTTTTGAGAAGAATATCTGGAACTTCAAAACAAAGAAGTGAAGAAAAACACAAAAAAAAGTAGATTAAAAATAAAAAGAAAGAATATAGTTTAAAGAACATAAAAAACTTCAGGAAAAACTGAAACTGGAGCACGTAATGAAACAAAGGACTCTAAAAAGGATAATACAACTTAAAAGAAAGAAAAAAATAACGGGTAAGCGTTGAAAAATAAACAAACACATCGAGCAAGGATGGTGACGACTTCGGCAAAGAACAACGGCCAACCATCAGTTGGCCAACCCAACCCACCAACCCACCAACCATCCAACCGACTAAACCAGGTCCTTTTTTTTTAACCTACCTCACCTGGTATACGAGTATATGCTTCAAATACTATTTTTATTCCATCGAAGCAGATACAAGGACTCCCTTTGGCTGTTTAAAAATTATGGAGCATTTATACTCCAACCTCTGACTTGCTAAGCTTTAAGAAAAGACCGAAGGTGGGGAAGAGAGAGAGAGATAGAAGAAAAAATAAATGTGAACAAGGTCCTTCAGTCCTTCATTTCTTTCAGTCAGCATGAGAAAGAAAATACATGTAAAGTTTAAAATTAAATAAAAAAAAACTTGCTTCTTTTGAGTTTTTGCTTCTATGTGGTGCAAACGAGCGCAAAATACTCCCTTCGCATTGTTGAGTCTATACCTTACCTACCTTCCTTCAGCCGTTCAAAAAAAAAACACCCTTTTCTTTTTAGTAAAAGCCTTTTTTCCATTTTTAATAAAGTGAAGTAGAAAATGGAACTTGTTGTGCAGGTGGTCCAACTTGCATCAAATAGACCTTTACTCATACCACAGGATTTGGGACTAATCTTGGAAGCAAAGAGTACGAGTAGAACTGAGTTTTTTTCTCCTTATGCTAAGTTCGAAGGAAAAAAATTCAAATTTATCATCACAACGAAAGGTGGCTCTTTAATATGTACAAAAAAAATGAATAACGAAAAACTGAAGGAAAAAAATTCTCAATCGAGGAAAACTTGGAATGAACTATAAACTTCAGATGAAGGTGAAAAACACTTCAAATCAAATTATGGGATCAGTGAGTTTAAGGAAATACATATACATTATGTATTTGAATATCATTTTCCATTAGATTCGTTCAGAAATTCAGTCTTTTTTGAGAACCAATGGAGTATAATGATGGACTCCTTCGGTTTGCCAGTGTTACCGATTCTTTCAAAACTGTAAACTGTTTTCTTTTTTTTTTATTTCATTCATTTTCGTTTTGACTGTAGATAAATCAATAATTCAATATATATTCAAACTTTTTTATGTAAGACTAGCTGACCCTGTATACGTTGTTCTTCAAATTGTGAGACAGAAGTTCATATCCAGGTTCTAATAAAATAACTCAACCAATGAGCGCAATTTTTAAACTCAATTTGATTGATGGGTTTTAAAAATCTGGAAACGCAATTGATTTTTTGTTTGCAAAATAATAGCGTCTCCTAGATCTTTTCTCTGCGCATACAGGACCAACAATTTTTCGTATGAATTTACACAGTTAAGATTTCGCGACTCCTCATCAATGATCTCAATGTCGTTGCTTGATCTCTAGATATTAGTGAAAAAACATTTTTTGCCAATTTTTGATAACAATTTAAGCAAAAAAAACTATCCATTGAATTTTTTCCAAAAGTTTACCACGTGTCAAAAACTTCATTTTACATAGCAGAAAATTGTTTTGAAGAAAATTTCATTTTTCCTTCATTGTATTTTTGAGCACCAAAATGTTTCCAAATTTATACCGCAAACGTCCAGATTTGTCAAAAATTTCAATTTGACTAAATCCTATTTTCTACTTCATTCCATATCCATTTTATCACCAATATAATATTATAACCTATGTTACTCACAAATTACGTAGCTTTCTATTTTTAAAAGGATTTAAAAAATATCCTACAATCTTACAAATTTTACTCTCTTTTGAGAAACGATGGATTTAGGTACTGTGGTCTTTTTGTCAAAAATTCAATTCGACCATTCTAAACTTTAATCTTCAATGTTATGTCTGTTTTGTTAATAGAGCTATTTGCTATTTGAGATTTATTTTGAAACATCCCATATAAAAAAATAAACTGGATTGGATTATATGACTATTTCAATTCATAAATTCATACACTCATCCTATTATCCTAACAATTACGAATACATAAAAGCAAGAATTATCCAATTTGGTGCAGTCTTTCAAAAGTCATGGGCGTACATATGAACATTTCGAAGATCCTTTTTGAAGATGTACAAAATTAAAATGTTTACCAGAAATATTTTGGGCAGTGTGACAATTTTGATGCGTTTTTTTAAAAATGAATTCTTCAACAATTTGTCAGATTTTGTGTGATAAGACCAAACGTCATTATTAGGTTAGTTAAAACGTCATTATAGTTATCTATAAATATCACAATACCCAATGGACGTTTTGAAATTTTTAAAGTGGGTATCATGATTTTCGACGATAAGACAAGAACGAAAGCCGATACAAAAGGAGGAGTGAAACTAAGCATTTTTCAAAAACAAAAAATCTAATAGATTGATTACTTAATTTTACTATAAAATGTCTTGGTTTCTCTACACAGTCACCTGCAATGTATCCTTTTTGAAAAATACGAGAATATAAATTTCTGAGAATTTTTTTCTATTAATTTGAATTAGAAGTATTAATAATGTCACTCCTAATTGCTAGTCATGTATTAAAGAGAAATGTAAATCCTTTTTATGATTTTCCTTTAACTTTAAAGGGCAGAAAATATAATGAAATTCCAGCTTAAAAATGTTTCATAAAAGTTCAAATAAAAATTCCAGAAAAACGAATAAAAGGAAAATGTGCCTTAATCCAAGAATAAGTTTCACAGGACGGATTTTCTCCTATTCACTGGGTCTGTCTAAGAAAAGGGTGTCCCAAAAGAATAATGTCCCATTATGTTAAAGCATCTCTAAAAAAAAAATTCAATATGAAAAAAAACTAATTTGAGTTTAATTTTTCCATATTAACTTAACTACACTACACTTTCTATTTGAGTGTTCTTATATATGTTGAGGTGTTAATTAAACATAGATTAAACGATTTAAATCTTTTCTTAATTCCAGATAAGCCAATATGTCGACAAGATCAGAAGAAAATCTATGGTGTTGCTCGCAATGAAGCCGCAGAAATATCTTGTGAAGTTGATGCATTTCCACCACCGGAAAATTTCAAATGGTCATTCAATAATACCGCAGAGACATTTGATATGCCACAAAGTGGCTTCCGAGCACATTCAGCACAAGGATCAACTCTAACTTATACCCCGGTAAAGGTAGGTGAATTTAAGATTTTTTCAAAGGATATTATCCATTAGAAAAATGCTTAAATAAATATAATAGTATATGTAATGTATGTACAGTACATGTATCATGAAGTCCTTAAATAACAAAATAGAACATAACACAAACTACACCATTATTTATTCACTCACTCTGTTAAGGACTTAAACAGTTAATTTAATGTGAATTTATCATCGAGCAAAAGAACTGGCCAGGAAGAGGGACATGGCATAGGGATAGAAACCCAAAGAGTTGTTACTTATTCTGTTTGGAGTTGGGTGGTGTTGATGGTGTTGGTATTGGTGTTGGGGAGGTCCACTCACACAAAATCACAACCGACCATGCATCTTTTGTGATAAAATTGTAATGGACTTGATTCTTATTCCTTTCGTCAAAGCAAATTGTTTGTGGTTAGCAAAGTGTTGGAATTGAATTTCATGCATTTCCTTTTCGGTCCCCCTTGTTTTCAAAATACAAAATCGTCCTCGTCGTTATTGGGGGAGAGAGATTGGGCGATGGATGTGTGTGTGTACTCTGTGTGAATAGAAATATTCCCTGTATAGTGTGTCGCATTATATTTAATGGTTTCTTGATTTGAGCACGTCAAGTCAAGACAACTACTGCACCTCCAAACTCCCTCCCTTGTTGTAAGGCCTTCGGTCGTTTGGACGTTGAAACGATTAAACGTTCGGACGGGACGTTCGTCCATACCGGCAACATCAAAAAGTTTGGATGTTATAAAATACTGTTGTGAGTTGTGAACAGTATGGGTACTCGTAGTCACACATTACACCAGGAGGCGCCACACTCAAACAACTTCTATTCGTATAAGGGCAAGTGATATGTATTTGCGGTCTAAGGAAGTACTCAGCACTTCATTTCCGTTCCGGATTTTGACCTACATTAAATGCTCAGTTGAATTTCTCTCATCCATGGATGTACAGCCAGGAGGTTGTAGATTGTAGGTAGAAGTAGATACAGATAAGCATAAAAGTGTACGTTTACGTGTGTATAAATGAATGTATGTACAGTTGTGTTCACAAAAATAGCAGTGCTTTCCAAATAAAACAAAAAGGGCTAAATTATTTACATTATCATTTATTTAAATTTTTTTTTTTACAAATTAAATTTATTCATTTATGCAAAAAAAAATAAAACAGATTTTGTTCACCTATTTAGTTTCGCGTTAAACGGTTTTTCTTTATTTCGCCTTGTTCACAAAAATAGCAGTGCTTAGCATTGCTAAGCATCGTATTGGATCTATAAAGTTAATAATAGGTAAATTATAAAAAATTGTGAAAGAGATTGTAGCTTACCATCAGTACTTTGTGGCATATCCTTTGTTTTTTATGACGGAGATGCATCTTCGTTGCATTGAGTCTACTAAAGTCTGGCACCTCTGCGTGGGTATAGCTTCCCACGACTTTCGCACTACTTCCCACAATTCTTTGACATTCCTAGGTTTCGCCTCATAGACAGCATTTTTAACATCCCCCCATAGGTTTTCTATGGGGTTCAGGTCAGGTGATTGTGCCGGCCACTCCATAACCGTTATGTTCTTCTCTGCAAACCATGACTTTGCTCGTTTCGAGGTATGTTTTGGGTCGTTGTCTTGCTGATAGACCCAAATCAGAGGCATTTCCTCCTCAGCATATGGTAACATGACCTCGTCGAGAATCTTGACATATTCCACTGCATCCATCATACCCTGGATAGGATATATAGGCCCAACCCCGTAATAAGAGAAGCAGGCCCAAACCATGAGTTTTGCTCCGCCATGCTTAACAGTCTTCAATGTATACCGGGGATTGTTAGCCACATTTGGAGGTCTTCTTACATATTCCCGGCGACCCTTTGACCCAAAAAGAACGATTTTACTCTCGTCGCTCCACAGAATGTTCCTCCATTTTTCCCTGGGCCAATTTTCATGTGCTTTCGCAAACGCTATTCTTTTTGCCACTTGTTTTTTTGTCAAAAATGGTACTTTCCGTGGACTCCGGCTTGGCAGCTTAGCTTCCAACAGCCGTCTTCTTATGGTCACAGGGCTCACCGACAGTTGAAGATCTTGTTTTATTTTTTTAGAGCTTAAGGAAGGGTTCAGCTTTACCAATTGGACTATTTTTCTGTCGGTTCTAGAGTCTGTCATCCTCTTTGGGCCGCGTGTTTCTGGTTTTTTCTTCCATTTGAGAGCATTACTTACCATTTTTGCCGAACATCCTATGATTTCCTGGATTTCCTGGTAAGTTATACCCTCCAAACCCAATTTTTTGATGAGCTCTCGCGTTTCTTCAGTGCAGTGACTTGATCGACCCATTTTCTTATTCTTAAGCTAATATTATACAACAAACTGATAGTAAATGTAGATTACTTTAAGTAACAAAACTTTTACTTACCAAAAATTAAGTTGAAAAATATTTTTATGAGCTTGTGACTTAAAAAACAAAAACACTGCTATTATTGTGAACAAGCTTCAAGTAGAGTGATTTACTTAATGCGTACAGTAAAAGAAAAGTACGGTAATCTTGAAAGTTTATTGTCTCCGATCTGATAACGGAACAACCGTTATATACAAAAAACTGGTTTAAGAACTTGTAACACGCAGCGTCATCAAAATATTTTGCTATTTTTTAAAGCTTCATGAGCACTACTATTTTTATGAACACAACTGTATATATGTGTTTAGTTATAGGAATAGGTTCATACATATATTAAGGCTACATCAGTCGGTCTTTGGTCCTATCATGGTACTTTGGAATCTTTGAAAAGTTGTCAAATCCAGGTGGCAACTAAGGAATTGTTGAGTTCAAAGTGTGTGTGTTCTGGAAATGATTTTAAATTTACAATAATTTATAGAGGACATAATATTATAAAAGCAGGAAATTTTCAATCAACTGTAAAGCATTTACATCCGATTTAACGTGAAAGGAGGTCTTTTTGAGTCTGCAGATGTTGATGATGATGATGATGATGATGTGTTTGACTTTATTTCTTCTTCTCTTAATATTAGTTTCCTCTCCTGACATCACGATGAGAAGAGATCCGTGTGCATGATGTTTATGACCGTTTTGATTTGTATGAATGCGGTATAGGGATAAATGTTAAATCTAGCTCCGGGAATATAAGATCCTTTGAAAATATTTTCCTCTTTTGTAATAGACGAAGTTTGGGAAGCTTTACTTTCTTCTCGTTTTTTTTCTTGTATTTTTGTAAAAGGACCTGCCAGATAGCATCGTACATTATTTATGAAATCACTTTTTTTTAAATTTACTATTCAGGATTTGCAGTGAAGTCACTTAAGCATGATTTTTATTTAGAGTTCGATAACCGAGATTGATTTTTATGGATGTTAATACAAAATAAATTTCATTGGACATTAAACGTCTGTAAAGAAATTTTATGAATTTAATCCTAGAACCATACCCACATTTGGAATGAAACTTTAATTCCTTGAACGGTTCAGGGCTTTGGGTGAATATATCTTATTAATCTTACTTTTCTTTAAATTGTGTTTATGATCAACCAAATCAAAAAATTAAAAGCAGAAATGTGTATGGATATAAAAAAAGTACGTATACGCCTGAGAGTGCATTAAGACAATTGTAATGATAACAGTGTAAAAGCATATAAATTTTGAATGAATCCACTTAAGATTACATGTGTGAATTTTGATTTAAAACCCAGTTATATGTTAATATGATACCTTTTCCTCAGCCTCCTGGCATTTCTTCTTCTTCAAAATTTTTAGATGTAAAGTTGGCCTTCCATGTTCAACTGGATTGATTTGATATTCCATAGTCCATCAGGGCTTATAAACATCTCGACTTCTTGAAGTGATGAAGCTCTAACTGCTTCTGTGACTTGACCGTCATTATTGTGCACTGCCTGTGGGATCATCAGTGATCAAATTTCTATCTTAGTTCTTGCAATATGTGAATCTTTGTGTACACTGCTGTTTCGAACGGATTGCTAGAACTTTCGTGCCTTGTTCGGACCATGAATTTGGCCAAGTTCATCTCCCTGTCTGACTTCTTGTACATAATTCTGTTGATTGTTATTCGGAATAAAAAAATGGATTAAAAACAAGATCCATTTTCGACTCTTGGAAAAGTGAATTGAAAACTTTAAGTCCTGAGTTCCAGGAAAATTGTTTAACTAAGTCGAAGTAAAGGGCAAAAAGCAATTAAACCTGCATTTAGATCTTTAGTTCCTTGCTTTTTCCTTTTTCAAAATCAAAACTCTTAAAAATACAGAACAAGGTTCTTGTGATCCCTCACGAATGTACTTTAAATATTTTTTGTTTCAATTTCAAATGTATTTCTGTGTGTATTTGACTTTTCTTAAAATGAAAGTAAAAAAGAAAACCGAAAATAAAAGTTCCATCCCTTGAACTTACATATCTAAGGCAAATTCATTACTTAAAAAAATGAAGAAGAAGAAGAAAAAGAGGGAAAAATAAAACAAATAATGTCCTCTTTAAGGATTTTTTCTTCCTCTTGAAAGAATTCGATTGATCTTAAAAGCAGAAAACATTTCCTTGAGGTATAAAATGTCACTTCCGCTATCCATAAATAAAAGCATTTCTTTTTCGACAGTATACAAAGATGTACATATGTACATATACATGTATGTATGTATGTATAAAGGAAAAGGACTATTGACAAAAAAAATATTTTTAAATTCGACGTTATAAAATTGACATCCGTTAGCAATTTTCTATTTACCGACATTGACTTGACTAACTATACAAAATACATATGTAAGTATATATGTATACATGTGAATGGTTCTTTTTGAAAATTAATGTTTATTTTAATTAAATTGAATGTTTTTTGTGTCATTGGATCTCTCCTAAAAATAAAAAAAAAACTACAATATAAAACAAAATACATTTCAGATAAACTATGTACATATGTACGTGTGTATTTACTACATGTTTAATTAATGTGCATGTTCCAAAAAAAAGGTGTTCTCAAAATTAAAACAACTTAATTTAAATTTTATCCATGTCAAATCAAATCTCGAAATATTTACATATAGATTAATAAACTTTAAGCGTAAGTTTGCGTAAAAAAAAAAACAAAAAAAATGCTCTATGACATGTCACACATTTATATTACCTGTCAAAATTTGTTTTCAGGTATATTTACCTATATACATGGATACATACGAGTATATGTATTATGTGTGACGAACTAAATACATATTCATGAATTGCACTCGTCTAAAATCAACTTTGGCATCAGGCATCTACAATCTATCAATTCTGATTGAGTGCCATTCACCTGCCGGGAGGCATTAGATTTATCCTTTTTTATCCCAGCTTTGGGGAATATATTCTTACACTCAGTGTCAATTGATTGGGTCTATCTATATTTTTTGTATGGATCAAAATTTTTTAAACGAAGCAATTCAAATATAATTCAAGGGCCAACGCAACCGAGACTTTTTTTCTTCTCTTTTCGAAAATTACAACCAAATTAAAAGATAATATATCTTACTGAAAAAAAGAAAATATTAACATTAAATAAATATGAAATATGAAAATTCGAAATCGAAAAACTTCAGTCCAGTTTCGTTAGCATTCTCCAGCCAATCTCCGTCCGTCCCTTATTTTTCCTATCGAATCGTTCAATTTGTAGTCTTAAGAGTATTTGAACATTAAACCTTTATCTAATATTGGTTTTAAAAAAATCTCTAAATTCGTTTTTTTCCAAAACTCCGAATTCAAAAATATGATGTGCTCAATTGAATAGATAACAATTATATGACCACTTGCTTAAAACTTTTGAGTTTTACTAGTCTTACCGCAAATAAAAGTGTAGCCATGATCAAGTAATTCGACGTGGAGTGTATTATGAGAATCCGTGCCAAGAACAATTCGATATTCTACTCTAACGCCCATTTCCCTTCTTCCCACTCGAAATTCCCATAGATACCTCTAAACCATGATGCCTTTTTTTTTTTTGTTCAGGAATGACAGTCATAGTGCGAGTTTGGGCTAAAAGGGCTGCAACAATTTTCCCATAAGGCAAATACTATACGTACTCGTATGTTGGTCCACATACGTATAAATAGAGTGGTTGGTTGATCTCTTTTTTTTTGGTTATTTTTGGACATTCAACTGCACCTCCAGCTGAAAACAGTAAAAACATTCAACAACAAAAAAAAATGAAATTCCTATACTATTTTCTGGTGAAACTAGGTCGAATGTTATGTGGAAAATCGAAAAACAAAACAAAAAAGTCAGTTTTCGTATCGATGTGTGTTTTGTATAGTAGTTTTTGAAGTTTATGGTAAACTGAGGTACATTCAGCAATCAACATATTTTTCAGTTTCTGGTGAAGTAGAATATTAAATCTGGAAGGGAATTTTAAATGGGTGGAAAAATGAAGGTTCGGTAAAAAAATAACAATAATAACATCAAATACTCTTGGCCTAATATTCTTCGTTTTAATTTAAATAACCAAAATCGTTGCAGTTTGGTCTCTTGTAATCAACACAAGACTTTATCGAAAGGCGTAGTTGTAGCCTGTCAAGTTTTTAGATATTTCCCCCTTTTTTGAAACAAAATAATTCTATTTTCGATAAAAATCTACAACGCAAACAAAACAAATTTCAAGACTAAGATAAAAGAAATGCCTGAGATATGGATTTTAGAAATGGAAAAAACCTTGACTAATAACTCTCTAAGAGAAAACTTTCAGGTATTTCTTAAGAACCTAGACTTTACACAAATGCGAGCAAATGATAGAAGGAAATAAGGGGGTGTTATTCGGCTGTTGTGTCAAAATTGTGATATATATTTTAATGACCACTTTCAATCCTTGCAGTATCATAAGATTTTGTTCTCCGAAATCTTTTCTTATTTCTTGTGTAAAATTAAAATTCAGTATTTTTATATTGAATTCTTCTGGTAAATAAATTCGGCGAAAAGATACTGTCATAAAATTTTAAAGACAATGATTGTGTTTTGTTTTGGGTGCATTTTAGTTATATTCAATTTTATTTCTTAGTTTCAAGTATCGTCTACTAATTTCAAAAATTTTCTTATTGTTTAATTTATCCATTCTTTTTAATTTACATATATATAATATTCTCGTGTTTTTCCATCTATTTGGAAAAGTTCATTTATAATCATCTTAAGTAAATACAATAAAATGGACGAAATTAAAAATTACAGTCCTATTTCTGCAATTCCTAAACTTATTAAGTCTATATTATAATTTGTTAAAAAATTGGCACGGTTTTACTAAAGATCACTCTGTTGTTACTTATTGTATTGAAATATCAGAAAACTACATTGGCTCCTTTAAAGTCAAAAAATAACTGCTCACTTTGTAAGGCGTTTGATAAACTCTTACATCAATTCTTACTTTTAAAATTAAGAAAGTTGGGATCAGCGAACATTTCGTAAATTAGTTAAAATCTACTTTTTCTTTTGTTGATAAAATATGGTCAGTACTATTTAATTGTGGTAAACCAATTTAGTTTGAAGATAATTCTGGAATCCCACAAGGTAGTCACTTAGGTCCTATTCTTTTATTTATGAGGGCAATGTTATAATCTTCAAAAGTTTTTCAAATGCTCGTGTTTGTGAAGAATTGAAATTTGATACGAATTCGTTTTTTAATTAATGTATTCATGACTTTCTGCTAACGTTGATAAATGTTAACCATGGGTTTTACGACAACATCACATCAACATCGTTTAAGCAATATTTTTGTTCTCTCAGCAAATAATATCTCCAATTTCGTTGATGTGCCTCAGTTTGCCATACCTACAATCTATGTACGTGTACATTCATATATAACATAATTGGCAGTGTCATGCATACAATACTTATTGTTATTTTTTTATTATTAGATATGTATAAATTCATATAAAAACATTCATATATTGAATGAATGAAAGTCACGAAGAATTTATAGATACTATCTATCCCTTAGGATAGGATGGTTATTGCTGGACGCGGGTGATGAATAGTTTTGAGCTTTAAAAGGATGCAACGAGATATCGAGTACAATATTTCAAATACAAAAAATCGATAAGTTGAAGTTCAACCTTTTCAAAGTAAGTTCTTCCCTTCTGGTGTGCAATGGGAACTTTTTGCTTGTCATGTATGAAGAGTTCAAGTATTTCACACAAAAATTAAAGTTTAATTTATCTCTTCCTTGACATTGTATTGGTTATTATGTGGTGGAGTAGAATGAAATATGGTAATTGGGAATATTTTTGAGATAAAATAGAAAACAAGTTATGATCTTTAGTCAATTGCTCCTAGAAGTCGTATCTGACATCAACTTACACACTCAAAATTAAGGCAAAAGTTATAACTACATATATCTATAGTCTATACATATATTATAAAGTAGGGTAACAATGGTTTTTAAAGTGAAATTGGAAGGTTTGTTGTTGTTTTTAGTATCTATCTCAAAAATACGAGAAACATACAACTTTTCTAACATTAATATTTGAAACTTGCATCCCAAAATCCAAATATAAATGTAGGTACATATCGTAATTCAAAAATTTCTTCATCAGTGACACACAATAATTTTGACATTTGTGATGAATCTTAATGTCACAATATACATTCATTTCAATTTACATAGAATCAGTGACATTGTTATTCAACTTCTTTATATTTATGTCAAATTTACTTGTTTACTTTTTGAAGGAACTCAACAACAAAAGACACCACCACCATTACCATTACCATTGTTATCATTCTATCGTTAGAGAATTAACTCTTCAATCTTAATATCTAAAAGTTTAAAACTGTGAAAGCTCAATTAAAAAAAAATGACATACATACATATATATTTTACCAACAAAGAATCTCTTAAAATTTCTCCTTTTCACATCATTAATCTTTTTGCTATTGTTTAACAAGAATACAAAAAAAAGAAGAAATAATAAACAAAAAACACTCAAACTTGTCTATAACAGTGAGTGACTTAACGTTCTTATTTTATTGACATTATTATCATCCCCTTTCATTGTCTTTTTACACAAGGACATAACAAAATTTTATATAAAATATATAGACTATTTATAATATAATGTATCTCTAGGTAAGCTATAGAGTATAAACTTCGTCTTAAACAAAGCAAAATTATGAAATTGTAATTAATTTCTGGTTACATTGACAGTTTTCAAAGAACACCTGCTGTTCCATGACAATGGGTACTTTGAACCCATTAATTTTATAGTAGTATTCGTATACCGTACGATATCAGCTCTTATACTATAGTCCTTGAATTCAATGCAATCTATCAGTTAAATATAAACATAAATACGGTACATACTAGATACCGTAGGAGAAAATGAGAAACGCAGATAGAAAGAGTAAGCGCAGGAAACCTAGTATTCCCATGAGAATTACTTATTGAGCTCCCCCTTGACGTCAAATTGTCAACAATTAATTACAGTGTGGAAGTAATAAAGCAAAGAGCCTAAAACCGTTTCAAACAAGGACGAAGCAGAGGGAGGAGGTTTATTCCATATAGCTATCCGGCATGTAACGTTATTGCCAGCAATTACGTTAACTAATTACACACACCCACACACCTATACAACACATCCATACATACATACATGAGTATGCAAACACATAATTCAGAGTGGTAATTTTGGTCGGTCGTGGGGGATGGGTGGTGGGTGGTGGTGTATTTAAATTTCATCCTACCACCTACAATCCGAGCGCAATTTATTCATAATACACATACCGATGAAAGAAAAATGATGTTGGTATTCCACATACAAACACAAAATTGGTACACGTGTATGTATAAATGTACATGAATATTCGAGTCTCTAGGTACTATCCCAATGCGATGGCAGGGAGAGATGGAGCACAAGAACCCCGTCGTCTATAACATTATTACCTGTATATCCAACATTATTGCAAATTGGCAATTTACCCCCAACCTCAATAAGGAGCAGCTCACCTGTGACGAGCTATGAGCGACAAGCGTCGAGGCGATGACGTGTTCTTTTTTTTTTCTTCTTCTTCTTCCCCATGCCTTCCCACCCTACCTACTGCTTCATAAAAATGTTATCCTTTCTGATTGATTGAAGCTGTCAATACCTCGAACGTTGCAATTTTGTTTTTTCCTTTTACCGGTTCACTACTCTTCCTAATAGAATGTAAACACATGACTTGATGGTGTTTCGGACTGGAATAAAAAGAAAAACACTTGGTAATGTAGTATATGCGGACCTGGAGAACACAATAATTTATCATTGAGTAAACGTAGGGGGCAGGCAGAATTATTTAGGAGTTAAAATGAAAGATAGTCCAATAATTTATCAAAATACCTTTACATGCATTGACTAATACAATAAATTCGAATTGATTATTATTAAACAATTCAACTGATAGTTTTATTCGAGTTTCTTTTGAAAAATTTAGTTTATAAAATAATAATTCCGTTTGATTTTATCGGACAATAGAATAAAGATCAAAGAAATTTAATTAAAATATTTATCTCAAAATCACAGAAAATTACAAAGTTGTTCGGCATTTAAAAATTACGGATGAGGAAAACTGTTAAAATTCTTTAAAACAATTCGAAATGCCTTTGCCGTCCACTAGTGGAAAAATTTGCAATTTTTCGAAGTGCTTAGTTTAATTTTTAACTTCTCTAACAGAATTTTTCCCAAGGAATCTGTATGTGATCATGATTTTGGGATAAAAATTAGTTTCGGCTGAAATATGGATTAAAAACGGATATTAGAAACAATAAGTTAGTTTTTTGGATAAAATTAATAAAATTTGGATTTTGTGGCTTTTTCAGAATTTTTCATTAGGTCCAGCACAAAAAATACCCTTAAATATTGTTCCATAACATAAGATTGTACGAAACTAGATTTTTGTATATTATATAAAAAGTAAATCGATTAATATCAATTCAAGTTATAATGGAAAGTTATCAGTTTGAGTCGCACCCAGTCTCTTTTTTAAAATTAAATTAAATGAGAAGGCATAGACTTTATGTTCCGTGTATCCATCAGAAGTTCCTCAAAGAAGACATTATGTATAAAGCCATTGTTTTTTTTATAGATTCTGAATGCCTCCTTTTTGCCTATGACCTGAAACTGTATCGGAAAATTGTAAACATTGAATCTGATTGTTATCTTCTTTAAATGTATCTAGTCAAGTCAAATTAGAAGATTGGTGCCAATTTCGTAATAATTTTCTTAGTATTGTTAAATGTCAAGTCTTGTCGCTTTTCAGGAATCACAATCTAATTCTGTTTTATTGCAATATCAAAAAAATGAAGAAAGAAGGACCCAGGAGTTATCTTAAAAACTTAATTGTCATTTTTACCTCACTACGACTTATTAAGCTAATCAAAAATGCTTATGGTTTCGTCAGTGAGTTCTCCAGTCCCTATACCTCAAAATCATTATATACATTTTTGAGAAAGTACTTTTAATGGCAAAAATTACTCTTGAGTTGTTTGTCAATTCCTCGAAAGGGATTGAACCCAACCCTCTGACATGACAGTCCTAGGCACTAACCATCATGCCTCGGGTACTACCCGGACCCGGAGACGCTGTAAATTCGAAGTTAAAATTATCATGTCTTATGCCATTTTACCGTAAATATGACGATATGCTTTTACTACAGATCAAGAGGGCTGGTTTTCTTCTACATCCGAATAACTAGAATAATTCCGTATGGAATATGATTTGAGTTCTCAGGACCTTTTGAAATATTGTGCTTAAAAATGATCCCAATACTGATGTCTTTATGCTTCCAGCTAATTTCACATCAGTAGTTTTTAGTCAATCTTTGCCTTAATCATAAGCATAATTCAAAACTTGTCAATTCTTTGTGTTGCAATATTTTCAATTTCTTTGCACTCAATTATCAGGGATATTTTTTAAGAAACAAATTAAACCTTATCTAATATTGAAATGCCATTTAAAGAGAAATATGCTCAAAACCGGAAAGCTTTGAAAAGACCCATCTTAGACCTTAAGATTCCACAGAAATCGCCTTAACTCATTCCGGCACGCTCAAAAGGAAAAAGTGCCGTCAAACTTTGTCAGTTTTTTTAAAAATTAATTATTATGGTAATCATTTAGTAGGACTCATTTTTTAGATTCGATAAAAATATATAAGAACCTTTATTTTCTAGGACATAAACTTAAATATTTTTTCTTGGCCTTTAGCTTTCTGTTAATACGCAAGAAAACTTTTACTTAATATGGTACACAATAAATTCTGTAATTATCCAGGATCTGCTCTGAACATATTGTTTTATTGCGTCCGTCGACGACTAGTCTCACTACTCCCAATCCCAAGTCCAAAGTTTGAGTGAATGAAGGTGCACAAGCACATGGACTCAACACATAACACACACACAAGACACAACCCATATGAATAATTTTTCCTCTCGATTTTCATTAGGATTTCCCTGCACATTACACAATCATACAAACAAATAATATTAGCTTTATACTCGTACATTTTTTCGTTTGTACCTTTTGCCATTTGAACACAAAAAATATACTGTTGTATTGTATTTGTAATACCTACTAACTTTTGTTTTTATTTTTATTCTCTTCTCTTTTGTGTGCGGACCTCGTGTGTTTTTATATTCGCAAAAATGCCTATAACGCCTGGTTGCGTCCCAATGGCCGACATTATCTATGTGTGTGGGTGCTGCTATGCTGACTTCCTGGCTGCTCCTGTTGGCTGATTCTGTTCTGCTCCTGTTCCTGCTGATGTTGGTGATGATGGTTGTTGGATTTTATTTGTTTGCTGTGTTGCTTGTGATACTGGCGTTGGTGCTGGCTGGTGTTGGTTCTGGTACTTTGGTATATTGGAGCAGGAAATGGACTTTGGCACCATTATGTGCTGGGCGGATAATAATGTCGGACAACAGAAGGAGCCTTGCGTATTTCATTTAATTGCTGCCGGAAAGCCAGAAATACCAACAAATTGTACTGTGGTTAACCAAACATCGGATTCATTAGAAGTTTATTGCATTGAAGGTATGACTTTAATACAGCACTCATATAATTTATACATATAGATATAGCTACCTACATACAAACATGCGTTACATAATAATGTTTCTTTCATTGATTTTTTTTTTTTTTTTTGTGAAATGATGTTAAATGTGAAGAGAGTTTTGTTTTCTCAAAGTGAAAATGAAAGAAGATTCTAATATCATGAATTAAGAACCATTTTTTTTTGATTTTTTTTTTTTATATACCTACAACTACATACACATAGGTAGTCACTTTTGGACAGATCATGAATTAACTTCTCCAAAAAGATTCATCTTTCTTAATTTATTTTTTACTAAGTTTTGTTGTTGAAACTTTCGCAGGTTCAAAACTGCTAACACATATTGTGGTAAATATTTTGTTAAACATTTCTTCTGTATTCATTTCTTGGTTCAAGGGTCAAAAATTGGAAAACAGCTTTTGTTAATTTATAAGTGTGTTTTCTTAGAGGTATAGAACTTTAACTTGGCAATACTTTTTTAACTGCAGCCATTTTGTCAGTTGTCAAGTGATTTATGTTTAGCTAGTTTGGCTTGGCATTTCAACATAAATAGACTGACGCCTGAACAACGCTTCCAAATTGTGCAAATTTATTTTGAAAATCATGGTTCATTTCAGAATGTTACAGTCTATGGTGACCGCTATAGAGCGATGATTACTGACTTTTTCGTTCATCAATTGAACAACCATGATGTGCAGGAGTTGTGGTTTCAAAAAGACGGCGCAACATGTCACACAGCTCGTACGACAATTGATTCATTGAAATAAACATTTGGTTACCGGTTACTGCATAATTTCACGTTTTGGACCCGTGAATTGGCTTCCAAGATCGTGCGATTTAACGCCGCTTGACTATTTTCTGTGGAGAGTTGTGTAGTCGCTAGTCTACGCCGATAAGCCCAAAACGATTGACCACTTGGAGGACAACATTCGGCACGTTATTGCCGATATACGGACAAAAATATCGGAAAAAGTCATCGAAAATTGGACCTCCGGATACTAGAAATCATATTTAAATAATTATAATGCCAGAAGATTGTCTTTCGAATAATGTAAATTTCATATCAATATTTTTATTAAATTTCAAAGTTCTATACCTCTAAAAAAAACACCCTTTACAAAATAATATGAGTTTAAAAAAAACTTACCTTGTCTTCGGAATAATTTAATGCTGGTAACAATAACATTTTTAATATCTGTAATTTGTAATTTAATCAATTTGATGATGGTGAAATAATTGATTTTAGGACTATTTTTTATTATTATTATTATTTATTTAAACTCGAAAACTTTGTTTAATAGTAAATTATTTAAAAAAATTGTTTGTTTTGTTAAAGATTTAAGTAAGTTTATTTGCATAATACAAAATTATCATTATTATTATTACTTTTTTTTTTCCTTGAAATATTATGAACCACCCTTTATTGTTTTTAAATATCTATCAATTTTGTAATCGTCCTATTTTTTTTGTTGAGAAACTACAGGTAAGTGTATTTTAAACGAATTTAACTTCCCGGTAGAAGGTACTGGTTATACCTTATAAGCTACCTACTGCTGAAACTGATGATGACGATGGGAAAAAAAAAGTTAAAGTTTTCCAATTTTCCTTGAGTAAATAATTTCTATCTTCATGTATTTTAAATGAGATGATAGGACAAAAGTAGGTAGGTATAGTAAGGAAAGAGTGAAAAATAAGTTTCCCAGAAATCGTTTACAAAAACGACAACGAATATTCTACCCACCTAACTGCGATATGAATATACCTAAAGACAAGAAAGGATACAGTGGCCATGAGATATGTTTGTATGTGTTTTTTTTTTTTTTTGAGAGGGGAGGTAGGGCGTTTTGGTGAGGATATCCTTGGAGAACTGAAGTTTTTGAACTGAGAACATTTCAAACTTTTTACTGCTCGTCCTCATACTCTTTGAAAATGATTAAGTTCTGTGTATTTTGCGTGAATCGACGACGACGAAGACGACAAGCATACGGCTGATGCATACCTATTTTGGCTTACTAAGAAACCACTATTATGCAAGGTGGTGCAAATTTTGTCAGGCAGTTTCATTCTTGAATTCCTCTTTTGCTAAATTACGATGATTTTGAGTGACAGAAATCTTAGTTCTCCAAGAAGAAGAAAGAATTCAATTTCTAAGGCCTTGGATCGATTCTGGATCTTTAGCACAGGCTCTATCTTTTACGTGGCTTCGAAGAAAAAGTCCAAAGATTTTAAATCACAAGATTTCGGTGGAAATTTGTGATCACCTGTATCGGTTTGAGTTCTTGTCTTAACTGCACTGTGAAAGACTTAAGATAAGGCCTACTTAAGTTTGTGGAATGCCTAGTTCCAAATATCGCTGAGGAATGGACAAACCTCAATTGTTCTTGAGCGACTTTAAGGTTTCGAATCTTCTTATTGCAAGCCAGTTTCACTACCCGGACGAGACTGTGCTCCCCGATAAACCAAAAGTTCTAAAGTCTTGCGAATTTTAACTGCAAAACATTCACCATTTTTGTATTGAATTTTTTTTTTGTCCAAATGGCGGGCGGGTTATTCAAAATAAAAATGGTTAAACTTTTTGCATTCCTCTGGAATACTGGAATGTTCTCCGTAAGGGCTTCAAGGCTTGTTGGCATAAGCCCTTGACTTAAAGTAGGCCCAAAGAAAGAAGTCTGGGATGAGGATGGTTAAAATCTTAGGGTCTTGCTGGCCATGACAGTTAGCCAAAACTAGAGACTTTCGCAACCAAGAAAATCTTACTTCATTCAAACTGTATAATTTTTTGCAGTCAAAACGCTTCTTGTCGCTCATGATGATTTTTGACACAAAATGGTTCACTTCGTTGTTGACATTGAAAATTACTTGACAGTAATTCACACGCACTCTATTGTTATTACAGCTGTCTCATTCCCAAATGTCAGATATGATTGACGTACGACGCCATTTGCAAAAATTATATTATCTTCAATGAAATAGTTTAATTTTGCACCACCTTGTATTTTTTGAATTTTACCTAACGTTAAAAAATATGAATGCACTGATGGAAGGTAATAGAATCGTATGATATTTTGTTGTTTTTTAATCACTATTTCGGCTACAATTTTCGAGTACACTCAGGAAATAAACTTTTGCATACTATTCGTAATTCGTACTCTTGTTTAATAATTCATGTCATTACGTTGTTTTTTTGGCATAATTTTTGTGTTGATAGTTGTTATTGGAACTTTATACATTAGAAAAATGAGACAGGTACGTGAGAGAGAAAAGTTTTTTTTTAAATTGTCTTTGTTTTTTTTTTTTTTTTTTTTTTGTGAGTAATCGTCTACCTTCATAATGTCAGTGTCAAGTGCGGAGTTGGACTCGGAAGTGTGAATTTCCGGGGGAATTGTGTTAGGTTATTTCTTATTTACAAACAAAATTGAGATCAAAGATTTTGATATGATTCACTGAGGACGATACTTTCTTAGAAATAGAGTGAAAGTTATGCTTAACATTTCGAATGGAAACATTTGTGTTATGCTTCATTGTTGTTGTTGTTTTTTTTAAATTGAAGTTGACGTAGATATTTTGATTCCTTTGAGAATTACATGATAAATAAAAACAATTATGAAATTGGAAAAAAGAATAGTTTTGAGTATTTTTTGTAAGTAACTACCTACTTTTGTTTGGATAGTTTTCCACACCATCCCTTGAAACTTAGATAAACTTTTTGTAAGTATTTTGTACGAAACGGGGAAAAGGAGCTATTTATGATAAATATCAAGAGTACTTATCAGTTACGAGAATTTTCTAAATTGACGTACCAAATACGAAACCACAAAATGGCAACTTTGATTTTTAGTATTATACAAACGCCATTCTATCAATTAAAGCGCTTTATAATTTAACAATCAAATCTTTAAAACCTTCTAGTGTTAAAATAAAGTGTTATGCGTTTCCTATTACCTCATTTTAACAACTAATTAAGGCTCAATTTGAAACTTAAAGAAATTTAACAAAACTCATATTTTTGTTTATGGTTATGAACGATTCCGAAAGCAGAAGTCAGTTTTAAGGTTCAATAAAAATTCAATGCGAAATTGATGTTTTTTTCAACAGTTAAAGCCTCAATTATTTAATCTTTGACATACTCATATTCGACGTCTTCTTACTGTCTGATCTTAAGTTTTATAAAGGAGTTATTTATATGAAATTACCGTACCCTCATGGAAACTCGCACAAGTTTTAAAAAATATGTTCTATTTGTTTTTTTCGATTGGGAATTTTCTGGAATGTAAAAAATATTGTTTTCGGGAGTTCAGTTCACCTTAAAAAAAAAAAGGCTGGGGTGCAACTGACTTCTTCCCCTTGGTTAATTTGAAAGTTTAACATAATATTGAAACTTTAAAATTATAATAAATTAGCTAATCAAGAAAAATTATCAGGTGTTCAATTTGCCTATTCAAACTTAAGTTTGTGATGATTTTTTCTTTTTTTTGTAACTTCATAAATGGTAAAAAAATTATTTTTTCATTTTTCCAGTCCTTTTGTGATACCTTCATCTTAATATATAAAAATTTAATGTCCGTGTGTATGTCTTGAATGAACTCAAAAACAACTCAACTGATATTCATGAAAGTTGGCATATATATATGTAATTTAGTCCAACTTAGATGATAGGATAGTTATTATTTAAATTAACGGTCCCAATAATTAATAATTAATAATTAATAATAAACTGATCAACAACGTTGATTGTTGTTATTGATCGTAGTTTCCATAAGTCTAGAACAGATGGCGCCTTAAGCGAATTTCTTTTCAGAGTAGCTTACATCTCAATTTATTATTTGACAGTCACAATTATCTGTTAGCTCCAAATAATTTTAAAAGATGGCGATATGTAATGGATTGAGGAAGTACTCAATAGATGGCGCTATGGTACGTTTCATGTAAGTTACAATATAAAAGCACAGCTAAAGTACAAGTTAAATTTATTTTGAAGTAAGCTAAATACCCACTCACACAAGAAGGAAGAAGAGTTGATGGTAGACCAAGAAGAACATGGAGGAGAACAGTTGAGGAGGAATCTGCGAGATTGGGAAAGAGCTGGAGGTAGCTGAAATACATTGCTGGAAACCGCACACGATGGAGAGTATGAGTAGTTGAGGCTCTATGTCCCGCTAGGGAACACCAACGGATTTCGTATGCATTGAGCGACGCACGCCTGTCATTTTTTTTCAATAAATATTTTTAAACAGGGTACTGTTCCCCTTAAATAGTTTACTACAATACAATACAATTTAACAAAAATCTTAGCCACAGCAACGCGTGGGCGGGTCTGCTAGTATGTTATAAAATTATTGGGATTCTATTCTACTTAACTTCCCAATTCATTGTTACAGAATTAAAACTGAAACCAAATTAACTTTCATCATAGCCCTTCATATTAAATATAATTGATGATTTGAGCAACAACGTCTTGTAACAGAATTTATGATAAAACTAAGTATAGATACTATACTGATTACTCCAACTTCAGTCAAAAATCACCGTTCGAAAATCATCAAAGTCTTCCAATAGTCGTGCATGCTTACGAAATTCTCTATTTCCAGCAATCGTTACTCAACTCTGCCCATATTAAAGTGTTTTCCTGAACTACGCAAATAACTCCTTGAGAATAAGTTCAAGATATTAACATAATGTATTAAGTTTTTTGTTAATTGACATTACACGCACTCAAAAGATCCTATGGCTCGATATTGAACACAACATTGCCATAAAATTTTATTATTTAATTCCAAACTTCCTTCAAAAAAATAAATAAATAAGTAAGGACCTGCGTGTGACCAATCATTCAATTTAGTATTTGGCATGATACTTATACACAAATTAAAATAATACCATAAAATATTTCATCAAAATGTCTCGAGTTGAAGTACAAAAAAGTGAATCCTTAAAGTATAAACCAGAGTTATATTTATCTTTAATAATGTTCATTCTGATACTGAGAAACTTTTACAAATTACAAATATTGGTATTTGTAGTACTAGTATAAGTATGAACGTTAAACGCCTGCTGAGGTACATACAAATATCCTTTGTATTTAAAAAGTCTTATAAACATGTCAAAAACAGGTAAAATATACAAACCAACATCGAGGTTACAGACAATAGAAAGACATCACAAACAGACAGGTCAACAGTATCTCATCACAAAGTGTGACATTTTTGTGTGAGAAACAACCACTTCACATTCTATACTCTTGATGGCGTATATCTGCTACATGTATGTATGTATAAAAGTATGTTTCTATATCCTTACTATATATATGTATGTATGTAAATACTTAATCGACAAAAGCACAATGTCATGTTTTCATGTTCTAAATGACACTATTAGGGGGCCATAGGAGCCGCGCAGACACTCTGTCCCAGTCCAACTTCGAAATCATAATATCCCATCCGTGGGGGATATCCTGCCACACTTGCAGATATCACTACAAAACCTATAACAGTGGCAGCAACAACAGCAACAGCAGGGGAAAAAAATCTAACATCAACACTACACTATCCTGCGAAGAACTCTTTGTATCTGTATCCACTAGATATGTGGATCCTAGAGTGTTGGCCCGGGCAGGCTAGGCCGTCCCCATCACCTAACTGGGGGCAAACAGCAAACGAAACGGCAAAGATGTGTCCTGATGACTCTGATGATTTTGTGATTGACGTGCACAAATATTGTTTGTGACATTGAATTGAACGAGATTTTTATTCCGACACAAAAAACAAGATTCCAAATAAAATAAAAATGTATACCTTCCGGATGATGATAAGAGGGAGAGGTAGAGGGTGGTGAGGTGAGTTGAGTTGAGTTGAGTTGAGTTGAGAAATGGAGATGGAGACGTTTTTGATGTGTGTGATTGGGAATCTTTTTTGTCATCGCATCGCCTCAGTCACCCAACCGAGGTCAAGCCTCTGTCACCATTGGTGTTGCACTTGGCTCCTTTTTTTTGGAATGTCCGAGAACGAGCAGCGCCAGGACCAGGCTGCTCCACCGACATCGATTTGATGGCGTCAAGCTACATGCTCGACTTGTACACAAAGGGAGCTCTCTGCATCCTTTGCCAGTGCTGGCTAAGCTGTCGATCAAATATTGTTTGTTAGTTTCACTTTTTGTCTTGTTTTGATTTCATTTATAGATAGATTGATTCAGATAAGGACGTATGTACCGTACCTTGTACATGTGTGTAGGTAAGGAGGATGCGAACATCACTCTTCAGGTGAGAGGTTGTTTGGCCATTGATGTCTGTCCTCTGATGATGATGATGATGATGATAACTATTGCTTGAATATAGTTTCAACTTATAGGTCGATTGTGTGGTTCGAGAATTATGTTAAATGGCAAATATCTTTTTTGTCTTTTTGGCTTCCAAAACTCCTCTAACACTTCGTATATTTGATTACCTACCCTAATAAATGGTCAGAAGCAAATTGTCAAATTGTCAAATTGTCAGGTTTATGTACTATATGTGGCTTTGCGTGAATCAAGACAATGTTTATGTATTTACCAAGAAATGCCATTACCAATAAAACATTATTTATGCAATTTTGTGAACAACTTGTTAGTTTTGTTTATACCAAACTATTTTAAGTAGATTCACGTGTTTGTTTGGAGTTTAAATCGGATATGGTGAAGTTTTATGGTATGGGTTTAATTTGTACCGGTTCGTTGGTTACATGCGATTGCATGTCTTAGGAAAATAAACATAGTTGTCAAATTAGTTTAAATTTTTTTATATGGCTTTTCAATGCCTTTAAATAATTTAAAAAAATCATTGGATGAAAAATATTTAAGACTTATTAATTATTTGTGTAAATGATTTTTCAAACATGAGTCACCTTTTGATACATAAATGGCATAGGCAAGGCTTTGAAAGTAAAATTTTGGAAAAGAAACCCTTGAGCCTTGATCAATTATATATTTATTTTATAGTTTTACATTCAGCTAAGCGATAGTTTTATTTAATTCGTCAACAATTTTCACAATTTAAAAAAAATGCCAATTGCCTGCCAAGACTTTTGTTTAGTTTTTAGTAACGTATGCCAAATCGTTGTTGCAAATAATATTTCTGACAAGTTTTTTTTATTAAAATTAATGTGTTTACCTACGCTCTTTTAAAGTTGAATCTTCAACGTTTGGTTGCCTATTTTGGGACGAACACGACTTGGAGCGCAAAATAGCGTCAAATTATTGCCGAATCCGTGAAAATTTACAGCAGAATCTAAGGCAGTAAACTCCTCAGTTTGCACAAGAACTCGGCCTTTTGCAAACTTTAACTTGGCTAATTTTGCGTCGGGACTTAAAGGCAAAGGCAACGCCGCCGTTTATTCGCTGACTAGTTTTATTTTAACATATTGATACGTTGACTAAACTTGTATACAAAAAGTTAAATAACAAAATACTCGAAACTCGAAACCAATTTTCGTAATTAGTACTGTAACCATTCGATATACTTAATAAAAAAAAACGTACATATCCTAGTTAAAGCTTTTTCTTTAAGAACTTAAAATAACCCAAAATAGCTAACCTTCTTAACAATATCAAAAGAATAGAAGAATCTCTTTTATTTCTGTTGTTTCAAAATAAAAACAATATTTTGACCCGATGAAGATGTTTTGGCGCGCCATTCATTTAAATTCCTTATATATTTTGAAAAACAAAATTCCCATGGACCGAACTCAGGCGATAAGAACGAGGGGCAGCAAAACTCATTAAAAGTGGGAAAACAGAGCAACAAAAAAAGAAAAGAAAAAAAAAAAGAGAAAAGGGAAAACTGTTTCGAAGACGAACAATTAAACTGAGAAACCATCTCAGGCTCGTCTCTCGAATGGAAAATGTTCTTTTATAAGGAAAAAGTTTTCTTTTCAGTTTTATTACAGCCAGAGGAGGATACTCTAACTCTATGGCATACTGCACACTCGTACACTTACACACACACACATATATGCATAGAATATAGATACACAAAAAACTGGGCAATAGAGTTCTATCTATCACATCCATTATTCTTTGCATTGTAAGAGATTTTGCTTGCTTTCGATTAATTACCTTGGGTACATATGTACATACCTATATATATAACGAAGAAGAGTTGGCTCTTTATACTTTATAAAATTGTTCAAAGTTTTTTTTTTTTTCTTTAACCAATTACCATCGAGTTTAATTTCAGATAACGATCAAAATGGTTTTCTATTTTTCGTTCAATAATATTGATGGTTACTTTGTGTTGGAAACTTTACTTTTTACTTACATTGTCTGGTTATGATACTTTTTTAATTTTTTGATTGTATTACATTGTTTTGTGAAATATAAGCAAAAATAAAAAAATGGTATTGAATTAACTAAGAGGATCATAAGATGACATTCTCGCGTGAAAAAAATGTAGATTGTGCAATTTTATTCAATTCTCCTATAAAAGTAATTGTTGTACGTATACATATGTTAAATGGGCCCCACTGTTTTTTCACAATAATTCTAATATTTTTTATTCATTATTGTTTTCAGCTTAATTTTAAAAACCATGGAGAATCCATCTTCTCTTGTCAAAAAAAATACCAACAAGCTATACAAGTATTTGTAATTCCTGAGAAATTGGAAGTACACGGTTTGTTATTTTAGTCTTGGATGTTTAGATTTTTAAATACGAACTGAACTGTAACCTTGTCAAACCTTTACAAAAATTAAAAAAATAATTCCCCATCGTTCAGCTATTCGAAGGAATTACTAGGGGCTATAGGGACTGCACAAGCCCGAGTCTTCAAACATTTCAAAACCGCATGCTCCGAAAACATTTTATTAACTGAATAAAAACATTTGTAGCTCGCAAATTCATAAAGTCAACTCAACTCTTTGAATTGAAATTGGTAAGATTTTTTTTATGAATATGACAGATGTTAAAACGAGTTAGCGTATTACTTAAAGTTAATAAATTTGCATTCAGTCCGAATTGTACAATGTATATCTAGAAAGCTATTCTCGCTACCGGAGATGAGGTCTGTCTCTGCTTCTCGTTTAATACCTTACGGGCTGGAGCTTCTATCTCCATCAGATATAGCTAAACCTGACTTTTTCCTTGCCACATAGTACGCTTGACAAGATTTTGCAGACTATGAATAAAAAACTATAACTTTAGCAGGTACTTCCGACCATATATTACATATGTATGAGTTGATGCCTCAGATCATCTCCAGCAAGCTTGAGAAGCTCCGCCCATAAGACATCTTTTCCGTAGTTTTGTTCGATTTCAGTCTGATACCTTACCTTAACTGCAACTTGCAACTATAGTCTTTCTTTCCTTATCGTTGCAGACTCTATGGCGGCTGAAACCTGACGTTTTCTTCTCTGGTGAAATATCTCTGTATCCCCTAGACTTAATGTTACTCGTGATCTTTTTCTTGTTAGAAAACGGTTTTTATCCCTTCTCTTGTCAATAAAGGTTTGACAGGAAGCTTGTGTCCTCCTTCGCTGCATCAACTATTATATTATGACGTCATCGTCATACGGATTTAGTATAAAAACCCATTCAGTAGTTCTTGTATTAGTACAACGAGTTCCCCTCTGTAGTGTAGTGTAGTGGTTCTTATCAGCAAATATAATAATAAGTCCTCTTTGTATGTAAAGTAGTTTGCATTGTTAGTAGTTATACATTTTTTCGTCGATTTAAGTATCTAATTGACTAAGAATTTTTTCAAAAAACAATTTCATAATACCTAGCTATGTTATTGTAATTTCAATATACATATTTTAATATTGTTCTCCTACTATATTAATTTTGTGTTTTGATATTCAATTTTAAAATAATCCGCACCACTGTAAAATTTCACGATACAAACCAATGTCTGCTTGAAAAATAATAAAAAAATATATCGATACGAGTATTCACAAAAAATAATGATGATAATATTGAACTCATCAACAATTCAATTTTCATCTACTTTTACTGAACATTTTCATAATTCCTATAAAAGAACTTTACAGTAATAGCACGTAAGAGGATCTCAATTAATCATCCATATAGCGTCCTCCAATTAGAATGTGGTTGCATCAAGTACCTACACTACATATATAATTTTTTTTCCTTATTCCCATTTAATAATATGTTATTATAGAGAGAATTTACAAGTCCTACTGATTTTTCCCATACAGAAGTTAATTCTTTTATAATTACACTATAATGTATAAAACTGTTTATACAATATTCCTCCTACACTCACTCAAACTCATACCCACTTAGGAGTGTGTTTGTGTGTGTGTGTGTGTAATGTATGGCATAATTATTATTTTTAATGAATTTAAAATTTAATTTTAAAATAAATTTGAATATGTTCAAGGTTTTTTATCCAGTTAAAATTTACAGAATTTGGTTGATGCGATATGGTTGAAAAATGAAAAAAAGCAACAACAACAACAACAACATGAAACAAAAATATGAATTGGAATTCCAGTTTAAGTACACCAAACATGTTCATTGTGGTATTTTTATTTGCAAATTAATTAGTTTTCATATTGAAATTCATTTATGAGTTTATATATTTTTCTTAAATTTCTGAAAATTGTGCGAAACATTTTCAAATTAAATAGGTAATCTGTTCTGAATATTGGATGTGGATGGTACATATATGTACATACATACAATGGGGGTTGTCTCTTTGAAGGCGTAATTTTAATTTAGAGATTGGAAATATGTAAGGAATAAAACTATGGAAATGCAATGTGGAAAAACTTACTTACTATTACTGAGAAGAGTGAAAATCGATGGAATCGGGTTTTGACAATTCATTTTTTGTTAAATTTGCTCCGCTTTTTCGGATGTAATATTATATTATTTAGTTAGAAATCCTTTTTTAGGATTAAAAAAGTTTTCAAGAACGCGTTTTCAAACCATCAATGGTTTTTATTGTGTTATTCATTGAAGTTAGTGTTTTATAGTAAACTTTCAGCATCGGGCTGTTAGCTGCTTCTGAGATACATATTCGATTTAAAAAAATGAATTTTGAAAAAAAGAAGAATTTTGAAGGCAGAACTTAGCATGAACGTTCTTACGATAATTGTTACATTTACATAACAAAGAAGAACTCTTTTAAACCATAACTTTCGAAAATGCTAGTAATTGGCGGTTTTTGTTTGAATTTTATGGGCCTTCATGATCGACATTATTGCTGCAATTATAATCTTTTAAATTCCGTCGTTGAACATAAATTCTCGTAATCGAAAGGAACGGTGTATCTATCCTCTATGTGAAAAAAACAGTTTTTTATAGAACAATTTGAATGTCATAGTCTTGAGAACTAAATTTTGAAGTTTAGTCTGTAAGAATTTTGACATCAATCTTCTTCCATCAAACAGTTTATTGTATCGACTAAAAAATAATTCTACCACTATTTATTTTCAATTTGCCAGAATATTGTTCGAAAGTTAAGGGTTTTCCAATAAGAGGTGTTATTTTGAATGGCCCACTATTTCGGTAGATGTCACTTTTGGAGTTGTAATTTTTCGGCATTTGACAAGTAAAAACTACGCCATTAATAAAAATGGAACAATACTCATACAATCTCCAACAACACATTGAAATTATTAAAATTCACTAAAAACCTGATCCGGAACTTTATCGAAAAACCATTTAACTGATAAGACCCATTTCCACCTCGATGGCAACGTTGTAGCATGTAGGGCTTGGAAAACCTAAGATTTATTGTTAAAAAGCCTCTGTATCTTCAAAATAAAACTGTTTGTTGCGGTTTCGAAAATGAGGCTGGAGCAACAGCTACGATGAATAGATTGCTCTTTCAAGACTTGTTTAAAGATTTTTATGTCTGGAATTGGATTGTGTTGATCTGGACAACGTTTACTTTCAACAAAACGGCGCTAAGTGCCACACAAAAAACGAAACGGAAAAAGTTTCCAGACCTTGTTATCTCTCGAAGAGATAATCACATTTGGCCACCTTAGGTTGATTTAACACCTTAGGTTAGGTTAATGTGCTGCTGGTGAAAAGAAAGAAAGAATGTAGACCAATAAATGGACCGTTGTGATACTACTAAGATCAATAGATCCTCCTACTCGTTGAACCATTTGGAGCTAACAATGAAGTGTTTGAGACTGTATATGTCTGAGTTACTAAGATCACTGGGATCATTGTATAGTAGAAGTCACCGAGGTCGAGGTGTAATCTAAGTTCTTGTTATAGGGAGGACAATGACAAAGAAGACAAAGAATTGACTCTTCCTTATCCATACAGCTTCTACAGAAATCGTTCTGTCTATTAAGCAGTGAACTGTAAGGGCACCTATAACGGAGCTAATGTGCAGTCTTCAATCAAGATGAGTTGCTTTGAGCGTTTAGCATCAAGCTTTGGCCAAATTAATTTTGTTGCCAAACAAGTGGACTTATCTGACCATCAGTGGTTCGTCATCTTTATGCGGTTTCTTGCTTTAGCATAAGCTTACACGTAGTATACCGATATTAGATTTATCAACTGACAAGGGTTATGTTGTTCCATTTTTGCAAGTTCGTCAGCTTTACAATTACCTAGAATGTCTATTACCGGCACCTAGATTAGGTGAATGTTGAATTGTTGAGCCATCTCTACCAGAAATGATCGACAATTTTGGGTTATGACTGAATTAGAGGAGACAAATTCAAAGGATTTTATGGCAGCTTGACTGTCCGTGAAGATGCGTATATCAGTAGATGATATCACGTTTTCTTTGAACCATGACAGGACTTCCTCAATGGCTAGAAGTTCTGCCTGGAACACACTGCAGTGTTGAGTAGACAAATGGAGAGACATAGATTTATTCCTTCTCAGTATAGATACGCCTCAACCCTCATCGGTTTGGGATCCATCTGTGTAGAAGTGGATGGCTTCTTCTGTCCAAAGTGTATCATTCTCCCATCAAGATCTGGAAGGGATAGACACTTTAAAATTCATATCGAAGCGAGGATGAGGCGTTCAAAATTACTGGGTAGGGTAGAAATCTGAATGATTTCAGAATATTTGTTATCAATCCACTGCGTTTGTTTGCCGAATAGGTCTAGCGGTATATTAGATTGAATAGAATATCTAGTGCGGCGCGGCGGTGAGGGTTGAGCAAATTGCTCCTCCCTTTATTAGAAAAGCTGTTCTTTGGACTTTACTTAGTTTATCTCGGATTGTCGTTTTATCCAGCCCAGTCATTTAACACCTTGCGACTTATTCCTGTTTGGCTACGTAAAAGATAAGGTCTACGCTAGCAGCCCAGCCATTTGACGGATATTGTTTTCCATTTATTAATGGAACCCTCCTCTTTACATTGAAATAAACATCCCATCATTTATCTCAAAAAATGCCTGTTAATTTAGTATTTTAAATACAAAAAAAAAATCTACCTAAAATATGTAATTTAAATAATTGCCTTTTGGTTTTTGAGGTTTTATTTAAAATTTATCATTTAAGTTAATTTTAAAGTAGGAACTTTCAATGAAATGTCATTTCAGTCCGAATTTCTTCAATTTTCAAGTTACTATTTTTATACCACTACAAGTTTAATATCGATCAAAGATGTCAAAGAAAAAAACATCACTCCATTTGAAATATTGTCTAACGAACTAACTAGCTATGTATTTTATATTTTAGACTTTCACAAAAAACGTTAAATTTGTATCTCTCATAAATTAGGAACACCCCTTGTAAAATCAAATTTAAGTATTTTTAATTAACATATGAACTCCCTGCTTCGAAAACCGAATTTATGAATACACACTTTCCCATCCTCTCCTTGAAATTTGTTCGCTGATTATTTAAATTTCTGCCTTGTAATAAAATACCTATCAATTCTGTTAATTGTATTTCTGTTTAATATAAAAATACCTTTCCGTATAAAATTAATAAAATTACGGAACTCCAAGAAACTATATAAACGTTGTTTTGATTAAAAAAAAAAATTACTTAAAAATGATTTGAAAATTCTAGGAAAAGTTTGATTAAAAATAAATGAAGGGTATAAAGGATGAGTAAACAAAGATGAATATTTTTTAGTCTTAAATTTTTATTTCTTATCGTTTGCATCAATACTATCTCATTTCATCCCATCTCATCAAAAATTCGTATATCTACATCTACACTCTCTAACCCTGTACGTATTACATTTTCAATACATATGTACATACCATACATGTGTATGTATATAATTTTTCTTATTTCTTCCTTATTTCATTCCAGGATTTGATGGTGGCCTTAGACAATGGTTTCTTATGGAAATATTTGATCAGCATAGTGGCAATTTGCAAGCGAATATTTCATCGAAATATCCCATTCTAAGTGTGACACATCTAGACTCGGGCCGGCTGTTCAAGATCTTCGTGTATTCGGTTAACTTGCGAGGTCGTAGTGAAGCTGTCATTCTGGAGGGCTTCACATTGAAGGCAGCTGAAAAACAAACAGGTAAGTTGAGACTGTGTTACTGTGCATGCGATGAAGATAAAGATGAAGAATTTTTGGGTTTTAACCACAGCCACAGTCTAAATATTATTTTGCCCCCTGCCCTCCATTTTCCATCTTCTTCCCGTCAGTTCAGTTTTGAGTTAAAATCATAGGCCGAGGCGCAGGGGTGGAATAACTCGACTGTAGATACAACTTGGATACAGAGATAGAGATACACACACATACATAGATTTTATGAATATTTCATGACATAAAATTGTTATGAATTTTTCATTGCTCAAAAGCAGAGAAAGTAAAACAGTAGAAAATTAGAGACAAGGAATGAAACAAAAACATATTTTTGCATATTTGCGATATGCTCGTACATATACTCTTGTATCTAGATACAGATACAAAATCTTCTTTTTTTTTTTGTGAAATGCTTTTCTCCATCATATATCCATGGGGACGGGGACGGGAATTGGGGAAAGTGAAGGGAAAACGGATATAAAATGACAAGGATGATGATTATAATTCTTGTTCTTTTTATTTTTTCTTTTTTATTTGAAGTTGGTTGGCAGGAATAAATAATGACTTGATTTTTTTCGTTGTTGGTATGTGTCTCTCTCTCTCTCCCCTCTCTTTGGTTTGATATTTATCTGCATTATGAAAAAATGAAAAAAAAAATAAAAATAGAGTTGCAAAAGTACTCCCTTGGTGCTTTTCACTTGTCATATAAAATTTGTAATTTGATCTCCCACCGTTGTATTATTAAACAAAGTTGGACGATGATTATGATTTCTTAACTTTCACCTAGTGTTTGCCTTGAACTTTGAAGTAAGTTGAAAATTTGGGGGGTAGGGTATGAAAATTACCATAACTTGTTAAAAAAAATTAAATAGAGAGAATCTGAGGGGAGTGGTCGCCATTGATGTGTAA
Organism: Scaeva pyrastri; assembly: GCA_905146935.1. Lineage (NCBI taxonomy): Eukaryota > Metazoa > Arthropoda > Insecta > Diptera > Syrphidae > Scaeva > Scaeva pyrastri. The sequence continues at coordinate 81,092,578 of LR989927.1, forward strand.
AATCTTGCATTTGTATAGATAATAGTTGTTAGTATTTTTGAATGGTATAGTTATTTAAGCCTAAGCAATAAATGGTATACTAGAAAAGGAGTACACTTAGGCGTGTACGTGTTTTTTATGCACCGCAATATATAAGATCATTCATTTCGTCGTATCAATTTGACATCTGTCAAACTCACCTTTCACATGAATAAGTGTCATAATATGGATTGGATGAAATGTGATGCAACTCGACCAACTATGGTGATGTTAATTGACCATCCAGATACTGGCACTTCACAACGTTAGATTTATCTTCTATGGTGCTATGAAAAAGACCAAAATGAGTAAAATATGGGTTTAAAAGAATCGCATGCTGTGAAGCTGCCTGAGGCGGACATTTGAATGATTTTTTTTTTCCGCACTCAATATCATTGTCCAAACTATATAATGAAATAAAATTTTCATCAAAGATATATTGCACCGTTTTCAATACAGAAGTTCAACAATTACGGGTTTCTAAAAAATGTTTGTTATAGAAACCTCCAATAATTTTTATACTTTTAGCAATTTTAATATTTGAAACTTTTTGAACTTCTTAAGTGAAACACTTAACGATCTTTCAGGAGCATTTTCCAATTGTCACACTGTCCCTTTGTCCCACTCAAAACGAAGAACACTGTTGGCATATTCAATCAAAGCCTTCATGTACTTTAATTCAAACTTTTAAACCCAGATGCAGTAAAATTTTATCTTAACAATGCACAGGCACACCCAACATTCATTAATCAATTTTAAGTCCAGGCAAATCCTTATAACATAAAAATGTATCTTTTGAATTAGCATACACTTTCCAATTCTACAATCAAAACAATTTTCCAAGACTTTTTTTTGGCTTCAAAAATAAAAAAAAAATAAAGCCCAACAACTTTTAACATCTCAACTATTTTCATTTGTCAAAAACCCAACTATCCCATCACCAAAATAACATTCTAATCCTGTCATACCTGTGTGCATTTGTCTGCAATACACAGTTACTCTATAAAACCCGCCTTAACTTCTTCCAAAAGAACAACCAAGTTTCAAAAAATTGCTCATCTCTTCGAAATGTACAAGTCTATATATTATGTACATATAGATGTATGTGTGTATGTGTGTATGCACGAGTATTTATGTTTATGTTTATCTTTTCAGTTGCACTCACCTCATATAAAGGATCTCAGGCAAACTTTGAGCTAACACCAATCCTTTCGGTTGGGATCTTTGTTGGAGTCTTAGTTGCATTAGTCTGCATTGGAATTGGCACAATAGCTGCATTGAAATTACGCTCACACAAACAACAACAAAAATACCAACATCAAAATCAGAAATTCTCACGTCCAGGCAATTTACAAATTAAGGATAAAATCTCCTTGCCGTTGAGTCATTCGGAAGAAATGTATGATGAAAAAAATCCAGATGTTGTGCCCTACAATGAAGGTAAGCAAAGCAAGCAAAATTGGAATTCATAAACAGGGTGTTATGTGATTGAATAAGAATACTAAATGTTTTAGTTTTTTTTATAAAGTTTTGGATTTTTCAAAATATAACCAAGATGACATAACGAACCTTAAAAAAAGACTTAAAAAAAAAATAAGTGAAGAATCAAAGCAGCGTGATATTACACAAAAAGTAATCCCATCACCCTATGCCAGAGAAATCTTGCAGTAATTGAAGAGCATGGGAACAAACATTTCGTTTCAGTACAAGGCATTCAGATGTTTCTTTTTTTTCCTTTTAAACCAGACATCTTCCTAGATTCAGATGATTATACAGAAGCGCTACAATCATCATCTACAATCAGACGGTGGACTATTAACCTGGCTCGCTTGACTCTTTTGGTTTTAAGACCACTTTTCATTTGACGATTTCTAACACCACTATTCTAAAAGAGATGATCTTTTGATTCGTCCACATTCACAATCAGCCCCAAACTTTGCAGTACCTTTTGAGTGATTTCGGTGAATGACCAAACAGCTTATAATGTAATTCGAAAAAGAAACCTGCCATGATTACGGTTGCAGAAAAAAACACCTGGAAAAATACTCTATGAAAAGAAAAAACAAAACAGGGCTCAACGCATAGCTCTGACTTAATCCTGATACGGTTTAAAACTATTCGGGTAGTTTCTCATCATTCCATACTGCTGCTAGTGTATCTCCATAAGAGTTTTGTATACCTACCAGTCTTATAAACTTTCTAAACCATTTCGGTCGTAATCGAAACAGCTTGCATATATTGAAGCCTACCTATCAACAGCATCAAACGCTGATTTCCAAGCACCAAAAAATTAGTCCAGTATTTTCTTTTCATTTTGAAATTATTTGTCTGATAAAATCAATAATTGTGTTCAAGATTGTTAAGAAATATTTTCTACACAAAATGATGGACTTTCGTCATATCCGCTTTTATAATATTCAAATACCTTTTCTACAGAAATGGAAATAAGTTACATGGACTAAGTCCCTTCTTCCCAATGACCAATTACTTTTAAAAAAGATAAAACAAATAAAAATTTAACAAACTTTGAACCTGTGACTCTTTTAAGCACATCTGAACATCTATGGACAATATGTCTCTTCAAATCAAATCAAAAACTTCTTTTTCTTAACAAGAGTAAACACCAGTCTAAAAATTTTGTACTGACACATACAATTTTTGTTTCTTCTTTCAAACAATGTTTAAGTAAATAACACCCTGTTAACACTTACATTTCTGCAAGGACTTTCCAAATCCTTATAACTCCCAACATCATCTAACATTCATTCATTTGTTTTTCTTCTTCTTTTTTTTGTTTGTAGTCGATGGTGAATACAAACAGAAATCAGCAACACAAACGCCATCAGGACATTTGTCTACGACCAGTGAAGCGGAAATCACGTGCAACCCATCGGACGACCGGGGCTTATATCAATCTGCTAAGGTATGTCGCTCAATTAGACCAACCTCAAAAATGACCTTGATAGAGATTTGAAAATTTGACTTTCTTCTTCGTTGTTTTTTTTTTTATATTTAAATTTCTATTTCCACTTTTTCTTTATTTTGGCAGGACGATGAACTGCATTATGCTGAACTCGCCCTTACCGGTCCGCCAAAGAAGTCCGTATCCGTTGATTGTAGCAGTATACTATTAAGTAGCAGCAGCGGCAGCAGTACCAAGAAACTGCTGCCCAATTGCCCTCCCACGAATCTCACCACTAGTACACTGAATAGAACTAAAATGGCAGCACCACCACCCGCCTACGATTACTTTGACGAACCAACGATATACGCTCAAATAGATCACTATAAGACGCAAGGCAGTGCCTCGGCGTCAAACTCATCCACATCACCCTTCCCGCCCTGTATATCATCACCCGTGTCGCAGGGAACACCATCAACGGTGTCGCCCGGAACAGTGGCCATTTATGCTATGCCGCAGCATCCTGGTGGATACCACACCCTGCCGCATCATCATCACCACCAGCAACAGCAACAGCAGCAACAACAACATGCAGCGTTGACGCTAGGACATCCGGTGGCGGCGGCAATGGGTGGCAGTGTTTCACCGGCTCCAGCTGCCCACATGGCCCTCAAACAACAGCAGCAATCTCTCGGTAGTTCTACCGGGCTGGCAGCAGCGATTGGTAGCCCAACAGCGGCTGTGGTGCCATCGGGCATGGGTAAATCGTACTCTCGGGAAATAGTTACTGTACGAACGCCATTAATGTACTCGCAGCAGGAGAGTTGTGTTTAATTTAAATTTATTGCCACTCGACCCCCCTTCAGCGATTATTTTCGTGTATTCCTTGTATTTTTACAGCGCCTCTGCCCTTGCATCTGCCTCTCTCTCTGTCTCTGCCTCGGCTCCTGTTCACGTTTTCCTGTATCCTTCAGTTGATATGTTGTATTTCCAAGCGCAGTGTAATGAAAATTTATATTTGTTATTAAAATGAAAACAAGATATTAATTCAGATCATTGTTCCTCTGGCAATGGCAACCAAAGTCACCCTCGCGTTTTTTTTCTTCTTGTCGGCGTAAAAGTTTTAATTCGTTATGAATATGATCAAAAATGTCTGATGGGTGACTGCAAGTCAGAAAAAGTGACGAAATAATTTCCCTCTTGGTCCTGCGTCAGCCTCCCCCACCCACCTTCTTCCTAAAATAAAAAACACGTCTACAGTGAACACCAAATTAGCGGAAAATAAATCGGTTCAACGTCAACATCATGAGTGAGTTGTTTTCTCGACTCGACTCGCGAGCAGAACACGACCGTAGAGTGCTTTTTACAAACAATCAACTGAAGGCCAATATTACATAAAATAAAAAAAAAACAAAATCTGTATAAAATGAAAATGTTAATTTAATTTTGTATAAAATATAATAATATCTACATACATAGATGAAAAAAAGTTTCGCATGATTTAATTTAATGATAATGCACAAAGTAAAGAAAAAGTTGTTAAAAAAGTGCTTTTCCATAAATTATTTAAATTTCATATTATTTCTCTTTGAGTTCGAAATATTAAAAAAAAAATTAAATTCGTTTTGATCCAGTTTCGTTATTTTTTTTTCTTCTTTAATGACAGATTTATTAATAAAGCTTGTCCCAAAATTCCTGCAATTTTGAAGTAAAGTCTTGACTTTGACGTAGGCAAAACTATTTTCTGAAAATGTATTTAGTTCTTAGTTTAAAAAGGCTGTCAGTCAAAAACATATAATTTTTTTTTAATTTTGTGGTTTAAAATTTTGACAAAAGCAATCCAAAATGTTTTCTCACCAGAAAAATAAAAAAAGACATGAAAAATTTATTCATGCTGTCAAAATGGCTGACTAGGAAATTAGATAGACAAATGTTTCGTCTCAAAAAGGTCCCGAAAAATTAAATTAAATTCTATTTATGATTTCCACTTTCATTAAAAAAAATTCTGATTGATCTAAGATCTCACTAAGATTTTGTTAGGTGAAAGTGGAACTGACCAAATATTGGAGCATTATACGAAAGAACAATGAGTTTCTATTTTTGAACAATAATGGCCATGTCTAGAGAAGGAAAATGACAAAATTCAAGAAGACTGGATTATTTTTGTAGGAAAAGGAGTGCTCATAGTTGTGTTTTATTCACTGCTGCAAAGCTAGTGCAGTATTCAAGTGAATAAAACTATCAAACACATTCCTTATAATTATGTATTTCAGCAGAACAGCTGCCATTTTTGTGCTGGGTTATTTTTCGCCAGCAATCAGTTTGTTGTTGTTTGCAAATATTACTGTAGTTGTGTGATTTTCTATCTATCCCAATTGTCATCTATCAAAAAAAATATTTAGGGCTGTCCGCAACATATACTACATTAAAATGTTCGTACAATTTTATTAATTTTTTCATTATGTCTTATCATAAGTCCCAAAATAGAAGAACTTCTTACCATATTGGGATTTTTGGATTTGCTTTTGCAGATGTCTTGTACCAAACTGAGTTTTCCTGATAATTTAATTCTTGAAACTGATTAAAGTTCTTTTTGCGGGAAGATGGAAGAAATTTAAATACAATCTTAAATATGTACGTATTACAGACTATGACAGATGTATTATAGGTTTCAACTTTCAGGTAAAGGGAAAAATTTGAATAATACCAATAATACCTCCAAAATGAACCTAACTCTTCAAACTGGTTCTTGTCCAATTTCTTCATATCAGTTCTTAACTTTCTTAATACGAGAATCTTAATACCTCTAAGACAGCAAAAAAGAACTTTAGAATTATGTTAAGCATGATCTGTTGAATTTTTCACTAAATCATATTATTTAGAATCCTATCTATGTATGTACATACTAATTTGGCGGGACTAATAAGACTTAATACTTTTTCAAGATATCATTCCAGCTAAATTGTACAGTTTCAGAACTAGGGCCGATAGAGAAGAAATGAGTTGATATTAATTTGAAGACTTACTCAAGAACAAGTATTGGTCACATTCAAGGATTCTGTAAAGAAATTGAAACAAAATTTTAAAAAATAAACATCAAACAGCTGTCTTGCAATTAAAAACTGTCAGACAAATGTCAAAAAAAAATTTTGACAGCTGTGCTAAAGAGTTTAAATCTTTAACTAAATTGTCGATTCAAATATTTCTAATGTAGAAATACGTAGTAGTAACCTTATCGAGGACCTTGGTTAAAAATAAAATTTGGCATTGCAGAATCTATCAAAATGAATTAAAATTCATTTATGTTATTTGCATTCTTGTTTACAATGGTGCCTACTATTAAATCAGATAAATGACACACACTTTTGACATTTCCACTTCCAATCTGACGTTTGGGCTACAATTAATCAGAGTTGCCATTTTTCTAAAAATGCTTTCAATTCTTTTATTTTAAATACTTCACTTCCTTCTCACCACAACAACATAGAGGAAATTACTGAAAGGGGTCAAGCATTTATTTTGATGGTATCAGTTAATTTTTTTTTCATTTGACACCTATTTAAATAATATTTCATTAAAATTGTTTTAATTTCAAAAAACAAAAAATTATTATATTTTGTATTAAAAAGGAAAAGGCTAAGCACACAAAAGGTTGTGACTGGTCACGTCTAGTTTTGCTGTAATTATTTCTAAGAAATTTTATTAAGTAATTTTTTAACAAATTTAACAACAAAAACATAAAAAAAACTCTCTCATTGAATTTATAAGTCAATTTTGTAAAAATAAAAAGCAAATAAAAACAAAAAAATTTAAGCAATATCAACCCCTAGTTTTACAATTTTCTAATCATTTTTTATTTTGGAAAAAAATATAAATATACATATATGTATTGTATGTATGTATTCATATAAAATTCAAAGCGTAAAAAATACCAAATTCAAAGATGATACGACGATTTAAATGTTCCTTCCTTATACTAAGGCTAACAAATAAACTTAAACAATCTAATTGTAAAGTTTCTCAAAAAAAAAACAAAATTTGTAAATAATCTTTTAAGAATTCAAAAACAAACAAAAATATTGAAATTCATTCTGAAAAAAAAGAAGATAATAATGTTGCAATAAAACATAACGTGAAATGTTAAAAAATAATAATTACATGACATAATATTGCAATTTTATATCATAATTTATGATGTTCATATGTTAAAATAAGATTTAGTAAATTTTTATTTATAATTGTACATAAACTTAATACGAACTAAACTAAATTATTAATGAAAAAGAATGGAAAACATAGAATATTCAATAGCGAAAAAAATACCAAATTTAACATTTTTTTAAATTGTAATATAAATTAAAATGTTTTCTTAAAAAAAGATGTAATTATGAATGCAATGCAAATAGAAAACACCATTTAAAATTAAAAAAAGAAAAGGAAACAAAAACACGTAAGAAAAATTTCTGCAATTTAATTAAAGTTAAATAATAAATTGAAAAAAAAAAAAACAAAACAAAAAGTAAACAATTTAGATACAATTTTAGATAATAATTATAATTATTACCAATTGACTATTTAATAATAAACTGAAAATTATGTAACTAATAAATTAATTGTTAGGCTAATTTTAAATAAAAAATTATCTATATGAATAAATTAATTATATAAATTAAATTTTAAGATAACAAAAAAAATAATAATAATTTTCTCGAAGTGATGATTTATATAAATGGAAGAATAGAAAACTGAAGAAAAAAATCTTATCATAATAAAATAAAAAAAAAAATAAAAAATCTAACAAGGTGTGATTTGAATGACACAATACAAGCAAACAAAAACAAATTTCGAAACAAAATACTATAAAACCAAAAAAAAAAAAAAATAATAAAAAATATTTCAAACAAAATCATTTAAGATCTGTTTTATTTACAAAAATGGACATTATTTGCTATAAAACAAATTCAAGAGACTCAAAGTAACGCACTTTTTGCTTTCAAAAATTGACTACTTATATTCTTGTGTATCTACATTTTGCGTTATTCCCAATTTGTCAGGCTGGATTTTCAAATATTTTAGAAACATCAAACATGTAGCTCAAAATAAGCTAAACTATCTACATATATATGAGGTGATTCACCGAGAGGTTTGATTTTCAATATGATTTTTTTTGAAAGATCATCGCATGACTAATATCAAACTGAGTTAGCATTGTATAGTTTGGCAAACCTGCATGAAAAGACTCATAGCAGTCCAGTGTCAGGTCAAAACATGCGTTCTGTGTTTTTTCGAAGAACTTACGGTGCCACAATTGCCAACACCATTCGAAAATATAAATCCAAGTTTACACTTGGACTCGACCGATTAGACCACATCCATCCTAAGACCGTAAAAAATTCACCTCGTGCAATAATTGAAACCAGTAGACTTGAATTTGCGTCGTATTTTCAGTCAATGGGCTCTGGAAAAACTCAATGTATATAGGGTGTTTTGTTTTATTGTGAAATTTTGTTCAGTGATGAAGCCCATTTCTAGCTCAATGGATACGTTGGAAGCCCAGTCGCCCAAAATATCTTCATGTTCAAATCCATATGGTCATTTATGGTATTAAGAAGGTGTAGTAAATGTATGTATGTATATATTCATTAATTGACAATGGCCGCGTCGATTTGACTTAAGTTTTTTTGAGTTGTTCGCAATGGCTAGGATAAGATTTGTATGTGAAAACTCTCATAAAAAGTCAGGAAATTGGATAAAAAACACAAAATTCAATTCTCTTAGATTGTGGATAATTATTTCGGAACCGTTTTTTGGGATAAAAAAATTAATAAAGGGCAATCGCACAAACTTCGATTATTCAAACTTCGAACGGATTCAGTTCCTCGTTCGATTGACTTTTGCAATGGCAATCAAAACAGCGGAAGGCCAATTTTTGGGTAAACGAAGGAAGACTGGTCTGCTAGTTTCTTATTAAAAATTGAAATCCAATAATTCAAAATCCTTTCTTTGGAAATCTATAACTGATTCTAAAATAGAAATAGATATTACTGGTAAACCGTATGTCAATATACAATAAAATAAACACATATGTTTTTAGCAAAAATTGTAACTGACATTTTTGAGGTACAGACATAATATGTAGGTTAAAAATTAAATATTTCAAACATTTTTCAAAGAACCTAAAGTCATATCCGTTCAGCCGACAAAATTATTGAAATAATTATTGAATAAAATCATTTTTGATTAAATGTTGTCTACTATAAAAAAAAAACAATAATTAGAGTTGTTCTCGAAAAGGTAAATGCTGCCATTATGAATAAATTTTTAATATTATAAGACCTGAAATGTTTAGTTTTGTAGACCGTACAATTTTCTAAAAAATAACACATAAGCGACGCATATATGGCAATTTGTCCCTAATACGGGTCCAACGTTAAGTTTTTTTTTTTAAATAAAAATAAAGGTTGAAAGACATCCCATTTTTTTCTAATTTTTATAATGCTAAATGATCAATTTTTCTACCACCTTCGTGACACAGAAACGTATATGTCAATCAATTATTTTCTAATTCTATTATGATACGACTAGTGTCAAGTTCTAAGCTATAGAGTTCAATTTTTTGTCATAAATATAGAATGCTTTGAATGAATTGTAAACAAACGTTTTTCTTTTTGAAATATATGTATGTATTTCACTCTTAAAGTTGTTCATCCGCTTTAAATTTCGAGTACGTTTTAGAAATTCTTAAGGGAGTCCAAATGCTGTTCTCAATCAATAGGAATTTTAGAATAGACATTTTTTAGAATAAGGAACATTGCGAACAGCCCACCCTAAGTCATCATCAGAGATTATGATCTTCATCAAAAATTTTGTATATCAACTCTGTTAGTATATCATGGCCATGTTCTATATTTTCTGGGTGATGTTTGACAACTTTGTCCCGAATCCAAAACGCCCAAAGGCTTTTCTACATGTAGACAAGTATGAATGTTCCGTCCAACGGAATTACCTAAAACAAGGCCAAAAGATTTCTACATACATACATACATTTATAGACTCGTATACATATGCATATGTATAATATCCAGTTGTTAAATAGTTTCGTATGCAAATTGATACTACATACAGATTTGTATACAATCATAGAAACCTGAAAGAAAGAATGAAAGCACACCATGTGTGACATAGGAAGAAATTCATATATTAAGGACATTCTCGCATCTCGGTCGGTTGTCTCAATCCTCTTCGCACCGCACAACTAATCCACGATTTATATATGTATGTATGTATAATACCACGAAGTGTGCTCGTCCTATCTTGTGCAACGAGCTGAAACAAAAACCATCTCAACCTTAAAGAAATTTAAAGGATCAAGACCATAAATTAAGGAAGCTGAGTAGGGAAATATGTTTAAATTATAACAGTTCCGTGCAAAATATGTTAATAAATATATTTTTAATTGCGCTACGCTAAATTTATACAAAAACGGACCTTTAAATAAAATAAAACTCTAAATAAAAAATGTATTTTGATATCACAAAATACGTATCAGAGGATCTAGAGCAAGAGTACGAGTATACAAAATTCAACCAAGCCAATTCGAAAACCTCACTTTTAATGTATGCAAACTTTTTTAAAAATTATGAAATCATGCGATAAACTGCAAAATTTCGTTGAACAACTTCAAATTTTGTCGTTTTTTTGTTTGTTGAAATTTTTCAAGTTTTGCTAAGAATTTTCTGTTTCTATACGTATACTCGAAAAAATTTCACAAATAATTGGAGGAATAAAAAATAAACTATATTTACAAAATTCTTTAATTTTTATTGTAAAAAAATTATTTTACCAAGTTTTTGAAAAGTTGCATTTTAGAAACTATAAGATCCAAAGACGGGGTTAGTCTAGTCTTAAATTGAAGGTTATTCTAACCCTTCAGATTACAATTTATCAATAAGTTGAAAATCATGAAAATTCAAATAAATAGTTTTGTGTCAAATATTTTGTCTTCTGCTTGAGGTTGAGGCCAACTTAAATTAAAACTAAAGGCTTCCTTTCATTCAAATGATAAATTTATTGTATGTACTATTTAAGGAGAAATTTTATTTTTTTTTTTTTGTTAGGTTCGCAATTTTAAGTTTAATTTAAGTTCTTAAATAAGAAACAAATAAATACAAAACGGGTAATTTCAAAACAGTTTTTATTGATTTAGAAAACACTCCGTCTGCCAATTAATGGAAAGCGCCATCTTGTTACAAATAATCGTCATCCGCATCAATATCTTCAAATTCCGGAAATGAAACATTAGTAACCAAAGCTCTGTAGCGCAACCTATTTAATTCACTGTAACAGTTCCATCACACCGCAATCTCCAATCCAAAAACTGCATCGAACAGTGAAGCATTGAAGATGGACATTCTTTTCAACTGTCTTTTTAACCAAGATTCCTAGATGAAAAATGGGCCCATCACTGAGGATGAGTTTTCAATGAAAATCCATATCATTTTGTTGCATTTCAAGGATCAAGGACCCGATGTGCTAAGAAACGATGTTGCGGGTGATCAATCGCATCAACAACATTCTCTGCTGTCATTGAGCGTCATTGACGGTTTTGCTTCTTCTCATTTTATGAACTTGTCCTAATAGCTTAAATTTGTCCACCTATTTTACTAATGACGGCTTTGGTTTAGCAAAATTTGACTGCAAAATATTCACAATTTTTGTAGTAAATTTAAGCAATTTCAATGAGTCGTTGAAAAGTTTTCAGTTCTGGTGTAGGGTGTGTTTAACTTGTCAAATGTCAAAAAATGACCTGAAAACCCTTTATTTCCCATTGAATTTTTAATCAAATGGTATTCCATTTCAAAATTTTAAAATTCAGCTCAGTTCTTAAGTTATAATAAAAACATAACCTAAAAAGTGACCAGTGTGACAGTTTTGTTCAAATAAATTTGCCACCATTAACATTTTCCAAATAAAAAACTCACCACAAATAAGTCTCATGAAATTTGTATTTCAAAATTGCAACTGCACTGCACGTAAATACGGTCAAGTAAACTGTCACCGTAAACTGTTGTGTCGTCCTCGCAACGGCTTAGAAGCCGTTTGACCAATATAATAATTTTTTTTAGCACAGTACTTTAAAACCTTTATAATGTTTCTGCAACAGAAATGCAGGCCGCTTTCTCCAAGGGGGAGCAAGAAGAAGACAGGAGGATAAATATACAAAAAAGGGATGCAGAGGCAGAGGGAGGAGTCTGGTGGGTATAGGGCAAAGTATGTTGCATCTGAGAAAACTATCCTTCGACTATGTAATTGAGAAAAGGATACGGTAAGACCGTGTAAGATGGAAATCCTTTTGTCATAAAGTTACATCGCTTCGAGTCATCCAAGGATATATGTATAGTATGTACGAGTATCTACATATTGTGTTCCCTACGAGTATAGCGTATCATGATGTGAAGGGATCAAAATGTTTCGATAGTTATTTGTGCAGGTTACTAGTAAGTATACTACGAGTATGTATGTATGTGACTGTGGGACTCTCTGATGGAACGGCAAAAAGTATGAAAGGAGTTTAACTCGAAGTAAGGCTTTTAAAACCGCACAAGATTCGAAGGATTTTTCCTTTTTTGTGCATGAAATAGAAAAAACATCCAAGTTGTTCTTATTTTCTATATGTACAAGTATATTTTTGCTTTTACACAAAATGTGCAGTATCCACGAGTATGTTTGAAACACACACGATGGTATTAATGTGTGTATGTATGTATGTGTTTTACAGAATGCGGTTGACTGGAGAATATCCTGCCATGATGGAAAAGATCCTGCTAAGGTTATTCTTGTGGTTTCCTTTGGTCCTTGGTAGGTATCTAAGCTGTGTTCTTCAGCATCATCGTCGTCGTAGTCATCGTCTTTGTCGTCTTCGTCGTAGTCCTCTTGATCGAATTTATTCCTATTCCTTTTTTCGCTTTCTCCTTGAAAACGGAACAAGACAAGAAAGTTATTTCTCATGACCTAGGGGAGATTATATTTAGGAAAATTTATGGCAAGAATGTGATTAAAGGATTTTGAACAACGAATGGTACTAACATGTGGAATTGTTTTTTTTTTGTCCTTTTTTTTTTTGAGTGGGAGAGCCAAATAGAATAGTCTCCAAAATTTGCTCTATGAAATATTGTTAATCTTCGTATATGAGTTTATAGAGAAAGAGAGGCGTAACATGGTACATCTGTATGTATATTTATACAAAGTGAATTTTCGAAATGGATGTGAATATGAGCTCTACTAAGTAACATCATTGTTAAAGTAAATATATATTTGGACGAATGTAAGTTTGGTTAGAAAGAAAGGAAGAATATTAGTTTCAGAGTTTGGAAAAAGGAGTGAATTTTATGGGATAACTTCAGATAGTACGTATTGTACATATAAAAGGTCGACCCATTTGACCTACCATAAATGTCAGTTTCGGATGTTAAGGGTGTTTAATATGTCGAGCTTTTTTATGTGCCTTGTAAAATGGTAAAGCTTGACTATTCGATGTGTGTAGAAAATGTGTCTGTCTTCGGTTGTAATTCTTATTACTTATTTTGTTTTCTTTTTTTTTCGGAAAACCAATTTGATGCCAAAAATAGACTTACATACATACATACATATTTACTGATAAAAAAAGTTTTTTAGTATCTAGGTATTTAGAACAAAGTTTGACCAACTCATATATGGTGTGTTATTTTGTTTCAGAGTATATGATCTGGCTGGCATAGAAAAATGGAAAAGCCGTTAATTGGGAAATAAGCTTCTTAAAAGTTATTGTTATAATGTTTGGTGAGTGCAATCTTAAATTAAAAATTTTTCTCAAAACCATATTTTTAAAAATTTCCTTCATCATATATAAAAAACGACTTGCTTATTGACTATGGGGTCTACTCAGTACATCTATACGCATCAAGTGGACTATTATCATTTCAAAATGTTCGAGGTACTGAATATTTTCAGCTAAAAATTTAATTGTATAAATAAATTATTAAAAGTTTAAGAAATTTTTTAAATTTTAAGTTTTGGCTTATTGTCTTCTTCAAAATTAACTAATTTTTTTTAGATATTTTCCCGCCATACGAAGTTCCAAGATTTCACTTTTCTACGATTCCGAGTCAGTCTTGACAAATCCAAACATAAAAAACAAAGTCGAGTAAAGTACTCCATCGCTTGCACCAATGTCATTGATATTTAATTACTCCGAATGTCAGAAAAAGTCTATAAACGTTAGTTAAATAATGTAACACTGCGTATACGTACTTTTTTTTGTTAATTTTATATAACACAAAATGTCGTCCCTTACTTTTGTGGCCAAACAACGTGTGTCGGGCCAGCTAGTAAAATTATTAAAAAACGAAAAAAATGTCGACACTAATACTAAACTAATGTTAATATATTTGCATACAGTAATTCCAAATAAGCCAGAATGAAATATTTCACATTCTCGTCCAATTATACCATTAGAACCTCAACCCTCTCACAAAATATGTCCAATGGATGGGAATGGTGCATGTGGGCTTCTAATTTACAACACTACTTTGTTGCCAATAATCCTAGTTATATGCAAAAACACATACTCCGCTATATAATTTCTCTTCCTTGCCATTTTTATACCTAAAAATAAAAAAAAGAAGAAAAAATAAATGGCCGTACACACCATGAACATAAATGCCTAAGAGCAAGCAGCCAAGCTAGCGCATCGTTCGCTTCATGCCAGATGCCATTAGCCAAGACAAATTGAATTCCATCAACCGTCTTCGTGATTCGCACAGACAACGAATTTATAACGCTAGGTTGACTAGGGATAGGGTCCTTCTTCTGAGCAGGAATGTGGTGTGTATGTATTTCTGTATCCTAATATGTGCATAATACATATATACTCGTATGTTAAGATGTATACATAGATACAGCAAACGCATAACTGTAATTTATTTTTGACAATTTGTCATTCCAGCAGATGTCCGCTTGATTCAACGTTAGATTCAGCTAGGACACCAATTTATATATTTCTTCCTTGTTTTTTTTTTTTTTGTTCTAGCCTGATGTTAAAATGTGGATCGTCATCGTCATTGCCATCGCCATCATCATCATCTTCATCGTCATCATGTTTGCTCGTTTCACATTTGGAATTTTCCATACAGATTTGTACCTACTTCCTTTTCCATCCTAATGGAATGGATTTACGACGACAACCTCAAGAGGAATACTAGAAGTCACTTGAAGGATAATCAGATTTACCTTGTTCATATTCCATAACAAACTCATTGAGGCACATTGATGCAAAAAATCTCTTCAATAATGAATTGAAGTGAGAGGCATGTATAGTAATGTATGTAGTTCTGGGATGCGGAATGTGAGATATGGAAAAAGGACCTTATACTAGTGCTTTGCAACTCAAGGACACAAAGAAATTCGTTTTTATTTGCTTAATTGGGAAAAGGCTGCAAAAAAGTTGATTTTTTCCGCTTTTGTTTTGTATTTTTCCCGCTTTTACTTTTCACTGTGATAACTGTAAAAAAACACAAAATGGAATGGGATAAAGAACATGGCAAAGCTTTCAAAAAAAAAAAATATTCCAAAACGAGTCGAGCCCAAATGTTTTGAAGTGTGGGACACAGTTTGGTGATAAACTTTGAACTATAAAAATCAATTGGGTTACTTTTTTATGTATTCCACTTGGTGTTGTAAGACCCCAAATTTGAAAAAGGAAATACACAATAAGTCAATGGAAATTGTTAAAAATCTTCTACACTTGGCTTGGAACGTGGATGTTATTAAATACAAATGTATATCTTAAGTTTTGTTCATGTATTTATCTTTGGCTGGTCTGGCCTGATTCCTCTTCAGCCATGGTGTTAGAGAAAGCAATCCGTGACTCTGGCATACTAACAAGAGGGACCATGGTCTCTAGATTCAGCCAGATCTTGGATCGATTTCATCGGGAGAATCGAACAAGCTGTACACGATTCCTTCATCCAGATAAATTGGAAGACTCCGTGGCAGTTCACCACGGTCGTATTGATACTATTGCCCTTTACTTAAATGATCAAATTAAAAAATATAAAAACTCCTCCTTTTGTGTAAATTTCCGTGTTTATGTCCTTGTCCATCACCTTGAATTGTATCACTTAACTCTTGACTCTTAACCCGTACAGTTCGTGATTTCGTCTTCTCCTCCAACCATCATCTTCATCTCCATAGAAAAAACCAAAACTCACCCGGATAACCTTCCTCTCGAATTATCTTAACACGTTCTCATAAGAACTGGGTTGATAAGCGTCTTCCAAAGGATCACTTTAATTGGTAGAGTGAGGACTTTACTCCTCAATTGCCTTCTATAAGTCCAAAATGAAAGCGATTAGCAAGAGTTATTCTCCATTTAATTTTATCGCTAGTATCGTTAGTACGTTACTTTTGTACTCTCTGTCGTCTTTCTGTTTCCATTTTGAGCATCATATATGTAAACATTTTTTTAATTTCTGAAAGATCAAGTTAATTTGATCCTCAGTCTGTCCCCTCAGCATTCTCTCTTTTTCTCCAATTACAGTTAAATTTTCTCCTAATCAGACAAATTTCATACATTTCACATTTTCGTATTTGGTTAATTTTCTGAATCAAAAAATCTTTAATCCTTAACGAGAATATTTGCAAATATACTCAAACACCAACAGCTCCTATAAATTAACTAACCAAAAACAACTTAAAAAAATAATAATTCATGTTTCTAAAAAAATATCTCTTTCATACACAATAACAGATCTCAAAAAACAAGGAACAATGCTTTCGCCGGCGTTTCCAAGGATTCCACCATCAAGCACCCTAAACTTGGCGATATTCAAATGTGCGCTATTGAATATGCAAATTATTATTTTTTTTTTCTCCTCCGTTGGCTGACATACCGTTATACCCATGGCTATCCATTTATATACGTCCTGCTGGAAGAGCATATACTAGCTGCCCGCTGTTGTCCTTTCCATTTCGCTGCACTATACAGGACAATGTAAGTATGGGCACTGGCCAGGCATAGAGATCCTTATCTCCAGAAATTTTTCAAAACAGCAAGAAAAAAAAAAAAACACAAAAAATCTTTAGAAGTCTGGAGTTGTGCCAAATTGGAATTATATTACAAACAGACATCAGGACATATCCATTATATATGTACATAGTTGCTGGGATATTACCAAAGAAGAGATCCTGACAGTACTCATTTGGATTTGCTGTGTTTCGTTGTTTCGAATTAATGTTATTACTGTTTTTTTTTTTGGATCTGAATAAAAATCCTATACCATAGATATGGGTGGCGGCGGCGGAGTCGGCAAGCAATCAATGGTCGCTGGAGCTATACCGGATTCCCATGGTCCTGACGCGGCAAAGCCAGGCGGTTGGTGGCTGGTGATATCCCCATGTGGAGGAGAAATTTGCATTTTTACCCAAAACCGAAAAAAAAAAATTCTAACATTCTGTACTCGAGCTCCATGTTGTATATGGCTACATGTAGTTATGGACATGCAAAGTCATTGCATGTTTATCTCAACGGGCAGACTAAACGATGGCCCAAGGCGCTGGTAATATTTTTCTATTTTTTCCATGTATAATTCCTTAATTTGTGTTTTCACGCAATCCTGCGAAGTTTTTTTTGTTTTTTCAAATCGCACTTCAGATTAAAGAATTTAAGAGCGTGAATTTTCTTGGATTTTTATCATCTATTTATAAAGTTCGCAGATTTTTTTTCAATTGAAATCAATGATGGAGAAATTAAATACTGAAGAATTATGACAACAACAGGGCGGTTTTAAAATTAACCCAAGACTTCAGCTGTGGAGTCAAGTATTGGTAACTCTTAAATTATTTAACAAATAACAGTCTATGGTTAAGACTAATGAAGAATAAAAACAAGAAATGTGAAATTCAGAGCCACACAGGTAGGTAATATCTGTTTTCATAAGTTTGGAAAGTATAAGTATTTCAAAATCAAAAATTTGTCTAGATGAACAAAGATTAAACTTCTTAGTTCTTACTTACTTGCTAAAATCACTTGAATCATTATGGTAGAACTCTCCCAGGTGAATCCTGTGCTTTTAGCAGAGCAAGACAAGTACAAAGGAAATGAGGATATTCCTCTTTCTTGTCCATACAGTTCATCTCCATCTGATTGATTATCGCCTCCCTAAAACCATGTTCATATTATAGAAGAATTCCGGTGGAAGCTGTTCTCTAAACGCAAAATTTCCCGGAACAACCGGTGCAACAAATTAAAGTTGCCCTATAAGAATGGTTAATTTAGTCAGCTTCAGGAAATATCTTTCTCCTCATTTGAAGTTCTCCAGTTGATCTTTTGACAACATATTATGTATATGAGAATATGACAAATATAATGTTCTCAAGTCATTTTCAAGCTCAAATTTTGTAAATGGCTTGAATTTAAACTCCCAACTTGTCTAAATTTTGTGTATTCTTTTATCCCCTTTTTGGAGTTTTAGGGTGCATTGTAAGTACTACCTAACATAATGTATCTAGATTGTTTCAGGGTGAAAAAACTTGTCCGGGCCGGTACTGGATTTATCTGTTAGGTACCTCACCTTACCCTACCTATGTATGTTTGAACGTATATATATGTAGTGAAGGTATGTCCGTAAAATGGTCAAGAGACTGAGCAGAATACGGCTATCAAGGGAGGAGATTGGTTGGCTGATTTATAATTTCTTTCTTTGATTTGCATAAAAACTGTAAAAATATTTTTGATTTATTCTTCCATTTGAATATATACATATACATACATTTATTTTATCTACATACATATATGTATGTATGTGCATATATACTTTGAGGGAAATCCTACTACATGGTACATATATTCAGACACCTCTATTCCACCCAAATCATACATGAGTAAGCTTAAAAAGAAATGGGGAAGACATTTCTGTAATCTAATTTCCAATTTCTTTATTTTTTGTGTTTTGACAGGAATATGTATTACCAAAAGGAATTTCATGAAAAAAAAGTTACTCACTCCAAAAAACAAAAATAAGAAGGTGAAAATATGTAACATTTTAAAAATTCTACAAAGATGATGGTCTATTTTTAAATTTAAATAAATTCAAAAGGATACCAAAATTTCGATGAATAGGCTGCGGTTGGATTCAAATACCAAATTTGTCACTTTTGCCATAATAATAACGTAAACAAATCACTCCGAATCTGAATCCACTACTCATTTAGCGGATTCTGTAATCGACATGGTTATTGGTATATTCATCAAGAATATTATGAAATACATATAAGTCTATTGAAATATACATAATAGTTAGGTCTTAAAACTGCAAATCATGCTATTGGTAATTTATGTCTGTCAAGGCTCTTTAAAAATAGCACGCTTACAAAAAATGTTTTCTATTTTGCATACGAGGCTAGTGTACATGATGGTCCATAGTCCATACGGTTCCGTGAAAACGGATCCCAGGTTATCGAGTTCGAAAAGATAATATGGTTAGGTCTGACAAAAATTTATTTATTTTCTTATACTTGAACAGTGAACGCATATCATTTTTTAAAACACAAAAGCAATATATAAATATAGATCACATGCCAGTTAACTAATTTTTTTTTCTTTTAATGTTAGTATCAATTTGTCCTTAAGGCACTGTAGTTTGCACCCACCCGCTTATGCACAACAGCCTTTGCTTTAAGCATCAATTTCATTTAAAAAAAAATTATTTTCTTCAATATCAAAATGAAACATCTTATTGGAAAACCCTGAAAAAAAAATGAAAGAATCAATCATTTGGTTCGATTTTTAACAATCTCAAACTAGTCCTGAAGTAAAAATATCCCAGGTCAAAATAAATTCCTTTCAGGACCATCTCACAATTAAATTAAAATAAAATACCTAAGAAAGTGTGAGGTATGATTCTTAAAACTTATGGCTGTTCAATCTCATACCCATCGTTTTAATAATTCCATACAGATGTGGTAACCCCGCAAAGCAGGAAAATGTTGCCTCTTGACTTTTGGTTTATTATTATTATCAACAAATTCTTTTTTTTGTTGTATAATATACAATATAATATACATACATAGATACATATGTATGTATGTACATACATATGTACATACATATTTATATTTATTTTATTTTAAACTGCAGATATTTGATAAGCCACAATAGCCCTTGGATATGATTTTTCTTTGATTTGAATATACAAAATACGAATATTAAATGAAAGACTATGGTCCAGCGGCTAGTCCTGTTGGGATGAAAAATGTCTTTTACATTTCCTTCCTTTTTTTTTTTTTTTTTTGTTGTGCTTTATGTTTGACATTGTGTTTATTTAGGGAAAGACATTTTATGTAAATTTTATGCTCATATTATTGCCTTTGAAATTATTTTCCAACGAATTATGTGTTTTTTAATATCCTTGAGTTTTTACAATTCCTCTGCCTCGTGGTGTGTTTATTTGATTTCTCTCTTGAATTGTAAGAATACAAAATGAAAAAAAATATATACTATGTATAAGATCTGTCATGAATTTAAAATATAGTAAAATACGAGGAAATAGGAAAATCGTAATATTTACATTTCTTTTTTATTTTATGCGCTATTATATAAAATAGTGTAGTTTCTTATAAATTTAATAAGCTCTTTTAAATTAAATTGAAATTATATAAATTTAAATCAAATCTGGATATTCATCTTATTAAATTAAATTATCAAATGTTAAATTTTTTAGCTGGTTCTTATAATTGATTTAAAGATTATTCCGACTGATTTTAAAAGAATTTTTATGGTGCCAAAATTCCAAAATTTCGAAATAAATTCTGGGCTAGACTCTTTTAGAAACTTTATTAAAAAAAGACATCACTAATAACTTCGAGTAGATGCCTTTGAACTTGGCATTTATTGATGTTTTGGTATTTTAAGAATCCTTCAATCGATGTACAGAAAAAATTTTAATAATAATAATAATAATAATAATTTTTTTAAATGTTTGTTTTGAATATTTACAATTTTATAAATTCGAAGTCATCATTCGAAATCATTTGACTCAAAAAATTATTTAAATTAACTGCCAATTTTTGTGAAAATTCTACAAGCTGTCCAAAAAAATTATTTTTGAGTAAATAGAGGGTGATTCATTGTGAGGTTCGATTTCGAACTTAAATTTTTTACTAATGGGTAAAGACACAATTCATGCTTTGACTTTCATTCGTTCCATTCGGACAGTCTAATTGTGAGGCACTCGTTCGAGTATGGCTAGTGGTATCCCGTGAACAACACAAGAAGACCTGAGACTTTATATATGTACCCCAAAAGAAATAGTCCAAAGGTGTGATATAACATCAGGACCTACGTAGACAATTTACCGTATCAAAACGTGAAATTCTAGGCACCAAAATGCTCGCATCACCATCGTCTTCGAAGTTGTTTTTTTTTAATGGATTTAATGGTACTCTTCGGGTTGATCATCAGCCCAAATACGACAATTTCATTTATGAATGTATTTATTGAGCCAGCCAAATGGGTGCATTACTGAACAAAAATTCACCATAAAACGAAACACCGGATCTAGTTTTTCCAGAGCCCATTGACTGAAAATCCTTACACATGTTGAATTTTGTACTCTTTTAGCCCGAGATCCTCACGTGGTCTAACCGGAAGCCGGGACTCAAATTTGCCAATGGTATTGGCAATAGTATGGTTTGATCGGTAGGTCGATTATGAGCACCATAAATTCCTCGAGAACGCAGATTTTCTTAATACAGCTGAAATAATTTGGAGACCCAGGATATGAGTCATTCAATTCAAACCTCACGATGAATCACCCCATATTTTTTTTATTCCTTACGTATTTTTTAAAATTGATATTCCACTTATTGAACTTGAAAATGGTCACGGTATGATTTTTTCAAATTAAAGAAGCTTTTTTTTGGCTCAAGAGTTTTGTTTTTTGTTTTTATTTTTGACTCAAAACATTCTTATTTTCGTTAAAGTAAATTTTCCCAAACCTAATTATTATGAAGATAATTTTAAAATGCAGACATACAATATGTGATAGATACAAAATTAAACTCTCATTCTTAAAGAATTCTCCTAAAGCCCCAATAGCTGAATTATTCCTCCTACCTACAACCAAGATTTATTATTATTTTGACTTTGAAAACTGAGCTTATTAAAAATGCCTGAAGTAAAAATAAAATTTTTATTTAATATATGTATATGTACCTAAATATTTATTCAAGTTTGAATTAAAGAAAAATATGATGATAAAAAAATACTTCGTGCTGTTGGATTAAATTTATTGAAAACAAGGAAATTTAATTTGATTAAAGATAACTTTATTTACTAGAAAAACCCACACAAGACACCACGCTTTATAATACGATTTTAATATAACTGCGATGCGACGCACGGTATAGCTGACGCTGCTGGTGCTGGTCCTGGTCCTGACTTTAACTGTAGCCTCTAGTTATACGAGTATACAAAACATACCTTTTACAGTTGAAACAAAACCAATGAATAAATTATCTTTAAATTGCGTGGGATTTGTTTCAGTTCAAACATAAATAATTAAATTAATGAAGTTCTGCCTTCATAAATAATTCTATTATTTAGTTAAGATTTAGAATTTAAAATCAATTTTAAAATACTTTGTATAGGAGTCTTTTGGGTATTTAAATTTCTTTTCCTTTTGAGACGAAAGGTATTGATACAGATTTTGAGAATGATGATGAAAGTGATGATTGTTTGACTTCCTTATAAAGGGTTACGAATATTGGTAGTAAGGGAATTCTAGTGGGTTCTTACTGGAAAAACATTTAAGATATCTAAGCATCTATATAACAAATAATGTTTTTCAGTTGTTTGTAATTTACTAAGAGAAAAATGTTACATACGAATTTTTAGAAAACCTTAATTAAAAATCAGGAAATTGAATTTTTGTATTGAATTTAAGGTTATGTGCAATTTTTCCAGAATGGCAGTTCGAATGGAAAAATAGAAACTTCTTAGTTGAGATTTTATATGTTTCTAGAGAAACATACAAAATTTTAGTTTTTTCTACGAAATTTTGTATTTTATCGCATAGTTTTGTGATGTTGAAGGACTTTACCTTAGAAAATTTAAGATAATTATTTTGGGTAAAAAATTAACGAAGTAAATAAAAGATGTCACTGTGCTATGATTTAGGTTGGATGCAATTTGGCAGATATCTTTTTAGCATTGTCATTTAAGGAACTCAGAAAAATCCTGATTGGATTAGTGAACATACATTACAGACAAGACCAATTATAATTAATTATGTTGTGGAATATGAATAATCTCATTTAACTCAAAAGCGACGATCATCAAGGCAAAGCTCTAAGGATGTCATTTTATGAATACAGAAGAAAAAATTGATTGAATTTTGAGCTGGCCACAAGACTAGAAAAGTCTTGGTCTTATCCTTCTGATTCGTATCGAAACGAGACGATCAATTCTTAAAAAGCATCCGAAACTAAATGTATTGTAAATTTTGGTCTGAAGTTTGAAGTTATTCTCGCGAGTCGCGTCAATATTTCTGGGTCTTCTTAATTTTAGCACTACATAATCAAACCTAAAATTTTTCCTTTTATTTTGTTTAAACAAATTATTTGATAGAAAAAAATAATAATTGGAATCATCAAAGAAAATTATGATAATATCCAAGAACATGGGTCATAAAATAAAACTATTGACTACAATAAACAACACAAGACCGAGATTGGTATTAATTCGAATTTGGCGAGACCTAGACGAGAGTGACAAAAGTCTCCTCAGGGTTTCATTTCGTGATCAGCCTATTACCGCTCTCAACATTTATTCCCAAAGTAAGACATTTTTTGTCTAAATAAAAGTTCACCCTTAGCTGGAAGTTGAACAAACTGCCAACTATCTCCTGATGCAAAGAATTCTTCTATATGCGGTACGTGACTGAACTCCCTTAAACGACTGGACTGATTTTAATGACATTTTTGTATGTGTGCTACAGTGGATTCGAGTATGTCTTCACACACAATTCACAACACAATAAAGTGGATTCATTTTAATTTGTTTTAGATACAGCGATTGAAGAATTGCCTCATTGAAACTTAAAGAATAAAATAATTAAATCAATCAATAAAAATAAAGGAATCAATTCGAATTTGAAATCCAAGTATGTTTATTGATCGACTATAATATAAGAATGAGTAGAAAGTATAAATATATGTATATTGTATATATCAATCGAAATTTCGGATTCATTTGTTTGAAGGATGATGGAAAAGTGTCTGGATATTACCTTGGAGTAAAACATACCTAATGTATCTTCTTAGTTTTTAAGTAGGTACATCGTAAGGATTGGAAATTTTCAAAGAGAAATTTAAAGTTAAAGGATTTTTTTAATGGAACCCTTTTAGTACACATCACATAAACAATTGAAAATTTTTATGACATAAATATTTCCTACATAAATAAAGTGGCATAATATGCAAGTTCAAAAATTTAATTATTGAATTTTTTAGAAAATTTTTGAATTCATGTAGCTACGTTCGAATTTGGCTTGAGATGAACACCTGATGTGTGAACCGGGATATTGTCACTACGATTTTCCTTAATAGCACTTTGCAATTGATGCACTAATTAAGTGTACAATTGTTTTTGACTTTTCGACCATGTTAGAATTTTTTATTTTTAATACCAACTCTCTACCTCTGTCTTCTATTACTGTCTAATGTTGTATAACCTGATAGCCTTAGCCTCTAAACTGAGCAGTGTCCCTACTCCGAAGATTTACTTGTAGAGTAGTATAAAATCTAGCAGAGGATTATGAAAATATATTTCTAAATACTTTGTAAGCGAAATTATTACTGAATTCTTAATCGACCAACCCAAGCACCATGGACACTAATAAAACCTAACATTAAAAGTATTTTGAAAATATGTTATACAACTACGATCCTATTCCATATTTTTGGGACACTCATTGCTGCCTGTTGCTATCTATTTTGAAATCTTGGATTCCGTGCTTAAACTTACAAGATGAAAAATTAATTCTGCGATAATGCATAATGGCTTGCCCTGTCATCAGTAAAGGTACAACAGAATATGTAATAATACCAATTCATTCTGACACCGAACGAACACAGCACAAATGCGTACGTATGAATAAAACACCGAGCAAAATAATGCCAATGAAGCATTATCCTATATGTATTTTAATGAGCTACACAAACAAACAAACAAAACAACATATCACAGAGAAAATGATATTGTAATGAAAAAAAAAAAAAACACTAATCTAACTCGGGCCAATACAGAAGAACATGAGTTTCCTTTTCAAAAAACACACCGAAACACGTATAAGCCCGGTAATAATAATTACGATAGCAATATCAGTCTTTGTTGTATACCACCTACATATCCATACACAGATATACATAAACATATATGTAATATGCATGTTCCTAACCACTACATGACGTTTAGTACAAAACATAAAAAGGCTGAAAGCGACCATTATACATATAAACAAAACATATCTATAAAAAAAAGACAACAGAAAAACCCAAAAATAAAAAGAACACACCAGGTGTCATCAAAAATGACAACGAGATGAAAGCAACAATGAATGTCCTCAAGCAGGACCGCTGAGGATTACCCAGCAGCAAAAATTACCTTCATTTACCAGTTGTAGTTCATACAGATCATTAATTTTTCCTATAGAATTTTTGAGCCTGAAATAACATCGTCGTCGTCGTTGAACCACCCCCATAGGACTAATAGTCCGGAGTTGGCCTGAACTAATGTTTACATAATAACCCGGACCTAAGGGAAATTAATTTTCCAGTGTGAACCCACCCCTAGCTCGATTCTGCTTTAGCCACAACTCCAGCTCCAGTAGCAGCCTCGGCTTTGGCATCGGCTTCAACTCTATACTCAACCTTCAGTGTTCCTTCTCTTCCCTCTTGTGCAAAAGCTTAACGACCTAATTAATAATACGAACTTGCATACACGAAGTCAGAAGGCGAACGGGCTGGAGAATGGGAACCTTTATACGAGTACGAGTACGAGTACATATACAAAGAAAAGACTAGGACGACGCGATGAAGGTAAGACGAAGGAAAGTCCTGAACATTATGGGATGAATGAATGACATTAATGTGTTCGCCTATCGACATCGGAATTCCAAAAGCAAAAGGTGGCTTGATGACTTGATGGGGGTATTTTGTTTTCGTGGGGCATGGTCTTGGTCAGCATCGTCGTCGTCGTCGGTGGGGTCGGTCGTTCGGTTGATGGAAGGGTCGGTCGGTCGGATAGGGATTTCCGAGTTTCTGTAATTTAGTGAAACTATTTCGGGAATAAATTGTTATTTACTATCGCTGGGTATGTTTTATAAACATAACAAAAACAACCAACAAGAACAACAAGAACAACAAACAAATGAATAAATTATACATTTGTATACAAAATGTTAGGTTTGTTAAATTTAAGTAATTTTCTTTATTTCTGAAGTGGCTATTTGATGTTGAGGGAAGAAAATGACTGATTATTATTTTTTTTTTTTCATTTAATTTATAAATTTGTTATATTTTGACATTTGACAAGTTAAAACTACAACATACACAAGATTTAACAACTCATTAATATAATGTTACAATTTACTGCAAAAATCTTGCAATCCTTGCCGTCACCGTTCGAAAAACTTAAGTATCATCCCGGTTGGAAATATAATGAATCTGGTGGAAAAATTTGGGATAAGTTAGTAATGTGAATAGTCGAAAACGTATGTGTAGCTGAAGGACATCTGAGCTGCTGTAAATCATAGTGTTCACAGAACACCACGTCTTTCGATTCATCTTCGATCTTTGAAAGTAGGCATTCCACAAACGACGCGACGTTACACTCAGGTTTTATCTTAAGGTTTTTAAAGTTCTTTTTGAGGCAAGAACTCAAGCCGAGAGATCAATAGCAGTATTGGTCCTTGGAATGCATAAAAACGACCCAACTGCTTATAATATTATTGAACACCATTAAAATTTATAAACTGCGACGTCTTTAACAACTGGCAATTTTGCTAAAATTTTAATTGAAAAGTCTACTTTCCAATGCAAAGTTTTTAGTGTGAATTACATCTTGAATTCAAGACTTGTTTGTATAGTATTTATGTGGCTGGATCATGTACTCATTTTGCATAAGTATTGGAAAACAACAGATTTGGAAAACTCTATACGTTGAAAAGATTGTTTAAAACTGTCATTTGAAAGCAAAACTTATTAAAAGATCTGATCCTATGTTTAAACTTGGGAACGCTTTTCATGCCGAAAAAAAAAACATCGAATGAAATAAGATTATGGACTTACAAGAATGTGCCCAAAAGTCGCTCAATGCTTTCTTGCTAACAAAAAACGACACAAAATTCACTTCGCTCCCCCATCACTACGAGCTTTTGAAATGTCCATATTACGTATTACTCCGATCCGGAAGTTGTTCTGTAAGCACAGATTTCGTATTCCATAAAGCAGGACAATTATTACCTTTTAAATTGTCAATTTATTTTAGGTAGGTATGTTCCTGCTTTAAGGTTCTTGCTTGAATCCTTAGGGTCCTCATTTTTAAAAAAAAGAAAAGAAGAAAGTAAAATGCGACTCATGAAATATGCAATAACAAAGTTAAAAACAACCATTAACGACAATAACCCTCGAAAAATAACAATATTATGAAAATATTTGCACAATTTTCGTGGCTAAACAGTGATAATTAGCTTTTGGTGAATCGCTCCTCGTCTCTGCATCTACCTTCCATATTTTGAACACTATAGTCGAAGGATATTATACAAGCCAAATCTCTTACTTTCACCCGAACCCCCCTACCAAAAAATCCTAGTTGACAGCACAAAATGTATACACATATTCGCCTGCAGCATGACAAAGCTGATGTTCAACATCTTGCCTCGTGCTGTGGTTTTCCCACAAAACCATCTAAGAGATATGGAGAACGTATGTCTACTTTGGGGCGGAAAGCTGGCAGTGGTAGTGATAGGATGGCGTGGAAAACTCGTGGTGGTATTGTGCCTGGCTTAATGCAAGCAGTACCTAGTTGAAAATAAAAAAAAAAACTGCTCAATCTTTTTCTAGGACAAAATTTCTTGATGATTTTTATTTTTTTTTTTTTGTTTTTTCAGTTTGTTCTCTTTTGGCCTGCCATCTCCTTGTTCTTATGTCATTGTATTTGTAGGAGTGGGGTGGTGAATTTTACAGTAAGTCCTCTTAAGTCCTTTTACAAGTTTGCAAAGTATTTTTAGTAATTAAAATAAACATAAAATTACGTCAGTTAAATTTTAAAGGGAATTACAACAAACTTTTACTCATTAATTTACATTATGTTTCAGATCCTGGCTCTCGGAATGTTTAACAATCATTTATCCAGCTCTTATGCCCCTGGAATGGCTTGGTATTTTTCAATTCCATTGGCTTTTACGATATGTTTGTATGTGTTCTTTAGTAACTTTTTATTTAATTTTAGAAAGTTTGTATGTATGTGGGTGGTGTAAGTAAATTCCTAGTATCAGGTTATTTATTCCTTTTCTGATTTGATTTAAAAATTATTATGAATTCTTGGAAGTGTTTGAATGATAGAATAGAATACCGAGTCGACATACGCACACCGGTACCTTCGTATCGCCATAACGTGGTCAATTTCATTACGAATGACTTTATATCATGTGATACAAAGGTGCTTTGGAAATATCTTTACAAGGAAACCTATGGTAATCCAGAGATAGTTTTGAGATCACATATTTAACGATTTAAGTCTCTTTCCCTTCTTTAAGGAAATCCTACGTAGGTCCGTGAAAGTTTATGAGGCTGAAGTTCTAATATTTGCTTATAACGCCTTTATTTTTTCACTTTAACTTCCTATAAGAAGTTAAAAGATCAGAAATCAATTTGCCTGTACTATGTCAAATACATACATTTTTACCAGTGGTTTTCGAAAATAAAATCATAAAACAAAATAAAAATAAGTACGTATACGCCTCAGTGAACAATTTGATGTCATATTCAATATTTATGAAAATGCGCTCACTCAAGGGTTTATAAATACCAAATACCCTCATAATGAGACCACAGTGCAAACGTAAGAGAGAAGAAGAAGAAGAAGAAGAAGAAGAAGAAGAAGAAAAGGGAAGACAAATTGATCCTAGTTGACAGTTTATAAAGGGCAGCTTTGATGGTCGGCCATTTTTTTTCTTTCTGAAAGGCTAATATCCTTTTCTCTTATCTTCTATAGATTTATTTGATGGGAATACAAAAATACGTCAAATTTTAAGTTTTTTTTAAAAGTCTAGTTGCCATGTTGCCATATAAAAATTAAGGTGTACAAAATTAGACCATTTTTTAAATAGTCACAACTAATTTATTTTTGAGTTCTGTTCAAAATGTTGACATCTCATCAGAACATTGTGTATACTATACATATACAACTTCACTTATCTCTGTCTGCAACTTAAGATTTAAAGATTCAAACTGGTTCTTTAGTCTCTATAACCCTTCAACATTCAGAACTCATAACCCATTTGCTTACACCCGTTTCCTCAGAAGAGAATTTAAAAACGGATTTCTTTCAATCAAAAGTCATAGATATTATAAATGTTGTATTATACGAGTTCGGTATGTTTTCTTAAAACGGATTAAAACCCTCTTTGTCATCGCAATTCCTACGATATGGAACACTTGCAATCTCAGCCATATTATTATGAAAACTGTCTCTGCAGCATTGAATGACCTTCTTTTATAAGGTTGCATACATTCATGTGACATTGATCATTCAACTTTTTTTTTTGTGCACATCCGTAGCTACATTGCAAAAAGTTGGAACATTTTTAGTGCAAATGCAAACCCACAAATCATCTGATTTCATATTCTTCACATCTCAGTTCCTTGTGCGACTGTCGAATCCAACGAATCCGACGAATCCAAATTCTGCCGACGACTGTAAATATGAGAGTACTCATTTGCATCCTGCACTTCCGTGCAGGGAGTATACGAGATAAAAATATATATTATTATTACAAAAGGCAAAAAGTTGAATCGCACGAAATAGCATAGTATAGGAATAGGAGTAAGAGTAGGGACGAGCACATCCAGGATCTATAGCCATGGCTGTCATCATCATCATCATACTCCATTACACTCTTGGGATCCCCAGGAGGAGGGAGGAAGTTTTTAAAGCCGGAAATATGACGGAATGGAACTCAAACAAAGTCGAAGAGTTTCAAGGACGCCGCGCCGCACCGCGCCGCGAATCTATATACAAATACATACCACTGTTGGTCTATATGGCTCTGATGGCACGTACTTATACACACAAACATTCATATGTATATGTAGAAATGATGGTGAATGTGCAATGGCGCACAAATGGCACAAACTTGCTCTGGTTTATAAAATATTATAGTCCAACTGGGTGTTGTATTATTCTTTCTTTCCCTTTATGTTTAAAATACAAAATGCACCTCACACCATCATCGCATCAGGGACGATAACAAAGACGGGTGGCAGCAAGGGCATCAACAGCGGGCGACCGACCGGCAACTATACATGCGACGACTGACGCCCGACGACGACGACGTCGTCCTATGTTGAATCGAGCTTCCAGTTCCAACACATACGATTTAATCGCAAATATTTACACTGTGGCGTGATAATTCCAGCTGAATCCTTGAACTCCGATGCCCTTATGGCGTAGCAATTTTAATGAATCCATTTAAGGACGCGAATCTTGGCTATTTCTAGTTTTTGGTTTTAATTAAAATTAAATGTGAGATACGTATAAAGTTTTTTTTTTGCATTCTTCCTTGCCTCTTCCATATTACTATACCTATCATACACGTGTATGGTTATAAGACTTTGGTCCTTCCTTGTGTTCTCTTAAAGGATAGTTTTTGTAGGTCGGGTTGACTTAAAATGCCCATGGGTGAGTGTGAGAAAATTGTGGTAAGAACTCACGTCCATGGATACAGTGGATGGGGGTTAGGTAGGACAGTGAAAATTGTTGTTTTAAGGAAAGAATCTGCTGGATGTTTTTGAAAACATAATCTTAATTGTTGTAAACGAGGTCACGTAATTTTTCTCATTCCTTGTTCCTTTTGGTGTAGAGGTTTTTAAGTGTGAAGGATCTTATTAATTGTGGACATGCTTAAATGGATATTTCTACTATTGTAAATACGATTAAAAATTCATAGTTCCTTATTTATCAAAAAAAAAATTATCCATTTTAATATGAAATTTTTTTTCCATTTAAAATTATATTTAAATCATTGTTAGAGGATCCTGTTTTTGACCCTTTACTTCATGGCTGTAAAATTTAAATCTAGGAGGACGATATCACCATATCATATTTTTTTTTTTTTTTGAAATCTGTTGCTTTATGTCCTCGAAAACTTCACGAAAACCTTCTTAAAGATCTTGAATCAATTATGGGGCAATGGTATAAAAGTTATCTCTTACGTGGCCCCAAAGCAAAAATTATACGGCCAGGAAACATTGTTGGCAAAATTGCGGTTGTTTGTAGCTGTAGCCATCCTGGTGTAGTAATCTAGAAAGTTCTACACAAAAATTAAAATAATACAAAATTATAAGACTATGGTAAACTTAAGTGATTTCTTAACTATATCATTTTAAAAAACTGAAAAAATAACGTTTTTGAAAACTTGTTAATAAAATTTTTTTTACAAAAAATAAAAACTTACAACTCGAAAATCTTTAAAACTAGTAGTGCTCTTTTGCTTTTAGATTATTATTGTCAAATTGACTTTCATTTATTTAATCTGTTTTGCCAAATCGCTGCAAATGGATAAACTCTTCAATTAAACGTTTTGTATTTGATCAAAATCAGTTCTGGTTAAAAAAAAAAGAATTATAACATAAATCAAAGTGAGTTACATTTACAAAAATAGTTTTAATATTTTTGTCAGATGATTTTTTAAGGTAGAGGAACTGATATGACGAAAAGTGCATTAATACTTGCATGCTTAAATGGTTGCCATGCCAAACCTTTCGAGCTTCAGTAACGATAAACCTTTTTTTCAACCATGTGCAGATTTGGTGCTGTTAGCTCAAAAAAGGAATGCGGTAATGAGTCATACATTTTTGTTCTAGTCATTCCTAACATTGGTTGTGGATGTAGGATTCATGCGTCTGGCGAGTCTTACCAAATGGCTTGAGCGATATTTCACTGGCAATAATTTTTTTCAAAACTGCCATATCGTATAGCTGAAATTCATGTGTCAAATTATCACCGAGCGTTTAAATGACGCTTGAGTGCCCCGCACCGGAGCTAAGGCTTTGCAAATTTCAAAAATATCCAAAAAGTCATCAGTCTCAAAAAAGAAAAAACAACAACTAGATTTCTACTTGTCATCAACCCTTAAAAATTCTTTCAAAAAATTTTAATTGCTAAGAACAGTTGCATAAGTCCCCTGGTATAAGTGATAGACTTTAAGATATAAGATCTTATCTGATAGTCCACATATGTATGTAGTAAGCCAAATTGAGAGAGAAAGTGTTTGAAAGACACCATAAGGCTAAGCCACTTTAACTTTAAGTTCTCCTTGACACATCTGGGTTTTAAAGTGTTCTTGTTTTCTGTTTTCAGTTTTTCTTCTTGATTTATTTTTTTTTATACCTATGTTACCGTTTTAAGGCACATTCAACAAAATTTCAATATAAGAAAGATTTCGCTCAAAGGAACAATTTCATGAAGTGCAGCATTTCATTGAATTTTCTTGCCTTACGTTGTGTGTGTGTATCCTAGGTTATTCCTTTCTGGCAATAGGGATATTACACATTGTGAGGTGGTGCCTGCACTCAAGCTCGAGCCAAAGCCTGCGGCACAAATATGCAAATCACTATTGATTTGTGGCTAAGAGCCAATACATGACAGTGAAGTGAAGTTGTGCACAGCAGCACGGACGGTGGAGCGCGGCAATGGATCGGATCCCTATCTTTCTTCTCCCATGTCCTTTTGGAAAATGGAGCATGATGATGACGCTGCTACTGCTGATGATGATGATGATGATGATGATGATGATAGTGTCGTTGGAATGGCGGGAAAACAAACATACTGGTATGAAGGATAAGTAAGTTGTAGGGCACTGTATGGTTATCGATCGAAGTAGGTAAATCTACCTCTAAGGGAGAACCTACCCGTGGGAACATCCCTAAAATGTTATGTGTCTGTCCTGATGTCGTTCCGTTCCGTTTCATTTCGTTTCGTTTGGAGTGTTGTAGTTGTTAGATATATTTTGAGTGACTGAGAGATGGAGCACTGGGTTACCTACTTACATTATGGTTAAGCAATAGGATGACAGAATGTGTGCTCCTGCATTTCTATCTGTGCTGTGATGATTCCTTGTCACGGTGCAGGATAATGCTTCAAGTTTATATGTTGTACATGTGGTGTGCCTCTGTGCACTGTGCACTCTCCACTGACATTTTCGCAAATAAATGTAAAGAAATGGTTGTACCTGAGCAATTCCTCTTGCTCTTCCTCGCTTCCATGTGGCGCGGTATAAATTTCACTTTTGCAATGCAGCATCTGTAGTCATAGGTAACATCTGCCATGGATTCTGGTGTGGTAGGTGTTGTGTAAATGTGTGTTGTCT
Source organism: Scaeva pyrastri (assembly GCA_905146935.1). NCBI lineage: Eukaryota > Metazoa > Arthropoda > Insecta > Diptera > Syrphidae > Scaeva > Scaeva pyrastri. The sequence goes on from LR989927.1 coordinate 81,126,184, forward strand.
GTATGCATGCATGTCCTATAAAATGTTCCATAAGATATATAGTGCGGGATAAGGCTACATAAGTACGTACTATGTACCTACCTACATAATGAACATTCATTTTATCCTTTGTTATTCTTAGCATATGTGTGAGCTTTTTATATATATGTATGTATGTATATATGTATGTGTGAAGGTAGGTGATTTTTTTGTGCATCCTCTTTTCTACGTTCTGCATTTCTGAGATTTACGAGTTAGTTTGGAAGAGAAATGCGGTCCTTCTGATTGTGGAAAAGTCCATGTTCCACCTAGATAGAAGGTATTGTTTGCTTATGTGCTTGTGAGCTATAATTCAATTGTAGTAAGTAGGTACCTACCTACCGAGGTAGATGTACCTGATGACTAGGTATTGTAATGGTAGAATATTTTCGAACGCTCTGATTCTAGGACTAATTCAGCATCTACACGAGTGATAAATTGCCATAATTTCTGACACAAAACTGGTGAATAAATAGATTAAATCAACTAACGCAACGCCTTAATGACACAAATTTACACGCAGTCAAAGTGCATTCTTATTTCTCACTATTAGTAAAATGGCATTTTTACAATATGATAGATGGACAGAATTGTTTTAAAATTGACACACGGTAGAAACTCTTCGGACATTTTCGAATCTCTTTTTTACAATTTTAAATATCTATACATAGGTATGTACATACATAGCTATGTATAATATTTTTGGAAAATTTTGAAAAATACTGTTATTTGAATTTAAATATCTTCTACATAACTAATAGATCGTGTAAACATTTTTAACCTAACCCTTTATAGTAATTGTTGTCAATCCCGAATTGTCAAATTGAAATTTTTGACAAATCTCGACGATTTAAGGTCCCTAAATCCGTCATTTTTAGAGAGCTACTGATGCATGTGTCCGTTAGTACTTTCGTACATTCGAGATACCATATTAATTAAGATATTAATCCTAATTAAATTTTATTTACAGGCTTTGGACGTCTTTTTTACCTTCCGATATCTGCTGCGAGGTAGATTGCCATTGCACTAACATTTCATTATTTTAACGTCACCGGAGCCAACCTTCTTCACATACTGCGCGACGCCAAAAGTTCTTCGTAAGACTATACCCTCTAACACGGCTAAGAGGTCGGAGTGGTTTTTACTAATCGAAACTATAATATGTATTAGTCCTAGCGGAACCATCGTCCTGTACAGGACGTTTAAATGCTCGATTAATAGACTTAAAGTGGCTGCTACGTTTGAATCACTACTTTTGTTTTAAGTTTGAATAATTGCTAAGCAATCCATTATCATAATGGGCAAGCATTCAACCAATATCATGACACGTCAAATGACAGCTGACAACTGAGTTTGATAGGTGTCAAATGCTAATGCTACTATCTGAAATCATGAAATAAAAGAGCCTATATTCCGTACAATATTGAGAAGTGAGGTGTTTTTTTGTTATGTATTTAAATAGAAGTAAATTTAATCCAATTGATTAAGGTTCTCTAAATCTTAAACGTTGTCAAAAAATTTAATTAGAACAAATAAGATCGACTAGGTACAATCAATTCCCATTCTATTGAAATTAAAAATATAATATAGGCTATGACACCATCACTCGAATGAACATCGTTATCGCAGTCATCCCATTTGTGTCATATGCTAGTCGAGATTTGATTAGTCCTATTAATACAAAAAAAAGAACTATAATATCAATTTAATAGAACAATAACAGCCACAAAATGGCGGCGTAATTGATTTCTGATGAAAAAGTACCACCTACTTAGCCACGGGTGACGTCTGGGTCAGAAACACAAGCATTGTCTCGTCCATAGGTCATATTAAATTTTACCACATAAAACACACTTTACTCCCGCACAAACTGACGCGAAAGATGATGGATAGCTTACCGTTTATCTATTTGTTGCCTTGACTTGATGGCCCAACTTTATCGAAAGACATATCGACGAAAGTGCTAAGGTGCCAGCTATTCATCAATCGTGAATGAATCCCCCTTTGGAACAGATCTTAAGGATGCCTATATTTAATATTCGAGTGCGCAAAGTGCCTTCGAAGAAGTTCGAAATATGCCTACTTTTTATTTTATCAACGTAGTTCGAATGGAACTCCTCCTGGTTTGCGCCCTACGCGCCCCCATTACAATGGATTTGCCTTTTCCTAATGGTTTCCTATTATTATGCCTTTGGCTGTTTCTTTAGAATATTATCCAACTCGTCCGTTCGGATTTGGTGGAGGTGGTAGTTTAAAGAAAAAAAAAAGAGATTGATGACGTTTCCCAGAGCACAGCAATTTAGTCTCGGCTGGCGCTGGTCCTGGTCCCGACCGACGTTGGCATTGGAGTTGGAGTTAGCGTTGGCGCCACCAGCATTAAAGCTGTTTCAGTTGCCCAAAACTTAAAAGCTAACGACTATAATACCTATAGAGGTAGCCCTCTCATTGAAGACCCCTTTCTGTGATGCGATGTTCCTTTTGAATCCTTACAATGCCTTTGGTCTTCTTTATTGATAGACAATAGCTATCAGTTTAGTATGGGTAGGGTTGGGTTGAGAAAAGGCGGATTAATTTTCAAATTTATTTAAGATTCCCCAAGAGTAGACATACTCGTTTAGGTATGGGCAAATGGAACGTTCATTATTTGCTTTTAATTCTGCCAGCGATAGAGATAAGATAAGGTTGATGGAGTTTATTTGTGTTTGGCGAAACATTCCTTTTGCATTTTGCCTCTTTTTCTGACAAGAACAAAAAAAAAGGGGAAGGGGAATACAGGCACATTTTTTTCTTTTTGCTTCGTTTAAATACGATGAAGAGAGGATTTGGAAATTGTGGACAAATGTTATTTATTACTTCACTTAAGGACATTGGCATTAAGAAGTATTTGAAACGCTAATAAACCATCAAGGATTAATTTTGTGATTTATTGCTTTCCGTAGGGGTTATTATTATTTTTATAATTTTTGTTTTGTTTGCTCCTGTTGAAGTTAATAAGTTAATTTTTGTATTTGTGTATCGTGTATGTAAATATCAACAATTAATGAAAACACAAAAGTAGTGATAAGTGATGTCATAGAAAATCGTCTTATCATTATCACTATTTGAAAAGTCAAATCATGCCATGCAACTTTTTTGACGTTTGGTTCTGAAACGTATGATACCAAAGCTCAATTCAATATTGCTAAATTTTGGATTAATAGATCGTTCGAAATTTGTTGGTTAATAACAACAAAGCAGGTTATTATGCCTCAGTCAACTTTTGGAATCATCAAAAAGTTTATTTTAGAAAGAAATGCTTCGAGGATATGGAAAAAACGGAAGATTACTTAAAATGCAATTGTACTTGCGATAAAGTGCTTAGAATGTGAACGCTCAACTGTTCGATCTCTAAGTTAGAATCTCCGTGAGGGAAGGTTGACTTCTTCTACTAGGTAGCTTAGCAGTTTCCCAAAATGTGTATTTCTACAACAACTCATCGTTGTGTCACCAAACAAAATATTGAATTGCTGTAGAATTTAGTCATTAAGGTAATATAGTGTTAAAAACAATAACTTATAGTAAATGTCCAGCTTTACCACCATCATTCTACGATACCAAACGAAAGCGTTCAGAAACTTTCGCTGTCTTTTCTATAAAATTCAATTCTTAATAATTTTTAAATATTCTATTAAAGTTTTAGAACAATTCAAAAAATCCATGTTAACCAAGCCACTTTGACGGTTTCGAGAGAAAAACGTTTCGCAGTATATTTTGCGTTCAACTTTTAAATTAACTCTTTTGGTAGAAAGCAAGATGTAATTCTGAAGTTGGCCATTTTAATCTCGCCGAAATGACGGCTTGAATACATTTTCTAAACAAGTTTTTCCAAGAATCCAAAACTCGCTACCTGTGCTGAGCTACATACATGTGTATGTATATAATAACCTTCCTTAGCTTCATTTCATAGAAAATGTTTCAAATTGATCCGACATCACCTCTCAAAGTTTCCGGGCTCAGCATGAGTGCAGATTCAAAGTCGAATTTGCTATCATTTATATTTTATAACATTTCCGTTTCCATTTTCTATTATACTTCCACAAGTAATTACAACCTCAGCAGTTAATGCCATTATTATTTCGTAGAAATCCTGCTGTGCGAAGTGGGTAATAACTACCCCCAACGACAACGACAACCGACGACTATGTGTGTTCACTTTTTGCATAAAAGAGTATCTAACCTAACTTTTGTGAATAGTTTGTCCAACTATAAAACTGCTTCGGTCCGGCCAAAAGAGTGCGAGGACCAGATACTTGGTATCGTTGGCCAAAAGTTTGTTTGCGCTTTATCACATTTCCCAGACAAAAAGGGAGAACATTTTACCAAAAAAAAAAAACTATCATTTCCTGTATGAAGAAGTCAGGACTCAGGAATAGTCCTCCGGCGGCGACGACGGACATAAGGTTCGGCAAGCGATTCTTACCAGCGACCGACAACGACGACGACGGAGACACCAACGACGACGCTCATAAATATCACTTGATTCACTTTGCGATTTCTGCAATCTGATATATAAATGATATCATGTACCTATACAATACCTAAGATACATATAGAAAAGGGACATCCTTGAGGTAGTCTATATCTGCTGGTTTTTATATATGGAGATAGCAACTCATATATGTGCTGTACATATACCTTCATACCTGTAGATAGTACCATACAATATATTTTATTCGTGTAGTCCTTGTGGGCTTCATGTAGGGTCGGGAGGACGTTCCTGCTCTAGCCCGTATGAGTATATGTACCTATACCAAATTTTGGTAGGGAAGGTGCAAAGCATCCATTTGGTTGTATTCAAATGCGACACGTCCCGGTTTTTGCCCGCACTCTTATCCTCGTACTGCAATTTCATACCCGATCCAAGTGAAGCAAAGCAACTTTCCCAAAAACTGGCTAGCTGCCAATAGGGCTTTAATTTACATATATTGAAAAATTTTCGTATGTGTGTCCCTATAGCTCATGATCCCATGTTGTCGTCCGGTCCTGTTCGGGGGAATTGACGATGCTGAACTGTTTCTACACGTCAATTTCTGGTCGAAGCCATTTTGAGTTGAGAAACTTTTCGTTTTCCGTAGGAGCAGTAGCTGTACTAGTACTAGTACCAGTAGCAGTGGGTATATATGTTATTTGCATATACCCTTCTCTTAAATTTTTGTGATTGTGACTGTAACTGGACAAGCTTTTCGTTTACAGAATACAGATACTCGTATCTATGCATTTGTGACGTCAATAATGCCCAATGATGACAAAATGTTTTTATTTTGTGCTGTAAACTTTTTCACAGTTTTTTTTTTACATAGTTTTTCTTTCATCGTTCAAAAATAAGTGGAGTGTTTTTTAGTTTTGTACAACAATTTTTTTTTTGGCAACTTTTCGTGATGTTCCAATTAAAATGAGTTTTTCTCTTGACTTAGTATCAGTTTAATTTTGATTAATTTTTTTTTATTATTTGGAAAGTTAATTTGGAAACGGGAAAATACATGTTACTTAGGAAACCGACGACGACAACGAAAATGATGCGACGCGAGAAGGGGAAAGCTAATATTTGGTTACAAGTGGAACTTTCGCCTTTCACATTTTACTCGTACCTAATATTTTTTTATTTTGTTGTGTGTGTTGCTATTTTTTTTTTTTTTTGTAACTATGTTTAATTTTTGTCAGTTTAATTTTGTTGAAATTTTTTGTTAGTTGTGATTGTTAATATTGACTTCTTAATTGTTTAATGAGTGAATTGATGTTTTATGATGGTAAGGGGGTTTTATTGGTAAATGCTAATAATAAATTCAATTAACACTCATAGAAGGACTCTTGATGCAGACATGCATTACCTACTCCAACAAGTGTGCAATTAGGTTTTTGGGGTTCAATAAATTGGGAGAGAATTTTTAGTTGAAATTTTTTTGAAAGTACGAAGTGCAGGTACTTGTCTATTTTCTGAGCACATAAAATACTAAAACTGTCCAGTCATGAGTAGATAATTATAATTACAGACAAATATAATTTTCAATAAGTTTTTACTTTTACTATACAACCAGGAACTAGACCACCTATGTACACTCAGAGAAAAATATCCTATAACTGTTCAATGGGACGACCATTGATTAAAAAAAGCCTTTTTTAATAAGATTTACTATTAAATTAATGGTTTTCAAACTATTGTTTCAATAGTTTTGAAACTATTGAATTTAAAGGGACTCATACTATTAATTTAATTACAAATACTTTCGTTTTAATAGTTTTTTACCATTAATATCTTATAACAAGTACCATAATTTTAATAGTTGAGTACTATAAAAATTTAATAGTATCCATACTATTAAAAATCTACACTTTTAATAATGCCTACCATTGGTATTTATAGTACGTATTATAATATGTAAGGTATCATCTTATTAAATAGAACCGAATTTCGAAAAATGCACTGGTTAATAATGCATCCCATTAAAATACACGATTTAATAAGATTTGTCTTATTGAGGCTTATAGTATGTAATATATTTTTTATAGTATCGTCTAATTAAATTAAATCTAATTTCGAAAATTTTATTGGATAATAGTGGATCCTATTAAAACATACGTTTTAATGAGATTTGTGAGTTTGATAAATTAAGTATAAGATTTGAAAAATTATTATTTTATAATGCATACATAAAATTTTTGTTTCTATTATTAATATATGATTATATGATACGACAGTAATGGAACAAGTTATTTTTACCAACATACTCGATGTATTATGTTTAAACTAAAAAAAATCGAAAATACGATTGCTATTTGAACTGAAGTACAAAAAAATAAAAATCTAATTGTATAAGAAAGATAGTAAAATATTTTCCGAGTTATTACCTACAAAGTTGATTTGCACTATACTATAGTTAAATAAATGTATTTAGCATATTTTTTGTACATAAATATTAAGCTATCGTGTTTCTGACAGCATTGGTACCCTATATATGTACCTCAAATATTTTACCAAAAACAAACAATTCAACTTTATAAAAACATAAATTGGCTGACATTTATTTGAACTCTTAAAAACTTCTAAGTTAGTTAAATAAAACAATGTACAAGTTAAAAGTTATGTGTGTGAAGTTAAATGATGATACAAAACGTGATGTATTTTATTAAGGTAAGTAAGATTTTTTTTTAATTTTATATATAATAATTATCTTATGATTATTTTACTTATGCTTATACAATTTTATACATTGCATCGCATAACATAGTTTAGTTTTAGTTTAAAACATAATCCTAGCACTTAAGTATTTTTATAGAAAATTTTAATCTTTCATAAAATAATTCTCATGTTCTGTTAAAATACCTAAAAGTAAAAAGTAAAGCCAAAAAATATACCGGGTATAAAATGTACCAGGAAATAAAACTATTGCGAAGTTGTATATCTACATTTGCATAATATTTTGGGTTTTGAAGAAAATGTAGTTTTAATTTTAAGCTGTTTTTCTTTTAATGTTGTTAAAGATTTGTGATTTGATTGCATATTTTTACTTTAAAAATACAATTCATGAAACTCTTGATAAAATCAAAAATCCAAATATTTGGGTATTTTTTGCACAAATCGAAATTTTTTTGAGAAATGCCACTTGTTCATTTAATTTAGAAAACATCCGTTAGTTTTGCAAAGTATATATCGCATAACTTAAGAGAAATAATAGGATATCCTATTGAAATGTATATTTTGCCGGCCTGGTAATAGTAGTACCCCATTACTTCAATAGTATTTCCCATTAAAATTCTGAGATTTTAATAATTTTGCCAAGTAAAAACTTTTCCATAATCAAGTGTTTTCTGCAGTCCTTGATTACAATCAGCGATAAAAATAAACATTTAGCATATGATTTTAAAGAATTATATAGTTAAAAAAATTAAAAAATTGTATGATCTTTCAAATTTGGAATGTTTCATAAATTATTTTCGAATACGTTATAGTGAATTTTAGTTTTCCCCAATAATTTTTCAATTCCATAAAATAGTATTAAAAATACGTTGCAAATGGAATTCAAGTCCCGTTACATTTTTATAGTATTAATTCCATTATAATAGTAGATCCCATTAAGTAAGAATTTTTGTCGCACTGCTTATAGTAGCGTCCCTTTACTTTTATAGTATTTCCCATTATTTTTAATAGTATATAGACCATTAAAACTCTAAGATTTTGTTTTACAATTTTTGATTGGTAAAAACTTTGCCAGTTGTTTTGCTACAGTCCTCGAGTGCGGTCGCCAAAATATTTGAATTTATTTAACTTAGTGTGAGAAAAGTGTAAAGTTCAAAACGAAATTATTAAATTGAAAGTCGTTTCAAATCTGGTACGTCTATAAAAATTGTTAAGTAATAATAATGTATAATAGTGAACTATAGTTTTGTATGTTTTTAAATTCCCTAAATTAATATTCGAAATTACATTCAAGTCCCGTTAGATTTTTATTGTATTCATCTAATCATCTTGAGATTACAGTAGTTTATCCCATTTAAGTGATGAGTATTATATCCTATTTTTTTATTTTGATTTTTAGTTACCATGGATACCTGGGACTTCGGAGTAACCTCGGATATATTGGAGAACAAAAGAGGCGAAAGAATTAATGCATTCAAATCATTTTTTAGTTATTTAATTAAAAAAAATGATATTGTAAAAAGTTTGTATTCATGTTAATATGAAAAAAATTGTTATCTTAAAAAATGTATGTAAAGTATTTAAAGTGTAAATAGAAATGAAAAATAAATAAATTGATTGTTAATGTAATGTATTTTAAATACTTTTTTATTTTTCATATGAGACTAAAGGCTATGGAAGACGTTTCATCTTGAAAAGGTAAGTATATGCATACAAATGCACAGATAAATATGAATCAAGAGCTAACAAATGTATAGATGTTCTATTTTTTCAGCTTTAAAAACTATTAAATCAATGGTTCTACAGCATATACCATTAAATCAATAGTACTACATAGGTACATATTAATTCAATGGTACTATACTATTGAACTAATAGTACTTAACTATTAAAGTAATAGTACAGAACTATTAGATCAATGGTAATGTACTATTAAATGGATAGTGTTATACTATTGAATCAATAGTGTTATACTATTGAATCAATAGTACTATACTATTGAGTCAATAGTATTATCCCATTAAATCAATAATACCATGTTGTTAAATCAATAGTATTATACCATTAAATTAATCGAATTATACCATTAAATCAATGGTATTATACCATTAAATCAATGGTATTATACCATTAAATCAATGGTATTATACCATTAAATCAATAGTGTTATACTATCAAATTAATAGTGAAATACTATCACATTGTATTCGAAATTCGATAATGTGTTCGAATTTCGAAACTAAGCAATGGTATTATACTATTGATTTAATGGGGGCATACCATAGATTTTCAATACTGCGCGTCCCATTAAAATACTTTTTTGAATGGTACACACTATTACTTCTATAGTATTTAACTATTATATCAATAGTACAAACATACCATTAAATTAATAGTATCAAAACTATTGAAATAATGGTACACACCCTATTGACTAATTTTAATAGTAAAAAACCATTGAAACAATGGTATTCCCATTGAATTTATGGTATTTTTTCTCTGAGTGTAAGTGTATTCCCACTTGTGGCAGAAATCGTAAATGGCTTCATTGATTTGGATAAAAATTGGCATTATACACTGTGTAAATGTCTGTTTTCAATTATATTTGCATATGTATTAGGTCTTTACATCAGAAAAAACCCGATCGTGTCAAATTCAAAAATTCAGTCTCATGTTGATCTCGTATAACTATGTATCGTTTTGGTATCGGTCTTGTGTTTTTATTTTGATCTAAATTCTCGTCTAAAAAGCAACTCGACCTCTTAGGCACATTCGAGAGATATTACAGAGAATATTGGTCCCGCATATGTCCGGAGACTTAACAATCAGAAAGCAAATATAGAAAGTCGGAAAGTCCTTTCTATTACATTTTATTGTCGTCGGCTCTTTGTCAGGATAAACGAAGACACAAAATACACAAATTTACTTACATATATTATAATATTTAAAAGATGAAATTATATTTAACAACTAAAATCAAATAAAACGTATTTTACGTGCTGAAATTATAAAACCCGAAGAAGACGAGACTGGCGAGAGTCTAAACTAAATTTCTTCTGAAACAATCAAACATCTCGGCCTCGTTTCGAGACTTTTCCTATTATATTCTCAACTCAGGTTGATATATCACATATATCGCCAGCACAGCAGCCATTATTTTTGCTGGCTTTTTTTTCGACAGCAATCAAATTGTTGCTGTTTGCCGAGGAAAATTTTGCTGCGGCTCCTATCAAATTTTAGTAAATTTGGTATTGTTGTTTTTTTATTTTTTATAAAAAAATGTCAAAAATGTTACTAATTGTTGAACACTTTACTATATTTTATGTATCATAAATAATTCCATCAATGGCACTGTTTCTTCTTGAGACATTAAAAACTTAACCAACAGAATTCTTAAATTCTTTCTAAAATTGCTATAGTAAAACGTTAATATTTATTTGAAATCGATATCTCGGGTTGTTTTTAACATATTGACGAAAAAAGTGTATTCCGATTTAAATTTGAAATCTTACATACGAATTCAGTTATGTATTTTCAAAATATTTCATTTTTCCAATTTTCTTGAAAAGGAAATGTAATCCAGGAAAAAACCTTATAAGAAATGCTAAAGTTCTTTTCGTGTGAAATTAATACATACTCCTCTTACTTTTATTTTTTATTTAAAAAAAAAGTGATGCCGCCCGAGCAGGGACTTGAACCCTGGACCGTTGGATTAAAAGTCCAACGCTCTACCGACTGAGCTACCCGGGCATGTGCAAATTATTATAATACATAATATGAAATTCTACTTTGCTAGAAAACTCATGACGCTGGTAAACGGTATCCTTATTTTTATCTAGTTTAAGTTGTCTCTCTGCACTATTTTGTGCCAAAAACCTGGGATCATACAAAAAGTAAAATCCCACAATTATGTATAAAGTATATCTTTATTTAGGGTGTACTAGGCGTATGCGTAACTAATTGTTATTTACATTCTTTCAAAATTCGAGCTTAAAGACTTAACAACATTCGTCTGCATTTTTAATGCCACACAGGCACTGGCCACAAAATTTTGCCTTAAATTATTGTAAGTTCATGAGCTGTGTACAATTTAATAAGAAAAAATTTACTGGCAGAACATTAATTTTAAATTAGTTAAAATTCTACAACTCAACAAAACCCGTTTCTGACACATTACCTACAACACGACATCCCACAATATGCTACATCCTCTCAGGATTATAAATTACGTTGACACAATCATCCCAATTTTCAAATTTAACTTTCAGGATAACGATGACATCCTATAAATGGCTGGTTGCAAAATCATCATTGCTTTTGGGTGAAGAAAGCTACATATACCAATACCTACAAGCTGAATACCTAGGCATGTGTGTTGTGTGTGTGTAGTTGTAGTACCATAGTTACGAATAATAGACACCCATCAGCCAGGGCATCTAACTAACACTAGCGCATAAAATTACATTATTTTTGTGTTTCTCAGGGCTGCTGAAGCCTGAAGGCTGAAAGCTGATGGTTTGGTTCGCTTACTGTTGCGCTGATCCACCGACATGTCATTTCCGCCTGAAATGTGGCTGCTCGTCGTGTTCATTAGAATTTTCGTGGTGCACACAATATTCCCACCAAACAATAATTGACACAATGACAGTCCAGCGGAAATTAATTATTCCCAGAGAAGAAAAGTCAACGAGACTGACGCTACACGACGCGACGCGACACAACGACGAACCAGTAAACGAACGAACGGATGAGGACGACCGAACTTAAATTTATTTACAACAAAAAGGCTGATTTCAAACACATCCTGCTCCCCTCGGCTTATAACCAACCAAGTTTTGCCAAATACTCGTACCCGTATAGCAAGCAAAAGGACTTTTTATCCTGAAGTAGGTACATATGTACGTACATGCTACATGGCACAATGTTTTCATATCCTTTCGGCAGTGCGGGGCTCTACAGTACCGCCACTTCACACTAGAAATGCTATTTTACAAAATTGTTGTTAGAATTTTGCTGCTCCTGCATTCTTGCATATGTGCATAAAAATGTTCTATGAATCGCTGCTCCGGAGTCTCTGCGGATGCATAAATATTGTGAACTTAACACAGGTGTAATTTATCCCACAGAATTTAAAGTATTCGAACGCGAATATCAAACAAGTTGCACTCCGATGATGTTGGATCAAAACACCCTTCCATGGGGAAATTAATGTATATGACCTATAAAGCTTGTGATGTAAACTTGGTGATATAAAAAATTGTTATTGATTATGTGAAGAATGTAGATATGAATACCTATATATAATTTAAAGGTACTACATATAACCATCAAACCCCTCAACTCCCCCCCCCCCCACTGAGTGTAGTAGAAAAATTGGCGACATGTGGTTCGTAATATTATAAGAGAGCAATTTCTTGCATTTTTTAAGTAAACGTTTGAGTGGCTTCGGGGGTGTTGCCCCATTAGGTGTATAAATATTTGCTATAGATACGAGTAAGTATGGCTCATAAGTGCCACAAGGAAAGATGGAACATCGTAGACCTCAGACATTTTTTATTGGGCTCGAGGGTTCGAAAAATTTAGTCTGATTCGTTTAAGAGGGAATTTTATGGAAGAACAAAAAATTGTCGATACCCTCACTTGTGACCCCATTTTGCTCTATAAGAAGAAAGAATGGTACATAAAATGGTTTTTTAATTTTTCAGAAAAATTAGATGAAAAATGGGGAATGATTTCTGAAGACTTAAGAACGCTTTAAGGATTTATATACATACTAGCAGACCCAACGAACTTCGTCTCGACCCAATTCACATCTTAGGATAGGCTTTACTATGATAATAAATCCCAGATATGTAGTTCAAATTTCAATATGATTTATATGAGTGGGATTGAAATAAGTAGAGAGCGATATGATAATAATAATCAATGTTTTTCAATTAATTTTCCGATGCAGAAAGAAAAAACAAAGACGGTTTGGCAGCACTTTAATAGACAACGTTGGGCAGGAAAAATTGAGATTATTTCCACAGGCTTTCGATGATTGGCCTTACGATTTATTGATTGTCATCGCAAAAGCCAATCGAAAGGGGAAATGAATCTCCTTTAATTGTACAGGGAATAATCGGAATTCGTGGAATATTGACTTCGTATGTATACGCTTTAAATTTACCCTTGATGATCATCACTTAAGGCTGGGTGGCCAGCCAAAAAAACGGCTGGAATATTACAAATAAAGCGATAACTTTTATATTTCGAATGCTAATTGATTGAAATAAAAATTAATGCATTCTCAATACACAGGGCTACTACACTGCATCATTATAATTTTTAAATGTATAATACAGTAATTATGAGAGTGAAACAAACTACAATTTTGTCGTTATTTTAATAGTAGTTTAAAATGCACCATTTATTTTTGGTATAGCTAAGATTTTTATTTAAATTTTTTGGTGTTTTCAAAAGAAATTAAGTTAATTAAGGGAGTGACGGATTGACTTTAATTTATTTAATTTTTTTATGGGCAAAAAATTAGTCCAATCTTATGCAATTTTCAATGGGTTTGGCGTGTTTGAACAGGTATAACTTCTTTAATCTACAACATATTTTATCGAAACAAAAAGCAGTCTCAAACATTTTTATTACAAATAAATTTTTTTTTAAATAATTCACTTTTAAAGTTTAAAAAAATAAAAAAACCTAAAAAAAACGAAAAAAACGTTGTTTTTTTGAGGACTTTTAAATATCCCTCTTTCATTACTTAGCCTTTTGAACTATATTTTTTTTCTTTATTTTATTGAATAGCTTAATTAATTACCTCGGGAGTGACGGATTGACTTTTTCGAAAAAAAATAACCCTTTAAATGTTCATTGAAAAAGCCCAAATAACAATTAGCTTTCCAGAGAAAATAATGCTTGTGCATATTTTTCTTATTTTTTTTATTTTTTTTCAGTATTTTTTCTATTGGTATCCAATTAAAAAATTCTAATTGCTTTGATGGTTTTTTTTAAATAAATTTTTGAAAAAGTGTCTAAATTGGTGTTTTTCCCTTTGAAATTTCCTTTTTACACACACACATAGAAGTTTCAGTTCCCAGTAATTCCACTGCGAAATTAGCGCTTCGAGAGAATGTTTTTCATTTGGAAAAGAAATGAGCCCCGCCCACCCGCTCTCAAATATTTTTGTTGTTGGTTTACATATTGCTGGTTGTTTCTTCCTTTTTGCATCAAGAACAGAAAATGCAATAGAAAAACCGGTTATTGGCATTTGAAGAATATGTAAGGACAAACCAGTTTTTTTTGTCAATGAGTTTACTTGAGCAAGTGTACTTCTAATTCGCGTGGTGGGAAGTATGCAGAACAATATTGTGTGTAGTTCTAGTTTACCTACCTACTTCTTGCACCCTTTGCTTTGATGACGTAGCAGAAATCATGATCGTTTTGTTTTTTTTTAACACGCTTATATTAGCTTCACTTGTATGTATGTATGTATGTATGTACGTATGTATGTATGTATGTATGTATGTAACCGACACCTTTACACTCAATTTTGACCCACTTTACACGAATCGATTTTAATAAAATTTTGTACACATATCAAGAACCGGTGGCAAAACAATAATTTCATAAGTTTATCTCAATACCCTTATCAGGATTACCAGGATTAAATATTTTAATCCCACAGCTCCTGCTTTTTCCTGATTTTATTATGCGCTTATAAATATTGATAGACTCCCTCGTTTTAAGTGCTGCGGTGGCTCAGTTGGTTAAAGCGCGGTCATGTTTCAGTTTGAGCGTCAAGGGTCGTGGGATCAAATCCTAGCTATGGGTGACTTTTTTTTTTAATTAAAATTACGAGATTTTAAATAATAAATAAATAATTCCAATTTCATTTACAATTTCAATCAACTAAATGGGTCAATGAAATGTTTCAATGTTTTCTTAAATCACAATAAATACAGTTTAAAAAAAAAACTAAAAAACACGCTTTTAAAGTACGTTAAACTAAAAAGTTAAAAATAAATATAGTTTGAAAAAAACTAAAAAACACGCTTTTTAAACCCATCATACTAAAAAAGCGGAAAATAATTTTTAATATAAGCTGAAAACAATAATGAACTAAAAATACAAGTGTTATTGTGAATAAGCGTGGGGCGCTCGATATATGAACAAAAAATATGGCCAATGCGCCCAACGCTTTTTCACAATAACACTTGTATTTTTAGTTCATTATTGTTTTCAGCTTATATTAAAAATTATTTTCCGCTTTTTTAGTATGATGGGTTTAAAAAGCGTGTTTTTTAGTTTTTTTCAAACTATATTTATTTATATTTGATCTTGATGTTTTTTGTGGCAATAGAGAGGGGATTTATTGTTCTTTGGCAAAAACAAAAACAATTGCAATGCAAATGAGATCAGAACCGGTTTTCGAGAAAATATACTGAAATGGAAAGGAAACGTACATCTACAGCACAGACTGTCCTTTTTTATGGTTATTATTGTTGTTTTTTCTCTACTTTTCCCACTTTAGCGTGTTATTAATCTTATAAATATACTCATTTTTTTTTTTTTTTTCGACTCTATTCTTGTTCAAAAAGAGTGTTGAGGGAGAGTAACAAACAAGAACAAAATTCCTTTGGCCACATATGGCGATGCCATGAAATTCATGACAAAAAAAGGGCACTAACACAAATAAAGTCATTTACATGAAGTTTGAGTTTGCCGATCTGGGACACCCAGCCTTAAATAACATTGTTCATCTTTTTCTTCAAGGACAAAATTTCAGCTGTAAGTTTAATTATACTCGTCGGTCAAGTCAAGTTGTCAACAAACTTGTATATTGTCCTCCAGCAATTTGACTTTGTTCAAGCTATCAACGACGTTCTTATTTTTGCAATAATATTCAAGATTTGATTTTTTTTAAACAATTTCAACATGATTTGAAACATAAAATTTGGCAATTCTAAGTGATTTGAAAAATGGAAGGTAAGAAAAGTACATTTTTTATAAAACTACTATGTACGGTATAGAAGAGTCTGTCTACAATTTTGGATACTTTTTAATACGACCAATAGGCTAGTCATTGTTTGTGCAAAAACTAAAATAATCTACAGTATGATAATCCGTGTTAAAAGTATATTCCGCACTTGGAATCAATAACCACTTTGAAACAATATTGAATATTCCTGGTGGAAGCCTGGAAGTGTAACGATACCTTCATGTATCAAGCTTCCAAACTGTTTCTTTTTGGAGAATTGAAACGAAGCGAACATAGAAAAGTGCTTATTGATTATGATTTATGATTATTTGATATGACCCAAACTGATAACTAGACCTTGGATTTTATCATACTTTCGTATTTTTCATCTTATTGATACCAAACTTTGTAATTATACGTTTTTTCGATCAAATATAAGAAATTTTAATGCTTATTGAAAATATGCAAAATATATGCAAACGAATTCAATCGAAAAATTGAATCACAATCGTTTGTGATTTGTTTGATCAATATTGAAGTATATTTTTCTTGGTTTAAAAACAATAAAAAAAGAGGCACTGATAACTTTATGAATTTTTTGGTGTCATCAGAATTCACCTATTTTAATCCCTAAAAAATAAGCAAATGTGCTAAATCCGAGGTCTACTTAAAACTTCCAATAATTACTCATTAAGACCCTTGGTGTTTTTTGATGTTTAAAAAAATTTTTTTAAATATAAAGAAAGTAAAACACCTTTTTGTAATTTTAAAATTAAAGAAGGAAATATTCAGAATTTGTGCTGTTAGCCTATTTCCCAATAATAATTATGACATAAAGTCAAAAAATAATTCTGAACAATATATTCTGAAGAAGATGTTGAAAAATGCTGGAATCATGAATGACCCATTTAATTCAAATATTTATTTTAAAATCGCTTTAAACTAATGTTCGTTTATAGACAAAATATTTGCAAATAAAACATCTTAAGAGGTACATAAAACAGAACTAATAAATGTAATAAATAAAAATAATTTGATTTTTATTGAAAAAAAAAATACAATAAAAAGTAAATTTTTAGTCGAGAGTTGCTTTACACTTATCTTTCTTCTATATTCGTTCTACCATGTTGCTAAACTTTTTATATTTTGTGGAATTCTTAAAAAAAAATAAATTTGATATTCGTTATACTGGACCACAAGGTAGACCTATCTTACCGCAGCACTCAAACCATTTCTTCACTTACATAATATTCAGCCTACTTTCAGACAAGCTTTAAATTGTTTGAACTTAGCATTCGGTTTTAAAAAAAGAAACACCAAATTCCGTTATTTATAACAAACACTTAACTCGAACCAATTTCCCAAACTGCGCAAAAATATCTATGTATAGGTATCTAAAAATTCAATTTCAGTACCATATACCATATGTATGTACATTGTACATGTGTACATAATATCTACCTGACTTTCTACTTACTTACCCACATGCATACCTCCGAAAACGGTTTTTTTTATTAAAAATGAACAAAAGCACGTTTTTCGTTGGCGGATATCCTTATAAATATGAAGGTATTGTGCGGCATCCAATTTCAAAATTCCAATGAAATATTGCCAACAAACCCGAAAACGCGAAGGTAACAACATCCAGTACTCATACTCAAGTATTTACTTAACCCACGCAGCCAGTGTCTTGTGTCGTACTCATAAGACGCTTGAACACTTTTTTGAGTTTTTTTTACTGTCCTTTAATTTTTACAACTTTTTAGTTACCAAAGTTTATTGCAGCTTTCATCTTAAAATGATTAAGGACAAAACTTACATATACCTTAGTCGTAGTGTGTATAAATGTGAAACATTATTTTAAACATATTGTAAATAGTAAAATATGTATAAGAAAAAAAAATTGAGATGAAAATTAAAAAAAAAAAAATAAAACCCAAAAAATAACAACAATTTACAGCTACATCCTTCACCGCATAACACGTATAAAATTGATGTTGTACGTATACGTACGAGTATATGTTTTTACTGGTAGATGTGTGAGAGACGCGTTACTCATCTCCGGATAAATTCCATTTCGACCATAAAGGGAAATTACAAGCGAAATGGAATTTGCTTGCCACTGAATATTAAAGCAACATTAACATACCCTTTTGTCATTACACTTTGGTTGTCGGAATAACCCCTCACCGTCACCTCTGCTACTAACATCAACATTCCCAAACATCCATTTTCAGTTCACATTAGGTTTTCTGTTGTATCCTTCGAGTAAACCATATACATACATACATATGTACCTACATTGTACATATCTACATACATATAAAGTTATTCGCACTCGTATACAAAATACAGCAAAAGGCAGTAAGTCCTACATTCTCAGTTTTTATTTGGCCCAGCTGTTGTGCATAAATGGTGTTATAGTGTCACTGAGAAAAAGTGAATTTCTCCATTATTTTTAATGAACACGACAAAATGTCTGTTTAATGACATGTCATTGTTTTTTTTTTTTCTAAAGTCTGATGGCAGATTTTGAAAATAAAAATTTTACCAAGTGTAGTCAAAGTGACATAAGCGTCAATAAATGAAAAAAACAAATATTCACGGGAATTCAGCTCAAACATAAACATTTATGGAATGTGTAAGTAGCAATTCAAAGAAACAATATTTTTAAATGGTCATCTGTCTTATTGACTGCCATTTATATATTCTATAGTGCCAAACCACCGTACCAATACGTACAGATGATAAAATTGTCTTACACGTCTTAGTGAGAGCTGGAAAGTTAAATTATCAACCAACAATCGACAAAACGGGAGATGTGTCAAAAACTTCCCAGCTATCCATCAAAGTGTGTTTTCCGTATTGTGATCTTTGTATGGGAGTAATTTTACGAAAAGTTATTAAGGAAAATCTAAAATGTTGATATCTTCGTAAATTAATAATAGCTACATATGTAAATCACAATATAGCGTTAGGTCGGTCGGGCTTTGACTTTTGGAATAGAAACTATGTATTCTTATGAGGCAATTCGAAATATTACCTCAGGCGTTGCTATGACTTTATATCGTAATATCGTAAACGCCCGAGCAAAGCAAAAGTAGATCTATTTACTATTCGGTCGGGTGTTTGACAGCTGAAAAGCTATTTGTTGTTTATTTTTGAAAATTGAAATATTTTTTTCTTTTTTTACATAAAATAAATTAAAAGTGTCAACCTCAAATGCGTATTTTTAGTTGTCGAGATTTCTGGCGCGAAATTTGTTTGTTAAATTTGTAAATAGTGTAATTTTTTGTGTGAAATGTCAGTGAACGCTTGAGATTGAATTTCGTTTTGTAAATTCTAGGCTCGCGCTTTTTAAAATACAAAATCGTAAAAACGTTCAAACGATCAAACGCTCATCAATGCCGGACCGACGCGATATTGTGATTTAGCTATAAGCGTCGCGTCGTAGAGGAGTCAAAGCCGGACCCCTGGAGTCTATCGGTATTTGTTTTTACGATATCTGCTTCGAGCCTTCGAGGTTGATTGCATACATACAGCTCTTGATTGTAGAGTCTCAGGAATCGTCCTTCCTCACACATGGGGCCAGTTCTCCGGAAGACTTTCCTTTCCAACGCGGCTAAGAGGTCGTCGGAGTGCCTTTTACTAAGCACTCACATCTTAAATCCATATGTGTGACTGACAGAACCACGGTCCATAACTTCTAGAACGGCTTAGAAGTTATTTAAATGTTTCTGGGTCTTAAAAAGCTTCGAGAGTAAAGAAGGCTCTCATGCCCCATCTAGGCGAACGAATCGTGTGCACATTTTTTTCGGTTTTCCCGACAAAGTCGATGTCATCTATTTAAGCCAATATCCCGCTTGACCTGGTGTCGGTGGTCATTCAAACCAGAAATGAGCACTTTTGTTTGTAAAGGCTGTTTTTTTTTAAGATGTGTGTTTTCAATCTGGCACCTCCTGGTATTTGGAGTGTTCATTATCCACAAGCCATTTTTGAGATGCAAATAGCTACATCCTTAAAAAAATCACTGTTTGGTGTATTCTATGGGCAGAGGGAATCATTTCTTCAAAAATTAAGCTACCGATAATGTTACAATGAATGGGGAACGCTATCGAGCCATGATTAATGACTTTTTCGTGCCTGAATTGAAGAAGGTTGATATGGACGACCTTTGGTTTAAACAGGAAGCCGCTACTTGACATAAAGCCAACGAAGCAATAAAAATGAATTAAAAACTAAAATCAAGGATGTTCCTCCTGATTTTACCAAAAAATTGGTGGAATCAATGCCGCGTCGTCTGCAAGCAGTGATAGATTCCAAAGGTGGCCCCACAAAATATTGATCATTTTAATTTTTTAACTTCTTTTATATTTTTTTAACCTCTCTTCGGGTTAAGAAACATATTTTTGTTTAAATGTACGCTCAATTTTGTGTGACAAAATTGATTAGTTTTTAAGTGTTTTTCATTTTTTCGTGGTTTTAAATCACATATTAAGATTTTTTTTTTTAATTATGTTAAAAATAAATAAATTAAAAAGCAGAATGAAAGAAAAAATAAAATTATTATTTGAATTACATCAGTATAAATAAGATATCTTTTTTTTACTTGGTGTACGCTCAATTTTGTGAGTAACTGTATGTGATGTCGCTTGTGAAAGCAGATAAGCAAGAGACGGCGAGTTATTGGTGACATCCGGGCTCAATTGCTACAAAAAGTGGTAAAAAATTGGGACTCTCGGCTGGAATTTATTCGAGGCAACCTAACTCATTTTTTTAATGGCAACATTCTATCTTTTTGATTAAGCGACATTTTTGGCCATAACGTTCAGCAATGTTTCAGTTTTATTTCTTCTTGAAAACCACACGTCTTAAAAACAACAACAACATAGGAACTATCCAATTTTTCTCTTATCCTTTTCTTTATGTTATGCTGGTGAAATTCACCCCTGAAAACAAAAAAACATAAGGAATGCTAGATTTTTGTTGAGTTGCTTCTGGTTGGATGATTCCAAACGATGCGTTGAAGGGGCACGCGTGTACATAATTTTAAAATCTTGTCCTCCGAAGTGCTAACGGCTGATGTGAAGAGCTTTCTATACAGAAAATATGATAAGAAGACATAACAACCCACACCTTATAAGGACCATTATGTACATACATACATACTCGTATCTATATGCGTAATTCGAAAGGGAACTACCATTGAACAATAACAATACAGAAAATAGCACTCGCAGAGTAGGTACCTAAAAATATTTAAATGGGTCTTGTCTCGCTCTCGAATGGCAAAAGTGCTAGAGTTATTTTTATGTTTGTGTACAGTCACAGTTACTATTGTCGCTGTGAGATACGGGAAGAGGAGTTAGAAGTATCTACCGCGGTCGTCTTCGTCCTTGTCGTCTCATCATCAGAAGTAAGGTTTAGGGCGTTGAAACAGTTTGTTGTAAATTTTATAAAATCCCCAACAGTGATATTTGTACATTTCTCCATTAGTCACATACGTACTCGTATACATATGTAGGTGTATGTGTGTGTGGAGTGCAAGCTTTTCATTACAGTAATCTTATGAAACCTACATTCATACATATTCGAGCAAAATACGACGAAGGACATACTCTATACACGACAAACAGCAACAACAAAAAAAGGACATATTTACATAAACTCATGCGGCTCGGTTGCTGATTTTGAGTTCATAATTTTTGGGTGGATAACGAATTAGAAAACTCCATTAAACATTGTAGGTGGTCGGTGCGAAGGCGGCGCGGAGGTAGTGTGAGAAGCAGCTGCGGCGGGGGTGTTGGTGTTGGTGTAAAAAGGATTTGGTTTTGGTTTTAGGAATGGCCAAGCTAGGAAAGCAAAAATGTCACGTACACATAATAATTGCTACTGAGCACGACCCAGTTAGACACTGATAAACAAAAGACAAACAAAATGACAAGCTGGAGCAATAAGGCCATCATGTAGCATACGGTTGCCGTTGCCGTTGCTGATGAAGATGAAGATGAAGATAATAGTGTTGGTGTTGGTGACGAAGCAAATAAAGACGTTGCACGTCGCACTTTCGTAAGATTGAGAATTTAATGAAAAACAAAAATGTTGTTATTATCACCGAAAAATTGGACGATAAATTAAATTAAATTCGATAAAGTTGCCCAAGGATGGTGTGTAGAAGTAAACAGAAGCTTGGTTTTAACTTAAAGGTTTAACATGGCAACTTTTGTTAGGTACATGGCCACTTGTGATGGTGGAAAAATTCTTGCATTTGGAAATCGGATGATCCAATAATGATTGTTTTAAAGTCCCTCTAGTAAACACGTCACTGTTTGGTGTTGTTTTCGAGCTGGTGATGGGGCGGTCGTGTTATTGGTTCTTTCTTATTTTAAAATGAAGATTCTGCAACTCATAAGTTGAAGATGCTCTACTGAACTATATATGACCGGAATTTAAGAGTTGATCATAATTGGCCTCCGAGATTTTGCGATACAACACTTTTGGACTTTGGAGCCCATTTGAAAGATAAGGTGCTTGACAATGCTCCACAATCGATTCAATACTTTAACAATTCTTGAAGTTATCCTTGACTTGACATACAGCCTCAATTTATGAATTGACAGTTTTTAACAAAAAATAAATTGATTTTTGATTTATTTATGTACAGTATCAGCAAATAAGCGATATGTAGAATTGACTGAAATATTATGCATTACAAACCTGTTGTTATGTATGAATGTTCAGTAGTTCTTAACATTATCGCGAACATACAGAAAGACGAGCAGACGTATGTAGATGTGGCACAGACTTCAATTTTATATTGTGTAATGATACAATAATTGTAAGTAATTGATCGTATGTATGTATGTTGACAAATATCGATTTCGAGAGTCTCTTAATAAAATATATTATATCTATACAAATATTATAAAGAGGAAAAGTTTGATTTTTTGTTTGTTTGTATGAATTGAATAGGCTCCGAAACTACTTGGCAGATTTGAAAAATTCTTTCACTGTTGGAAAGCTACATCATTCCTGAGTGACATAGGCTATATTTCATTTTCAAAAAAAATAGGCATCCTTACTAAAATTACGATAACGTAATCCAAGGTGAGAAAAAAATATCAAAAAAACTACCTTACATCGCGTGCGCTGCGAAAACTATTGATGATAGAACAAAATGATATCCTACATTTTTTTAGAACACACCATTATCTACAAAAAATCAGCGCCAGCATATCTCTAACTATTACAGTCATGTCACAATAAGCGTTTTTTTATTGAAAAAAAGAAATTAAAATACCACCGCTACAAAAAGCTCTTTATTTGTACCTTGGTATTAACCCTTATCAAAATAAATGATGTATTATTTAAGTCTGCTTCAATATCTTTATATTACTTTTTGAATTATTCGATTCTGACAATCCATTCAAAAGATATCACGAGTTAAAAAAATCAAACCTTTCCTCTTTATAATATTTTTATAGATTTATTCTTCGGGGGTTGTATTTAAACCTGGAAAACTGTCTCTATTTTAAATTGATCACATTATTGAAGTCACAAATTTGTGGTTTGATGTTAATTTGTGCTTCAATTGTTTTTTCTGTTTAGCCCTTTAGGTACATGATTTTTATTTGGACCAATATTAACAAACAAAAAAAATTGAAGCAATCTTCGGTTATTATGTTATGTTACAACAACTAGGACATGAACTTCGGTTATCCTGCCGCTCGATCCACTTATTAATAAGCTTGCGAAGTACACCGGGTCGTCTAGAAACTATAAAAAAATTGCACGAAAAATAGAAAAAGCAACAAAATATTTTCCCATAGCTTGAATTTGTCCTATAAATCGGGGCGAGACGAAGTTCGCCGGGCCCGCTAGTTTTTAATAAAGTTGTTATCAATCACACATAATTATAGAATTCAGTTTACCTTTTTTGATTGGCGAATTTATTATAACTCGAAACCTTTAATAAAGGGCAATGTTTCCAAAGTATATATAATGGGAAGTTATCAGTGTGGGTCGCATCGCACCCAGTCTCTTTTGACGTTCAAAGCAGAAGAAACTTTGAACCCAAAAAACCGCCTCCATATAGCCGATGAAAGCAGAGATACGTTCAAATACTCTTACACAATTCCTTGTTAAACCACATGTTAATAAAAATCAAACCGCAAACAATCATGAATAGAAAATACTGTAACATTCCCAAAAACAAAAAACTCAAAATTGTTAACGATTCCGGTCTAAACTACAAATATAAATCAATCCATTCCTTAACCACTAATCCAATTAAACAACCACTCTTATTTCTAACTAAAATCCGAATCCAAATTTTCCCGCTGCTGATGCTGGCCGCACACACGAGTAATCAAAAATATACATACTTGCATACATTGAGTGCTATCAACAAACTATTTTCTTATTTAGAATTCCCTTTTATGCAACCCGGTCATTGGTCTGGTGCGAACATATTCCAGAAATGAGATTAGCACTAATAGTTGTTTTAGTTCCTTGCAGCACTGTGTAGGTATGCAATTAGAATCAAGGACGAGAATACACACAACACCCATCGCATCCATCACGTCATCAAGTGCGCACTCAAGGACCTAGCAAAGCAACATTGCAGTTTCACATACTCACTCATACGCTTGGTATTTATACAAACTTATATGCATACATATGCATGTACATTGTGCATATGTATGTACAGAGAAGTGCTCGTACAGTTGTTGTAAACGTGTAAATCGAGTTCGAAAAATGTAACTCAACTTCTCAGGCATGAATGGAGCCCTCAAGTAGAACTGAAATCAACGTGCACGCGGTCCTTTTTACCCATCATTTTATAAGTCCTGCTCTAGGTGGTCCGTCTTTCGGGCGAATGATTAAAAATGCAATTACAACCATGTTAGTATATTTTTCTATTCCAACCCTTCATTCGTCCCGATCTATGTTTCTTGCTCGGACAACGGGCAACGGACAACGACCAACGACGACGTTCGTTTGGTTTGGCAAAAAGTTGCCACTGTCATTTCATTTGTTTGTACACATGGTGGGAGCAGGATTTTTCTTTTTTATTCCTTGCCGCATTTTCTTCTTTCTTTTTTTTTTTGAACAGAGTGAGAGAAAGAAAAATAAAAACACAGTTTTTGTGGAAAAAGAAAACAGTTAAAGGTAAAGCTCGGAAAACTATTTTTCTGTCTGCTGATACTCGCAAGCAACATCCGCAGAACGGAACGAAGGAAAGACACACCATACTCAGTTTGGCATTCAATTACAAACTTCACAGGTAACATGACTTAAGGCCATGTTAAACAGAAAACCGTGCGCTCGTGTAACTGTCAGGGGCGCATTTGCAAACGATAATTAAAAATAAGTCTTTCAGTTCAGGAAATCTACAGAACAAAGTCTTTCTCAACAAGAAAATCATCGCCACAAACTATTGTGAGTTCAACGTAAAATTCTTGGTCACTACTAAACGCTTTTTACAAAAACAAGTTCATCCGGTTTTAGACCGCCCGCCCTCTGATTTCATAACCAACAAAGTCAGAAAGTTCTAATTCACAACTTGGAATTCATACACATTTTTTTGGCCTAGAATATCCAGGACATACGCGAGTAAACCTTAAATTTATACTCTCTAGGACAAGTGGTTTCCCATATAACAGTGCACCAAAAATCTTATAGCAGTAAGTCAGTAACTGACTGACTGATCACGATCAGTGACAGATGATAAAAATATAAAATAAAGAACCTCCTGATATGTGTCATAGGACCTTGAATTTTCACACAAATTAAGGTCTTAAAGTATAAACAAAGGGAAAAAAGTCGAGGAGTTATTCAATTTCAAACTTTGTCATTCAATATTTTTAATATTTTAATGTCATTTGCTTTGGAGTTGGACAATGTTTAGAAACATATCATTTAAGATTCTCTACTCAATTGTGTTAACCGAAGAAGTTTCCAGAAACTCTTGGTCGTCCTAAATTGCTTTGCTTTTAGAAAGTCAGTTGCCCTCACCCAGCAACAATAAGTTCGGAGTTAGTTCAAAGTGGAAAAAAAAGAGCAAAGTCTGAAGGAACAGCTCTGAGTGTCTTCAGAGCCCAAAGAACTGAACTGCCAAATAATTTTCTAGTGCTTAATTATTTAACAAAATCGTCATGCTTACTAATAATAAATAAATTACTACCCTTCTTTAAGGGTGTCTTTTGGCACCCTTTTATGAATAAAGTCGTGAACGGAAATCATAAAATACAAGTAACGACAGTATGTATTTTTTAACAAGCCTAAAAAGTTCTCACTAGTAAGGACTACTTTGATAAGTTAATATCAATTAGTACGATTAACAATTAAAGTACTAAAAACTATGGCGCAAAATTTTACACAACCTAACAATAGGACTTAACATTTTACTAACAAGCAATTTGCTAAATATTCAACAATTTACTAACGAATCCAAAATTGTAAACCCTTTTTTCATTTTGCTAACTATTAAATTGATAACTCCTTTCTATTAAAGAACGGACATCCGAACATGTCCAAATAGTGACAGTTCGTGAGAATTAGCAAACCAAACATGCTTAAACGGACCCATTAGTTGGAAATGTCCCAACTGTAAACTGAACATTCCCATGCAATCCAATAAGATTAAAATACACATGAACACAGGTTTATTACCGTATTCCATCATCCTGATGTTGATTTCTCCAAAAAAAGCATTTTTCTGCACAAAGTCTTCAAATATTTCGAAATCTTTGTCTCCCGATAACATTTTATTGATTAAAAACAATTTTTAGTTCCTAAATTATGAAAAACACACGAATCAACACTTTTAAGTAAAATTGAAAAGAGATTTTTGTTAGGATTATGACAGATATCATATAGATTTAGCAAATTGCTAAAAATGGGTTTAGCAATTTGCTAAATCGTTTAAAATTTTGCGCCTATGTTTCCTATAGTTATGACTTTACTTATACATAGATTATCTTTTTTTGTTTTGCCAAGATGGTGCTCATAATTTTTTTCTTACTAGTTCTTTCCGTCAGTTTTTCATTTTGAACCGTGAAATGTGTTTTTAAAATTTGATGGTATTGCTCTAGTATTTTATTCTTAACTTCCAGAGCGTGCTCTGAAGGCGTTGACCCATCCGAAGCTTTGGATACTCTTAGCTAAAAACGAAACTCAAATTTGTTTTCACTATTCGGAAACGTTTTTTCTCTCCAAACATTTACTAAAACCCTTGCTAGAATTTGACATTTACATATATGTATGTATGTCAAAAATTAACTTGAGCTTCTCGGACTAAATTTTGAACGATAAAATAAATGTAGATAGGTACTTACAGTATGAAACAAAATTTGAGTTTTTTGCTGAAACTAAAGAGTAAAGTTAAATAAATTACTCACAAATATATTTCCGTTGAAAATTTGGACTTGTCATAAAGTGTAAAAAACAATACCATTGAAATGGCCGCTCCGGGAAGCTTCACAGCACGCGATTCCTTTGGGGTAATTTTTAACCAATTTTTGGCATATTTCGGTCATAACTGAAGTAAAATGTTTGTTTTTAATAGGTAAGTCTAGAGTTCGAGAATTATTTGCGTCAACACAAATGTATGAGGGTCTGGTTATTAACGCTCCCAGGAAATTCTGTCGCAATAAAGCTACAATTGGAAACGTTGTATGGACTGTTCTCCTCCCATCTCCGCCGGATAGAAAAAATCTGTTATCATTCGGCCATATCTCTCCAAAATTACTGTAACCATTAGCCAATTATCAGAATCTTCGAAGAAATACGGACCAATGGCACCTTTACGCTTTACATCCTAATTTTATGACACCTCAAATGACAGCTGAGTTTGACAGGTGTAGCAGGACCTGGGAGCCTTCGAACGTTACAAGATGTGGCCCTGGTTAATGTGCAAAAAAAAAAGAAACAATAACTAGAACAGGAGAAGTTGCATCCGAGCTGGCTAGCTTGTACTTGTGGAACCGTCTTCTGTCGTTGGTTTTTTTTTTTTTGTTTTATGTTATAAAAAAAACAGTGTCTGTGCTATTTTCCCAACTTTTTTCCTTTTAGATTTTGATGGTATTATCATCATCACCATCATCATCATCATCTCGGTGAAGCATACACTAGAAACAACGTTAACTGACGGCAAAGCAATATTTTTTCTCACGATGATGCCAGAGTGAGTGAAGGAATAGCAAAAACAGGATATTTGTTGTTCCCTCAAATGTAACTTGTGAGTTGTGACTTTTTTGTTTCAGTGATTCGAATAAAAAAAAACCTCGTGTTTCATTGAAGAACCAGTATAAAGCGTGAGAATTTTATACGAGCGTCGGTAAGTGGATTGTACTTTGTGAGTTATTTCAAGTGATTCTGAGGACCGGACGGTTTATTTGAAAAAAAAAATGCGTTTGGAAAAAAATTTCATATGTGTGTGTAGAGGCAAACACACATGCAAACCATGTGTACATCCTGGATGATTGTATATAAATGATATTTGGCTGGATTATATTGTGGTGCTCAAAGTTTCCAATTTACTATAGTACATATGTAGTTAGTTTCGTTCCTGGTTTTGAAGCACATGATAATGATTATATCAAGTAATAATAACTACTAAGGTTTGATTTTATTGTCCATTTTCACTTTTTGATTCAGAGCGCGTGTCCTGTCTGTCCACTTTCTTTGAATAATATTTGTAATTCTTATCAAATGGTGAAATTTGCGCTGCACATTAGTGAACTAAAAACAAGAACATGGTGATGTCAACTGCGATAAGAACAGCTGATCAAACAGTCAAGGTAGCGGACCATATATTTAAAGTCAAACAATCCTACAAAAACCTTAGATCAATAAGAGCAGCCGAAAACGACATAGAAGAAGAAATACGAGGAAAGCTGCTCAAAGCTTTTTTAATTAAGAAACTTCAGTGAATTTTTTAAGCAACTGCAGTACTTACGTATGGATCCGAAATCTGGTTGCTTAGTATATAAAAGCACTCCTTATTCTCTCACGCGTGTTCCAGAGAAAAGTCTTAATTAGAATTGTTGGCCCCTCATGTGTGGAAGGACGATTCCAGAGCAGTTAAATGTTTTATCTGTACCCATGTATGTATATGCAATCTATGTACCTCGAAGCAGATCAAAATTAAGCTCGACCAAAGTCTTGGGATGCGTCGTCGACCCGCGATCGAGATAAATGGTTAAACTTGTTGAATGAGGCCAAAACCGAATCCCGGTTGTAGAGTCAATGATGATGTCTTACCCATCCTTTACATAACCTGCAAACCTAATTTTATTTTCCGATGAAAACCTAAACCAGCGATTCGAAACAGGAGAGCTTAAAAAGCATCTTTAAATTAACGTCTGTCTAAATTCAACTCGAACTTCATCTTGATAAAAAAAAGTTTATTAAATATGACACACGAGACGAACAGGCTAAAAATCACTAGACATTAAAAAGTACGCACGACTAGATCGCATGGATAAATTGAATACATCAATGATAAAATAAGTAACTTTTTTAAGTGGAAAATGAGATCCAAAAAAATTATTTATTCTTTGATGTTCTCGGTATTATTTTTTGACATGCAATTATTATTTTTTACCCATCTGCACCTAGTTTAGCTCGTAACAGCCATTAGAATTCAAGTCATGATGTTTGTACCCATGGCAAGGATACACCCCCGTTTTTTTACTATACATAGATCCCTAGAAGGATATTAAAAAACAAAATACCATTAAAAAAAATATTCTCTTCTTCACTTCATTCAGTCAGCAGTTGATTCTGAATTCTAGATTCTGGATTGTTTTTGATTTGAGTTCCTTGCACCTTTTCGCTATTTATAAATGTATGCAGACTTGAAAACATTATAAGAAATTTAAAAAAACGTCAGCTAGCCAAAAATGAGCTGGCAACAGACAGACAGTCATAATATGAGAATCTGTGAGGTGAGGTAGGTTAAGGGTAGATGCTACCAATATCAACTAAAAACAACCAGAACATCATCAACATCATCATCATGAAGCCAACGCCAACGTCATCGTCACCGCCCGTCCTTGTCGTCGTCATCGTCTACGCTCGCCGACAACTTTTGTGTACACACAAGAATACACGAGTCGTCCTTTTTCATCTCCAATGTAGATATTTTCTTGTGAGAAAAAAAAAAAAATAAAAAAATACTGAATAAAAATTGTTTACTAGAGCATTAAATTGAATGAAAATTTATGGTCTTTCATATTTTAGAACGGTGAGCAAACCCGGTTACCCTTATATAGTCATAGTCAAGACAAGCGCCGAGGACGACCGACCCGCAAGAAAACGAAATTCAGAGTACTCAGTACTCGTATCCCAGGTCCCCCATATCAAACACCCCCGAATTGCCCAAACCATGCCATGCACATTCACCCATGGAAAATTTTCTTCAACGTTCTACTTCTACTTCTACATCTATGAGGGCCTGCCTCTGCGCTTCCTTTAAGTAAGGCACATTTGCTATAAAGGGAGGAAGAAATATTAAATGTTTGGAGATAATTTATAAAGATACGCGAAAATTCTTACTCAAATATATTATGGGCGTAGCAAAATAGGACAAAGGAGGACACACACACACACAAAAAAAAAAACACCCATCACCAACCCAGTGGGATAGAACAGGAGATGCGCTTCACTTAAATAGCAGATTTACTTTTCCTTTCTGTTGTTGTTGTTTTTGTTGCACCTTCGTCCTTATACCACCTTCCATCTACTCTAAATCCCCAACCAAAAGGACTATAAGGACTTTTATGTGTGCTATGTGCCGTATTGTTTCTGCTAACACAAGTTGGCAACAATATGACCAATTTAAGGTTTTTTTTTCCATCTTCCTTACAGATTCGAACATAATAATAACTCTTGGGTTTTCTTTAAGCAAAAAGATCCTTAAGTCACAACATACAATAAATACTTACATACGTACATATGTATTTAAAGGAGAAGATGAATTGTTGGAAATTATGCAGACTGATAAAAAAAACTCAACCACCAAACAGGATCCGAGACGATGATGTACGAGTATATAGCTACAAGATGAGAACCCCCGTATATTCCTTAGAAAAAAAATTACTCTATTTTCGGGACGGATGTATAATTTCGGAAGGAAGTTCAACAACAACAACAACAACAACAAAAAACATCACGGACGCTAAGTCAACTTCAAAAAATGATGATGTTCTTCGTCTTAGATGGGACACAAACAAACACACAACAAAAAAAAAAAAAAACGAAATAAATACAAAACACAGACATAATGAAATGTCTGGAAAGTGAGCTATTAATAAAGATGTCTTTCGGAAATTACTATTAAATTAGAATCGTGATTGTAAAATTATTGCAGAAATGATTTTGTGCGTTATATCCTGTTGTTGAGAGACTTATATTAGATCATTTGTAATGATTAGATTTCTTTTATTTTTCTATAATTGATGTGTCTTTTAAGGAGTCAACAAAAAATAGGAGCATATATTTTTGTATTCAAATTTTCATTTGGATTTAGGTTTCAAACGAAGATTGTAGAGTTAAGAAAGTCATGTATTTTCATCAGTATTTTAAAATCATATTAAATATAGACAAATAGCCCACAACGATTTTGACGTAAAACCTACAAAGTGAAAAAAATAAACGTATTATTATTTAAAGTTGAAGTTTGCCAACATAAAAGTGCAGTGTTTTTTTGGAAAATAAACTTTAGCTTTATTCTACTTATTGTTATTGTCATGTGTTAAATCTAACAAATATAATATGTACTACATAAAAAACTTCTAATAGTCTTACTTTGTGCTTACCTAATTTCTAAGAACAATTTAAAAAAAATTTAATTGAATTGAATTCAATCTAATACCGCTATAGACCTATACAGCAAACAAAAAGCCGCCAATACGGCCACTCGGCTTAAAGCCTCCTCGCAGTGGATTAATATCAACATTGTCCAATCAAATATTCTGAACTCATTCAGATTTCTACCCATCAGTAACGTCGATGACATAGAACCTCATCCTCGCTTCGATATAAACTTCAAAGTGTCTATCCCTTCCAGATCTTCATTCGAGAATAAGTCACTTTGGACAGGAGAAACCATCGACTTCCACACAGATGGATCCAAACCTGATGAAGGGGTCGGGTGAAGGCGTATACTCAGAAAGACTAAATCTATGTCTCTCAATTTGTCTACCCACTGCATTGTGTTCCAGGCAGAACTTTTAGCCATTAAGGAAGTCCTCTGTCTTGGCTCAAAGAAAACGTGATATCATCTACTGATACACGCATCTTTTTGGACAGTCAAGCTGCCATAAAATACTTAGAATCTGTCTCCTGTAATTTAGTCATTGCCCAAAATTGCCGATCATCTCTGGGGGGAAATGGTCACAGAGGTAATTGCAAAGCTGACGAACTTGCAAAAACTGGAACAACATATCTCTTATCAGTTCATAAATCTAATATCGGTATACCCCTACCCATAACGAGGACGAACCACAGATGATCAGATACGTCCACTTGTTTTACAACAAAATTAACTTGGCCAACTCATCTTGACTGCACATTAGGTCTGTCTTAGGTGTCCTTACTGGATACTGCTTAATATGCAGACATGCTCTACGACTTGGTGCTCCGGCAAACGGCTGTATGGATGAGAAAGAGGAGGAGTCAATTCCTTATCATTGTCCTGCTCCTGCCCTATCACAAAAACATAGATTACACCTCGGTGATTTCTACTATAACGATCCTAGTGATCTTAGTAACTCAGACATATACACTACACATACAGTCTCAAACGCTTCATTGTTAGCTCCAAATGGTTCAACGAGTAGGAGGATCTATTGATCTTAGTGGTATCACAACGGACCATTTATTGGTCTAAGTGGGCTGGTTCTCCTTTTTTGACCAGCAGCCACATTCAACCAGCCTAACCTAACCAATTCTTTAGCTATCGAGGTAATAAGTGTTTCAAAACAAAGCATCACTCTTGATCTTACTGTGTAGTGGATTTAAATTTATTTTAATAGATACATTTTTCGGATCGAGTTGAAAAAGACATGGAAATGTAGATCGAGTTAAAATATTCTTATAAAAACAAATTGAGATGGCTTAGAGTTTATTATTAAATATGCTGCAATACTTTTTAAAAAGATGGTTTTTGTTCTTAGGTATCCCGCCGGCAACTTAAATTCATACCTAGTTCCATTACATTCACTAAGCTATGAAAATAAGTTGCCGGCAACTTTGAGGGCCAGTTGAATAATCGTGGTTCAATATTCTCTTGAAATGATTATTATTTATTTTTGACGATGTTTTAAATATATACCTTAATTTGCTGCCCAAAATGGCGCTACATACTCTGGATACTTAAGCAATTCAATCCATAGGACGGCATTTCCTTCCCTTTGGTTTAAGAGACACATTCTATTTTACATAAAACTTAATCTTTTATCTTTTCGGAAAATAATATAAATTCGTTTGATTTTTCATTCTCATGATGGTTTCATATTTTAAACAAATTTATCGGATGACACTGGGAAATTAGGTTCCATTTTTTCGGTGTATGTCCTTTTTTGGAATAACTAAAGATATATGTATCTATCAGTACTATGTATGTATTTGTATAGTAAAATTCTTTCCACAGTGCTGCAAAAGCGGGCACAACATTTCTGAGAGCGACCGACCTCGAATACCTATCATTTTTCTTGATCTGAATTCGTCGCATCAGTAGCGTTGAGTTTACTTTCGAAAAATTTCTGAAATCTAGTTTTCCACTCTATGGAACATCGCAATTTATCGAATTTTCATATGAATGTCCTTTTTTCAGTTTGTTGGAGCCAAAGGATATAAGGTTATAATATGGGATGTATGTTGGCGTATCTTTATATGTACTACGATATCGATTGAATATTACTATCTATATCGAGATCTGCAGCTACCTTATTTTTCTTTTGGGCTATCGCTGCTGGATCTGGATCTGTATAGCTTCATTTTTGCGTTCCCTATGTTCCCAATGTTATAAACGTGCATATATAAAGATAAGTTCTTTATAATCCAAGAATATGTGGGTTCTTATATGAGTGAATGAAGTACGGGTGTATCCACCATCACATCAGTATCCATCACATGTTAAGTTGCCCTACAACATCCAAGGTAATACAATTATTGTTACAGATAACCTCATTTGCGAACGCAGACAAGTTCGAGTAATGGTGGAAAATATACATAGGTAAGGATTTTCGCTGCATCCTTTCTTTTTTTTTTCCTTTGCAAAGGGGAAATCCATTTGGAAATTACTTGTCAAGCGAATGCTCGTTTGTCCTTTAGATTGTCACTGACAGGATTCGTATGGGTGTATGCATTCGTGTTCGTAGAAGGTAGGTACTCGAATTTTCTTTTTTTCTTTTTATTATTTTTTGCGGCTCTGTGATGCTTTTTGGTTTTTCACATGATCATGGTATTTTTTTTTGGGATTTAATGGAAATCAAAAATTTACATATTCAGAAATCAACTACGCTTATATTACCGAAATATTGCAACAGTCCGTTTAGTAGGATGGCCCGATGAGCAATTCTGTTTTTGTTTTTGCAATGATGTTGGCAATGACATTCAGCTGTCAATTTGGCGTTTCATGATTTTCAAAAGATCTGTTATTATATTAATATTATTATAAATATTATCTATGTATATTCTAGGACTGTTTTACTTTCAAAGCGAGGTGACCTAATCGACCAGACAGTCGGAATATTGGATATTAAGGATCCAAAGGAGTCCTAATCCTAATGAGGTGCATAGCAATGCTAGCCTAAGCCTTCGATAAAGCAAAGTACTAATATAAAATCGTTCAGAGACTCAGGAGTTGTAAGGACCAAGAGGCCGCGCTTTTTATAGTGTGAACAAAAATTATTGTTTGCCTTGGAACACTTCGAGATTGTGATGAGCTAATGTTTTCGTAAAGTTTCGACATTTATAGGCCCGTTTGCTGATTCGAATCATAAATCCTGTTATTAGATAAGTTCCACATAATTTTTAAGTTATACATAAATCTATTTACCTACTATGTTGAACATAAAAACCTATAAGTTACTTAAGTAAGTAAGGGATTAAAAATACATCTAACTTTACTTCGAAATATGACGTACAGTGCCGAACCTGCCTGGGGCGACAAAATTGGTGGAAAAAATTGGGTTTTCTCTGCGACATTTAAAAAAATGTAGACTTTATGGATTGCGATAAACTTGAAACAATTTTAACAGCAAGAATTGACGACAAAGTTCAAAAGGATGTAATAGCTAGAGATATTCCAAGTGAAATTAATATATTCAATCTTTCGTCAAATCTTACTGATCTCAAACCACTATCAATTTAAAATTATTTAGCTACAAACCATTTGCTGAAATTGTATCCAAATTTAACAATTGCGTTAAAAATTCTCTTAACGTTCCCTGTAAGTGTTGCTACAGAGGAAGCTAGTTTTTCAAACCTTAAAATAATAAAATCATATTTACGCTCAACTATGACTGAAGAGCGATTAACAGCCTTGACAACAATTTTCATTTAAAAAGACATGCTGAATAGTATTGAAGAAGAAGAAATCGCAACAAGATTTGCAAAAATGAAATCGGGAAGAGCAGCATTTTAATGTCAATATTTTGTAAAATAATTTGAAAAACTTTTAAATATTTAGCCCCTTTTAGACGATAAGTTCAGTTTCAGTTGAAGCTTTCAGTTAAACTGATGTCTAAACACAAAAACTGAAACGTTTAACTGAAACTGATGGAATTCCTATCAGTTGTCAGCTCAGTTTCCACTTCTTAGAGTGGCTTTAATTTGTTCGATTTTCCTTTTTTTTTAAGTTTGGGGCGTCAAAATTTAATTTACCTGGGACGGCAAAAGTCCCAGGTTCGGCACCGATGACGTACATATATCAAAATTTTAAATTATTGCACACATATTTGAAATTAAACGGTGAAAGTGGTGTGTAAATTAATTTTTTTTTGTTTAAATATTATAATAATGTCGGAACAAATTTCAAAAGCCAATCCGGATCTTCCTGTTTTAGAAGTAGCCAATCTCTGAAACCGTTTTATTCAAATTATAAAACTGAAACAAGGAAGGATACTGCCCAAGAAAAATTTGTAAATGTTCAAACTGGTGGAGGAAAACCTTTCAAACCGACAGATCCAAATTTCGATTTGGCCATCGCTATCACGAACCCAAAAACGGTTCATGCTTTGGAAATCGAATTTGACGGTGACAATGAAATTGACAAACAATATGAAAACGCAACTTATATAATTAAACAGCTTAATAGAACTTATGTCTTAAAGAGAAAATCATTTGTTTTTAGAGTGACGATAACCCAAATAATACAAATGACTGGAGCTAATATAATTATAAGCCTTCTATGCTTAGGAAAGGTGGTGCATCCTAAGTGGATTCACCAAGTGATATGAATGACAGTACCCCGTCTGAAGTGGACAAGGAAAAACAACCACAAGTAGTTTTGTCAAAAGGGTTCAAGAAGCAATTTGACAATTATAGGACAGGATACGAATAAACCTTGGGTGTCTAGAAGAAGACCAGTAGTCGCTTCAAGTCTGCCTAATACTAAAATAACAGAGCAGTACTCTGAACCTTTTAAGGAACAAGCTATTGAAAAAAAAAAAATATCAGAGAAGTATTGAGCATGAGTTGAAGAAAAAAAGTCTATGGAACTTGACTTTCTTAAAATATTGTGCCAAAATCGGAAATCTTCGTTTTAAAATCTCGAAAACTTTTTCGATTACACCTGTAGAACGAATTTGTGATTCATGATATAGCTGTTCTGCTACGCCTTGTGGATTAAGAAATGGTGTCATCAAATAATTTTTTTCAGGGTATGCTGAATCACCTGAATCAGATTGAATTTTAATATGAGTGGCTACAATCGCGCCAACAACATTTGGAAACGATGCTATTGCAAAAAAATCCATTTTAGTTTTTCAAATTTCAGATGGGGTTTCCGGTAACTTTATGAATTCTTACGACTATTCTTGAAACTGTCAAGACGTGCATTCCTCAAAAAAACCGTAAAGTAACCAAAAGTTGATCGATAGGAACGATGGGGTTGTTTCTGAATACGTTATATTTAAATTTGTATCTTAATTTAAAAAATTGCTTACTTACCTGTTTGATGGACATTCCAATAAGCTTTCTATCTTCTCTAAGACCACAATTGTTATTTCTTTAGATAACTGAAATCTTTTATAAAAAGAGAGGTCATCAAATGAAGAAAAATACTCACATCCAGAATATCGAAATCCATTTATTTCTTTTTAATATGAAAAGAAGAAAATAGAAAATATTGAACATCAAAGAATTTTGTTTACGAATGCTTTAATTCCTTATGTCATTCATAAATATTTTATGTGCTACATTTTCTAAAACATAAAGTTATGTTCCACGTTCCGCCTAATGTCTTTTATGTTTAGGTTTGAGTTTGGTGCAAAGCTATGAGTTATGTTTTAAGTTTCGTTTCAGCAAACGGGCTTTAGTTCGATCATTGAAATTTAAAAACAAAAATCGAAAGAAAAGTCTTTTAAAATTTAATACCTTAGTTTATACGAGTATCTACATATAGTTAAACTTTAGCTTTGAACACAGAAACCAACAATCTGCTGTCAGAAATTGGTGCTTTGAAAAAACAAATATTTATAAACATTTCAAGATATAAACATGTTCAGTAACAAAAAGTCCTCGGGACACCCTTTGCTCCCTAGACCTAGACCGCCCCTAAGCTTATCATGGTTAACATAAAGTTCAACTAACTTAATTTGCAGGATAGCCTTTAGAATAAGAAGTCTAATCCAGTTCTATAGAGGATCTACAAGGGTCAACAAAAGCGTCTCTTATTAACGGTCTTATCGGACTGTCCTCGCAATTGACAATAGTCAATGTATCATCAGTCAACTGATCCTTTAAAATAGGATTGTGTGAG
The DNA here is from genome assembly GCA_905146935.1 of Scaeva pyrastri. NCBI lineage: Eukaryota > Metazoa > Arthropoda > Insecta > Diptera > Syrphidae > Scaeva > Scaeva pyrastri. The sequence continues at coordinate 81,164,344 of LR989927.1, forward strand.
AAGATCAAGTCTGTTAGAAAACGAATACCAAAATCAACAAAGCCCTTAAAATTTCTCAAAAACAGTTAAGTCCAACTTGCTTTAAGTGTTTATACTGTCAAACTCCAGGCTATTTTACAATCTACTTTGAGTAGATAATATAAGATTGTTAAATTCTCTGACATCAACCATACATAGGTATACAAACTTACCTACATATAGACAAAATTTTCCTTTTTTGAAATCAACTTACACACTTGAAGTGCGGGCCACCGGGCTTCACATAATAACGCTGAAAGAAACATGTTTTCAATTTTGCTCCAACGAAGTAGAATCCACTTGAAAGCAGAAAACTTTCTCAATGCAAAATCGTTTATGAGCCTCACTATACCAACCATGCAAAAACTATTCAACAAAAAAGTTGAAGGTAATTAACAATTTTCCATTGTAGCTATGAATGTAATGTATATAAAATTAACTATGTATGCTAATATACACAATTCGAGGAAAAACTGTTCCTTACAATTTTAGCCATCATAATCGTTATGGTCACCTCACACACATCCCTAACTCCTTCGTGCAATGCAAACTCTTTTATGCCATAATTTCCGCGCAACAAAACCAAAATAGGTATAAACGAGTTTTAAGCAAAACAAAACAACAAAAACAACTACAACAACAACAACAAAACTTACAAAACAAGAGAATATGGCTGAAGTTTATTTAATGTTGGGGCAATTTACTGCTCTAATAACTCGATTAAACTATGTAAGGCCTAGAAGTTGTACTCCAGTGTTGTGGCAAGGTGAGGTGAGGCAATGCAAGGCAAGGCGCAAGGCAAACAACACCCAAACAGAGACGACTACGTTCAAGTAGAACGCACCTCAAAGAAACTACAAACTAAAGCTGAGAGTTTTTGCTTTTGTTCAATTTGTTTTCATTAAATTTCTAGTCAATTACCTCGCCAACATTTTTTAGGATTAAAAAAGATCGAAGGTTATGGTAAAAGTCAAGATGCCCCAGGATGCTGCAATATTGCAAATGGATGGGACAGCCCTTGGCCTTGCAGGATGCGAATAGTTGCCAAGGAGTTTTGTTTTGATAGAGGACTTAAGTCAGTTGATTTTTGGCAAGTCGAGGTACAAAAGACATACAGGTGTACTATGCACACATACTTTTTTGATTCAATTAGTGGCAAATGAACAACTATCAACGTTTGCCTTGACATTTTAGGCCTATTATAAAAAACAGTTGACTAAGTAACTAGAGATATTGTTTGACTAATTTAGGCATCCATTATTGCAATGATCGACTATCAATTGATTGACGGTTGATAGAATTTATCAATTCGGATAAAAATCGGTATTTTGAAAGTTAATTGATAAAATATTGTGCTATTTTGAATGTCTTCAAAATATTTAAATACATATTTTTTTAATTTCCGTCTGACAGATGTTTTTTTTTTTTTAAGAACGTATAGAACAAAATCAAGAAATCAACTTAACCAAAAACAAAATTACTTGAATTGAATTATTTTCTGATAAAGATGAGGAATTGAATGATCCTGCTATCTACGAAGTTTCTAGAACGCTACGAAGTTGGATGGATACATCCAATCCTTCGTAACTGGAAATCCAGAAGACTGCAAATTTTCAAACATATCCCAATATTAATGTAGGGATACCAATTTAAGAGTGAGTCAAAAGTGAACAAAGGATTTTTTGGAACTTATATTAGTACGACTCATGCTCATTTACTTTCTATGATTTGTAATGGGTTTAATGTTTATAAAATTTACAACAACGGAAAATCCTTTGATGCGAAGATTTTGAAATCATTTTTAAGTCTCATTCACTATGTTCATTTCATAGCAATTAAACAGTTAAGTGCAATGAAATCAAACGAAAAATGTAGCGTTTAGTTGAATACTTTTATTTGTTTTTAAACTTAAGAATAAGTTTAAAGATAATTTTTTCGAGCTAAATTTTTGTTTTAAATATAATTGGAAACAACAAATGAGTGTTAAACTAATTTTTCTAATTTCCGAAAGTGTATTGATAACTGGTAAGGCTTGATTTTTGCCATTTTTCAAAACTTAAATTTTCAAACCCTGTTCAACAAAAAAATGTCCTACTTCTTTTTAATTGTCTTCCTTTAATAAATTGAATTTCAGATGGCTAAACCGCTGGCGATTAGGAATTAGAAATTGAATATTGAGGAACATAAACATTATTAAAGGCTTAAAGGTAAAAGGTTATAACTGCGATTTGAATTTATTTACAAAAGTATTATTAAATCAATGTTTGTATTGCATAAGCACACACATACACACACGAGTTGTATAAATGCATTTTAATTGATATGAAGGAAAATTGTTTGTTCAAAACTAATACAGAAAATTTATTTGACTAATATGCATGAGTAGATGTGTCGTTGGTTTGTGTGTTTGTGCGCAATATACATATTTTTTTTTTTTTCAAAACAAACCACAAATTCAATCAGGAAAAGCAAATAGATTTTAAATTATTCTGGGTATTCTCTAATCCAAACAATTAAAATCCCATTTAACATGATATCCTGGGGCATCGGAGAATTTCATAATAATTGTTTAGCGTCTGTATGCGTGTGTGTGTGTGTCAATCAATCGATAGGAATAGATTTGCTTTTTTTATTTGGGCTATAAATTTACTAAATTAATTTCAGATAATGTTAAGTGATTTGATTGTTGATAACGTTTGGGAATCGCAATCATAAATGGGATATTTTTTTATATTTACTATAGTAGTTAATATGTAAAATATTGATGGAAAGTTATTATCTAATAAAATGACATTTAGTGAAAGTTTTTGAATGTATGGGAGATGCATTTAAGCGGAATTAAATAATGTCAATATAACGTATTTACATGCAACGGTTTTTTGTGTTGTATTTGCTCGCATTAAAGTCTTAAAAGGACGATTCTAATTGACAAAGCTATAACAACATTTTTTTTACCGAAATTTAAATTTAATAAGTTCACGCAATTTATTTAAAAAGTTTAAAATATATCAAAGTTATTAGACCTCAACTAAGAGCTTTCAATATCAATTCAAAGGAGTTAAAAATCTGAATGAAATACATACACTCAAATTCTAAAACAATGCCTCATCACTAACTTAAGAAATTAGACCACAGTTACAAGCTTTCAAGTGAAACTAAAGATAAAGTTGGGTTTTAGGTCCTGGAAAGAGATGTCCCATCAAAACATAATTATTATTGGAAAAACAAGAACCACTGTCAACATTATTAAATATTCAGATTTTAAAATACGTGTCATCTACCTATTAGGGGTGACAACCCTCTATTTTTCAATATTGTTCTATAACACCGTTCTACCGAATTGAAGTATTCTACGGGAATCAATGTTCCATAGAAATTAAAACATTATAAGTAGCTGGTGGCTTCAAAAAAAGATTTAAGGTATTAATTATATCACAAGAAAAATGTGTCCAAAAACTGCACCAAACAGTGACAGGTGTGGGATGGAGGGGATGGAAGGGATGGACAGACGCTGTCGTGTCTTAACTATTATAATTTAAGTCGAACTGGAATAAATAATAAAAAATATAATTATTTAGAAAATAGTGTTTATTTTAATGCTTTTTGATACAAAACATTTTTAGTTTTATTTTCTGTCGCGTAGATAAAATAATTCCGATGGCGATGGAACAGGCGATGTATAAGTAATTGGTCATGTGAAAAACATGGATTTTCAAAATTGATGCCATAAACACTCCATTTCCAGTAAAAGTTTCTGTTACGCCTTGAATAGCGTTTTGAACATTTTCCTCATATGTATGTACACGAAGAAATGGCATTGAACGACATTTTTTATAACAACTTCATGTAACAGTGGATCATCAGGAATTTGCGCTGATATTCCATCAGCGATTTTATTCGGTCTTATCTTTTTAAATAACTTTTTTTATTCATTTTTATTTTACTTCAATCTTACAACTACTTAAAGCTAGACAAAAATTCTTAAAACTAGCATATATAATAATAACTTACACCTAACTTACTGGCCCTATGCGGACCCTCTATGTTAAACTAATATCTTAATGCTAATGCCTTTCGGCGTAAGAACTAACTTAAATCTAAATTTCTATATCTTTTTTATCACCAAGAAGAATTGCAAAAAACTTGGTTTCTCTATCGGGTTTTAATTATTTTTTAAAAAACTTAAAACTAAAAAGAAATAAAACAAATTAAGCTAAAGTAAAACTAAAATAATACTAAGTAAAACTAACTTAAAACTACTTAAAACTAGTTAAGACTACTTATTTATCTCTCCGGTCCCGATCGGACACAGTCCTACTGAACCGAAGGCGCTCAGCTCCGTCCTGTACGAGGACGTCTCGATCATAAAGGAGCCGCCTATCTACGGTTCTGCGGCTGACGTGGTAGATTAGCGGTACTGCCTCTCTATCCTGAATCAGCCCTCGACTATCTAAATAGTCCATACCGAGCAACCATAGGCAATCATTGGCCGAATAAGGCTCTGGTCAGGGCAGCACTTATATGTCTATCGAAATACAAGTAGGTACTGATCCAACCAGATGCCAAGGTACTTTACTACACTTTTATTCGCCAGTGGTTGTCGGTCTGGTCCTACGATCATTAGATTTGTCCAGTTCTTTCTCGTATCCCTTGAGGCTCCAGACAATGGAGTCCTAAACAGAATATAGTTTCCGATTTCTGGAAGTCATCACAATATTGCTGAATCTGGTCGAAGTCACCCTGCAAAAAAATTTTGATGACCTCGACTAATGGTGTGGAGTGACAAGTGGCATCGTCCTGTTGAGACCACATATCTTCATATCTTCCAATTCAGGCCAAAAAAAAGTTCGTTACCGTCTCACGGTTCAAATTGAGTTAATCTGAAATTGAGAAATGTCAAATGAAATGCAGAAAAAAACTTGACTTTTAGGTGTGGTTCACATTCAACATTGGCTCTTAAAATTTAACCACCCTTTACATATATAGATAGGCTAAACTAATTTTGTGGTACCATTTTCTCAAAAAGTATCTGATCGATTTCGAAAAATTGTACATGTATATTGTACTTGGTATTTACAGTGGGTCATTTTTGTTTTTGTGATGTGAAACATTGTACTATTTCCTAAAAAATAAAAAATTAATGTTTTTTCCTTCAATATATGTATGTATGTATTTGAGCAAATTGTTTGTTAGCAAAAATATCCAGAATGTAGTCAATGGTGTCGAATTTTGACAAAGAACGATACTATTTAATATTATTTTCCAAATAATAAATTCTAAATTGTTAAAAATAATTAATCCATTGCGATCTTTATTAAGCAGTACTCATTAATCAATGAAATTTAACTATTTCCGATTTGGAATAAATTTCATTCCCGAAACATCAAATTAAATCTTTAAAATTACATAATACCTACACTACATGTGTACAATTGTACATACATATGTAAATATGTATGCATATGTAATTTTTTTCAGATTTATTGAATTTTCAGTATTGTTTTAAACGATATCATTGCTTTCAATAGTTTTCGAAAAATGATGTGTCGAAGAAATCAGAAATGCTCAAATCAAAAACAAAAACAATTTTCACCTAAACCCCACCCGTTTACCTGATCCTGGATAAAATAACATGAATTCAAATTAATTTCTGAATGAAAAACTTTAATTTCACAAAATTTTATGGTTTATTGCAATGAAAAAATAGATGAATAGCCTTGTATCAAACTAATCCACACCACGTTATTATAATTATGGTATACCTGCTAGCGTACTTACCCCTATTACACATTTATGTGTGATGGGAATATATCATCTAAAGGGTTCTTAATTAACTTACTTCTTCATGTATTGAATCAGTCCTTGAATTAAGTTAAGCTGATTGCAATGAATTGTTGATTTCAAAAGGTTTAGGTATACATTATTATTGCAATTAATCCTTCATTAAACTTCAAAGAAACCATAATATGATCAGCTTATTGGTTGGTAATAATAATAATAGTAGATATGAATAATAAAGTAACTTCGTGGAAAATTATACATCATTCATGTTTATGAATGTGCGAGGTACTCGTATTGAATCTGTTTTGGTGTTTAATAATATGTATACATAATTTGGTTAAGACCTATTTGGAGCTAAAACGTATGTTATTAAAACTTAAAACCTACATAAAAGTGCACGTCAATTCGCAGCAATTTTATTGAAATTCTTATTGGAGTATTTTGATGCAGAGCTAAAATTCCTTGTATCTAATAAAATTAAACAGGCTTAAATCAAATTTAGCAACATAATACATTAGGACACCATACCCTGCAGTTAGGATAGTAATTCCTTCATTCTTGCATTACTTTTGAGGTAGTCAATGTGGGAGTTAAACAAGAGCTTGACAAAAAAGTTGCAAGTTGCATTTTTACAAAAAATGATAAAAAATGTTTTACGGCTAGAATATCTCGAGAGCGGGCAGTGATTTTGACTTTGAGTTTATTACATATGTATATTTTATACATCGAACAACTGTTGACAAATGATAAAATTTTGACAGATTATTCACAAGAAATATAAAAATAAAAACAAAATTCTGACAAAAATTTTTAAACATTTTTTCTGACTCAAACCTCGAAAGCGGGATTTTGTCCTCTAATTTCGTTTTAAAAAAAATCAAAACTTACCAAATTTAGTTTTTTCGAAAGTGAGCAACTGATAATTGTCGTTTGATAAGCGACTGATTATGACACAAGAACTTCAATTTTCGAAGTATAATGAGAAGTTCTAACACAAAGCCTTTTTTTGTTTATAGTTTCACCCACACACAATTACCATTATCACAACGAGAATCCTTTTTGCTTAAACTTATTAGTAAATCGACAATTTATAAGCCCAAGGTTTAGTTGACGATATCATAGTAGGGAATTATATGTGTACATACGAGTAAGGTATAGGCAAGGTAACAAATTGAATAAAATATTGATGCATTTATTTTTTCAAGATCTCCAATCGCCATTTAAAGTAAGGAATAATCATTTGGAAGTGTTAAACATTACACACACTTTTCTGGAGGCTCCCTATTCAGTACACACCTACCACACATAAACACCTCTACTCTTTCACATATCAAGTACATATATACATACATACATACATAGATCGAAGGTACAACCCTAAATACAGCTTTGAAATTCCTTCTATAAATTTTTGGTGAGTAGTTTTCATTTCCACCAAAAAAATTCAACTTTGAAATAGTAGCTACTCTGTTTCACTATATTATATTTACCTTTTTTATTTTTTGCATACTATTATCCTTGAAATTCGTAAGTGTATCTGTATATGTATATATACATATATATATATTTTTTTTTTTGAAATAAAGTTGCAAACCAATTGCAGACAAGATACGGCACAAAGGGGTAGAAAGAAATCGCGAACGATTCCACTTTATAAGGATATTTTCTTAAAAATTGAAACAATTCTGTAAAGTGCTCGGAAGCATCTCTCACAGTAGATTTACAAATATCTATGTACCATATCTACCCTATAGATACAAGTTCAAAAAAAAAAAAATTAAACAGTAAAAAAAAAGAATTTCAAGTAAAACGAATATAACCATCAGCAAAGTAAAATGAAATGGAATTTTCCTCTCGTTCAATAAAAATAGCTGCTGATGCACCCAGGAACCAGCGAGCGCCAGCCAGCACCCATCATTGCTTAGGAAAGCTCGTGGGGCTCAGTTTGCCTTCTTTTTTCTTTTATTTTTGAAAACTTCTACTCTCACTCTTTCGGCGGCGTTCGACTCGGCCCAGTAGTATATTCGCAACCTTGTGTTTACCGTAGGGATAAAACATAACAAAGTTTTAGGTGCACATAGCAGCAATTTTTGAAAAAAGGAATAAAACAGTAATGGGAAAGTTTTTTAATAGTCCGGAAGATAACTCAGTGCTCTGGAGTTCTTTGCTAAGAATATTCGAACTATAGCCGTGTTTTATTGGTAATCCTTAGTCAGTTAGCTCCAAAAACGCTTTATTCACATTAAAACTCATCCTTAATTTTAATCCCAAAATTGGTATCCCTGCATTAATTGGCTTGTGTTTGAAAAGTTTATGGTATATCTCCGATCAAGTTTAAAAATACAGACTGAGTTAGCTTAGAGTTATCTTCAGTATTGTATTTTCAGCTAAACTTTTGAGAAAGGCGATTTTTGTTTTTAGGTGTGTCGCTCACAACTTAAAGTGGCTTACCCGAGCAATTCATAATTAAATTATCTTATGAGAGAGAGCACAAACTATGGAAATAAATTGCCGGCAACTCTAAAGGCCAGATGCATAAACGTGGTTCAATATTTTCTTCAAATTATTATACAATTAATTTAAAATCCATTTATTTTAGGAGTAAAAATTCCCTGTATTCAACAAAAAAAAAAATATTAGATACTAAAGAACACTAAGTATAATTCTAAGAACTTCTTCTAAGTTGCCTAGTAGTGATTAACAACTTAATTTGCAATTTTACAACGCTTACTGTAAAAACTAACTTTCTTAAAGTAAATGTTTTCTTCTAAAAAATAACTGTATTAAATTTAAGAGAAAAATAATAAATAAATTTAGAATATTATATATAACTTTTCTTAGGATTGTTTGGTCGTGCCGATTTTGATTTCATTAGAAGGGGAAGTAAAATTACCTTAAGATCATAATGTCAAAGCTTAATGGGACTTACAAAAATTGCAACTTTTTTTCGTTGACTATAAGAAAGAGTACAAAATCCCAAAAGGGATAAAAGTAAGTGATGCATTAGTCGTTGTTTTGTATCCATATCCTGATATCCTGTAGTAAAATGCTGCAGGGATGAGTTACATAAAGGTATATGGATGTAAGTGAAGGTACCTTTGAAAAGGAGTATTTCAGTTCCAGAATGATTTTATCCGATTTTATTTCAGTTTTTCTTTTTTTTTGTATTATGTATTTTTATTTTTATTTTTATTATTTGTTTTTTGTACATTTTATTTTATTTTAAAGATTTGAAGAGGTACAGGAGAAAAAACCATCCCCTTGTGTGCACTTGACTTAGCTCTGTTGCCATCGTTTCCAATCGAAATTTCAATCCCTATTTTTGAAGATCCACTAAAGAAGAAGAATACGCCACTTTGCAAAAAAAAAAAAATCTTGCCATTAAAAAATAAGACAGAAAGAGGAATCAAGCTTGAGGACGAATCTGACAAATATCAAATTTTGTATGTATGTGTGAATTAAATTTGTACGCAATTTCTGAGTTTTGATACAATAAAATGAATTCATGATATACAAATAAATTGATAATGTAGTTTTGTAATATGTATGTTGTGTACGTATTAATGTTAAAATATGGAAACTAATCTTCCGTTTGAATGCTTTTATATTAGAATTTAAATTTTAAAAGACATGCGAAAAAGAGATTCTCAAAAAGAATACAAAAAACTCAGCAAACCAGATTCAAAATTAACTAATCTGTTTTCCTGGAGTAGGACACTCCTAGAAGCAATTATAACATTACTGAAGATCGACTGGCTTTCAGTTCTTGTGTTGACTGAACCTTAAAAGATTTAAGACCTAAGTCTTTAAAAATACATTTTTGATTTTGATTGACATTTGTGATCGAATTATGCCAATTGATAATGGTCAGTACGGCAACCATTCGAAAGCTTTTAGAGTGCAATAGACAATTGAAAGCCATACTTGTAAGGGTAAAAGGCAAATGTCCTATCATCCCTCTAGTGAACAGTTTTGTTGAACGAAGTATAACACACTTCACACACTGGGGCAAGATGTGAAAAAAAAACTCTACGTTTAGGTGTGGTTCACATTCAACATCGGCCCCTTAAAATTTAACCACCCTTTATTTCCACAGAAATAGATTCGCTCATAGTGAATGTACATTATTGGAAAAACTTGTTCGTGTGAATATTTGTCCTTCTAATAAATTTCAAACCATTTTACTGTCAAAAATACTACCATTCATAATGTTATTCACCCAATACCTACTTCATTTCTTCATCCCAAGTTGTCGCTTTCTTTTTTGTGGAAAATTACCAAAATTAGTGAGCGATTTAGTCAGTTATTGGTTTGGTTGTTACGGTAAATTTTACCGCAACAATGACTAGCCTTGTAATGCTCGACTTTCCCGTCCCACTTTCGTTGCTGCTGCAAAATATTGGTTAGGTTGAGGGCAACCATGGTTCCATCAACCAATGGTGTACTTAACCAATATCTTGCAAATTCAACATAATCACAGGTGTTCGAAAGATTAGGAAGATCCAATGGAACGGGCGGTTCCCGATTATAAATAGATGTAGCTGTAGACGGGCAGTTTAATGCAGAAAACGTACGTCAGCAAACGACGCAACATAATCATTAACTTCCCATAAGGAATTATTGTTTTTATAATGTTTCAATATTGTAATGGGCCGTTAACAAAAATTCTGTTTTTTTTTGTTCCATACTAAGTAATTTATTAATAATAATAGATAGTAACTTATATATAAAGATTGACCGAAATCAAATCAGGGGATTAATTTTAATTGTGGGAATATGCCTTCCTCTTTCTCTCTCGAAAAATTTGCGTGATTGGTTTTTGTTTCACTTTTCGATTCGGTCGGGAATAGTCGCGAGTAACTGAGGAAATGCTCAGATGAAACTTTTTTTCTCGATTTTAATTCTTTTAAAATTTTTCTCAGAAGTTTTATTGGGAGGGGTCTGAACTCGACCATTAGAATTCGGCAAGTTTTGGAAAGACATCCAAGAACTTGTTGAATTAATGTTTGTGAGAGCGAATGAGAGTTTCGTTGAGATTCGACAACGGTGGTTTTTGAGGAGAGCACGTAGCTTTCCAGGAAGCCGACAATCCGTGACCGATGATCACGAAAGCGAATGGCTGAATGTGTGAATGTGTGAGTGATTGGAATGGTCGAGTGAGGATTGGGAAATAACAAAAGCTTGGAAGGGCACTCTTTGGAGAACCAACCAAGCGACAGGTAGATTTTTAGAAGTGAGGAAAGTTTTAAGAAAAAAAAAAAAAAAATCGAGAAAAGGTGAAGGAAATAGGATAGATCGAGGAAAGGAAAATAATTCAGATAAGGATCGAGGAGTGAACACAAAAAAAAAAACAAAAGGGATAATTAAGGAAAGGAAGAAGTCGGGATAAAGGAGAGATTGAGGCAGGAGGATCAAAAAAAAAAAAGATAAGTTATTTGATTCGGACATCTTGTCCAACTATATATATATATGTATATCTTTGTTACTTGTCTTTTCTTTTTGTATTGTGTGATTTGGTTTCGGTAATCTTTAAAATTCTCGTTGTTAAACAATTAAATTTCGTTTCGCGATATCAATCCCGAATTAAAAAGGGACGTGTTGATTTCATTTGTTAACGGTCTAGTTTCTTTGTTCCGACTTAGTGGTCATCCGCAAGTCCATCGAAACTTCTTATATATATTCTTTGTTTTAAAAAAAAATTTTGGGTTTTAATCCAGGGTTTACCCACGGTTTCCCAAATAAAATTACATTTAAAACCCCGTTGGGGCATTACAAAAACCTTTGTTTTATTTAGTTACTTATTATAATATAATTTTATTCATCCTTAAATTAGATTTGGAATTTTACTAATTAATTCGAAATAAAAATTCCTGGCGCCCACTTTTTATTACAAGTACCCCACTGTACTTGTAATAAAACATACTTTTGTTTTCGCGTTGATTAGTTTTAGTACCCCACTGTACTTGTAATAAAACATACTTTTGTTTTCGCGTTGATTAGTTTCCCTAATCAACAACAATTTTTTTTGTCCCGAGCAAATTCTTCCACAGAACCCAGCCCAGCTGAGCAGCCGTGGTGGTAGCTTTTCTTAACGAGCTACTGTTGCATTTTTTTTAATTCTCTTTTATTCCACTTTCGTGTTGTCAATTTATCATTCGGGTTCTTGTTCTGTGACGCGCGCGTGCGCTTTCACTTTCGTCGTCGTCGAAAATATTCAATAATACAATCGCGGTGATAAAAATAATAATTTAAATTAAATATAATATCGCGAAGAAAAAGTGCAACAAATTGGAGCCCAACGTGTGGGGCAAACGGTGGAAGAATTTGTGTTTTGTTTACGTATACCTACATATGTACATTGGGAATACCTACCTAAATTGTGTTGTGGTTTGCTAGTGTCGTGTTTGTTTTAATTTTAATTTTTAGAACATTTAATTCCTGCTATTTTTTTTAATAGGTAAATTGTGTGAAGAGTTTGGAAGAGCCAGGGAAGATAATATCTGTTGGGAATAATTAGTTCTGAGAGCAACAAGTGGAGTGGAATAGGAGTTTACCTAATCAAAACAAGGAGTTCGCAAGTATAATTTTTTTGTTATTATTTTATTAGATATTGTTTATTATTGGTTTTGATTTTTTTTATTATTAGTTTAGTTATATTATTTTTTCTTTACCTGTGTTGTGATTTTTTTTTATACATTTAATTATTTTGAGTGCCATTTTGTTTTTTTATTCGCGATAAATTTGAGTGATAGTTTCCTCATTTGAGTTTGAGTGATTTCGTAGTAGTTTTATCTCGCATGATAGATTTTGTTTACGAGTTTTTCTTTTTTGAGTGAATTCACATTTTGTTTAAATTGGAAATTGAGTGTAAGAGCAGTCTGGGTGATTGCCAACTCTGATAAAATTGTGAATTTAGGAATTATTTTTTTTTTCTGTCAATAGTATTGTAGGTTGGTGGAAAATAAATTGTACCTTTTGGGAAGTGTTTTTCTTTTTTAATTTTTCAATAATTTTGTCCGTTGGTGGAAATTTTATTAAGAATATTTTAAGTACCGAACTAATTTTTTTAATCGATTTTTACGTTTTTTTTATTTTTCTAAATAATTTTCTTATTCTCTGATAGGGTTAACGCTTAATTTTTATTTTTATTTGGTGTTGTTTTTCTGTTTTCAAATAAAAAAAAAATGAATATAGGTCGTTTAGCTCAGGACGAACTGGCCTATGAGATGAAGGTCAGGGGTTTGAAGATAGGGACAGTTGAGGAAATGCGAAAGGCATTAAGGTCGTCGAGGTTACTCGTTAAGAGAAACTCGATGGAGACTAGCCTTGTTTACCCTTTTAGTTTTGAGGAAGATAGGGATGCCGTGAAGGCAAAAATAGAAGAGATTAGGGTTCTTTTGAAGGATGCACCGAAAAATCCGAAGTCCTCTGAGTATATTAAAATACTTACTAAGATAGAATGGTGTATAGGTAGATTAGCTAGGACACCTTGTGAAGCGGAAGACGAAGAAGAGGAAATTAGTTCAATTAGGAATGATGTTTTGTTTTTGTTAGGTGATCTTACTGGGGATAGTGAGATCAGTGATAGAGAAGAAGAATCACCGAAAAAGAAGACTCCAGCTAGGATAGAAACCCAATTGAAAGTTGGTAGGACAGAAGTAGTTAGTCCGAAGTTCCCGTCTACTTCAAATAATGTGACTAGGGTTTTACTAAGTCCTGCTTTAGAGACTGTAGCTGCACCATCGCGGGGAGACAGCAGTCCTATAGCAAGAGAGGTAGTTTTAAATATACCGGAGCGTAGGGTTGAGGCCTACCCTGAACGTTTGGTTGTTCAGCAAAGGTGGCCTGAACGTATAGGAAAGTGGGGGGTGAAATTTACTGGTGACTCAGATGGAGCATCAGTAAATTCTTTCTTGGAGAGGGTGGAGGAACTTCGGTTGGCTAACGAAGTTCCGGAAAACCATCTTTTTAGATCCGCTTCTGAACTTTTAAGTGATAGGGCGCTAATGTGGTTTAGGACGGTTAGGGAGGATATAGGGAATTGGCAGGAATTCGTGCAGGAACTCAAGGCTGAATTTCTTCCTGCGAATTACGATGATCTTTTGTTGGAAGAGATAAATCGTCGTTCGCAAGGAAAGGATGAAACCTTCGGGGCGTATCTGGCCACGATGAGGACATTGTTCCGAAGATTATCGGAACCATTGTCAGAGGGAAGGATGCTTTCGATTTTAAGGAAAAACGTTGACCCTTTCTTCCAATTACAGATTGCGAGCGCTAAACCTAAGACAGTTAAGGAACTCGCTGTGTTAGGTAGGGAATTAGATTCGTTGAAAGTGAACGTCGATACTTTCACTCCCCCTTCTAGAGGTAGGAACTTATTAGAACCAGAATGTGGTTATCGGCCGAGTAGTTCGGGACATAACCGAGTTGCGGTGGTCAGTTCGGCTCCGAGTAACCCATTCCGACAGGCGGTTAGGTGTTACAACTGTAACAAGGATGGGCATTTCGCTCATACCTGTTCAGTTGCAAAGCGGTGTTTTGGTTGCGGAACAGTAGGAGTTTATCGTAGGGATTGTAGGCGATGTTCGGGAAATGGGGAACGGGCTCTTGTGACAGCAGGACAAGAGACTCGTCGTCGTTAGTCAGGTCGCCTGCTGGCGATCAGCTGGGGGATGTAGTTCAATTGAGTTTCACCTTAGCGGCAAATGGTAGGGACACTAGGCCATACTTAGGAGTTCAGATTTATGGAATCAAGTTTTTGGGGTTACTTGATTCAGGAGCCTCTCGCACCATTGTGGGTGGTGACGGGTGGAAAATTTTGAAAGAGTTAGGACTTAGCTTAGGGAAGAGTAGTGTTGGGTCAGTAGCTTTAGCAGATGGGGCGGGTGTAGGAGTAGCTGGGTCTATTTCTCTACCGATGGAGGTTGAGAATAGATCCATATTGATAGAGTGTCTGGTTATACCAAACCTTCCACACCAGTTGATCTTAGGTGCCGACTTTTGGGCATTATCGGGTATAATCCCGGATTTGAGATCTGGTAAGTGGAGTTTTTCGAGTCAAGAAATGTTGGCTTCGGTAACAGACACGATAGCGATTAGGGAAAAATCGGATTTGAACGATTTTGAGAATAGGAAGTTAGAGTTAGTGTTAGAAGAACTTTTTAAATCAATGACCGAAGGTTTAGGGTGCACAAATTTAGTTGAGCACAAGATTAGGACGTCAGCAGAACCGATTAAACAACGATATTACCCTGTTTCGCCCGCGATTCAAAAACATATCGATCAAGAACTCCAGGAGATGTTAGAAGCTGGAGTGATCGAGAAGTCGAAGAGTCCTTGGGCATCGCCAATTCTTCTTGTTAAGAAGAAAGATGGTAGTTTTCGGTTCTGTGTTGACTATAGGAAATTGAATGAGGTTACAGATAGGGATGCTTATCCACTTCCGTTTATTTCAGCGATTTTGGACAAGCTTCGTAATGCGAAATACTTGTCCTCCTTAGACATTAAATCTGCTTATTGGCAGATTCCAATGGAAGAAGAATCGCGCAAGTACACAGCCTTTACCGTGCCGGGGCGGGGTCTTTTTCAATTTTGTAGGATGCCATTCGGGCTACATAATTCACCAGCTACATGGCAAAGGTTCATTGACGATGTTCTGGGTCCTGACCTAGAACCATTTGTCTTTGTATACTTGGATGACATTATCATCGTCACCGATTCTTTCGAGAAACACTTAGAAATTCTCAAAGAAGTTTTTAAAAGGTTAGGAGAGGCGGGTTTAAAAGTAGGTAGGGAAAAATGTAATTTTTGTAGGCCTTCTTTGAAATTTCTAGGTTACGTAGTCGATAGGAACGGGCTTCATGTAGACCCGGAAAAAGTGGAAAGCATGATGAGGATTCCTCCACCGAAAAACGTGAAGGAAGTTAGGAGTTTTGTAGGGACTATAACTTGGTATCGACGATTCGTGCCAAATTTTGCAATTTTAGTTAGGCCTCTTACCGATCTCTTAAAGAAAAGTAAGAAATTTGAATGGACCCAAGAATGTGAGGAGAGTTTTAGAAAAGCCAAAGAGTGTTTGGTTACGGCACCGATTTTGACATGTCCGGATTTTTCTCGGCCGTTTGTGGTTCAAACAGACGCGTCAGATTTTGGTATCGGGGCCGTACTTTCGCAGGAATTTGAAGATGGCGAAAAAGCCATATGCTATTTAAGTCGGTCATTGAATAGGAATGAGAAAAATTATTCTACCACTGAAAAGGAATGCTTAGCAGTTCTTTGGGCGATCGAAAAGTTACGACCGTATCTCGAAGGCGTTCGATTTACAGTCGTGACTGATCATCATTCACTGGTCTGGCTTAGCAACCTTAAGGATCCACAGGGTAGATTAGCTCGTTGGGCCATTCGGCTCCAACAATTTGATTTCAAAATCATCCATAGAAAGGGCAAAGAACATGTCGTTCCTGATATGTTGTCGCGAGGAGTTCCAGAAGTAGCTGGTGTCTCTGAAGCGGATTCGGACCCTTGGGTGATTAAAATGAAATCATTAGTAGAAAAGAACCCATTAGGATACCCATCCTGGCGAGTTGAGAATGGGCGGCTCTACAAACACGTTAGGGTGAATCATATTGTCGTTCATAACGAAAGTGAACAATGGAAATTAGTAGTAGGAAAAACAGATAGGTCAAACATTTTGAATGAGTGCCATGATAGTCCATTAGCGGGACACATGGGAGTTAAGAAAACTTTTGCCAGGGTAGCAGAAAAATATTATTGGCCCAAAATGAGGAGTGATATAACTAACTACGTTAGGATTTGTAAGATTTGCCAACAAGTGAAACCGGTGAACGAGAAGCCAGCTGGTCTGATGACAGAAAGAGTAGGGAATTCGAAACCATGGGAGATGGTATGTGTGGACTTGGTGGGTCCATTACCAAAGCCTTCGAGGGGTTTTATTTATATTTTAACAGTGGTAGACTACTTCACGAAGTTTCCACTATTATTCGCGTTACGGTCTGCAACTGCAAAGGCGGTTTGTAGAGAGTTGGAAGAGAACGTTTTTCTTCTCTTCGGGGTTCCAAAGTGGATCGTCTGTGACAACGGTCCCCAGTTCCGTAGCAAAGAACTGAAGGCGCTTAGCGAAGCGTACGGGTCACAACTTAGGTATACAGCGCATTATCACCCACAGGCAAATCCTGCGGAACGCATAAACCAAATAATTAAGACAACGCTCCGAGCGTATGTCTCCGAAAACCAGAGGAGTTGGGATTCGCAGTTGGCAAAAGTGGCCTGCGCGATCCGAACTTCGCAACATGAGGTGTTAGGTGTTTCGCCATATTTCGCGAACTTTGGTAGGAACATGACTACTAGCGGTCATGATGTAGGGCACATAGTTAGTGATAGGGAACAAGATAGAGGGGAAATTGATAGGCAGTTTCAGAAACTGAGACAGGAGATAGCTAGGAAGTTGGAGGCGGCGGGAAAGAAGGCTGCCAAGACTTATAATTTGAGGAGAAGGGACACACAGTATCAACCTGGCGATCTGGTGTGGAGGAGAAATTTTGCCTTGTCCGACGCAGGGAATTATTTTGCAGCAAAATTGGCCACCAAGTTTGTGGGGCCGTTCAAAATTAGTAAGCGTGTGTCACCTTGGACATACTTACTGATTGATGACAAGGGGAAAGATCGAGGGACGTGGCACGTGAAGGATTTAAAACCTTATGTTGATTTTGATGCTTAAGTCCCTTTATCTTTTCGCTATTAGTTTTAATGGTCATTAGACTAAATTTCCTAAATAACTTGTTTTAACCGTGCCATTTTTTTTATCTTTATTTTTTACTTTTATGATGGAAACCCTATGTTGTGTCGTTTACCTTTTGAAAACCTTTCCTAGAGTCAACCTTAAGAAATGGTTTGTCTTCTAGAAAACAAACACATTTCTTGGGAGGTAAGGGTGGGATTTGTTACGGTAAATTTTACCGCAACAATGACTAGCCTTGTAATGCTCGACTTTCCCGTCCCACTTTCGTTGCTGCTGCAAAATATTGGTTAGGTTGAGGACAACCATGGTTCCATCAACCAATGGTGTACTTAACCAATATCTTGCAAATTCAACATAATCACAGGTGTTCGAAAGATTAGGAAGATCCAATGGAACGGGCGGTTCCCGATTATAAATAGATGTAGCTGTAGACGGGCAGTTTAATGCAGAAAACGTACGTCAGCAAACGACGCAACATAATCATTAACTTCCCATAAGGAATTATTGTTTTTATAATGTTTCAATATTGTAATGGGCCGTTAACAAAAATTCTGTTTTTTTTTTGTTCCATACTAAGTAATTTATTAATAATAATAGATAGTAACTTATATATAAAGATTGACCGAAATCAAATCAGGGGATTAATTTTAATTGTGGGAATATGCCTTCCTCTTTCTCTCTCGAAAAATTTGCGTGATTGGTTTTTGTTTCACTTTTCGATTCGGTCGGGAATAGTCGCGAGTAACTGAGGAAATGCTCAGATGAAACTTTTTTCTCGATTTTAATTCTTTTAAAATTTTTCTCAGAAGTTTTATTGGGAGGGGTCTGAACTCGACCATTAGAATTCGGCAAGTTTTGGAAAGACATCCAAGAACTTGTTGAATTAATGTTTGTGAGAGCGAATGAGAGTTTCGTTGAGATTCGACAACGGTGGTTTTTGAGGAGAGCACGTAGCTTTCCAGGAAGCCGACAATCCGTGACCGATGATCACGAAAGCGAATGGCTGAATGTGTGAATGTGTGAGTGATTGGAATGGTCGAGGGAGGATTGGGAAATAACAAAAGCTTGGAAGGGCACTCTTTGGAGAACCAACCAAGCGACAGGTAGATTTTTAGAAGTGAGGAAAGTTTTAAGAAAAAAAAAAAAAAAATCGAGAAAAGGTGAAGGAAATAGGATAGATCGAGGAAAGGAAAATAATTCAGATAAGGATCGAGGAGTGAACACAAAAAAAAAAAACAAAAGGGATAATTAAGGAAAGGAAGAAGTCGGGATAAAGGAGAGATTGAGGCAGGAGGATCAAAAAAAAAAAAGATAAGTTATTTGATTCGGACATCTTGTCCAACTATATATATATATGTATATCTTTGTTACTTGTCTTTTCTTTTTGTATTGTGTGATTTGGTTTCGGTAATCTTTAAAATTCTCGTTGTTAAACAATTAAATTTCGTTTCGCGATATCAATCCCGAATTAAAAAGGGACGTGTTGATTTCATTTGTTAACGGTCTAGTTTCTTTGTTCCGACTTAGTGGTCATCCGCAAGTCCATCGAAACTTCTTATATATATTCTTTGTTTTAAAAAAAAATTTTGGGTTTTAATCCAGGGTTTACCCACGGTTTCCCAAATAAAATTACATTTAAAACCCCGTTGGGGCATTACAAAAACCTTTGTTTTATTTAGTTACTTATTATAATATAATTTTATTCATCCTTAAATTAGATTTGGAATTTTACTAATTAATTCGAAATAAAAATTCCTGGCGCCCACTTTTTATTACAAGTACCCCACTGTACTTGTAATAAAACATACTTTTGTTTTCGCGTTGATTAGTTTCCCTAATCAACAACAATTTTTTTTGTCCCGAGCAAATTCTTCCACAGAACCCAGCCCAGCTGAGCAGCCGTGGTGGTAGCTTTTCTTAACGAGCTACTGTTGCATTTTTTTTAATTCTCTTTTATTCCACTTTCGTGTTGTCAATTTATCATTCGGGTTCTTGTTCTGTGACGCGCGCGTGCGCTTTCACTTTCGTCGTCGTCGAAAATATTCAATAATACAATCGCGGTGATAAAAATAATAATTTAAATTAAATATAATATCGCGAAGAAAAAGTGCAACATGGTGATTTTCGAAGTTCTGTATTTCAAGAAATTGGTAATCTTCATGTTCTAGAACTAAAAGTTTTATATAGGTACAAGTAATTGTTTCTGCAAAAAGGGTGCATCAAGTGTCTAAGAAATTAGTTAATTGCAATTGTGGCAACGGTGTGGAACAATATTGTCATGAAGTCAATATAAGGTCTTGTTCTCAAGAAATGTTATAGAAATGTCAAAATTGTCAACTCGCTATGATCAGACATAGTAGAATATCCTGCTTACTAACCAACAAAGAAGTCAGACAAATAATGTGAAATAAATTAGTCGTATTATTAGAACGAGCAAAAAAAGGAAACGAAACTTGACGAAAAGCAGCTATTCGAAATTATAGGCAATACATTTATTGTGACTTCTTTCCCATTAGCTTGTTTTCGTAAGACCACTTCAGGGCCTCTCCGACGAAGTATACAGTTCTACCTCAAGGGATTAACTATAATATGTTCTAAATTAAACATGTTTAAATTATGTATACATATGCATATAGTCGTATATAAAAAATATAAATAAGATACACACGAGCAAGTATAAACTCAACCGAGACGAGGGGGAACTGTAGTTGTATACGTTGCATCATAAAGTGCAGTTATTGGCCTCTTTCAGGCAGAATAGCACATAGCATCTTGAGGAACATGAAAGAATGATGCTCCAGCATCAGGAACGTAGTTTTATAATCATCCGAATATGGAGGCAAGTTCCTCACATTCCTAATGCAACGCATTTAGACATATCCGAGTGTTTTATGCATGCACAAGGCACAAGACCCGAGCAAAAACCCATCAACAGAACAGAACTCAGAAGCCAGAATCTTGAATTCAGCATCCAGGACCAGGACCAGGACCAAAACGAATGTAAGTGCAGGCAGATACGATACGAAATCAGCATAACGGAATAGAAGCGCTTTAAAATGTTGGTTTTGCATACATGTGAAGCCACTTACTCAAAGTGATCCCTACGAGAATATTTTCCCAAGAAACTTATAACAAAAACGTATTCGAAACCTAATGGAGGGACACAAAAGATATCTTGAATTCTTTCTCTTCTTTTCCTAGAAGTCGTCTCTGACGTTGTCGTTCGGATGATAGTTCCCCTTTCTCGTTCTCGTCTTCATCTGCATCTTCATGGTGGGATATTATTGAGAATATGTATGGGTATGTATTGTCCTTGTCCTCATCCTCGTCCCAATCCTCCTGCCTTCCATTTTGATTCGAATGTGAATATTTCCATTATTCATGTGTGTACATTTGAAATAGTTTGTGATGATGTTTCTACAATGCCAAATACGGTATGGTATGGCGGTATGTCATGGTAGAAGTGCTTGAAAAACTGGGTGGCAAAAATTAGAAACTTCTTGAGATTCTTATACAACTTTAGGTTAACATCGAGATTAGAATGCTGTAAATTGATGAGATTTCCTTAAAGGACGAACATAAGCAGAACATACGAACACGAAAAGAGTAATGATGAAGACACTGGCGTTGCTGTCCTTCTTAAAGGGGTGAAGGAAGTGAGAATTGTTCTTGTTAATGCATCAGTAGACCAGAACAAGGAAGAAAATTTCTTTGAGAATATTTATGGTTTCTTAATTATTTTAGATTTGTATTGCAAGTGTTTGGTTTTCTGTGAAATAAATTTATAGTTTTTGCAACTTTGTCATTGTACCAAAATGAAATGAAAAGTACCTTCCTGCTGCCACTTCATTTAAGTGAAATCGTTTTTCATATAGTATAGATACAGATGCATTTTAATTGAGTTCGTTTACGTTCTCAGCTGTGTCCTGATTAAAATATGTCTTTTTTGTTGTTTTAATTAAAGCAAATTTCTATGAATATTCATTGAAGTTAATTGTAAAATATGGAGAAGATTTTTATTTTTTCCATTTTGTTTTAACTTTAATGTCATTCTCTGCCTGCTTCAAATTCACACGTTTAAATGTCTGAGAAATAAAGAGACAGTCGGACAAGCCTTAAGTGTCAAAGTGTGATAGTATAGCCTTTTATTTTTATGTGCCATTCAAAAATATTGTGGATATTTTGATCTAGTGATTCTGAAAGTGAGAATAAAAAAACCGTTTGTGAAGTAGTTTTAACGAGTCTTAAATATTTCAGACGATGAAAAGTAGACAGGCGTTTAAGAGACAAATCTAATCCATTGTCTTTGCCTAATTATAATTATATATTGTATGTCAGATAATGCAACAATTTCGATTATATTTAGTATAAAATTTGTGTATGCATTTAAAGCATTATTGTCTTTTTAGATATGTGATCATGAGTATAGGATTTTGGCTGTGGATTCTCGTCATGGTGGAGCGCTCACGGCTCTTTTTTTGGAAACAATCCTACCAAAACAGAAAAATTTTGGCTTCTAGGAAATATTTTATTTATGATCAGTAGGTTTTTTTCTTATGTAAGAAAAATTTAGAAAATTTGTATATGCATATATATATGTAATCAATTTTACAGGAGATTCTGGATACCCTTTAGAGCCATGGTGCATGACTCCATATAGGTCACCACAAGATGGATCGAGGCAGGCAATGTTTAATAGCATTCACTCCAAAGCCCCCAGCACTGTCGAAAGGGCAATGGGAATTTTGAAGGGACGGTGGCGAATTCTCAATTACAACAAGAGAGAAAGATACATCGCTGAAAAGCATGCTAGCTTTGAAAATATAAGCTGTGACCTCCACAATACATGTATTGAAACTTATACCGAGCAACAAAATATCCCAGATAACGTTTTTAAATCTCCCGAGTTTTAATTTTCAAATCACTTGCTTGCAATTCTTGACAACCTTTATGTTTTTCATCTTTAATTTGAAGAAGAGTCTCTTGAACTTGTACCTTTCTTTCTTCGATTTCCAAAAGTCTATCTAATTTATTTGAGATGGACTCATTAAAATTACTTTCTACTTAAATTTTTTCGCTTAGCAATAATTCTTTAGTATTAGTTACATAGTTGGTAATTTTTGTTATATTTTGCCGGAAAACATTCTGCGTCAGATAGGTCTTCATTAAAATGTATGTTAAAACTGATGATGTGGATGGATGGATGGACTGAAATGCCTTCAACTGCCACGTCAATTCCGGCTGCTGCCAAAATTTTATCATCAGCCACTGTCAACACTTCTTCTTCGAAACGGCCTCCACCAGTCTTCATTTTTGAAAATTTGTTGAAAGACAACTTTGATTTGAAATTTTTGATCAGCATACATAAATAAGTCTGGATTACACAGAAAAAGCTTATTTAAGAGCAAAAATTAAGGTATATATGTAAATAAATATAAACATACTTTTCTCCAGCCTTTGACATCCTTGATTGGAGGTAAATTTTCTGTTAGCTGTTGCCAAAGTCTTATTAGGCGTTTTTCTTTTTAAGCTCAGAGCGGAGAACTGAGCTGTCAAAAAAAGATCTGTGTTTCTTTTTTAGCTCAGACACATCAGAGCGCTCAGTTTGTGTTTCTTTTTTCAATCGGAGCTAGCTCGGAGCGCGCTCTACGAGCTCTAAATAAAATGACCGAGCGAATGGAGCAAAAAGCTGAGCGCGACTATGTCACTTTTTTTTTCGCTTGGTATGAGGGAGATAGATTGCAAAAAAAAAAATCAAACAGAAAATGAAAAAGCAAACAAAACAAAAATGGATTCCGATGCTGCCGGTTGCTCGTCCTCTGCGTCTGCAGGTAATAAATAATTAAATATTTATTTATTGATATATTTAAAACAATATTGTTATTTTTTTGTAGGTATTAAATGGAATCGTCCAATGACGCTTTATTTGATTAGTGAACTAAAAATAAACCTTTTGAGGCTGCAGACCGGAGTAAAAAAAATACTTACTTACTTACTTAGGTCCTCAGGCCTACGAAGTCCGTTGGTGTTCCCTAGCGGGACATAGGGCCTCAACTACTCCTACGCGCCATCGTGTGCGGTTTCCAGCGATGTATTTAAGCTCCCTCCAGCTCTTTCCCAGTCTCGCAGATTCCTCCTCAACTGTTCTTCTCCACGTGCTTCTCGGTCTACCTACTCTTCTTCCTTCTTGTGTGAGTGCGTTCCACTGCATTGCTTGGCCTGCAATGCAGTCATTACCTTTTCGAAGCGTGTGTCCAATCCACTGCCACTTGCGCCTTCGTATAATGGTATCTATGGGTTCCTGACCTGTTCGTCTATGTAAGTCATAGTTGGAGATACGATTAGGCCAGAAAACCCGTAAGATGTTTCGAAGACACCTATTAACGAAGGTTTGCAGTTTCCTGGTTATTGTGGTTGTTATTTTCCAGGTGCTGCAGCCATATAGCAGAACTGATTCGACGTTAGAGTTGAACAGTCGTAGCTTTGTGTTCAAGCTGAGAGATTTGTTCCTCCAAACATTGGACAACATCCCGAACGCAGCCTTTGCTTTTCCGATGCGGCTGGCGATGTCTAATTCGGTTCCTCCTTCAGGAGAGACGATACTTCCAAGGTATTGGAAGCTCTCTACTTTCTCTACTGCTTGTTGACCAATGTTCATCAGAGCGGATGATTGCGAGCTCCCGAGGCTGAACATCTTTGTTTTTCCCGTATTGATTTTCAGCCCCACGATTGCTGCTTCTCTCTCCACCCTTGTTGCCATTTGATGGAGATCCATGATCTTATGGGAAAGCAAGCAAACATCGTCAGCGTAGTCGAGATGTTTAAGGTAAGTTGTCAGAGTCCATCTTATTCCTCCGCTTCCTGTCAAAGCCATCCGCAGTACATCACTTATCACCAATAAAAACAGGATTGGTGACAGTATGCAGCCCTGTCTGACCCCACTTTGGACTTCAAATTCTTCGGACAACCTACCTCCGTGTAAGACGTGACATTTGGACCCATCATAAGTCGCTTTAATAATAGCAATGAGTTTCTCCGGTATACCCCTCCTCCGTAAAGCAAGCCAGATAAACTCCCTGTTGACGCTGTCGAAAGCCTTCTCGAAATCAATGAACAGCAGGTGAAGTGGTGATCGATATTCGACGCACTGTGTTAATGCAAGGTGTTAATGTGATCAATACAGGAGGACCCAGTGCGGAAGCCTGCTTGTTCAGCGTCGAGCGATGCTTCGAGGTGTTCTTTAATGCGATCTAAAACAATCTTTGCTACTATCTTGGCGACTGCAGGCAAAACGCAGATACCCCTCCAGTTTTCACACTTCATCAAGTCTCCTTTTTTTGGGAGCTTAACAATCATTCCCTTTTTCCACTCTTCGGGAAAGCATTCGGAGACCCACGCTTTCTCTATGAGCGGTTGCAGCAGATCGCTTGATGTTGTTGGTGCTGCTTGCAGCAATTCTGCGGGAATGCCGTCAAGTCCTACCGCTTTGTTGGTCTTAAGTGCTTTGATGGCGGTACATACTTCTTCCTTACTGGGGGGTGCGATGCGCAATCGGGAATTGTTTGCATCGGACAATGCTTTCATTGAATTTGCAAGGAACATCAACAGGGAATTTGGAATTAATATATCGCACGAGCAAATCGATTCTAAGCAAAAAGGTCTGAAAAGAACATAAAAGCTGTACAAAGAAGAATCGAAAAAGACTGGTATGTTCCGCAGGACATGGGAATACTTCGCAGAAATGGACGATTTGCTCGGTCGTGCTCCGGAAGTAAATGCCCCAGCTGTGCTGTCCTCCGAGGATGTTGAGGTGACTGAAATTGAGGCCGATCCTGTCATAGAATTACATGACGAAGTCGACGTCAGCTTTAGAAGCACAACACGAAAGCGACGTCGACAAAGGGAGCCATCGTCGGAGAGGCGCCACAGAGAGCGGATGGCTAGGGCTGACAAGTTCTTGGAACTGTTCGAAAAAATGGTGGATAAAATGTAAATAATATAAATTATGTAAATTGTGTAAATAGTGTAAATAGTGTATAAATATTCCAAATAATGTATATAGTTTGAATAGTTTATTATTTTTTTTATGAATTACATTTTTTGTTTGACTGAAGTTTATCTTTGTTTTGTTTTTATTAGATATAAGTTGTTTACATAAAATAAAATTTATATTTTATACTATAATTTGGATTTTTTTATTGATGTGGAATCATTTTCAAAATATTGCATTCATTAAGCTGTCTCTTTTTGTGTGAGCTGATTGCATGTCGATTGAGTCGGCATCACTATTTTCGTCAACAATTGGGTCTTGGTCAAGTACAATAAAGTCTTCATCACTGTCATTGTACGCTATGCATATATTGTGAAGTATACATGAGGCCATAATATATTTCACTATGGATGTTGGCTTTAGAGAGTTTATATTAAATAGCCTCCTAAACCTCCCCTTGAGTAAACCAAATGCACGCTCAATAGAAACACGACATTTGGAATGAATTCTATTAAAAACCTTTTGTTCATCTCTTAGGCGGCCGTTGTCCTTGTAAGGCGTTATCAGCCAGTGTTTAAGTGGGTAAGCGGAATCTCCCAGCAAGTGTTGTTCTTCGCTTATGTGAAAATCACCTTTAATATAAATTTTATTAAATAGGGATTTGAGACTAAATACATAAACTAAAGATTACCTGAATTTATTTTGTCTATTATTCCCGATCTTCTTAACAACAGGGCATCATGTATTGAGCCTGCTTCTCCAGTGTAGCAGTAAAGAAATTCTAATTTGTGGTTACACACTCCTTGCAGAAGGACTGAATGAAATCCTTTTCTGTTTATATAGGAGTTATGGGCCACAATTGGTGCTCGAATGGGTATATGGGAACCATCAATAGATCCGATTATTCCTGAATTTATTTAATAGATATTAATTATAAAAAATATATAAAAACATACTTTGAACTATTACCTGGTAAGCGAGTTTTTCGCAGATAATAAGCAGAAGTAGTTGTTGCTTCTTCTGCGTTGGGCCATCTTATAAACCTTTTTGTTCTATTTAGTTTAATAAGACTGTCGCAGTTCTCAGTAATTATTCGGAAAACATTTGCAATGCAAACGCCGAATCTATCCGATCAGCAATTGATCTAAACGAATACAAATTAATTGACATCATAACAAAATATAATTTGACTTACCTCATGCACTCTGGATTTCCTAAGTACCACAAAGTTATCATTAGTTTTTTTTCCGTTGTTGTAGATTCCCTACCAGGCCCAGAATGATGTTCCTCGATGGCGTGAATTTCACGACACAACATATCAAACACATCAGGATTTATTCGAAAGTGTTGCTTGAATGTTCTGTCGGAAAATCTCGGAACAACTTCTTCCGCATAGTTTTTATTTTTAACTATGCGTCTTGAACGATTTTGATCAAGATCTTCCTCTTCATCATAATTAAAAAATAAATTAAATGCTTCTCGCAACACAACTGCTCTATCCATTTTTAGTTTTTCGAATGAAATGAAAACAAATTTCCTCCTTTCACAACATGTCAAATTGTTTGACAGTTCAGTGCTCTAGTGTGTTTCTTAAACAAATCGGAGAGCTCCGTTCAAACTCTGCTCAGAGCGCACTCGACGTGCTCAGGCTCTGCTCCGTGCTCCGTTCAGAGCTAAAAAAGAAAAACGCCTATTGATGTTTTCTTTCGCTGTTGACAATTAGGCAATATATTTTTGGCCAGATGGGGTGCCTAGACATACGTATATCTTGCAATAACATTTTTTGTTCCTGATTAATTTTTTTTGAAAAAATTTGTTTAAAATACAATAATAAATACTATTTTGATACACAACTTGCTTCAAAAACATACCATCAGTTAACTTTTAGTCTGTTGAATGAAATCCCGTTCGATAACTGATCACAGAATTCCAATTAAAAGTACCTACTAGATTGCTCGTTAATGTGAGCGGTAAGGTAGGAATTTTCTAGCACTTGTGAAATGCATTTCAAATGAAACCATAATCTTGAGGACTTCTGAATTCTTGAGTTATAGAACTTTTTTCAAACACGAACCAAAAAAATCTAGAATTCAAATTTTATAAAATGTGGCAATTTTATAAAATCTATATACAAACTACATACATAGTTCCCTTTTTAATAACTGAACGAAAAATTATTATTTGTGTATTTTTAATTCCTTGTGTAAAATGATAGCAACCCTAATAAAATTTTTGTCAATTTTGATCACAAATTTGATTGGAATTCAGAAACATTCAATACTCAATTTTGACATGTTTGCACTTGAATAGTCCAATGCTATGGCAGCTGTCATCTTTTTTTTTTCCTCTTGCGAGGAATTGACAAATCCTCCAAGAGTAATAATTCTTGTCATGAAAATTACTTTCTCAAAAATTTAGCCGTTCGGATTCGGCATAAAAACTGTAGGTTCCCTACATCTCTGACAGTACTCATACACAGAGAGTTGTCACTAGTCCAGAGTTGTAAATCAAGTACCTGGTACTTGGTACTTGAAAATCACAAGTACAAGTACTTTTTCAAGTACTTTTTTTAAGTACCTTTACTGGGTACTTGAATACTTGCAAGTACATTTTCAAGTACCTTTCAAGTATAAGTCTATTGGAAACATTTTTAAGAAATTAGATAATTTTGGGACCATATGGAAAGTTATCTTAGTTAGTTTTTTTTTTAATTACATAATTTAGAGATTTGAAATAATTAAACTTACTTTAATTGAATTGTGAATATGTAATTTTCCTTTTTTTCTGAAATAATCGTTTATATGTATTTAAATAGAACAGACAGGAAAAAGAGTTTTGGTACCAAATGAAAGGTTTTTTGTTTTGTAACTTTTTTTAAAATGTATCATATATGTACATACTACATAGGTATATAAAAATCGAAAACATTTTTTTTCTCATATGTCAAAATATGATTATGTTCTTATTGGTTCCATGAAAGAATAACAGTAATTTGTAAAATGTTTAGTATCTGCAAAATAACTTACCCTGATCTTCACTCCCAAAATCATAATAATTATTTTGTTCTAACTGAACTTCATCTTTTATTATGTAATCTACGCCGCCGCCGATGTTGCGAGCAAATTCTTCTGCATAGTTGCAAACTAACTTGCCTATGCTCTCAATGGTATTTTCAACAAATTTATGTGGAATATGACTTAGTCCTTTTAGCCATTTTAACTTCATAGATGGGCACAATATAGTCGCAATTATGGCATTTTCGGACTCCGGCTCTAAATAAAAGTAAGTTTTAAATCTGTGCATTAAACTTTCTTCTAAATCCCCAATAGCGCCTTGTAATAAAGTCATTTTATTTCTATTTGCCTTTAGTTTTTCAAATTTTGTTCGTATTGTTATTAATGTTGGGGTCAGGTCTCCAAAAAATATTTCTTTTTCTCCTTGCAGGTGGTCGATTGCTTCTACCAGTGGTTTCATAGTTTCACAATATTCTTCTAAGTATTTGATGTCGTTTTCAAAAAACCGATCTACATAAAATTTTAAACACAATTCATTTAAATTTGCCTTGTATGTTAACAGTTTAGATACAGCGTCATGCATAGAGTTCCAGCGGGTTACTACAGACTACAGGTACAATAAGTAATTTGTTCTGCAGATTTTGGATATTTGCTTTTCATCCATAAGGTATTGCAAATTTTGAAAGCCTGACAAATTTGAAAAAAAGATATAGCATTTGGAAAAACACATTTTTAGTACAGTGAGTCCATTATTTCTCTCGCACATTATAAAAGTCTTGCAACTAAGATGTAATTTTATAGTCCGCATTTTATGTGCTCAATTAAATTTAATTCAAACCATTTAACCCATAAATTTGAATTAAATACATAAATCACACTCTAACCTATAAAATGACAACGACAAAATAGGAAAGTTTTGTAAGAAATATTTATAATGTATAAGTTCAATAGATGGTTTTTGTTTGGTAAAACTGTTCTTTAAAAAAAAAACGTTTTGATAAAAAGTTATAATTGCAAAAATAATTTGGAGAAATAATGGACACTCTAATGTACTCTGCGATGGTAAAATTACCTTAAGGTGTCTATTGTACAAACTTGTGTCAGCCTTCAAATATTTTAAAAAGTCTGTAGAGGTAATTAAATTAAGTGTATGGCATGCACACCGCACTTGTTTTGGCAAATCGTAATAGAAGTTCTCTTCACCGAACTCTGGCAAATCATCATCGTTGCAAGTTGCAAGTAGAATTAGATATACCAAATTCTTTAAATGCCTTAACGAAATTGGAGCCATTATCAGTTATTGAGGCTACAACATTCAAATGGTTAAGAGTTAAGACCAAACTCAGTATTGATTTCGGATATTAAGTCCGCTATACTTCTGAGACCAACCGCAACGAGTGATCGATAAAACTGAAAATTCTATTCTCAGCAGAGGTGAAACATAACAATTCCCATTCCCTACATGTTCCATAAACCGCAATTATCGCAAAAAAAAAAAAACGATCTGTGCATTGTGCTTATACCTAACATTTAACGTTACCTACATATATGTGATATAAATAATATTTATTTATGTAAAGGTACAGAGTGATTTGCATAAGATTCACTTAAAAGCTATAACTAATAGTAGGTTGCGTGAAGACAAGAATTTTTTTTTCAAAAACTGGAGTTTACAAATTAATTTTTCAAAAACTATTTACTTGATTTAAAATTAAAACTGAAGAACAGATTTCAAGTTTTCCAAAAATTATATCGTGGCATTGTTAGCCTTATCGTCGTTTTTGATTATAATTTTTTTTCCAATATTTTAATAAATTCCCCTCCCACCTAAATAGATTTTTTTTTAAATCCAACTTAAAATAGCTTTCAAGTGCATCAATTGCAAATCACCCTATAATATTACAAAAATATACAAACATACATATATAACCCGGTTTGTGAATTTTATTTGTTGTTGTACACATGTATGTTCTTCCCTTTTTTTGTGGGCACTTTTATTATTTCTGTTACTGCTCCAAACAATGATAAATGAGCAGTTCTTACGCAGATAATGTGTATTAAGTGTATTAAATTGGATTTCACTTTTAAATTACACTTGCAAAAAAGATGGCAGTAGTAAGTAGTTACTCTTTCATCTTCTTCAAAAAATTATGGTTAATCCTTCAATGAAGGATAGTGTGCCTTGTAACTCATTTCATCAATGTACCCTCGCTTGTCTCCGAAAAATTGTTAGTGTGCAGATGTCCTAAGTTTCTTTTAACCAAATAAACCACTGCCCTTCTGATGATTTCATCCAGAAATAAAAGTTGACAATGCTTAATCCATAAATCAATATTTTTGAACCAAAGTAAACATAACTCACATATAACAGGAATGGATCTACGTTTGGATGTGAATGAAAGAACCTCATTTTCTTAAGTAAAAAACTCTTCCTCTTTATAATTCCCCAAACCACGAGGTTTCTTTTTCAAGTTTTGTATTCGCTTCACAACAATTGGACAAAAACCGCTTCAAAACAGACCAAGGAAAAAGTTGGTTTTTGGCTAAGTACAATGAACACCACAAAGGAGACTATGCGGTTCCTTTCCGATTCTGTAGTTGGTTGTGTCCTACTCGTACTCGTTCTCGTTCTAGGTAAGGTATACTCATGTTGTTTCTGTTGATGGTGGTCCGTGGCTCGTAGTCCTTAACCCGTGGCCCAAAAGTCTCAGTCCTGATGATGGTCACATTCAATTTTCTCAATCTAGACTTCTAGAGTTGTTGTACAGAATCTATAAACTATTGGCCTTCGGGAATACCTTTGGAAGGCGAAAAACCACAGAGAAATTGAAAGGATCAACTTTTCCGTTTTGAGTTCTATATGAATGTGTTTGGAGAATCGAGAATAGAAAACATAGAAAGAGCACCTCTCACATTTCAGGGCAGGTTTACGAGTAGCTAGTTGTACGGACAGGGAATTTCAATTTAAAAGTTTTTAATTTTTTGGCAAAAAGTATATCCTGTCAAAAGAATTTCAGTGGCTAGGACTAGTTAAATCATAATGACATAAATTCCTGTGAACTGTTTCTCATTCAATCGGGTGAACCATAAACTTTCAAGTTAGATATATCCTTCTACGAGTATGTATGTATTGTATATGGGATGTGTGCCTGTGCATGTGCATGTTGAAGAAAAGGAAGAAGTTAGCTATATCCATTACCTTTCTATATTATATTAATCTGAAGTTTGAAATACCCAGGTATGCTTATAAAAAATTTGTTAAAAATTTTGTTTATTTCTTGCAAAGTGCTGCTGTTTGAGATTTTTGTTTTTTGGTTGGAAAAGTATGTTTGACACAAGACAGAAGTGTTTTTGAACTGATATGATTGAAAAATATTTTCATTAACTCAATCTCAACTTTCCAAGTTTTTTTACTGCCATAGGTTTAAATGAAATGTTTTGTTGAAGTTTATCTTCAAACAATTAAAATCTTTCGCACTATATTTAGGGTCTATTTTTGGAATTTGACAGTTTGTTTGTCAATGAAAACTTTTTGGAAAAAAGGGCTATTTTCACACCGTAATTCATTTTGGTTCGTGTCGTAAAAAAGCTTATTTATTGGGTTCACATAATTAATATTTTTAATATTTATGTTGTCTATGTAACCTTTTTTTACAAAGTGACTTAAAAGACTTCATTGTGCATACTCAAAATAGTTTTGCGTATTGGACAAGAATAAAATAATTTACAACTTCTAATCTCCAATAGTTTTAAGTGTGGCAATACTCTTAGCCCTAATTTGTATATAATCATAAACATCTTGACATAAGTCATGCATATAAGTCATGATTGCAGCGTCTTCGGAATCGTCCTTCCTGACATACGGAGCCAACAATTCTCCTTAAGGCGCTCCTCGCAAAAGCCTCTAAGAAGTCGGAGTGCATTTTACTAAGCAAGTAAGCAGTAAGCCATCAGATCTCAGACCCATTTCTGTAAGTATCAGATCCGTTGTTGATTTGCCTGGGACGGGACGAAAAGTGACTAATACACTTCATTACCTATAAATAAATTTGGGATTTCAGCTTGTAAATAAGTACTAACTGATGAGTTCACTCCCATCATCAGTGCAGCTTCATGGACACCACGACCTATTACACAATTGTCGTTTTAAAAACAATATTGTTTTCATTAAAACTAGTTACTAAAATATCATACCTATCGTTTAGGCCATAAATATTTTGTACAACTAATGTCTGTAGACAGACTGATCACAACATTAATAGCAAACAGCAAACTTGTTTGTTCTCATTAATGAGCAAAGGTTTTCAAAATTTTCTGCAACTAAAAACTAAAATTGTTATACAATTTTTTTAAATTTAACACTTAAGCACTATACACTATAATTTTCACAAACACTGGCAGTCTTATTTACTAGATTTCACTAATACTCGCTTCAACCTCGAAATAGTTAAAACAACATACATACATACATAGTTGAATCACTTACACCGTCTTTACGCCAAGTCAAACGATTCCTTCCTTGAAATTTTTGAAAAATATCTCGAGAAAGGGGAATGATAATCAATTCAACTGTATTTTTTTTCAACATAATGCATTTTTCAATACCTTAAAAATGATCAAATATTGACAAATATTAACATTTTTTGTAAAAAAAACTATCTATTCGATTTATTTTCGATTTTTCTAATTAATAAAAATTTTAGTAAAAAGACTTTATCACACTTAAGAAATTTTATTATTTTTGAAACATAAAATTAAGTCAAAATCAATGTCATATTTAGCCCTCGGATATTCAAGTTGAAAACCAATATTTGACACTTTTTGGTAAATTTTTGTTGTAGGTTTTTTATTTTTTTCAAAAATTTTACCAAATGTCAAAAACGTTATTTTACACCGTAATAAAATATTTCGAGGTTTATGT
Organism: Scaeva pyrastri; assembly: GCA_905146935.1. NCBI lineage: Eukaryota > Metazoa > Arthropoda > Insecta > Diptera > Syrphidae > Scaeva > Scaeva pyrastri. The sequence continues at coordinate 81,197,826 of LR989927.1, forward strand.
ATGTATATCATTTATCGGTTATTGTATTTGAGCAATACATTGTTTTTAAGTTTTTTTATTTAGTATTTCAGAAGTTATAACCTGTCGAAAATATTTAGTTGGAGTCGATATCTCTACCCGTTATTGAGATATCGCAGAAGAAAAATATTTCTCGAACGTACTAACGTAGGAAAACGTACGTACACTCACACACACACCACACATCTCTCCTCTCTAAAAATGACAGATATATAGGTATTCTAAGGCCTTAAAACGTCCAGATATGTCATAAATTTCAGTTTGACAAATCGGACCGATAACAATAACCTCCTATGCTATGGGAAGTTAAAAAACTAGTTTTAATTATACATATATATAAAACCGCATCGGTTCAGAGATAAGACAAGTTTACTTTGTTAAGATATGTCTGGTAAGGTGAATAGCAAGGAAAAGAGAAAAATTGTTAGAAACTTTCTAGTAATTTAAAAAATCTGAATATAATTGGAATTTTAAATAAGTTTTCCATAACTTAATTCTTTATTTACGAAAAGTTCGTAACTCCTTGATATACCACGGGGGTGAAGATTTTGGGGCACGTAAGGAAAACGCATTCAAAGATTGTAGTACCTATAGAAGAATTTTAGTGCAATGTCAATAAATTGGGGTGTTAAAGGATAAAAAAGGTTGAAATCAATATCATTTAAAAGGATCTCGAGTTGCTTTAAGTTGGCTTTACCTATGTATATTGAAATGAAATGAGACTTCTGGATCATACTATGAGTAGGTAGAGAACGCAACGTAAACATGTACGTATTTACTGTTAATACATGTTTTATTTTTCAAAAGCGTTTTTTTCGTTTTTGGTAATGTTATCAGAATCATAATATTTCTCTATCAGATATTTTTTTCCAAGAAAGATCTGCATCTATTTTTTAGGTTTTCACTAGCAGACCCGCCCACGCGTTGCTATGGCTAAGATTTTTGTTAAATTGTATTGTAGTAAACTATTTAAGGGGAACAGTACCCTGTTTAAAAATATTTATTGAAAAAAATTGGCAGGCGTGCGTCGCTCAATGCAAATTGTGTACCAGCACCAAAAATTGAAAAAGTACGAACAATTGAATTTCACTGTATTTACTTAGATACTATTTAGGTCCTTAGAACTACGAAGTCGTTGGTGTTCCCTAGCGGTACATAGGGCCTCAACTACTCATACTCTCCATCGTGTGCCGTTTCCAGCGATGTATTTCAGCTACCTCTATAGATCTTTCCCAATCTCGCAGATTCCTCCTCAACTGTTCTCCTCCATGTGCTTCTTGGTCTACCATCAACTCTTCTTCCTTCTTGTGTGAGTGGGTATTTCAAAATAAATTTAACTTTTACTTTAGCTGTGCTATTATATTGTAGCTTACATGAAACGTACCATAGCGCCATCTATTGAATACTTACTCAATCCATTACATATCGCCATCTTTTAAAATCATTTGGAGCTAACAGATAATTGTGACTGTCAAATAATAAATTGAGATTTAAGCTACTCTGTAAAGAAATTCGCTTAAGGCGCCATCTGTTCTAGACTTATGGAAACTACGATCAATAACAACAATCAACGTTGTTGATCAGTTTATTTTAAATAATAACTATCCTACCATCTAAGTTGGACCAAATTACATATATATGCCAACTTTCATGATCCAAGCCCAAGGTATTTGAAGGATAGCACAACTTCAAATTCATGCTCCGCTACTTTGATTGTTTGACGACATGTTCTTCCCCAGATATTGTGCCGCTTGCTCGATCTGGATGGAGGAATCATGTACAGCTTGTTCGGTTTTCTAATATCTATAGCTAGAGCTGATTACAGTGACATTAACTTAAACGCCCATTTTCATAAAACGCTTTAACAACTTCTAACAACTGATTGGATTAACTTTCAAAATGAATGTCATCAGCTTTTGAATATTTCTCAAGGTCATTTATTTTTATACAACTTAATGTTTTTTGAAAAGATAAGATTTAAATTTCTGATTCAAGACAGGATTTAGTATTTTTCTCAATTTCACCCTAAAAATAAAAGCACAAATTCAATTTTAAATGGAAACTTCATTTGCAGAGATTAACCAAAAACCGGCTCAGATTTCCTAAAACTACATACAATAGACTGCCAAGTCAAAATATGAACGGTAGAAATCTCTCTCTCTCTCTTTCGGTTTAACTGATATATTGAAGATGTCGACAAGACAATATTTGAATATCAACAACATGCCCGGCAGTCATGTTCTTTTGAAAGCATCTAAATGCGTAGTATCTATCTACCCAAAACCTATGTAACTATCTGCCCCCACTCTTCGAGTCTCATGTGCGGTCGTTACCTACATCAATTTTTAACTGTCGAAATACTAATAACAATACACATTCACCACCTTTTTCAACCTGTATTTTGTCGAAAAAGGATCCTTTCCTTACCTCTTACAGTTACAAAAGTTAGATGTATACATATTACATATGTATAATAGAATATGTGGGTAAGGTAGGTTAGGTATTGCAGCACAACCGCCCGCCAGCGTCCCTGCTCCCGTACCCGCCCACTCCCCATTTGTCGCCTTGCGTGTCGTCGTAGTCGTAGTCGACAACGACGACAAGGACAATTTCTCGATGAAGAGCTAGAGATATTATGTCCTTCATCCTGTTTTTGGAGTAAAATAACAGTGACAATTTGCCCTCGGGGACCATGTGTATCCTCTTCCGTTTCACCTTGGTCCCCTTTTTTGCATCTCATGTCTATGGATGGATATTCTATTTTCTTTGCTCGCATTCGCATTCAATGGAAACGGTACAAGAAATGAGTTTTGGGGTTTCCTTTTCTTTCGATTTTTCTTTCTTTTTTTTTCAGTTAATATTCTTTCCATTTCGAGTGGGCGTTATTGGTGGGGAAAAAAGATTGAACAGCTCGTTTGTTGAGCGCACATGCATCTGCGGGGCAAATTTTGTTTTCATTTTGACATTTATGAATTTAGATAACATTTTTGTGTATAGGTGTCTTTTTCTATAGTTGGAACGTTCCCTATAGTTATGGTAGTTATGGCAACTCCGCGCATAAGTACCTAATGTATGTAAGTGGGTCCTTTTGTTTAAGTAGCTACAATACCGTTGTTTTGGTATGGCGATGATGGCGAGCGTTCTGCTATTTGTCTGTCAGTAAATTTAAGTACAATATTAGCTTTGTCTGTGAGGTATTTTGCCTTAAGTCTCTAGTATCCTTGTAATTAAGTAGGTAAAGGTATCCTATACTGTTTGTTTAAGTGGTTTGTGTATAAAATGGTTGCGTGGCTTCAAGAGTTGGTAAAGGTAAGTGTATGCGTTAAAAAAAAAGTACAAATTAAAAAGCGACACCAGTGGGATTTTAGCTGTTTTTTCATCTAGTTTTTTCTTGACAGTATATTTAAAGGGCTATGAGTATCTGCAGTATTTAATTTTTGACCATTGGAGATGATAGAAATAGAACAAGTTGTCTTTTTAATAACTGAAAATAGAAAAAGACTAGAAAATTCATCACCTTAACGGAAGATGCTATATAATATACTATACATATTAACTTAGCAGTTATAGTATAACTCTCAATTCTGACATCTTTGAAGTTATCAAAAAAATTCACAAGACATAAGAATTTGACAAACCATTCTAAATAAAACTTTAATGTATTTATGTATTTAAATATAACACGTGCATTAGATTGATTCAAGGTCAGTTTTATTGCTCCTTCTAAGCAATATGTCGCTTCGTACTGTCTGGAGTATTGGTATTTTATCACCCCATAAAAAACGCTCAAATTAATTTTGTATTATTCATTTATATTATTGCGTAGCATGTGTTTTTTATTTGCAGCCAAGAAGGATCAACAATAACAAGAAAAACAACACAAGCACGAACACCTCTTGCAAGGATATCACTTGACTTAAAAGCACTTACATGTCAACAAAAAGTGGGGTTCTTTATTTTCCCGGATAATATGTGTCGCTCATGTTGGAAGACCATATATTTATGTATGGATAAATAATACTCAACAAAGTTGCATTAATTTTTAAATGATGGGGGGTCTTCTTACATATGGCAAAAGCTTTCGTATACACCAAGAGCATTTTGTCAAAGAAGTCCTTTGAAGAAGCCTGAGATAACTTTATGCTTCAACAACATTCTGACAGTTTTTGAAAAGATTTTAACTCATCCAGCACCTCAAAGCTGGGAAAACTAATTTATCTGATGGAAAATTGTTAGCTATACACATATGTATATATATGTATATATATATATGAATGTATTATATATAAAGGTATATTTTAAAGAGTATACAATTGGAAGACAAGTGAAGAGTGTGAACATAGCAATGGTTTATATCTAGGCCTGTTAACAGCAAATCAGCAAAATCCTGAAGAAAATCCCAGAGGAAAAATACCAAAGCTATATTATTTTCAAAAGTTAGCATACGACCTAGAGGTCTGGGTTTAATCTTTAATCATTCTGTTTAGCTTCAGATAGTTCTCCAAATACAAAACCTGACATAGAGACATTGTCATTGGCTATCCATAAAACCAAACCTATTTGAAAAGTACTTTCACCAAATGAACAAAAATATGAAAACATATCTTTAAGTACAAAAAATTCAAATTGATCGTGCACCTAATCTCTCAAACTGACAAGAATAACAATATTCAATAACTGTTGAAAAGTTTTATAAAAATAAGGAACTTCTAACTATTCTATTCAGACAATCGTTTGCTCGAGAACTGCTCCGATGTGCTCAAGGACGTCTGAATACACCAATGCCAACACTTAACTACAAAAGTCAATGCAAGTGTGTCAATTTTTTGTAGTTTTTGTAAAATCAATGTTTTTAAATCATGTACAAAGAATGTACAAAGACTGGTTCCAGGACATAACCGGTAGTATACAAGGTTACACTGCAAACCACAAGGATGCAAAGGGTTTTTTCCGATAAACGCCGTGATAAATAAACAATTATAGGTATACTTGTGTAGTTATGTATGTGAAATGAATTTAAGGCAAATTTAAGTCTTGTTAATTTTTGTAAACCTAAACCACAAACATTTATTGAAACATATCCACTAAGTAGTAAGGATTTCCATTTACAAACCAACATTTTGTTTTAAATCCTTGAATTTTTAAGTTATGAATTTTCGATAAAAAAAAACTGTCCTTCAACAATTAAAAATAAGTATACATATTTTATTATTTTAAATGTAATAATATTTTTACGATGTAATGAGACATAATGGAATAAATAAAATAATAAGAATTAATAACAAATCTAATAAACGAATAAAAATAGCAAAGATAATTAAGAAAAAGTATCACATTCCTCTGGAGATGAGGAAAAGAATCCGACCTACGTGCCTTGAATGCATTATTGTTATATGTACCTATCTATGGATACTAACCAAGGAAGGCCGCCTCCGTCGCCGGCCACCGCAAATACCTAACCCATACTAACGTCGAAGACTGCCTGCAATTTTTTTTCAAGGATTTTTATTTTTCCACAATAACAATACATTCAAGATCCTACCGTCGTCGTCGTTGGCGTTGTTGGCGTCATCGTCTTTGCCGTTTACCAAAGGCACATCTTATTCTCCTTTTTAACATCATGAAATTCAAGGATAATATTTTTTTTTTTTCAATTTTTAATTAATGTCGTTGGACAATAGCCAACATTTTAATTAGGTTAGAAATCCTTTTTATAAAGCTCAATTTCACTGTATAGGTATAGTGGTTGTTAGTGGTGTCCGGAAGTGCGAAATGCGCACCATTATTACAACGAGCATCAAAGAATAATATAATTTTGATTGAGTTGACTTTTTGAAGTTTAAGGGGAGTTTGTTGTCTTGATAAAATGGCTACTCTTGTTTCTTGAAATTAAATATTTTCGCTGTAAAGTAAAATTAAATGTAAGCTGCATAGTGAAGGGTTGAAATTAAGCTATTAAACGGGACAAACTGTAATTATTATTTTAACAATTTAATATGAAAAGAAAATATTGTCCTTTGAAAGAAGATAAAGAGTCGAGTCAAAACAAAACAAAAAATTATAAAAGGAAGAAAAGAAGGATGACATCATCTTATGAAAATCATATGTATGAAGGAGTTTTAAGATTCTCAAAATGTCATAGAAAGGTTTATAGTTTGAAACTGATTTTTAATAATTCTTAAGGGATAAGAATTACCAACAAATTCTTTTCAAAATGTGTCTGACTTTATTTATCAACTTTATTTCTAAACTTATAAAAATAGTATCACTTTTCAAGTGAAACAGTTTACTTTTCTACTAAAGGGTGGTTATATTTTAAGGGCCGATGTTGAATGTGAACCAAACATAAACGTCAAGTTTTTTTCTGCATTTTGATTTGACATTTCTCAATTTCAGACTAACTCAATTTGAACCATGGATAGAAACACATTCAAGCAAGGCTTTAAAGTTATTCAGGCCTTGTGATTTCTTAGGTCAGTTAAATCGTCTAAAAACAATGCCTCTTTTGCGCAACAAATTCAATGGCCGTGTTATCTCACGTGGTGGCGATGTCAATTGGCCGCCAAGATCATGTGATTTGACACCGTTGCCGTTGGACTTCTTTCTCTGGGGTTATTTGAAAGAAAAGGTGTACGTCGCGTCGATTAGCCAGCAACAATTCAAAAGCTAAAGGATGGGGTAATTCGGCACATTAACGGTATAGAACCTCACTTATGCCTCAGCGTCATCAAAAATTTGGACCATCGGATGGAGGTGTGCCGCCGAGGTCACGGCGGCCATATTTGGCCTATATATTTTGTTCCATACATAATTGAACCAAACCAATATTATCATAATGAAAAAAATAACAATAATTTCCTAAATAGGAAGAGTTGATGCACATCGGGAAATTCAGAGGGAAAATCTACGAATACGAAAAATAATATTTGTAAAAGATTTTTTGACATGTTCGAGTTCTAGACAGTTCGTAGACTTAGTATGCTGAATACCAAAATTAAAATTCATAAATGACTTCATAACAGAAACAGAATAGCAAAATAAAATTTCCCGCCAAATAGGTCTAAATATTCAATGTTCAAACTAAGTTTTGCAATTTTTTTGAAAATTAACTTATTTTGTTCTGAATATTGAAATTAAATGCTTGATACAATTTTTCGACAAATTTCTTGACATGAAAAAATCAACATCAATTAATGGATGTTTATTTCATTGCAAAGAGCAATTCTTACATTTAAAAATTAGAAACGACATCAGACATATTGCTGCAAATACAACGCTACGATTTCGCCACCATATCCTTTTAATGAAATTTTTCATGACCTGTATTTCTTCGATAACTTCACGAATGCCATTTTTACGGTCTAGAATCAATTGTAGAACATTGGCTGGCATAGAACTTTTCTTTTACGTGGGTGTTTAATCACAAGATCATCATTCTTATTTTCGTATAAATAAGGTCTCTTAGTCATACCCGTCCAAAAACAGCACCAAACATTGACACGATGAAGATAAAGAGGGTTTTCATTGATTTCTCGAAGCCTAAATACGACAATTTTACTTTAGCCTGGCTTTCGAGGTAGACTCATCACTGAAGATGAATTTTCGATAAAAATTCGAATCAATTTCATGTAAGGAACCAATTACAGAAGATCGATGTATTTGGTGATCGACCGGCTTGAGATTTTTGTTACCTGAACTCTAAAAGCCTTAAGAACTTTTATGTACGATACTATATTTAATGTCGTTTATATGGAATGACCCATTTACAAAGATCGATGAGGAATCGATCGATCAGTTTTGATGCTGCAAATCACTAACTTATACCAACAATTGTCGGCAGAGAAAATGCTTCATTTTGAAAATTGAACTTCGCAAATTTTAAGTTTTCAAAGGCACCAGTAAAAAATTATCAGTGATCAAAAATGATAATTATTAGGTAAGGCACAATCAGTTGAAGTTAAAAAATTTAAAAACTAAGTTGATATTTCATATTTCAAGATATTTACTAGTAAGTGTTACGAGCTGCTTTTCAATTTTTTATATTTTACCATGATTTTCAAAAACTATCATTTTGACACCATCGTTTTCTCCCCTCTTACATATTTTTTCGACAAGAATTTCCAGATTTATATATATATACATATATGAATGTATATGTTTATTAAAAAACTTTATCTCATAGAACCTGTTCATGCGATCTAGTTGTGCATTTTCCTATTTTCAAAGAACAACGATTGAATCGAATTAACCAGCAAAACTTAAATTCTTCATGTGGTAACTATTGAGCTAGTTTTCGACTGGTCCTTGTCCTCGTTACAAAAAATAAAATATATAGAAAAACAACTCACATACTTTTGCGGTGTTATTCAAAGTTATTTCAACTCAGGATTTATAAAGTTTTCTTCATTCGTACCTTTTTGTGTTTTTGTTATTTTTTACTTTTATGTAGGTAGTCAGAACTCATACTGGTATACTAAGAGGAATTCTCTGAATTCCACATTTTGTGATGAAATGTGCTTTTTATGGACGAGTGGGTGTCTTTGGAATAAAGGTTAATCTAAGTGGTGAATCGGGAATGGGAATGGGTAAAGCACAACAAATAATTCTAAACCAAAACAAACGAACTCAGCGTTCTTTTTTTTCTCGGTTCAAGGTAGATTGTACCTTGCTTACTTTACCTACCTAGTCACTTGAAGCTCGTGGGGCTCCTGGGTAAATCGGATTAAGAGTTGTTGGTTTGTTGTTTTTTTTTCTCGAGATTTTTACTTGGGAAATTTCTTGTTTCGTTTAATCAAACTTAATTATTTTAATAACAACGGTGAAGTCCGAAAAAAGGATTTTTTGGCTTGGAATCTCTATCTTGGATGGTATTCATACGTCATATTATAGTTTTTTGCTCATTTCAATAGAATCCTCTATGTTTTGATGTTTTTTTTTTTTTTATTTTGATAAAAGGTTATTTAAATAAATAACTGAAAAGGTATCTATTATTCGTTTTTTATTTTTTTTAGTTTTGTAAAGTCAGGCCCACGACATTCTGACAGACACCACAAAAAAGAAGAACAAACGTAGGTGATACACCAACAAAATTTTTTAATTTTGAAGATTAACTTGCCCACCAGATAATTAAGAGCAAAATCCAAAAATGTCGCTTTGTGTTGTAATTTCAGTTGACTTTTGTCTGCTAATGTCTTTTTATTAAATAAATGGAATTTTCGCTCCCCAAATAAATGGATTTGAAGAAAATATAAAACCACAATTTATTATTCAACTGGTCCTTAGAGTTGCCAGCAACTTATTTCTATATTCTCTGCTCTGTCTCTCCATGTGCTATTTGTGTTAAATTGTTGTTTAAATTTTCAAAAAGAAAATCATCTTTTGAAGCTTACCTCATATGATTAAGAACATACTCGTATTCGTATACCCAATTTAAAATTTAATTTTTAATGAAAATTTGGTAGATATTCTTTATTATAAAATGTGCCTAAGGACTTTCATTGACTTTTTGTCATCGCCAAGGTAATTGCGAGGTAGGTACACCAGCAAAACACTTTGCAATTCCACCCTTGATTTTATCTAATTTAATCTGTATTATGTCCTGTTCTGAGCCTTACTAATGAATGACCATTAAAAAAATTATACAATCAGTTTATTATTTTTTGGTTTCTTTGTTCAGTTTTTTTTTCTCAAAGGAAAGCAATTGAAAGGACATCGCTCATAAATGGTTCAAGGAACCCAAACAAATTCACTTACTGGAATAATTGATAATTTCCTTCTCGTTTTTTTCCTTTTTTTTTATTTTAAAAATACTTTTTATTTTTGTATTATTTCTTTAGCCGCAGATTATTTTTGTTATTTTCTTCTTTTTTTTTTTTTGATGGACATGACTGGGTTACAAAAGTACGAAATTTTTGTGTAGGTATATTTTTTTTACGAAAAATAAAATTTACTTATTCAGCCGCAGTGGAAAATATAATGAATGCTCGATGATTAGAGGAAAATTACTATCTATCATAGAGAAGGGTTGTTTTGTGAATTTTAAGTGATTACTAAAAAAAATTTAGGGTTCCTTTAGAAAAAAGTAGGTAGGTATTATTATTTATTTGATTAAGGTTTTTTTGATACCGATTTTTATTATGTGTAAAAGATGACAAGAACTCGAAGAAATTTGTTGATTTGATTAGAAATGTTCTTAAGTTTAACGTAACTTAAAATCAAGAGTTCATTAAATCTCACATCATTTAAGGCTTATAATACCTAACAAGATGTAAATCTTACTTTGTAAGCGTTTTTAAAATAATAAAATGAAAATGAAAATGAAATCGAAATGTACACTATAGGCTTTCAACACCATTGTAGCCCGTCATTTTGGATTCTAAATAAAAATAAGGTACATCACAATATAAACCATATAAACATTAATAAACATAGATAAATAATAGATATATTCTTTTTTATTTTAGTTACTATGCAATATTGATGATGATTCTTTTTCCAGAATAACTCAAACCAAAATTTGAGATTTTTTATATACGTATACAATTGTACATATTCACATCAAGTTAATCCAGTAAATCTGTACGCCTTAACGGAAATCGTCCAAACTTTGAGAATCTTTCTTAGGAGATAATTCGAAAAGGCAAGTAATCTGTACTAAAAAATTGTGAAACAATCTAATAATTTCCCCTAAACATAATATACGCATAATAGAGTTTGGTTGTATAGTCGAAAAATGGTTGAGCTTTTCCCACTGCACCCAAAATACCTGTTGAAAACCTCATTGACTTCAGCCAGTACCTAACAGGCTAAAAAAAATCTTTCCAAACCAACGTCGTCGGGGTCTTTGCCAACTCCTTTTGGAAAAAATGTAAACATGAGACTAAAAACAATAACGCACTTCGCAGCTCCTAAGTACCTAACTGTCAAAATCAATAAAATTTGAATTTAAACAAATCGTTTGAGTTGTTTTTCAATTAATTTAATTTTAATAAAATAATGACGAGTTCCATGGATTTATTTTTCCCGGATGATAACAACGAAAGTGTTGTTAATTTATTTATTTTACGGAGAAAAATTCGTGATTCATCGAATCCGTTGGATTTACCAGAAAATTGGTGTGTTTTAATTGTGTGTATTTTAATAATATGTGTATATACATAATAAGTTAAAATTGGCAGTTTCTACAAGATTTTTCGGATGCCAAAAGAAACTTTCAATTATATACTCGAAGAGATAACCCCACTCCTATATAAGGACTTGTGTGCATTCAATATCAGTCCCACACATCCTTAAGTTAGCTGTTGTTATACGCTTTCTGGCAGAGCCAAACTATAAAAACGGGGTTGGGAGGGATTTTAATTGAGCTATCGCCCAGCCTACTTTTTCCAAAATATTAACAGAAATGTTAAACATATTTGACCAGAAAATTTGGTCAAAATTTATTAATTTAAAATTAACGCCAAGAGAAAAAGAAGAGACTAAACTGAGCTTCTTCAAAAGAACTGGCTTTCCGGGTGTTATTGGATGCGTTGGTACCCACATCCAGCACTTTTTCTATAACAGGAAAGGTTTTCATAGCATTAATGCCATGATGGTAAATATAAGAATCTAAAATAAGAATGTTTATTTTTATTAAATTTAACAAACTTTAGATTTGTGATTACGAAATATATACGAGATTCCGGATATTCATTTGAACCATATTTGATAACACCATTTCGGTTCTTCATTGGAGGGAAGCTTGGAAACTTGGAATCATCTTTCAATATAGAACACTCATAGATAAGCAAGAAATGTAATTGAGAGAGTTTTTGGAATTCTAAAAAATAAATTTAGATGTATTTGGGGAGCAAGAGAACTGCATTTGGTACAATCCCACAATCTATTCATAAAATTTTGATTAAATGAGAATGAAACGTCAGAAGACTAATTGTCGGAAGAATAAGTCGGAAACAATCGATACGACCAAGACGATACGACGACGAGACGCTTGCTTCAGAAGAACAGGTAGACAAGACAAAGAACGCAGTTGCTTTACGCAACACAATATAAATATAGGTAAAGAATATAATAACTTTATTTTTTTATTTTTAATACATGTTGAAATTTTTTTGTGCATTCTAATTTTTCCTCTTTTATTTTACCATTTTTTCGGAGTTACCTGTTGGTATCCTTTCACTCTCTTAAAAGAGATTCTTGAAGTTTAGTTTGCTTTAGTAAAAGTTGAAGACGCTATTCTTCTATTTTCTTTGTGCTTTCTTTTTGTTTTTTTTTTTTGTTTTTGGGAGAACTACTAGTAGAATAAATATCTTTTTCACCATTTATCGTTTCGAATTCAGGGGGACGCTGAAATCCTCCAAATTGACACTTACTTCTAATTTCAGAACTTTAGCAATGTTCTCGTCAAGCTTGCTCAAGCATACGGTTGTACATACATATTTTCACCTCCCCCTGTGCAGTTACGCAGATTTTGTTTGACCAAATAATCGTACTTTTGGTAATTCCAAACCTAAAGAGAGACGTTATAATTTTTGTTATATTATGTATTTCAAAATAGATTTTCTTACTTTTAACCAAGCTGGACCATCTCGCATGGATGGGACTAGGCTATTTAATTTCCTGAAAAGGTCCACGCAAACCTTTTGACGTTGGCTTTCCTTAGTCCACTCTTCCCATCGCCCATGCAACCTCCAAATTTCCTTCCAATGTCTCACACTGTAAACGATTTGTTATTTTCCTAAATATGGTACATGCATGTATAGATATTAATAACGTTTAGTTCAAATAATTAACAAATGACATGACAAATAATAAACACTAATACGACTTTAATGTAATGGAATACTAGATTTGGAATAAAGATAAAATATGAGCAGTCGTATGCGATGTTTTGCGTTTCCCAATATTATAACTAGTTAAGTCGGATTTTCGACTAACTGTAATACCAACATACGACTGTAGTCGAATGCGAGTCAAAAATACGAGTTTTAGAATATGGGTGATTATTCATTCGTAATCATAAAATATCAATTTTGTACCGATAATTTTCTTACCTGAAATTTTTATTTTACAATTGTCATAACAAACATAATACCTTTGTTTATTCAAACTCACAAAAAGGCGGATTAATATTCGTATTATTAGGTTCGTTAATATTCCGAACACGATAAATCAATTCTCTAAGAAATATTGATCTCTGAGATCTTAAATACTCGAAAAATTACAGGGTCGCTAAATAACGAAAATACAAATCACAAATCCGTTTAGCAATCATTTTTGTACATACCCACTTTTATTTACGTATGAGAAATGTGATCAAACTTAATCTACAAATACACGATTTATTTCAGCAAATTAACATTTAATTAGCTTCAGTTTATGCAAAAGAACACGGATTAAATTTCAATAAAAAATCATAAGAAAATCATCTGCCGACGAAAATCAAAGTCCTTGGCATTTTTGTAATTTCAATTATGACATTAAAAACAATTTTTAAAAAATCATTCAAATTTATTAACTGAAAAACAAACATACCACCCCTATATGCGTATAACTGACATCAATGCCGAAGGGCCACCACACCAACAAGACAAGGACATTGCTCCAGCACGACAAAAGCGTCGTACGACGACGACGAACGTAACCAGAGCATATTACACTCCACTTAATGCATAATTTCAAATTCCATTTCGACGATTGGTAGTGGAAACCTTAATTCTACCTTTGCTTTCCTTTCGGCGAATTCCACCCAAGCCCCCCAACTCAACGTAAGTAAAGAAAACGGCACGACGACGAGTTGCCGACGAACGACAACGATGCCGACGACGATGACGACGACAACTGCGGCGCGGCGTAATCATTAAACGCGTGTCATCATCACACATGCAAATGGTTTTATGGAATGCATTTCGTGTAACTGTACAAGGGTTATTCCATGCCACCCTTGTCAGTTACATATCTCCAATAGTGATGGTTCATACTTAAGTTATGAAGGTATGCATGATGCATCGGTTCTCTGTAGACGTATGAGCAAGTGCTCGTCCTTGGAGCAATATGGGGTTTTCAAAGTGGCTGGACTTGTTGAAAAAAAAGTTCAAGGCTCCATTAAGTCCTTTTCAAATTAGCCTTATATAATTGGTTAGTGGCTAGTCAGCTCAGTAAAAGTTCCCAATCAAACGCCATATATTTTATCTAAGTTGGTAAAAGTGTGAGCCATTTGTCATTCACGGACAGAGGTGGGATCTCTATAAACACAGGATTGTAAAAATATCGACACCGTAAAGAATTTTTTTTATATATAATTAACCAGCACAAAAAGAGTTATGATAACCCTTTAAATGGTGTTTACAACCACGTGCTATCGTAAGGAAGGATAGGAAAGAAGATTTCGGTGCAATGGACAATTATTTTAAAAATCATGTAATTCAAACAAATATGTATGCCCTCTTTAATTTTTGCTTCACTCAGCTTAGGAAATTTCACTTAAAGGCTAGAATGTAACGTGAGCATCTAGTTACACTTTCTCCACAACCATCTAGACTATTTTCCTGACAATGTTGGGAATCTAAGTGAAAAACAGGGCGAGTGAATCCAACAGGACCTTTGCACGATCGAGGAATGTTATGAATGCTACTGGCGTCTGGCACGCACATAATAAGATGACTATTGTTGTAGCATTCATAATAACGCTCTGACTTCAGTTTCAGCAAGAAAATCAAATAAAATAAGATTTATCTTCCAACTTCAACTTAATAAATTGCCAAATTGGGATCATCTCTAAATTTATAACGTTTTATTAGATCTGTTCCAAGTATTTTGTGCACAGAAATTCACAGGACACATTTTTTTAAGGAGTGGGGGTAAAATTCTCTCAGCAAGAGAGAAACTGTGCACAAAGAATTGGAACGACATTTTACAGAAAATCACAGACTCTACGAAACGTCAAAAAAATGTCAACAAAAAATCATTTCAACAAATTTGATACGAACTCGCGTAAAAAGTTTCTAATTGTTTAAAATTAATTATAAAATGGATTTGTTAAAATTGTTACTAATAGAGTGCTCAAGAGAGTCTGACGACTCGATTTGGAACTCAATACTGGACGACTCAGACAACGAAGAAGAAGTCATCATGATAATTGAAAATGCTGGAATAAAAAATGAAAGAAAGTGCATCACCAATTACGGGGAAAATATTGTGCCATTTTACTCTGACTTGGAGTTTAAAACGCATTTTCGAATCAGTGCTTATCAGCGAAACTCGAAAGTCAACTTCGTGAAAATACAATTTGTAGTGCTAGAAAACATACAGCAGTATTTCTTTGGTTTGCTGGATACGAAGCATGTTGCTTCAGAGACTTGGCCGATAGTTTCGATCTTTCAATTTCGTCTGTGTCCCGCATAATAAGTCGATACACAATGTTCCTCAGTTCGCTGAATCCAACAGTCATAAAATGGCCCAATGAAGCAGAAATGAATAGTACCATCACTTTTTTCAAAGAAAAAGCTGGATTCTCTAAGGCAATTGGTAAGAGCTATGGAATTAAATACATCTTAATTTTCTAAATAATCAATCCTTTTCTAGGATGCATTGATGGGACTCATGTAGTAATTGATCCACCACTATGCAAGGACGATTACATTGACAGAAAAGGCCAAGCCGTGTGCAACGAGAAAAAGAAATTTATAGCCATGACGGTAGGTTTTCCTGGGTCTTGCCATGATAGTTGGGTTTTCCAGACTTCATCAATCCCAGAGAAGTTAAATTCACTTTCTGAAGGTTGTTATGGAAATATAATGTGCACCTTCAACAAATGTTTTAACAAAAACTTAATTTTCAAGTTACTACCTACTAGGTGATTCAGCATACCCATGTTCTAACCATCTCATAACCCCTTATAGAGACAATGGTCATCTGAGATCTGACAAGTGCGCAAAAAAACTATAATATCAAACTAAGCTCCTGCCGTGTAGCCATGGAGCATTCTTTTGGCATCCTCAAACAACGATTCCGACAGCTGTAATATTGCAAGCTTCGGGGAATCAAGAAAATATCTTATTTTATAAGAGCCTGTTTTGTGTGGCATAACATTGCAAATGAAGATGACCTTGACTTTTTATTCGAAGATGAAAACACACTTGAGAACTCAGAGCCTAGTGAAAACAATCAGTTTGGAGATGTATCACTTCCGGGATGTGATTTGCCAGCAACTGAATAATTAACAGATCTAATTTCTTCATACTAACCAATGACAAATTATTATTCTTTTTAATTTTAAATATTTTGTTTTATTTTTTAAATAAATTTTCAGGAATAATTCTCAATAAATCAAGTCTTTCTTCCTCAATTTTTTGTTTTTTATCAAGACGCTCTAGTATCTGCGCATGATATTCTTTGCGCTCTTCTTTGATTTCCTCCAGAGTTCGCAAAATCTGATCTTGTTGATTACTTCTTTTCTTTCTTTTAATGTTGGGGTTATCAATCTCACCGTCTGTAAATTACAAACAAATACATACATATGTACATACATACATTTCCATACATTATTAAAATTGTTTTGAAAAACTCAGGTATCTACATACCTGTTGTCATCCTGTTCCTACCCGTTTTGCTGTTGTGCAGCTTCGTTTGCTTGTAGCGGTGGCGCTCCAAACTCTGATACTTCCCCTGAACTTGGGTGACAGTAAATCAGTACCCATTCTCCGTGAGTGCCTCCGAGATAGATTTCCACATTTTATTTTTGTTCTTTAAATGTACGGTTTTACCAACCTTTGGCATAAGCTCTTCTAATTTTGCTAAAAGTAGCTTCGTTGGCGCTTCAAGCCAAATTGTGGATTCTTTTCCACCTTCCTTATTTTCCTCATAGAGTTCGGCCTCACAATCTTCTCCCTCTGGATTAGCTTTCTTTTGTATTTCTACACGAAAAATGTGTAACTTGGAACAGCTTTTCACAGTTATTCGGTGATTTTCAGCGAATTTCACACAGTTGGAACAGAACCTATTATGAAAACAACCCATGTCATATTTTTTTTAACTAGAGCTGATACAAATTTTGAGATTTCAATCACCTCATTGAAAATTGGACTATTAATATGTAGGTACCAACTTTTTTTAATAATATGTTGTAAAATGTCTCAAAAAGAAAAACGCCTTGCTACTTCAAAATAGGTTGGAAATATTTCTCCATGTCTTCGAAATAGCCCTAATAGTACCTACCTACATAAGCCAAAGACTTTCAAAAGAGGGATAGAGGTAAAGCCATCTGATTTTCGAATGGTATTCGAGAGAGAGAGAAAACTGTATGATAGGCAATCGTTGCCTCAACTGCTAAAATGTTTTTGATTCGCAGCTGCCGGTCTCCTTTTAACAAAATGAATTCAATGTTGAAGGTCTTAAATTCGTGGAACGTTTTTATATGTTCTTCGATATCACAATAATTATTGACATAGGTATTGCAGTTGCGAATTCAGAAACTCACCTCCCAGTCGTATTTGTTCCTTGTTAAACATTTTCTTCTCGGTATCCTGTAGTCGGTCGTTATATTATGCCATTCTTGTTGCAGTCTAACTTTCAGAGCACTTATGGATGACACCTGGTTCTCCCGCAAACGTCAGTCCAGTTCGTCCCATAGGTTTTCAATGAGGACCTTTGGACAGTTATACAGCAGCCACTCGCGGACAATATGGGCTTTATGTTTGGGATCATTATCTCGGTCACATTTGAAGGATCGCGAAATACCCAATTTTTCGGCGCTCTGCTTCAAATTTTCCCTTAGGATCCTCAAATAATGATCCTTGTTCATAATCCCATCTATAAAGACCAAATTTCCCACAACTTCTGGCGATATGCAATCCCACACCATAATATGACCTCCCCCATGCTTCACTGTGGGCTTAAAATTTTTGTTTTTAACTCCTCATTTTTTTGCCTTTTTTGATCCTACAATCGGATCCAAAGAGATTAAATTTGCTTTCATCGGCAAATATAAAGTCTTTTCACCATTCTGGATCCATTTGTTGGTACTCACGTGCAAATGTCTTGCGAACGAGGCGTTTTCGCAAACTAATGAAAGGCTTTTTCCTAGCTACCCGACCCGACCGTTAAAACCTTTAGCCTTGATGGTGCGACGAATAGTTGATTCGAAGACACATTTTCCACATTCCATTAATACTTGGCTAACTATTTTTGGTGCACTCAAACGGAGGTTAGCTTTTATTTTTCTTACGGTCAAACGTTTCTCGTGCAGTGTTAATTTTTTTGGTTGGCCTTTTTGCTTCTTAAACTCAACACGTCCCTCGTTGCGATATCTTCGTACAATATCACCAACAGTACCTACCTACCTATTAGGTTTCATATTTCATAATTTTTCACCGATTTCCTTGTAGGTTGAACCTTTTAAATAATGGTTAATCACCAATTTCCTTTTTTCCAGCGAAGAATTTTTCCTTTGCGGTCCATCGCGTTTTTTTTTTTTAATCGCGAAAAATTTTAAATGAAATCAACAGGAAATTTTATAACAGAAACAATGTGAAAGTGACATTTAAATTAAAAATCGATGACTTTGATTAAAACAGTTGAAAAAATGCAAGTTAAAAAAAACGAATATTAAGAAAGGTGTTTTTTCTTAGTTTTTGGTATATTGTAATGATTTGTGGTAAGCACCGGTTAGTGGTTAGTGTAAAATATAAAAAAGAGTGGAGAAACTCAAACAAAAAATTTAAATCCATGGTTTTAGACAAGCCTTGCAGTTTAGTATAAAACAGAATATTAATGACAGTCACTGTAAATATGTTATTCAATTGACATAGTGTACCTACATTGTGTATCACAAAAGGTGAACAAATTTTCTTTTCAACGATAAATTAGATCTTAGAACTAAGTCATAGTGGTCAAGTTTATTGTTTTTGCGGGTGAAATTAAGTAAATTTTTAGATTTAGAATTTGAATCTGAAGAATCGTAACTTATGTCTGAAGAAACGTAGTCATTTTCTTCTTTATCTTAGACAAGAATATCTACCAATGTACCTTGTGTTTCCTCTCCATAAAAATGTTTATTAAATCCCAGGAATTTTCTTGTAGTTTCTAACCATTTCGACTGGGAGACAAAGATATGTAGTTCTTCATTTTCAAATGCTGATTTCCAAACGAAGAATATAAAATTACTCCTTTTCATTTGCTGGAGAAAACCGCCTTTGTTTGGTGGCAAGTAGGGTGACCAGATAAAGAGTCAAGGAAAAGAGGACACTTACCAAAATCTCAACAAAAAAAAACAGAAGTTAAATTTTTCTTATAATTTATTTCAATAAAACAAAACAAAATATTTAATTCTAACAATAAAGTAACAGTTAAAAAAAAAAATCATAATATTATGACTTATTTTGCAAGAAAATAATAAAAGTATCGATATAAACATATAGGAATATTATTCAGGTTTTATTAGCACAGTATTTTCATGAAAATAAAAATAGTTAAGAAAAAACATTTCATAATGTTTTTTTTCTTACGATTTTTAACTTCAATTTTGGTTGTATTTGTCATTAGATCTTATTTTATTTAATGTTTCGGGATTTTGCAAAATATAATTATAAAACTCAGTACATGACATATTTTTAAAATTATGTTTACAAAATAGAATTGCTTTGACGTTTTCTATTTTTAATCTATTGCGTTCCTCAGTCCATTGACTGTTTATTAATGAAAATATGCGCTCAACATTAGCATTATGAGCAGGAATCGCGAATACAAACTGGGCTATCATCAAAAGTTCACTATATAATTCAAGATTGCACATTTTTTCAAAATAATTTACCCATTTCTCGTGAATAGGTGCGTTTATAAAATTTATATTTTTTATTTCTTGTTCCAAAAACGTTTTTAAATTGCAAAATTGGTCAAACAATTTATTTTCATTTATGTTAACGCCTTTCTCTCCCAAATAGAGCAAAGAATTTTGGATATCGTTCCATTCCGGAACTTTGTTAAAATTCATCCAAATAAAGCAATTAAATTCATCCAGAGAATCACACCAGCTCTGAAGATATTTTAAGCACCTAGCATAAACCTCAACTAAATTTTGTTCAATGTTCAAAACTTCATTTCTATTTCCACCATTAGCGACAATTTTTTTAAAAATTTCTTTAACTTTTAATGGAATAAATTTCTCAGATATTCTTTCCTTTAAAACTTTTTGGACTGTGTGAATTTTCTCTAATGTTTCTAGTATTGAATTCTTCTCTCTTTCTAATGCTCCTATTTGTTCGCTATAAAAATACATAAGCGAGTGAAAAAACCACAGATATGCTTCATTGATATCGTTTTCAAAAAAATTTTTAAGAACTAATGGTGGACTATCCATAGAAAGAAAATAAGTTTTCAATCCCTCGAACATTTGCAAAATTCTTTCAACGGCAGGGAAAAGCGATAACCAACGTGTTTTAGAATGGCTCAGAAGCTTTTTATATTCAATTTGCACAGACTCACAAAAGCTTTTAAGTTTTTCCGATCGAACTGTATAAATGGAAAAATGATTATATATTTTCATGACTACGCTATCTACATCTAAAGATAACCCATCGAATCCGAATTGAATGTTGTTATGCAAAATATGAGCCGGACAACCGATGCCAATCAAATTCGATAAACCATTCATTTTTAACTTATAAAACACATTATTCTTGCCAGCGCGTTTGCAGCCACCAAAATTTGTGTTACAATTATCTCCAGACATTGCAATGCACTTTGATGATATATTTAATTTCTTTAAAGTTGATAACAAATAGTTGGATATGGTGTCTGATGTTTCATCCTTCATTGCTTGGATGTCAACAACTTTAATATTAACGCCTGATAAGTAGGTTTGATTAAGTTCAACTTATACTAATATTTATCTAAAATATTACCTGAATCAATCTTAAAATATTGCAATAATATAGGAAATATTTTTTGAACTCCATGGTTGCTGGCATCGGTAGAAATTGACAAATATTTTGTGTCTTTAATGTCATCAAGGACACAATTCAATGATAAGGGTGCTAAGACATTGATGACAATTGCTTCTGTCTTTGTGCGCGCGCTGGAAATATGTTGAGCGATTTTCGAATCCGGCAAAATACTCTTTAGGAATTTGTGGCTGCAGTCAACAGATCGGAATCCAAAGTGGTGAACTACAGTATGATAAGCTAAGGCACCCTCAGCTGCAGATACTTGGTCGTCAAATTTGGAATTTCTTGAAATAAGAAAGTCCTTAACTTTTTTGCAAGAACTCGCAGATTTAATGTTTTTTTTATGTTTTTCGGTAAGTAAATGTTGATCAAGATCTCTCTTTCCCTTGTTTGCTACCGAAAACGACGAATTACAAGTAGCGCAAAAGACAATATGTTGATCGTTTGTATCTAACTGTTCAAACATAGGATATTTCTTTTGGAGATCATTGTTAAAGATGCATTTACGCTTTGGCATTTTATTTAAATTATCACAAAAACTTTCACCTTCCAAAACACCAAAAGATTTGTATTAACACAAAAAAGATACAGTTATATTTCTTGCTGAGCTGTCAGATGATAGAGTGCGTTCGATTATCAAAAAGTAAAAAAACAACAGATGGCGCTCTAAATGGGTTCTGGAATGGGTGAGTTCAAGTCAACATTTTGTGATGAAAATTCTTTTAAAGCCGTCTTCACACGTTAATTATTTTTTAATATAAATCGAAAAACTGAGAGAAAACCGAAAAAGAGGACAAATCGCTTTTTAAAAAAAAAGTCACCGGACAAAAGTTTCTTAGGTCAAAAAGAGGACATGTCCTCCATAAAGAGGACGCCTGGTCAGCCTAGTGGCAAGGAACTTCCTTCATTATCTATGTTATTTTATAAAATAAGAGTTGAAAAATATAATATTACATAATTTTTTGAAGGCGAACTTACTTATAATGCAGATATTTTAAAACTTTGTGTGAAGTCGGCTTTCATGTCTTATAAAATATTTCTTATCTGGCATTATTAACATCTGAAGATCTGAACCATCATCGTTTAGAATGACATTCCCAATTCCGAGTCGTCCAAATGCTTCCTGTTAATCTGTTTGTTTTTTGTTTTCAAAACTCACAATGGATTAAAGTTTCCTTTTTTGAAAAAGCTGGATCATAATCATAGCCCGTGGAAGAATGAAATCCAATTAAAGCAGCAGGAAGTGTTGGGCCTAGTTGCTGATATATATGACCCGCTATAACGCCACTACATAATGTCTGGGCCAGGAACTTCTAGACATGAATTTTTGTTTGTCCAGGATTTTGCTATTGTTTCCTTTTCAAGACGACGCACGACACGTAGGAGCATTATCTACTTGTTGGGCAATCCTTGCTCTTTTAAATATTGTCTAACCTAAAGTAAAAGTTTGAAATCAATGTTGAACTAGTACCTGTTTCTTACCTGTGCTACGAACGAATGGTGAAACCATTTTTTTAAAATGGCCCTTGTAATCCATGACCATTTGGAAGAATTGTAGTCCTCAGAAGATTTAAAATTTCTAAAAGAGCGAGTTTTAACTTTATTTACCCCTTTTGCGTTTGTACAAGCTAGAGAAGTGACGAGCTGTTTATCCGGTTTTCTTCCAGGAGCATGTTTTTCCTGAGATGATACCTATGTTTTGTCAGGTACCAGCTTCCAAAATAATCCCAATTCGTCTGCATTATAAATTTATTTATGAAAAGGTCCACAAGTTCAGGTCTAGAAAATAACTTTTTTCTAAATAAAACGCGCACCATAAGCATAACGCTTCTTAAAACGTTCCATCATCCGTCACTCACATTAAAATCACTTTAAATTTCATACAATTTTATTCATGACTGTATACCTACATAATTTTTTGTCGCTGTTTCAGGAACCAACCATTATATTTACTTTGTGCAACATTTTACAAGAAAAACTATAAATTAGAATATTAGATCATGCCAAATCAGCACTGCGCAATAAACTGAGACTCACGAGAAATCATTAACGGGATTTCCCCGTTTAGTAAAAACTATTCAAAAATAGAAAAGAATGCAATGGTTTCTATGATGATTGAATTTTAAATTTATTCACGTTATAGGACAGAACTTTCTCACCGAGTGTTCATGTTCATACAGCGTAGTCAACGTAAAGAAAATCATGATCAAGTTAGTAAGACGGTGTTCACAAAAGTCTGTGTTTTTTTTTAACGCGAGTCTACTGTATATCTATCAGCTTTAAGGCCTAAGATTGTCCGAATACGTCCCTGAAGTAAATGCAATAGCATATTTTGTAAAAGTTGTATGGTCTGGTGAAGGCAAGAAGAACACCCTCTGGCTGGTACTTCGTTATGCACTTGAGGCTATTTAAGTGCAGTGGAATGTTTCACATTTCCCACACACTGAACTACATAAATATTATTGTAAATAAATGTTGCTGCCGAGCAGTTTACTAATTGCAATCAATTATTATGTTTGCAGTATATACCTACGCTTTTATAACCCTCAAGTTATCTTCCAACCCTGCATACAAATTTATATGTATGTATTAGTATCTACTTTCCCATTCACATAAAGGAGCCTTCAGGGTGGCATCTGAGCCTTTGAAATTTTGATTTACCTTCGCCGACGACGTTACGTGCGTTTGTCGTCGGCGCGGCGGCGGCGTCCGTGCGTCGTCTTTCTGACGTTGCGTCGCGTTTTGTTGATGAGGATTCGCCAAAGTGGTTGTTGCTTTCAAGGAAACTTAATAAATTATAATTTTCTATGAAGGATTGCGTGTAATTGCTCGAGGCGAGAATTTTCAATTTATGATGTTAAGAAATTCCATATAATGATGGAGATTTGAATTTTTCAATTGCATATTAAAGTGCCTTTGAAGGCTATAATCTACTGTACAGTACATTATGTAGGTACTCCTATATTTATTTGATTAAAATTACTATCTCTCCTTAAGAAAATACTTTGATATTTAAACTAATAAATTTATAAAATGCATAGGTACTGAATGCAAAAGCAATTATCCAGAAGCATTTAGAATTCAAGGACATTTTTTTTACACAAATGGGATTGCGTTTAATAACTCAATGAATTTTATTTTTTATGCAAATTTTTATTGTTGCCACGAACTTTAACCCAGGTATGGAGGTAAAAGTCATTCTGTAGGTAATGATATTATTACATGCAAGGCATAACATGGGGGAGAATGTGCTGAAGTTAACATTATTTTTTAGACATTTTAAATGAACTTTGCCCATATAAACAAGATTAATAAAGTTTTCTGTTTTAAGAGGAATTTTTTAATTGAAATATAGGCTTTATATGGCATGTTTCGTATTCGCCAAAAATAATATAGTCCGAAAAGAATAAAAAGATAAAGTTGACCTATTCTATCCGTTTTCTGTCTGTCTTTGTGTTTCGGTTCATTTGTCAATGATACCTTAGGCGATTTAAAACTTTCCATAGGAAATAATTGTAATCGGTTGAAATTTTTTGACAAATCGATTGGTTTTTAGAATTTAGAACGTTCGAAATATATTTTTTCGTCGGCTATATCTCAAAAACGAGTACAAAAATAAAAACAAAGATGAACAATGGTAAAACCTTAAAATGAAATCGACGAGACGATTGGATTTTTCAAGTGCCTTTTTGATTAAATAGATTTGATATAAAGTAAAAAAAAGGACGTGTAATCTTTAGTTAGCGCAGTATTTATTCACTTCATAGTTCACTCTTAGTTTTACTGTCAAAATTTGTATCCCTACATTTTGCATTTAAACAATTTGTTATACATTTCTCAGATCGGGTTAATAAATGCATTAAAATGTAGATCGAGTTAAAATATTCATGGAAACGCAGCCCGGGTCGATTAAGAGTTTTACTCAATATGTGGCTGATTACAGATATCCTGATATTGAAGGATTGATTTTTTCTATCCTTTTCCTTCTTTTTAAAAATCGTCATTTCACTTTTGAGAATTTATTCTAGTTGTAGTTCAATACTTTTTTTTTATTAAATTAAATTAATTAATTAAAAAGACCATATATAGGAAAGATATAAATGGACAATAGTCAACTTAAATTTGTGAATAAACATAACCATAGTCCAATAGTTTTGCAAGTTTATTCAAAAATTTTCCTTTTTGTAACAATGTAAGTTTAAACATCCACTTTGACGAATTTTACAGAAGAGTTAAAAAACTATACCTAAAATCTAAATTAGAGTCTATTTAAGGAAATCTAAAATCCCGTTTCTGTATGTTTACCTCCATTAGCATTATTTAAAGGAAAAAAAAATTTTTTGTATACTTACTTACTTACTAAGGTCCTCAGACCTACGAAGTCCGTTGGTGTTCCCTAGCAGGACATAGAGCCTCTACTACTCCTACGCATCATCGTGTGCGGTTTCCAGCGATGTGTTTTAACTCCCTCTAGCTCTTTCCCAAACTCCCAGATTCCTCCTCAACTGTTCTTCTCCACGTGTTTCTCGGTCTACCAACTCTTCTTCCTTTTTGTGTGAGTGGGTTCCACTGCATTGCCTGGCCAGTAATGCGGGTTCCTGACCTGTTTGCCTATATAAGTTCTCGTTAGAGATACGATTAGGCCAGATGTTTCGAATACACCTTTTAACGAAGGTTTGCAGTTTCCAGGTTATTGTAGTTGTTATTTGCTAGGTGCTGATACATATAACAGAACTGATTCGACGTTAGAGTTAAACAGTCGTAACTTTGTGTTCAAGCTGAGAGATTTGTTCCTCCAAACATTGGACAACTTCCCGAACACAGCCTTAGCTTTTCCGATGCGGCTGACGATGTCTAGTTCGGTTCCTCCTTGAGTAGACACGATACGTCCAAGGTATTGGAAGCTATCTACTTTCTCTACTGGCTGGTTGACCAATTTTCACAGGAGCGGATGATTGCGAGCTTCCAAAGTTGAACATCTTTGTTTTTCCCGTAGATATTGATTTTTAGCCCCACGATTGATGCTTCTCTCTCCACCCTTGTTGTCATTTGTTGGAGATCCATAATCCTATTGGAAAGCAAGCATACATTATATGCGGAGTCAAGATATTTAAGGTAAGTTGTCCGAGTCCATTTATTCCTCCGCTTCCTGTCAGAGCCATCCGCAGAACATCACTTATCACCATAATAAAAAAAGTAATGGTGACAGTACATGACCCATCATTTTTTTGTATGTTTGCTTCATTTAATTAAAAATTTTTGGATTTGAATTTTGTCTCATCTAAAATTTTGTTAAATTTCATGCATTGGAGGACTTAGCAGGATTTCATTAATAAATGCATTTTGTATTGTTTTTAATTGTATATTTTAGTTTTATTTAAAATATTTACATTATTCATAGGACAAACTATCGTAATAAGAGTGATAATCTTCAGCCGAAATATTTTTTAAAGCTTGTTGATTGTCAAATTTTGTATTTTTAATCATTAACTGCTAGTTATGTAGTTGATCCAACTTCCAACGATTCCACTGCAAGTTTTTTCTCTACTCTTAGGTGTCTTTCGATTGCTGAATGCATTGAGTCTGCTTCCATTTGAGTGTGACCAACCTCCATTTTTGCTCCATTATAACTTTTTCTTTAATAGCAACATTCAACAGAGCGTGTCGAAATAATTTTTAGCGGTCTAATTTTACTTTGCCTATAAATATTAAATGGTAGGAAGCACTTTCTACGATTAAACAAGAAATTATATTTGCAAACATCTCTGCATTGGCCCCACCCTTAGTTTCATTCCAGGTCTAGCAGAAACCGTCTTTATTCACTATATTATAAAAACATAGTTTATGAACACAAACATAACTAAGTCTTATAATATAAGCTAGACACTTTAGACTTTGGAGCCATTAGAACTTATTGTAAGTCCATAGTAAAAACCAAGCTTAAATTTTTCTTGCCTTTCTGCATTTTATCGAGCGCTTCTTCCTTTTTATTTATACGTAAACAGAATTTGCTTTCAGATATGTACATGTCCAACTTTGTACGTGAAAAATGTTTCACACTGATCTTTTTTGGATGCAATAAACCAAAGTTGTTGGCATTTATTAACTTATTGAAAGTTATCGAAGAAATAGCTGTAACATTTTGAGTTTGCACCAATCATCAACATAAAATCTGTAAAGACTTTGCTTAGATTGCCATTCCGGTAAACGAAAATGACATCAAAATCAAAATCTCGATTTCGCCCAAAAGTGGATTTAGCAGCTTTACACATTTAGCCGACGACCGACGCGACGGTATGTTTTCAATATTTTTGTATATTCGTCAAAAAAAAAATTGTTTTCTTATTTGGGGAACGTTTACACTTTGTAGTGCAGCCAAATAAATATCAACGATCACACACTCAAGTCTGCCAACATTTATTTATTATTTGAAACGAATAAATGCCTCCTACATTTCACAATCCCAAACTCTATCTTTACTGAAAAACATACATATACATACTTTACTTACTACTGACTTACATTGCGTTGACTTATCCGTTGTTATTGGTTTCCATATTAAATTTTGCGATGCAGCATATTCGCTAACCAAAAAAACCGCTGTATTGAATTTTTTCATATAGTAATTTATTTATTGAGTTGGAAAGAATGAAATACAATTGAAAAGATTTTAATTGACATATGTATGTATAGGTAATTTAAATTGATTTTATTTAAAGCTCCTACATACTTATGTAGGTTTTTGTGTGTTGATAATGAGGGTGACAATCAGAAAATATTGATTAATTAGTTTTCATTTATTATAATCCTGAATTATTTATGACTAGCTAAATTTTCGGATGGGTATTAAAGTGTTATCAATATGGGTCGCTACGCTACCAGCCTCTTTTCGTTTTCAAAGAATATCATAATTCTGTTTGATCCATTGAAGTATTTCATTTTCATTTGATTTGATTTAAGTGATTGTTTCGTTCTTTTCAAAGTTGCAACTCTTCCATTAAGTCCGCCACTACGGAATATTAAAAATGACTCAATTTTTTTTTCAATTGAAGGTTTATAAATAGTAACATGTTGTTAAGTCATTTTATACTCAATATATGTATTTTGTAATCTTCTTTTCCAACACAACCTTCGTCTTCCGAGTCGCACATCATTATACCTTCAATTGCGAAATAATTCACAAAAAATCTGAAGACAAAAAAATAGAAGTATGTACTTTTATCCTCAAGATAAGAAATCTTCCATAGGTTCTCGTATCTATATGTCTTGTCGTGGCTTCCAATATAGCAATTTAATCCAAACCAAATACCGACCGTGCTAAACAATACAAACATACAAGCCTCATAGTAACAGAGCTTCGCTCTCTATACGGATAATCTATGTTCAAACAAAACTTTTCGCATTTATCTATGCTAGCACTTGAATTATTGAAAAACGCCTGTCTATGGATCTCCACAGAGATGAAAACTTTTCCAATTATTGTGGCAGCACAGCATCCTTGAACATAAGGAAGCAACAACAAACTATAAGTAGGTAGGTATATGTGTATGTGGTTGTGTATAGTTTTAGCCACTATATCTACCATTAGCCAACTCCTATCAGATTTGCTGCTGCACAAGAACCACAAACACCATCGGGACCGAGGCTTTATTTCATTTTAATTCGAACGTTTAAAATGTTTTATCTTGGTTGACTGAGGGAAAAAGCAATTGGACTGTCCATAGATGGCGCCACCCACTTTGTTAAATGATATCAATCTGCTGAAGAATATCCATTTTTTTCTATTTTTTTTTTAATAATTAAAAGTATTGTGGAAATCAGCCAGTTGTAGTTATAGTTATACATACATACATACATGTATGTATAATATGTATATATTGGTGCAGTCGAAAATATTTTTCAAAGGAAATTTATAAAACTGGGCGCTTATATCATATATTTATTGTGATTCTACTTCACTTAGAATAAAATCCTACTGAGGCACCTAGGAAACATTTAATTTCCATTATAAAGTCTTCAATATTTGCCAATTATTGCAAACTAGGCAACTTGAAGCAACTTTTCGTATTTTTAAGTTAACTTTTGTCTAATAATATCTTTTTAATTCAATAATTGGCCTTTCTAATTAATGGTATAAAGATTTAAAAAAAAATATTGAACCACTAATGTGCAACTGGCCCTTAGAGTCGCCGGCATCTTAATTCTATAGTTTGTATTGTCTCATTATGAGTCATAAGGCATAAGCGAATGAAATTTAACTGTGAATTGCCATGCGAGTATTTCAACTCGATCTAAATTTTCATGCATTTTTCAACTCCACCTGAGAAATATGAACTGAACATTACAATTTTTTCAAACACACCACCATTAATGTAGGGAAACCGGTTTCGGGAGCAAAACCAGGAGTGAGTTATAAAGTGAATTATAATCGTTTACCAATAAAACACGGCATTAAAAAAAATCATTAAAAAAAGAGACAAGTTGACAATTACTTTTTTGTTACTTTTAATATTTTATAGATGTGTGTACATACAAATTGATATTTGAGTTAGATACATATACATATTTTATGTACATACATATGTATGTATGTTATATATTATATATTTTTTTAACAATTTGTCTTAAGTTTTTAGTTGTTTAACTTTGTTTTGGTTTTTTTTTAACACTTTTTCGTCGGAAATTGCTTCCGAATAGCGTCTGAAAATAATATTGAAGGCAATTTTCTGCTAAAACTTGTGCTCCAATATTCTGCAACAGCTTGCAAGAATTTTGAAAAAAAAAAATGTGAAATCTCCTTTCCTTTCGCACTTTGTCCATTCTTTTATGTGGGAAAAATCAATTCTACACATCGAACCGATCATCCCTTTTCGACCTTATCATGAATTCGATTCCCGTACGCTTCATAAAATTATGATTTTTTTTTTCTTGTTCATACAAGCATACTATTTCTTTTTCTTTTTCTTTTTTTGTTTGTGTGAACATAATATTTGACTCATTCCACATTGACATGCTCAATGATGATGGGTTCCTGTAAGGTAAGGGGAAGCATCGCAGTTGCCTGAATCCTAAATTGGCAACAGGAAATGGCCATGGCAGTACGTGTTATGTATACGATGTACACACCGTCCGACACCACTATAATACAACTTCAAGGTTATGGTTGTTTTCCAGGAAGGACATTCATATTCCCTTTACAAAGTCGAGACGAAATCATTTGGGCTGTGCATACAATGTTATGTTTGAGGGCCCCCAGGCGGTCGAGTGGTGGAAGGAATTACTGCTGGGACTGCTGCTTATTCCCTGCTGAATCCTATTATCGGAATAATAAACAAAAATATACTTATGTTCGTGAGAATCAGTAAATATTTCCTTGCAAATCCTTTAGGCAGCTCCTTCAAATAGAGCGGAATTGCCATTAATAGATAGACCATAAAGAGGGGGAGTTAAATTTATATGTATATGTATGTATGTATAGGAAAGGTATAATAATGAAAGTGCTGATGCTGAATAGAGAGAAAATTAGAGTTCGTCTTCAGTCGTTCGGTCGGTGTTAGTCCTGACTGACTCCATGTTGTTGACCATGGCAACCCTCCCCCATATTTTGGGAAATGAACGAAATTGAATGAAGTGCGATGGTTGTGTCTGTGTGTTGGTATTCTTATTCTGATGCTGATAGTAAATGGTTAATATTGGAAGGCAATTAGACACGTGCGCGTATAACTTAGGCTCTTGGTCTTATTTTTGGGGGCTTTTGGTGGGCAAAATAATTTAAATAATTGGTTTAACTTGTTTGCTTTTCGGTTAATTCAAACAACCATTTTTGCTGAAATAAATAATACTGATTCAAAGACGGATCTCCGTCTCCACTACGCTTGAAAACAAGCCTTTTTTAATTAGATGAGTTCAGTTAATTTTTTCACTATTGACGAACAATTGATCTTTTTAAAAGATTCCTGTTTTTTTATTCAGTGCAGAGATTATTATATAAGCTAGAAGAGATAGTCATGAGACAAGACGACAAACTGCGAGCCTTTTAGTAGTCCCATCCCGGTCTCGTCCAAGTCTGATTATTTTCTTAGCCAGGAACTTACCAATTTCGAAGTTGAAGTTCAATTTGAAATGGGAAGCAATCATTTCAAGGATTTGAAACATGACAGACCTTAATTTATTGTAGTTTTGAGTATTTAGTGCTCGTTTTTCACAATTGGATATTGAATTCATTTTGGAAGATTTCGTTGCACAATTGTATTCAATACCTTTTTGTCACCAATTGAAACTTCATAGTTTTGAGTTACATATTTCACTTTAATGAAATATTTCGTCTTAGTCGATGAAAGGCAGAGGAATAATTGGACCACTCAACTGAAAAGAATTTTGCTTTAACACCACGACAGCAATTTCAAACAACTTTGCGTTGGCTGGAAAATGGAGGAGCATACCATGGAACTGTCGACAATCATGGAATATGCAAGGCAAGCCAACAGTTTGCAGATGCGTGCAAAGATTTTCCACCACGGTTGTCAGATTACTGTTCAAAAATGTTGTATGTTAGCCTTATGAGCATCAAAACATAATGTAAAGGATTTTTCAATATGTGCAGGGAAATATAATACTTGGAAAATTTTACACAGAACCGAATATCTGTTCCACTACAGGTATGCCATGTGTTTACAGATGCATAGACGGGACTTTGATTGAAATAGATTTCTCTATTGAGTTTGAATCTGCTTAATGTTGACAGGCATGGAAAGCATTCTATCAATTGTATGTTGGTATTTGGCCCAGACTATAATTTCTACAATGCATACCTACGTTAGTTAGCCTGACCATTTCCCCATGTAGTCTTCTTCGAAGATACAGGATATTCCGTATGCAGTTGGTTAATGACACCTGTTTTAAGATACCCAATTCCATAATTAGAAAGTACAGTAGAGCACATAAATCAACTCGAAGATTAAAGAAAATGCAATCTGAATATTGAAGAAGAAATTTCAATTCCTTAAACACTTGGATGCAACCTATAAAAACCATTAATGTCATAAAATTTTACGTTATTTTGACAAACATTCATGGCTAGAAACTGACAACTTTAGCTAGATAGCTTTTAGTGATGACGCTACACGACGGTGAGGAAGAAAGCATACCTATAGCACCCAAATATAAACAACAACAATTTCTTTCCCGGCAAAGAATTTAAAATGTTTTTCCATTCCCTTACTTTACCGGTGTGTATGGGGCTTAATTTTCTTCATGATAAGTACCTGATTACATACAGCTGATGATTGTAGCGTCTTCTGGATTTAAAAAGCTAGCGTTATTTGTATGTTAAGTCGGTTTGATCGTTTTATTCACTTGAATGCTGCACTAGCTATACAGCAGTGAATAAAACACAGCTTATAATAAGCTCTGTTGACTTGGAGCAGTAGCCCGCGTATTTTTTCTTATAAGTTGTTATCGACTGCTACCAAGGACCTTAGGTATTTGAAGGATTGCACTACTCCAAAATTCATGCTCCTCTACCTTGATTATTTGACCAGCTGTTCTGTCGACGCCACCATGTTTTTCATGTTTGTATGCATCTATAGTTGGGTTATTCCGATGTAGTCTGCGTAAGCCAGTATCTGGCTGGACCTAGTGAGGATGCATGGTCCGTTGCAGATGTTGAATAATAACTTGTCAATTTATTTTATATGCTATGGCTATATCTACTATATATCTTAGGCGGGCTTAAAGTTTCCATAGGACGTAAATTTGGCCGGTTGTTGATTTGCCTGGGAATCAGCTCGGCTGATATGCCATCGACCGACTTACAGGTTTCTCAACCTCTTCTATGCTTGGTGAAGCCTCCATTTCCTCTATTTGACCGTTTAGCATCCATGGATCGGAATGGGATCGGAGATAAGATTTCTATCTCTGACCTTGCAATTATGTATGTGTAGTACAGCATAGTGTAAATTGCGCCATGGTATGGCTGGATTGGTAAAACTTCCGAGCCTGGTGCAGACCTCGCTCGCGGCGGTCACAGTGCAAGTTCTTTTGCCAGGCTGATTTTGTATGCCTGTAAAGCCCTTTTCTGTTCTTCTGAGCTCTTTGTATTCGTCTTCGTCATTGTGCCATTAAATAAGCTTCAGATTAAAATCCGAATCAGTTTGATATCTCACTTTGTAATTGTTTTTTATCAATTCTCTTACAGTTTTAGCAAGAACACACGCATTGTGTAATTTTGTTGTTTTTTTTTTTAACGCAACTGATTGCAACTGCATAATTTAATTCAATTTTGTATCCATTTATGTGTATTTTTTGGATTACTTTCTGATATTGGAAGTGAATATTTAAGTGTTCAACATTCATGCAAAATACGTATGTAGGTACACCATTTCCACCGAAATATCTACAGAAAGAAAAGTTCTTTTTCCCGATTTCGACTGCCGCTTGTGCTCAGAACGTGCTCAATATTCATGAATTAATTTTTAAACAATTCAACGTTGTATAGGTATCCAGGATTGTTCGTTATTTTATTAATATCACGATAAAAGGAAAAAATTAAGAACACCAGTCTTGGTCTATTCCAACTGATTGTGTCTGACCACCTACATATTTGCTTTCATTTTCATTTATCCAATCATAATGAAAATGATGATTTTATGTTTCTTATTTTTTATTTGTATTTTGAATAATGTCATCGTTAAGACACCCCTCTGCGTAGTCTTAATCCAACCATGCACTCCTGCCACGCCTCGCTTCGCCTGTCAGAAATCAAAGATCACGTTTTATCAGATATTAGAGCCATCTATACGGGAAAAATGTTTAAGCTTTATTTTTTCTCCAATGCTTATTATTCCAGTCACGCATTATTCATTCTATTTATCCCACACCAATGCTCATTAGACGTACGAAATTGAATTCACCCAAGAACATTAAGGTCGCATAACCTAATTCCTTTTCTATGTAGATTGTTGGTTGTGGGTGTATAGGTTAGATCCGTTCCGAGCTGCGCCACCAACACAGCTAGGAGTAAGGACTAAGGAGTGATTTCATTTCATTTCGTTTCATTTCTAAATGAAAATATTGCTAATTAAGTTCAAAGAAAATAATAAAGGTACGAAAATACATAATACGTACTCGTAATACCTATGGAAAATGGCACCCATTTCAAAACAAAATTTTAATTATGAATGGAAAATGGTTTCCCGTTTGGTTGAAGCTCTATATTTCGCGCAACTACATACTATTTAGTGGATATTGTATTGTACTACCTTCATGTGTGGGCTTTGAATGTTGTAAATTTGAGGTTATTAGGTTTTTGGCCTAACGGTATGGTGTATGGTTAATTTTTAATACACTCTGTGTCATTTTCATTAGTATTAGTAAAAATGTTCTTAAATAGGATTTTCTTTTTCAGTTTGGTGAAAAATTTTAAAGCTAAAACTAACCCGAAAAGGCATTCTTCTGTTCTGTTGGGATGCGATTCACAATGGTATCTTAAATCTGACGGGGTGTGATAGTTACTGCGTAGGACTCACATGCCAAAGGTCTGGGTTCGATCCCTGCCTGTGCTACCAGAAGTTTTTACGGGTACTGCCTCTTGCGAGGAATTGACAAATACTCCAAGAGTAAATCTTGTCATGAAAAGTGCTTTCTCAAAAATGTTGCTGTTCAATAGGGCCCTCCCCTCCATCGGTAGGAGTTGTCAGTCACTAGGCCCTGGTTCTCTACGAACTGTAGCTCCTAATGTATATGTATTATGTAAAATGTATGCAGTTGGAAACTACTAGCCCGTATAATTTAAAAAAAAAGTAAAAAGATGTTTTTCATTGAGAGTTTTTTTCTGATTTATAACATTTTGATTTTTTAAAAAATGCAAACCGAATTTCTTTGACGCCATAATTTGAAGTCAGTAGCATTGTTTGTTCCTTAGTTATTCAATACAATTACAGCTTTTATCTTAAATTTTAATTTATTAATTTCCTCGCTTAATTTTTTGAAATTTATTTCTGCATCTTTTAAAGTTAAATTAAAACCTGTTATACAAGTAATTAAGACGAATACTCGTTCTTTAAATATTGCCTACGTATACGAGCCTTCGAACATGCACAGAGATAGGTACATCTGTATAAAAAAAATCTATTTAGATTTTCTTAAAAAGTCAGGATTTATCAAAATTTTTTACTCTACATTGTTGCAATCGAAAGCAGTTGGTTTCATTCCTTTCACCATAAATTATATAAAACCCTAAGGAAAAATGGCAAAGAAATTAAATGACCTCAATCCGATGACTTCGAGTGTAATCGGTCTTCTAAAATAGGCAGTAGGCGATATCCTAATTATTGTAAGCAGCAGTTCAAAAGTAATTCGGGTTCCTTCGGCCATGAAATCCTTTGACAGCAACTGTACACTCTGAGCCGTAGATTCCAGAATTTTATCACCAGAAAAGCTTCTACAACTCCTTTCCTTTCACCATTCCATCAGATTTTCCATTTTCTGTGTAACAGAAAACACTTCCTTTAAAGCGACATCAAACATAGAGGAGTTGGGTCAGGACTCAGGGATAAGTAGGTAGCAAGAAAATGAAACCTTTTGTGGTTTTCGTAAAAGAGGACCCTCTGTACAAGTGGCAGCAGCGCAGCGCAGCGTAAAATTCGTCCAAAAATATTGTACATGTGGGTAAGAAATTTGAACGTGTTAGAAATATCCAAATACTTATTTATTATTTATTGAGTTATCTATAGAATTGCTTATTACACAGAGGTTTTTGGGGCAATATATCTTCGGCTTAATCTACATTGGAATTGTTGTTGTTGTTCGCAGACGCAGTAGTCAGGACCAGGAATTACTCCAGGGAACGCATGTGGAACATGTTGTGTGGTAATGTAATAAATAAGGTCCACTCCGCACCGCTAACGCCAACGAACGCACGGTAGGTGTGCCTGTGCAATTTGAGAATGTAGGTTATCGTAATGGTTTCATAAATCAGAATATTTTAATACATTTTTTTTTCTTCGGTTTTGTTAATATTAAAAAATTGTATTTTTTGAGAGTGATATGGTGAGGCATTGTTTACATATGAGAGGATTTATATGAAGATTTTATTGATCCGTCATTTTTATTGATTGGTAGTCATTTTGTTTGTGGAAATGTGGCTGCGGTTATATCTTAAAACTACATACAGTATACAGGATTTCGCAGCAATATCTACTTTTGTTTTTATTTGAGAAGACATATGTTCATATTTATATGATAAACAGAAGATAAAAAAAAATTATGAATTTTTTTCCGTGTGAAGTGCTCTTCAGGTGAGAAAACACATTTCACTGCATATTCACCAAAAATTTGCTATTTATTATGTGAGATGTACATTATTTAGATATGAAAAACAAGTTGGAAACCTCAGTTTAATTTCGGGGGTACATATTTTACAACAGGAAATGCTGAATCAGAAAATTCTGCGTTTATAAAACTATACCTAATGCAAGAAATGTTAAACCATAAAATTTGTTAATGAAAACAATTTGATGAAAGACCCAACGATGCAGAAAACTTGTCGAAACCCTATGGTTGTGATTGAAAACTCCCAAAAATATATCATCATATAAAACAATTTAATCTTGATATCGGGTTTGAAAATGCTGCTAAAAGAGGGACAAAATGTCGATCACGCTTTGATTTGACAAAAATGTATGTCAAAAATGCAGAAAGAAACGAAAACTACGCTAAGACAGACGTGAAAGAAAAAAACGTGAATTCTGCGAATTCAGAAAATTCCACATGAAAAGGTTTAGAGCTGTGTAGTTCATAGAGTCGTTCAATTAAAGATCAAAAAGTTGGTAATCAACCATAGATTTATTATTATAGCCCTTGCTGCACAAATGATGACAGCTGATTTTGACACTTTTCGCAATTGTGTTCCAAATACCTTAAACGCAAGTGTAGAAAATCCTGCTCTAAACTCTTCCAGCTCCAAACTGTTCGGAACAACTTCATTGAAATACGGCTGTCACACAAAGAACACCATCATCAGCTTGAGTCAGGCTTCTTAGTTTCGCAAAGTCTGAAGTCTGTTATCTTGGGTTTGAGGTTATAAACGAAAGGCTATGCACTCTTCACGTGCGACACAAATGAACATTAGATTCATTTCACAATTTTTTGAATGAACAAAAATCTAAATGACTCTTTATTGTTAAGAAACATTTGTTTTATAAGTACTGAACTTTAATGTATTTTTTTACAATGAAATATGCATGTCCATGTGTAACCACTAATTCTGAACTCAGAAACCATATGGTATACTGATTGCTGGTGGCTGCCTGTACCGCTCTGCTCCTCCACGCCTATAGAAAAAAGGCTCAAGTAGCAATTGCTTACATTTAAATCTTCCAATTACCTACTTATGCATGTGAATCAAAGTTAAACAATGTAGGCAGGCAGGTCCCTCGCATAAATTGAAGCAATCATGTACATATAAAATTAATAACAAAGCACAGAGTTATGCTTCATAGAGCATAGAAAGTACAAATGATTGCCTGCGATTAACTCGGATTATTAATTTGCATTTCATTTGATGTGTTCTACTACAATGTCCATATCAGTTCAGCTGTGTCCTAATGAAATGGTTGAGAAACTAGGACACTCCAACTAAGGACCTACATACATTTGTATGTACAATTGTACATCTATGCATAGTATCAACACATATGAACTACCTTCCTGCCTCCATCTACTCATATATAGAAAAGAAAATACACAACCATTAATCAATTGAACCATTTTATTTAATTTATATTAATTGCCAACATTGTATGTAGGAGTTGGGCTACCGTTATATTCCCAGCCCAACGCGCTATTGTGTTGGCGGCAGTAGCCGCGTGGCGGCGTGTTGTTTCAATTTGTAAACATATATGTATGTATGTACACACATATAGTATATTATTTGCTTTAGCTTGTGTGCGAATTCATAGCCATTATATCGAATCAATTATACATACATATTTAAATTTAAAATAAAAAATAAATTCTTAACCCTCGTTTATTGCCAAGGATTACAAAGGATGGAATGAATAATTTTAACCAGGATCGAACACAAAATTACATTGGTATAAGCAAGGCGTATTGAATTGGACAACAGAAGAGTTTAAAGTTGGTGTACTAATTTATACAAAATTGCAGTTCGGGAAGAATTTAATTTTCGTAAAAAAAATACCATTGATTGTTTATGGTTGACTTGCGAAGGAAAAGGAAAATTGAGAAATTTCAAACAGTAATCGTATTGGAATTCGTCAAAATTAGTTTTATGACAGAGTGTCATAACATTTTGAAGGGGTTGTGACAAAGTCCAAGGTCGACCTGGGTAACCGCGCAACCGGTTGTATAAGATATTGGGAGGCTTCCGCAATTAAGTTGGTAACCCTTTTAGTCGTCTTACCTTTATTTCATCTTTGAATGTTTCGATTCTTTCGGTTTTTGCTTATTGCAATTTCAATCATTTCGCTACCGTTTGTATATGTACAATGTACACTGCGGGTCATAAGTTTAGAAGAAGGCATTTCATTAGCTTTCATTAGATTTTTAATAATGTGTGCTGCCACCAGCCTTCAAAATAATTTCAAAAATTCTATTTTTTAAGGATTTGTAAAGAGATTCCAAGTAGTGAAATCTCACTAAAGGCCAATTTCATAACATGAATAAGCGCATCCTTGTCATCGTATTGCTTCCCTCCCTCATACATATACATACCTTAAGTGTAAGCCAGCCCCACACATTTTCAATTATGTTAAGGTCCGGGGAATATGGTGGCCAAGACAGCAAGTGGACGTTTTGATTCGCAATGAGGGATCTTACCTCTCGGGCTGTGTTTATGGGAGCGTTGTCCTACTGAAAAATCCATGGAATTGGCCCAAAAACATCGCTAATTTTGGGGAATTTTATTCAAGCAAGGCTTTATAGGTTTTCCTAGTCATTTTGGTATCTTGGACTACCAAAGTCTATAGCGCCATAAAATGGAATTGAGCCCTAGATAGAGCTGTGTCAATCGCGATTGATTCGTTCTTTTTGTCTCGTTCACCGAAAAGATTGATTAATTGCAATCACTATACTTCACTAATGATACAATCTTTCAATCTCGTTCAAAGGAGAAGAAATAGAACGAACGGGAGCGTAATGTTTTGGAAATCAGAACAACTCTCAAGAACGTGTTAAAATAGAACAGTACGAACAAAACTGAATTTGGGTCAGTTTCATGTGTTACGTTCAAACTTGTATTTCCCCATACTTAAAAGATTGTTTGTTTGGAACTAGAAGGTTACAATTCACAATAAACATTTTAAATATAAAGTCATGCAAATTTTTAAACCATGACAATTTTAAAAAATAAATCTGGCAGACCAATCTAAGCTTTAGTAAATTCATAACCAAAATGATTGAAAAAATGCCTGCTTCTAATCTTATGACCGGCCGGTAGTGTACAGTTTACAGTTGGGACATTTCCAACTAATGGGTCCGTTTAAGTATGTTTGCTTTGCTAATTCTAACGAACTGTCACAATTTGGACATGTTCGCATGCCCGTTTTTGTAATAAAAAGGAGTTAGCAATTTAATAGTTAGCACAACGAAAAAAGGGTATACAATTTTGGAGTCGTTAGTAAATTCTTAAATATTTAACAAATTGCTAGTTAGTAAAATGTTAAGTCCTTAACAATAGGTTATTTAAAATTTTGCGCCAATGAATTTAGATTCTATAGGGTCCTTCAAACATCGATATTTTTTAAAATTCTTAATTCAACAAATCGGACCGATTAGAATAATTTACTATGGGAAGTATTTAAATGATTTATAATAATTATCCGAAATTATACGCCAGACGACTCCAACAAAAAGTGATGTGATTTTCTTATAATGTGTTTAACCTCCTCTTTTTGAAAGGCTCTCACATATTTTTTTTTTATGTGGACCTAAATACCATTTTCTGTTGGAATTGTTTTGAATTCAGGAAATCCAGGGCCGAACCAACCATATGTGCAAGATATGCGAATGCACAGGGCTCAAAATACTGCGGGCGCATTACCAGCAGCAAGAAAATGTAATCTGATATAACGCAAACAAATATGTACTGCTATTTGCATTTAAAACCACTAGCATTCTTCAAACAATCATAAAATAACATCCATCACAACTGTGTGCTAATGCTGAGATCTCATTTTCATTATTCAAGATATCGTCAAATTAAATATCCCCTAGACCCATGCATTAATGTCTTTTGCCCGTATGTAATGTGCACTAGTGGTTGTTTATATGTGTTCGTGAAAAAATAAAAATGGGCGCTTTAAACAGATCTTGCACATGGCGCAAGTTTGACAGGGGCCGGCTCTGGAGAATCACATAACCCTTTTTTCTCAGCTGATAATATTACATTATATACACTATTTATGCTGCTAACAAATCTTTGGAAAATGGCCTTCCATATTTGTATATAGGTAAATTGATAAATTTTATTTCTTTACATTTCTGGCCTTGATTGAGAAGACGTGGCTTTTTTTTTATTGATAAATTATTATTTAATGAAGCAAGAAGATGCACAAAAATAATATCGTTTAGATTGTGCTTTAATGTTTGCGTGGGAAAATGATTTAGTTGAGACATTCACATTATCTACTATTGATTGATATTGGGTCATTTTCACATGACGATGTAATGTCTGTTAGAAAAGTACGTATACGCCACGTACATACAAACATGTGTTGAAAACTTCATAAAAAAATATTGTCGGAATAAGGATTTTAATTTTATCAGTTGTGAATAATCCTGATAGACTTATTCTTTGGATATAAAACAAATATAAATATTTAATTTTAAGTAAATAAAAATTTTATTTCACAAATTAAATAAAGTTTAATCGATTTTGATTTGAAATTTAACAAATGAAAAAAGTTTCACAATATTCAAATCGGCAGGTTTTAAAAAAAGTTATCAGTGTGGTTCACACTGACCACCCAAGACAAGAAAATTCTATCAAATATTTGTAAAAATTGTTGTTTTATTAATTTAAATAAATGCTTAGTTTCCAATGGCTTGAGGGACGGGTTGAGTGAAGGTGATTGCATCCAGTCTCTATTTTTTGTTTTTATTTGAAAGCAAAAACTGCTATGAATATGTTGCCTATTTTCCGGTTACTGAATTCCAGACTGTTCAATCATGCGATTATGGGAATACGGGGCGGGACACAGGACATTTCCTCCATAAATTTACCTGTGCGGGTTCATTTTACAATACTTATATTATTTTTTTTTCTCTGCGGTGATGTTACCAGAACATTGTGGTAGGCATCTTTAATTAAACAATGAACCTCGAATGTGCGGATGTACTTGTACATATATTTTATAGGTAGGTACAGTTGTACAGTCGAGGGCTGGGAATATTGAAACCCGCTGTGCCGTTAAGAAAAAAAAAAAAATGAAAACAACAAAAAAAAGGACGACAAAGAACGGAGAGTAAGTGATATATATGCATACGTGTATGAGGAGCAAACATAGAGTCGTAAAATGTGTTCCCCAGTACACAGAACACAGCCCATTAATTATTTCCTCCCATGAATTTAAATACGGATTTAAATCCGCACGTAATAATTCACCGTCGGTGTAAATAATAAAAGGAAAAAGACAGGAAAACACAATGCAGCAGCATTCGTATGCACACACTCGCACAAGAGTAGATAATTGAAAAAAAAGAAGGATTTTACCAGAAAGTGAAAATTCACGGTTCACCCAAAAACTACCACAAACACTGTCGACACCGTATAAGTAGATACGAATAACAGTGATTTAAAGGGTTAAAGTTGAATATTTAAGTCTGTCGATTCATTTTTGATAAAAACATAAAAATATCAATTAGGATGGGATCGAATGAACGACTGTCCATAATTGACACTAAGAAGTTCTAAACAATTCAGGGTTGGAATCGATTCAGGTGGTTTGATATAAATGACATTCAAAGTCGATCAAATTGGCCTGTTACAAAAATTTGACGGTAACTTTGCAGTAAATATGTATTTTCTAACGCAATATGAATGTAGTTACCAGACGCTCCAATAATTTTTTCTGACGGGTTTTATACTTTTTTTTCCCTTCAAATACGCATTTTTGTGACCTGAAAAACATTCGTCTTTAGAAATATTTAGACAAATTACGAACCATCAGTGGAAATTGTTGAATCAAAATGAATTAAATTAAAAATTAAATTTTTTTCTTTTTAAATTGTAGGATATTTTGACACGGATAGTTAATTTCAATACGAAATTCTATCAGAAAATCAGCTCCTGGAAACAAAATAATTCCACTGACGGTTGCACAACGTTACGAAATATTGCAAAGTTATTTCAAAAATGAATGTTGTGAAGCCCAAGTAGTGCGTTTTTTTGCTGAAATAAAGCACCAACCGCACCTGTTCTATATGCAATAAAGTTTGTGAGAATGGTATGCTAGAGGACAACATGGTTCCCGTCGTTGTGGCTGCTGCAGCATCGGTCTCAACAGCACCTTTCACGCACTAACAATAAGTTAATTCTGCACAAGGGTCGCGAAGTATTCCCTAACATGGTTAAATTGACTGATCAATTGCTCACGCCATCACTGATCCGATACCGCCTAAGGAGGTATCCTTTATCGAGAACACCTACCTCCATATCTCTTGTTAGGTACCACAAATGTCATCCAAAGGGATTCTTACACAATCTCCGGCTGCGGTAAGAGTTCAGATCCTTTTGAATCTACGATATCTATAATTTGCTTTAAAGGACCTTATTTACCTGGGCTTCACTATGAACGCATAAAGTGTAGCCTTTGTAAGAAACTCATCATCCCCGTCCTGATTTACCTTTCAGAAGAATAGACCATGACAAAAGCACCTTGGGTTGCTTTGGGAGTTCTACAGCTTGAATATAGTTTAAAAGTTAGAACGAAAAGCTGTACGGGCTGTAGAGCAACTTAGACTTAGCCAGGAAGTTAAAGGCTCTAGGCTCTAAGATGGCTAGATCAAGTAGACCGTAAGGGAACCAACGGCCTTTTCCCGGAAAGTCTTCTAATCTATCCCCACAGAATAGTCCAATAGAGACCGAGCTAGACAGTCAGTTCATACAGGAGTGTAGGCACATCTTAGTAAATATTGTAAAATGACAAAATATGAATTGTTGTCAATATTTTATAAAGTTATAAATTGTAACATTTTTCGAAAATTTCCCAAACATAATTTTTTATTAATTATTACCATACCATTATTAAATTAAACTTCGTTCGATAAATTATAACTTTGAAAGATTCAGAACTTACGTTCATAAAAATTTGTTAGCGATTTTGGTGAAGAAAATTTTGGTTGGTTCACTGTGATTTAATACAGATTTGGTATAAATTTGGAAAAAGTTCAACATACCGTTATGTTTTTCAAATTAAAAAACTAAAAAAAAAAGGTTTGGCGCTCAAATACACAATGAAGAAAAAATGATAACATGTTCAAAACATTTTTCTGCAATGTGAAACGATGTCTTTGACATCTGGTAAAATTTTGGAAAAAACTCAATTGACAGTTTTTGCTCCAAAAACTAAAATTTATCAAAAAATGTCAAAAATTGTTTTTCATATCAAGCAATGATATTGACTTCAAATGTGTTTTATTTTTATTATGATGCATTTGTCAATACCTCAATGATAAAATGTTGACGAATATTAAATTGACATTATTTACAACAAATAAAAACTACGAAAAGTTCAAAAAAAATTGGTACATTTTGTTTTTTCACTCAATATCTCGAAAAAAATTTTAAGTCTGATAGAATCTCGTTCCATAGGCCTTTTTCGAATTGAAAATGAAAGCTTTTCACATTTAAAAAAAAATGTATGTGGTGTGTTATGGTCGTTAATATTGCATTCGAAAAATTTTGATACGGACGTTAAATACATTTTTGAAAGACACTGTTCTATTCTATTATAACAATTTTAAATGAAACCGAAATACACACATAACTACATTATACACATACACTATTTCGATGTACAATATTGAAAAATTCTTTTTAAATGAACAATCATAATAAACTGCAAAAGAAAGATTAACTTTATCTACCACACACAGCTAAAAGAAAAACCAAACAACTGAAACACCTAAAGCAACAAAAAGTCCCTGTTATGATTTTCAGGATTTGAGAAC
This sequence comes from Scaeva pyrastri, assembly GCA_905146935.1. NCBI lineage: Eukaryota > Metazoa > Arthropoda > Insecta > Diptera > Syrphidae > Scaeva > Scaeva pyrastri. The sequence continues at coordinate 81,241,973 of LR989927.1, forward strand.
AATAACTGCTATACTGCAGTTGAACAATATGACCAGAAGGCAGATCACTTGACTATAAACGGGATTAAAAATTCAATTACCCTGAACTGAACCTGGTTACTGGCTGGGCTGCAGTGCAAAATAACAAACAAACAATCAAAAAAAAAAAAAAAAAACACCCTCTCACTCAACTAAGGCAGAGCTTACACCACCAAACTGTAGGGAAAAACTTAAGGTGAGGCTGTGAAAAAAAAAAATGATTCCCAAAATGGTTTTGGGATTCATAAAACCTTTAAACCCTATACGCAACCCGAACTCAGTTAAAAAGTTGAGAGGATGCAAATGTGTGGGTGTGGGTATAGAGGAGTGCAGACGGACTCGTACCTGTTCAAAGTCACCATCACCAAGTGCCCAAAGTATTCATTTTGTTGTTGACCAAGAATGCATAAATATGGCTATTATTTCATTTTTGAAAAGCAAACATGCCACATAAAATGTTCATAACTTTTTTTTATTAAATAATATTCAAACCAGCAAAACTTTATAGGGGGAATAATTTTACACACTAAACGTTAATAGAGTTATTTCAATATAAAGGGCCGTAAATTCGCAAACATTGCTAGTGTTTTAGTGCATCTCTATCTACCTATGTGTATGTAATTTTTTTTCTTTTTCTGTTTTAGTTACAATCAATTCAATTATTGCTTTCAAATAAAATGAATTGTTAGCTAGAATAATCGTTGGAAATACCATTAAGAGAGGTGTTTTTTAGAAGAGCTACATTTTAAATTGAATTGCCGGTCAGTATATGCAATAGCCCACACCCATACACGGAATTAGTTATAACTTGTTCGGTATCCCGAAATAAAAGGCAAACAAGGGGGTGGGATGTTACCCACACTTACAACTTCCCATTAGTGCCCTTGAAAATTTGGTATTTATTTGAAGTTTAAGTTTTTTAATAACCAATTGAGAGAAAAGTTCAATTTTATGTTAAAAATAATCAATTAATTGGTGCGGCTTATACGCTGGCGTCATTATCGGTCCTTATTTCTGTGGAAATGAGGAATTACCTGGGGATGACGGTGAATGTAAAGCACAATCGAGCAATGCTGACTGATTAATCAGTTAAAATATCGACGACTAACTGCCAAACCAACTACCAATTTATTGCAAAATCGAATTTCAGAAGTCGACTTGTCAACTGGATATGGGGTTATATTAGGTTATTGGCTTATGTCGACAATTCAGCAACTCTGGAAACATTCAAAGCCAATATTCAAATTATATAACTCGTATCAGCAGCAGCGGACATATACCGAAAATCATACTTAAGTAATATATGACAATAACCAGATTATTATGTATTTCAAAATTAATTCCAACAACATTTCTATCTCACCTAAGGTTTGCAAAGTCTTAAAAAACACCCGATATTTAGGTATTTTTAGTTTTTACATACTTTCCCAATTAATATATAAAACAAATGAAATGTGGCACCGAAGAAACAGCTGGTCGGGGCGCAATGTGGGCCAATGGCAAAATACGGTATTCCAGTCCAGTCAACCGTTTCATTAATTTATGTTTTTATTTTGAGGAAAGAGTACAAGATGGAGATATTTTTGATTACGAAAAGTTTGAGCCTTTTATATTGAGTACTTACTAATTTCATAATTAAAAAAAAAACCTATTGGCACATTTACCATCATCTTATTCCAAAAATCAAACTATAAAATTTTTGTTTGATATGTAATTTTTAACTTCCCATAGGGAATTGAATGAATTATTTTAAGAGTATTATCCTTATTAAATATACGAAAATTCAAACGTTTAACTTATATATGTATATGTACCTACATTATCTCTAACTTTACGAATCGAAAAATTCACTTAAAAACAAAAATGTTCAAAAAGTATTACCTAAGTTCAAAAACTATATTTCATACATACTTATGATGACAACTATAGGTCTTGTCTAAAAGTACCCAAATCACGGGACACCGGGATGATAGGTGTGAACCTCCTTATACCTTCCACAAGAATTTTAAACACTCTTCATATTTCACACGTCGTCGTACATACAGACATACATAGGTACAGTTGTACACCTGCCATAGTTAGAGAAAGTATATTTTAATTAAAACCATGACACACTGCCACCATTAATAAAAGTCATTTTATTCCAAAGGAAAAACATTCTCCACTTTCTGTCAACCCAACATCTACTTTGATTCATTATACTTTTGAAAATACTCGATACGAGCATACACTATACACACACATGTATGTATAGGTACCTATATATGTATGTACATAGGAAATATAGTCATTCCCATAAGGACACACAAGTTGTCCTTTACCATTTCCTCGCCGCGCCGGTTGCCATTGCCTTGGCCTCTGGGTTTTGCACACGAAATGACAGTGCATGATTTTATGTCCTCATCGGTATCTATGTTATATGAAGAAACAAATTCACCGAAGCGAAATAGTGGTCTCACGAAAGTAATCTGCAACGCAATTTCGTTACAAAATAGTTACGAAAGATGTCGGTAGCTGTACCTAGTATATATGTATGTATACAAACTACAAGTCCAAGTCCAATTTCAAGTCCAACCTCAAACTCCAAGTCTCCTGCTCTTCAATACAAACTATACGTCCCCAGATGTTCTCGAGAGTTTTGGGTTTTTATGCTCACTTCGTCCGTTCGTCCTTCGGGACCTTATTCTCTGTAATAAATTTATACATACCTCTTTATAGTCGATCTCAATGAATGGGGAATGTCGTCGTACGTCGTCGTCGCGTTTCGTCTCCTTCCGTCGTCGTCGTCGACGGACGGTCAATGGTGCTGCGGTATAAGTGCACTTCCGTTTCCCTCTAGAGAACTGTGGTTACTTGTGTCCATTAAAACTCAAATTGTTGTAAGAGCGGAATACCCAAGGACAAAGTGTTGACAATAATTATCCGTACACCCACCATTGAAACAAAATGTCGTGTAAAACATGTAGTCATGTCATCGGTTAAATAGTTAATGCACTTGCAAATTACCCCGAAGAGGATGTATTTTGTACTTTATTTGAGTTTTGAGGAGGAGTGCGCCATCATCATCATCAGGAGGTGACATCGGGCATCATTGGGATGTGAATATTGTCAACATTGCAAAAAAGTGACGAATTTGAAAAGGGAATTGGGTTTTCTAAAGGTTCGCACTCACTTCACATTATATAGTATGAAGGTTAATGAGTTTTACTTGTAAGACATGTATCCTGTACTGGGGATAAGGGATTTTATATTTCCGTAAAATGTATATTAATTTTAAATTTAAGTAAGTTGTAAGTATAAATATCTTTATATTTTGAAATTATATCCATTTTTTGCTTGAATAGTCTTTTCGAACTAAAATGGTACAAATTCAGAATTTCATTCCAATGTTGAAATTTTTTTGGGAATAATATGTTCGGCATGATGCACTTCTTTCTGAAGATAACAAACTTTAAGCAAATTAAATAAGATTTAGGGTTGGGGCCTGTCTTTTTAGGACAAGGTCAAGGACCTATAGAATATGCTGATAAAAAAACACTTCCATTAGCCATAAGATACTTTATATATGAAAAGACAATTGTTCATGGTCTTTCAGATATCTATTCTAACTGAGAATTTTACATACTGTAGAACAATCTGCGAACTAAAACAAATTCAAAAAATTGGAGCTCCAAAATAGCAATTGACTAGCTGAGACTTACTGACCTTACATCATCATTCAATAAGTCTCTCCATTTATCCCGATCACAAGTCGACGCCAATTCCGCAAGCTTCCTGGGGCGTCCTGGTCTACGCAGTATCTCCAGTAGCGTAACCATTGCCTGCCACGCTGCTGGTCAAATTGTTTTGCCTTGAGATATTTTAGAAATATTTTAATTAACATAATTTTAAAGAGTTAATGAATAATTTTCACATATTATTATATTGATTCTGAAGAACATAAGAATCTCTCATAGAGGACAAGAGGTCCTTCATTCATATATATACATACATTTCATAGGTATGTGTTTGCTCTTTACTGATACCTTGCTTGCAGTATCTTAACCTACAATTGTTTTCTAAGTGCAAATAATAATGTATTGCATTCCAGAAATCATACACTTTGTACGTCTGTTTTGGAGAGCCTTAACTTAAGCAGAAATGGAAATTTCTAAGTGACATCGTAGGTAGGATTACTGCAATATGGAAAATAATAATAATTGTGCTACCCCGGGGAGTCCTTGACGACTGGTAATTATTATTATCTCATCTAACGTGATGATAATGGTGCCATTACACAGCTTGTAAAAGTTAATAGCTATTAATCCCTAACAATGAGAATGTGTAAATTATTTTAGTATCGATTTTACTAAATAAGATTTATCAAAAATATTGAATTTGAATAATATATCATTTTATATTCATAAAATTGCTTTTAAAATCATTTGAAAGCTGTGAACACTTTAACTAGTGTTTAATTAAAAAGATAATAAAAACGTCTCTTTAGGCTTAAATTGATCCTGAGCTAAAAAACTGGTTCATGAGTTAACTATGAATTCAGGACTAACATATAAATATGATAGCACCCGTGAACTTTCATGTAGGTGTCCGTGACGAACACAGTGATTGACCCCAGATCCTTTGTCCAACTCCTCCATTGGGGATGTGTGCCCTCAAAACATAAGAAAGCACGGCAATTTTTTGAAGATAATGCAGCTACACCTTATCAGGCTAATTAAATTTGTATGAAACGGGTCATGGTATAGACTTTTTTCACCGCTACTCGCACTATGTATCCAAACAAGGGCAATCACAAAGAAAATCTCCTGGCAAACCATGCTCTACCTTTGTAACTTCGACTTCAATAAATTTATGCCTGGAGTTAAGAGGTGTACAAGTGTACGAGCATACGAGTACATATATTACGCACGGCCTTTTCCCTTATGTTGCTTCTAAAATTTATTTTCGACATTATGGGGAGAAGTTCCTGGTACATATTGATGTTGGTCTTGGTTTCAAATACGACCGACGACGACCGACGACGACGGCGACCGACGGCAGCCATACAAAAACACAGCTCGTAAGTTTGTGTATATCGTATACACATGCACTAAAGATCAATTGAAATCCTTATTTATTGGGTTGAAACTATCAAAGTTGTTGCTTTAGGACAAGGACTGCTACAGCTGCTGAAGCTGAATCTGGAGCCGGAGCTAAATCTGAAGCTGATGCCATACTGCACCAGGTAGGTACAATAATTACATTGTTTTCAGTCAGCAGCGTCCCCCTTATTTGGTTCGACGAGCTCACATGTTCCGTTCCTTGATATCTCCTATTGAAAATCCTCAAGGATTTAAAAGTATTATACTATAGTATAGATACATTGAACGTAAAGTAGTATTAGGCCAATATCTGTACCGGAAAAGGAATTGAAATCCAGAAAACATAACACCGGATGCTATATCGTCATTGCGTTGTATTTTGTTTTGTTGTGTTTTGTGTTTCGTTGTGTTGTGTTGTGTTGTGTCCTTTCATCGTTCGAAGGATTTCAATAGCAAAGTTTACAATTTATATTGCAAACAATTTCACAGGACGTTGCCAAAGCAACAACGAACAACAATAAGATAACGGATATGAAAGAGGTTTCGCAATTTGTTTTATGGAACAAATAATCGGGTTGAAATACTTTCAAGCTCATTGGGCACATTGTAAAGTTGATATACCTACTCCTAGATATACATACATACATATCTAATAGATGAATCAGATTTCCATATCGTTTTTAGAGATAGATACCTAGTCTTTGTTTAAGTTTGTTCTTGTATTGAGGTTGGATTTCAGCTCATAATCAATTTTGTTAAATTGCAGCTTATTTTCGGTGGTTTTTTAGATTTTGTTTTCAAATTAAAAAAATGCTATTTTGATAAGTATCTTCATAATCAAATTTGCATTTTTTTACTTAAAAAATTGTTTTTCAAAATAAAAGTTTATTTTTTTAGAATGTCTTGACTTTTATCTATTTCATCATTTCTTCGGACTGAAGATATGTATTTAGGCTACACAAATTTATGCAGATGGATTGTTTTTACTTTTTGAAACTTTTTATAAGGTTTCATAATCTGATGATGATCGGAGTTGAAAAAATGTACAGTACCAACATAATACATAATCTTCTGTTATGAGCTTTAGGTAAAAAAAAATAAACGTCAAACAAGCATTGATCAAATTTTTAAAGATGACAGCTTTCAGTATAAACACAAGAAGCATCTATAAACCTTTTCCAAGAGGGTTGGTTTTAAGGTTTTAAAAACCTTATATTATTCCGTTTTAATGAGATGATCATTTGATGAAATTTGACATTGGCATCAAAAAGATTTGGACCAAATTTCAAGCTCTTTTGGTTGATTTAATGCCAGCTTTTTGTCATTTTGCCCCATTGTGCGTTTCAAAAAAAACTAATAAAAAGTTTTGTTTCTTTTCGCGAAATGTGTGTGTTTAAAGGTTTTGAGAATCCTAAAAGATTACCCAATCTTGAGAAACAGAAATAGTGGAGTTGTGTTTTTTTAAAAACCTTTCTATTGATGGGTGTGACCACATAAATGAACAGAGTAGAATATTCTTCCGAATATTTATTAATTGATGGTTGGAAGACTCAGCCATCGGATCTCAAAAAAATTTAATTCTGAAACTATACAAGGATCTGACAAAGTATGAGTCGTTCTGGCCGACATTCTCTTAGCTTTACCAATTAAGTACGTGTCACCATTCCTCTGGCTATCCGAGAGTTCCTTCCTTAATTTTCGTTGCATATCACCTTGCCCACTTTTTCTCTTTTTTATTATGAAATGAGACAGTGGAAAATCATCAGATGATGGCCAATTAGTTGATCTGACAACTTTTAAGGACCTTCGTGGCCTGACTACATGCATATAGATAAGTATGTTGAATTCTTTTAGAAAACGCACTTTTTTGGCAGAATGACTGTGTTCATTAATTCATCAAAGTAGAAGAACGACTTCCGGCGATTATGAAAACAGCTTTTGGAATTCAAGGGTAATTATTGTCCGTTAGCACATTCCAATTAATTCGGTCAATATTTTATTTTCACAGTACTAAGTTCGTAAAATAAGTACAAATTAAAACTACAAACCCTCTATTAACCGGCCACATGAACTCTGTCACCATTGACATTTATCTCGCTGCTTCGGTCAATACTTTTTTGAGACTTTTCAAATTTCTGTGTGGAGTCTTGTTCTGATCGCGAAACACAAACACTATTCCAAAAAGGATTCAAATATGAGTTCGTGGAGGACCTATCTTCAGCTGCTATTGTTTCTTAGCCACTCCTGTGTTGTTTTGGCTTTGTGTCAAGGAGCAGAGTCCTGTTGATGTATGACTTATGTGGTTACCACTTAACTCGCAAAATTATCTGTCGTCTCTTGGTCTTGGTCTTTAAGGGATGGCACACCTTTTTGTTAGACTCTTCACCAAACCATTACTGAAGCCGGATGGTGGCCACGTTTTAATTCTTGGAGCTTTGTCATTTTACTGGTTAAAAACTTTTTCAACTACAAATGTAGATATATGTATACGTAAAAATATTCTTATCAGAAAGATAAATTATTCTCATCGCGTTTAAGAGTCGTTTGCTTTTGCTTATTTCCAACCTAGCGTCGATGACTAAATTTTCAGGAAAAGATGATATCAACCTGAAGTTGGTTCCTTGGAGTCCATATCTAAGAGATAAATGTCAAGCAGTAAAGAAAGTCCTCCTCCTCCTGAGGGAGGAACCGAATTAGACATCGCCGGCCGCATCGGAAAAGCAAAGGTTGCGTTCGGGATGTTGTCCAATGTTTGGAGGAACAAATCTCTCAGCTTTAACACAAAGCTACGACTGTTTAACTCTAACGTCGAATCAGTTCTGTTATATGGTTGCAGCACCTGGAAAATAACAACTACAATAACCATAAAACTGCAAACCTTTGTTAATAGGTGTCTTCGAAACATCTTACGGGTTTTCTGGCCTAATCGTATCTCCAACGAGGACCTACACAGACGAACAGGTCAGGAACCCATAGACACCATTACACGAAGGCGCAAGTGGCAGTGGATTGGACACACGCTTCGAAAAGGTAATGACTGCATTGCAGGCCAAGCAATGCAGTGAAACCCACTCACATAAGAAGGAAGAAGAGTTGGTAGACCGAGAAGCACGTGGAGAAGAACAGTCGAGGAGGAATTTGCGAGATTGGGAAAGAGCTGGAGGGAGCTAAAATACATCGCTGGGAAACCGCACACGATGATGCGTAGGAGTAGTTGAGGCCCTATGTCCCGCTAGGGAACACCAACGGTCTTCGTAGGTCTGAGGACCTAAGTAAGTAAGTAAATGTCTAAGATGACGCCATCTTTATTTTCTGACCTTCAATTTGAAAATTTATGCTCAAATATGATCGTTGATGTTTATATTTTTAGTACATTACTTTAGACTCTATTATGTAAAATGGAGAAAAAGGACGACACGATTTTAGTACCTACTGATTTTTCTGCAAGGCGATATTAACATCAATTTGAACCCGCAGTCTTATAGATTAACTCACTCCTTCATGTAGTTAACCCCCAACCAGACAGTAAACTTGATGATGCAATTAAGAGTATTAAGGATATTCCAGTATGGAGATATAATGAAACATTCTCCACACTAAAATACATTTATATTGCTTACATGAAATAAGCAGCACATTACGCACATTTAACATGGCTTATTACCTAAGCAACAAGTGTCGTAATCACACTTTTCGTACTCTTGAAACACAAAAGGATAAAATGAAATTGAGACGTTTCCATAAAAGTTAATTCGCAGATTTTTCATTCGGATATACTCGTTCAGTGTACAAGGGATTCCGTTAAAGGAAGCTGCAAAAGAATGAAAGTAGTACACACATACATCTACAAACACACTATAGACTTTAGAATATCCCTATTATCGGGAGATGCTATCACGACAAACCTGAAATAGAGCGTCAAATCTTAGCACGGCGGGCGACATACAGCGGCAACGACAACGACAACGCCAACCAAAGACGAAGCTTTTCAAAAATCGATGACATCATTCGCGATATTCCGCCCGCCGCGCCGGCCGTTCGCCGCGCCGTCGACGACGAAGAAGCGATGCGATGGCACCTAATGTATAGATGACTTCAAGTGGATGGGAAAAGAATTTTCAATCTTCTGCTTCTTCGTATTCATTATTCGGTTCTCGTAATCCGCGCGCGAGTTTATCTTCTACTCCATTTTCCCTAAATGCGAATTGAACACTTGACTCCGCTTTGAATAGGGAAATCGAACGGATTCAACATGTACTCGTATACCATACCGTTAACCCTCTGTGCGATATGGTGCGATGGTCGCAGCAGGAGCAAAGATGGCGACAGACACCGTGGCCCGTATATCCGTATCCGACAGTGCTAAAGTACAGTCATTCTCTTCCTTTTCTCTATAGGTATCTCTATCTCTTTATTTTTTAGCTTTTTCTATATTGAACTCATTCGCTCATCTGTAGATGTAGATGTAGACGTAGAGTAGAGCCTGTGCAGTGTGCCTGTATGTGTGTACGTTTTTCAATTTCGATAAAAAATCTCCTTTCATCGAGGATTGCAAGGGAATATACGGCTCAGGAACCTCTCTCGCACTATTTTCGATCGGTAGCTGATGTTTTTTTTTTTTCCTTTTTTGTTTTTGGTTCGGAAAAGTTTTGCTGCAAAGTTTTTCCCGGTTCTGATTTTTCAATGCATAAATAAATATTGAGTGAGAGTGGGATTTTTTATATTGTAAAGTTTTTTGTTTGTTATTTTGTTTTTCTTTTTTTTTCCTGCGAAAAAGTATAACCAAACCTTGGTGTGTGTTTATTTTTTGTTTCTCAACTCAAGTCGAGAGTAAGAGGAAGCTTTCGGGTTTGTTATCTTATACGAATGTAGTCGTATTTAGGTTTCGAGTCCTTAGATGTGCTTTGGTAATTTATACCGAGCAGGGCCAATGCATTCCCCTTCTGATCTGCATACATACACATGTAAATATATATGAAAAATTGGTAAGTTACATTTCACTTATAAATTGATTTAAATATATGGGTTGAAATGCTGGGTTTAATTTTGACCGTGTTTTTATTACATTTTTAGAGAATTCTATGTAGATACATGAGTAATGAGTATTCCAAGAAGAACTTTGTTTTTTAATTGAGGTAATACCAATTTCAAGACGTTCACAACAATTGGGGTTATCCAAAAGCACAACATGTCGAATTTTGCGAAAGGATATGGGTTTGAAGCCTTATAAGGTTCAACTGTGCAGGTATTAAAGCCGACCGACACCATTCAACTCACCGTAGTATAGATTCACTCAGTTTATTCAGGAACAACCTGCTGGTTTTTCTAAAAAAAAAACTATTTCTTCAGGCGAAGCCAATTTCTATTTGTCAGGGTACGTCAACAAACAAAATTGCCGCATTTGGGCTTCTGAAAATCCCAAAGCAATTATTGAGAAGCCTTTGCAACGTGTCACTGTGTGGTGCGCTATGTTGTCTGGAGGAGTGATTGGGCAGTTTTTTTCGAAGATAAGGTTGGAAATGCTGTAACAATCAATGGATCAAACTATCGCGAAATGTTAACCACTAAATTTTGTTATTGATGATGTGGATATCACTGAAATGTGGTTTCATCAGGACGGTGTCACATGTCACACAACCAATGAAACGACCAATTTATTGCAAACCAAATTTCCCGATCGCATAATTTTGTGAAATTCTGCTGTTACATAAGTGGCCAGCCAGATCGTGTGATTTAACACCACTGGATTATTTTTTGGGGGCTATATTAAAGACAGAGTCTATACGAATCTATTGCAGCCTTAAAACACAAAATCCGTGATGTCATTAATTTTGCCAAAAATTGATTAAAAATGTTGATGAAAGAATTAACATCTGTCAGACTGGTCATGTTGGACATTTGCCAGGTTTAATTTTTCATTCATAATTGCCAAACTTTTCTCTTTGTAATACAATACAAATTTTATTCATTTTCCTCTAAATTCTTTTCATAAAAAAGTGATTTCTATCAAACTGTTTTGTCATTTTTGTTCAGCATCTATTGGCAAGTCATTATGGAAAGACCATCTTAAAATTATTCAGCTGTTGAGCTTACGAAAGTCCGCTTTCTGAAAGAGGTGGTGCCCTACTGAAACAAATATTACCAATACGTTCCCAAATTTGAGTCCCAGTTTAGATTAGTATTATGATATTTGACCTGTTAGACCACATTCAGAACGTAGGGAATAGGCTGCTGTAGTTTAGAGTGCACGCCAAGACCGTGACGAATCGATTCGTCGTCTTTTTTAGCAGCTCTAATTGTCGAATTCAACAACTTGGCGTATTTCCCGTGAGGTAACTTGAATTCGGGTCGAATTTTCAAATTAAAAGACGGTGCTTTGGTGGTGAAATTGTGTTCAATTGAACACCAGAGGAATACGGAAAATTACCGTATCTAATAAGCAATCCGAAAATTACCAAACAGATACCATTATATCTATCCTTTAAAAATAACGAACTTTTAGTTTTCTGAAACTTAGGCCCATTCTCTCGGTGAACTCTGGTTTCAACAAGAGGTGGCGGTGGCATTGTGAGGCTTACTGCACTTGAAGCAATGGATTTTTTCAGAAATTATTTTGGTGAGCACTAGTTTTAGTTTTGCTACGGTAAATTTGGCACATAGATCGTGCAATGTCGCAAAATTATAGATAGATTTCTCTCTGTGGTCCAAGGTCTTCAGGAAAAAGTCACCTATGCTCGAACGTGTAGCCCAAAATTCCAAATGAACCACAGTAGACTTAGTCGTGGGAAACATTTACATGATATCATTTTCAAAAAGTAAATTATACACATTTTAAGTTCACTTTCAAATGTACATACATATGTATGTATGTAATGTATGTAGTTATATTGTAATTATATATCAAAACTAATGAAGAATCATCCATAGATTAAATTCAGTTTTCAATTTTTGAATTAAAGGGAAAAAAGAGGAGGATGTATAAATGGATTAAAGGTAAGAGCACCCCTATCCCTTCCGTCAATAAAATTTCCTTTTTTTTAAATTATATTTTGAATACGTACACTATACTACATATATACTAGATTTAAAGAAAGAACGTTTTTTGTCTCAACAAATGATGTCCCCCTTTTGAATATGTTTTTGAATTTCCTACACCGCCTCCGCCACCTGATGTGATTTTCTGCTGAGGAGGACTAGAAAATGTTCAGCAAATGTCAAAAACTTAATGGTGATAAATACACATAAGTATTTTCAATTTTTTCTTTTCAACTTCCCATCATCCAATTGAAAATTTGACAAATCTGGACGTTTCAACGTCTATAGAATCTAGAATCACGGTATCTCAAGAACTGGTAAAGATATCAACTCTAATTAAATTTTATTCGATATGTTATACTTATAACTTCAAAAGATGCAGAAAGGCCTTTTGTAAAAATTTATCAAGCAGTTTTTTTTTTTCACTATAGCAGTATAAAAAAAAGTGAAAATCTTGGTTGATAGCAAATATCTCAGTAACGAATAATGCTATTGACTTCAAATTATTTGTTTTGAATATAATGTGTAGTGTTGCAGATTTTGTATAAATTTGTAAAAAGTTCAACATAACGATATTTTTTTAAATTCAAAAAACTGTCAAAAATTGTTTTTCTACTTAAATATCTTCTTAACAATCAATGATACTGACTTCAAATATATTTACCTATGTATATGATTTTCAACACAATACATTAGTAAATAAATGATAAAATGTTGACAAATATCAAATTGACATATAAAAAGTTGTAGGTACTAAAAAATTAGTGAAAATTGTTTTTTTTTTCACTACAATATCTCGAGAAATTTCTGTAGCCTGTTAATTTGTTTGTTAATAAAATTGTTATAAAATCGATTATACACCCAGCCTCGTTTTTTTTTTGGTTCTTCAAACATTTCTTTTAAGAACTTCTTTAAAATTTTCGTATGAACTTACAATTCATCAGGTCATACATATATCACTTCCTATTCGATGTTCTGTTTCTTAAACTTACTTATGTACCTACTCTCTTGTGATTAAAAATTCATAATTCTTCGATTTTAATCTAAAAACAAAAAGTATGAAGAAAAACACCGAAGTTGAAACACACTTGTATTTTTCCCGATTGTGATCGCATAAATAATGCAAAAACACTGCATATAAATGATTTATCACCATCGCGATAAACGGCATGGCAGACAGAAGACAAGATATTTTATATTTTAATTTTTTTTTGTCACCTCCATTCATTCTTTTCCATCAGCCGCAGATCCCGAGAATGGCTCCATTTCGTATGTAGGCCATAATATATAAAAGCCAAACAACAGTCCTATACAATAAAAATAAATATTAATGTTTAAATTTAAAAACTGAGCTTTTGACTTTTTTATATATGTATATACATAAATACATATATACATTTATTAAATGAGCCCCTGTATAAACTGAGTTGCCAACGTTTACCTTAATTGAGAACAATTGTTAATACAGGACGTAGGAAAAATTTACGGATTTCGACGGCGCGGTGGCGGAAGTCTGTAGGATTAATCTCGAATTTTCCAGTTTTTCGCACGGTGAGCTGGACGTTGCCTATTCGCGTGTTGACATGATGTAATAGTGGAAATATATTTTAGTAATAAGTTTTCACACTCTTATGCAATTTTGTATAGAATTGTATATAGGCAAGCTTCCGCTTCCTGTCGATTCTCAGTTTCCTTTCCGCATACGGTTTTCTATCCCGAAAGTAATAATTATCTTTTATCATACTGTCACATTACATCATAGTTTTCTAATTTGTGGGACAATCTCTTGTCAAATAATTTTTATCGAGACAGTCGCTTTTTTTTTAAATATGATAATAATTTGGAGTAAGGTGCATTAGCCGAGAAAACAGACATTGTGGTGGTATTCATGTCGATTACAGAATCCGAGATGAATGCAATTTTTCGATTTTTTTTTGTGATAGAAATGTCAATATTGAAATTGGATTCGGTTATCATGCATGGGTAGGGTATGTTCGATATTTGGCAACTCTGGCAAGAGTAGGTATCTGAAATTAAATTTTTGATTTTCAAGGAATATAAAAGTTAAATAATTGTGAAAAACTTTACACCCAGTTGACTGGGTAATGGGTATTCAATTTGAATGATTCATTTGTTATTCATTTTTATCAACGCATATCCTGATTCTGGCACTCCATCCTGTTCGATATTATGCGTTGGCTGATGCTGCTTGCTTGTGAAGGAGATGTGTAAGAATATACATATCATCATTATCATCATGCATTTATTTTTATTCTTTAAATTGCTTGTTAAACATAGCGTGTAAATGATATTTCGGTTTGATGATTTTAAATTATTTTCATTTAGCCTGGGGCATAGATTCTTTGTCTTTGGAATAATAATCAAAATTAATGACGAAAATTGTTATTGGAGCTGTTTTCTTTTTTTTTTCAGAACTGGAGGTAGATTAAAATAAAGCCTTTTTGACTTTTCAATCAAAATTTATTATATTTATATTTGTAGGAATATAAGAACCCAGACCTCTGGCATGACAATCCTTGTCCCACACACTAACAATCAATCTACTCTTGTTACTATATAATTCATAAAAAGATACTTTTGACAGAAGTTTAAATAGTAATCAAACAGGTTTTTTTTAATTTCTATTCGTGAACTTTTTTTTAATAAACTGTTGTAAAAATGAATGAATTTTTGTTATATTCAGTTTCCGACCAAAGCGACACGCAGTTTTATTTGAAATGTTACATTAAAATGCTGTGCGAAGAATGTTATCATCTTTCTCCATTTTACTATTAAAACTTTGTACAATAATAAATTAGAAGGTTGAAAATGATCTATACTTTAGAAAATGAATATTTAAGAGTTTGTTCGAATTTTAATTTTTTATTCGAGAAAGGTTTAAAGTAATGAAAGTAAAGTTTTCTTTTCACAGTTAAAACTTCTTTTTACCAAGAAATTGAACACTTAAGGTTTTTCTGCGTATCATAACTGCGTATCTATCAATGCACTTCTTAACATTTTTATAATTTATTTGAAACATTTTCTTTAAGAACTAAGTAAATAAATACATAGATTCACATATTGAATACTAAAACTCGCTTAACTATTATTAAGAGTTATAAAATTTACTCAAATACACTTGCTCCCTATCAGATACCAAAAACAGGTTTTAAAAAATTAACCTATGTTTTTGTTTTTTTTCTTTTTGAAAAACATCTTTTCCTGCGTGAAGAAATAAAATTTTATCGAACAATTTATCGAATAACCACTTCAGTCTTTCCCATTGTCAAGTCTTCCTTGGTGTCCCTGTTGTCGGTCGTCGTCGTTGTCGTCAACTCAATGTTGTTATGCCAACAATTCTACCTACCAACCATCTGCTGCACAAAGTTAATAAACGAATTCAAACGGCAATGTTAGTTTCCCTTACGTTTCTGCTATTTCACCGTTTTCTTTTTTCCTGTTTTTTTTTTTTTTTGTCTTCTGTTTTTCTTCTCGCAAAATAAAAATATGTAAGTAAAGAAGTGAATAACTGTTACAGTAGTGTTTCCGGGGCCATGCTACTACTTCAATGCTTGCCTCAAACTCAACCTCGCACCTTCAGCCCATTCTATTTCATGTGCCACCTTTTCAATAAAAAATAATTTGAGTGAAATTTTCATCCCCCACCCGTGCCCCTTGTTCAACAGCTTCTCGAGGAACATTGCAAAGAAGGACCAATAATAACTGTCATTCGTTCGAAGAAAATATCCTGATTTGAATAATAAAAAATGTAATAAAAGACGATTTTCATCTGGCCCAGCTTCAGCATAAGCACAAGCATCAGCACAGCTAAGTAAGAACCGGAAACGGGAAACGAAGTCTATATAAGTATACACTATACACAGGAATGGTATACGTACGAGTGAACATCCTTTTTACACTTTGAATTAAAATCCGCAATCAGTTCCTTGTGCCATTTTCCATTTTCTTTCTTTAGTTTCGCCTCCTTCCGGTCAGAATAAATCTTCATTTTCATTACTGCATTAGCAATGACAATCATCCTTGTGCTCCTATTTCAGACTTCAGAGCACTAAGCACTGAGGCACTAAGCAGAGACTGCTCCTGCTCCTGCTCCAGCTCCGGCTTCTGCTAGCTATATGAAGACCAAAGCCAATGACGACAACGACAACGACAACGACAATGACAGTGCCAATGCCAATACCAATACTAACAACGCACAGGGTGAATCCTTTCAATTATTCCAAATTGAATCAATAACGATTCATTTCGATATAACTTGGCTTTGAAGAGGCGAGGCGCCAGAATTGAAAAACAGTAGATCCTGTAAAAGAAAAAGGCCAAAATGGAATGGAATGGATTGTGTACTTAAGCTTACATTTTGAACAGACAGATGCCGCGCCAATGATGGCAGTGAGAATGACGAGCTCAACAGGAGGAGCGACACAGGCACTGCGTGGCGTGGCGCGGCAATGGCTGTGGCGGTATTTCGAAGGAAGGAGGATGATGGCGTTGGCTATGGCAATGGCGATGATGTCGGCAAAGAATGTCAAACAATAGAGGAAATCGAGGCGAAGGAGTGGTAAATTGGATGTGAATTGAAAACGTTGCCACGTTTTCTTCATATGTGTTCGTTCCTACGAGTGTGTTCAATTTATACATTTGTGACAACGATAATAAATATACCTACACACATGCAAACCAGAATATGATGTCCTTTGAAGTGGTGAGACCAACAAAATAACATGTGGGTTTCCGGGAATTCATAAAAATGAGGCAATGGGGAACAATTGCTGCTTTTGGCACGTGTTGGTTGCTCCTTTTTTTAAGTGTTTCATTATATTTGTTCTTTTCAATTTTCACTGCGATGACAGATTTTAAGACAATTAACAGTTAAAAAACGATTTCGGCACACAATTCGAAAGAACCTGCCTTTTAACAGGAATAGAGTAAAATTAAATGACTGAACCTTGGTGTGAGATAGAATAGGTACAAGCCTGTGGTCTGTAAACTGGAATTGTTAATTCTCGTTAAACCGAGTTTAGTTCAAATCGAGTGGATCCGGTTTAATGTTTGTCCAAAGAATTATACAATTTTACATTTACTTACTACATATAACGTTTCTGCTAATTTAACTTTTATCTAGAAAATTATGTCGAAATTCTGGTTTTATAATTCTCCTTTTTAAAATTCCTTAATTACATAAAACTATTCTCGTTTTTAAAATTCTGTTTTAAAAAAGGTTACAGTGCTGAATTGTACTTTCAAAATTCGTGCAAATTCTATTTTGTAAAAAGGAAATTCCTCTTAATTCTCTAATTTATGGTTTAACAACATTTTTGAGTATTGTTAGTAAAATATCAAAATAAAGAAGGTCAGAAAAAACATTTTCAGAGAATGATTTTCTAATCTTAAAAAACTTGTATTTTAAAAATACCTGATAAAAACAAACATACATAATCTATTTCATTTTCTTGTCATTTGTGGTCATTTTTGCCAATGCTTATTTAAAGCAAAATGTTTGGTAAAAACAATCTTGGCAATGTTTTTTTTTTGGCAAAATTTTAACCATTTTTGTAGTGAGTTTAAACAATTTGAATGGCATAGTTTTAGCTTGGCAAATGTCAAACGAAAACAACTCGACAGTGACAGCTATCCAAATAGTGTTGAGTTTCTCGAATAAACTTTATATTGAAAAACTCTTTAAAAATCAAAATTTTACAGATTAGGTTATTTGTTCTCAAATTTATCTGACTTCTTGTCCATATTCAAAATCATAAAGTTTAAAATTTAGTTGAGAAATCAAAAGGTTTTGCACTGTTGTTTTATAAAATAGCAATTTCACACTTTTGAAGTGACATTTGGAAATAAAAAGGTATCCAAAATGTAACTAGATATTAACGGAAAAAAACCAGAAGAAACCGACGAAAACTGAAATTGTTCGAGACAGAGTCTTTTCTATTTATACGTAAGTCTCTCGACTTTCTCAGCTGTCTGCAAATATTGAAGCAGGTTATGTTGATGGTGCTTCAACTGGACAAATGGAAACTATTATAATGTGATGATTGGAAATTCGTCTAGAGAACGTAGTTGTACCGTTTCCGAGAAAATTAATTTTCCTTTCGACTCACAAATTTTATTTATGATTTGGACAAACGTCTTTGTTGACGAATTTCCCCACAGAGGTCGTGGTCGGCAAAATACTTTATATGGTTTTTGACTTAAATTGTAATGGTGGTGAATTCTTAGATTTCTATTGTCAAGATAGTTTTTCATTAGTTTAAGATCTCAAACGATAAAGAAAGATAAAAGACAGAGTAATATCCATGTAGCTGGGTTTTAAACAATCCTCACATATAAATCCAAGATCCACCACTAGTTGTAAGCCTTATCTTTACCGCCCCCGACCAAATCAACTTAAAATTTTCACTAAGGAACAAGAGTCAAAATCAATTTTATGTTTTTCAAATGAGGCAAAGTTTGACTTTTTTATTTTTAGAGCTGAAACTTTTCTTCTGCGTATATGAAACATATTTTTCAAGATATTAAAACTTTCATTTTGTTTTCTTCCTTTTTCAGAGATAACTTTTATAGTTTTATTTTACCAAGGATGTTCGATTAAAAAAAATCTATAATAACATTAAACTACAAAAAAAAAAAAAATTCCTTTCGTCGAAGTCAATATCTTATCAAATTAATATTGAATTCAGCACGTAGCTCATTCCCGATCTTCTGTAATATACTTATGATTCATTCTTCCAAAAAAAAGTCACGGCCCAATACCAGAGCAAAGGATATAGCAAACATACAATACATATTATATTGTATTCGAGTGGATGTATATTGTATATGTATAACATAAAACTACTCGTATATCTAAAAATGGCTCACATCACACACAAAGATTTCCTTCATCATAACAACGATGCGATGTCGAGAATTTGGGATCACCCTGGCTCCTCCCATGCCATCAGAATTATTTCACTTGAAATTGTACGTGAGTGCCAAGTGAAAAGCAACTAGAAAAGGATTCGTTTGGTTCTTTTTCTTCCTGGAGAATAACAATGCAGAAGATGGATTATTCCAATCCCACTGCAATCCATTCAAAGTGTAAGTGGGTATATGGTGGGAGGAGGATACCTAGAATGGGCGGGGGGGTGGTGGGTGTTAGTTTACCCTTCTTACTCCTTGGGATTGGGATTCTTTCAACCACCATCAGAAGCAAAATATTAATTTCCTGTTGACTGAGTTCGCTTTCAAGTCCAAATTCACTTATGAGCTTCCATATAAATAAGATCACACAAATGTTGGGGCTTGGGGTTTGAAGCTGGGCGCTGCGCGCATAAAGCAGAGGACTTAAGAGACTTAGAACCTTAGAATCTTAGATGATATTAAAGCTAAATATTCTTTTATTAACAAAATTATACGAAATAAAAGTTTCTCCTTG
Organism: Scaeva pyrastri; assembly: GCA_905146935.1. NCBI lineage: Eukaryota > Metazoa > Arthropoda > Insecta > Diptera > Syrphidae > Scaeva > Scaeva pyrastri. The sequence continues at coordinate 81,261,551 of LR989927.1, forward strand.
TGAATGGATAAAGGTCTTTTGGGATCCATTTATTGTGCATTTATGTATGTACTATGTTCAGTCGCTCTTGGTACATCTATCAGGAGGAGGACATGACCCATAGTGCGGGATGATATACCAATGCCATGCCAAAGTGATGTATCCTTACTTTATTCGAGATGCAAGAGATATAGTGGAGCAACTTAATGCAATTTTAAATTGCATTTATGAACTCATTCCGAATGCTGTGTATAAGGACGGAATCCGGAAGCCGACATCCGGGATTTGAATGCGTCAAGGTTCTTTTTCTTCGTCAGTTTTCTAAAAACTGAAAATAAGAATTGTTGGTTTGTGTTTGTTCTGGGTTCTTGTACATTATGAACATCTACATCTACATACATACATCTAGGCCTACTATACAACTAAACGCTGTGTTATCTATTGCTTTTGTAAAGATAAGAGCTGACAAAATATAATTCAAGCTTTCAGAACTTGTGGATAAATTTATAAGAATACATTGAATAAACAGTCACAACATCTAGTAAATTTAGTAATTTGAATTCATGCTAACAAAAAGTTTAGTCCAGTATACAATGGAGGAAATCACTTAAGTAATGTTAAAGTTCTTCTTAAGACCCCTACCGATTTTTACTTATTATTATTTTAGATTTTTGAACCAATGAATTTAGAAACTTTAAATCTATTGTATACTTTAAAATAGTCTAGGTCATGAACCTTAATAGGTTTCATTTCAATCTCTTATGAGGTTCTCGAGATACAGAACTTAAAAAAATGCAATACAGACAGATAATTAAATTTGACAAAAGGGGAGGAATAAAAATTATAACAAAAATACTTAAAATGGTTTTTAAATTTTTAAGAACTTATATGCTTATTATTTTTTCCAATGGACACGTAATAGCAATTATTATTGACGGGTTGTAAGATAATTAGATTATAATTGTGTTCTTATGTTGTACAAACTGGGGCAAGAAAATTGTCAATATGAACATAATTTAATTCTAAAGGTAAATCGATCCTTTACCCAGTTCCTTGCGCTAACAAATACCCATAGCCATTGGCAACAGAAACCAATCGCCAAGAATCTGTTATCAATGAATAGGAATACTCCATCCAATGACGAAGAAAATTTCAAACAGGAAATAGAAATAATGGAGTGTCTACGTCCTGATGGTAGCTTAACTTTGCATCACCCACACTTAATTGAACAACAGAGGACAGGAGTTAAGCGATTTGGAACGTGTTCTGGATTTGGCTGTCAGGAAAGCAAAGTTGACACTTTGAGATTTAAATTGCAAGAATGGCATTTATTATCCTCCGAAAGAGAAGAGATTTTTATGTATTCTCTACAGGACACCATAGAAGAACTTGGAATACCTTACAGCAGACCAGACATCAATGTATAGGGGATGGTTTAAAGACAATCTTATAAACAATAGGTAAGCACCATAATGGGAGCTAATATTGCTTTGTATCAATTTTATCCTCTGAGGTTTGAAAAGAAAAATAGAACTAAGTTAATTTGAGAAGTGATAAAAATGTACACTAAGAAACTTTATTAAAATTTGAAATTGGAATGAAATTAAAAATTAATTAATTAATTGAAAATTTGAAAGAAATTGTTAAAAAAACATTCTTACTGATGTCTTACTGATAAATCGTATTCATCGTATTTAGCAAATCAGATTTTAAAGATATTTTAATTTTAATCTAAAAGTCTGCAATCTTGTGACCAAATTTAAATAAGTAATTTCACATATGTATGTACATAAGAACACAAATTAATTAGTTAAGTTGGTCTTCAAATATAGGCTAACATTGAAGTCAATTGTGTGGTGTTAAGGCGAACAAAATTTCGCTGTTTTTCTGACTTTTGAAATGTTGTCTTTTTCAAAGCAAAAATCAGAACTAAACGAAAAAGTTGCGGAACTATATTTTGTTTTGTTATCTCTGTTTTTTTACGAATGTCATTTTTGATATATTCGCCAAAGCCAAAGTGTTCCTAAAAATTTCTAATATTTGTTATAAAATAATTAAATAATTCAAAAGTGTAAGCTTCAAGGTTTTTGAAACTTCGTATATGAAGTTTTTGTAATTGATCCGATTTTTCAAATCTAAATCCATCATTTCTTGGGAGATGTCTGTGTGTGTACGTACGTTCCTATTTTCGAGATTGTACCTTTTTTCGTCGACGATATCTCAAGAACAAGTATAATTGACGGCTTTTAAATTTATAAAACAGTGTGCTTGAAAAAAGTATTGGAAATAATGGTTTCAAAAACTTAGAAAATAAAAAAAAAAAAGAAAAAAGAATTTTTATCAAAAGATCAGGCGACACATTTAGCTCCACCGTTTTTTCGTTTTTTGTATTCAATTTTTTTTTTTAAATCCTAGAAAGAAAAACAATATTTTGAATTTTTCACCAACTTAACCCTTTGCGACTGGCGTGAAAGTATGACAGACACCACAAAATCTAATATGGGGTATTTGACGTAATTTTTCCAAATTTGAACCGAGCGTTCGCAGTACCTTTCAATCGTATAATCAAGCAAGCGTTAGTGCATAATTACAAATATCTAGTAATGTACACAGTGAGTTTTAAAATAGTGAAAGTTTAAAATACAGGCTGTGAGAGAATGGTGTCTAGTTTCCTACCACGTCAGTAGGATTGCTGTCTGACACGTGCATCAATCAAAAATCAATCAATTTAAAAGATCTTGACTTTGATTCTGTTTCTAATCTTAAATTTTGCCATCCAAAGTTTGAGATATTAAAATTGCGTTTTTATTTTAGGATTAACACACAAATGGCGGAGAATTCGAATCTTTCGATCATTTTGAAATCAATTTGTGATGTTACTTGTTTTTCATTCAATGGCCATATTTAATTTAAAATGTATTTCAAACGGTTCCATTAACCAAAGAACCATTTACGACCTAATTTCAAGCGGTGTACAGTTTGTGCACCATTTTACCATTTATTTGAAGCCGTGGTATTTACCATCAGGACACTCCAGGTTACAGTGTTATAGTGTCCTGAAAAATAACTCTATTGTCCAGTCCAGTCTAGATCTGTCCTTTTATCGCATCCTTAATAACTTTTGCATTATTTTTCTTAATTCTTTTATTTCGTTTGGCTCGAGATGGATAAATAAATAAAGACATTAAAACTTAGAGCGCTCTTGATTGTTAGTGGTGGCACTTTGTCATGTTTTATAGCGACCGGTGCTGATGGCATCTCGAGCTCAAGAAGAAAAATACAAATTTTCGTCCGGCAAAGGAAAAACCGAGTAAAGGTTTTTTCCCGTACTTTTTTTTTCATTTTTAATTTAATCAGAAATAAGATTTTACGAGATGGCTGCAAAATTAATGGCCTTAACTTGAGAGATTACGATTTGAAAAAATAAAAAATAATAACAACAAAAGAAAAAGAAGTTATCAAAAAAGTTTCAGCTCCCAGTTCTGAGGGTGGATAGGTATGTTTATAGAAGCTAAGGTAAGCACTTAAACAGCCTCTTTTTAAAATTCATCTTTTAATAAAAAAAAAAAACAAAAAACGAAAAAAAAATATATTACTGGAGGCCATATCGTGTTGGTATAAAAAATGTTAAGGTACCCACTGGAAAAGTTTATTACTTTTTCGTGATACAAATTTATTGGACATTATAGGACAAGTGACAACGGCCGGCCGGTATACTGAGGGTTTCTAACACATTATCGAGCTAAGCCATTGTATATTAAGAACACTTCGGGGGGAGATTATCAAAGAGGAAAACAAGAAAAGTTGCAGAGCTAAGGCGTGTCAGATGTTACTTGGGCCTATGACATTGTGATAAGTTGATTAGAAATGTAAATTCAAGCAATTAGAATGCTATCAAAATTCAGCGAAAAACAAAATACTAAAATGACTATAAAGATGTTGAGTTTCTTAATGAACGTTGAGTTGTTCAGCATTAATTAAAATTATTGTCATTATATATATATTTGAAGAGAATGTTTAAAAGTCTGAATTAGTCTGAAAACATCAACTAGCCAATTGCCAAAATGTGTGGAACTTCCACCGTAGTTGAAGGAATATCAAATATGTAGTTGTGATATTGACTCAGCTCATGAGGATAAGTGTTGAAAATAATTTTTTTTTAAATTAACTATTAATACTTAAATTTCTGAAGCGTTTCATTCTGACCATCCCGGGTCTTAGACTTTAAACTTTAAGTCTAATTTTCCTTATTTAAAGCAGTTAATTTTGAAAAGTTCTAATTCAAGATCTATATTTTTGCAATTGATTACCTCGGTCTGTGAACCCCATTTCTGTCACTTAAAACAGATGATTACCAAGTCATACAATTCATTCAAAATCGATATGATTTCGATGAAACAAAACCTCTTTTAAATATAATCGATTTCCATACAAAGTTCCAACATTTTATTCAAACCACCTCTACCAAACAAACAATCTTAATGGACAATTAATTTTATAATTAAATAAGCTGTAATAAAATAAACAATTCAAGATAACAATAAAGTCAACAAGCACATTAATTTGAACGATTATCTTTTGCTCTGACGGACGATGAATGTTCATTTGTGAACGTATACGTATGTATATGTATATGTATATGTATATTGTATATTTAAATCCTTACAGAACTTGGCACTTTTTAAATTATATTTTATTGAAATTTTTGAAATTCCTTTAAAGAATTTTAATTATTTCAAAAAAGTTTACAGAGTTGATAACGAGCTAGCACTTGACTGAACTCAAATGTAATTTGGTTTTCAAATTAAAACAAATTATTTCTTACGCAAAATTCTTCAACCTCAGCATCAACATCAGCTTCGTCTCCGGGCTTCAGCATCAGCCTTGCAATTAAATCTCACAAAGTCCATTACACTAAGCGAGAAAATAATAAGAAGGACGCGGCGGCGGCAAGAGCTGCAGCGGTCGATGGAATCATTTGGAACAATTTTCATTACACAAAGATACAAAAAAAAACTTTTTATTTTTCTATCTTCTTTGTTATTCCCTTGTATCTCTCTCTCTCTTGCTAGGATATCTGTATACATAATTGAGGATATGGGAGATTTTCGAAAGACAGGAGCACCAAAATAATATAAAACTTTTCGCTTTTCTAATTCGATCGTAAAAAATCATTTACCGTGAATCGAAATTTGCGTAGTCATTACCTTGTCCGGGAGTTTTCACACTCAATTTCATGACGTATAAAATTATTTCCCACCAAGGCAATTCCTCCTTGTTCCGATCGTTTTCACTTCCTTTATCCCATTCCTCTGCCTCTGCCTCTGATACTGCCCCAGCTCACCCTGGATTCACGAATTGAATTCGAAGCTGACCAATTTCATCTATATCGTATCGTAAACGGGACGAGCACGAGGGCATGTCCTGGTTCCTTGTCCCTTGACCTGTACATGAACGAAGGGATATATATGAATGTTAAACAATAAAATTACATTAATAAAGTCAAGCGTTTAACTTTGGTTAATCTGCAGCTAAAAGCGATTAGGAAGCGGAGATGGGTAGGTGGCGAAACTTCGAAGATGAAAGACGACAACATGCAATGGGAACGACGACGTTCCCGGAAACACCCTCAGAAAAAAAAAATCAGAAGTGGGATTGTTGTTCCGGCCATTCGCTGTTGCTATACGTTGTTGTCGACATCGTCGTCGACGGTTGGCATTGGCGTTGTTGATGTTGGTGCGAAATTTTATAGGGAAATTTTTTTAACGACTTCCATTTCATTTTTTTCATCGAAATTGAATTAATAAATGAGGAAAAAATGAAATGAGGATGACTTCCTTTTTTTATTCGTCTTCCGTTTTGTTGAACATTCCTATTCAAGGTTTACTTGTTTTCTTTTTTTGTCGAGTCTTTTTGTATCTACCATGGTTTAATTCCGACTTTAATAAAAAAGGGTAGTAAAGAGATAATTATAAGGGCTTAAATAAAGGTGATATGGTAATGGAAGGATACACGGCAAAAATCCAGATTTTTCTATTTCTATACTAATTGGAAAATTTGATCAGCTTCAATTTTGGTTTTACACATTCAAGTACTTTTAACGACTTGAAGTTCTTCGTTATTCAAATCAAAGGATACGGCAGTAACCAGTCAAGTTCTTATAGTTCAAATTAATCTCACAAAATTTCAACTCCATAAAGTGGTTCCTAAGGTACCTACACAAGACACTGATCAAATCACACCAAAATAAAGAAGTACTTCCCAATATAGTGGAAAATAAAAAAAATGTGGATCAAGCAAGGGAAACAATCTGTGTTCGGGTCGGAATATCTGTCCGCTTTCTCATAATTAGTATCAATAAAAACACACACTTCCAATATTTGTAAAATAATCAAATTTGATTGACCGGCAGGACTTTAAGTGTGTGTCTATGAAAACTTCAAATTGTTTTAATACAATTTTTAGATGCATAAACCTTGCAATAAGAACATCTTTTTAAGTCCCTCCACACTTTAGCATTTTGCAATTTTTGATTCTTAGAAGATACAAAAAATACATAAATTCGCAAATTGAAAACAATGAAATACTCAAATTAACTTCTTATTAGAAGTAATTTAAAACTACAAGAATTTCTGATGAAATCTTAAATGTTTTGAAAATTTGCAATTATTTGCAATTATATAGAAAGTAGGTACCAATGGTCTTATAATATGGTCTTATAAATAATATACCTATGTATAATATATTATAAAAAATCATTAATTTATCTGTCAGCGAAACAGTTTGAGAAATTTGTAGGCAAACATTTTTCTTTGAGTCATTCGAAATACATATGTATAGGAAGACCACACAAAGATGCCCATATTTCTTTTTAAAATAACTGCAAGACCAAAATTTAATTCGAAAATACAGAACAGACAAATTATTATTTATGAAATATTACATTCATTAAATGATGCCTGTTTCGGCTTACACAGTCGTTTAATCTTTTGACAAAATTTTCGACGACATTTCGTAATATTTCAGGCGTAATGTCAGACATTTCTCGCTGGCTATGTAACGGGTTTTCGTGTATCCAGACTGTAATCGGTATCTAGTATCAATTCTTGGGTTATCATGAGATTGTACGGGTAAAAATTCAAATCTTTGTCTTAAATTTTAAGCACTAATTCCGTTTTTAGGCTCAAAGAAGACGCATGACGTAGTGCTGAAGCTGTGGACTAACCTGAATCGCTTCACGGACTCTCGATGTTTTCAGCCGTATGTACCGTTCTCGGCGGACCGGCTTCTTATAGGTTGCCTTGAACATTTGAACCCATCTGTTAACAGTGTTCCATGAAGGCAAGGGTTTATGACGAGGAACTTTGAACTGACGCTTTATCGGTATGACTATCCATGACGACTGATAACAAATGAAAACAAATTTGTCTCACCTGTACTTCCATACTAGACATCGTAGCAGTGTTACCACCGACCGGAGCTAGACAAAAAAGAAATATTGGCATCTTGTGTGGTCACCCGTTATCTACTTACATAATATACATCAGGAATGATTTATTGACAGTTGTTGGTTGTTGTTTCTTTAGATATATGTATGTGTGTACAGTCGCGTGCAATTAATTAGAAATGATATTTCGATAATTGCAAATGCTTTTTAAAAAAAAGCTTGACGAAAGAATAAGAAACCATTGATTACCGAGAAGCGATTATAAATGAAAGAGGATTGAGTTCGCTCGATTTAAGCCAATGTGGACAAAATGGCATTTTAAATTTGGCTTCTAATCTTCGATACTGATGAAAGAAGATTGTTTGCATCCTAGTTTCATTCAAAAACAACACACATTACATTTTAAGGAAATGATAAGAAGCGTAACTGCCGCCACTGTTACCATGGTCTCTAGATAACCTTTGATTTCTTGTTAAAAACTCCGTTAAAAGGTCTAGCTTTGACTTAACCCCGTCTACTTATTCAGACATATGTACAAAATTTATGATCGTTTTTCATCCAAAATATCACTCTGGATAACCTTCCTCTACTTTTTGGCCAGCTTTTTTAAATCTTGGCCATCTGCCTATTATTAAAAACCGCACTTTTTCGTGTTTTTGTTTTCCATGTGTACTTGGGAATATTTTTAAAGGTTCAAAAATAATTAATAATTATAATTAATTAATTATTCTTTCTGAATAATGTTGTCGATGTTACTAAACTACTAGTAACAAATACTTTAGTTGTTCGTCATTTTATATTCTTCAATTAAAATCACCCCTCTTTTATAGCTACGTCTTTTGTTACTTTTAATTTTTTAAACAACTTCAATTATGTTTTTATTTTACAAATTCACTTATGTTAATCTTTTTGTAAAAGTAATTCCAAACCATTTTCAGCACTTAACGCTCAATTCATTTTTGGTACTCGATTCCAACTGGCTTATCAGATATCGACCTTTACGGTCTCCTCCTGAACTGTAATACGAAAAAATCATTTCTGTTTCCAACTCTTCATCGATCAAGTACCTACTCCAGCAAGTCCAGGTGTCAATATCTTAGATATTTGGTTTGATCTTAGGTTGGATGATAAGTCAGATGGCACTATTCTAAATTTTTTAGCGCCTATCCGCATATTATTTTCAAAATTAAATATACATACGTCGGAAAATATCATATCAAATTAATAATGAATAATGCAACAATCATAGTAACTTCACCGATTTGTGATAGTCAAATTTTCAAATTTTATTTGACTTTTTTAAGTGACACCTATTTAGCTGTCAATTTGATCAAAATTAAATTCGTTAGATGGTGTTTCCCCCTGAAGTAAATGATTTGGCCAAATCGGAATGCTGCTCCATGAAATTAGCCATAATGGTCATGTGGTGTTTATTAGCGTGTTTCTTAGGCATAAATTAAAATGTTTAAGCTATTGTTTTAAATTTGTTACTAAAATTTACTTACATTTTAAAAAGTTCCTTCTGAGTTCTCAGAGGTTTGTTTTCAAATAAATTTAAACTTGAAAAATAACAATTAGTTTCTTTGTAAGTGATACCAAATCTATGCGAAAAAGTGACACAAAAGTGATCATCTTACACAGACGGAAAAGTGTAGACTATCAAATTTGAAAGTAAACTATCAGCTTAGCCGATTCCACCCTAGATTTTGAAATATTATCAAACATTAAATACAAACAAATGTGATGTGCTCAATGCTCATGCTTGAGGTTTAACATTCAATAAAAAAAAGTCTACTCCAGCTTTTTTATTTCTGTGTATAAAGTTTGACTTTGTCTTCCTGCAGCTTAGCCCTAAAATAAAAAAACCATCAACTTAAAATAAAAACTTAATCAAACCCCTTTAAAGAATTTGATGAACATGACCATGAGCACAAAAAAGAAAGTAATAATGAATCAACAGGGTAGAATGGAATCTGTTGCAGCTTCGCTCCGCTTCGAGGTTACCCTAAAACAAATTTAATGCTACCACTTTAAATGGAGAAGAAGAATTAAGAGCTAAATTCCTGAATCCTGAATCCTGATGTTAAGTGTTTGCCCTTTGTTTCACAAAAAACTCTTTCTTTTTGTTTTCTCTACATAAAATGGGTTCTATTAATTGCTAAATAAATTAATTTTATTTGAATTTGAGGTGGAACTAGTTTGCATTGTGTTGAGTTTTATTGCTCTATGGTGGCTCCTATACGGTTTTCGGGATACACTCGTAGAAAGCCAAACAAAAGGTGAAGCATTTGTGTGAATGCTTAAAACCTTAACCATTAATATAACCGTTTTCATTTAATATGAAACCCAAAGGTTGTATTCCAACACATAACATTGAAATTTATTAAAATCCTACATGACCTAAAACATATTACATAAAATGACTTTTACATAAAAATATCAGTAAATTTAAATGTCAACACTTTCGAGAACTCTGCAAAAGTGTTTTAAAAACACAACACGCAGTATACGAGACGCTATATATTTACATAGTGTAACTGTAAGTGTAGTGTTGTAGCACATTATCAAGATCAAGAAGGATATGGCAGGACCTCCGCGTCCGTGTCGGCGCGGTGCGGCATGTCCCCGTCCGCGTCCGCGTCCGCGTCGCACAAACAGCTTCCATTTTCCTTTGTGTTCGGTGTATGGAATTTAATAAACTTCTTGCTTCCGGTTCCGCCCTTTTAGTCACTTCGTCGTGGAATACTTCGCTGCTGCAGCATCACAGTTGTGGCTTCTAGATGGTAAATAACGAAAGTTACTATTTTCAAAATTAAATAAAATTACAGCTTAAGATGCTTGTGGTTTTCATTATGTAGTATGTTTGTCTTTGTGTTTGTTGTTGCTGTTGTTGTTGTTGTTGTTGTTCTTGTTATGGAATCACAAAAGGAAAGTGAACATTTTGTTGAGCTTGCGTTTTGTTGGAACGAAAAGATCTGATAAGATTACAGCAGTATGAATTTGGTTTTAGACTAAATGAATTTTGACGTAAAATTATGACTTCACTTTACTCTCGACATTTTGTGTAACTGAAAGTCAAACAAAAAGGTTTACATTACCAACCCTGGAAATAAATATAAATGGATGTAGGTAGTGTTGTTAAATCCTTTTTTGAGATATAGAGGCTTTTGCAATAAGTTCCTTTTGCTTGTATATCTACTCTCGTTCTATTAGAAAATTGTTGAAATTCAATTTGTATTTTCAAGATGAAAATTTGAAATGGTTATCTGTTGAAGAGCACTGTTTGAACTATATCTTATTGCAATTTCCATTTTTGTAGTTGAGTGAGTTCGAATTTGGCATTTATTAGCTATTCATATCGTTTATTAAAGTAACTTAATTTCTGTTAATATGAACACAGTTAGCCGTGTTTCATTGGTAATAATTAGTTAGCGCAGTATAATACAAGTTCCGAAAAAAATCACATATCTTTTAATGTAGGTAATTAAAAAAACTGGTATAATCTTGCATCACTTGTCAAATTAAAAAAAAATCATCGAACATGGATGTGTTCAAAAAACATGTGATATATTTTTAAGGCCAAATTAAAAATGCAGGTCCATTTCATTTTTTTTTATGGAAATGTAGAATGAATATTTTTTCTTAGAATATTAAGTTAAACTTTTCTTTAGCATTTGTACTATTGTACATTTTTTAAATTCTTACTGCAAATTCAATTGTGAGAAAAACTCTAAATCAACTCGGTCTGCATTTCCATGAATGTCTGAACTCGATCTTTATTTTCATGAAGATGAAAAAATCACGAAGTGATATCCAATTTTATTTGAACGTCCATTTTTATAATAAGCCTGAATAACTCTAACGCGTTGCACGATTGTGTTCAAATTGAGTTAGTTTGAAATTGAGAAAGAAATGTCAAACGAAATGCAGAAAAAAAACTTGACGTTTAGGTGTGGTTCCCATTCAACGTCGGCCCTTAAAATTTAACCACCCTTTATTTTAATGAACAAATGGCAGAAACGTACCGTGTATTTTTTGGGCGTAATGTCAAAAGCTTAATTGATTTAGAAATCAAAGACTAAAATTTACATTTTTCTACAAATTGAAACAAAAAATGGCCGTTGAATTTGACGAGCCTTAATTCGAAGAACATACAAAACGAGAACAAAATTATTAACATTCCGCTAGAATTGAGATTAATAAATAATAACTTAATGTAAAAATGTTTAAATCTACAATCTTATACTCAAAGTCCACAGAGGAAGAACTTTTCAACGATATGAGTATAAGTGTAAGTGTATCTTAAATACATACAGATGCAGACACTCACAACACTTTCATCGCTTGACTCAACTTCGTCTTCCAAGTTTTCAACCAAATATACACACTATACGGAACTTTCCAAATCAGTCAATTAAAATTCAACTCCTCCATCAGCAGCGAAGCAAAACTGAGGGTTCTGAAAAAATAAACTTTTCTGCTATAGACAAAATATTCCAAGGATAAATTAAGAAGGAGAATGATAATACAATATACAACACAGATAGTACCAATAAGGCCGTGGCTATTTCTATAACGGGGGGGTGTATAATATATTTGATAACAATAAGAATATTTGGTTTATATTTAGTTCAGTATCAATGTTCGATGAGGACATTTCAAAGAACTCGCCAAGGCGGCGGCGTCGCAGCGAAAGAGCTCTGAATCTGAAAAGATAACTGTGTGGCAAGCAATTAAGGGCGTACTTGACCTCGGTTCGAAATATTAAGCTTGTATGATATACCTAGCAAAGTTTGTAGTTTTTATATAGGTAAATAGAATTTAAATTTGAATAGGTCCATGTCCTGGCCTCACCTTGCAAATATTGAGAATTTGACTTTATTGATTCTTAAGACTTAAGTCTGTTGGGTGTTGCTCCTCAGTGTCTGACACTTTTTGAAAGTTTTTTGATTTAACACAAAATAAAGAGCGCTTGTAAAAACTATATTGTTGTGATTCCCTTACCTACGGCCTTGAACATTCAGATACGTTTCGTTACGTAGTTTCTGTGCGTTCCTCTGGATAGATGTTTTCAAATCATCGCTTTTTTTTGCTTAACGAATTCATACTTTCAATTAAGCTATGGCAGATACTATCTAACGGAACGTGTCACCATTAGTTATTAAGTCGATGTAGTTTGACAAACTATATTGGAGTTCCGTTTGTTGAATGGCAAGGAATTGAGAATACATTGTTTTGAGAGAATCTTAATGTAATTGGTCTATTGGTTCTTAGAGGGTACATATACATATAAACAAATGGGAAGGCAGTTGTTTTACTGATTTTTATTGATCATATTGTCATAAATACGAGTACGTTGGTTCACGATTTTAATTTCACCTAAGTACTCAATTAAATTCGATGAAAAGACTTTAAGTGAGCGCTAGGGTATTTATGAAGCTGGGATAAAAGTGATGATGACGACTATATAAAAGCGACCAACCAACACAGCGACGAAGACGACGATGACGATGGAGATGATGATTATAAGAAGTAGAAATAACGATGGGGATATGGAATATTTAAAACGGCTCTCTGTCTCCCTTTATACCTTCATAAATTTTATGAGGGCTCATTAAATGTTAGAAGCTAGAGAGAACTGAAGAAATCATTAATGGTTTGACATTGCATCGTCCCCGTCGCGACGTCGTCATTGTCGCGTCTTTTCGGTTTTGGTCGTAGGAAAAGATTAAAGAAATGGCTTGCTATTGTCCTTACCTCGAATCCAGCACAATGAGCGAAAATCATCAATTTTTCAGGTGGGTAGGTTGTAGGTATAGATTCCACAAGAAAGAGACTTTCATCTTCAAATAATAATTTGGTTCCGATTTGCACCCTTAGAGCGTAAATATTTTGCAATTAAAATAATCCTCTTCCCTTTTTCTATTATTTTTACTTCGAAGTCCATTTGGTAAATGCAAGAATAAGGTCTTAAGTGCGTCCCACACTTATAAACTCAGTTCCAATTGGTGGTATTGGAAACTAGGCAACCCATGTTAAGTCGTTTTTTTTTGGTTAGAAATAAAAAACGCTACATCACAAAATTCAATAACGTGAAAAAAAAACAACAATAGGCAGTAAAAAATATTAAATAAAAATAAAAGCTGTGTTTTATTCACTGCTGGGTAGCTAGCGCAGCAAAATTTCTCTCATTTTTGCTGGCGAAAAAGAGTCCAGCTAAATTGATGTCAGCGGTCAAAAAGTAAATAAATATTGTCACACTTGACACACCCTTAAGTTGATATTTATTTTTTTATACTACAAATTGTAAAGGTTGCTCAAATATTCAAATTTCTTAAAAAATATTTTTAAAATTTAAGGGATAAAGTCAAATGAATGCAAATTAGCAATGGGGTCTTACTTAATGTGTTTTTATAGTTTTATTTAAGTTTTTTCCTACTTATGTCTTTTTTAATTGAATAAGGCGATTTTAAAATCTTCATAACTTCAAAACATAATAAACCAATATTTTACAAGTGGACCTTTAAGTTGTACACAACTTATTTAATAGTTTGTGCTCTTTTATATAAGCTAACACAACTGGTTTAACAACTTTAATGTGTTTGCAGCCAACTTAGAAACAAAAACTACCTTTTGCTGCTGTTTAGCTCTGGATAAGGATTCTTAGAATGTTTTCCTGTTTCCACTTACAGTTTATGTACGTTTTTATAGAATTTGTTTTTCCCTGTATAATTGAAACTTTGAAATCGTAAAGCACAACACTTTATTTCGACGAATTCTGAATATCGAAAAAATTTCATTTTCCCCTGATTTCGTTTTCAACAACCTTCAAATGATGGTTGTTTGAACCTACCATACACCAAATGTTCACCAAAAACATAATTTTTAAAAAAATTTATTTTCATTTAGGTATTGAATTATTATAAATAACAGATTTGATAACAAATCCTGCCAAAATCAACAAAAAAATTATTCTGAACTAATTTTCTTCACAGCAATCACTTTCATATCTAACCTCAATTTTCTCCAAAATTGTTTCTGCAAATATGTTTGTTGTACAACAATGTGTTCTTTCCGTTTTGAGAACGAAAACACGCACACAATTGTCCGCAATTAACCGTCATCAACTCTATTCAGAGCGGATAGCAATCAATCATATCACCGTCAATACTTTGTCAAATAAAAAACCCTACATCATCCGAACACATGACGATGAAGACGTCGTCGGTCGTCGCCGCTGACACGAGTACCTCCATTTTTTTCCTCAAACGACGACATCCGGATCCGATTGTTTTCAGCAATCACTTGGAAAAATGAAGTGTCAATGAATGGTTGTTGAATGATAAAAAGAAAGGGTTAACAAAAAACGACGCCCTCACATATTGGATGTGAATCCTGAAGGTAGTGTATTCTCTCCGTGTCATTGGAGTCACCGTCGTCGTCGTCGGTAGTCGTCGTTGGTGATGGCGTGTCCAATGAATTCACAAGAATCTAAAATCAATCCTATAACCAATCGAAAGAAAAAAATCCCCCGATGGGACCGAAGAATGGGAAGACTATTGAAATCCTTTGATGGGAGTCATTCATATCAAGATATCGAATCGACCAACATCACCGTGTTAACCGTCTCTTCTCCTGTGGCGGAAGAGAGTCTATTGATTGCATGACTGCATGAAGAATGAAGTAAACCCATCGTTAACTGGCCATCGAGATCGAAGTAGACTGACAGTTCAGCCATAGCCATCGAGGCCTGTTAGTCAGAACTCAGAACAGAATCAGTTTACTACCTGACGATGATGGGACTACCTACTACTCCAAATTCCAACATTGCTTGCTGCCTTTTGTTCATAGGAATTATAAACGTGTTGTCCACACATCCTGCACTCGACATCAATACATCATTCATCTCCAAAAGGCAGGTTCAACGTCACCGTCCATTTCGACCAATATTGCCTGCTTGCTTGTCTGTCTGCCCTGCCTGCCATAGGCTACATGTGGGCTCTTAATTGAAATGATGTGATTGCGTCAGCCCCTAAAACCTAATCAGCAAGTGTTGACCATTTTACAGAGCGACCTTATGGCTCATCCCACATTATTGGTAATTTTCGATCAATTTGACTATTCCAAAACCACGTGGTGTCACGGTGATTTGAGGTTATGTGCATTTCTGGCACCCTAATATCCTAACACCTACCACATCCTGTGACAAAAATCTGAATAATTTTGTCGCAAAAAAGGAAAAGGATTATGCATTTAGATGGATTTCCAATCGATAAGAGTGAAATTCCTGGAAATGTGCTACATGGATACGAGTATGGTATTCGTCATAAAGTGAATTCATTTTGTGAATTGTGCGACCCCTCCAGCATCCGAATCCGAAGGCAAAGCCGGACAGGAACTTAAATTTCGAACTCTTTCGTTTGCATCAAGAGGACTTTTCAGAAATGCTATTGATTTATGCACGTACCTACTTTCATAATAATATTTGGAAAGGAGCTCGAGATGTGTGTTGGGGAATTCGAATTGAAGATGAAGATACTATAAGATAAGGTATAGGTATACTATATTCGACACGATATAAGGACATTTGGAAACATGAAGAAGTGGGTATATGGGGAGCTTGCTTAATAGCTCATGATATTATATTATCCATGGTGCGAGAGCATATTGAAAGTTGGTTGGTTGGGTATACAATTGGGAATAACCATACAGATGATTCGAGGATCGAGAGCAGAAAGTTTTTGGCTTTATAGGAATGTGGGTAGGACGACAACGATAACTACAACGACGTTATGCTATATAGGATAGGTTTCTCCCATATGGAAGTTCATTGAAGTAGAAACTTCTGGTGTAGTTTATGAAATGCATTTAAAAACCAAGTGTTCTTTAAAGTTACGCTTGGAAACTCAAAATATAATATGTGTAAGGATGAAGTTTTTACTTTGGTTGTGTGTGTTTTGGGTATAAATTTGTGTACATATATGAAAGCTGAATTGACAGAATAAAGGTACCCATTGTGCTTTTTGTTGATTATTTCTTTTCAAAAGTCAGGCAGAAAGGTGTTTATCTTATTTTTAGTGAAAAAGTTTTCAAGAGATGTCATGCAAAGTGAGTTTTTTAGTTGAGCCCGACAAGGATTTCGATAGCTGCTTCAAAAATTGCGTATTTAGTCTAACATTTCGCATCTCTTTATCGTTTCTGACATATCAGTTTATTTTGTCGGTCGATTGGAGTTTCCATTTCTAGAGCGTACTAGATCGGTTCTTCGTCATGAAATGGTAAACGCCTTACAAGAGACGTTTTCGGCAGAGATTCCAGCTGTTAGAAGTTCAAGCCAATCCAACCTGGTTGAAGCACCTTTCCACTTCTTGCGCCAAACTAGGTCCTAAATTTTTAAAAATGAAAATCAGAAAAATAATTGGAAAAAATTTATATTAACTGAAGGAATAATAATAATAATCAAATTAATCATAATAAAAAGTACAAACAAAGCAAAAAAATTACCTATCCCTATGACCCTGTGTAGTAAAAATTATAGTGTATAGTGTGTAAGTTAGTTTTAAAAAAAATTTAAAATTATTTTTAAAATAAAAACAATAGGTACATAAAAATGGTAAAAGTGGAAATTTGCAATAAAAATGCTAAGTGCCTAAAAAAGGGGGAAATACAAAAACAAAAGTATTATTAAAATGTGACCCCTCACAAGTCACAACGGCAGAATCGGGATGTAAATGTGCTAGGTGTACCTTTCGCTGTCGCATCATATATTTGCATTCGTCTTCAAGAACCAATCCCCTTATGTAAATCCAAAACTTACCATCAAAGTCTGCGAACAGATTCCTGGAAATGTTTTGGTATTTGTCAAAAGAAAAATACAATTTTTGAGACCTTGGGAATGGCTGACCAACAGAAAAGGTAAACCAAAAGCGCTGAAAGCAAAAAGGTACGGAAGCGCTGCTGGATTTTAATGCAACCGGGAGGAGTAAATTCCATAGCTTAGCCGCAAAAAAAAGCATGGTTATGACCATACAATAAATCAGTTTTTTATTTATTTTATTCTTAAAAGCTTATCAAACAATTGTTTTTTTTTTCAGGATAAAACACTAGATATATGTATGTACTCACCTGTTCATCCAGACGATAAAACGACAACGTAGGACAATAACAGTCAAACTGAGATCGCTCCGTGTGTTGCCCCTTTTATGGATAGGATGTAATCACCCAAAGTAGGTTCTTTAATTACATGTAGAGCGCTTGGTGTGCTTTCTTCATTTAAAGCATTTTTTTTTCTTGATTTTATAGAATTCTCCATCTACATCCTCGATAACAGAGGCAACCACGGAAATATCGTCGGCAGTTTCCTATTCTAGAGATGACAACCATCTTCATCATCTGTACAAAGGCCAAGTACATCTTCATCGTCAACCCATACCCAAGGCAACAAAAGAAGGATGACAAAGGCAATGTACTTGGAAAAGAAGTTAAGATTCGGAGGAGGAACGAGTCAAAGAGCTCTAATTAAAGTGGAAGGAGTTCATGGAGTTCCAGAAACAGAAGGAAGATCCGCATGCACAAAGCCCAATTGCTGAAGGATTATTGAGAAAAGAAATTTAATTAAGAAAATAGAAAAGACATTAACATTAACAATAACAATAAAGAATTAAAAAATATTGTATGTATCTATTTATTTTATTTTGTTGCCTTTCTTGTGCGTTTTTAACTAAATTATGTTCTGTGGACATAAATGCTCAAGCAAAATTTGACACCACGGCGATTGACTGTGTTTTAATACGTGTCGTTCATCATGATGAATAAGTAGTGAAGAATGCAAGGTTCACCGCGGATAACATCAATAAACTTTTTATCTGCGTCAACAATATCTTGTAAAATAATTGTGAAACTATGTTTGCGGTTGTAGTAGCACTCTGTACCTACCAATTTTCGGAGCAGCTATGTTTATATGGGTGCAGTCTATATGGCACCAAGAACCCCATGAATTCTCTTTTTGCCATTTGCCTTCAAATTTTTGACAGTAAAATGCGTCACAAAGGTAGGTACATGGTTCCAAAAATAAGTTCTAACGACGACGACTGGCGAGTGAAATACGAGTAGGTATAAGAACTGAGTACTCAAAAACAACATCAAAAATTTGATAATCTTACAAAGACACAAGCCGAACAACCAGAAGTTAACACAATCGATCTGACTAAAGGCGTTGTTAAATTATCAAAAAGAAAGGACATTAGTATGTTCCGTCCATATCTGCGATAGTTCAAACCTTTTCCAGAACTGATGATTGTTTTTGTTTGCTAGCGAGGTTAAATTTTCAGAACAAAATCGCCCCCCGTCCGACGAGCTGAAGCCATGCCGTGCACCGCAAGTAGGCCGTGTTCACGGAGCTTGACATTTCATCCTTCTCTTTCTTAGCTGCAATATCATAACATCTCCACCTCCATGATTTAACGCTGTTCTTATGGCACCTGTCAAAAAAGTGTTCATAGGCATCGAGATACACTGTCTTTGGTTAGTTAGGTTAAATTTCAAACATCTTCACTTGTAAAAATTTTCTTGTCAAGATATTACTAGAAATGTCTTCAAAGTCACCTTCAACTTTGTCACCTCACGTATTATGACATCAAAAAATTGACAGTAATGACGTCTATATTAGATATCTTGTTGAAACATGTTATAGAAATTGTGTAAATGTCTTTCTACAGTGATTTTAAATTCTTCTCCTACTCTCCCTTTCTCTGTCTCTTTCTCTCTGTCTACTTTAACCCACAGAAAACTCATAAACATCATAAGCATAAATAGCTGTCAAATATACGAGTTATTTCTACAGACATTTATAATTTAACCAACACCATGCATTGGTGCAAAACGTCATTACACTGCTTTTGTATCTAGGTGCTGAATTTTAAGGAATATCTTTCCTGCGCAAACACACACATGTACCTATAATTTTCTTTCAGCCCAGCCCCAGAACGACAGACACTTTCTACTATAAATTTCAATTTAACCCAAGACAATAAATGTCAAAATTTGTTGTCTGTACATGAAACCGCATCACCAAAAATCCCATCTCTCTACTCTTTCTAACAACACACATATATTTTGCCCTTTTGACTACACTGAAAAACCTGTGTACACAAAGTCTGTGGTTGTTTTTGGAAAGCAAAAGCAAGGAATCACACACCGGGCGTTATTGCACGGAGCATCTAATATTCATAGAACTGTATAGGTGAAGGTGGGGCTAGGACAAGAGCAACATGAGCATCATCATTATGATCATCATCATTATTATTGTCGGTCGGTGCCGTTGGTTGTCAAGTTTGCCCCCATTCTACCATTTGGTTTCTCACAAAGTACTGCTGCGTACAAATGAATTTAACATACATTTTGAAGTTTATAATAGTGTGTATGTTGTATGATGTACATAAGTTGTAAGTTGTAACACACAAATTTACATTCTAACAAGGATATCGGTGAAGTCTACACAATAAACCGCTTTAGATTATGTTTGGTCCTTCATTCTTCCTATAACGCTATGATGTCTGAAGTTTGATGGGCTTGGGCTCTATATCTATATGGCTCTGCCTTTGCAAATACTCACACTTAGGTATATGGAAGCTTTGAAACGGCTTGCAAGAGGTGACAGTGACAACATAAGTAAGAAATAATAATTTGTCTGTTCTTGACGTATAATTTTCATTTAGAAAGTGATGTATGAGTCCAATACGTTTTGAAATCTGACTCATACGATGCTGGAGTAACAATTTATATTTCAAAAGTCTCCGAGATGGACTTGTGTCATGTTATATGGACTTTATTCAAAGTGTCATTTATGTACCAATTGTATAAAACAAGCATAGGTATGTATGTATGAAAAAATTCCTTAAAAAGTCGGAATAACAACAACAAACTGTTCGTCGTAAATGAACAAATAAGAAACTTAACGGACTTACCGTGATAATTGGATGGAAAGGGAATTTGGAAGTGTCGAATGAAGGAGAGGTTGTTGGATGGTCTTATAAAAAAAACTCCACCCACATTTAATTGACAAAAATGTCACCTGATGCATCATGTGCAAACTGAGACACTAACACACATGATATTCAATTAGAACACCCGGACCCGATCAAAGCAAACCGCTTATAGATATGGGGAGACGTGCTAAATCCTAGCTTTTGGTAAGCAAAGGATCGTTTCTCTATGTAAATCAAGAAAAAAGTGTAAGAAAAGAGGAAGATCATAATAATAATCATTGAAAATTCGATTAAAGATTGAAAGTTGAAAGCATTTATTTATTCGGGTTGCCGGAAGAGACAACAATAAACTTACTGACGAACAATTTTTCGGGTTACTTAACGGCTTTGTTACGTGGCCAAAAGCAAAAAAATAACAATTTATCCAAAGCCGACGCTGCCGCCACAGCCGGACGACTTTGGAAAGTACACTCATTTAAATCTGTTTATTAGTAAACACTATACCTGTTGTTGTTCGTATAAATGTCCAACGTTGTGGTTGTTGTTGTGAATGTCCAACGATGTTTATGCCTTGGTCCATGCTCGTAATGATTACTGCTTTCTGTTTTTCTATTTCTTCCTTTTTTTAATACTGAAAAAAAATATAAATTAATAATATAATAAAAACATTAAATAAAATAAAATAAAATTATGTGTAGTGAAAATGAAAACAACTTTTACAAACATGAAAAATTTTATCCTTTAAATGTATGGTACTTACAACGCGCATAGCCAGAAATGTCCATCGTCACCTAAAATACAAGTTAAATAAATAAAAATGTAATTTAATGCTATTTAAATATTATTAATTCAATAAATAAAACTTACCCATCCACCCATTGTTTTATTTAAATAAAAAATAGTTATCTCTCTCAGATGTAGTGGTAACTATTTACTTAGTTAAGTGAAGAAAGACCAAGAAGGATTTCAATGCTCATTATCGTTTATTTTGCGAGACTACTCAGCTGTGAAAATTGAAACCGTCACTTAAATTTCAAATATAGAGAAAAAGGTGTAGGTAAACCAAGAAATAATTATATTTCGTTGAAGTGAATAGTGGCAAAAAATAGAAAAGGTATGCAGAACTATGAATTTTGTTTTGAAGAAAATAATACATATATCTTGTGATTATAGGCATACAAATTAAAGTATAGCTCAGATTCCTGAGGAAATCTTGTAATTAAGCCAATTACCTATTTCAGCAGAGGTATGTTACTTGCTAAATTAATTCAAAAAATATTGACTGATGAGTGATAATTTGATGTTGATAGGTTTAGGAAAATTCTAGGATCTTATCCAGAGTCCTAAGCCTCTGCAAATTTGTTTGCTATCCTTTTTTGGCTCCAGTGGACCATTCTCAGGAAGAAGAATCCTTTGTCAGAGGACAAAAGGAGCATATAGGTGTAGGTGTACACAACAAACGAAATTCAAGAACAAGGAACAACAAAAGTGAAAAACAAAAGAAATAGAATTTAGAAATTTAAATTACACAAAAACTCAAAAACTATAAAATCAAAAAAAAAAAAAAAAAAAACATTAAAAATATTAAAATTAATAATTGTAAAATGAAGCTAATTCAGCTCTAAATTTAAATAAGATTTTGGTTATTAATTTTAAACGTATAAAAGTGATCTTAAAGATAGTAGATATTGAATTTATTTGTTTAAGTAGTTTAAAGTGTCACCTCACAAGTGCTGCCGGCAGGACAACGTTGGAAGGTGTCAAAACAAAGTGAGTATTGACAAATTCAGGATACAAAGATCCAAATATCGTTATAACTTATTTAAGATCAACTCATTATACATATAAATGTAGCTAGTTTAAACATAAATTATTTTTATTTCTGGGCTGAAGAAGTTTAAATTTGTTATTTTAAATCTTAAGGTGCATCTGGAAATGGCAAGAACCACTCCAAGCGACGAGCTAAAGCCGAGCGACCGCAAGCGTGCCGTTGCCAGTTCCAATGTACCGAAGAACTCCTCCGTGGAATCCTGACTCCTAACAGCTTCGATAGAAAATGGTGGTTTAAATTTTTGACCGTCAAGCTGTTTTTTCTGCTTCTTGCTCACAGATGGAGCTCCTCGGCTCGGGTCTCGGCTCAACTTTCCAAAATGACTCCCGGAATTTTAACACGCGGTTTTTTTTATTCGATAGATAAACACTAAAAAACACTTTTTATCACAATCCTAGAGTGAGGAAACAATTATATCTATTTTTAATTAATTTTTAAAGTTTCACTTTTCCATACAAATTACACACGATAATGGCTGAAATCCACATGACAAACCTTTTTTTTTTTGTTTATTTTGTCGTTTCTCTTTTCTTTCGTTGGTACAGTGATGCCATATATACTGTTTTTTTGGGATATTATTGAAAGTTGCTCTTTTTTTTTAATGTTTTTTAGGGAATTATTCATTTATTTCAGGGAAATTTTAAGAAAATTTCCTTTTATCGAATTTGAATATTTGGAAACAATAATATTTACAATGTTATTTAAAAAGAAACAGTTATTTAACAAAAAAATTACAAGATTTAAGCTAAATGATAATGCACTTTTTGATTGCATTTTAAATTGGTTAAAATGGCAAATGAAAGTGGAAGTGATTTTGAAAGTGATTGTGTTGCTGGACCTTCTCGAGCATTTAGTGAAGGTAATTTAGCCCTTACACCAAAAGGAAAGCTTAAATCGGAAGATGCTTTAAGACAATGGTAAATATTTAAATGTGTTATGCAATAAATTATTAGTTTTTACAATATAATAATTTTAGGAACTTGGTGAAACTGTACCAGCACGTTAATTGTGAACCTTTGGCAATTAATTTTGAAGAGGATTTAGGATTGCTGCCAAAAGAGAAGAAATGTCGGATTCACCGTGCTCCCATGATCATACCCCAAAGCAAAAATCCGATCGGTAATTTTCAATGCAACCAAGGAGTTTGCAAAGGAAAGAAGAGGATTTCAAGGGCAGTAGGGACTTGGTTCGAGAATTCTGACATTTCGGTACCTACAGTGATGTATCTTATGTATAGTTTCGGAAGGAAGTTTCCCTGGTGTTGCTTAAAAACAGTCAACTTTATCTTGTCGTTAAAATTATTAGAATATTTTGATTTGACGCTTTAAGTTTTAAAATAAGTGAACATCATAATAGTAGGAAAGAAAAAGAAAGCGATATTCAGTTGTGGGGTGCGTTTACATTTAATATTTCGATGGCTCCATTCAGTTAACCAAAATGAAAAGAATTGAAAGTTCAAGTGAATATTTGGTTGGTTTGTTTTTTCTTTTCTCTATCTCTACTCCAAAAAAAGATATATCACTGATATTTAAAAATGGTTCTGTGCAAATACAAACCCGTTATATATGCACATAAATAATAAACTATAAAGCCATAGAGACCCTTCTCATCAGTTTCTCACTATAAAACCGCATAACACAGTCCTGTCTTGTTGTCTATCAGCACAGTGAGTTGAGTTCATAAGTGAAGAAATCACTTTTAGACACTTTTAAATACTCTTTTGTGTTATCATCCGCATCCCCCCAACTTTTATATATATACATATGTATACGAGTATGTTTACCTATTACCTATTTTTATGTGTGTATGGGTATATTGAAATTCACCCACAACAAGCTGTCATGTTGCCTGTCCACTTTGAAATGGAAATAATTTCCATTCATATACTCGTAGTTGGAAAATTTTAGTTCCGTGACTGAATTATAAAAATTTCATTCATGCAGGAAGGTGGTATAGCGTATCTGTATTGGATTGAAACTTTATCTACAAATCAAATGCAGATACAGGGTGGGAGTACTTTTATTTTTACTTTTAGTAATTGAATTACCTATTTATTTTATCCTGAAAAACGAAGCTTTTCATCGTCAGAAGCGTATTGCACTAATTTGTATCTTGTGCCAGATTATTATTTTTTTTATGAAAAGTGCATTTAGATTGCATAATGCATATAATTGGAAGCATAAATAATAAACATCAGGTCACCCACATTTATTAATTTCTTTTACCACTTAGCTCCACTCTACATTTCAAAATCCGAAACTCTATCTTCACTAAAATACCTTTGCTGATTACTGACTTACTTTCAAGTGACTAATCCGTTGTTGATGTTTTGTATGCACTTGTAAACACTTTAGCCTGTTTTGTTTTTCAACGACGCACCCTGTGTGTGAGTTTTACAATTAAAAACAAAATCAAAAATCCGTCTGAAATAGTGCCATGGAATGTGGCATAATTCTCGGCTTGGTTACCTATAGTCTCTGGCAACGTTGCTGTCATGAAAGATATGTTAGTTGTCAAAAATGTGATAAGTTATCACACAAAGAGATGCCAAAGTGTATTAACTCGATTATATAAAAGGATTTTAATTTAATTGTTTTGTTGTTTAGACACGCAAGCCTATGTGTCTTACACCTTACACGGAATTTCACTTAGAAGTCTTTGATGTACTTTAAGTGGAATTTATAAAAAATGTTTATATTTACTTATAAACATGTGCAAACTAAAAACGTTGAAAATGAGAGGAAGGCTAAGTTCAAGTTTTTTTTTTCGTGAAGAGTGTTAATAAAATTTAGTTTCTGTTATTTGGCACTGGAGATATTTTTTGGAAGGACCCAATTTTTTAAATCAATTTATTTTAATTATTTAATATGTTTGTGTATGGGCGCTTACAGTTTTAAATTTGGCATACCTACATTATTTAAATATGTACATATATCAATTTTCAAAAATGTATAGAGAAGAAACAATAAATTGTTTTCTAATAGGATGTTTCATTTTGAACTGCCCAATATAAAGGCAACTGTCATCTCGTTATATGTGACATATAAAACTGCATCTAATATAAGACGATAAAAGAGGCTGGGTGCGACCTATACTGATAAATTTCCATTATTGCTTTAATTTTAGAAAATAATGGAAAAAAGGCTTTAATTTTCTTTTTTTTTTTCTTGAGATAAGGATTTTTTAAGGTATCTATAAGTGTAAGTTATAAGTTGTTTCCACTTGACCCAGGAAGTAAACTTGTTAGCGTGTCCTATCCTCAGTTAATATTTTAAATACAAATATTACAAAATGTAGTTGAAAAATTAACAAGATATATGTATATTATATAATTAATTAAAATAATAAATCTTTTACAAATAAAATAAAATTATAAAATAATTATAATTAACAGACGTTTTTATTTCCATTCAACATTTAAAAATATCGTTATTCCATGTAACCATAATCAGGAAATTGTTGTAATTCCTTATTTTTAAGCAATTGTGCTATGTGTTTTCTCATTGTTGGAACATGGTACAATTTTTGTTTTTCCGGAGATTTTTCCAAACATGTTGCGAATTAAGTTCGGAATACTCCACAATCGATTCTGTTGGTCTGTTGTTGTACTTTATGAAAAATGTATTTCGTTTTGAATTTATATACAGCAACTAGAAAATCTTTTTGGTCAGATTCTAAGCGATTCCTGTTTAAGCTATCATAAATATGAACATTACCCTTTCCGTTGTATTTTGTACATATCCAGTGACCTATTACTTTTACACCAAATCCGCCGCAGTATATTAATTGAAGATTGTGGTGTTTCTTGTATATGACATAAAAATGTCAGTATATCATATATACTTATTATGTGCAAAATCATTCACTCCATGTTGTTCTAAATAATATCGAGTCATTCAAGGTTGATATGTCCGTTATTTAAATATGTTTTTG
Organism: Scaeva pyrastri; assembly: GCA_905146935.1. Lineage (NCBI taxonomy): Eukaryota > Metazoa > Arthropoda > Insecta > Diptera > Syrphidae > Scaeva > Scaeva pyrastri. The sequence goes on from LR989927.1 coordinate 81,287,727, forward strand.
GATTGGTGACTTCGTTACATTCTTGTATTGATATATCAAAATCGAATGGCTTTCCAGATCTGTTTATTTTGGATATCTTCATCTATTTTGATCGTTATTATGAGCTACATATATCATATATATTTTATACTGACTATTATTAATTTCAAATACCCTATCAACAATTGCATTATACGCATATGATCATGGAAATATGTTTCATAAACCCCATTATCTATTGTTTTTAAATTTGAAAAGATGACATCTATTTGTAAGTGTGCAGTTGTGGTAAAGCTATCTGGAGGTTATTGATATTTGTAAATAATTTTTTCAAGAACCAATTTTTGTTATTGTAAGTATAATTAATAACATCAAAATTTAAATCACTCATTAATAGTATGGGACATTTTGCAGGTAATGTGTTGATTATTTTTTGAAAGGTTGATTTAAACATTTGTCTTGTTGCCCGTGGAGATTTGTACCCGCTTATAAAACAGTATTATGTGACCTTTATGACGTATAATTGAACGTACCCATTTTCATCACATGCATCTTCTGTATATAGTATTTCAAAGTCTATATTATTTTTTGACATAAAACAAACTATTCCACGATTTTTCGTTTTCCTGCAACAATCAATCCTTAATGCAGTGTTGTATGAATCAATATCTATTTGGTTTGTCTCAACTGTTGATGTTTCACTAAAAATTAAGATATCCGCATATAAGTAGCACTTACGCAATCAAGTGTTGTTTTGAGTGTGCCAAGATTCTGATAAAGAATTATCATTCCTTTTTTTCTCAAAATTGTTATATGAAAGTTTTAATTCCTTTTTGGTTTTCAAGCGTTCTAACTCCAACAATGCTGGACTCAGGGTTTTGAAATCCTTTCTCGATTTGGTAATTTAAATTTTACAAGGATATATAATCCACTTAGTTTGAAACACGACTTAATGCAGCATATAAATATGACAAAGTACGTTTTTCATTAACACAGAGATCCAAGCATACGCTTTCATAAGTTTGTCCTTGGCTTTTATGAATAATTATTTCTTCTGTGGGAGTTATGGGAAATGTATTCTTTATGATTGTATACCTGCCATCATCGCCATCATCATCACTTTGTACGACAATTTTTTCGATAGGAGTCAAAGTAATGTCTATTTTATTTTTTGTTGCGTAATCACGATAACGAGTACGGGCTTTTAATCCAACTCTCGGAATATACAAATCAAACCATTAAAAAGTCCGTGTTTTCTTTTTTTTTTTAATCTAAATACTTTAAAACCTCACAAGTACCATTAACTAAGCCGTCAGCAACATCTATATTACATATTATCATATGTTTAATGCCAATTTTAAACTGATGTCTGGTTTTTCATTGCTTCTGTTTTCACTATATTCTCAGTGTCATTCAATACTGTCAAAGATATTATTGTAGCTTTCGATTTAAATAATTCATTTTCCAATACGATATTTTTCGTGCATTGTATTGTTTTACATTATTATTGTTCGTAGCATAAAGCCGTATAGCAGTTTCTAAATCATCTGTTTTCACTTCTCTAGACTTTAATAATTGTATATCTTCGTCTGTTAAATTTCCAAAGCCTACAAGATTTAGGATTTTAGGGCATGAGTAAACGATAAATCATCTTTTTGTCGCATGATTTCTGTCAATTCATAAAAATTGAAATTAATAAATCCCACAATGGGTTAGTATCAAAAAACGAAGCCATTTCATTGTGCGTGTGTAATTGATTTAAACCACCTACTACAAGCACCGAAATATATTACCAAACGGTTCATTTACACCTTTTATTTGTCTTATATTTGTCTCCATAGAGGGGTGAGGATCGAAAACCCTCGGATACCACCTGGACTACTGCAACCTCCATTTCACTGCAGTAGTCCCTTACTCGAACTTACATGCTTCTAGGTATACCTTACCCTTTTATCATTACATTTCCTACACCTGTGTGGGATGTTCTTAGGCCGCCATATCAATAAGACTGAAAAATAAATTATCTCAACTGCCTTCCCAAAATTTCATTTCAACCATCGCAATAGGAGAAATTAAAAACAAATCTTTTGTATTTTCAACAGCGTTATAAATAAAGGGTTTTATAATTTTATTAAATCAAATAACTAATAATAATACAATAATAAATAATTTTTTTTTTTAAATTAAGTAAAGGTATGTAAGTGTAACTTAATTAATTTTTTTATATAGTTTTAATTTATAGGAACTTATTATTATTGGTAATTAAATGTTATTTAGTTTTTCTTTTTAGGTATTGTACTTTTTTATTTATACCTAGTATTAAGGTAAGTACATGATATTTTAGAATTTTTAAATAGTTATTCTTTTTAATGTAAGCTACATAGGTAGGTATATTTTAAAATAATTTTTTTCTTAGGTAGGTTACTAATTTAATTTTTTTTATATTTAAAATACGAGTTTTTTTTTTGTTTTTTAAGTGTAAAAAGGAAATTTTAATTATTTAAAACAATAGAAAAATCAATTTGTAAATAATAAATTACAAGGCAAAAATTATTTACCAATATTCTATTACCGACGTCCCAGCTGCAGTGTACTACGGTGGTTGTCTCGTTGGCTATTAGAATAAAATATTTTTGATTGGTTTGTTAATTTATTTTTGTATATAAATAATTTTTTTTTTTTTGAGACTACTATTTATTATTTTTATAGATATTAATTAATTAGTTAGGTAATTTTATTTAATACTAGCTGACCTGGCGAACTTCAAATACATATATATAAATATTTTGTTTTAGTAAGGATCCCTATTTTTTTTTCTTTTTAATATAATAAAGTTTATTGTCTAAACAGGGTGATTTGCATAATAAGATGCATCAAGAGGTGCAAATCACCCTGCATTATGTTGTCCATTGACTCCGCGTTAACGTTGATCCCAGACAAATTTTGGCCCATCGTATAACTATTTTGACCGTCTTAGGTAAGCCAAAAGTGTATGTTTTTATTTTTTAGTTTACTGTACATATGTACATATGTAAGTTCAGATTTAAATGTGAACGTTGAAGTATATATGTATTAACATATACACATACATATTTATCTGACTAACACTCTTTAAAATTATATAAAATTCTACTCACTTTTTTCTAGACCAAAAATCGGTAAAGGATGGGCTAGAATTTTCCTGGTATTTGAGCTTATAGCAATTTCATGGGCCTTTAACCCTCCAAATGAGCCAAGTCCATAATGGCAAGCAATGCACGAACTTTATTTGGGCGTAATGTGTTACATTTGATTAATTGAAAGGAATGATAGGTATTTTATTTTTTCCATTTTTGTTTATTTATATATTTTGACAAAACAAAAAAAATAAATATTTATTTTTTGTTAAGTAAAGGTGCTATAACCCTTATATTGCAGTAAAGGTAGTGTTGTGTTTAAGTATAAGGTGTTATTTTTGTTTAAAGTATATATAAATACTCACGGACTTGAATTCAATGTTCTGTCAAAATTTGAAAGCAATTGCTTAAGAACTTTCTGAGATTAGCGATTAGGAACAAACATACATTTACATTTTTGTTAGTTATATACATATCTGTTTTTTTTATTCTTATTATTTATATCTTTATACCTTTTTCACTATGTAAAGGTAATTGCACTTAGATAAATATTAAAAATAAAAAAAATATAATGGTAAAACAATAGTAAAAAAAAAAAAAAATTAAGCTAACACATACGCACAAAACACTATATTTTGCAACACTTGGCATTAAGGAAAAGGAGAGCACAGAATTAAGGCATTAAGGGAGGGAGTAACACAAAGGACACAATTTATTTATGCGGGTGATGATGATGATGCTATTCATGATGATTATGATGATGATGATGGTTAACCATTGTGTGATTTCCTTTTCTTTTTTTTTACTATGGTGTGGTGGTTAGAGTTATGGCGTTGGTTTTGGCGACGTTAGTGTCTTTGGAGTGGGGGTTCACTTTTTTTTATAGTTCTTTCTACTATTTATTTTCCTTATTTTTTTGTTTTTTTTTTTTACGTTTCATAAAATTGTTTTTTTTTTAGTTTCACATAAAAAAAATTCTTCCTTTTTTTCCAATATTTTAAACTATTTATGTAGTTTAAAATTTTTCTTTTTATCACCAAATTTTTATTTTCAATAGGTTTTATTTGTTTTGCAATTATTTTTATTCACTTATTTTTTTTGTGTTTTAAATTAAGTTTATTTTATATAATATTTTTTTTATTAAAACTCGTCATTTTTTTTGGAGTCCGACGTATCAGAGGTAATGGTCGTATTTCAATTTTTTTTGTTATTCTTTCTTTTAGGGAACCCTTTACTTTGTTGCGAACCGCACTCGATTTTATTCCGAAACCAACTGACCTACTTTGCATTTGTCAGCAGCCCATTTAGCCTTGGCGCATTTGGCTCCTCCTTCTTTTAGACCAATTTTTTCTTTATTTACCTTATTGGCCACGGTCCATACCTACACCCGCATCATTACATAGCTAATCACCTTACATCGATCAGCGGGATCGATGATCGGATGATTAGCTGTGTAACTGACCACCCTCGTGTATGTACCTACGTATGTTGTACACACATCGGATGACACAGTGCAGTGGTCAGTTAGATTTGGGTGTTCGGTTTCGATGCAAATTTATCGATGTAACTGGTATGTACACTGAGTTACAAAAAAAGTGGCGCACCTTGAAATTTTGCTATAATTTCATAAAAGATGGACAAAAAAATATTTTTTTAATGCATTTTTGTTTTTTGAGGTAAAAATAAGTAATTCACATAAAAAAGGAAAAAAAAAGTTAAGAACCTATGAATGAAGAATAAATTAACAAAAATAAGCAAAAACTTCATAAGTTAACATTTTAAATTTTTATTTTTATTTTTTTTTTTAACGAGTCTTGTTTCCTTTTTAGTAGTGGGTATTTCAACCCCAAACATCTAACAAATCTTTAATTCGCCTGGGAGTACCTTGGATTAGGTTCCTTAAGATAGTGTCGTCAAAATTGTCCCATTGTTCGATTAGAGCAGATCTCAGCCCACTTAGTGTCTCGGGAAGGGCAGGTCGCCTCCTAATCATTCGTCCCAGCATGTCCCATACATGTTCCATGGGATTCATGTCCGGGCTCATCACAGGCCAAGCCATCACGTCAAATTCGACTTCTTGAAAGTAATCAGTAACACACCTGGCAACATTTGGTCTAGAATTTTCCTGCACCAGAAGGAAGTTCTCGCCAATAAATGGTGTGAATGGAACCACATATTCATCCCAATTGTTAGTGATGTAATATTTGGAGTTCACCGACCCCTCCACTAACTACAGCTCGGTTTTTCCTTGCATGGAAATACCTGCTCACACCATGACGGAACCTCTCAAGAAATTTTCAAGCTGGACAACTGTTACCGAAGAGCATCTCTCACCTGATCGCCTCCACACTCTGCTATGTGCATCTGGTGACCGCAGACAAAACCTGGACTCATAAGTAATAAGAACTCTGATCGAGTCAACCTCGGTTCATTTTTAGTAAAGGCGAGCAAATTCCATCCGCTGGCGCTTGTGCTATATCGTGGGTCTTGGTACACGAAATGGCCTTCTTGCTCTCAGGCCACTCTCCACTAATCACCGCCTCACTGTTTGTGCATTCCCAGCCCTCACTCCAACGGATCTAATTCTGTGAGACAGCTCAACCTCTGTTTAATGACGATCTCGAAGGGTTTGAAGTACCAAATATCGATCTCCCTTGCATCAGGTGTAGCTCTGGTGTGACCTGAACCTTGACACCGGGCTACGCCTGTATCTTAATGGTTCTTCTAGCGTCGTCTCCGGTTTTCTAATCATAACAGTGGCATACCGCACACTTCGTCCATCCTCAGCCAAATCCAACCCCCTGGCGAGTTCTTCTGCCGTTATTTTGCATATTTTTTTCACAAAATTATTAAAAAACTAATAAATCAACCAATTAAAATAAGCCTAAAACATTTAACTTATTTAAAAATTTACGGGGTCACGGAAGCAAAAATCTTTTCATCTTGCATCTGGTATGAAGAAATGATTATGTTGGGGTTTTTCCCAAAAGAAATTACGTATAACAAGAAAAATGGAAAAATAATTTGCAAACAAATACACAAATATACCACTTAACTAAAACAAAAATAAGCTTTGAACAAACATAGCGGTATATTGTCGAAATGATAACAAAACATCAACAAATATGACTGCGCCACTTTTTTTGTAACTCAGTGTATATACTTTTGTGTGTACATCGGGTGATGTGATGGTCAGTTACGATCGTTAGTTTTGGCTTAGTTGTTCTTTGGTAGGAACACTCGGGATCGTGCCGAATTGTCGCTTTAGGACTTGTAGGAGGTTTTCATCCGAGTTTTGCCCTTTTGGCTCTTCTGTGTCTGCGCTTGGGAGTGCATGGTTCATATTTGCGTCTTCAGTGTTTCCATGGGAGATATTCTGCATTACGGTGTTATCTTGGACTTCCTCCTCGCTGTTGTTATGCATCGATCGACTGTCTATTGCTTCGTTAGGTGTGAGTTGACGCCTTACGTCTGTTTTTATTTCGTTGCATTCAACATCTGACAGGAGCTTCTTTCCAAATTTGGCTCTTCTTCTGTCTGCTATGTTCTGCTGGGTAAGTCTTTGGAGGCCTGGATATTCGGCAAGAAACAACCGTCTCATTTCGGTCCTGTAGGTAGTCATGTTTTCTTCAATGTTTGTATTGGTGTAGTAGGAACGCATTATAGTACATTTGTTAATTTCTGTTGTCCATTTAATGCTTTGTCTTGATTGTTGCATTGCCCGAGGTTACAAATTGTTAATATTGATATATTGCATTGATGACTGTAGTCTTACCAACACCAGCTGATCCACTGAGAAATATTCTAAAGGGTATGTTGCCCGATCTGCAACACTTCAAAACGTGCAATACCACTTCCTTCTCTTTTGTGTTCAAAAATCCTTTATCATTTTCCTAAGGTCTAGTTCTAGTATTCTAGGTGGGTTTGTGTAACGTACTTTGGGTATTGAAGGGTCGGTTTTCTTTTCTAGTTTATTTTCATTACCTCTTTGCTGAAAAATATCAATACATTTGTCCATAGACAATTTGAAGTCATCGGTTGCAATATTTTCTTTTTTGATTGCTTCCATTGTTTCATCGATTGCATCGTCACTTAGGTATTATTGAAAACTAGGTGATTCAAAATTATTTTTTTGTTGTTCTCGTATATTTTTTTATACTCATTTTCTTCCAATTCGGGTTCTATTCTCCATGGCATAAGGAGCAATATTTGTTCAATGTAGTAATTAAATGGATCTTGATTTAATTTATATCTCTACTGTAATAACCGGTTTATGGCGGTTCTTGCACATATCATTAGGTATCACAATTGTATTCTACAAAATCACCTTCGTCATCGACGACTTTCGTATCCTTGTTCAATTTACAGTTTGCTCAATAATCAGCTAAACAGATTTCTTCAATGAATAAAGCTCTTTTGGTATAGTTTTCAAAAATATATATAAATTTCTGTTGAATCCTTCTATAATGATTTAACACATGTTCTGATTTTAACATCATCACTCGTTCGTTTTTGCTACTAGTATTTATAAATATAGATTTTGGTTTTGTTTTTTTTTTGAGAGTGACATCGACAAAACATGATAAACCGCTTCTTGAGCAGACATCAAGTTTAAAATACAAACATATATTTGCAAGTGTACGTAGGTTTTCTTTAATAGTCTTGTTGCCAATATCACAGTCAGCTGTTGCATTTCTCAATAACTTCGATAAGCCACCGTATTTAGTCCCGTAGCTTCTAACAGCACTCATCTAGAATCAACTGTAAATCTATGTTTGATTCGAATAATTGTAAAATGTCTTTATTAAACGCGTTAATTCTAACTTCCTGAGTTCCTCTTTTCAAAAACACTCGAAGCTGTTTTAAAGTACTGCGTATTGCAAGAATATATATTCCGTGTCAGTCAGTTTAGTTTTTGTAGTATGTCTTCTTATGAAGCAATATTGTTTGTCTTTGCTTTATAAAATGTGTCCATTAAGTCATGCATAGGCTGATATTGAGTGATATGGCTTTGGTGTAACTTCACCTTTTTCTAGTGGTTCTAATATCATTGCCTTGTTCATAACTGGATAATGGTATATAGAATCTACATCGCTTATCTAGCTTTCGCTTGTAACAGGTATGGGAGTGGGTATATCTGTATAATTTTACATAAGGGTTCTTTTCGTCGTTTTCACAAAACTATCGATAAAATTAACCAACTCTTCGTTATTTCTATTGGGAACAAGCTTTGGATCATTTTTAAGCCATAACAAAATGTGCTCATGTGGACTGCCGCGTTGTTGAAATTCTACACGTTCATAACTATCTACAAGTACCTACATATTTTTTCGAAATAGACTATTTTGTTGTCTTAATAACCACATACATTTTATTATTTTAAAACCAAAATACTGATCACATAATACATGATCATTTCTTATTAGATTTGTTTTACTGTTATTATATTATTCATATGTATCTTTCAAATTTAAAACACGCTTTCAGTGCTATATTTCATTATTGTCTGAAGAAGTTTAGGCCAATGTGATTCTCTTGCTGATAGTGTTAAAAAAAATGTGGACTTTCCTAGTTGACGGATCACGTATTTAAGACGTATGTATTTAAACATTCGAAATCCATCATCAAAGTTAGCAATTTTATCGATATTATTTTTGTTTAAAACGTAGACAGCACTAACATTTTGGTTTGTATGTTTCATAGACTTTCGCAAGCAAATATTTCTGTTCGATAGCCCCGTATTTTTTAGCCATTTCCATAAATAAAATCCGCGATGGAATACAAAATCGTCAGTCGTACCGCCTAACTTCTGATTTGATTCGATCTGTTAATGAAATTTTTTGGTCCTGCAATTCCAATGCATGTCCGACAAGGAGTCTTGGAAAACATAATTCATCTAAGTCAAATATCGTATGCCAGGGTATTGGGCGTTTATTTTGTCCTGGTGCAATTTACAACTGGGCCATTACCATCCGTTATATTTGTGTTGTTGTCAATAACTAGGACTTCATCATTATTGATTTACTGCGTGATGTCAATTAATTGACTGTCAATTTCGCAATTCTTGTTTCCAATGTTATTACAGTTTGTGTTAAATTGACCGTCCATTTTATCTTCGTCTTCTTTATATTCCTGGGAAGTATTTGCAGCACATCATTTACATTTATTAAGATATTAACTACAATACATTTTAAACCTAACTGTGGGCTAAACACATATGGTTTTAAGTCCGAATATGCATGAAGTTTAATATGGGTGCAACCATCTTTTTATAGAGGTCTATCTTCGGTACAGCAACAAATTTTAGGCCATCACTTGTAAGCAACCGATATATTTTTCTTTTGTATGCCGACTTTTTACAGGTGTCGCATTTTTAATCTGACAGAAAACTATGTATTTTATTGAATAAATTTGGCCCACAAAAACTCATAATTTTTTGTTTATTAAATTTAATGTCAGAATGTTCAAAAAACAATCCTTCACAGCAACAACAGATATAAGAAGGAGTTTCTTCCCTGGACTTTATGAATTCAATTTTAGATTTTGCCCCTGAGTCAGTCAATTGAGATACTAGAGTAAAAAAAAAACAATTTTCGGAATGTTAATAAAATGGTATGTATTTTTTTTTCTTAGTTTTTTTATTTTTGTTTAAGAAACTGTGAATTCAATATTTGTCAAAATTGTATTATTTGTTAATAGCGATATCAAATATAAATGATTATAAATTTGTAGGTAATCTAATTACGTGGTCTCGACAGTCGAAAGACATTTTTTACAACATTTGTATACAAATTTTAGCAGTTTTTGAAAACGTCCAGATTTGTCAAAATTTTCAACTTTTGTTTGAATAGGTCCTTAAAATGCATTTAAAACCATTCAGATTGTCACCAAAAAATAAGCTGAATAGTCGCTTTAGTTGCTCGGAAAATTCAAGAATGGAAGAATTGAAGCCTTTCTGTACTCAAAGTGTCAGCGTTTGGTGTGATTTTCGGGCTAGCGATAGCAGTGTGATTGGACCTTATTTTTATTCGAAAATTAAGCTGGTGACCAGAATTGGAATGATGCGCCTATTGAGATGGACGGTAATTTTAATGACATATGTATAGTTAAATTTTGTATTTATACACGTGTCATTCTGTGGTTGAAGTTGAAAGGCAACATCATTTCAGGCAGTGGTGGGAAAAGAATTAAGTCACTAAGGTATAATTTATCCTGTTCTTTTTTGTAGATTTATACATTTCAAACTGTTCCAGTGTGTTTAAGGTTTTTTCCTTTTCTGCATAAATGCTGGGAATAAATTATGTTTAAGTTAACAGAGTAGTTTCATCTTTTGTCTTAGCTTTGTTCAATATTTAAAAAAATACATAGCCACTTTGCCGTGAAATTTTGCTGAATTTTCCAACCAGGTTAAACACATTATGTAACACCACCTTCATTTAATGTTTTTTTTTTTAAGAATTGAATCAGTTAACCTACACTTTCAAAGGAATTCCTAAAACCCTTCTTAAACATTTAACAATAAAGAAACCCAAAAAAAAAATGAAAAGCAAACAAAAATCGTAATTTGCAAGAGAAAATTATGCAATTACTCTTGTTCAACGACGACAATGGCCCGGCTACCGGGTCCCTTCCCTACAGGTAGCTTATACTTTCTAATTTTCAAAATGCCTTACATTATCTACTTACTTATTTTTTGCAACTTTTTTCTCTCATTTCATTTTATGTTTTTTGTTTTCGTTCATTCAGTTTCCTCAAAAGTATTCATTATTATCCACCCTGACCGTATTAATTTACTTCCCACTACTAGGTAGGAAAAAGGAAACTGTTCTTTTATCGTCGTCGTTCACCATTTTCGCGGTTCTTAAAAATTTGTCTCATTCGTTCTTTTGTTCTTCGGAATATTTGAATAAATTCAGAAAAAAGAAAAAAAAATTAAAGAACTTTCTGAAACTTAAATAAAAAGATTTCCAGGAATTAATGCGTCGGAATTGACCGTGGTAATTTAAAAAAGGACTGTTTGTTTTGTTGTTTTTGTTTTCAATCAGCGGGATATTTTGGGTAGGTTTTACGTTTAAAATAGGATTTTTTTTTTCTTAAAATCTAAACGTAAAATAAACTTTCGGAACGTCTTTTGTGAAGGCAGCAGTTTATGATTGAAATTTTGGTTTATTGTTTTAGTATTGTTTTCAATAAAATACTGTGCCTTTTGTGAATTTCAATTAATACTAATCGTTTCATGAATAACAAGAGACAAAGTGTCTATTTTGAAGTTTTAAGTACCTACATATTAAGAAAATTGAATGGTTTTTTGATGAGTTTTGTACACTTAGCAGCTACATATATTACCTATATAATCAACCACTTTTGCAGGAACGTCTCAATAGTATAGGTAGGTACCTATGTATACGATGGACATCTCTATAAGATAAGACACTAAGGAGAACTAAAACCCTCGCTTCCATCTCTTGTATCGAAGTCGTATTTGACTCTTCAACTATGTACAAATTTCAAGTATTTAAAAGATCTGAAACTTTTAGTTTTGTCTTAAAAAATTAAGAGTCTATTGAAAAGACCTGTCATTTTTTCGTAAAAAGTTCACGCAGTTATCGATTCCTTATTTTTTGCCTCTTGCACTTCTTCAGATAATTGGCTAGTTGGAAGAATGCAAGAATTTCTACTGGAAACAATAGTTTGTGAACACTTGCTCGAATATAAAACCACAAATATTTTTTAAGTAATTTTTGGTCTTTGTTACACAATTTTTAAACGCATCTAGATGAATAGGGAACCCAGTTACTAAGGCTTCTAATGCATAATGAAAACCTTTTATAAGCTCTATATCGATGTCTAACAGCTATTTTTATTTCATCTGTGAAGAATCGTGTCACCATATTTCCATCAATTAAATTTCCGAACTCTGAAGGGGGCAGCATGTCCCCCCTGGGCATCTCTCACTGTTTGCATTGTAACTTTCATGCATACATGTGTGATTTTAACACAGTTAATGCGGTTATTTAGTGTTTCTTTTTTGTATACGTACAAAACTCCAAAATCTAGCAAGATTCCCTTCTCTGAGTAAGGCAATTCATTTAGCGTAACCCAGAATGCACCACGAGGAGGTAGAATTGCATTGCATTCCGCGTCCCAGTAAGTTAGTTTTTAAGTAAGTCAAGAGTTAGTATAAAAAGTAGTCATGTCAATTTTTAATGTGTTTAAGGTATGTAAGTTTCATCAATGAATTCATCGTCCGTACTAGTGTCATTGTTGAGTTCGTTAAGTTCGTCATTGATGGTCAAGAGCCGAGGTTGTTTTGGAGGTAACACATCTTCTAGGTGTTCACTACTAACTTCGGGAGTGTCGAAGTCCTTTAGTTACAGACCCACACTTTATTTTCTATCAATCAAACATTGGTATACTCTTTATAATTGTTCAGTGACACGGCCTCGGTGGTATTTTCTTTTTCTTAAAAACGTTTCATCGATTTGAACCGTTTTTCCTTCGTCGCCAATATTATTATCAATATGGGATGATATTATTTCAGCTATTTCCCGACAATAATTAAAGTAATCTATGATGGTAGATTTACTTAATTTATTTTTGTTGTCGTGATTCCGCCAAGCTATTAAATGCTAATTTGAAAATTTACAAAAATATTTAAAACAAAATACTTAAATTATAATCTTATGATTTTATTAATTTTAAAAACCGTATTTACAGGCATTTTAATCAGGAAAGAGATAATAATAGCAAGCACCTCGCGTATCTCTAGCCGAAATTGAGGCCCATGAAAAAAATGTTCCCATTGATGGGTTGATTGTGTTTCTACACGTTTTGTCACCTTTTCTTACCTCTTTTTTGAACACCGCCAAAACCAACCGAACTTAACACTTTTTGAATTTTCAATCGTCATTAAAGCTTTACAACACTGAGGGGGAGTAGATGTTTTAGTGGGAATTAAACCGATTTCTTCTAAAAACTTCTTTTTTTCATTTATTGACAATAAATCTCCAAACGAACAAAAAATTTAAAATTTATTTAATTTTGGGTGAAGAAGTGGATGCTTAGCTGCCATTCTTAAAAAAGAAACACTTTACTCTTCCAAACGTTGAATGAAGAATGGCCTTGGTAAACGATAACCTACATCAAACTTGCATTTAAAAAAACGGTACAATTACGAATGTAATTCGTAAGCTTCACTTTCTATTATGCCCGGCATTATATGTCTACATATTTATTTATGACACAAAAATATTTATGTGCATATTATGAAATTATGAGAATTTGGTACCGTTGTGTTGTTGGTAATGCGATTTTTGTTTTAGGGTAGAGTGTGATAACTTTGGCTCCAAGATTATGATAATGGTTTAAAATAAATATTTTTTTTTAAATTTAAGTCAATTTTTATAAAATTGTCCCCACCGCCTAAACGGAAGGAGATAGACCCCCCCCATAGCCCCTCTACCAAAAACCGTTATTTTTTCTTGTCGCCAAAGTTATCGTACTCGTGCCCACATTTGGCCCACTTATCATTGCACTTTCAACAAAAATCCCATAAACCCGGGATTAGTGCATCTATTGCACCTCAATTTTTTTAACAACAACTTAATCACTGTATTTGAATTGGCATCGAAAAGTGCTTACCTTTATACCCCATTGAACATCTTCGGAGGATTTTAAAACTGCTGTTGCGCTTTAAAATAACACCAACAAGCACGTTCTGTGAAGCCCCTTGGAGGGCTATACCAGTGGAGTTTCACCTAATAAAATAGCACTTTAGATAAATTCACTTTGTTAAGAATATTCTATTCCGGCAAAACAGATTTTATTGCTTAATTTTTCAATTCATTTTTTGAGGCGAAATAAACTTTATTTTTTTTTAAATTTAATTCAACAAAACAATTCAAGGCAAAAATAGGGACACCTAACATTGCAAGCAAGAGGTTCTGCAAAATAAAATAAAAAAGAGAAGCTGGGTGCGACCCACACTGATAACTCCCCATATGAAGGTATAAGTGGCGAGGTCTGAGCAATTCAAACCAATTTTTTTTTTAGGTACCTTTAGTCATTTAAATAAAATGTAACAATGAGCTTAACGCATAATGAAAGCGGTTTCAATAGAAACTTTTTGGTAGATGAAATTACAATATCTTGAATTAATTCATTGTTAAAATAGGTAATTGTTAATTCAAAAATATTTTGTCATAAATAAATAAATAAAGGAAATAGCTTTATTTACATATTTGTAAAAAAAATATTATTTAATCATATTAAAGGCAAAATATTCTATTTAAAAGTGTTTCCACTGAAAATGTGAAAAGTTTTACTAAACTCTTTTTTTTCAAATTATAATCCAACAAAACTTGAAGTTGATTTTTCAAAGCTGTAAAATCAAAAATTCCAAGGAAAAAATTATTGAGGAAGATGTTTTTTCATCTGAATTGGAAACTGCGAAATAAATTCTTAAAAGTTTTATATGAGGAATTTATTATTATATGTATATTGTCTTTTTTTTTCTATAAAATAAGACGTTTATAACGTGTTTTGGAATCAATTTTGAAAAATCTTCGTTTTCTGGTTGGTACCACGCAATTGTTTATGCTTTCAAAAATGGATTCAAATTTATTAAGAAAATTAGAACAAAGCCAAAATTCTAAACTTTTGATTTCTCTTTTTGCAAAGTCAGCATGCGTTTGCTTATTTAAATTGAAAAGAATGTCCATTTCGGGGAAAGTATTTAAATAACAATACAAATTTTTGCTACTTATTTAATAAACAAGGTTTTGGCAATCGAAAGCGAGTCAGTGTCCCATTCGTTCTATAATTTTCCAGGAATGATAATGCCAGCGAATTTTCGAGTGTTGTAGTCAGTTGGCTATTTGTTTTAAAAAGTTTGAACGTTTAGTTGATTTATTAAAAACACGGACAATAGTACGAGTATTAATACTGCCAAAACTTTTAATTCCGATATTGTCAGAAAAAAAACAAGAAACTTTTCATCAATTCCATCCTCCGATAGGTACCTTAGAGCACCATTTATAGTTGTTGCCTATCGCTCAAGTCTGGTGTTTCGTCTATTATAATGGATACAAATTGAGTTTTATTATTTCGCATTTAAATTTCAGATTTTTTAAGTATATCACTTGATAGACCGGAAAAATGGAAGTTTGTTCACTTGGCCACTGTTCTAAATGATTGTCCATTATCGTGTCATTCTTAGATAAGTGCCAATATTCTTTCAATATAATTTCCACAATTATTGGAATCAGATTTTTCATTTTGACCTCGGAATGTCTGCTCTTGTTTACAAGAACAACTGTCTCTATAAAACGCTCCATTGACTTCCGATAATTTTTTTTTTGTGGGCCGTAAAAAAATTATTTTCTAAAGAGGTTTCAATTCTATTGATGGAAAATTTGCAGAGTTGACTAAATTATTAATGACGGCATAAATTGCACGACTTCAAACACTAGAAGAGTTGGAAAAAAGAAGGCAAGGAAAAGAAAACATTTGATTTAATTTACAACTCCCTGTCAACCAAGTGTACTTTTGGTACAATGATATTTTGAAATGGGAAACGAAACCATCTTTTCTTTCCAAATCAATTTTCATAGAGCGTTCTCATTTTATAACTTCTTTTTTCTTCATAAAGCTAAGCTGATTAAAATTTTTTAACTCGTCTTAGAGAAAATCTGTTAATCAACATTCTACAACTATGTATTAAAGCATTATACACTAAAACTTGGTTCATCAACGCAGCGATTGAGATACACACTAAAATTTTCAAATAAGTCAGAGGAAAGAGAGTTATTATAAAAACGACAGTTTGGCGCTTTAAGTTAGATTCGTGTCGTTTTTCCATTCCGCCAACACTAGGCATTTTTCTTTTTAAGCTCATAGCAGAGAACTGAGCTGTCAAAAAAGATCAGTTTTTCTTTTTTAGCTCAGACACATCAGAGGGATCAGGTTATGATCCTTTTTTCAATCGGAGCGCGCTCTATGAGCTCTAAGCAAAATGACTGAGTGAATGGAGTAAAAAGATGAGAGCGACTAACAAATTTTTTTTATGTCGACTGTTTTTGGCAGTTCAGTGCTTTAAGGACTATTCATATGAGAACGACCGACGAATGAACGAACATTCGTCCATTTTGACATTTCGTTCACAGTAGGCGTTTACCTACTTTAGATCAAGAAAATAATTTTAGAATGATTTTGAGGTTACTTGTGCGCGAACAATTCATTCGTTGCAGTTAGGATAGTATGTGGAACGCGAATAGTGTTTGATAGTTCGTAGAAGTCATATTGGAATTCACGACGACCAATTTATTCTCTCAAATTTCTTTCATTTTAGTAATTACCATACAACGCAAATTTTAATAAGCTAACATTAAATTAAAACTCTGATCTAACTGTGCTCAGAGCCTACTCGACCTGCTCACTGATCAGGCTTTGCTCAGAGCTAAAATATAAAAACTCCTACTATCTCCCTCTTAGATTCGACATACAATCCACAAAAAACTAATGACATTTGACACTTTAAAACTGTTTACAAAACAAATAATTGAGAATTCAATTTTATACTTGTGCGAGTTTGTTTAAAAAGATTATAATAAAAAAGTGAAAATATATAGTGTGGCAATTTATTTTTCATGGAACTCGAGTGAAGATGAAGAAGAAGATAAAAAGCGTGATTTGATATTACAGAGCAGATGCATCCGATCTAAAGCAAATCCTCTCGATTTACTTTATTTAATTTTTTAAATCGTTTGTAGATTTAAAATGTAGTTACATTCGCTTCTTCAGTTATATTATAATGTTAATTGAATATAGTTTTCCGCAGCAACATTCCAACGTTTCAAAAGAAATTTTAAGTACACAACTGTAACCCTTAAACATGGGGGTGGAAGTATCACGCTATGGTATCGAAAACCTCTGGAACGAATTAAAAAGAGAAGTAAATAAACATAAAATAAAAAACATAAATGAATTGTATGAGATCGCTAGAGCAGCTTGGGAAAACATAACCCCAAAAAAAAAATGTCAGGACCTAATAGCTTCAAAGCCCAGGCGGTGTAAGACAGTTTTAAAAAATAAGGGTTTCCCATCAAAACACTGAGCTAAGACTTCAAATTTGGACTAAAAATTAATTGTTATTAATTAGTTCGCCAGCTTATTTTGATTCCTCAAAACCTTTTGAATTTAATTTTATATTTTTTGTTATTTTTTTGTAAAAATTATTTATATTTTTATTAATATGCTAAAATATGTATATTAGAAAAAAATAAAAAAAATTTTATAGCGAAGAATTTTAATAAAAATTACAAAATTTCTATAATCGTTCTTAATTAGTTCACCACAACGTACGATAAACGAATACACTCAGTGTTGGTTATTATATTTTCTTTTAATTCCTTAAGGTACTCAGATTGTGATGAAATAAAGTGATGAAATTTTAATGCCATTAATTGTTTTTTCAAATCCGTTTTAAATTCATCCATTGTTTTTAATAGTATTACTTATTTGCAACGATCTGTAGACACCCGTTGTTTAAAATTTATTTCTGAGGACACTTTAAACTCATCACATATCCGTATCACAGTCAATAGCATCAGTTCCTGGACATTCAAAAATCAAAACAACATCACGATAGCATGCAATTTTCACTTAAATCATTACAAACAATTTTTTTGAGGAGTTCTTTATACACAGAAAAAAAAGTACCACATAAAATAGAAGAAAAACAATAAGATTTCTCTATGGTTTTCATCCAAGAAGAAAGTCTTATTAAAACCATAGAGAAAATCTTATTAAAATCTTGATGCCCATTTTATAGGATATCCACATATTTTTAAGAAGATATCTTATATGTTTCAATATGAGTGCTTCTTAAAACAATAAGAAATCTTATTGATAAGTTTAAGTCAATCTTTTAGAAACAATAAGAAGACCTTATTGTTAATATGTGAAAATCTCTTAGAAACAATAAGATGATCTTATTGAAATAATGTGGAATACGCTTTGAATCAATATGAAGAACTTACTAAAGGCCTGTAAAAATCTTTTTGAAACAATGAAAAATTAAAAAAAATGAGACGAACTTATTAAGGGTTCATTTGAAAATCATTTAGAAAAATATGAAAATTTAAAATAATTTTATACAAAATTTCTGCTAAATTCATTTAAAGAAAAGACAAAATACATAAGTTTTTTCAAATAATTTATTGTTTTTTTTACGAAAGGTAACATACATATATGCATAATATTTGGTAATTAAATTCAAAATAATAATAAACATAACTATGAACAGAAATAAATAAATCCTTATATATAAAATCATTAACATTTAAGTAAATAAATAAAAAAGTAAAAAAATAATAGGTACCTAACTATGAACAAAAATAAATAAATTCCACACATAAATTCCGGAACTGTCGAAGTTGCAAGAGAATTTGTCGACGTCTTCCAACTCCATTTTATCGAGGACATCAATGGAGTTTACTCCATAAATTTTGAGTAATGCGGACACCGAACTACTAAGCCCCCAAGCGAGAAAAATTTGCTGGGTCTCCTCAATTTGTTCAGTGTTCCATATTAAACATGGAACATTTATTGCTTCACTGACTATTCCACTTTCAATTTCACTCGCGATCACATTTTCAATTTTTTCAACATTTTTCTCCATTTTAAATAAATGTATACCTACAATTTAATTAACATTAATTTTATATTTTGATGAATTACACAAACACAAACCGAATGTGTACCACTAGTTAAGACACTGTCCTACAGCTAAATTTAGAAAATTTTGTTTGAATTTTACGTTAAATTCTTTTAAATTAAATAATACTAAATGTTTTTGGACTTTGGATTTTCACCATTTATACCACGAACACTACTTATGTATTTCGTCATATTCACAAAAATTTTGTATTTTATTTTTAGGTTGAATTAAAGTAAAACTTACATCCACTTTTTTTTATATTGCATGTTATGTAATATTCAATTAGTTTTAATTTTTTTTTTTTTTTTTTGAGTTTTTTATTAAATGTTGGCTGCTGTTTGTATTTTTGCAATTGTCCAGGTTTTTGGTATTTTACGTACATTAAAAGTTTGTGGAAATGTATTTTTTAAGTCTTCAATTAACTCCAAGAATAATAAAAAAAAGTATTTTAGTACTAATATGTTTGTTAAAATTGAGTTGTTGCAGCTCACATAAAATAAAAGACGTCTTAGTTGCTCGGCGATCTATCTTCAACTGAACTTTATTTTTCTATATACTTAAGTCCATAACTCTATACCTAATATTTTAATAAAGAGGAAAAGAGAAAAGTATTTACAACGATGGATAGGAGAAATTATATAAAGCAGGTTTAAAATATAACATTTATATAGATACTAACTGTTCCCCGAGACTTCGTCCACCTCAATTTATTATTATAGCAATTATCAAGTATCAGTTCCTGAGATCAGTGCGTTGAAACAAACAACGAAAGCTCTCAAAGATGAATATTTTTCCCCGTTCTTGCAACATTTTCCACTTATTCTTCGCTAATATTGTTCGCAGTGTGATTTTGGTTAGTTTGATATTTTTTGCAGAAACTACTGTTTATCTTTGAAATGACACCTCAATCAAATGGATGTCACATATATTTAAGTTTTTACAATGGTTTTCCTATGGAAGGACTCAAATGTGGAAATATGGAAAATGGTCTAGAAAAATAAAATTTACGAAGAAGTAAAAGATGGGGGACCCAAACCCAACAGTGCCAAACAGTTCTCTCTTCTTCAGGAGGCAATTTTTCAACTCATTGGATTTGAGACACCAGTTGTGGGTGTCCCTTATCCACCAACTGAAAAATACCGTCAAGGAGTAGCAAGTTTAACAGTGATTTGATCTTCAAGGAATTGAACCGGAAATGTGGTGGTTAAAACCTTTAGCGAATATATATAAGCATATAAAAAAGCAGCTGGTTTCTATTTTGCATAGTTGTTGAAATCTAAAATTATTTAAATTCAGTGATTAAATGTTAAATGATGTTGAAAATGTAACTCCATTTTTAAAATGATTTAACAACTTCAATCAATGCCTTATAAAAGGAAAAATGAGTTCTATTTCAATTTGAACTTTCGTTCGTAGGAAAATCCTTTGATTTTACAAATTCAACTTCTCTTGTTTTGCTTGTTCTCCTGAAATAAAAAGATATAAATAAATATTATTTAATAATTATGAAGAGTGGATTTAAAAAGGTAAAAGAAGTGTGATGTCAGTACCAATTTTATTTTCTGCAAACAACTTAAAAATTCGTGCTGACATTTCCTTTTCCAAGCAATCTGATCGTATTCGTAACCCATCAAAATAACATAAAATTTCATCATTGTTAACTGAAGCAAAGCTCTTGAACATCCTCTTTCTATAAGATAAGATGGACACTGGACAATGAATGATGTTTTACAGAAGAAAGAACCCTCAATGCCCGCCTGCCTGTATGATCCTTGGGAATTTGAACGCAAATATAGGTCGGGAGCCGGTATTCAGGCATTACACATGGCAAGATAAGATTAATGACAACGGACTTGTGTAGTCTACGGAACAAGAATATCGGTAACACCTTTGGTCATGCATAAGAAGTCGCCCTCGAAGAGCTCGTTGAAGAAATAGTAGGTAAGCCCTGAGGCTTGTATACCGGGTGTATATATAAGTAGGGGCACTTATTTTAAATGTTCCCAATTTTCAACAAATTTTAATTTATCAAAAAGTCAAAAAATCTCCCACCTCGTTGCGGCAACATTGACCAAGAAAATTCCTTATTACAGAAATTCAATATTTCTTCTTTCAAAAGTTTTCAGAGTCAATAGCAAAAATGAATATTTACTCTGAACACGGTATACCTACAGAACATCCATAAAGGCGCACATTTTCCTAATTGAAAATTGAAATTTTTATTCATACAGAAATCAGATCTTATTTATTTTATCAATTTAAGTGAAATTCAGAATCTAAAAAACAAAAAAACTCACGAAATTGATGCCTAGTACATAAAAAGTCTAATGGAAAAATTTAATAAAACAAAGAAATTCAATCATTTCAACGTCACCAAACTCAAATACAACTTCAGTTACAGTTAACACAGAGTCTGGATGGCTATGGCGTTGTGATTCCAATTCTGTTCACCGATCACTCATCTCCGATACCTTACACACATTTTCTTTCTATCTGAAAGCGAGAAAAATGTTAACTTTTTCCTTAACTTTCAGCATTGATGATTCATCACTTTAATCTATCAGATGAATCAAAAATGCACTCATCAAACGGAAAGCACCATCAGAATGGGCAAACTACTATAGTGCAGCACACTTTGGGTCTAAAGCTGAAGCTAAAGAAAAGTGGCTTCAAGAAGCAAATGCATCAGCACTAGCACCAGCAGCAGCACCAACATCAGCATCATCAGGCAACACTCTTCTTCCAAGTAGAAGAGTGTGTTTCATACGATGAAATGGGAAAAGCAAAAGAATAAGCACCAAGTCAAAACTATGTTCAAGTATATGCCACATCACTTGCTCCTTCAGCCATATTGCACTGGAACGGGATCCACACTATCTTAACGCGTTTCGTTTTTGAAAGGAAACAAGTTAATGGCAAACATTTACTTTCACTCGACTTTCAAGTACAGGAGTTTCTTTAAAAATTCCTCAACCTCTATACAGCCACCTCGACCGACCGACGCGATGGCGGCATGGCGTGGCGCCTCCTCTTTTCGCGTCTTATGCACGTTCCATCTGATGATAGTGGAATCTGTTATGCAAGGTACATCATACGTACTGTGTAGATATACCTATACGTTGAACTTACTTTGCTCATTATTTTCAACATGTATAAATGATGAGGTTGGAGCTTTCATTAACAATTGCAAGATGTAAACGTGTACAAGGAAATGCATCCAACTACCAGTAACAGGAGTTTGACTCTGTTATCATTCATTCTGTTCCTAGATATGTATATATGAATGTCTACTAAAATGAGAACTAAAAAGTCCTTTTTTTCTCGATATAGTCCTTTACCCAAATTCTATCGTACCCTTCTATCCGTATACGGATTCATCCAATCCTGCATCCAGATAATGGCTAAGAATAACAAAGATAAATCCTAAAGAAGACCCAAAAGGAAGAGGGACTTAGGTCCAGAATGTATCTATAGGTATATTTATGTATATGTCGTAGGAAAGGATTGCTATAGGAAAGGATATGGAAGGACAAAAGCTGTTGGTGCGATGTGGAACAATGCTTTTGTTAATTGGTTTCCATTGTCCTTTCGTCGATAATGGACCATGATGATGAAGGCATCCTTTCGTCGTCGTCGTTCATTTGCTCCTGGCTCTTGGCTACTTCATTCTTGCTCTACTCTGTATCTACATATGTACATCTTGTAGTTGTTGTTCTTCTCTCAATTTTTTAAAATTTGTTTTCAAAAAAAAGCAGATCTATTTTATAATTTATTAGTCAAACACTGCAAGTTGATGATATACGTAGTTTTGTAGTTTCTCATCGTGTAGTTAACGTTCTTATTCATGAGGAATAAGATAAATTTGGGTCAAGTTTCAAAACATTGCTACATACATACACATGTATAAAAATTAGAAATGTTAAGAACCAATTTTCTTCTTGTATTTGTTAAAAGCAAAATAAAAGCCATGTTTTTTTGGAAAGTGCACACGGAAAATAACAACTGATAAGTAAACTAAAATAAGTCTGTAAAAGTATTTGAGTAAAGATTGAGTTTTGGATTGTAAAAAAGGCGTTCGAGTGAAAAGTGATTCGTAGAACAGTTGCCCTGATATGTGAGGAAGGACGAGTTCGAAGACTCGACAATCATGAACTGTATGCAATCTACCTCGAAGCAGATACTTACTTACTTAGGTCCTCAGACCTACGAAGTCCGTTGGTGTTCCCTAGCGGGACATAAGGCCTCAACTACACCTACGCGCCATTGTGTACGGTTTCCAGCGATGTGTTTGAGGTAACTCCAGCTCTTTCCCAATCTCGCAGATTCCTCATCGACTGTTCTTCTCCACGTGCTTCTCGGTCTACCAACTCTTCTTCCTTCTTGTGTGAGTGGATTCCACTGCATTGCCTGGACAGCAATGCAGTTATTACCTTTTCGAAGCATGTGTCCGATCCACTGCCACTTGCGCCTTCGTATAATGGTGTCTATGGGTTCCTGACCTGTTCGTCTATGTAGATCCTCGTTGGAGATACGATTAGGCCAGAAAACCCTTAAGATGTTTCGAAGACACCTATTGTAGTTGTTATTTTCCAGGTGCTGCATCCATATAGCAGAACTGATTTGACGTTGGAGTTAAACAGTCGTAGCTTTGTATTCAAGCTGAGAGATTTGTTCCTCCAAACATTGGACAACATCCCGAAAGCAGCCTTAGCTTTTCCGATACGACTGACGATGTCTAGTTCGGTACCTCCTTCAGGAGAGATGATGCTTCCAAGGTATTGGAAGCTCTCTACTTTCTCTACTGTTTGTTGACCAATGTTCATCGGAGCGGATGACTGCGAAGCAGATATAGTAAGGAAAATTAAGATCGGTAGACTTCGGTGGACTGGTAACCTAGTTCTTATGGTCTGGTTATGGCAGACCTTGCTTTCTCAACTGGATTTTGGGCGTCGGGTCGTGCGTCGTTGTCGGCTCGTGACTCCCGGTTATCGAGTGGATGATGATATCGAAAAAGCCGCAGACTTTTATAGGTTAGTTGTCAAAATATCATTTCAGGACCAAGACAAAATACTGTTTAATTAATTTTGCATATATAATAAAATAAATAATAAAATCGTCGCCATACAAATGAACTTTGCAGTTGGAGATGATTTCCGGGAGGTCATTAAGGTGTATATAACGAACATAACAGCGGATCTAGCACAGAACCTTGGGAATTCCAATATTGATTATAATATACTTCCAGGTTTTGTGATCGATTAGACAAAAACTGCACAAAAGTTTAGGAGATGAATTTGGGAAGTTAGAGTTTACAAACAGGAATCGAGGGGCTAATATTGTGAAATATACATATACTTAAGAGTCTAAAAGTATTAACACACTAAACTTGTATGAGTCTGGAATTCTTTTTCTTTTTTTTTTTTTGTAAAAGTCAAATATGTACATAAGTCGAAATAGGTGAGAAGTCTAGTGTTAGGGGATATATTCGAACTTAGATCCTCAAAATTTTGCACAAACGAAGGTTTTTGATAGTGGGTTTGTAATCAGCCCATCACTTCCTCTCAGTCAAAATGAACACTCCCAGCTATTGTAGAATCTGAAAAGTTATTTTCAGAGGATGCTTCACGAATCACGACAACCTATTTTATAAGTGAATTTTAATAATTTCGTAGTGGTGTAGTTTACACTTGTCAAATGTCAAAATATGAAATCTTCAAAATTGACAGCTGACGAAATAGTGGACTACCTGTTCTTAATGAAAGCTTTTATTCGAAAATCCTCTCTAAAGAAGGAAATTATATTTTTTCTATAGGTACATTAGAATTTCCACTCAATAGAATTTCCAAATCTACTTTAGTGAAGTTTTGTTTCATTTATTCGGACTTCTGCTAGGTTTAACGGGTTAAACTTAAAAAGACATTTCTCAAGAATTTTTACAGTTGAAGTTAAGTTCTCTTTAAGTTAACGTTTAAAATACTCTCAACTTTCACTTTTTTATTGTTTTTTCTTAGTTTAATGTTAATTATTTTAAAATAAAATATTTTTGAATTGGTATTGAATTAATTCCAAATTGTAGTTCTTTCGTTGAATTTAATTTACACCTCATTGTATACCTATCATCTCTTCCAAAAAAAAAAAAAACAAAACGAAATTAGGTAAGTCTGGAGTCCAACATCGAACATCCTTTCAAAATTCATGACCCTCCTCGGAAAACAACACAAGTCGTCACAAGAAAAATACATATAAAAAAAAGGGCCAAAAAAAGACGGAGAACTTGAGACCCAAGTCCCTGACCATACCCCCAGTATTATTTATATGGTAACAGTCTCATAATAATGATAATAAAGAAAACAGCTTTTGTAGCTCATCTCATTGATATTTT
This sequence comes from Scaeva pyrastri, assembly GCA_905146935.1. Classification (NCBI taxonomy): domain Eukaryota; kingdom Metazoa; phylum Arthropoda; class Insecta; order Diptera; family Syrphidae; genus Scaeva; species Scaeva pyrastri. The sequence goes on from LR989927.1 coordinate 81,312,922, forward strand.
TTTCAAGATGGCGAGAGCCTCCTATCGTGCTTCCGTCCTATCTAACGCCCTGTCGACGACGGAGACGACGACGACGACGAAAACGCAAACGCAAACAACATACAGCCCCATTCCCTTCATCTGATGTGAAACATAAAATAATAAAAGAGGAACTGCGAGCAGTCTCCTGCGGGTACTAGAATTTTATTTATTTTATGCAGTTGGAATTTTTATGAGTTAATTTAATTTATAGTTTTATTATGTCCCACATAATCCGGATGGCCTTTCTGGCGCTTAGCTCAACTGCCATGCCTCCACCGAGCAGCCACCGCGGGGGCGTTTGTTGTGATTGTGTATCGCCTGTCATTCTTCTTCCCTTATTGTTGTTGTTGTTGCTGGTGTCTGAAGGCAAACACCTACACAGGTGAGGTGTGCCTGGTGGATGACCCTCAACCTCCTCGCCTTTTGTGTTGTTGATTTATTCCATCTGACGGATGAATGAATAGGAAAAATTTACGAAATGGGAGCTATTAGGTATCCATAATAAATATGCGGAGGCCTAAGACAATGTTCGGGAAGAAGATGTCTGACGGGGACTGCCGGCGGCGGCGGAGGCGACGGGCGTGTGGTCAGCAGCGGGTCGGTTGTACCGTGGCGTGCGTCGCGTCGTCGTCGTGTGACAAAATTACCTGACAAATACATCCAACCGAAAACAATCAGAAAAGGTGTTTTGTTTGCATTTGTATGAAGTTGGGATTTAGGTGGTGTGGGCGTGGGTGTGAGTGTAATAATTTATTAATTCAATGTCCCGGATAAATTATTGAAGGGATCTGAATGAATGATATAAAACCTCAATAATTTAATAGTTATGTTATGTCCAAATGGAACATGCGAATATTGGATACAGATGTGATGGGTCTTATACCATATTATGTAGGCCATGCCATAGCAACTTAAACACCGGCCTTATACCTTCATTAATTATGTTTGAACAATGTAGGTGGAGTGGAGTATGAGAATAATAGCATAGAATTGTCAAAGAGAGATTAGAAAGGATTATTTATCATTTCTGTTAAAAGGTAGCAATCTTTTTTTGGGGGAAAAATGTTAAGCCTTCTATAAAATGGACTTTAGACTGGCGGGCGGTATTATCTATGGGGTCGATGGGTAGGACGTTGAATGCTGTTGATGAGTTCATTAAATCTTAATGTGTAAGCGAGAAAAAATAATTAATAAGGTGATCTGATTGATTAATTGCTTCATTTTGATATTCTATTTGAGTTACAAAGATAAATCGTATGAAAGTTGACTCTTTATTGAGGCTAAATATATAACTTAATTATGTTACTGCCCCTTAATCTTGTAATAAGGTCCTGTATATGGTCATGGCTTCGAGAAATGAAACCGAGTGGCATTTTTTTTTTTTTAGAATTTACCGCTGTTATGCTCATTTTTTGAGAGAATACATCTCATAGGAACGATCGATATCATTATCAACAGTATAAACATTTCTAGTTTGATCTAAGCCACAGTTAAAGTCAGGCTGTTGAGCTCTTTAAAAATGACCGGAAATTCAAGTGCTCGTAAAAAGGTAATTTATATAATTTTTAATAATTTATTTTTTTTGAATACACTTAAGTTTTCAAGAAAAGATCTTACCTTACCTGAATATCTCATTTTTTTGTCAAAAAAGAAGTTTCAAGTTTGGAAATTTTAAATAACCAAATTCGTGTAATTCGTGTAACGTTATAAGACAAAATTCCTTAAAAGTTTTTTTACTTTTCATATGAAAGTTTTAGAAATTGAACTTTTTGAATTTTATTGAGTATTTTGTATTTATTTAACAAAACTAAAAAAATATATATGTATAAAGCGACCATTTTCATTTAAACAATAGTTAAGGATGTGTAACGTTATAAGACATTTTTTGCTAAAATCAATGAAGATGAAGTTTAAGACTTTCTTGGACTTCAAATATATTAGTGAACTGTCTTGATTTTATTTATATGCCAAATTATTTATCTGCTTCAAATTTGACGAAGAAAAATTAATTTTAAAAGAAATTTTAAAAATATTTTACCTGCTTTTCTAAAAAAACACAACATTTACTGTAAAGGACTATAACTTCTTACAGGGTTGTCCAATTTCTTTGATTTTGGTTTTAATGGATTAAGCATCGAAAGCTACTCTAAAATCATGTATCATATGATTTGGGTGTACTAAAACAATTAAATGAGTTTGTTTTACCTGGACCACCACCCACCCTCCCCCCTTAAAATACGATTTTATAAAAATGGGAATTTTGGAGAAGTTTTTGTTGTGTTGCATAGAATGATGTTTGGTGTCGATTCTAATCATAAAATTTCTTAAATCAATTTTTTTGGACCTTTCGGTTATATTTTGGCTTTTTTATCTGCCCATTTACGTTATAACAAAAAATGAAGTACCTTATGGTAAAAAAATTATTTTTTTATATAAATTTGTTTTCTTGTTTATACTTTACTAGAATTTTTTCTTTCAGTAATATTTTCACCAATTTTCACACAAGAATTCGGAAGGTAACGTTATAAGACTTTTTTCTGTAACGTTATAAGACACACATTTGACCTCAAATAACACATACAAATATAACTTTTTCTTAAACAAAAATTGGTAAACTGTTAATTGGAATTTTATTTCAATTCTCTAAAAGAAAAAAAATTAATTAGCACACCAATTTCGCAGAGTTTTGTAAATATGTCCAGTAACCTCAACAGCTACTTCCAAAAAATGTAACGTTATCAGCCAATTCGGAGGGGAATATTTAAAAATCTAAAAGAGATAATTAAAAACTTTTTTCTACAAAAATTAGATTTTGAAGAGATCTTTCAGACGTATGTTTAAAAATCAGATTAGCATTGCAGTTTTTCTAGTAATAAGGAAAAAACAGGTACAATGTAACGTTATAAGACGGAAGCCATGACCATATATAGACTTTTCAATTATTCGAAGATTTATGGAAATTTGGAGTTAGGGCATTAAACATTATCTAATCTTTTCAGAATTTCTATGACTGTGATAAAAGAGGCTTTGCTTCAGTTTCTAAATACATACCATTGGCATTTAAGAGCTATTCCATTTTCTCAGGAATTCTTGAAAGTTGTAAATGACTACAAATTCAAATATTTACTTATGAACTAGATCTTCAAGTAAGCTAGAAAATGGCAAGTACAAAAAGTATTAAAGTGTACAAAATTATTCAAAAATGTACAAAAGCTCTAACTACGCGGCAACAGACCTACAATGTAGGTTAAGGTAAGTAGTTTCACAATGGTTCTACGTTATTGTTTGAAATACCTAGCCTTTGTCCAAATACTTTGCTCGTTTACTTACAAAATCAGTTAAAGCATGTGGAAGCTCCATATCACGTGCTTAAAAGATGAAGCATTAAAGTTTATTAAGAAACGCATTGAAGTTCTTTTTGCAAACCATCATCACTCATTTGTGAATTTCAAGTATCCTTTGACTAAAAAAAATCAAAAAAAAATTCAAAAATTCTACTGAAAATTGAAAAACAATGTTTTTTGACTCGAATATCTCGAGAGCGGGCAACGATATTGATCTTAACATATGTATGTATATGCAACAATTTTGACCATAACCGAATTAAGAGTTTTTTACAAAAAAAAAAAATTTTAATTTACCAAAAAGTGTCAAATATCGATCACCACTCCACCTGCTGTTCATTGATTTCGAGAAAGCTTTCAACAGCGTCAACAGGGAGTTTATCTGGCTTGCTTTGCGGAGGAGGGGTATACCAGAGAAACTCATTGCTATTATCAAAGCGACTAACGATGGGTCCAAATGTCACGTCTTACACGGAGGTAGGTTGTCCGAAGAATTTGAAGTCCAAAGCGGGGTCAGACAGGGCTGCATACTGTCACCACGGGAAAAACAAAGATGTTCAGCCTCGGGAGCTCGCAGTCATCCGCTCCGATGAACATTGGACAACAAACAGTAGAGAAAGTAGAGAGCTTCCAATACCTTGGAAGCATCATCTCTCCTGAAGGAGGTACCGAACTAGACATCGTCAGTCGTATCGGAAAAGCAAAGGCTGCGTTCGGAATGTTGTCCAATGTTTGGAGGAACAAATCTCTCAGCTTGAACACAAAGCTACGACTGTTTAACTCCAACGTCAAATCAGTTCTGCTATATGGATGCAGCACCTGGAAAATAACAACTACAATAACCAGGAAACTGCAAACCTTCGTGAATAGGTGTTTTCGAAACATCTTAAGGGTTTTCTGGCCTAATCGTATCTCCAACGAGGATCTACATAGACGAACAGGTCAGGAACCCATAGACACCATTATACGAAGGCGCAAGTGGCAGTGGATTGGACACATGCTTCGAAAAGGTAACGACTGCATTGCTGTCCAGGCAATTGAGCTGGAGGGAGCTCAAACACATCGCTAGAAACCGTACCGGATGGCGCGTAGGTGTAGTTGAGGCCCTATGTCCCGCTAGGGAACACCAACGGACTTCGTAGGTCTGAGGACCTAAATAAGTAAGTAAAAAGTGTCAAAAATTGTTTTTTGACTTAAATATCTTCATAAAAAGCTATGATATTGGGAGTTTATCAGTAGAGGAGGCCTCCCTTTTTTCAAAATTTAGTAACGTTATAGTGAAGTAAAATAGAAAGAGCTTAAAATCAGGCTTCGTATGTATGCATAGAGGTTCAATGTTCGGTTACATACCTAATATACATATATACCTAATTTTCGTATTTCTTCACATAACTGAACAGGTTTTGATTGGGTATTTCTCGGAGGCTATTTATTAGAGGTTTAGATAATACTATCAACATAAAAAAACAAGGCTTAACTCGTGGCAATTCTTGATCGCTTTATTCTTGTGTTATGCTCTCAAAACCAACTGGAATCTATATTTCTGGCTTCAAAAAGCAAGGCGATTGGAATGATAGCATTTTGAAGAGAAAATTCTTCGAAATCTTACTTTAGAAGCAACATATTGTGATGTGCCTGTTGCTGAGAAGATTGGAGATGATAATCGTTAACATCCAATATTTATTCATATTTGAAAAACGGTCTTTTGATTCTGAGAAAAGTACAACAGAATCTAGCAATATTTGACAATGGAGATTTAGAAAATAAAACTTCAGACGTCGAAAATTATAATTCTACCTATTGTTTTTTACTAGTACTGCATCTTGGGATGAATAATCCTTAGAGTGTAATTCTTGTCATTTATACTCATTTGTTTGAATTCATTTTTAATACTACTTGTTCAAAGGAATTGTTTAGAGTCACTATGTCCTGGTTCCGTACGCCTCTCAAAACAAGAATAATCGGAACAACATTCTCGCTAGTTATCAAGAAGTTTTGTAAGTTTCTAATATCAGATTAAAATGTCAACAGTACTGCATTCCAAATCGAAAGTTTAATTTTAGCCAGCTCAGAACGATGACCATTCAACATGAATATTGAACTACTGTGCAAAATCTCTGAGAAATGATCGAGAAACTCCGGATATCAGATGTTGACGTCGTCTTTCAGCCAGAAAAATTATGCTACAGAAATCTGTAAGTTCGGAAAGTGTGCTTTTTAATTGATCCTAAAGAGTTACAAACCTTGTAGGATAATATCATTAGCAGTGCTTGCAGTGTTTTATTTATTTAGAATATCAAGTGGTGTCATTGGGAGTAATGTGTCCACTTGTTCATTGGGTAGAAAATCTCCTTGTGGCCTACCTCTGCTGACGGATCTTCTAGCAGAGAAGTTTGTCAGCATTTTGTTAATCAACTCACCAAGTGAGCCTTCTAACTTCAGAGATAACATGGCAGAAGTGATTGTAGATATGTCCACGTTGTCAAAAGCTCCTTCAGTATATTTATCTAGAAAAGCAACCATACTGCGTCCTAAGGTGAATAAAATTGTTTCCACCGATTTAACACTCCAATAGGCACTTTGAGACTATAAGACAAAAAACCTCGTATAAATGTAAGTTCATAGATCGATACAAATAAATTAGTCTCTTAAAAGTCTTGAGGAAGTAATGTCCTTACTATATTTAATGATAAACGTTTTAGTCTAAGGTCTTTAAGGTGGAATATAACAGTCTTCATTTTTAAGCGTTTTATGGCATTTTCTCGATATTTTTTAACGAGTTCCGGATCTGGTGTCCAAATTTGCAACTCCTTGACATTTTTTCTTCCTATTACACACGAGTATTTTATGTTTCAAAAAATTTAACGAAAATTAGAATAAATTAAAAATAAAAGAAAAAGCATTATCACTGCAACTGAGTAATGAAATACACAGATAGCTTTCAACTTACTCTATTCCCTGGCCTGGCATCAACTGCACTTTCTTTTACTTCAAAGTATTCAAAAGGACTTTTATTCCTTTTACTTTGTATATAGTTCGATTATCTAACATCGCATCGCATTTAAACTACAACAAAATAAGAATAAAGAACATTTATTCTAAGTAGGACTCTTACTGCTTTAGTGAGACGCACTTAAACATCAACATACGTTGCCGAACCGAACTGCAAAAACCCTTTAGCTCGAAATAGCATTCCAGGATGCATCCTTCTTAAGACGACTGCAACAACGAAGACGACGACGATGAACACTGAACAGTTCAAAAAATTTAAATTGTTTGTTGTGTTCGGTGTTCCTAAAGAATGCCCCCATTCCCGTTTCCATCAACATACGAGTACGAATAGAAGAACATAAACGCTTTTGGCATTAGCGAACAAAAATCTAAGGAAGAAACAGAGTCACAGGGAATGCAATGCAAATGTCTTCTCCATTTGTATCTGACCTCGTTCAGGAACGGCACTACATACGTATTAGATATGTATGATACAAGTAGAGTTGCGAGGATACAAGCGGATTCTACAACAAAAACAGCACAGCAGCCTCAAAAGGACGAGGAAGTAGAAAAGAGTGTAGATATAGAGTGGTGTAGAATACAGAATGTAAAATGTAGAAGGTAGAATGTAGTTGTTGTGCAGCAAAGCAATTGTTAGAAATTACATTTGCAAGTCGTCTTACAGATTATCCTTAAGTAAAATTTTCCCTCGAACTCATCAAAAATTCGCATCTTATCCTTTTGGTATTTTGTGCATTATAATGATGTTAAACTGCGGTGTTGATTATTCTGTTTGTCAGTAGATGGGGCTGATGGTTGTGTCTTGCCTTGCTTTACTGTGCTGGGCTGGGCTGGAGCCTTCTGTCGTTTTGCGCGGTTGCAATGACGAAATGAATGGTGATGGGTCCTGCTAAATGTTTTGCTGGTAACTTCTTGCAACTTCTTTATGAGAAGCACAGCGACCGAGGAACCAACCAACGTCAGGCTTTACCGTTCTCCTTGTCTTATAGTGATGCAGTGCTACGACACGACGACGACACTCATTGGAATTCTGTTGATGACGCTCACAATGCTGCATGGATGAGTTTGCATCTAATTTTTAAGTATGTATGTACCGTACCATATAAACACGAGACACATGTACTGTAAACTGTACCCTATACAATACACTGTACGGTACGCCCGCCCTAGTCCCAATGACAGGGAGCGCATTCACGAAGACAATGAAGACAAAGTGAATAAACATCTTAACCGCATTGAGCTGAGCACATAATATATGCATGGAAGTAAGACGGGGGAAGTGTACCTAACCTATAAAGTACACTAACACAAAACAGTATACACTGATGATAAACACTTGTGCGGTATTCGTATTATGCACCTAAAAAGTCCTAGAGATAATGAAATAGGAGTTAAGTATCGAATAATAGATTTTGTTTGGTGCGTTTGAGGATTTTATGCGTCATTATTCAAGTAGTGTCTCAACTAGATGGCGCGACGTGTGGTATGCATTTTAAAAAGTCTAAAGGTCTTTTGCCTTTGCTTTTTTCAAAAAAAATTAAATAATAGGAATTTAGGTATGTATAGAAATGCACATTATTGGAAGGTACATTCACTTGGAACTACGCAACGGATTTAATATTATTTGTTAAGATTTTTTGGAAATTTTATGAAACACGAAAACGAATTTTAAATTTGTTCCCTAAAATTGGTTCTCGATTATTTATTTGGACATTTAAATCAGAATTGAAAAGGAATAGATAGCAGATAAAATAACGGCTTTAAGAACTTATTTCCTACAAAAGATAGATGGAAGAAGATTGTAGCATGTTGATATACCTGAGGAAATCCATCAAAATTCCTAATACCTACTTGCTATTCTATTGGAATAATAATATCTGCTGGAATTTACTTTAAAAATAAAAAGACTTGCATTCTAACATTTTTTCAAAATTTAAATTTTGTTTTTATGAAACAAAAGCTAACAATCTTTAAAACAATTGGATTGCCCATAGTCTTCCATAGTTTGTTTCCTCAAATCTAACTTTCCTGGGAGTGTTGGAAATCGATTACAGAACTCGTCTGCGCAGTGTATATTCTAGGGTCTTACAAGATATGATTCTGCAACCAACTTTTAACTTAAAAGTGAGAGAAATCTAATGTGAACCAGACTGTCGAAATGTTTCTCCGAATATCGTCATTCGCGAAGTATTTATCGCATGCCCCATTACTTTCAGGGCCTCTAATTTTCTTTTCTATTGCATTTTTCGGTAATGTAAGACTTTTGAAAATAATCGAATTAAAAAAACCATCCAGGCACTTTAATTTCCGCTCTTATCACTTTCTGTTCAAGTGACTTTTCATACCAAAAAAACTCGAACAACCAAGCCAAATCCAATTTACTAAAATGATGGCTAAAATATATATAAATACATACATAATGTATAATTGTATATGTATCATTACAATTCACGGTAAAAACTTCCCTTCCGGTTGTTTTATGCAAAATCCTTTCTGGGCAAATTGCCAACTATCGAAATAATTTAAATATTACCCCCGCAGATAATATTGCATTTGCCACAAGGTATTAAAATTCTACTGCATCCTCTTCATGATGATGCACATAAAATATGTAGTAGAAAGAGAAACTTACCATAGATCCAGTTTTCTTTACGTTGCCGTTGGTTGTAGCCTAGCTATAGCTCCTCTATTATCCTTACTATAACCGAGCTGCAGCAGGACACTGCAATCTTCCTTTATCACTATCGTATACACCTGTAGAAAGATGGTGTGCAGTGCATTTAGTTATTTAAGAACTACTAGTCTGGACAAGGGCTGATTGCATCATAGAGAAGTATTGGTTGGTATGGGATGTTGCAACTTCCAGCTAATGGTAAGGTACGTGTCGGAGAACAGGCCAGGACGAAAGAATGGTAATTTTGTAGCCCCTTAGAAAACTTGAAGGAGGACAATATTGGCTTTTGTGAAGCTAAATTAACTTATTTCTCTATGAGTTTATTATCTCTGATTATCTTTGTGTGTGTGTGTGTTTGTGTGTATTGTTAGTTTTTTACCCCTTACTTTTTAATATTTTGTATCTGGGTCTAAAGGTAAGTAAAGTGTATCGTGTTTCTAACTTTATTATGGTTGCACAACAACGAATATAGAGGTCGGTTGATAATGAAAATTACAAATGCAGGAATATGGACAGAATCAAATTGGGTCGTTGGCAAATTTATTCAGAAAAGTGAAATTTAGAAAAGCTTCTATTGGGAGTCGATAGTAATTTATATATCATGTGCAATATTTTAATTATACGTCTACGTTTTGTATTCTTGCAGTGACATTTTCTGTTTTTAAATAAATTAAATATTACCTATACAAATAATTTGGAAATAAAAACAATTTTGCAGAGAATTTTAATTAATTGGCCAATATTGCATAAGAGTATGCGAGATACAATCATGTATTCATTTTGTTGAACTATACGTGTTTCGGAAGAACCAAAATATTTGTTCTCTATAAAGTGGATGCTTTAAACGAACCCACTTTAAATAAAGGGTTTCTCAAAAATAGGTTTTATTTTGATATTGAACAACAGCGAGCTGACGCCATGCAGTTGCGCCCCCCAAGTCCTTAGGTGTCCTGGTCTATACACCATCTTTCCAGCGTAAGCATGGTCTGCCACGCTCTCTCCTCTCATAAAATGTACTACAAAGAGCTTTTCGAGCTAGTCCCTCTTCAATATTGAGAGCTAGGTGACAAGCCCATCGGAGTCTACCAAGTTTCTTTTTTTCACGATATCTGCTTCAGTTCATTATTGTAGCGTCTCCGGATTCATCCTAAAGAGATTCCTCTCGAACGCGCTTTTAAAAGTCGGAATTTCATGTTACAATAAATTTAGCAATAAATTCATTGCAAAATCAACGTTCTTTACAGAAGTGGTCTTGTTTGTGTGACTTAACGCTTCTCAATTACATTTTATGAAGCTAGATATATAACATAAGTCATTGGCTTATGCTGACAAGCCAGCAAATCTTAAAGCATTCTATAAGCCATCCCTTGATGTCATACGTCTAGATTGATTGAATGACATACGCCAAGACGGCTGATTTGAATTTAATTAAAAAAAAGTTGGTTAACATGGCTCTCAGACTCAATTTTGAAGGAAAATGGCCATATGATGCCATCACTCTCCAATTCGTACGGATGGAAGCAATGGCTTCTCGACAATGACGTTTTGATTTTCCGAATCCCACATGCGACAATTTTTTTTGTTAACGTAGCCGTCGGAACCGTTGTCCGATTCAATGAGACCGAATAATCTGAGATCATTGTGCAGAACGGTGAGCTGTTGTGATCGATGGTGAGCTGAAGTTGGGAATTAAGTCTCACACTTTCGGCAACTATAGTATATGTATCTACTAGTTTAGTTTTCCCAAAAACTTTGTTTCATTTGGGACAAAATCGCACAGTACTCACATTTAAAATAAATCATCAACATTTTGAAAGATATACTAATCGATAGTCTCTAATCCAAGGATGTTTTACAAATCAAAGGAAAGCATTATACTAAGGGTAACTGTATAGTTAAATGTTATTAACTTTTTAACTAAATATTCATTGCATTGTTACCATAGATGTATTCTATCTAAGAGATATGACGTGTTGCCTCTTTTCAAGTGTATACTTGTATGTGGTAACCCTAAAATAAATAAATTATCACTTATTTGTGATGCAAGAGAATTTGGTCGCAATTTTTTTTTTTTTTTTTTGTAGAAATTATCGATTATACGTACGTATCTTCAACAATGTTCTTTACTAATTCTAATCTGAAAAAATGGCCAACAAATTATTACTAACCTTAACCGAATTTTGATCAGATCATGCCGTGACCAAAGAAGCCATAAATTAATTGGATTTTTCTAATAAATCATGCACCCAAAACAATAGTTCTCCGATATCAGCAAGCATCCGCTCCCCTTTCACCTCAAAGGACTTTTATGTGTTGATTCATGTGTAAGCAAGGATGAATTCGGACAGTCTTAGTCTCAGTCTTCTTAGTGCCAGTCTGGCTTATTGAGTTCACCCACCGTAGTATCAATCAAGTTTGGACAGAGGAGTTGTTGGTACAACAAAATGAGCATGTGTAAGAAAAATTCCCTTCAAAATAAAAAAAGAAGAAAAAAAAAAAGATTACTCATACGACCGAGTGTTTTCTTTTTGACCGTTTGTTTTTGTTATTTTTTTTTGTATTTTGTTAGTAAAGTCGGTAATTTACGACGAAGCGCCATTCCATTTCAAGTTTGCTCGCATGCAAAGGTTTTTCTTTTTATCCTCTGATGTCGTCTCTTCTGTTGAGTCCTCCTCGAAGCTCCGAGTGTACAGGATCAATTGTTCCAAAAATCTGGTTATATTTTGTGCGATTGGAAATTGTGTCCCCATGAAACCATAAATCAATTTTCAACAAAAGGAGCGAAGAGGACCAATTTCGAATCTAATAAAAAAAAACAAAAAAACAAACATTGAATGGCGTTGAGTTTTTGACTATCCAATACCCTACCCAATACACTCGTATACCTTTTCTTCTCATCCTGGGTGTAGGTTTATCAACTGTGGCGTGGCAGTGGCAGTGTTGGCAGCGGAGCGCTAGGGCAGAGAGACATAAATTATCGGAAGATTCTACTATTGACTGGCTGAAGGCTAAATTAGAATATTTCCACTTTTTTTTGTTCCTTATGTTGTGTTGTTGTTTGCCTTGTCCTTTCTCTTCTCAACTTGTGCCTGATGAAACCTTTCGGAGGATCCGTGCTTCGTCCTGCTTAGAGCCCTTCTTGAATATATTTTGGTGTGTGTGTTTTGTATTTGATATATTATTTGTTTCTTCAGACGAAAAACTTTTTTCCACCACGATGGGTCTGTAAGCATACAACACAAGAAAAAAAAAAAAACTTTTTGACAAGTGTCAAAGAAAGGTGTTGGATGTTGTTACCTTCCGACTCTCGTTAGCGTGTTGGATTCTTATTATTTATGGATGACGCTGTTCGCTTCTGTTCTGTCTTCTGTTTATCAGCTGTTTAGGGTGTGTTTCATGTCCATTCAATATGGAATTTTGTTTAGAAAAATTGTTTAATAATGAATTTCAATATATTAGTTCTTTATACGTGTTATATGTATTGTTTCTTGGGGTATTATTTCTGTTTTGTTTAACACGCTGTAAACAAGAGGTTAAACAGGGAACTGGGGAGTATGTCAGTTTCTGACGAAGGTAAGACTGCTTTGGCGGTGACCTATTGAGGGTGAATTAAAAGCAGTAAATTCCATTTTTTAAAACTAGATCTAGATGTCATATTTTTTATACAGGAATATAATATTCAATGTGTTAATAAAAAAAATATTTAATAGTTTATTCTTCCTTTATCATATGGGTATTGTATAAAACAGTGTTTCACTCATGTGTTAAAGTTAGCAACTTATCAGGACTTATGCTGTATAAATTTCTATTTCTGGGTATTGAGTTCTGTCATGAATTCTGTTACAAAATATCAAGTCTTTGTTGCTTAAAATATTCATTTGATATAAGATTGTGTTCCTCCATCTAATAACCACTAGAAAGCAAAGAAAAAACTTCAGTTATCAGACTCTCCGTTCAATCGCTATATCTTTATATCTTTAAGAGTAGCTGACAGGTCAAGTTGTCCGTGTGAGGTTCAAAATTGAAATTCAGACTTACAGCCTTAATGCACAATCATATAGTTTATTTTCTAATTATAAAAATCGCACTTATTTAATACTAACGACAAAACTAAAGTCATTGGCTTTAACTTAAAGCTCCAAGAATTATATCATTTCTGAAAAAAATAGAATCAGGAAAATTGAAACTGCATTATCAAAGTTTTATAAATTTACTAGCTGTTCCCCGTGACTTCGTCCGCCTCAATTTGTTATTATAGCAATTAAGATTAAGTTTTAAAAAAATATGTATTTTAAAGTACTTCCTAAAGAATATTATTTAAGTTTTATTTTCTTATGGCAGAAGAACATACGGATTTTCTTTGCAACCCGATTTTGACAATGGGACGGAAGCCCTTTAAGATGAATAATTTTCTTTACTTTTGCAACATTTTCGACTGATTCTTCGCTCCTGTTGGTCGTAGCGTAATTTTATATGCAAACCTTGCTCGACAAATGGACTATTCAACACAAAAAGAATTTTCAAAATCGAACCAGAAGTTCCTGAGATTATCGCGTTCAAACAAACAAACTCTTCAGCTTTATATATTAGTATAGATTAATGTGTTAAAGGCCTTCCGTTTCCGTTCTGCACATTTGACATTTTGTCTTTCTCCTTCTACCAATAGCTCTTCGAAGTCAAGTTTTAAGCAGTAACTTTGTCCTCGGGCAGCGAAAGGTTTAAAAACCAAGCATTTGCTTACGATACAATAGATGCAAAAATCCTTAAAGTCCATATAACATTTTTATGAAAGAGGTCTTGCGGTCTTCTAAGTATAATGGTGTATGTCATTGGCAATTGGAATATTATATCTATACATAGTATATACATATGCAACGGCGAAATATCCCTCCTCTTCTACGCTGACCTTGGCTTAACAGTAGATAATATTTCGCGCTTAGATTTTTGTCTGTTTCCTATAAATTGTCCTGTTTCTAACCTCAGCCCAATTTCACTTTATTCAAATTTTAATCTATCAACAAAATAATTATTTATTGTATTTGATAGCTCTATCATTAACAACACACTCGAGTCTCGGTCACCTAGCGTTTGTTCAACTAATTGCATTGTCAGCAACAATATTTTCGTTGCAATTTGTCAAAAGTGCTCAAAAAAGATGCCATCGTTACCGCAGCCCAAAAGGCCAAGAACAAACATAAGCCAAGTCTTATTTCAAATTATAAATTTAAATTTTACTTCAAGAGTTTTTGCAGCCTTTTTTCTTTTTTTTTCTTTTCTTTGGAATAAAAGTTTGTTTATTTTGTTTTGTTTTTGTGAGTAAGTTTTTTGTTATTTTTTCATTCTATTCTTTTTCCTTCTGTTTTTAATTTTTTTTTTTTTTTTTCAAAAAATGTTTGGGTCTGAAATCTAAGAATGTTATGAAAGCGAAATAAAACAGAAATGTTATTCTTTGTTATGACAAAAGTATATTTTTGCAACGCTACGTCGAAAAACTTTTTAACGAGTATAATTCATTCGTCATATTTCTGTATATCCCAGGTAAGAAGTTTACTCATGACCAGCCAAGCACACGATAGCTAAGTATATACCCTTGAATGTTTCAACTCCAATCTCCATCAGCATCAGGGATTCAGGGTCTTTTCTTAGTTCCTTAATGTAAAAGAATTTATAACTTTGGGTTGCGCGGTTGATGGTCACTGGTCAGAGAAAGTTAAAGGAATAACTCACAAGAAGCCAATGAGGAAAAGCCAATTGGAGTGGAAAGACTTTTTTTTTAAGTCAAAAACAACAACTAAGGTTAAGAAGGTAAAAAAAAAAAATTTAATAGTTACCAGGTTTTTCAAAATAAAAACAAAATTAACACCCTCTATGAAAATGTAAGTTGCGTAAAGGAAGTTTAAAATACGAGTAAACAGTACCGGTCAAAATAATTGAACAACTTACTCCGCTTTGAGAGATATAACAGTAACAATAGTACCATCGACCATCAGCCTCATTTTCCAAAAAGGAAGGTTCAATCACACAGGCCCCCCAAAACCACACCAAAAATTGATGTGTTCAGCGTAGAGAGGCTTTTCAACAAGCATTCTAAGATTAATGAAGTCTAAATGCGATATTCTGTTTATAAACGTAGCCTCTGAGTTGAAAATGGGTTTCACCTCAGCTTTAAGACCTAAGTCCGAGCCAACATGGAGCGGGAAAATATTCATAAGCCGCATTGAACTTACAAATACCTCACATCAAGCTTAAGATAAGAAAGAAGTATCTACTTTTTGCCTTCTTTGACATAGAAGCGGCCTATAATAACACCTTGCATGAGGTGATAAACAAAGTTCTTGTATGTAAGAACGTATTCACCACTCTAACAAGATCAATAGGCGAAATGTTACGCACAAGAACTGCGGACGCTGAGGCACAATAAGAGGATGTATAGAGGGACGTCTTGTCACCCTTGTTGCTGGAAAAATTAACTTCCCAAGGAATAAAATGTATCGACTTTGCTGAACGAATCTTCGAAAGAAACTAGCTACATTTAAACATAGACATTATTTCCTACTCTGTTCGAAAATAAAGTGGGACTGTTCCACTTCATTGGGTAACTAGCGATGTTCGCGTCGTGCGTCATCGGTGTTCAGGGAAATGGAGAGCCATACTCCTTAACAAAAATAAGTGCCATCACTCCACTAAAAGGATCAGAACTTATTAAAACATACCACTTTTATGTTAGGTACACCTTCGTATATAAACGTCAAAATGAAGTGTCAGTTAAAAAGTTTCACAAAATTTATTAGTATCAAACTTCACATTCTGAACAGGCTGCCATATTAAAATGTGCTTGTTACCCACATTTGTACATAATGTATGTGTACTGTTTGTGTTGACGTTTTTAGAAAAGTACGTATGTACACTGCCAATCACTAGGATGAGGCCACATATTTTTCAACCGATTTTCGGTCCGATACCTGTTGGAATTTGTTTAACCCGGAAAATTTTACTACATGAGAGTAGGTACATATTTTCTTAAAACAAAGTGATACAATTATAGGATTAATTAGAAAAGACCGTTGGAATTTCCCTACATTAATGAATGACCTACCTAAAAAGGATATAAAAAAGTGCGTCACTAGGATGAGGCCATTGCGAATATTTCGTTGTAGAAGTTCACATCAGCAATTTTTTTGAAAATTTTGGTTGCAATATTTAGGAACGTTTTACAAATAACTATTTTTATTAAATTTCAATTACAAGTGGGTTCCGGAAAGACGTTGACAGTGGCAGAAAGAGGACAAATCGATGCTTTCAAAGAAATGGGACTCTCAAGCCGAGAATTAGCAAGGAAGCTGAACAGAAGTTGACAGTTGTAAACAACTATCTTGCTGATCCTCAAAACTATGGGAAAAACCAAAAAGGACGCACAGCCCAAGCAACAACATCCCGAGAAAAGCGGTTAATTTTACGTATTGCTTCAAATTCTACTCAATCAGCTACTAAAATAAGGTCCAAAAGCGGAGTATCAGCCAGTATTTCGACAGTCCGAAGGATAATAAGAAAAGATGGTTCTATCCAGAGAAGAAAACTCAAAAAGAAACCTGTTCTAAAGCAAGTACACAAGGAGCTGCGAATGAACTTTGCAACAGAACATGTCTCTTGGAGCAGTCAATGGAAACGCGTTGTCTTTTCGGATTAAAAAAAAAGTTTAACCTTGACGGCCCCGATGGTTACAACTTTTATTTCCATGATTTAAGAAAAGAGGAACTAATTTTGGGAAGACATCACAGTCGTACATCAGGTGTTATGGTGTGGGGAGCTATCACCTACTATGGCAAAATCGAATTGGAGTTTCTTTCTACGACAATGAACGGAAACAGCTACAAATGCTTGTTGGAA
Source organism: Scaeva pyrastri (assembly GCA_905146935.1). Lineage (NCBI taxonomy): Eukaryota > Metazoa > Arthropoda > Insecta > Diptera > Syrphidae > Scaeva > Scaeva pyrastri. The sequence goes on from LR989927.1 coordinate 81,329,860, forward strand.
CGGTCATTTCCGAAGATGAAAAATATTTTTGGACCTCTGCCTTGGATTTTCCAACAAGACAATGCCCCCATCCACACTTCCAGGGTTGTCAAAAGCTGGATTTTATCCGAAAACGTAGAGCTTTTGCCATGGCCACCCTATTCACCGGACTTGAACATAATCGAAAACGTACACTCACCGAAATAATTATAAAGGCAGTATTATCAGACGTGTTTTTACATATATAAAGCGAATTTTTATTTAAATGAAAAAAAAATTAAAAAAAAAATTTTTGTTTAATATCTGGCAACCCTTTTTTTTGTTTACTGCATGTTAAATAAATTAGAATAGAATAAAACTGTTATTTTTGCTGTTTTAAAGCGAAATAAATATAAAGGCATAGCTCAGTTTGAATTGGCGTGTGAGGATTAGCGAGATCACATCTAACTAAAAGTAAAAAAAAAAGAAATTTAATTTCTTGGAAAACAATTGTGTCGATTTTTAGGAAATTGGTTAAGTTTTTTTAAAATGCCACGAGGAAAAACTTTGACACAGGAAGAAATTGGTAAAATAAAGGCATACCATGAGGAGGGGTTGTCTAACCGGGAAATTGGAAGACGATTAGAAAGGTCCAGCTGTGTTATTGATAATTTCATTAACAAAGGTGATGAATATGGTGCTCTTAAAAGATCGGGAAGAAAGCCATTGGTGAGCGAAAGAGTCAAAAGGGAAATAAAAAGAGCTATTCTCCAGGAAAATTTGTCTGCAAGAGAAGTAAAGGATGAAATGAACTTGGAAGTGGGAGTACGACGAGTGCAGCAAATAATGAAGTTGGAATTAAACCTTTCCTACCAAAATAAATGCGGAAAACCTGCCCTCTTACCAAGACATAAACTTGCTAGACTTCGCTTTGCAGAAAAGCATTGATTTTGGGACGAGGAATGGAAAGCCGTTATTTTCAGCGATGAGAAAAAATTTAATTTGGATGGCCCAGACGGTGTACACAAGTATTGGCGATCCAAAAACGATAAAAAAAATAGTGCGTCAGCGTCGAAATTTTGGTGGTGGGTCACTCATGGTTTGGGGAGGCATAGGGTACAAGGGAACTACTCCGATTTGCTTCGTAAGCACAAAAATGGATTCTGAATATTTCATTCAGCTGCTCGACGATGCTTTGGTCAACTTTGGAGAGGAAATAGCCACAACAGACTTCATTTTTCAGCAAGACAATGCTGCAATTCATCGTTCAAAGAAAACTAGAGAATTTCTGGAGTCTCGGAACATCACAACACTCGATTGGCCAGCCTTAAGTCCGGATCTAAATCCCATTGAGAACATGTGGTCATCAAAAGTTTTTAAGCATGGCCGCCAGTTCAAGGATTTGAAGGAATTAAAAGGTGCAATTCAGGAGGAGTGGAAGAAGATTGATCCTGCTTATGTTCAAACTCTTATTAATTCCATGCCAAGACGTCTGGAAGAAGTTATAGCCAACAAAGGGAACCACACTCATTATTAAATTATTTTTAAAAATAAAAAAGATAACTGCCTTTATATTTATTTCTAAGTGAATAATTAGTTAAGCTAAATAAATAACCTTTAAAATCAAAGACCAAAGAATATAAGTATTAATTTACTTGAAATAATATTTTTTGTTAAGTTTTCCATTAAAATATTTAAAAAAATCGTATACCTACATTTTATTTTTATTTCAAAAATCAACACTGCCTTTATAATTATTTCGGTGAGTGTATGGGCATGGCTATGAAGGCGGTAGACAATTTGAAGACAAGGACTCCTTAATTGAAGCTATCCGTGATGCCTGGGACGAGATTTCACTTGACTATTTAAAAAAAACTTTATGATTCCATTCCAAACCGTCTAATAGAGGTCATATCGAAAAATGGGGGGCATACTCATTATTAATTGAGAAAAACTTAATAAATAAATGTTTGAAAACCAAAAACTGTTAACATTTCTTTCATTTTTTTGATATTTTATAAGATTTTTCATGTGGCCTCATCCAAGTGACGCACTTTTTCATACTGTTTTTAAGTAGCTCTTTAATTAATGTAGGGAAATTTCAACAGTTTTTTCTATTAAACCCCTTAATTCCATTACTATTTTTAAAGAAAATATCTACCTACTCAAATGTAGAAAATTTTTATGGGTACGAAATTTCCAGCAGGTATAAAGAACGAAAATCGATTAAAAAATATGTGGCCTCATTCTAGTGATTGTCAGTGTATATACATTTCTTAAGATTTTTGACAAGATATTGTTTCTCAAGACTTACATATTTTCCAGATACTCTAATGGTGGTTAAAAAATGAAGAATTCTCTCATAAAGAAAAGTGGTTACAGGCAGTGCGATAGTTGTTACATATACTTCGTTATTTTTTAGTTTTTGTGCAAGTGTATGTAAATTGTATGAATAAGTTCTGGGAAATATGATAAATTTGCGAGAAATGTTCAAAGTTTTTCATTACCACCCTTCTTCTTCGATCGGTATGTGGTAGAGGGGTAGGTCTATTTGTATCTGTAGTTCGTAGAAGCTGGGGGCAGTCTCAAAACTTGGCACAGACACTAAAGGCAACGGCATCGACATGAAAAAGAACCATGTTTTTTCTTCTTCATTTTTGAGGTTTGTTGAGCTGCTTCCAAAAATCAAGTATCTGTATTCTTTAATTTGAATTTCTAGTTGGTGCTGCAGTGGAGCAGTTTTTGACTCAAACTACATTTGCAAGTCATTTTTGGAGGCGGCCGGCGCGAAACATTGCGTTCCCTTTTAACCCGTTCACAATGCTTCGGCCGGCGTGTTCCCTCTGCTATACTGTTTTGGAAGTATGAAGATGGAAGCTTGATGCTTGAACCTGGGAACTGGTAACTATGAGTGAATGCTATTTGCATAATGGTATTGATTCAAGGCGGACAACGAACGTTTTGTGAATGGTTCTTCCAGTACTTCTATTTGTTACGTGTTTTGGTTGATGACGAAAGCTATAAATATTCATATTTCTTTTTGTTTTTGGAGAAGAATGTTAATTAGAACACAATGTAGTGCACTCTGGGAAATTCAGTTGCACAAGAAGAACTGGAGCAGAGCTCTACGAACACGAGGGCAGGATAACTTTACTCGGGCATGGAAACAAAGGAGGAAGTGTAGGAGGTGAAAGATATGGGTATGTGGTTGTAAACCTCAATCACAATCACTTGTGTACATAGTTTCGACATAAATTGTTCTTTGTTTTTCTATTTTATGTTGCATCTTCATTCCAGAATACCATAGGACAGATGGCTTTTTGTTATTTCACTGAAATTCTACATGTTAATTTAAATGGTCTCTCACTTTATACCAACGATTAAAATAAAAACGATTGAACCAGTTGTTTTCAGAATGTTTTGACTGTTCCACAAGAAGCCAAAATATGGGAATTCGAATTTTAATACTTGTGTATCCCATACAAAGATGGGTTTACCGTTGAGAAAGAGGAGATTTCCAGATATATGCGGTGTCAAAACAACGCAAACTGACTTCAAATACACCAACTTGAAAACAGAATATTCATCGATGATCAATATGGTTTCTACTATGTACATCCATCACACTTTATGATCTCATTCTAAAATACATGTGTAAAAAGAGAAAAGTGTCAACCATTTGTACCTATTGACCTATAAAAAGCCTTCGACTTTGTCAACACACAAGTTCTGATAAATAAACTAAGACTAATCGGTTTTGATATAGCAAGACAATAAAATAAAGCCAATCCTTTTTTGAAAATCGTTAAGAGCAATACGTTTTTTTTAACTCTAAATGTCAAAAGTGGAAAAAATTAGGAAACGCCAAACGTTTTAACGAGCAATTGAAAATTCTTTCAGATAATTCGTCCAATTATTAATTAGCTGCATTACAATTGGTTGTTAATTTTATTTTTCATTCAGGGCCTCAAAAATTGATCATCAAAAGTCATTAGCAATACGGCCGAGATATAAACCTGATGAATGTTAAATCATATAACCTCAAGTTTTAATGCTATGCCAATTACCCAAATTTGTCGTTAGACGTTGAACATAATTTAAAACTGTACAAGAAGATTAATTAATTCTTAAATAAATACATATTTAAATTTGCGCTCTGTGTTATCAATTCAGTATACATTATTTTTTTTTTAAGAAATTGCAACAATTTTCGATATTCAATTATTTGATTGTGTCTTGCTAAAAAAAAGTTGTCATCAAGCCTTATTGAAAACTCCAACATATTCAAAACTCAATTAGTCTCTTATCATAATTCCACAACCAATTATTAAAAATATTCAAAAAATGATAGTCACAAAATCAACTGGGTGCTCCTGTAATCAATCCAAAAGAAAAAGAACCGAAAAGTATTGTCAAGTATTGGCACAATGAGCTTCGACATAAACATAAATAAAGGAAAAAAAAAAGCTGAAAATCCATTTAATGCTTCAAGATTTCATTTCTCACTCTTAACCAAAAACAAACAAACAAACAAATACCAACGCAGATTGACTGAGTTCAAGGACTCGTTAAGAGAAGAGCAAGACATGATTTAACCAAAATAAGACGAATGCAAAGTTTCGACACTTTGAAGGCCATTGCGATGGATGGAACATGGAACTGGGAACTGAGAACTGGGAGCTACAAAAAAGGGCGTGTATTTAATGTTGATAGTGGGTTTTAAAGTTACTTAGAGCTGTGTTAGGATTACAAAGGATTAAAAGTGTTTAAACAACTAACGTTGTACGTTGCCGTTGTTGGAACAAAAGAAAAGAGAATCTTGCAGTTACTTTATCCTTCCTTTTGGCTTTTCGAAAAGCTAAAAGGACTATATTACAAAAGGTAGGTACGAGAAGCAGTATAGATGCTAGGTTGGTACATAGGTAGGTACATAGGTATAAAATGCGAAAGGAATTTAATTATATTGGCTGTGAGCTGAGGAGAGTTCTGTCATGTCCCATCTACCCTCCTTGTTATTCTTTGTTAGACGTTTTTGTTTAGTGATGTTATTTAGTCTTTCAAAAAGGCATACAATTATGCCAAAAGTTTCTGTTTGAGGATTAAGAAAAGTATTTTTTTTTCCCTTTCGTTGTGTAAAGCTGGGGTGAGAAGTCAATTGAAAGAGTTTTCACATTATAAAAAAAAAAAATAGAAAAAGAAATCTTAATGGATTAGAAAAGATTTTAAGGGAATAATACATGGCATAGGCCTTTGTGAAAAGACTGCACTAAAGTATAATTAAATAGGTTAAGCTTGAATCTTAAAGAATTACTTAAATCATTTAAGTCTTATAAGAAGAGGCAGGGATGGATTCGTGGTGTTATTCTACATCATGCACACGAAAATACTTGATCTCAAAGTCAATATGTATTAAGTTCAGTTTAATAGGTTTATAATAAAACTTAAACAAATATTACCTAAAAGTTAAAATTGATAAAAATAGTTCTTCGACTTGAATACCTTGGGATGTTGACTCAAAGATCATTCAACTTAAGACTGAAGAAAAAGATGACATAATTCGACACATTTTTTTGTTTTACTAGCTGACCCCGCATACATTGTTCTGCCCTGTTTTTCAAATTGTGTGAAAGAAATTGCTTTAAATCTTCATATCCAGGTTCTAATAAAGTTTTGGCATTCATAACTTAACCAATGAGCGCAATTTTTAATCTCAATACGATTAATGACTTTTGAAATTCTGGAAACGCCATTAATTTTTTGTTTGCAAAATAAAAGCGTCTCCTAGATCATAGGACCATGAACAATAGCAACTTATAGTTATGATTAGATTTTTAGATTCAAAAAGCTTTTACAGAATAGATGGCATGAAAATACCAGCTCCAATCCAGCATAAAAACCTATAAATGGACCTTATATTTTGTTCACTATGTTTCCCTTGTATTTCTCTTAAACACAATCTTTCTGCTTCCTTCCATATCCAATTTATCACAAATATATAGCTTGCTATTGGTAAAAGAATTTTAAAAATCGGTTCAGTAGATCTAGAGATTACCTAATACCGCTTATTTGGCATAGTACAGCTACAGTGTTTAATAGTGCAGAGACAAAAATTAACCATAGTGTGTTAATTTTAATTGTTTTTAAGATGTATTCTGCTATTCGGGGTGGAGACAAATCCAACGAATCAGATTCAGTTTGTCAGTGCCTGAGATTTATTGGTCTTAAAATCCGGACTTGGCAGAACTGCACACATTTCAATTTCAGAAATGTTTTTTATTAACATTGGGCTTTTGTTTCAAGATCGATTTTGGACTACCAGAAGTTTTTGAATGAACGTTATTCCAGGACATGGAAATCCTGAGCAGTACTCAAAAACATTTATATACCAAAGGCATGGTTGAAGGAAGCCGGTGCGTGATTTGACTGTTAAAAAATTGGGTAGATATCACGCCCTCTACATATGTACCTTTTTTTATTTTCCCGCGGGTTGATAACACAATAATTACAGTTGTGCAAAATTACGAGATTCTAATTTTAATGATCTGTCCTTCAGTTCCTGTAAAAAGGGTGTAGTACCTAAGGATTAGAATCGGGACTACTGGTGCTCCTTGATTTTAGATTTTCACACTTTGTATATTAATGACAGAAACATATCACTTCCCTTTATATCTTCTTTAGTAGTATAGATATTTATTTCCCATTTTTTTTTTTTAAGTTTTATTTTTATGTGTAGAAAACGTCATTAAATTAAAAAAATCAGAACTTGAGCTTCCATTACCTTAGATGGACTCAATACTCAACCATTCGATTTGAGAATTGGTATAAATTAATTGTAAAAGTTAATAATTGTGTTAGTAGATAAATTAGTATTCATTGTTGGTAAACCATAAACGCCTTGCCGTCAATTCATCTAATCTAAGCCACTAAAACACAAACTGAACAAAATTATCCTTATCATTAAAACTGTGTACGTTTGTTAGCAACATTCAGTCATGAGTACTTAGTACAAATCCAATGCACTTTGTACCTCCATAATTAAACATTATACGAGCAGGAGTTGAGTAGGTACACAAATAGAATTATCCTTGTTAATTCCTTCCATATGATCCCCATAAGAAGTTTTTGTGGCAGGTACACCTCATAGTTCAATCAATAAACTCTTCAAACCTCTTATAAGAAGGAACACTGAACATTGCATCCGTTGCATACAAATACCAATAAGGATGGGACCGAGGCAGGAGGATTGGATATAGTCAAGAAGGATAAAGGAGTCTGATTACGGTGTGACAACAATGACAACGACCCGGCGAACAATAACGATGTTGATGAGTATCCAGGCAATAATTTGACAATAATGCTGTTGGTTTGACGCAGTAATTGCGTGTTTCTGTCAGCAGCGTGGTTATATATCCACACACAAACACACACATACACCAAACACTTCGATGGAACTCCTGAGGAACAACCAATGAATTATCGCATAGTAATAATATTATGCATCCAACCTTAATTGGTACTCCTTGCATCGCATCGTTAAGGTGCCACACGATCGCTCTTATGTCGGATATGTTGGTGTTTTAAGTGCTGGCTCATGAAAACTAAACATAATCTTTCAATTTAAGGATTTCCCGCAACACAAATTAGATATTGCAGCTTGGCAAGGCGAGGCAAGATATAGACAGGACATTGTACCTTATACAATACATATACATACATATACATATAAGTCCATACATATAAACTTGTATTTTGAAGCACCCCTTTATACCAAAAACTTTGTTCTGGCTAAGATAACTCCTGCACTACATACACCTACCTCGGATCGGGCTTGGGGTTGTGATGTTACTGCAATGTCTTCGGTCAGTGGTCATGCTATGGTTAAGATACTGATGTGCATCAGCAACATCTCGAGTTACGGTTCGTTATAATCAAACCATCAGAATACCATAAGGCAGGAGGAACCATTTAATCGATTTCTTCGATAATATACATAGAATGCCTGTGTGTGTATTCGATATTCGAGAAGCTTATAACTCGTATACAGTTGTCTATGTGGATAATAGGAGGAGATGTTAATGTTTTCTAATATAATTATATTCAGTAATTAAAAGCTGTTGTTATAGAGAACATTTTAATTGCAATTATCTTATAAGTTTTGAAACTAATTTTTAAACATGTTTATGAGTAAATTGATTGAGATATTTGGTAAGAAATTTATCGATAACTTAGTGTCCTTTCTAACATGGATGTGGTATCATAGAAGTTTTGAGTTGTAAGATGACACCACTTGCATTCAATGAATTCAGCCAAGGACTCACTTATTTTAATACGTTTGAAATATTGATTTGATTTTTTAATTGTTGGTGATAAGCATAAAACTTAGGTGATACTCGAAACTCGAAAATGAAACTAAGTGTTACCTATAAACATGTAATTCGATTTTCAAACAAAATTACTGCCGAAGTAGTTGCACATAACACCTCTAACTTTGTCTTATAACAAAGTTCCAGTTAATGGAAAAAAGATGAAACTGTTTACCTAATGCAATGATTTTGTTGAATGATTTTAAGCATGGATTTACATATTAAATTTTGGAAACTCAGGAAGCACTTTAATCCTTCAACAAGTATTTGGCATGAAACAAGGGTTTCTACAACATCATTATCTCATTTTATCATGATCTTTCTTTTTGACTAAGTATACTAATAGTTTTTCTATTGTGTGATAATATTACAATAAACGTCATTATAAGATTGTTGCCAAAATCATCACCGATTCGTATGCCTGTTTATTCAAGTGATAACGGGACTTGTAGAGGAAACAAAAAAAAAACATCTCGTGCCTCGGTGACGTGGTTCGAAGAATCTCGAAACTATGGCCAACGAAATGTCTGTTTAATATATAGTTTTTCTAATAAATCACCTCTGTGTCAACGAAGACTATTCCCAATTTGAATAGTTACTGACTTGAGGTGATCTTTGACCACTTTTTGGAAAACCAGGTGTAGGATGAAAAAATTGGTGGCCCGTAAATTTGGAGGACGAAAGTTCAACAAAGGTCATTATAACTGATTGGAGATTTTAGGATGACTCTAAAAGAAATTTTTTTAATTGAAAACTAGTAAGGTAAAACTTTTAATTTCACAAAAATAACTTTGCGAAAAAGAAAACATTTTTTTTAGGATAAGTGGGGTTTCGCAGCTTTAATATATTGTAACCCTGTTTTATTGAGATGATGGAAAGTCGCCCCCAATAAGTACATCAACTATGACTTATATTAACGGTGACGCAGGCGCAGGGTCTACAAAACGTCTGCTGGCTTGGCCGTTTAGTTGTGAATTGACGAAACGGACGTATTGTAGTGTACTTCATAAAATCGCTGCGGAAATGAGTATCGGAGGGCAAAGTCCTTTTCTTTCAAGAACATTCACCGGTCTCATAGGCACATAGGACACCGTTCGTTGGTGGGTTAAGTAAGACCAGTGTGACGGGCTTAAGGAAAGCAAATAATACGTTTTGTTATAAAATATGTTAAGTTTGCACTAAACTTAACAGTGTTAACCTTAAATTTCTAGATGGATTGTAAATACGTTTTTATTAAAACAGTACGTAATATACATATTTGCCTAAAGAATTAAAACAAAAAAATTCACCAAAAACAAAAAAAATATTTAGAAGAAACTCATCCAATTAAAAAAGAGTTTTGTATCTAATAAAATGTAATGAATAATTTTGTTTCCCACATAGTTTATTCTTTCGTTTTATTTATAGAAAATACAATTATAAAAATAGGGAAAACGGACAATAAAAAGAAGTATTTAAAGAAACCGAGGAGAAGAAATTACGCAAAGAAAGTGGAGCACGAATGGTCGCATGTACGATTGGACATGAGCACATACGAATATAAAAGCAGACTCCTGGCAGGAGGTTGCAAATGCAATCGGAAGTATGAAAGTGGATGACAAAACATATGCTTCAAGAATAACTTGGCTAAATATCGATGGAAAAAGTCGGGACAGGGTCAAGACAAACAAGTTGTCATCCATTGGCGTTACTTCAAGTCCATGATGTTCTTGGAGGAAAATGTTATCGAGCAATCAACTAAATCGACGTCATCATTGCCACTGGTGATTTTAATGATTTTTTGATCAAATTTTTTTTGAGTTGAGTCCAACGCAACGCAACCAAAACTAGTTAGTAGATGTCTCTTTGTGTACCAGTTCCAAAAACGGCTTGATGCTCACACGGAGGGATTCCTTAAAAAATTGCATAACTATTCAGCTCTTCCACAATACTAACTAACCCTGGACAAAGATTTGTTTCTGAAATTTTTCTTAAAGTCTCCTGTGTGCTAGAAGATCATGTTGAGCTTGGGATGGCATTCAGAAATCCGTTTCTCAACAGCATTGAGCACAAGGATGAAGGAAATTCTTTCCGATAAAGCTAAGGAAATTCGTTCTACTCTTTGACTAGATGGCCATTAAGAAATAGATTTAAAACAACATCATGGAAGACTTTATCTACGGGTACACGGACTTCGGAGAATTCTATAGAAAAAACAAAGAAGCCTCTAAAGTCATCAACAAAAACTGGTAATAGACCATTGCATTCTACTAAGTGGGAACACCTAAGAAAGACATATTGGATAAGATGTTACTGAATATTATAAGCGGAGTTCAGGATTGTGGGCTAAATATTGTCAAGGAGCGTCTAATACTGCAGCATACAAGAGTATAGCAAAACTTGATGTTGAAACAGAAACATATATGTGATTCAGAATCAAAGAGTTTTCTTACTCTATGACTATCCACATAAATGTTCAAAAGCGTATGAAATATTCTGCTAAAATATACAATTTCAATTGGAGGTGAAGTTGTTAATAAGGGAACATTAGAAAAGATTTTGAAGATCATCAACTAAAAAATGCAGCGGTAAACAAAAAATCGTACCTTGTTTAAAGGGATTAAAGCAATCTCTCTCATGGATAGAGAAGATGAGGGAGCACTTCAAGTTATGACCAAAGAAATTTTCTGCTTTCACATTTTAAGACCGATGTGGCAGAAAATTTATTCTTGATGGTGTGCTCGAGAAGGAGAACTTACCACAGAAACTCTTCCACTTAGAGTTTTCATCCGGAATCTCAAACCTAAAATTTGTTTATCATTTGACTTCAACCATGCATTCTGAGAAAAGCAAGTAACGTTTTTTAAAAAAAAACTGAGTATACCTACTCGACAGCTGCAATCACATCATCAAAATTTCAACAACTGATCCTTCGGGGATTCCTACAAACGCTGTTCAAGGGACTATCAAAAAGCTGTAATTGGTAATCTTGATTTTGAAGACTTTACAACAAAAATACGAACAAGAATGGAGAGTCCAGCCGAGAGTGGTTAAAAATAGAAGAAGTCCACCAAAACGCATTTTGCAAGCGGTGCAAAAATATTTTATGTAACAACTAGCAGACCCGCCCACGCGTTGATGTGGCTAAGATTTTTGTTAAATTGTATTGTAGTAAACTATTTAAGGGGAACAGTACCCTGTTTAAAAATATTTATTGAAAAAAATGGACAGACGTGCGTCGCTCAATGCAAATTGTATACCAGCACCAAAATTTGAAAAAGTACGAACAATTGAATATCACTGTATTTACTTAGATACTATTTAGGTCCTCAGACGTACGAAGTCCGTTGGTGTTCCCTAGCGGGACATATGGCCTCAACTACTCATACTCTCCATCGTGTGCGGTTTCCAACGATGTATTTCAGCTACCTCCAGCTCTTTCCCAATCTCGCAGATTCCTCCTCGACTGTTCTCCTCCATGTGCTTCTTGGTCTACCATCAACTCTTCTTCCTTCTTTTGTGAGTGGGTATTTAGCTTACTTCAAAATAAATTTAACTTGTACTTTAGCTGTGCTATTATATTGTAGCTTACATGAAACGTACCATAGCGCCATCTATTGAATACTTACTCAATCCATTAAATATCGCCATCTTTTAAAATCATTTGGAGCTAACAGATAATTGTGACTGTCAAATAATAAATTGAGATGTAAGCTACTCTGTAAAGAAATTCGCTTAAGGCGCCATCTGTTCTAGACTTATGGAAACTACGATCAATAACAACAATCAACGTTGTTGATCATTTTATTATTAATTATTAATTATTGGGACCGTTAATTTAAATAATAACTATCCTATCATCTAAGTTGGACCAAATTACATATATATGCCAACTTTCATGAATATCAGTTGAGTTGTTTTTGAGTTTATTCAAGACATACACACGGACATTGAATTTTTATATATTAAGATTTTATCAATTTAAAAAGATATGAAATAATTCCCATGGTGAACATTTAACCGTAACTTTCAATTCATAATAATAATTATATCAAATCTTTCTATTTTTTAATAGCTGCGAAGCGCTTCATCTGTAAATTTCAATATACCTACTTATTACCTTTATCTTCATTTTGGGTATATAGTTCACCAGTTTTTAATTACAACTTTATAGTAGTCGTGATGCGTTTTATTATTCTCTTCGGCACCAATTAATATTGCCCAACAACAATATTTAAATTTTGTATAGATATCCTCGTCCTTAAAATGTGACTCAGAACGAAACAAGTCACATGAGTATCGATGAATCCTTTAGCTCTTTTAAAAACAAGAGTGTCCACCTCTCGTAAGAATTTATTGCTTTTGTTGAGTTGATTGACATTCGATAAATTTTCTCTTGCGGCCTGAGGTATTCCATGAATAGCATTAATCTCAAAATTATTGCATTTGCATTCGATATCTTTTCTTGTGACATAAATATATTGAAAAATAAAACACGAGAAAGGACATTATGGCTTCGTAGAAAAATAAATCTTAAAATATTGGTAGCTATACATATGCAATCAACTATGTATTAATTTTTTAAACGAGTAAGAGATTGACGTTAAAGTTAGTAATTACGCTTATACCACAAAAACAACTGGACTGATTTCGATGATTCACATCAATTCTAACTGATCTCCGGCCAAACAAGAAGTATACCCAGGAAAATTTCCAACAAATATCCGGAAAAAAAAAAAATATTAAGAAAATTCATATTCCTATACATTTTTTATGGAGCTACGCAATGACGTTTTTAAATTAATTTTTTAATTTTTAATACATATCTATTGAAGTAAGTTTTTTTTTTATTTATTTTTAACCGGTGTTCGAAAATATTGGTTTGGACTTGTTTTTCGTATTCTGGTGTAGACCCAAAGCCATGTATTGAAGGCATCAGGAAATCAACATTTTTATGTTCAAATTTAAGATAGCATTATGTTGCCTTTCACTGAAGACGAAATGCAGTTAAAATTGAATACGAGTTTCCGCACCAAAGATGCAGCAGCGAGCACAAGTTTCAGCCAAGATTACCACATCTCGTCCAGTAGCCAAATGAATCGGCCCAGCGAAGACCGGACTAGCCAAAACTTTCACGATTTTTTTGGCAAGAACTTCATCTAATAACCAATTAGTCAACAATCGTCCAATTTTTGAAAAGTCGTTTAATTTTGACTGATAAAAATTAATGTTTACATGGTTGATATACAAATTATTGCGAAAAATCGGTAAATATTAGAAAATCTTCGAATCGTGCATAAGCTTAGTTTAAATCTTGGTTGGAAACGTGGTATAAGAAATTAGTTAAAGATTTGGGATCAGGCTTCAAAAATTTGTAATAGTTTTTCAGTCTAGTTTTACTTACAATCGAACCTAATCCAAAAAATGGAACTATCAATAAGTAAGTACCTATATATAACATTTTAAAAAATTACTAAACTCTTATGACTTCAATACCTAATTATATAATAATTACCTACTTGAATCTCTAGTACCTATCTACCAAAATTGTATCATCCACATCATCCAAAAATCCAATACCAGTCGTGCGTTTTATTTAATTACAATTTCATTACGCAATTACAAAAAGGAAAAAAAAAGAAGTCTAAAAGACAAAAAGGCTTTAAACTTTGAAAAACAATTAAATGCCAAATCCGGTCTGCTTTTGGCTACAAATGTTTGTAATGTAGACACCCTAAGTTTTCTGTTTTAATTCGACTCGAATATAAAGCTTAATTGCTATTGATTTAAGGACAATACCAACCAGCCATGAACACCGGCTGATCTAAATGGATGCCATCAATACCATTAATTTTCCACTAATCACCTCTAACCACTCCACAGAAAACAAAAAAAAAACAGATACACACCCCCTCCCGACACACCCACCTACCTACTTATTGGATATTGTTCTTATTTTGTAGGTACCTACTTCAGTAAGGCTCCATTGCTGATAAAAATTGCCAAAAAAGGAAACAAATAATATATGTAGGGTAGGTACCGAAGACAAAACAAAAAGGACTATGGAATGGAAAACAGAACATTAACGACGACGACACGACGGAACAAAGAACAATTGAAGACGGGACAGAGCCGAAAATTATATCAACATTACAGTTATACAGGAGTAATTTTCAAAACTACAATTAAGGGACGAACAACCGACCGACCGGTACCGGGACCGAGACAGAGGTAGCAGGCAGGGAAGCAGTCCATCCGATATGCGATATCCAATACCAGAAACAACGAAAACGAAGGAGCCTCATCGTCGCGTCCGTCGTCGTTGTGTCGGTCGTGGCTCTCGGGCATTTGGCATCAGATGCCGTTAATGTTGCCAAAAATTGTCATTTCGCTGAGGAGAGTGAGGAATCTAAAAAATCCAAGTCAAGAAGGATATTGCGGTCGCGGCTGTTCTTGTTCGATTTCCTTCATATTCGTTGTATGTAGGCACTTTCACACACATGTGTCCTCCATCGAAGTTTTCTCATAACCGAACCGAGCCGCACACAGACTGTTGGATATGATACAGATACAGGATACAGGTCAAAGGCTCCAACTTACAAAAAATACGAGCATAACCTAAAAATCACTACCTCATTCCAATTTCCAAATAATTTTCTTTTTTTTTTTCGTTTTTCTTTTTCGAGGGAGTAAAGACCAAAAATACATATACTCGAATGTATGTGTTTAAGGACATCGAGTATAGTTTGGGTAAAGGACATTCCAGATACGAGATGTTCCAAAAATGTAGTAGTATGTGACTCCCTTAGATTTTGAGTGTCCAGTTAAATATTAAAAGACATCTGTGAAAAAAGTCATTTCATGCAGCACATGTCCTCCTCGACTTTTGTCGTCGTCGTCGAAGTTCTCTCCTCTCGGTTCTCCAGCTCTTTCCAGCTTTCAGCAATCATTTTGTACACACATATCAAGGACTTTTGGTCAATCACACTCATATCAAAGTGGCCATATGCCGGAGCAGCAGCCGAAGCCGGCCAATCCCGCCCCCCGATATGACTCTAGATGGTGTCTCCGCCCATCTCCTGTGTCCTGTGCGATGTTTCTAATATGTGGCAATAGTGCAGAAGAAAATCAAATAAAATTAAATAAATAGAAAAATGAAATAGTGGGTTGAAAGGGTTGAAGGACATCATGTTCGAATTGCAAAGCACAATACAAAAATCTCCAAACCCTCGTTCTCTGGCTCTCATACCCAAAAGGACCTCCATTGTCACCAAAGTTCGCTCGAGTGTAAAATAAAATGATTTCTGGGTTATTCTTATTATTATAGCATAGTAGCAGTCGGTGAGGTCAGATAGTTAGAGATCCAGAATTGCTTGCTCCTCCTGTTCTTGTGTCCTTATTGCATTCGAAAATAATGAGAATTGGCAAAAGTTTATATGAATTTGGCTACAGAAGCTGCAACTGCAACCATATAGAGTGTGGTAGCTGGAAGCTGATAGTTGGTAGCCGGTAGCGCTCTCGGCTGGTTCGTCTTTATGTTTTTGCGTGTTCCTGTTCCAGGGCGTTTATGGTTTCGGAAAGCTAAGAACAAATACAAACATACCTTGGTATATGTCCAATGTGCATCTATAACATCTCCTGCTGATGCAATTATAAAATAAGTAATAATAGAGAGGGGGTGGGGGGAGTTCCAACACACAAATGTACAATTATTGTAAAGTTTTATTACGAAACTTAAATTCGGTTTCAGAAATAATCGTCCACCGAGAGAACAAACACACACAAAATATAACATACCGCCACCATCGCATCGCTTCAGCTTCAGAGAGCACTGCACTATTTTAGGTACATAACTACATACATACTCGTAACTATATGTATGTTGGGCGGTACGGTAGAGGTAGAGGTAAACATTATCAATGTGGAATTTTGAGTACAGAGCTGTGCAATAATGTTTATATGCGAGAACGCAAACTGAACGAAAGTGTTTTTAAATTTGGTATTATAAAGGTAAAAAGCATATGTCTAATTGGCAGAAGGTAGTTTGGACGGAATAGGATTTTTAACTCAGTTTTTGGCATTATGTTTTTGGCCAAATCTTGATGTCTGGACATACATTTTGCCATTACATTAAATTTGACCTAAAAACTATAAATTTATTAAAAATAAATTTAAAATATAATATTTCTTACATTTTTGAAAAGACTTCGTTTTTAACAGTGTGCTGTTTAACTTGAGAGTGGAAATCAGTTCGATAGTCACGAATGATTCGATGACTGATGCTGTAATTCTGCCCGTGACTTTACTTGACACATGGCGTCAACCAACGTATGTGTGAGATGCCTTAAAAAGTTTTTATGTAACATGAGCATCGAGTTGCACTTTATTCACAACCACTTAAATTTTTTTCTGCCAATCTTGGGAATCTTAGTGAAGAACAGAATGAGCGATTTCACCAAGACCTTTGTAGGGGAAAGCTACCAGGGCTATTGGAACGCACATAAATGATGACTGACTATTATTGATTTGATACCTACAAAACAAAACAACTATCTGCCTTATGTTTCAGCAAGAAGATTCTATAAAAGATTTTTTTTTTCAATTTGAAACAATAAAAAAATGAGATATTTTTTCCATAGACAGAGTTTTAAAAGGACCCATTTGTCAAAATTTTATTTATTTTCGAAGACGATATCTCTACTCGTTTTGTAAAGGTATCAACTTTGACATTTTTTTATTAAAATATTTCTCAACACCACTGTTAATACATATGTACGAGTATAGGTTCAGAAAGTTATTAGATAAAATAGCTGGAGGAGGAAAATTTATTGTTTGAAATAATTTGAGAGTTATTACCGCTATAATAACACTAATGGCAATATTGCCACATTTGCAGGTCACAACAACTTTACTTAAGTCAGATGGAGAGGATAATGCAAAAATGTTTATAAAAATATATGTATAAAACGGATAAAGGAGATAATGGCTTTTGAGGCAAACCAGGAATTTGGTGTATCTTCTTTATAATAATGTTTGTCTGGGATATTTGAACTGAGGACAAATGATAAAGTTAACTTAGTACATACATAGCTATGCGAGTTAGTTAATAATTTATGTTAATTTAAATGTTAAGTGTAGGAACCTATTGATAGTTAAAAAGAAAAATCTTTTTATTGGCATCCATTGGGAATTTCATACTTACCGTGCTTTATTGGCAACACTTTATTCACTTTATAACTCACTCTTAATTTAAATCCCAATATTTGTATCCCTACAATAATTAGGGTGTTTGAAAAATTTTAAATTCTCAGGTCAAGTTAAAAAATGAAGAAAATGTAGTTTGAGTTGAAATATTCAAGGATGTAACAGGCCAAGTTAGCTTAGAGTTTTCTTCGTTATTATGAATTTGCATAAAAACTTGGTGGTTTTTTTGCCAGGTTTTGCACCTACAACTTTAAGTTACTCACACGAGCAGTAATTGAATTATATCTATCCATAGTTCAAAAAAAAAACATTCGCTTATATGAGAGAGCACAATCTGTTTAAAAGGAAAAAGGTTGCCGGTAACTTTAATTAATTAATAGTTCAATATTTTCTTCAAATTATTAAAAAATTATTTATGAAGATCATTTATGGTTAAAATAAATTCCTGCAACTTACTTTGCTCATTTACTAATGAAAAGTGGCATTCTACATATTTTAATGACGTTTCCACAATATGTTTAAGCTATGGGGTTTCAGCATTGAAGCCGAAGTAAGCAAAAAAGAGTCTTGTGCAACCCAACCTGATAGCTTCCCAGTGTACTTTGAAAACTTGTCATTTATTAAACTTTTTATTTTATAATAAATAACCAATCAAACGAGAGGTTTCAGTCTTTAAACAAATTCAATTTTTGTTAATTCTTGTGATTTTTGTGTAAAAAACTGTGTAAACAATTTAAGTTATGAAACATTAATGTTTTATGTTTATATTATACTAGAGGGCCCGGCAAACTTCGTCTCGCCCCAATTTAATGCTGAAACTCAAGCTGTGTAAAAATATTGTTGTTGCTTATTCAATTTTAAATACCATTTTCTCATAGTTTCTAGATTTTTAAAAAGTGGATCGACAGACTATAAACTGTCACTGTACCAAATTTCAGCCAAATCGATTCAGCCGTTCTTGAGTTATAAATGGTGTAATTAACACGACTTTATTTTATATATATTTATGTAGATTGACATCTTAATCGACCGCTAGATGTCATTTCCTCAACTAAGTCAAAATTTGTTGATCGTTGCTAAAAATTACTACGTTCATGCTCACAAACATCTTACGTTGTGTCCCAAGATATTAATACTGACAGGAATGCGTACAAACTAACCAAAAATTGACAGCTACTGCTTTATCTGAGTAAAACGTCATATGTATGAAATTTCTTGACATAGTATGGGTTTTGGGATATCAAGAAAAATAGTTGGAACTTTTTTGGCAAATTAAAAGTATCATGAAATTGTCCCAAAATTCACGATGGCTCAAGGCAAGACAACATAACCTAAAAACTTTCTCAAACTCTTCTCCTAACAATCCAAATCAATCATATCCTGGTAGAATGATTTTGAACTTAGCTAAAATCTCTTTTAAAAATTAATTAAAATTTTCTATTCGACTTACAAAATTAAGAGAATGATGACCAATTCCCTGGAAAAGCGTTGACAACGATTCATTATTCGGTTCATCAAGATTTCTGGAAATTCTTATTATTCCCTCCTTTCCACTTGTACTTACAATCCATTTTAAAGTTGGTCGAAGGTATCTAGAACACGCACGCACAAATATCTCTCTACAAAAAATGACGAATTTATACTCGTATTCTAGGGACCTAAAAACCTCCAGATTTGTCAAAAATTTCAATGAAAATAAAAATTATATGGCAAGAAAACAAATTTTATTTGAAAAAAAAAAATTCATAAAAAAGTCCATTAATAAATACAGACAGAAAATAAAATCCTAAATAAGTTTTAAGTAGGTAGTCATAGTTAGTTTTAATGAGTTTTATTTAGTCTTATCGTTATCTTAGTTTTAATAAGTTTTATTTAGTTTTATAAAAAGTAATAAAAACCGTTATAGTAACCAAGTTATTTGCAATTCTTCTTGGTAATAAAAAAGATATAAATTTCCAGTTTTAAGTTACCTCTTAGGCCGAAAGGCAATTAGTATTAAGTTATTATAGCTATCAAGTTAGTTGTAAGTTACTGATAATTATGCTAGTTTTTATTAAATATTATATTAACCTTTAAAATGCACTAACGGCTTCTTGGAGATAAATAAAATCAATTATTAAAAAATTATTCTTATTAAACCTGAGAGAAATTATTATTATTGTGTAAAATAACGTTTTTGACGAGCAATGATATTCATTAATTATATCACAAAAACTTAAATAAATTCCAAAGTTCATAAAGAGCCACCAATGGGAAGTTATCAGTCTGGGTCGCATGCAGCCTCTCCTCTTTCTGCATCTGGTTCTTCAAACATACATATGTATATGGACTCAAAAATGGTGATGAATTTAAGTTATAGGAACCTTGAAACGACCGACGCGACGATAACGGGTGTTTTTTTTTAGAGTTATATAACTTTAACTTGGCAATACTTTTTTAACTGGCGGCCATTTTGTCAGCTGTCAAGTGATTTATGTTCAGTTTGGTTTGGCATTTCAACCTTCAACATGAATAGATTGTATCCTGAACAACGCTTCCAAATTTTGCAAATTTATTTTGAAAATCATTGTTCATTTCAGAACGTTACATTCAATGGTGACCGCTAAAGAACTATGATTACTGACTTTTTCCAAGCCAGCCGTGGCAGTCATATGTCAGAAATCATATTTTAATTATAATGCCAGAAGATTGTCTTTCGAATGAAGAAAATTTCATATCAATAAAAAAACATCATCTTTGTTTTATTCCATTTCAAAGTTTTTATACCTCTAAAAAAACACCCTTTACATATGAGAATTTAAGAATGCGGAAATTTGATTATAAATAGGTACCAATCGCGTAAGTCAATCTGTAAATGATAACATTGTTATAATATATCACTATTCCCAATAAAATCATTTCGGTCTACCCTAGATTTATTTCTTTTCTCTTCACATTTTTTTTTTATTATGTCCAGATTTTTCAACGCACCTTTCGAAAAACAGACGTTTTACTAGCAAAACAAAAATGATCTATACATTCGTACATATACATATGAAACCTTATCTATACCTACATCCGAATTAAGTTACAATCAAACTCAGATCTATCTAATTGGTTTTTAATGACCATCGAAACGATCGTGGAATATCATTCGTTTCTTTTACCTGTTCGTATAATGTGTAAAATATAACAAACAATTAAATAAAAATAAGATTTGTTTTATTATTTCTTTTTATCTGTTAGTTACATGTCCGAGAGAGTGGAAATGGAAATCGATAAAGTCAAGTTGATAGTAAAACTGCAACTCATCGTATTTTTCTTTTCGGCTTACATTTTCAAGTTTCAACAACATGAGGCGACGCGACGCAACGTCATCTTCATGCGAATGGAAAATCTACAACATTTCATAAATTTACATCACTTAAGTGAGTTTTAGTTGTTCATTGCAGTTCGAATCGTTCAGTTACAATTCGTGGTCTTGAATTAATTTTTACTGAAAATAGTGAGTCGAAGTTTGTGGTGCTGTTCGGGTGTTTGTAAAAATTAAATTTAAACGATATGGCGGTTGTTGTTAAGTTATTCACAAGTATCTTACTACTTTTAACGGTAATTGGTCTTGGAAATGCATACAAAATTCTTGGAGTCTTCCCAACTATGTCCCGATCGCATTTTTTTGTGGGAAGTGCATTAATGCGGGGACTGGCAGAAAAGGGCCATGAAGTGACAGTTGTTTCGCCGTTTCCGTTAAAGAAACCGATCAAAAACTACATCGATGTACCTACAACAAATATAATGAAAGTGTGGGAAGGTAAAAAGTTATTTTATTATTAAAAAATAAATTAAATTTTTATTATGAAGTATGAACAATTAAAAATATTTGTATTTCTTGATGTGTTCTGACGGTACGTACATACATAACGATCTGATTGATAAATAGAAAGTTGAACCGGTTTCAAGTTTGTTTTTCTAGTTCTTCTATTTATGATGATGTAATATTTACTAATTTCGCCCCACTTTTGTTCCTCCGCCCGTTTTGTCTGATTGCTAGAATCATTAATTTATTAATCAGAATAAAATTAACTACCGGGCTGATCAAAACAGGATTAGGTTTCGGCATTTTGTATAGTAGATAATCACCAACTTTAGATATTTTTCTTTTAGGCCCTGAAAACGTTTGAGTTTATCATTCAGACCATATTTTTATACAAATATTGCGTGCCAGATTGTTGATCCCCGGTTAAATCTATAAATAGCTTCGAGGAATTAAAAATTTATATATTTTACTTATATTTTGGTTAAAGTACATATGTACATACATAGGTACCAAGTTTGAAAAGGGGGAGAAGAGTTTTTCATAATTTATTTGCGTATATCTACCAATTATTTAAGTTGGTAGTGTGCAATTTTTTTTTTTTTTTTTTTTTGATTAAAAGATAGCTATTAAGCTTCTAATACCGGTCGTTGGAACTGGACTGTTGCCAGTCGTATATATTTATTGTTCAATAAATCGTCATTGATAGCTATTTCAAATATACGAGCAACTATTCCTTTTTTTTGTGAACTTATAAAAGAAATAGAAATAAATCCGTTCTTATCGCTAAAAATAATTGTGTATTTATTGTTAAAAATTATTTTAATATACATAGGTACATATTACAAGTTAAAATGAATTGAAGTTGTTGTTCAGATAAGTGAGAGACGAATGTTTGCATTATCAACGATTGTAGTATCTGAACTTTTTTGAAGTGGCTAAAATCTTGAGAGGCTATTTTTAATAGATAACTTTTAACTAGCATTATGTCTGTGATGCAAATAATTAACAACTATAAAAAAAAGATAGGTGCAACTCACACTCAAAGCTACCCATTTGTGCCTTTGATAATTTGACATTTAATATATTGAAGTTTTTTTTTTGTAATATTAATTACTTTCAAAACAAGTTTAAGTAATATTTGTTTTTTTTTTGTAAAGAAAAATGTTTATTCGATTTATTTTCCATTCTATTTTTGATAACAGCTTTATTTAAAAATTTATCAGATTCGTAAATTTTCAAAACTTACCTATTTTCCTTAGAATTGTACCTATTACCTTAATAAAATTGGAACTTCGAGTATACTTTTACAACTCACTTCATTTATATTTTCGGTGGCATTTAATTTACACCATGAACTGACTTTTCATTCCAGTTGGCTCAAGATTCTATCTTCGACATAAATTTAAAAACAATTATGTATAAGCAAGAATCTGTAACGCTTTAAAAATAAGCTTAGGTTCAAAACCGACAACTATAAACAGGCTAAATTTTGTGGTACCATTTTCTCAAAAAGAAATTTACCGGTTTCGATATATCTGAAAAGCCACAATTGTGGAGATGTGAAGAATATACTTTTGTGTACACTGTGGGTCTATTTGATTTTTGCACTGGCGAACACTATAAAATTTCAAAAAATATATACATATTTACATAGAAACAATGTTTTCTCCTTCCATATTTTCGATCAAATTATTTTTGAAATTATGAGTCGAAAGGTGTTTTTATAAATTCAACAATGATGTCAGGAAGCTTATCTCTTAAATGGAAGATTAATTGAAGTATTAACCTTTGTCTGTTTTTTTTTTTTTAATATTATCTTAACACTTAAGAAATCAACGAGGAAATTCATTGTAGTTTTATTTATTTATTGTTGTACAAATATTGCAGCTAGCAGCATGTATGTACATAGATATCTTTTTAATTAATGGTTTTATTCACTTTGAAAATAAATTAAGTTGAGGGAATATTTTCCCACTTCAAATCCAAATGGAAAAAACGTTTTGAAACCAAATAGTTTTAGTTGAAATTTCGGTAAGATAAGGAAACTTGTTAAGTTGTTTCTTAAAATACTGATAAGGATAATGAACTGAAAACAAAGGAGATTCTCCGCTAGAAGATACATAATTCAGGGGAGGTACACCGCAAGAAGGTGTTCTATACCTTCTTCTATGGAACCTGGCAATCAATGCAAATTATTGCTTAAGAGGATGACGTTGCTGTTTCTGTTTCAGGGAAGCATCCTAACGTCATAAAGAACTCTTACAAAACGCTCTTAATAAGATAATACAATGATGAGATGGGTATATATACTTGTAGGTATAAACCCACAAAAATCCGATCTGGTCCCTTTTTCAGAAAATACATTGATCCTGGTTCTATGTTTTTCATGAGAATTTTTGGAACAAATGATTTGCCTGTTAATTGTAGAAAGTAAATCAAAGTTTCCTTTAGAAAGATGATGATAATATCACAAGTCTTTAACCTTCCATTTCTTTATACTTTTAGCTCATGCGACCAATATGCTGGCTTTGCGGGACCAAAGTGTCATACAAGCTTTCTTGGGAATCTACGATATGGGAATAACTATCACCAATAGTACCTTAGGAGAGTCATCTCTACAACAGCTTATGGCTTCGGGAAAAAAGTTCGATGTGGTGGTATGTGAGGTATTCGTCAGCGAAGCACTCTTTGGCCTAGCTGAACATTTTAATGCACCACTAATCGGTGTAAGTACATTTGGTGCCACCCAATGGAACACCGAGTTAGTGGGATCACCATCACCACCATCGTATGTTCCTAATCCTTTTCTGCCACTCACCCACCGAATGTCGCTTTCTGGCAGAATTTCAAATTTGTTGGTGAATACCATTGAACAATTATTTTTCCATACCTTATACATGCCAAGGCAACGAGAACTCTTCAACAAATACTTTCCAAACTCAAAAATGGGCTTAGACAAAATCCGCGAGAACACCGCACTGGTTTTATTGAACGCTCATGTCTCGCTCGGATTCCCAAGACCATACATGCCGAATATGATTGAAGTCGGAGGCATGCATATCGACCGGAAGCAAAAGCCTTTGCCAGCAGATATGAAGAAGTTCCTAGACGAGGCTAAGGATGGAGTGATTTACTTCTCGATGGGTTCGAATCTGAAGAGTGCCCTGCTGCCGGCTGAAAAACGTGATGCGATCCTTAAGACGTTTAAATCACTCAAACAGAAGGTTATGTGGAAGTTCGAGGACCAAAACTTACCCGGCAAGAGTGACAATGTATTCATAAGCGACTGGTTTCCTCAGCAAGATATCCTGGCTCATCCTAATGTCAAACTATTCATCACCCACGGAGGACTGCTTAGTACAACTGAATCGATCTTTCTCGGCAAGCCCTTCATTGGGGTTCCTATGTTCGGAGATCAACACTTGAATATGGCCCGTGCTGAAGCTGGCGGCTATGGGATTATGGTTGACTTCAATGATCTTACTCAGGAGACATTCTCTGCTGCCATCAATAAAATGCTAAAGGACAAATCCTATGAACAACGTGCAAAAGAGATCTCTGAAAAATATCGTGACCAAGCTTTGGAGCCATTGGCTTTGGCTACATACTGGGTGGAATACGTTGCTAGACACAAGGGAGCACCACACCTGCATTCGGCGGGGCAGGAACTTAATTTTATCCAATATCATAATCTTGACGCCCTTGTCATTTTGTTTGGTGGGATTCTGTTAGTTTTGATTGCATTATTGGCGATAGTCTACAAGCTCCTTGCAATGTTCCTTGCTCCAAGGAAGAAAACAGTTAAAAGAAAGATGCATTAAGTGTGATAAGTTGCAAAGTCTGTGTCAATTTAATAACTAGTATTATTTATTTTTTGTAAGTTTAGGTTTAAGATTATAAATTCAAAATAAAGTGATCAGATAATTTAATTTCAGTTTGGAAACATTTCTTTAAAGAGCCAAGTATTAATACTAGAGTTCTAACAGTGCGCCTGTCTGTTAGATTGGTCGATATGTCATTTATCACAAACCGATCAAAATTTTCATTGCCTCGGAACTTACAAAAAAAATTGTTTATAATAAAATTACATATTTGATTTGTATTGAGTTGAAGTTCGTCTTGTCCTTGAAGTATACTATACATATTCAAAAATTAATTTATATAATAATAATAAATAATTATGGAATGAAACGCAGTCTAGAATGAAATTTTAAAAATTAATTTTTTGATTGAATAAACATCTATGTAGTTGTATAATAAATGTACATTTAAACCTTCCTCTTCAATCACTCTCTCTATTAAAAAAAAAAAACCGCATCAAAATCCGTTGGGTAGTTTTAAAAATGTAAGCGTACATTGGGACATAGGGACAGAGAAAGCGACTTTGTTTTATACTACGACTAGCGAAACCCCCGCTAACTTCACAGGGCGTTAAACAAATTGTTTTTTAACTTCCCATAGGAAGTTATTGTTATCGGTCCGAAATGTCAAATTGAAATTTTTGACAAATCTGGGCGTTTTTAGGTCTACAGTATAATCTGTCATTTTTAGAGAGATGTCTGTGTGTGCGAGTGTACGTACGTTTTCCTACGTTCGTACGTTCGAGAACCATTTTTTGTCAGCGATATTTCAAGAACTGGTAGAGATATCGACTCCAACTAAATTTTTTCCACAGGTTATAATTTCTGAAATACTAAATAGAAAAACTGAAAAACAATGCATTGCTCAAATATACAATGACCAGTAAATGATATAAACTTCAAAATATTTTATTACTGTGTAAAATAACGTTTTTGACATTTTGGTGAAATTTTTGAAAAAATAAAAAAACTACAACAAAAATTATTTTTCAACTTGAATATCTCGAGGACTCAAAATGTCATTGATTTTGAATTCATTCTATTTTTCAAAAATAATATAAAATTTCTTAAGTCTGATAAAGTCTTTTTACTAAAATTGTTAAATTAAAACCAAAAATAAATCGAATACATAATTTTTACAAAACAAGAGACTGGCCATTTTGTATTTATATCCAGTAAAAAAATGTCAATTTGATATCCGTCAATATTTGATAATTTTTAAGGTATTGAAAATGCATTATGTTGAAAATAATTTACAGTTGAATACAATATCATTCCCCGTTCCCGAGATATTTGTCCAAAATTACAATTTGACAAATCGAACCGATAACAATATCTCCTATGAGAAGTTAAAAATAACAAAAAAATTATTTTGTTAAAAAGCGAGGTGTAAGTAAATGGAAAGTTATCAGTGTGCATCTTTTTTATTTGTTTTATATTTTTAAAACCAATGCCTTTTCATAAACAAAAAAAATGAAAACACTAAAAGACTAAAAGTGGATATTTTCAGCTTAAAAATGCTCTATTTTGTTGCTATAATTGGATACAAAATATAAAAAAAATTATAAACATTGAAATTAATTTCTTTGTTTAACATATTTTCCATATTTTTTTATAAGTTTTTTTTGCGTCCTAAACCTTCTAAGCTTATTCCTCTTTAATTTAAAAAAAATTAAGAAAATCGGTCAATTGGCTGGTTAGTGAACGAATACAAAAAAACAGACTTTCGTTTATATATACTACGATGAAGTGAAGTGACGTACCGCCTTGAAGTATACTTTATATGTATATATTGCAAAATTCAACAAATTGTATACTGTACACATTGCAGCTTTTCGAAGTATCTCTTGAATCACTCTATCTATTAATAAAAAAAAATGTATCAAAATCCGTTGAGTAGTTAGATCTAAGCATTCGTAGGGACAGATAAAGCGAGAAGAGAAATTGTTTTATATTATGTAGTTTTGTGATGTTAAGAAGGTTCTAAGTAAGCTTGGACCTGGCCCTTAAGTCCATCCTTTTGTTTTTTTTCGGTAGATGAATATGCCGCATTGCAAAATTTAACGCGACAAAAATAAAAATAAATCAGTATTCAGTAAAAATATTTAAGTGAAGATTTCCCTGTCCAATACATATATCAAACCGAACAGAAACTCACTGAAAAATGTCATATGATTCAAATCCGACTATAGTAAGACAATTAACATTTACCATTCACAACTGTGTCCCTTATTCTGAATTTGTTACACCAGCAATATGCAACAATGAAAACATTATATTGTCTGATTTTTCAATAATAATATGGTAGATCTCATATCATATCTTTCGGGACAAATGAAAAAACCCCTTTTTTAAAATTACAGGCTCAAGGCTCCATTCTGGGGCCACTTCGTTTTTCACTCTATATCAATGAATTCAATTTCAATTCCGCCGCCATTCGAATTTCAACAGTAACTTGCTTTCAATAACATTTACATTAAATATACATACATAATATCGTGTTAACAAAATTACAAAAAAAAGCTATAGAAAAATCGAAGAACATGCGAATGAATGCTTATCAGTTAAACACTAGGTTCACTATTGTTACCTACACCTTTGGCAGATTATCTCTATTTTATCTTGATTTAAGACACAGACATTTTATGTCTCGATTTGCGAAACTGAACTTCTTCCATGATTCAACTTTTCAATAGTTTGACCTTGTATTTGATAAGAGAATACCTGATACTATTTTTGATCAAATCTTTTAAGATTAAAATTACTTTAGTGTCAAAGTTTTCTTATCGGATTTTCTTTATTTAAACGTTAGCTTTTAATCATCTAAGAATTTGAAATGACTAGACAGATTTATATCTTCAATAAAGAAAATCGATAAAAATAGTTAATCGCAATTCCTAGGAATCAGTGATATATTTTTGATTTTATCTCTGCATGCAGAACATGTACATGTACATACATACACATTATGACTTTTGATTGAATTCAACTTTTAACAAGCATAGATAAGCGACTTTGATTTATTAATTTTGGTTTTTCAAATCGACGAGATTTTTAAATAGTTAGTATGAGTTTGAAACTAAACAACTCACCAGCTGCTTTTTTTCGGGTTTAATTTAGTTAACACTCGTAATTTAGTGTATATTTTTTTATATTTAGTTTTTAGAAATGATATTCAAAAGTAAATTAGTTTTGGGGAGTGTTTTGCTGCTGATTTCAATAATTGGTGGTGCACACTCGTATAACATTCTTGGAATATTTCCATCGATGTTGAAATCCCATTTTTTCGTGGGAAATTCTCTAATGAAGGCCCTGGCAGAGAAAGGTCATCAAGTAACAGTAATTTCGCCTTTTCCTCAGAAGACCAAACTGCAAAACTATCGTGATATTGTGACACCTAATATTTTGAATATTTTCAAAGGTAAATGTGACATATTTAAAGTAGTACAATCATTTATGATTGCAAAGTTAGCTAAAGAGTTAAATTGAATACGAAGACTATACAAATTTGGAACGAAAAGAGAATGCAAAATAATGCGATGACTTTAAAAGAATACAATTATTTGAAAAGAATAAAAAATTGTTAAAGAATACCAAGACACTAGAAGAATGTAAATTCTGCAACAGGTGGACTACAAAAAATGCAGTTGAGTGCAATAAAAAAAAAAAATTAAAAGAATGGAATTGAATGTGATACTTACAAAAAACTGAAAAGACTTTAAAAGATTAAAGACTGTAAGGGAATTCGAAGACTTTAATTAATAATTTCAAAAGAATGGAAAGACTTAAAAAGAACGCAAGGACTGAAAATACTTTCAAGGACCTTAAGAGACTTATGGCATTGCAAATTTTTCTTTCCGGCGGATTACTAGAATTATCAAAAGTCTTCTTTTTCGAAAGTTTTTATCTTTAAGTTCCTGAAATAAGTGGATTATCTTCAAAGCCTTACTAATCATAATATTATGACAGTAGTATTTTCGATTTCATCTTAATTTTCGAAGAAGAAATCGCAGGTTGAGTTTTCAAAAAGGAACCATTGACTGTTGAAATATTTCCATCAAAAGATATATATACACTTAAAATTAACACACATTTTTTTAAATCATTTTAGATCACACAAACAATACAATATCCTTACGAGACAACACCTTCATTGACAGTATTAAAGAGGTCTACAACCTTGGAATGGTAATATCAAATAGTACTCTATCAGAACCATCCGTTCAGCAACTCCTAGCGTCTGGAGAGAAATTTGACGCCGTGATATGCGAGGTATTTGTTAACGACGCCCTTTACGGTATAGCTAACCACTTAAATGCTCCTTTAATTGGATTGAGTACGATCGGCGCCAATTTGTGGAGTACAGACCTCGTTGGAACACCATCACCGCCATCATACATGCCAAGTGATTTCCTTACTCACCGCCAACACATGACTCTATATCAACGTATTGAGAATCTTATTTATACTTCAATCGAACAATATTTCAACAAATTCTATCATCTGCCCATTCAGGAGGAGCTGTACAGGAGATATTTTCCAAATTCCAAACAGGGACTAGATAAAATCCGTAAAAACACCGCATTGGTATTACTCAATTCCCATGTTTCCTTGGGAAAACCAAGGCCATATGTGCCCAACATGATCGAGGTCGGAGGAATGCATATCAATCGCAAACACAACCCACTTCCTGCAGAAATTAAAAAATTCCTAGATGAGGCCAAAGATGGAGCGATATACTTTTCCATGGGCTCAGGACTGAAAAGCTCGTCCATACCGAAGGAAAAGCGTGATGCAATTCTTGCTACTTTCAAGTCACTTAAGCAACGAGTTCTGTGGAAGTTCGAGGACAAAAGTTTGCCCGTGAAAAGTGACAATCTGTACATCAGCGATTGGTTCCCTCAACAAGAAATCCTCGCTCATCCCAATGTCAAGCTCTTCATCACTCATGGAGGACTGCTCAGCACACTCGAATCGATTTATGTGGGAAAACCCATAATTGGAATACCCATGTTCGGGGATCAGCACATGAATATGGGACGTTCTGTCGCCGAGGGTTATGGTATTGCTGTGGACTATAAGAAACTGGACAAACAAACGTTTTCGGCAGCTATAAATGAAATGCTAACCAATCCAAAGTATACGAAAAAAGTTAAACAAGTTTCGGAGAGATACCGTGATCAGCCGCTGCAACCAATGCAATCGGCTACATATTGGGTGGAATATATTGCCAAGCATAAGGGTGCTCCACATCTTCACTGCGCCGGACAGGATCTAAGTTTTATTGAGTACCATAACATAGATGCTCTTGCAGTGTTGTTTGGTGCGACCTTAACAGTGTTGTTGTTGCTTAGTATTATTTCCTTTAAATTGGTTATGTTTCTGGTCGTTAAAAGAAACATGAGAGTTAATAAAATGAAGAAGAACTAAACTCGTTTTTGAGCTCAACTCGATTTTTTTAATAGATTTACTTACGGTGATAAATTTGGAGATTCTAAAATGGTAAGCTCTGACATTGGTTTATTTCTGACCAAGTCTTTTTTAAAAAACATTGATAAACAAACATTTCGAAATATAGCGTAAATTGAGAAGTTTGGAAGATGACATTTCCATTTTTTTTTTTTGGAATATGGTTATAGAAATAGAAACTATGAATTCGATATATTGCCAAAAGTAATTACATAAATATTAGTAACTAATAAAAATTGAATCTACAAAGCCTTTTTTGGGAAAAAAGTTAATTTTTTTATTCAATTGGGTTAATTCTCAGGTTTACTTTTAAATGTTGTCACTTTTCAATCAATTGGATCATTATTTGAATTTCTACTCGTATTGTAAATTTCAATGCCAGATACAATTTCACTTGCTGCAACAAACCTCCATAACAACCCTGAATCTATAGACCATGCATTTATTCTCCACTGTCATATGTCATTGTTCTGTCAATTTGATTGAAATAAATCACTTTAAGGACGAATTTTAAGTCAAGAGCACGTTTTGTAAGCGTATCTTTGCTTTTTCTTACTTTTGAAAGTATCAACTGTTAAAAAATTATTCGCTTAAAATTATCATTAAAACATTTAAGAGTGATACATTAACATTTTTTGTTTCTGCTCAATGACATGACTTCCGCTTCTCACAATGTTTGAGTACGACACCTACTTGCGAGAATAATTAATTTTTCCTTCAATATTTTCGATAAAATTGTTTGCGAAATTAAAAGTCGAAATATGTCAAATTTCGATTTCGATACTCGGTGGTTTTAATTAATTTTTCATTAAATATTGAAACTTCCGGTAGATAGCGTAGTAGTTTCTTATTAACATTTTATAATGTTACTAGCAGAGCCTCATTAAAGCATATTAAATTGGGTATGCTTTTAAACTATTATCAACATTACAATGTATGGTGTAAAGTTGATAGAACAAAGTGGGTACATATTATTTCCCAAATGTTTTAAATTTTCTGAAGTTGTCATTATAAATATTCTAAGCATACCTTTTATAATATCTTCTACCACAATAATATTTTCTCGTTCAGGAACTTAAATAATTCTGGCAAAACGAAATCTATTGACGTTGTTTAATTGATTAAATCTGTCGTCTTTTTCATTTCTAGTCTTATTTTTTGTTGAAAAGATGTTTTAGATGGAAGGTTTCCTCTCAATTCGTAACTAAAACTTGCGACATTGTGTTGAATTATTTTACTACTTTTACTAGCACTTCTCTTAGCACATTGGTAAGTTCAGACAGAATTACATTCTATTTTTTTTTTTACTTTTTATGTTTAACGCAAGACGATTAACAATCATCAACAACTTACTAACTTATCTACTAATTGGAAACAAAATAACCGTATTCCAAAAAAAGAGATAAACATAAAAACAAATTGTGAAACAACCAGTTGTATTTTAACCAAATTTTTTTCAGTTCATCTATCTTAAGCTGACCTATCAAACAAATTCCAATGATTTAATTGAATTATAAAAGCCAATGATAGTATAACGGGCCCCTTAGAAGATGAAGGTGATAAATGACATTTTTTATAGAAAGCTAAGAAGAAATGTCAATTTGGGTTCAGTTTAAATTCTGTTAACATGGATTGAAGGCACTAAAAGGAATAGATAAAAATCCTGGACAAATTTTTTTCTCTCGACTTCTCCCTATATTTTCAAAAAAATGTGACAGGTCAAGAAGTGGTTGTCCGTCCGTAGACCGCATTCCATTTAGTAACTCGAACTCTTCAACTCAAAAAAGTTATTGTCGATAGAAGCAAACGACTTTTACTTAAGTTCTTAAGCCCAATATTTAGACGTTAATTTCAGTTTCAGTTGAGGTATCAATTAGGCTATCAGTTAAGTTTCAGTTAAACTTATATACTGAACACAGAACTGAGTTTAATTTTAACCGAACTTAAAACTGATCGTCTAAAAAGAGCTTAAGGGTATAACGTGGACAACACCTCAGCTCAACCATTAGATTGATGAAGATTCTCAGAGCAAGGAATAACATCCCTTAATTTTTTTGTGAAAATTAAACTTAAAAACGAGTGATAAGAAGATATACCAAAAGGATGTTTTACTTAAGAGTTTGGCAAAGGTCTTAACAAATACTCTCTTTAGTTTATGGTCAGAGAGCTTGGAGCGCCAATTTTTTCACAAAAACATGTGTAAAGTCTTAAGCAAAAGTCATATCAAAGCCAAGTAATATTAAAAATATAACATAGACCAAATTTTCCACATTTCCCAATAACTCAATCTAAAAGACCAGTAAAAAGAATCTCAGAACGTAATATTTTGTTTACACAAATTTTTATTTATAGCTATCAGATTAACATTTCATATATGCATATACTCGTAAACACAATATCTTTTAACTTAATCTTGAAATTTGAGTATAATCTATAAAGATTTATCAGTGAAAAGATCGACTATATTATTTTACGCAAATCATGAAAATTAAAGGTGTGAGATTAATCACTATCTACCAAATAAGCTTTGAAGAAAAAGCCTGAAAGCAAGAATTGCACAAAAATACATTTAGAAATGTTTATAAATGAAAGTGCTGATTACAAGACAAGAAAAATCTTGGTCATTTATTGGGAAACTGAGACTGTGCTAGACTTCCAGGTAGTCCAGGCTAAGTACATGAGCATTATTCAAAACAAACGACCCAACGCCAACCAGTTGGGCACACCAAAAGGCTACGGGCTTCCTGGTATATACGCCATCTCTCCAGCAGCGCAGCACAAGCATAGTCTACCATAAAAAGTGAAGGACAAAGTACTTTCCCAACTGGTTCTTCTACGCTCATACGAGCTAAGTAGCCTATCCAAAGCCCACCGGAATCTAGCGAGCTTATTTTTTCATGATACTGTGTTAGAGGCTAATGATTGAAGTGTTTTCGGAAACTTTCTTCCTCACATACAGAGCCAACAATTCTTTCCTCTCGAACGCAGGTCAGAGTGCCTAAGCAACCAGGTCTCGGATCCCTGAGTACAAAAGCAAAACCATCTTCCCGTACAGCAGTAGCTTAGAAGTTATGGTAAGGTTTCTGGATCTAAGCAATTTCTTATTCTATGCTATTACCGGGTGACAAAAGTTCAGATTGTTAACGGTTTGACCAACTGTTCCTTTCGTAGCAGTAAACTGAATAAACGAAAACAAGTTGTCTGGTTTTTTCCTTATTGAAAGATGGTAAGATTATATAATTTGGCTAAACCAAAGGCTGTGTTCATACATCATTTATGTAAGCTTTTGCCTTGGTTAATATTTGGTGGTGCATGGCTGTAAAAGGGTTGCATAAATGCATAGCCCCTTGATTTTAAGGAACCTACAGCTATACAGGTCTGAGAGCCTAACCAGGGGCAAAACTGGTACTACGGGAGATAATTCCCACTAATTAGCCACACCCTCGTGCTTGTCCGTGCATGTTTGGTGCCCATAAGCTATCTATGAGGTAGGCCCCCGTAGTGGGAGCATCGTAGTGGCTGTGGTTATCCCAGAGTTCGTGGGAGCATATGGCTTCAATGAATACCGACCATCTAATTCATTATCGCAAGAGGTGTTAGATAGACCTCGCCCTCTAGCAAGGGGTATTTTTTTTCCACAATGATTTGCAGCTCCAGATGTTATGCCCCCTGCTCGATCGGTTCTCCCGAAAATGTCGATGTCGTTTGCATAAGACAGTATCTGACTGGACATGTTGAAGATTGCTTTTTCCAACGGCCGGCATTCGCGCGCCAGGTTGAACAGGAGACAGACCAGACCATCACCTTGTTGAAGTGCGTTGTTGATGCTGATTGGTCTGGATAGCAATCCGACTATTTTAACTTAGGTTGTCATGGTGAGGCTACATAGTGGTGACAATTTATTTGGGATGCCGAATTTTCTCATGGCTTTGTACAATTTAACTCTTTCTATGCGACTCTAAAGTCTACATATTAACAGACGGTAAAGGGTTAAATTCTAATCGATTCGTGATCTGCTCGATGTTAAGCTGATCCGCCGCTGGCCATCTGCTCCCAGGGCTTTATTTGTTGTAGCTGACTTACAGCCTCCTTGACCTCCTCTATGCTTGTCATATGGGCTTCTTCTTGAAATAATTGATCCTCCACACTGGGGTGAGCTGACCGTTAGGCAAACCATTTAAATATATTTCCCATGCATCCAGTATGCCTGCAGGATCTATAATAAAATTTCCCTCTCCATCTAAGTCATGCTTCTGCGGCTGCTGCTGACCTCGCTCTTAAATTTTTTAGTTCACAGATCAGGTTCTGACTTCCGGAAAAAAAATTCTAATTTAATTATTCGAAGGAATTAATATTGATCCCGTTTGGAATTCATCTCGAAGTCCTTTTGAAGCTCATACCTTCCGATAGATACATGAAACAAAGATGACGGATTGTATAAGAAGATGTACTTTTTCAGACTTATGGAATGTTTAAAATTTAATTGAATATTTATCTCCATTGTATATAAATTAATTTGTGACCTTGAATGTACTTCATTTCGCCAGAGCACAACTGATATTTGTTAATACCACTTTGTCAAGATTAATTTGTAAATTAATGACATTTCTTATTTTTTCTCTTAACATATTGTGAAATATATTTAATTTTTTTAAATCATAATTATAGTTTTTATGTCGTCATATATACAAAGATATCACTATTTCAACCTACACACATGTGTGTTTTGTTGGTTAAGT
The DNA here is from genome assembly GCA_905146935.1 of Scaeva pyrastri. Taxonomy (NCBI): domain Eukaryota; kingdom Metazoa; phylum Arthropoda; class Insecta; order Diptera; family Syrphidae; genus Scaeva; species Scaeva pyrastri. The sequence continues at coordinate 81,365,228 of LR989927.1, forward strand.
GCCCAGTGCGTATCTATTTTCAATCGATCGAAATCTTTTAGTTAAAAAAATCAACATAGATAAGCTTTTCATTTTTGAATATAAAAACTTTTTCATTTTTGATTATAAAGCAAATTTCAAGTTTAAAACAAACCAATTGGTGTATATAAATTACCCACAGTTATTTTTTGGATTTTAAGTCAGTAACTTGACTGCTTTCTATTGAAGACCGCACTAAACTTCACATTTAGAGTGCTAAGAAGAATTCGAAGACATGAGGTGGTTTTGGTCGTTTTTGTTTCTTTTTTGTGCAACATTAAGCGCTGCAAATGCATACAAAATTCTTGGAATTTCTCCAACAATGGCAAGATCGCACTTTTTCGTGGGAAATGCCCTTTTTAAGGGATTAGCCGAAAAAGGTCACGACGTCACCGTGATCTCACCATTTCCACTGAAGAAACCAATGAAAAACTATCGCCATGTACCAACTTATAAGATACTAGAAGCTTCAAAAGGTAAATTTATCTTCGATAAGCAAATTTTGGATAAAAGCTTACAAGGGGCAATAAAAAAACAAACTGTTTCGCTTTGACCTTGGGAACATTATCTTCATTATTTAAAAATAGTATTGATATCTATTTTTTGTTTTCAGGCGATAACATTATGAATTTACGAAGCATGAACGTTATCGATCAAATTTTAATGATCTACGACGCCGGCTTTATGATCACGAATAGTACTTTATCAGAACCTTCAGTGCAGGAACTTATGGCATCGGGCGAGAAGTTTGACGCAGTGATTTGTGAAGTTTTTCTCTCCGATGCTCTCTTTGGCCTGGCTGAACACTTTCAAGCCCCATTAATTGGGATGGCAACATTTGGTGCAACTCTGTGGAACACCGACCTAGTAGGCACTCCTTCGCCACCTTCATATGTGCCCAATACCTTCTTGCCACTCACACAACATATGACACTTGCTGAACGAATTGTTAACTTGGCAGTTGGTACAGTCGAAACTATAGCCCACTACGTTTACTTCATGCCTCAGCAGAGGCAGCTTTTTAACAAATATTTCCCAAATTCCAAACTTGGACTTGACAACATTCGCAAGGACACCTCTCTGGTGTTGTTGAATGCTCATGTTTCGCTCAGCTTCCCGCGACCATATCAGCCGAATATGATTGAAGTTGGAGGAATCCATATCACCAACAAGCCAAAGCCACTTCCCGCAGAGATGCAAAAATTCTTGGATGAAGCCAAGGATGGTGTAATATACTTTTCGATGGGTTCGAATTTAAAAAGTACCATGTTTCCAGTGGAAAAACGTGATGCAATCCTTCGGACATTCAAGTCTCTAAAGCAAAAGGTCATGTGGAAGTTTGAAGATCCGAATTTGCCAGGCCTAAGTGATAATGTTTACATCAGTGATTGGTTCCCGCAGGAGGACATTCTAGCCCATCCGAATGTGAAGTTATTTATTACTCACGGAGGCTTACTCAGTACAACCGAATCGATCTTCTATGGCAAGCCATTTGTCGGAATTCCAATGTTTGGAGATCAGTTCTTGAATATGGCACGTGCAGAGGCAATTGGCTACGGAGTCCAGGTTGATTACTTCGAACTAACTGAAGAATCGTTAACGGCTGCTATTAATAAGATTTTGAATAATTCTAAATACGAAAAGTTTGCCAAATCAATGTCAGAAAGGTTTCGCGATCAACCAATGACACCACTTGATTTGGCCGTTTATTGGGTTGAATACATAGCCAGGCATAAGGGTGCTCCACATCTTCATTCTGCGGGGCAGGATCTGAATTTCATTCAATATCACAATATCGATGCATTAGTTATTCTTTTTGGTGGACTCTTGACGGTGTTTATTGGAATTCATGTTGTGATATTTAAAGTGGCAATTCGTTGCTTTTTCAAAAGCCAGCATAAAGTTAAGACAAATTAAAATTTGATATACAACTTGAATAATTTCATTCTTTAGTTTGCCATACGAAAATGAATAGTACATATGTATAAGAACTAGAACATTGGTAGAAAGAAAACTTAATACGAGTATTAATTTATTTAATTTATTTTAAAAATGAAAATAAAATGTTTCAAAATCATTAGTAGACTTTAAATTTAATGGATTTATTTTTTGACAATATTTATTTCGAAGAAGGAATGGGAAATCTGATTTTTTGAAATCAAACTTTTGCCTAGAAATTCTCGTTTGCCTAGCAGTGGTATTCTTCGATCTTGTTGGAACGACACATTTAGATGCTGCTTTGCATTGCAGAATTGCAGCAGTTGTTCAGGAAGAAGCCCCTCAAATTATTTCTGTGTTTTAATCTCATTTTGGAAAAAATATGTCCCGATAACTTCCTTAGCATATCACAACACCAAATACTGAATCTCAATGGCTGTAGCTAGTGCTGTTGTATCGCCTTTTAATTTTCACTGCTTTATAAAAATTGATCTCTACCATACGCCTCTTAGAACATCTTCAGAAGGTGTTCGATAGGTTTCTGACCAAAATGTTTGTTTCAAATCCGTACTACTTCTAGTAACTGATAAAGTTTGGGTTGCCTTAGATAAAGATAATTTTTTCTCCAAGGCGTTTCACGTCTTCAATCACTCAGAACTTTTTAGAAAACTGCAGCTAGGTTTTGGTTTTACACTCGAATTGTGCAAACTGATTAGGAATGGGAATAATTTTTTGCACTTTTCAGGTGAGTTATTGGTTTTAAAATGAAAGGAAGGATAGCTTTGGCAATGAAATGATGTATTTCGTCAAAGCCAACTGCGTTAAATTTTATTGAAATGCAATTCTCCATTTCGTTAACACCTTCAAAACTGAAACTGTAGTTATCAATGTTATCAAAACTACTTTGTAACTGTGAAGACATATCTGCCTTATTTTGAATAGAAAATGGAATGGAGGCAAAGGTTCTAGAGATCAAGGTCAATAGCTATTAAGGTCTAAACATCTCTTAAATTAAGCCAAATTACCTTTAAATTTTACTAAATCGTTTAAAATATTGGTTATAGTACATATTAAATTTATTAGATTTGGTTAGATATTAATAATTAATTCTAAATTGAATCTTTTCAAATATCTCAGTAACAACACTATTATATCTACATTTATAAATAAATAAATTTAAATAACTATCCCCGACTCCCAGTTAATGCTCCGTGTTATCGTATTTACAATACTGTAAATTGAATTAGAAACAAAAAAAAACACAAAAAGTACTTTATCACTCAAGATAACAAAGCTGATGCACTTCAATATTCTAGAGCTGCACACACATTACACTTTACTTAAACTTGAAAAATGCATTTCTGGTGGTTGCCATTGTGGTAACTATAATGTCGTCTTTTTTTATATAAAATTCTTTAGTAGTATTTTTTGAAATAAATTTAAACTAGGTAAAACATATGAAACAAAATATAAAAAGCTTATAACTTTATGTTATATGTACAATGACTCTTTGTTTTTAAAAATAACATTTTTGAAAGTCTTAGTATAATTTTTTAATTTGAATTTTGTATAAATGTATAAGACTCCCTTAAGATGTAGGTACTTTTAAAATTGTATTTATATTATCTACCTAGAGTTTTTCGTATTTATCTGTCAAGTTTTTTTTTTAACTTGTAGTGTTCACATATTGGATGACGTACATGTCGTGCAATAATCAATCAGAATGTCCGTTACAATCAAGCGCCAGTAAAATCACCACCTTTAATCCTACGAAATAATACTAGAAGAGATTTACCTAAAGTTGGACACCATATGTAACCATGTGAATTGACCAGTTTAAATATTACACACTTGGCAACAGCGCAAACGGTAATAATAATAATCCACGAGCGCCGCCGTTTGAATTGTGATTTGAAATGAACCTGCAAAAATGTATCTCGATAGTTTTAATAAATTTAGTTGTTATTTCTACCTTATTCTCATCGGATGGCTAACTTAGTTAAAATTTAGTTTGTCAAATTTGTATAAGTAAAAATATAGTAGGATTTATAATCACACAAAATGTCTATTAAATCCAAATTAATTTTGCTCAATTTAACTATCATCTTCTGTATGATTTTTTCTTTGCCAAAATCGACAAATAGTTACAAGATCCTTGGTGTATTTCCGATCGCATCTAAGTCACACTTTATAATTGGTGATGCATTAATGAGAGGACTTGCCGAAAAGGGTCACGAAGTCACAGTTATATCACCCTATCCGATGGGTGATAAAAAGTACAAAGGCATTGAAGTCAAGGCTTTGGTTCCAACCATGAATGGTAAGCTCAGGATATTTTTTCATTTTTTCTTTCACAATTTCTTAGAATTGGTTGAAACAAAAAATTAACCATTAATTTAAAACTATTAAAAAAAAAAAACTACATAAAAATTCCTAAATATCGATCTTAGTGTAAAAATAGAAAATTTAATTTTATCTCATAATGTTTCTTATAAAAGTCAAAAAAGATGGTGGCAAAGCGATCGATATACATAAATCACTGATTCTCAAAAGTTCATCTTTGATAAGAAAACAATTTTTTTTTCGAAAAAAAAAACGTTTTATACGAAACAAAATACTTTTTGTTATTTTTTTTTTCTTCGTCAAAAATTTACTATATGTTAATAGTTGTATAATTAAAAAAATAAAATAAATTCGAATATGAAATATTTGACCACAACTTTTGCGTTTTTTGCAAAAATTTTAATTTTTCGTATAATTACTGTTTATTCGATATGTGTCGAAAATGTTATATTTACATAAAATTGTATTATGTTTAAAATGAAATAAATTTGAAGTCAATATCGTTGCCAGCTCTCGAGAATTCACAAATTTTTGGTAGAATTTTTTGTACTTTTTAATTTTTTCCAAAAAAAAATATCAATTGAATTTTTTCCAAAATTTTTGAAGATAATATAATTTTTCCTTCATTGTATATTTTTGGCCAAAAAACTTTTTTTTTGGTTTTTCTGTGAAAACCAAAATTTTCACCATTCACGGTACATCCCGAACGTACCAACGTACGTACATACGCACACACAGACATCTCTCTACAAATGACGAAAATAGATCCTAGAGACCTTGAACGTTCAGAATTGTCAAAAATTACAATTTGACAAATCGGACCTATAGGAAGTTAAAAACATAAAAGAACGGAAGCGTGACAAACTTTGATCCAGTCTTGGATGTTTTTAGGTATAACTCGTATCATCTAAATTTTTTTTACACATAAGAACAGACACAACCGAGACATCAGATATACGAGTCCAAAAAGTATTTTTGTCAGTTTTTAATTTTTTTGTCAAGATAACAGTCAACTGACTGCAAATTTGTTCAAAATGTTGGTACTTGTACTTTACTAGAATGGGAAGTTAATAACTTATTCCATTAAACCTACAACATCAGTCCACATCAAAGGTTAATATCAATAGAGCAAGTTCAATCTTTAAAAAGAAAATTAAATTTAGGTTTCGTGATATTCAGAAAGAATTAATTTCGTAATGACTGACGAAGCAAAATTTTTGCTGATATCTATATCGAGTTGTTCTTAAGACACAAACGCTTCTTTAAAAAGTTGGCAAATCTTATACAACGAGTATTATTTTTTTCTTGTTTTATGCGACAAAATTTAGAGGATATAAACTTTAACTGAAAGATCCGTAATTATGAATTGGAGTTCATTTACATGTACACATGTATGTACATATATATACCTAGTATGTATGTAGGTACATATGTATGTACATATATGTACGAGTATTTTAGTTAAAAATACAAGTTATAACACATGCATTGCATGTCCGTTTAAAAGCTCTGACAGTTGAATTCACGCAATTTTACGTATACATATGAATGTTATGTATGTATGTATGTATAATAATAACAGACTAATATAATAAAAAAAACTAAAAAAGAAAACAATTAGAAATAAACATAAACAAAAGCATACTGGGAACTTCAAAATGATGATTACAAGTAAGTAAATACTTCTAAGATAATGTATTATTAAAATGACATCAACAAAAAATTAATTCACATGTCATTTAAACAAATAATAACAAATTGTAAGTCATTAAATAGCATAGTCATTGTACCGCGTTCCGCCACTACCGCAGCAGTTGCCGCGCCGCGCCGTATGAATATTAATTCAAATAAAATAGATAAGCATATATATGTACATATATGTATGATGAGTTGCATTAATTTGGTGAATGGCTTATAAATTTAATAACAGCAAGGCGATTATGTAATTAAAATTACATTTAGTTTTTTAAATCAATCCATTAAACAAACTTCAGTATAAAACTCATGTTAAATTACCGAACAAGATTTATAACTCAAGATTTTGGCCACAAAAATGATAGTATTTTCTATTTTCATATATTTTGACAGGAAACTTCTTCATCTATTCAGGTCCAAGTTTATAAAGAGTACTCTATTTTAAAAGTTTAATACTGTGACAAGAACGCCTACACTGATTTCGATGATTCACACAGGCACCGATGATGACGTACGTTGTCTTCATTAACTTTTGACAGCTTAATTTGAGCAAACGTGCATTCCGATTTATCAGCATTTTTTCAAGATTAATTTATTTATTATCATCTTGCGACAATTATTGTAATTCAATTTGATTAAATAAATTGCTCTAAAACAAAACGTGGAAAATTCGTTGAGAAGCTTTAAATCTTCGGATACAAGATAAATAATAATAATAGATGGTGTTATACTTTGACTTAAGCTTTGCACAATTTGACAGGTGTCTTCTTCTATTAATCAAATTTGCGTTTTTATTTGCTGCTCAGGATATTTTCTTGAAAAGTTTACTCTTTTGATTAGTAAATGTTTCTGGCAGCTACGGAATTCACCAATTATTGCAAGAATATGATCTCAAATTTTGGTATAAACCTATAGGAACAATTTATTTTTAAAATTCTCGATGAAACAATCCTTAAACTGGTAAACCTTGAAATGCAAATAAAAAAAGTTAAATGAGCTAGATAAATCGGTTTCTTATAGTAATCCCAAATTTGAAGGTCAGTCTTTTTAAAACTTAACAAGATCTTGAAAATCACAATTGTTTACAATTTTTAAATTTATTTTACACATTATGACGTCATTGAGATTAACAATTTACTATGAATTTGGAAAAAATCTGTATAGGTTTTTATAATTAAAAAACTGATAATAATTTCAGAAAAATTGTATACTACCAAGAATAACGTTTTTGACAGCTGAAAATAAACAACACGAAATACTACTACCTACCTACTGCCCTTTTTTCTTAGTTCCTTAGTTTTTATCATTATCCTTTGATAATTACTTTGATAATTTATAATTTTTTTTCAGCCCTTGCAGGGGATTTTCTAGAGATGCGTGACTTAGGATTTTTTGAAACTTTTGCCCAAATCTATGAAATGGGCATACTTTCAACTAATGTCACCCTCAACGATCCAATGGTGCAGACATTGATGAAATCAAATGCCAAATTCGATGTCGTTGTGATGGATCTCTTCCTTGATGAAGCTCTATTTGGTTTCACCGAGATTTTCAATGCCTCAATGATTGCAACTGGATTATTCGGAGCAACATCATGGAATACAGATCTAGTTGGGACACCTTCACCACCTTCATATGTTCCGCATCCGTTTAGTGCACTCACAGATCGAATGACCCTCATTGAAAGGATCCAGAATTTGGCCATTTTAACGTTTGAAAAAATGTTCTTCTATCTATCGTATCTGCCTCGTCAAGAACAAATGCTTAAGAAAAATTTTCCGGACATTACACAAACCATTCACGAGATGAGGAAGAACACAGCAATGGTTTTGCTGAATCAACATGTCTCACTGAGCTTTCCCCGGCCGTATCTGCCCAATATGGTAGAAGTTGGGGGTCTTCATATCAATAGAAAGCGAAAGGCTCTTCCAGCTAAAATGCAAAAGTTTTTGGATGACGCCAAAGATGGAGCAATTTACTTTTCAATGGGCTCGAATTTAAAGAGCAAAAACCTGCCAGTGGAAAAACGAGATGCTATTCTCAAGACATTTAAGTCTCTGAAACAAAGAGTCTTGTGGAAATTCGAAGACACCAATTTGCCCGGAAAGAGTGACAACGTATTCATTAACGACTGGTTTCCTCAAGATGACGTATTGGCGCATCCAAATGTAAGAATTTTCATCACTCACGGCGGACTACTTAGCACAACAGAGTCTATCTACCATGGGAAACCGTTTATTGGAATTCCAATATTTGGTGATCAATTTTTGAATATGGCTCGAGCCGAAGCGAATGGTTTTGGAATTATGGTTGATTATCATGCTTTGACAGAAGAGAGCTTCAAGTCAGCAATTTCGGAGATGTCAAACAATCCAAAGTACACAAGATTGATTCGAGAGGTTTCATCAAGATTCCATGATCAGCCGATGGAGCCTTTGGACTCAGCGATTTACTGGGTGGAATATATTGCCAGGCACAAAGGTGCACCACATCTTCATTGTGCAGCTCAGGAATTAAACTTTATTGAATATCATGATATCGATGTTATGATCCTAATAGTTGGTGGTGCTGGGTTATTGTTATTTTTGATCAAAATGTTGGTGGTTAAAGTTATTTCTATATTTTTCGGAAACTCAAAAAGGAAATTAAAAGCAAAAATAAATTGAAATCAAAAAGAAGTACCTATGTGCGTTTGTTTTTAAAAGAAAGATATTTTAAATTACAAAAGACAGAAGCAAGCCATGAAATCAAAGACAATGTTCTGAACGATTAAAGGGCCCAACCCATAGAATCCGTCGCATACGTTGCGGCATCGGATCCATTGACGTTTACGCACGAAACGGATAGGGGTTAGGGGTAGACCAAAATGGATACGTTGCGTTCTTTTGGTTTTTTAAAATACCAAATATGTAAAGTCAGAGCATTTCATAGAACTAATGAAAACTCTATTTTATATTTGTTTGGATATAATAAAACTGAAAAAACTGACGCAATTGGCATCACAAAACTATCAAAATAATTTTCGTATTTTATTATAGTTTTTAAGAATAGCAAAATTACCGCAATTATTATTATTTTTTTTTTAATTATGTTTAATTTCTATTTGACTTCGCTCAATCAATTAAAGTTAAAAGTACCAGACTGTTGGGACCTTCACAGTTGAACAAAAATAAATTGAAAATCGCTTATGGTGTAAAGAAGTCATAACATTAATAAGAATTCAGTAAGCAATATTAAAGAAATAATTATTCGTCAACTAATGGCAGGTCCCGAAGAGAAAAGTTAGAAGTTCGGGTTGAGGTATTGATTACATCACAGTCTATCTCCTATTTTCTCCACCCAAAATGCGTTTCACAGTTATTTGAAATTTAAAAACAAAATCAAATTTTTCCTCAAGAAATAAATTAATTATATTATCAGCGTTAAAAAATGCTTAAGTATGATACTAGCAAAAAACTTACAGATTAATATTAGAATACAAGTAGAAAAAAGTTCTTGTATTCATCTTACAAAAATTCAAGTTTAGCATATAAAAGAAAATCATTTTTTTAATTTTATTTTATTGTAAATCTTAATAAAAGTTATGTATAAATCATACAATATTCCTCAACCTAAAATCATATTATATTTGAGTTGGTAATTCAATTTATTTTATTCCTGTTATTTTTTTTTTATTTAAAAGCTCTTCCCCGTCCATCTGCATTATTTTAAAATTTCAATATCAGAATATTCACAAAATAATATATACGAATACGAAATGAACACCGTTAGACACTTTCATTTCCACTATATTCTACCTATAGGTACTGCACAAATAAAACAGAAAGAAAAAGCACTAACAAAATACAAACACAAATACCCAAAAATTTATTTTTTTTTAGAAAAAAAATAACCAAAACACTTCTCTCAAATGTAATTCATCAGGCAGGATCAAATCTACATGACTGCATCGCCAAACAAATATCCGATGGTCAAACATCAATATTTTATATTTAAGGCAAGCAAACAATTCGGGACAAAGGTGATATTCCAATTTCGTGCTCCTTTCACAGGATATACGAGTTCGAGTATGTTCCAGGACCTACAACAGGTACAAAAAAAAAAAACCTAAAAAATATCCTAATACACTCGAGTGGCAGGAAAACCATTTGAAAAATGAATGCATACACATTTTGATTGAGATTTTCAGTATAAATAAGAGAACTTCATAGCATAGATACTAGATAAAATATAAAAGTACTCATACGCCGCCGTGTAGTAGATGCTCGAATTGGGTATTGTGCAACAACATATTTCTCGAAGCAAATAAAGCAATTACAATGCATCACCGAATCTATTAATTACTTGATTTCTTATACAATATTGCTTGTAAGTGAACGCATGAAGTACAGGGTCATTCATTTTCCGGTTTAAAAAGTAAAGCTAAATGCACAAAACACACAGCGATAAAATTTTGATAAACATTTTATTTTAAAGTTTAGAATTGACCATTTAGTGTGAAACGCAATGTCATTTAAATGGAAAGCAACTCTCTTTAACCGGATCATCTTGGTGGCTAATGGACCTCACTAGAATGTAAAATTACGCGGTCATGTAACTTCTCACGCAATAAAGCCATAATTGGTCGTGTTGAGGAATCACCTCCCAACACCGACCGGCCACAAAAAAAAATATTTTATAATTTCTGAGCCACTTAACTGCCCCCTACATTTCACAAACCGAATCTCAATATTCACTAAAATACTTTTACTGATTACTAACTTATTATTATTAATTAGTTAACCGTTGTTGTTGTTTGAAGTGTTAAATTTTGCGATGCACACGACTTTTACTAAATTTTTTAGACCGATATTTGTACAATGTAGTTAGATAACATACATATACTTCACTTAAGGCCCAAAACACACTATCTATTTGAAGCAATAGATATTTGACAGCTTTGAGTTCTTCCACATCACCATAAATTACCAGATGTAACCCGGTTGATAAAATTAGTCAATTCTACGTCTACCAATGAATAATTCTTAAAACCCACTTTGAATCACTTTTAAGAGCAAAAGAATGAAAGTAAATATATAGAATAGAACAAAGCAGTTGTTGAACGGTTCTAGATTTATACGTATAAATGTCCAAAGTCGTGAGGAACATGGTTGGCTTAATATGAACACATATTTATATTTGATATGTCCCTTTTGTCTACTTTAGTTTATATTCTGTTGAAAGATTTTCAAGCAACATTTTTAATTTTAAAAACTAAGAGACTCAAACTGATGTTTCATCTTTTTCTACATAAGTTCATAGACCTACCAACGTAATTTTCGTTCTATTGTTAATATTTCAGATTTTTTTTGTTAGTCTACCTTACGTCAAAAAGTATAAAAACTTTTCAAAATACTTTAATCAACCCCCTGTGACCATTTTTACTTTTGTTTCAAAGTGTTGTCTTGTTGTTTCCTAAATAAGATGTAGGTAGAAGTATCCGTTTCCGTTATCTGTCCCCACAGACTTCACCAGTCCGAAATGAAAGAGCATCGTTATTCATGAAGTTTATTCAGCACGTTACAACGAAGCTTAACGCACCATGAATCTTTTAGTGATAGCTTGGGTTATAAAACACACATAAGTATGAAGGATATGGCTTAGATACTGCTGCTTAAAACTTCTGAGGTTGATACCTTCCACCGTCACCATCGCCACCGCAGTCGCCGCACTCGTCTATCAATTTTTAATGCAAAAAAATCGTCTTCTGTGCTTCCTTACTTCAAATATAATTATTGTTTCAAACTTTTGTCCAATCCAAGCCATCCTCCAGCCTCCAGATACCACCGACCGACCCATTCGAGACAATTTGGTTGCTTTATTTTTTGGTTAAAATGCAAATAACAAGGGGGAGGGGTAGATAAAACATCATGGTGTGAAACAGTTGGAAAGTATCTTGTTTGTGAAGTAATTTTTTAGTGACTCCCTAGTGGTTGTAAAAATATTTTGTGGAAGGTATGGAGAAAGGTATATCTATTATATCTTCACAAAGTATCTTACCCTTCCTTTCTTGATGGCTTGGAAAAATATCTTAATATCACTTTTTTTTAAAGAATTTACGAGTATGAGTTAAATTTTCTTCCGAAGAAAATTTGAATGAATTATGAAATTGTTTACTTGCATAAAGTAGAATTTAGTTTTTTCCACTTCAACTACCCATTGGAAGTTACTGTCCGATTTTTCACAACGCGAGAATTTGATGAGTCTCCATGTTTAGAAATTCCTTGAATCAAAATTAATCGATCGAAGACTTAGAATAAACAGTGAGTTTAATTTAAGATAAGAAATGTCATTATTTCTTTCCAATTTATCGTTGTCACAAAAATAATACTCGTTTATAAATGAGGTTTTTTCAATCCGTTTTGAATGGAACTATTTTTTTTTTTTCATTTGATATAAAAATTATTTTATTTTAGTATCAAATAATTAAAATAGTAATTAGGAATCCTTAATATTTACATAAATTATTAATTAAATCTTAATTTAACATAAAACTATGTACAATAAGTATTATTTCAATTTCAAAATATTAACAATATATAAGTTTAATCAAATTACGTTTATATATGTATAGCTTTGACTTCCGCGGATTGAAAATACATTTTAAGAAAAATTAGAATTTAGACAAAATTATTTTTTTATAAAAAATATTTGGCAGAACGGAGAATTGCTCATTAGTATGTTATATGATTATGCATTCCTTTTTTAAAAATGCAAATAAATCAGACGGCATTTACTTAAAGGAATAAAATAATCTATATCTACAAAATGTATGATGAATTTCATCGCGAGCTTCACAAAGAATCCTAAAACTATGCCATGAAAACGATAGAATATGGAATGGCACGTCTAGGCGTATACGCATTTTTCTTCACGCAAATGATAGTGAATGAGCAAAACAAGGTCTGTCAAGGAACCTTAAATTTTCGTAGATATAAATGAAATCAAAATTATTTCGTAAAACATGAATATTAGGCTTAAAAATTCCCAAGTGTAGTAATGGTAGTTACAGTTAAAAAAGTATTTAATCAAAGGCCAAACAAAACCAATAACTTAAAAAAACACAGGATTTTCGAGTGTTCTGTTTGTTGGGTCTACTTACACAACTCTAGGTTAAAGTTGCAATTTATTCAGTAAACATTCAATTCTAGAACATACCACAGTTTTGTTAAAAAAAAAATAATCAATCTTGGTTAAATTGACTACAAAGTTAAAATTTTCGGAAGTTTGAATTTTTATACTTTTTGGTTAAAAACTTGATCTTATAACTAATCAGAGACGCCTCAGAAAAAAATCAGAACTACAGTTTTAAAATATGCCATATATTTATTTTGACTACCATCTTATTAAATCAAAACCAATCCTAAATTTACCTATCCAGAGCTAGAAAAATAGACTTCCATTACTGTAAATAGCCCACACATCACCTTCAATCCTTACCCCAAAAACACCACACACAGCACTAAACACAACGAGAAGTATTTAAATCAGCTTCCCGCCTGTTTGCGTTTTCCCTTACCCTTCTGTCACGCAAGTTTAAAAACTTTCTCCACTCTCCCAGAATCCAAGTTCCAATCCAAGGGTTCGGTCTCGGTAAAGTCGGTCTAAGACGCGCTTGAGTATGGGATTGGACAAGAAAAGAAAAAAATGTAATAAACTGTGCGAACAAAGAAAACATTATTGAGAACAGAACAAAAAAAGAAAAGTTGGATATAAACAGGAAAAACAGACGCAAAAAGGGGAACAAAAAAGTTGCGGGTGAAAAAGTTTGTAAAAAGACGTTTTTGTGGCGGAAGAATTTCATCAGTAACATCTAACATGCAAGCGGAACACTCTCGATAGACCCCCGGAGTCCCTTGGGATTCAGAAAAAGGAGAAGCATGGGAAAAGGCAAGCAAAAGAACATAAGCAAAGTAGGATGTGAAAGTTATTTGTTTTTTTTTTTGGTTTGTTTTGTACTTTTTTATATTCTTCTTTTGAGAAAGAAATTAAAAAAAGAAAGCTTCAAATTGAACTAAAACTTGGAACTTTTCAACGGCTACGCTACGTTGCTATCATCCGAACCGAACTTTGAAGTCAGGGGCGGATTTGCTTATAGGATCAGGCCACTGTTTGGTAAAAATGGTGAACGTCTAATTTAAGAAAAAAAAATGATTTCCATTTTGTGACAAATTTACAAGTTTTTGGAAATTTCAGGCAATCTTAAACCCACGTTTGCATTAGCAATTTTAATTTTAATTAATATGCACCGGAAAAAGTGAAAAAGTGACTTTGGAAAGGAAGGACGTTAGTGTGTATGGACAATAGTTAGATGGGGAATGAACAAATTCAATTTCAATCAACTTGAAAATCTAAAGAGATCTTAAAAACACTCCTTTAGAACTATAGGAATAGTATTATCCAGTCTAGCGGGTTTTTATGAGGCAAAATCTTTGAGCACTCCTGCGACTGCAAAACCATCAAAAGAAGAATAGCCTATAAAATCATCAAAGATCTCAAATACAGTAAGAGGCATGATACACTGTGCACTCCGGGCCAGAAATCATAAATTCCGACCCTTTCTCCTATCCGCTAGATATCCTTCAACATCCTTGCGTAGGTTTTTTTTTATAAAAAAAACGCTTCAATTGCAAAGGACTTTGTTGCCACTGATGCTTGATAACCACTGTCTTTTACCAACTACTGTATAACTTTAGAGGGTAGGTATAGACTGGATGAGTGAATGGCGGTGCCGTTGCCGTTGCGTTTTATCAGGGATATAGGTTTCTCGATCCTCTTCCGCTAGCTAGCTCTCTGGATTAGACTTTAATCCTAATGGCACGGTCATACATAATTTATTAGTTTTTAAGGAAAAAGTTAAGTGTCATCAAATTGTATTATTTACAGAAGCAAAATAACAAGAAGAACGCAGAAAATAAAAGACAGAATGTAAATTGAAGAAAATTGAAATTACTGGTCCGCCAAAGGGATTCAGTTAGCACGAACTTAAACTTTTGTTATACTTTCGTGTTGTTGTTGTTGTTGTTTTATTTTTGTTCAGTTTCCTTGTTTTTGTTCTCTGTTTTGGAAGTTGCTTTTAGGATTTCTATTAAATTCAGAGACAAAATTAAGGTTTAAAAAATGGTAATTGAATAGATTGGCGAAAGATTGATTTTGTGGAGTTGGAGATGTTAACAAGTTATTCTATTAAAAATTAAAAATTCAATGACGAAAATAGAAACATAACATAAATGTCCTGTTTCTGTTAAGAAATTGTATGATAGACGTTGTATTCTGTCAGTTCGAATGGTTTGATTTGGAAATGTCATTAAAATCAAATTTTTGACAGATTTTTATTGCAAGCTCAGAAATAAATGGACAAAAAAACAATGTGAGCCATATTTTGTTGATAATAATCTTTAGTTAGCGCAGACACACTATTTAGAAAAAAAAAAACACTTTCTTAACTTTACTTTTAATTTCAGCCCTAAAGTTATTATCATGAAAATGCGGGTTGAGTTGAAATACTCATATAAATGCAGAGCGTACTGGTTTAAAAATGTACTTGCTATTGAATTTGCATTAAAACAATGGAAGAGATCACAAGTTGTAACTTACCAACCCGAAAAATTCACAGTTTACTTCCATTAATGGTTAACATTTAAAACAGCACATTTCGCTTTTCAATTAAATTGCAGGCAACTCTCAGAGGCAATTACATCGTAGTTCAATATTTTCTTTCTGTCAACCTCACTTTATGGTAATTCAGTGTTTTTCTTCAACTAACCAAACATTAAATTATAAAATACAATAACTTGAGGAGTACACAAAACATTCAATTTATTAGAAAAAAAATATTATAAAGCAAAAGTCAATAAAAAAACTGTACATACAAACAACAGCCTCGATTCTGGGTTCTAGACCCAAAAAAATCGAATGATTGCCAGCCTGTATTTATTTTTCCCACTACTTAACTTCCTCCTACATTTCACAATCCGAAGCAGAATTCTAAATTTTTGATACAAGAACTCAGGTAAAGTTTTTTGTTTACCCCAGATAGTTTTATCATCAGTGATCCGATCCTAAAATTTTTATTAAAGAATGAATTTTCAAAATAATTTTTTCTTTCTCCAATCCCAAAAAAAATCCTTCAGCCTCCAACTTCTGATATCAGATAAAATCAAAAAACCCTTTTCGTATAGTAATCCCTTTAAGTTACATCTCTGAGATATGAACTCAATTTTTTTTTGAATTTACCTTAAAATAAACATATTCGTACATTAGTTAAGCTAGATAGATATGTAGATAAGTTGTATATTTATATACAAGTCGATTATAATTATTTCATGTTTAGGTTAATAAAGGTGGCAGGTACTTAAGTTGGACATAGGGAGTAGAAATAAGACCTATTTCATTTCTTATCAAATTTAGGATCACATTTATAAATAGAGTGCAGAATAAGATGGAATTAAAATTTATAATAGTTGTTATAAAATGATTGCAAAAAATAATCCATTCTTGACCAATCTAAGAAACTAAAGAAACTGACCAAAAAACCTTCAAAGAACTTAAAATTTACACTTTACCCTAATTTCTTCTGGGCAAACAAAAAGAATATACTACAAAGTAAATTTATACCAAAACGTACATCTTCCTACTTTAACTCTATTTTAAAAGCCTATTTTAAAGAACTCGTCTTTTCGGATATAAAACGAATTTCCCATCCTTAAAAATTTACATTTCCCTTTTATTAACAACCTTGCTTGCATCTCATCTCATGAACAGGGAAAGAGATATGTCTAACCTTCTTAGTCCTTGCAGGATATACTCGTAGATACATACATATGCTGTATGTAGGTATAGATGTATTTATATGTACATACATACATAGGTACACAAAAAATATTATCCTTATCAAATTATTCATTACTCAATCCTAATTCGCAATCCCAGTGGAAGTGAATGATCAGATGGATGAATAAAAAAGCTTAATAAATGGATGGATGTTTATTGTTTATGGATGAATGATGGCTACTCATGCTCAAGGTCATCACAAAGTTGCCCGAACATTTTATTGCATCCGTCAAGTCGTCTCGTCATCTCACCACCGTCACTCACTCTTCTGTCTATTTTTCCCCGCTGGGCTCTGGTTCTGGAACTGGTACGGGCGTACATAAAAAGTGTACCTACCTTTCTTTTACTCCGTGCGTGTTTTGGTTATTCCATCGTCGTCGTTGGGTCGACTGACGGTGACGACGCGACGTTCGGCGCTCGATGTTCAACGAAAACGACACCAACAACAGCCTATCAAATTTTTATTTAACTAATTACAAGGATACGTTTATCTGACACACTAACATCCCGTTTGTAAGTAGGTATTTAGGAAGAGGAGGGTAAAAGTAGCCCATGTTATACTATATCAGCGGAAAAGGAAGTTCCTTGCTCGAAGCCAGCCCAATGTTATGTTTAATGGAATGTACATTTTTGTACATATTATATTTATCAACAGTACTGTGCGAATTCTAGACACGAATGCCTTGACGGATGTCAAAAGTAAGCGAAACAATGTTAATCGATTGAAGAATTGATTTAAAGTTGATTTTTCGTTTCGTATAGAAGTGACAGTTTCAAAAATTTAATTTGTCAGTCAATGTAATGTATGTAATGTACATACATATGTTATGTTATAAATGAAAGAAGACGTAACGTCAAATCCGGCAGTACTGAAAATTGAAATTGGGTTACTTTTTAAGTTGAATGATTTCGACCTCACGAAGTCGGAAAAAAAAACTTGTAATTTTCCTCAAACCTGGACGCTGGCATTTTGTGACAGAATTTTCAAAAAATCCTCGTTTTTAAAAATATTATCTTATGATTTTTTGGTATGTTAACATTAGCGTCCGATGTCAAAAATCTTAATTAGATTCCGTCGAGTTCATAATAAGTAAACCAAATTTAGTATTGCGACAATTTTGCAGTCACAGTTCGTAACACACTTACGTACTTTCAGAGGATCTTCTCGACTGACTTGTGAAACTAAAATTTTGAACCGTTACTGTTAGGACAGTTTAAGTTTGAACGATCGTGTGTCGCTCAAGAAGAACTAACCGTGCCTAACATAAATTTGTCGATTCCTCGTCGATCTTTGGAAAAAGGCATTCCATATTTCCATTTACGGTCTTAAGTCGTTTAAGGTTCAGTTAACAAAAGACCTGAAGTCGGTCACCAGCAATATCGTATCTTTGCTGATTGAGTCCTTAAAAGTTAACTAAAAGTTAAAATACATTAAAATGATGCTGATTTTCGCCAATATCTATAAGCAGAATTGTCGCGTTTGGGTTTAAAATGGCCAAGAAGTATTGTTAAAAAACCTTTCCATCCTCAAAGTGTCACTGTTTAGTGTTGTTTTTGAACCCTACTGTATTTATAAGAAATATGTTCCTGGCAGAAAACAAGCATACTGTATGCTTGTTGTTTTTTGCCTTGATGACTTTCGTTCATCAATCGTGATTAATTTTTTTTTTTGCCCGTATATGAAGTTGCTTGGAACATAAAAGCTTTTAATTAGCCTTTCTGTTGTTTAACGATCATTTCACATTTTAGCCAGATATATATACGAGTATAATCAAAGTGGAATGGTTTTAATTAATTAGGCAACTCTTTCCTATCATTCTTTTGAGCAGTTTGTTTTTAGTCTTTATGCATTTTCAAATACGTTAATAATGATTTTATGCTTAAGAGTTACGAGTAGTGGGTAATTTTTCATGGAAGAGTGATTGAAAAAATTTACGTAAACACATAAAAGCCTCGACCGATTTTGATGAAATTTGCTTTTATGATGATGGATGGAAAGAGGAACACATTAGGAATATTGACATCATAATAATTGATAGTCAGACTTGAATCAAAGCCGTCTTCTCAATTGTGTTTAAGTCAAAACTTGTTTTTGAAGGGAGCTACGTTTACTTAATGAAATAAATTTTACATTGAGTCTTAGTACACAGTTAACATTGTAGCGCATATAATTGCAAACATTTTGGCCAAAAACGATTATTACTTAATCCGAAGAAAAAACGAAGGTAAGCCCTAGACAACTTATCTTATATTCAAAAAGTGGCTTTGTAGGTATCCTTACGAGGAAACCTGGAACTAACAAAGACCAAGTTTTGCCAATGCTGCAAATTCTAAAAATCGAAGTCCGTTGTCATGAGTGTTCTCGCCTCGTGCCAAATATAGGTTCCTGATGCGTAGTGTCTGAATACCAACTCCTGACCAATTTTTACGTTCAAGTCCCCAAGGATAATTTTGTTATCATACCCTGGACAGGCATTGAAGGCCCTTTCGACTTGCTCACAGTATAAGATTCTTTCTCTTCTGTAAGGGACTTCCCCGTAGATAAGTCAGGAAAATGTTCTAAACCCAGATAAGAGTGGCAATTCCGGATCTAGACATTATTTTAAAGAGATGGAAAATTGACACTTTCTTTCAACAGTGGCTTTTTGCATGAAAGCCTTTTTTATCATCGAATAGCAATTTGACTTTCCTAATACGGCTCCTAGCGATGGGGTGCAAACTTGAAATTAAACTGTCCATTATTTTTAATTTTTCAATTGGAACAAGAAGAAGAAGGGTAGGAAAGAAGATTTCGGTGCAATGGACAGTTATTATTATATATTATATTATTATAAGACACTGCCTAGAACTGGGCTTGAACTCACAGCCTATAGATTAGCAGCCTAGCACTACATCCATAGTTCACTGTACCATTGCCACCCGTTATATCTATAAGCTACCTGCTTTTTAACGTTGATAAATGTAAGATTATGAGTTGTAAGAGAAAGCTTTCTGCTATCTTTGGAAACTTAAATATCCACAAATAATTTGGAAATATGAATAATTGTCGGCTATTATCAGCTTTTTATAACGATTGTTCGAAATTTTCGAAAATATTCTTGTCAAGTTTGGACCATGAGATAATCCCTGCGATCTTCCATCTTATTAATACAGACTTAAACTCATTGATATATAATGAATCCTTAGAGTAAGTAGTAAAACATTCTTATTAATGTTTTCCCAACTTCGGCCTCCAACGAGTATATCTTTTTATAACAACTGTAACCCATAACTTTCTATTCGTCACGCCCTTTTTCGTAATTTTGGACCTGTGAAAATTTGTCTAGTTGTCTCCCGTGTTCTGCATTTATGTATGTAGTATGTACCTAATTACCTTTGTAAACTCTTCTAAATAAAGCTATCACCAAAATTAGTACATTTTTTAAACACCCATATAATCTCTTACACAGGAAGCATTCGTTAACAAAACCGAGATTATTTTAGTGTCAAATGAAAGTAATCTACATGGGACCTTTATAAAAAAGCCCCAAAAGTATACTTATATTTATACAAACATATACATTCTCGCATATACAAATTGTAATAAACATGCTCTCATTTATTTGTAAGCCCCCTTGTTACCATTAAAAGAAAATCCCCGTTTTCTAATTTCAGATATGCCATAAAACGCACAGATTCATCCAAGGACCTTTTTTTCCAAATTAGAAAAATAATAAAAAAGCAAAAATATCAACAGCAACAACATTTATGCCCCGCCTTTTGCCCCCAAACAACCCAGAGTTAGAGTACGTCTTGCCTTAAATTTTGTTACCAAATTATCACATCGGTTGTGACAAATGGCCTCTTCCGTCCCCGTTACTCTTTTATTCTTATCATATTCTCAGAAGGGAAATCATTCTTGGTGAGATGAAAAAAACAACAAGAAGCCATGAATTCATGTGAAGAAAGTCATCCTTTGTGAATTATAGTATTTCACTTCAGTCAGTGAAACGTACACAATATACTATATAAACACATTACATACATACGTCGCCGCCGTCTTCGTTGTCGTTGCCGCCCCTCGGCCCGACCGTGGCGTCGGAAAATATAGTAGGCGGATAAACTCGTAACGATGATTTTTTCCCTCTCGACCTTGTGCATTTCATTTATGTTATGCCTCCTTTTTTTTAATTCACTTCTCTTTTGATCCCAAAGGACTTTCAAATTCAAAATATACACTCTCGAAGGAGTCCTTCGAAATCCGTGCTAATTCCTAGCGTGTTACTTTATTGCTGCCAACAAAATGTAATTTTTAACACCGTCAGTTTTACACCTTCTCGTATCCGTATCCTAGATGCAATAGAATAGAAAAGAATACAATTCCCTTTTCTGATTATAATTTGCTTATATTTTTTATTATCCTTGTGATTTATAAAACAAAAAAGGTAATGACGCATTCCTTATCTTATGTCCCTGTGTTTGGCTTATTGTGTTTTTGGTGAAGACTTATGGGGAGGTATATGAAGCAATGCAAATAGGATATTCTTATTAATGTGAGAAAAACATAAGAAAAATGATAAGGACTATAATCATCAGCATCAGCTTCAACGAAGGCACCTACCTAACGAGGACATTTTATGGTTTACATAAAAATGTCGGTTTTCGTATATTTATTTATTTAGTTGGAGTCACATAAACTCATTTAATTCATGAATGGGTTGTTGAGTTGGTTGAACAGTTGGGGATTTTGGCCTGCCAATGTTTTGCAACATTTTACTGTTTTCGTTTTTAGTTTTGAACACAAATTGTGTCTTAAGGTAGTTTGGAAGCTCTAATCATAGCAAATAGCTGGAAAAGACCAGTTTTTTACACTTACAATTATTTTTTTTGTTTTAATGTTTGAACCAAATTCGTCACTAAGTTGTAGTAAGTTAGAATTTAAATTTTTCTAAAGGAAATTACAGGCTTATCAACTTCTTAGGAAAGTGGAACCAGTGAATTTTTCAAAGAAATATTGAACATTACAAATTTTATTGCATCTGACTGAACTCATCTAAAACGGCTGGACGAATTTGATGAAATTATTTGTGTCTGAATTCGAGAATGGTTTGGATTACAAATTCAGTGGGACTAAAGAAGCATTCATGCATGTCTGATGTTTTCACAATGGCCGACAAATATTCGCTTGAAGTTTTTGACATGTTTGCTGAAAAATATCAATAATAATATCTCCTAGGATATTCGAATGAGATGAGTTTACGAACAATACATTTTCAGACTCAATCACTATCACTATCATCATCATCACTATATAGTATAAAACAAAGTCGCTTTCTCTATCCCTTTGTTCCTATGAATGCTTTAATCTTTAAAACTACGCAACGGATTTTTTAATAGATAGAGTGATTGAAGAAGAAGGTTTATTAAGTATAACTAGAAAATGTTCTAAATTTTTTAAATTTCACTCTAGACTGCTTTTCATTCCATATTCATTAACTCTTTAAACCAATCTACGATAGTTGAGGTTTGCAATATCTATGTACATTACATTACTTTAAGGTGGCACCATAATAGTATTTCGACCCTTGCACAAAAAATTGATTTTTTAGTGTTTTGATGTCGCGCTCAAGCAAATTCAAAAACGAATAATTTGCTTACCATAATTTTTTAATACTTCTCTGTTTTTCCTTAATTTTGTTTTACATTTGTATCAACTTCAAAATTCTGATCTGATTTAAGAGTTTCAAAACTTGTAGTGAAGTTAAGACTTGCTTGTTTTCTAAGTAACAGTTTAAGTTTCTGTAAAAAGACCAGTTTTTTACACTTCCAATTACTATTTTTTTAATGTTTGAACCAAATTCGTTCTAGTAAGTTAGAATTTAAACATTCAATTCAAAATCAATTGGTCCCGACAGATTTTTGAGATAACATAATTTAAGTGTTTGATGATTTCAAAAAATTATGTGTCTATTTACGAAATTCAGTTGAAATATTTTATGAACCTGCCTTTAACATTTTTTTGGTTAGTTGTGAAAAATATTGATATTTTTTAAATTAATTAGTGTAATGTTGTTTTTAAAGGGACATTTTTTAAAAACAATGATTTGCTTAGTCATTATTTATTTTCAAATCACTCTAATTTCAGTTGTTTCAATTTGTGACTTTATAGTAGCAAATACCGAGCGAATTGGATTGGTGAATCTCAAGAAATCATTAAGAACAGGAAAGAAGAAGGTACATATACACTATATACAGCTTCACCTTGAAATTTTTAACTCAAAATATTGGCTTTAAGAATATTACCTATGCTTTTTTTATGACCCCTTACGTGCCATTTACCAATTTCGAAGAATTCCAAGTACGTTCGGAATGGTTAAAAATTTCATCAGTATCAACAACCCAATAAATGACCGTTTTATTTTGAAATCGATGACGTCAATAATAATATTTTTTGCTGCTGAAAAAGTTAGCTCTTGCAGTCATCTAAGATTAGTACATTTGTGCCCCAACTCTGAAAATCTACTCTTTCTTAACATTTAACTCACCTTTGGAAGCCACCAAGTTAGAATCATTTAGATAGCAAAAGAATTTGAAAATCCAAGTATTTTTTTAGCTACTTAAATAAACATTTTCTAGTGAACAGAATTGTGAATCTAACCCATTCTCGAAACCACTGGAAAACACTCAACAAACGTCATCAAAATCGATGTAGCCGTTTAAGAAACTTTCAGTCACATACATTCGAACAGAAAAATTACGTATACAGAATTTTTGTATAATAACCATTATTTTCTGGAATAATGTGTTGTTGATATTCTTAAGGACTTTTGTTACTTTTTAATACATAGGGTTATTTAAAAACACCAACCGAATTTTTCGGGAAATTTATAATGACTTGAGTTAACAATATTAACAGCAGTAGGTAGTTATATTCGAACGTCTGTGAGATGTGACTTTACTTACATTTTTATAATTTAAAAGTCATTAAAATTGATTACAGAAGTTACTTATACATTTGATAGTAATTTAAAATGTCACGATACCTAAAACCAATCCAACTGCACGATCCGAAGTAAAACATTCTAAAAAATAAAACAATTTACTCATACGAGTATGTCAAAGTTTTGCTGACTTAACTTAAAAGTATAGTTAAAATATAAGCATTATCAATAATAATCTAACATCATGAGAAACGCAGGTTTCTTTTATAATTTACTTATTTTATTTACTTTAAAAATAGTTGTTCACAATGGATACAAAATATTGGGAGTTTTTCCAAGTTCTTCGCGCTCACATTATATTTTGGGTTCAGCTTTATTAAGAGGTCTGGTAGATAGAGGACATGAAGTTAGTGTAATTACTACATTTCCCCATAATGAAGAAATTGAGAATTATGAAGAAATACCAATACCACAAGTCTTGGAGATCTTCAAAGGTTGGTAATAATAAATTAAAAACACGATAATCTTGAATTGTCATATTTAATTGTAAAAGTTTCACTAATTTGCTGTGACGTTAACGAAAAATAAAAATAGTTAAAATATCAACAAACTTACAACTTATACTAAATACAAATCTTCTCAATTTACAGATCTACTCAAGGACATCGAAAAGCCTGGCGAAAAAACTCTCCTGCAGTATTATACCAGCGTCATGGCCACTGGTAGACTTTTATCTGAAAAAGTTTTAGAACAACCTAAGGTTCAAAGTCTTCTCACGAGTCAAGATCGATCGTACGATTTGATCATTTGTGAAATCTATCAAAACGACGCACTTTATGGCTTTGGACAGCACTTCAATGCGCCTGTTGTTGCTCTGTCTCCAATGGGAAGCAGTATATTGAGCTCTGAATTAAGTGGAGCACCAATACCAGCATCATTTGTCCCTAATATTTTGCTTGGAAGCACTGACCGAATGAACTTTGTAGAAAGAGCCTTGAATTTAGCAGTTCTCACACTTGAAAACATGATCTATCAGTTCTACTGGCTGCCATACCAATCGAAGGTCTTCAATAAATTCTTCCCAAATTCTGTAATAACTTTTGAAGAAACTATGAAGAACATATCGCTGATTTTGCTCAACCAACACTTTTCCATATCCAATATTGAACCACTTACGCAGAACATGGTTGAAGTTGGAGGACTTCACATTCCGCGTCAGCAGAAATCCCTCCCGTCTGAGATTCAAACGTTTCTAGACGATGCACACGAGGGTGCCATATATTTTTCACTCGGGACGAATTGCAAAAGTTCAGGATTGCGCATGGATGCGATCGAAGTCATCTTAAGAGTGTTCAGAACTATCAAACAAAGAGTCCTGTGGAAGTATGAGAACGTGAGTTTACCGGAGAAGAGTCCAAATATTCTCATTCGTAATTGGTTTCCACAAAGTGACGTACTCGCGCATCCAAATGTCAAATTGTTCATTACACACGGAGGTCTTTTGAGTTCAACTGAAGCTGTCTACCATGGAAAACCACTTCTGGCCATTCCTGTGTTATTCGACCAATTTATCAATGTGG
This sequence comes from Scaeva pyrastri, assembly GCA_905146935.1. Taxonomy (NCBI): domain Eukaryota; kingdom Metazoa; phylum Arthropoda; class Insecta; order Diptera; family Syrphidae; genus Scaeva; species Scaeva pyrastri. The sequence goes on from LR989927.1 coordinate 81,390,594, forward strand.
CTAGAGCTGTTGATAAAGGCTATGCTCTGAAGATATCAACATCAGAACTCACATCAGAAGAAGTTTTTAAAAGCACCCTGATTGAACTTTTAACCAATCCAAAATACTCTTCGAGAGCGAATGAAATTTCGACTAGATATAGAGATCAACCCATGGAACCCCTTGAATTGGCAATTTATTGGGTGGAATATGTACTGAGACACCAGGGAGCACCTCAGCTACGATCGACAGCATTAAATTTGAATTTCTTCCAATATCACAGCTTGGATACTATTCCCGTTGTCTATGGGAGTGGGTTTTTAATATTCTTTCTGTTTGGATGGTTTTTAAGAAGATTCTTCAGAAGTATCTTCGGTTGTAAAAGGATTTCAAAGAGAAAGATAGAGTGATTTAATGATACTTAGTAATAAATTAAATATGAATAAAAACGACCGATTTGGTTTACCTACTTTTTTATTTGAAACTAAAATTTTGTATAATTTTAAGGTGTGTGCGAGTTCGGTTCGGGAGTCTACCCTAGTGTTGGATATAAAAAGTTTTTGCTTCCGATAGAGCGCGCATTCTATGGGGATTCTTGAATATTTAATGATGAATAGTCATAAAAATAAAGTTGCATCGTGCCAAAGAGATAGTAAAAGGTTGATGGGATGGGACCGGACAGCAACACTGATGCTAAACCCCTTTGAAATGTGAAGGTATATAGTCGTAAAAGGACCCTTGACCGTAGGGAATGATAAGATTTATATATACACAATAAAAGCATATAGTCTATCAGTGTACTAAATCTTTACAACCGATTATTTTTATGAATCAGGTTTATATAAAACTCATTAAAGAGTAAATTATGCATAAGATTGGCAGTTTTGTCAAGAGGAATAGTTGAGTATTTGTTCTTACACGTCCCCAATTACTTTTCCCATTTTTTAAGGAAGAGCGAACATAAAAAAAACACAAAGTTACAAAAACCAAGCAATTTCAATGATTAAATTAAGGGTGTTCGACTGTTCGTTCACATTATTCGTAATTTGCTCGTTCCGTTTTTGACAGCTGTGTACAAATTTCGTGACTTTTTTGATTTTTTCACTAAGTGCCTTGAAACATATTTCCACTCATATGTAGTAAAATGTTTAATCTAATGCTTCAACGATACAAAGCTCTATTTTAATTTTTAGGAACTGAATGCAGTCATTTTTTCTTTTGACAGACAATTGAAAGGTGACTTAAGAATTTAAAATAATAAGCTCGTTCCAGTTCGGTTCCAGAAAGTCATTTTTGTAGGAATAAGTTATTAACAATTTTTGAAATCGAAATAATTTAAAAAAGAAGTATGTGGATTATTTGAAACCAATGTTAATATTTAACACAAAATAGATTTAATGTTACGAACACACAATATTGGCAGCTGTTGGATGTTTTTGGGAACTAAAAACACTAGTTTTTAATAACTCTGGGTTCTAAAACAAATTTTTGGTTTGCTGCATTTTATATTGCACCAATAAATCATGTTCTTAGAAGTTGACATAAAGAATGTTGAAAACTATTATTTTACAACTTTTGTTTCTAAAATATTTTACCTTCTTTCTTAAATTTGTCCTGAAATTGTGACAAATTTGGAATGAGTGAGAATATGATGATAAGAATTAATATTTGTAAATGAAAATTGTCCGGTCGAAATTAAATTTTAATTCCACCAAAGAATTGTGCAGGTACTTTACTTTTACCTTGAAGTCTCAGACAGACTTTATTTTGAAACTTTTTTGTCACCCAGACTAACGGCTGTCTAAAAAATTGCTGTTTTACGAAGTAAGGAATGAGGATTGGTGAATTGCGAAATGGAAAAATATTTAAGAGAACAGATGTGTCGAATTATTGGGAATCATGAAAAAAGGCGTGATGTCTTTAAAACCAACGCCCGTAATTCTTTAAGTAGAATACTGTACTCGCAACTCAATATATGTTTAAAAGAATCAAATTACTTTCAAGACTCCTTAAGTTACAAGGAAATTTCAATAATATTTAAGATAAGATGCGAAATCTTAGGACTTAACGGAACACCTTACAATGGTAGTTTTAACCAATTTTGCATCCTATGTAACCTTCAATCCAAAGAAGACTGTTTTCATTTCATGAGCATTTGTCCCATTTTTGCATCACAGCGATGTTCATATACTTTGGAAAAAGAACCCCATCAATGGAGGAAACAAAAAAGCTGTTGAACAGAACTGACTGGAACCTTCTCGCCTTATTCTTGAAAGATATTTACAACTAAAGAATGTTAATTATCACAGAGTTTGAATAGTTAAATTTATTTATTATTTTATAAAAAAAAGATACATTTATATACAAATTTGCTAACCTGGCTGACGGCAATGCCATTCTTTAAATTGTTAACATGTACCAAAGGAACAAATCAATAAAATGAATTAATTACTTAGATACTTTAAAATTGTAATTTTTTTTTTTCAATACGGTCTTGATAAAATCAAGGTTGACGTTCACCTTATTTTATGTGGGCAAAACATACTGTTTGGATAAAATGGACCGTGATGTTAAAATCTATGCATAGCTATGCAGATTTTTTATCTTAACTAATGCAAAAAATTACACTCAGACTTATTTTAAAAAATCTTCTTAGGAAGTTTATTTCCCGGCTTAAACTGATGGTATTATTTTGTTTTCTATTAATTTAGCTCATAATTACTTTTTGAACCAATGTACATGGTTAACAAAAAAAAAGTTAATGGCTCAAATTAAGACCACAACAAAGGCGACCATGTGCATGCAAATAAAAATAACTCTGGTTATATTCGACGTGATGCACTGATAAGAAAAAACATTATTGCCTCGAGGGTTTATACCAGAAAATAATGATAAATGGAGAAATGAAACTTAACAAAAAAAAAATAACTCAAAAAAAGGAACTGACTGACTACAGTCTATTCCAAACCAACCAATCGACCTATACCGATCCAATGCGATGTTGGGATGCAACCATAGAAAATGAAAAGTTTTGTAATTAAAATTGGAAAATTTCCAGATAATACTTTTCCATCTCCATAGCGTTTTGTTTGATGAGCGTTGTCTTTTTTCTACTGAATTGCTGTATTGAAGATAAAAAAATATAAGAAAAATCTAATAGGTCGACTTGGTTGTGCCCACTTGTTACAATTTTTATGAACTTTCTTTAAATGTACAAAATATGTGAATAAATATTAAATTAAAAGTTACAACTCTGATAGTTTTTAAAGGGTGGCCCAAAATTAAAACACACAATTTTAATGTTACATATACCATTTCTGATGTAAACACTAAAGAAAAGAATCAATTTGTCATAAAGTTTAAAATTGATCATTAAATTATTTTGCTCGTCGACTTTCCTTTACTAACAACTAGCGACCCCAACAAACCCAATTTATCGCCTTCAGATAAAAAACTCCAGTGTGATAATAAAATACAGATGGTTAAAATTTCAATTTAATTTATTTGAATGCAATTGATATCAGTAGGGAGTGATGTGATTAACATTGTCTTACAACAACGAAGAAGGTTTGCCAACACCCAAACAGGCAACGAACAGCTGATCTTTCAGATTAGATTAGTCCCACCGACGATTTTCCTTGTTTTTAATTGATGATCATCGTAAAAGCCAATATTAGCCGATTGAACTCCGAACTAAAACCACTTGGATTGGAAAGTATGATCAGTAGGAATAGTATTGCATACAAAAAATAGTTACTGTTTAACACCCGCACTTTGTCAGAATCGCAAACCATTCGCTTGTAACACTTCCATTGATCTGGACGTGTACGAGTATCAATCTGAAAAGTGATTAATTACTTCAAACTGAGGAAGCGTGGCGTCCACCTGCAATTCTTAAACATGTCTATGTGCCTTAGATCATACAGGTCCTTCTCGGCCTATAGCTATACAAAGTTTTGTGTGGCCAAAACTAATTTAAAGTCAATTATCTACTTTTTCCTATCTAAGCTTCAAAATATTTCCATGAAACCAATATTGGCAATTAAGAGTAAGAAATAAAGACCCGCCCCGCGCCTCAAATTCTACCACGCGGAGGAAAAATTGTCAATTGGGGTTGGGTTGTCAGGACACAGACTAACCAAAGATTTGCCATTCTCATCGAGGGGGGATGTCATCAGAAGGATAGATGGCTGTTATTGCTTATTGGATTTTTATTTTCAATTTTAAGTGAAATCTTCTCAATTGATTACTTCGTCTTCTCCGTCCGCCTTCGCCTTTGTGCTCTTGTTGTTGATGTTTTTTTATATCATGAATTCCAAGCAATTATTTGATGGCCATCGAAAGTTCATTCGAATGGAAATTAAAGAGTCCTGCGGCACGGTGTATTTTTTTTTATTGTTTGTTTCAGTGAGGCGTTTTAATTATTGTTTTTATTACTTTATAATTTTTTTGTTTGGGTTTGAGTTTTCTTCAGTTTTAAGTTCTTTTCTTTTCTATTAATAAAAGAGGAATTAAATTAAAGTAAGCAATTTTGTATAATTGGAATTAAGATATGAACATACATATTGCATGTATATACAATGTGACCAAAGAAATAACGATGGTGTGAGATATAAAATTGATGAATATCAAATTATTATAATTGACCCTTTGTGGCAGTTCCTTAATTGGTCTGTCTGATTCTTGATGACCGACAGTAAACAATCCATATTTGTGGGAATATTGATGCTTGTTCGAAAACTTTATGAACTTAACCTTATCAATGCTTGAGAAAGTCAAGACACTGGAATATAAACGGATCTCCTTACAGTTCATAATTTAAATGGCCAATGTATCAGCAATAGCCGGAACATCCCACACGAACCTCCATGGATTCATTGATTTCCTCAGGAATTGACTAGGATTTGCATTGTTTTGAAAGAAGTTAGTGAAAGTTCCTAATTGATGAAGCCTCTTTGGCTTGAAATCTCCCGAAATTATGAATAATTTCAGAGTTTTTTTAGTGGCTAAAAAGTGACGAATGAAAAACTTTTTCCAGAAATTGTTCATCCTGTTTTTAGTTAGTCAGAGGTAGTCATAAAATAAGTCTGGTCATTTGTCAATTCTTTCGATATTGACTTCCTTCATCTCCATATCCACATTTAATAATGATAAAATATCCGTTTTTCTTTTTGGTCCGTATAATCAGTATTTTAGTGTAGCTAGACTTTCGGGTTGTGAAATGTAAATGTAAAAATTACATGTTGACAGACTTTGGAGTATGTTCGTTGATATTTGATTTTTTATACTTCGGCTAAGGTTCCGCAAATAAAAGAACAACAAATTTTTAAATAAAAATATAACATAAATGGTAAATCATATAATGCTGTAAGTTGCTGATCATAGCCCAGCTGGCAACTTAGAGCAATTTGCTGGAACTTTTACGTAGTGTTTGTTTTAAAATTTTAAGGTAACTTTTGTCTATTTTTGTTTCTTTTTTAATTGAATAATCCCCAAATAGATGACCTTCATAATTAATAGTACAATGATTAAAAGAAAATATTGAATCACGATTATGCAAATGGCACACAGAGTTATAGGCAACTTATTTACATAATTCGTGCACCCTCATAAGAACTATATGTAATGCTGGAGCGAGCAATTTTAAGGTGTGGATGACAGACCTTAAAACAAAAAACACTATTTTCCAAAATTTCTAAAGCTAATTCAAAAGTTAAGAAAATTCTAAGCCAACTCGGTACGCATTTCAACTCGATATACATTTTCATGTATTTTTCAACTTTACCAAGGAAATGTATTACAATATTTTCAAACACACTCCCATAAATATAGGGATAGCAATTTTGTCAGTCAAACTATGAATGAGTTATAAAGTGAAAAAAAGCGTTTTTTGGAACTGGTATTACTGCGCTAGCTTATGAAGACCAATAAAACACAGGTTATATTTTCCAATCCTTTCTGAAAGTTAAACAATACTTGGTAAAATCGTGTAGAATATTTGAATAATATTTATGATTTTGAAAACAGTTGAACTTTTTTAAGGCTTGACTTAGTATTTATTGGTTAAAATCTAGTTAAAATTATTAATGATGATATTTATGAAACGAATTCGATGTAAAGATTGGCCCCTTAGCCATTAAAACTGCCAAAAACAGCAAGTGTATTTAAACCCCTATCAACTTGTCAATCAAAACAATCTATTCATCATCTCATGTCATCACCCTTATTTAAATCATTATCCATTTGAATAATAATTTCAACAGAAACATTTATATTAGTTACAGAACACAAAAAGCACGTATACGCAACAGTGCCTGAGTCGATGTAAGTTTTTTCTTTGTTGGTTTTTCGTGCATTCGGTTTATGGCACAAAAACTTCAATTTTCTTCATTATCCTTCTTTTCGTGCATGTAAGTTCATGTGTGTGTGTATGAATGTATATGTACATATGTAGGAGCTCAAAAAAGGAATCGAAAATTAGAACCAGTAAAACAATATAACACAAAAACAACACACACTTCCAATAGAGCTCTGCATTTCCCGCTAGGATAACAAGCAATTTTGGTTACAAGAATGCACATTCTTCGTTTGTAATTACCCGAAAAAAGAAATTTAAAACTACCCCGGGCCTCATTTGCTGCTCCCCTTTTTATACAGTACTCTTTACATCTTATACAATGCTTATGCTACCCTTGCAGCAGGAGTATAGCTCCCTCTTGCCTTTTATAGTTTATATTTATACTTGGTTCGGTTGTTAGTTATTCGCCCTTGCCATTTATCCAGTGTACCGTATTGTTTTTTTTTTCAGATTTTTCTTTAAATTACTTGCATCAAAGAATCTACAGTAAAAGATTTGGCTGGCGCAACTTTTACATTGGAAGATTTCCCTAACTATAAGTGCTTTGTTCTGTTTGTTTATTTGATTTTTATTAGGTATCCTTCAGGGGTGATCATTTTATGGGCTTATATAGTTGAGTTGCACAACGCAATATAATTGTGTTTTAAGGTTAAGAACCTAACTGATCGATATATTTATGTATGTATTGTATATGTATATCTTAATGAGCTCTTCAAACTCTCCCATGAAATCAGCAATTGAAAATGTCAACCTTTTTAGCTAATTATAAAGGGGGTGATTTGCATAAGATCCATTAAAGAAGCTGCAACGAGTAGGCTGGGTTAAGACAAGACAAAAGCGTATAGGAGGGGAGTCCCCTTTGCCTATACATACATATATTACTCATTACTCACAAGTGGTCAAATTAATTGATTTTTGAAGAACTAAGTAAATAAATTGGGGGGCATTTTATTGCAACATTTTTTAACCATTCTGTAAATAAAAGACACACACGTATTCAAAAACGAAAAAATGTGTTTTGTATTTTTAAATTTATTTTCACAAGATTGATTGTGAAAACCAAGACATGTACTTAATAAAATTCGAATAAAGTGTAAATTCCTTTTCTTGAGAATTTTTGAATTGAAACATTTTTTCATTTGAAATTCATTCACGAGCTCTTAAAAAATGGACATATCTAATGAAATTTTGCTATTTTATCATCGATGCACTATTCCTTATCTGTTTTGTAACACACTGTTTCAGCTACTTTTGATAAATCGTATGTCTACAACACAACGTGTTGGTAGACATTGTTAAAGCACACAAATAAGTTGCAAGGTCTTTCATTTAGAAGTTTGAAGACTTGGTTCTTAAGCTGAGTTATGAGACTAAATTTAATCACCTGGTTTATTCATTTGGATGGTTTTACCTATACACAAGTTGAAAAAGTAAATTTGAGGAAGTTGTTGAGTAATTTATGAATTTTTGTACATTTTTTTATGAAACTAATACTTGACCCTAGGCTGTATAAAGAGAAATTCAAATTCAAAACATAACCTGCAACAAAAGGCAAACATTCCGTCAACAAACTTCGACAAACTACTTATGTATAAAAATGTCTCAGTATAGATAATCAATTTTACACTTAAAAAATAAAGCGAAAGAATTAAATTTAAAAAATTTTAGGTTCAGTTTTTTTTTTATTATTTCTTAGTTTATGAATCCAAATTACGAGATTTTCAGATTAAAAAAACAACATTTTTCGTGATAAGTTCAAGCGGTTGTATTCTTGAGCAGTTTTACTTGTATTAGTTTTACAATTTTTGTGATATCTAACGTTACTTTAAAAATAGAATAATTAAAGATATAAATGTAGGTACATCTACAAAAATATCTATCGATGAACATACCCCCATACCTGTTAACCCTTATTCATTTTTGTTTTTGCACTACTTAACTGCCGTCTTACATTTCACAATCCGAAACTTTACTAAGTGAATGTAGAATACTTTTACTAACATATTTTGGTCCACTTATCCGCTGTTTTTGTTGGTTTCATACAGAGTCAAATTTTACGATGCAGCGTATTCACTTACCAAAAAAACCTTGCTATTGATTTGAGTATGATTTGATAAATAGGCAAATAAACTTAAAACCTTATTTTCAAAAATGAACAAATTCGCACCATTTGTAACCAATTTTTTCTCACGGTGTTGTCATGAAGAAAAAACATTAATAAATGTCCTTTATTTTCACCCTCTGCATGGTCCATTTTCCTATTACTACGAATAGTTATTTGTTTTAGTGTTCTTCTCCATTATCACTGCTCCAGTCCTTATATGTATATACACTTGTAGATATAGCCATTCACTGCAGATACACTTACGACTACGAGTAGAATGTAGATACACAATACATATTATATGAATTCAGTCTTGCCTCAAAAACCGTTTTAGATTGAAATTAAATTTGAATGTGTTTCTTAAAACATTTGTTAACGTCTGTTTTGTATATAGGCCAAAGAAGACAAAATGGAGCGATGAGGGTGAACAAAAATATATAAAAAAAGAAGTATCTAATACCATGTTTTTGCATCCATTCTTCTTCACATATTGTGGTAGTAAATTGCCCGAACTGAAAAATTCGCATCACGTGTATGTCTTAAACGCCACATGTCGGATTTTATTCATTTTTCAAGTTGTGCCATCACTCACCACGGAAAAGATGAGTTCACCCGCTCTGTGTTTGAGCCATTTGAAGTGACTGTATTTCCTAGCTCTTTATGTATGTGTATGCCCGTGAATATACATATGTATGTATGTATGCGTTTCAGAATCTGGATGGATGGCCAAGAACCTAAATTATGCAAATAAAAGGAACGCCATTTTGCTTCTTGCTGCAGGAAATGGGAGCCTGGAGGAGAAATAAAAATAATAAAAATTGATTTTTGGAGGTTCGACTTTGACCAGTTTGGAAAGGAACGATGTTATATCTTCGCATCAAGAGCATACTCATCCATCTGATGAACTGTCAATAGGGGTAAATTATGTGATGAACGTGTTCGGAGTAGGTATTGACTGTTTTTTTTTTTCTCCTTGGAAATTGGACGCACCTGCTTTTTTATGATTCGCGAAATTACGTAAAGAACCTCGGTAACATTTTTGAAATTAAAAACAGCGAGTGCGGGGACAATTTTCTTGTATTGTATGAAATCTTTTGCTATATATACCATGGGTTTTCCATAGATATTAAAAAAAAATATATAAAAAGAAAGGTATGCAAAATAGCAATCGCGGCTACATTTGAAGCTCCACAATTCGCACACTTGCGGATGTATTTTCTATAAAAACTGAACGATTTTCATTTTACAGGTCTTGTAAGTTTGTGGATAAAGAGACGTTTCAATAATCATTCTTTGATTGAAAAAAAATCAACTATGTAGCTATCAGTTGCACTTGGGCAACAAACACGGATTTGATTCTCCACATAACCCACTGGTCTCAACAGCCCAAATTTTTCCACCAGTTTAACTATTGCCTGCGCTTCACGTCGCAAAGTCCCAAAAGTGCTAATGTTTTGCAAACTATGACTGTTCACCATTCTTTATAGTGATGTGTATCGTAATTCTAATGTTTTACATTTAACTGCCTTAACAAAATACTGCATTGAAATACAATAGAAAATCCAGACAAATTCCTTTTTTTTTTTAATAAAATTACATTTCTCCCCATGGTTTTTAGTGGCCTTTGTTTCTCTATCAGTTTATGGGAGAATATGCTGAGAATCCATGGATCATCGTGCATTTTTATTTTCCTCACTTCAATTTTTCATATAAGATCGTGCAAAAGTTTTAGAGATTGCAAGGAAAAACAATGTTAAGCAAATAGTTTTTTGCTTCTGATAGATATTTTTCCAACAAACAACTTTAAATCTGTCTTTAGCCGCGTTTTGTTGTTCATATTATCCTCAGGTTAGTAAAATTTTACATAGTAAACAACAACAAACGAAAACTGAGGAGAAACAAGTTAGTAATCGAGCTATATAATTTACTAAGGATACAGTTTCGGCTATATTTGACACATTTTATTATTTTTATTTCAAAGCGATATTTTATTTTTATTCCACGACAGGTTTTGACGTTTGATTTGATTTTTTTTTTCTCTGAAAAGTGTTGACATTTGGTTCAAGGGGAAAGTCAGTTTAAAACCAAGCTAACCTAAGTTTAGCAATAAAACGCGCCTTTTATTTGAATTGAACAACTAATGCTTCTAAGAAATAACGTATACTTACAATAGACAACCGTCACCTGTTGTTAAAAATATTCTTTATTCTTTAGATAATAATATTAATTATGTAGGCATTTTGATAGCCAAAATGTATATACCTAAAACAGAATTCAAACATTCAGCTCAATAAAAATTTCTATCTCTATTTTTAAACGTCAAGCTCTCATCATGCAATCAAAAAAATAAAAACTGAAAAAAATAGTTTTGCAATCAGTCAACACCAAATATCACTTTATCTGGTTTATGTAGGTTGTAGAATTTGCCTTTAAGATTGAACTGAATATTTGATCCGTCCGTTTTTGGTTCTTACATAATTTATGACAGTTCAGAGAGAGCACAAATACATCACTTTGACAACACTGACTATCCTTTCAATTCACAACTCCAGATAAACCTATTCAATTGAAATATACAACAAAACTGTTTATTATCATTCGATGCAGTGTGATCCAGTATACAGATCTACTATTGGACTTCAGCAGAGCACAAAGGATATGGTGTATCATCATTTTCATTGGCAATCTCTTTCCTCAAATAAAATCGAATTGAAAATTCCCAAAATCATGTGGATTACGTTGACATGCTGTGAAAATGATTTGTTTCCTATTCATGCGTACCGTGCCTCAAATACAGCAATCCAGTCAACCTACCATTGAGCTAACTCCTCCTATGTATGGTATATGGTACATCGACATCAGAATAAAGGTACATTCAGGAATGTGTGATGTTTTCGGAGGTTTGTAGTGTAAATAGTGTCATCATGGACTGTAAAACGTATAGTTTTGTTCTAAGTAAAGAGTCAACCAACTCCTATGGTCAAGCCATCCGCATCCCAATCACCCATCACTCCCGATCCCAACCCGAACTGCAACTGCATGTTGCAGATATTTCAAAAAAGGTTTATTTCGAATTTTGGCAGTTTTGGACTTTGGAATTGAAAGGACCCCTCTTTTTATGACAACATTATATGGAATTTTGATATACATACATACATACACTACGTACATGCATATCTTTGTGGTATTCTTAGATGGAGCCTCTGGCCTCTTGCATATTTAGTTTTGTTTTCGTCCGCATGACGTTGGTCTGCCTGACTGGTAAAATGTCATTCAATTTTGCGGCCTATAGGTAATAATAAAGTCTCTTAAGTTCACTTCGTTCATAAGTCTGTGTACAATGTACATGAGTGCCAGTGCCGGATCTTTTATTGTTGACACCAAAAGGACATGTAGTTTTGAGCCTAAGCCGAAGCAACATAAGATTATACAGTTAAGTTACAAAACACTAAAGAATTGACAATGATAATTATGTATATCGAAAAAGAAAAATAATCTTCAAAACTTTGAGATGTGTAAAAATGGACATAATTCATTCACAATATCATTAAAGTTTAAAAGTTGACTTTTCTTCTAGGGAGTGACCATTCCTAACTAAATCCGTACCTGGAAACTTTAGAATATTTTCTACATATGTATGTACAAGTAAGTTTACATTTATTCATATACCATACATTTTGATCCTACATATATACATATGTATGTATATGGCCTAGTATATGTATGTATGTATAGATGCAGTTATATTGGTTACACATCGAATGTTATTATACAATATTGATATTGAATTTGCTTTGTTTCAAATATTTTGAATTGAAATTTCGAGATTTAAGGACATAACCTTAGAAGGTACATATTCATATACTTCATTTATTGGTTACTGATGTTATAACTTCCAAATGAACATTTTAATTGCAATTTCTTGTGAAGTATGTAAAGTAAGGAATTCAAGAAGGGCTATTATAGAAATAATAAGTTTAAAGTGGAATTTATGTTTACATACTCGGGGTTTATTATTTTTACATTAAATATTTCATTATCTATGAAATAAAATATAAAAATAAAGAAAAACAATGAAAATAAATTGGTTTTTAACGTAATATTTTCCTTTTTTAAGACTATTTTGGGTACTGTTAATGAAATGCACAGCTAAGTTTTTAGGAATAACGCCTTTTGGTTTAGGTACTCGGGTGACTTCTTTTAACTTCAAAATCAATCAAGTAAACTCTTATTTTACAAGTAGTTCTGGAGACATGGATTTCGCCTTATTTCTATTAATTTAATTGATATCACTTGAAATTCTAGTAAAATATTGAAATTTTGTATAAGGGAAGGACTTGGAATACAAACCAAAATAAAAATTGAAAACTTAAGATTTTTATACTAAACGATTTTATGGTTCTTCTTCTGCAAACGCAAATACAGAAGTATAGGCACAGTATTTTTTGAAAACTTCGCATTGATAGAAGGTTTTAAAAAAAAATTTAATTTTAAAATATAAATTAAATAAACTTCAGAATCTTTTGCCAATTTCAGTGCTACAAAGGAATCCTATGATGTGACGCAATAAGTTTATGAGCTGATAGTTCAAAATATTTAAAAATACTTTGGAGGACAAAACAATAACGCACAATTTCTGAATTTAGAAATAGGTTGATGGTCACTGAAATAAAAAAGTTCATGATCCTTGTTGTTATCTATAAAGGATCAAGGCAACAAGGAAACCGCCTTCAAATCATGTTGAGATTCATCCACTTTTTTGACAATTCAACGGTTGGTAACAATCAAATTAATTTTGAAATTTCTCGAAAACTTGTAGAGCAGGCATGTCAAACTCGCGGCCCGGGGGCCGCATGCGGCCCACATTAAAAATTTATGCGGCCCAAACATAAATTTACAACTTGCACTTATTTTCAAATTTTGCACATTAAATTTTTAATATTAAAGCCTAGTACGCTGCTGAAGCGAAACGAAATTTTTCTTTGGTCTCCAGTTCTCCACATGCACAACAAAATTATAAACGAAATCAAAGCGGAAAAATATCTGTGTAGACCTTTATCAGCTGTTTATTAAAAATGACAATATTTGTGGTGCAGAATAAGAATAAATAGAGATTTCACGCACCGGGTAGTTATATCGTGAACGAAAAAGTGTGAAGAATTGTAAAAATTGTACTAAGAAATCTATTACCATTCTCCACTCAAAAAAAAACAACAATTTAACAGAGCAGCAGCGTACCGCTAAACGAAAAGTAGAACGGAAATGTTCGATTCGGATTTCGTCTGGTCATTTTTGTATGGGATTATTCGTTTCGCTTCAGCATCTTAAGGCGTAAGTGGCGATTTTTGGTTAAATTTCTGTGGGGCGGGGAGTTTGTTTATTTGTATTTTTTTTTTTACGCCCCTAAAAAATTTAAATCTTGCTGTTTTGGCCCGTGATAGCCATTGAGTTTGACATGCTTGTTGTAGAGGGTCCGGTTATTGACAACTTATTGATGATAACCTGGCGTGGAAGACTTTAGTTTGGCCAATATAACCCCAGGTAGTCGCATAAATTCGTGGTAGTAATGTTTTGATTTGCTTTACGTGACCTACCTATTTCAGACTTTAATTCTCCTGATTATGTTGTTCCAACTCTTATTTCACTCGCCGTCTATGCATATGGAATCTCGAAGCAATCCTAGGTACTTTCTTACGTTTTCGTTCTGGTACAAGATTCTACATCGAGGCCTTTACTATTCATTTCATTTCTTAGTCCGAAACATCAGCGGCTAACGTGGGAGCTCTACTCTATTCATTCAAGAACGGTGAACAGCACATCACATTGTCATAACCCTTTTTGGTATCAAAGGGTTCGGGAAAGTTGTTTCCAACATTATTTGAAAAGCGCGAATTCTAAATCGTCATCTTGCACACACAGACGAGTATGCCAGAACAAAACATAGCTTTATGCAATTCGTCCCTGTAGATGCTCTCATAGGCAGGTGAATGTCGTTTTGATGTTCTTTGGTTTTTTTAAAGAATCTGCCCTAAAGTTGTCTTAAAGCCTTATTGACATTTATTTATTTATTTATTTAGGCTGCCTGCTTCACCACTTTCTCACTCCATTGTCACAAATGTAAACCTCCCACTAACTATACATATGTATGTATGTCAAATTGAGAATCAAATTATTTTAATTATATTCTAGACTTAGAAGGTTAAATAAATAATAATTGTAACCACATTTGTACATTGTACATCCTACATATTATGTACACATTAGAATTTGGTCTCTAGTAAAATGAAAATCCACTTGTGAATCCAAACCCTATTAAGACTTACAGTTAAATCAGTGACACCCTGCAGTTCCTGCAGATAAAGCACCATCACTAATAATATAATAATGTAGCAAAAATCTGATCCCTGGCTGTCAGGATATCAGCTACGCAGACATTATGGCTGTCAGGAAGGAGTGTGAGTGTTACAAATGTTGTCTGTCAGTAATAATTGTGAATTGTGATGGAAACGAAAAGCTCACGACTCCACATAAATAAACTACATAATATGTACATACATATGTATCTATGTACAGTACATATTATTGTATTCTATATTATGTACTTGTATGATGTTGATAGAGAAAGTGATGGTAGACTTAAATCACAGCGATTATAATTGGAGTGTGGGTGTGAGCAACAGCATTCAAGTGCCATTTAATACTGAATAATGACACATATGTACATAAGTGAAAGGAGAGGGACAACAATACTAATTAAACTTAACTCTTCCACAAAATAAGACTATTCATAGCGTGGGTAAGAATCTTTTAAATCACTCCAATGACATGCTTCTACTAAAAAATCTAGACAATTTATCTAGTGAAAACTGTCAAAAAAAAACACTAAACAAAATATCAAAATTCCCTTCTCTTTTCTGTGAAAGGAGATGGAGACACAGCTTATTTATGGTGAATAGCAAGCATTGAATTTATTAAGATAAAATAAGTTTTAACTGTTTTGATTATGGTCAGTGAAGTATATACCGCTACTAAAAAACAAGCTATAAATAAAATTAAAGCAAACTATCATGTTCCAAGCCAACAACAGCCCCCCCCCCCCCTTGCATGACTAAATAAACAAAGTGTTAAAGAGAGTCACTTCCTCTTCAGCAACCCCAAATTGTCCAAATTCGTTTATTGTCAATAATTTCGTGCTCATTAAATCATTAAGAAAGAGTGTCGATAATATCTTTTATTAGCCATTTTGCCAAAGTTATGGCAAATTTTACAACTCTTCTCTAAAAGCTGATGGTTTTTGCGTCAATGCCGTGGCTCCATCTCTTCGTCGGTCCTTCTTTACCTTATGTCTTATAAAATTACACGTACCTAATGAAGGGTAACACCGATAAGTATGCTCATCTAACACAAATATGAAGAGGCAGTAACGCAATCAAATGAAAACAAAAAGAAAGGAAAAGTTGCAAAGTGAGGAAGGGGGTGGAGGGACGATTATTATTATTATTATTCGCAGTAGCTTTTGCCATCAACCGAACCGATCCAAACCAAACCAATGGAAGCCACAATTAACAGACTTGCACCCTTATCACGCCTTCCCATTTTAGCTTTGTGTGCGCCTGCACTTATACAATCGTTTATTGTTATCACATTATTGCTCATGGTCCCTGTGGTTTGTTCATTTCATCGACGACAGTGGCGGCGATGGAGAAGGAGATGGTGAAGACGAAGTCGAAGGCGAAGGCGACGACATTGTTGGTGTTGTTGCCTTTCGGTTCCTTGGACGGGAAGAGTCCTTTAGCTCATCCTTTTAATAACACCACCACAGTAGGCACTTTACTGTTTTATTATAAGTAATTACCTTGATTCTGGCATTGTCTTCAACTTTAATTGGCCTTCCCCCTTTTCTGCCTCTTCCGCATACCAAGGAATATGACTGGATGAAGAAAACAATGAAAGACAGGCAAGAATGTGGTCTGATGTAGGTCTACTAAAGTGCTTAAGTTTAGCCTGTAATCACAGTCTTAACTTTATATGACCCTTAAGTGCTTTCAAAAGTTTCCTTATAGAAATGGTCAAGGAGAAAATGAGAAGAGTATAGGTACAACCAATTTGAAGGGGGATGAGGAAAAGCTGCATCACTTAACTAATGGGGCTCACTTTTTCAAGGTGGAAAGGGCGAAGAAGAATTTCGAAAAACACCATTGGATGGCAATTTGCGGATGTTACAAGAATGTTTGATTTTTTTATCATAATGGTCTGGTCATGGAAAAGAAAATAATGTTTGTCGTTAACATAATGGGGGATAGATGGTTTTCTATAAATGTTCATCTGAAGTTTTAATTTGACGTTATGTTTGAAAGAAGTTGAGATCGAAATGGCTTTAATAACACGCATCGACGTTAGAGATTATATCTTTTTATATTTTATATATATGTATGTAATGTATATGTACATATGTACATTACATATGTAACATACATAGTATGTACATGATGTAGGTATAAAGGTACAATAGTTTGGTCCATATCAGAATGAAATGTTTGGTAAAACTTAATAAAAAGCCAAAGGCATGAGACGGCATGTTTTTCATTGGGTTCCATTGGTGAGTAAGGGTTACTAAGTCTATGAATACATCTTTTTTTTAAATAATTTACTGGCACTCAAGGGATTATTTTTACGCTTTAAATGTTCCGACAATTATTATTTTCCACGGGTGGCGTTGGCGTCCAGTATAAACTGGAGGAAATAGAAAACAGACACTGGCTAGAGCTGGGCTGGAACTCATAGTCTCTAGATTCATTGTCTTGCAATATATCCAATGCACCTACATCCACTTTACCATGGCCACCCGTTATCAGTGCAAATGTGAGAACTATATTAAAATTTTTAAAAAATGTTCCACATACGCCGCAGTGACCAGGATGGAAAACCTGTAAGAACGACAATTAAGAGTAATAAGTGTGAACATTATAAAGCCTTAGGAGCCGATTGCATAACCGCTAGGTGATCAGCTTTACATCTAGCAAATCATGAAGTTTTACCATACGAAATAAAAAAAATATTAGAACGTGCAGCGATTAGAACACGATTCTTTCACCCAGATCGAGTAGGCAGCAACAAATCTGGGGTTGCGCACTTGAGAGTTAATATACATATCTACTGTACATTGTACATACATAAATATAACATAACATCCGAAAAACTTTAAAAACGCATAATTCTAGGTTTGATTTCTTTAATTTTATTAATTACCCGTAGGAGCATACAAATATTAGAGACAAAATTAGATGCGAAATTTTAAAGAGAATTGTTTTATAAAAATCAATTAATTATTCTTTTTACTTTGATTTTAAAAAATATTTTTCTTTTGAGAAAGGATTTATTATAGCTCTAGTAAATGATATATTAGAGGTCATTGCCTTTTAGAAAAACATACAGAAAAGTTGATATTCCTCACAATACAAAATGCCGTAGTTATAACGACCAACAGGAAAAGGAAACTGTGATTCATGCCCTCTCTTAATGTTCTACAATGGCCGAGAATGTTATCTTAATGAAATTCAAATACATAATTTCCTTTCTCCAATGATTCGAAATGACTCTAGCGAAATCCAAGTGAAAAGTTTTTCTACAAACCTGTTATAATAAATCAAGTATCTTCATACAAGTTTTTGATATCAAAATGGTACATTCCAGAGCTTATTAGGACACAAAACAGTTAACGGAGCCGAGGCAATTAGTAGACACACTATGGCTGAGGCCTGTAACTAATTAAGACTCGAGCATCACTTAAGGTACATAAGCACTGTATTTAAATTTTATATTTATGTACGAAGAACCCAGAAGAATGTAAACTTTTAAAAACAAAATACGTACATACATATGTAGTTTTCATTTTTCTTATTTTAATCGAAGAACAATCATGTAAGTTAATAATAATTTATTTATTCTTAAAACTTAGATTTTAAAATATTTTTATGTATATGTATATGTGTATATACATTATGTACATATGTGCATACTTCACAATTTTGGATTCTGCACTTCGGACCACAATAAAGGCTCAGATCAACTACGAAAATGTTTTTGCTCTATACCCGTCGATATCAACCAAGATTTATACAAAAAAGAAGCGTCAAAATGAAAGTAAATCCTTATATTCGAAGGTACGAAACAATTGATGACAAAAGCCAGCGGAGAAAGCTTCCAATTTCACCCGCATTTGGAGTGTACCGTCCACAGTTGACAACAATACTCTCGATTTCTCATAGATTGAGTGGGCTTGCATTAGTGGGATACACCAATTTCTTGGCCTTCAATGCAATATTTGGTAAACATGAGATCTCAGATTTTATCACAATGGTAGAAGGCCTTCAATTAAATGAAGCATCCTTGGTTGTACTTAAATTTTTGCTGGTTTTTCCATTTGGACTTCATGCATGTCTTGGCATTCGACACCTCATTTGGGATTGTGGAAAATGTTTAACCATCAAAGGTGTATATTTAACGGGTTATACAGCTTTTTTATCAACACTTATACTGTCTGGAATTTTGACAATGCTTTGAATAAATTATTAAAATAGATTTAAAATTATCTGATCTCCAAATTGAAGAGTAAAAAATTGTCTGGAATTTTTAACTGAATTCATATTTCATTCATGATCTATGAAATAGGAAATACCATCTTTTTGACTAAAATTTTCGATTTTCACTTCGTTTTGAGTGAAAGGGAAATGCAGAACCAGATCCTCGTTATTTTCAACTTCAGATATTACTTGACTGTTCGGATCATTTTAGTAAAACCACCGTAAGTTTTTATTAATTTATGATGGCAATTGATTGTTCGCAGCTATGGCTTTATATCGTATTTTACTGTATCTACCAAAACTCATCACTTAGACTGGAAAATCAAAACACAAACACAATTATTTAGCTAAATTATAAAATACGTAAACTTGTTAACAGGAATTAATAATTGAATTACGCATAAGTAAAAAGTTTATAATATGCCATCATCGGTCCATAGAAGAAATTCACTAAGCAAAAAACAATAAAAAAGGATAATTTGTATTTCATTTAGTCCAAACAATTATTACTTGCAGGATTTTAATGCAGATATTGAATGCCTGAACACCGTGAAAATGTAACCTTTAACGTTTAAAATGTTGTTTTAAGTCTAATTTCCCTCAATATGCAGACGATGTATAAATGATGTAAGTCTCTTTAAAATTAATATTTATTTTTAAATTTATCCCAAAATCTTCTTACGAAACCAACACTATTTCCGGGTACCGAATATCAAGAGCTCAAGTCTAGTCTTTATGATACCACAGATTTTTAAGAAGATAAGACAATAAATAAATGCCAGAATTGATAGATGACTAGGATCGTTTTAGTAGAAGTCTCTTAGGTTTTACATTTGTGATAGGGCAGGACGGTGAGAAAATGTCTCTTCCTTTATCCATAAAACTTCTGAAAAAAAAAACATTTACACTAACTCCAAACCGATAAGCATGCCTTTTTGTTAAACAGTTTCCAGATGAGAAACCTATAACGGATCTATGGTAATATACAATATAGCGAGAAAAATAATTATTCCGAACGTAAATAATTGGTGAACTGTTTAAACTAGTTAGCCTTTGTTGGAGACATTGAAATAAGTCTATTAAAAAGGTTCACTATACACTTTTAGAAAAACCAGTTTCTAAGGAGCTACATATGTAATTATTTATGGTTGATTTTCAACACAAGATGAGTCTGATAGAAGTTTAATCAAGTAAAAATAAAAAATTAAAATTATAATCCGAATAAGTTGTTAAACATTTGCTTTTTTAATTAACTGTAACTAGGTAAATAAATAGGCTGTGAGATATCTTGACACCTTCGGAACAAAAATATGCCTTATTTGGGTGGACTCTACAATCTAACGAACATCTTAAGTGTTTTTTTAAATAGTAAAGTAACTACTTTTTGGTCCATTTGGTGAGACATAACCTAAATACATTAGAACAACGTAACAAATCAGAAATAAGAGCAGAACATAAGCTCTTATGTTGAACTAATGCATATAATTCTATCTTGAATAATTATATTTACCAAAAATACCATTTAGATCTGAATTTTCAATAATTTTTTATTTGTTTATTATTCGCGCATACCGCATAACAGTAGAGTACATAATATTAATAAATAAAAACAAGCATTTCACCTGCTCTAGTAAAAAGAGAAAAAAAATGTAAACAATAAAACTGTTATGTAACTTCATCAAGGAAAAGAAAAACTTTTTCCAAATCCGTTTTTTTTAGATTCTACATTAGATCTTCGTCAAATCGAATTGAAAATATATTTATGTACAAATATAATTATTTTTCGTTCTTAAAGTAGAGCCAGGATTGCTGATAAAACAATGGATGATCCAACCATTGCATAACCAGTCGAGTAGACTTCATTGATTTTCAAACATTTGCCAGTGTCCCAGATGAGATGGCGGACGCCGTTGGCGGTGTGGTAGCCCATGGGGTACGCCAAAATGAATTTAATAGCAATTAACGATCCTGCACTCAATTGAAGTCCCTCAATCATGGTGACGTAGTGGGAAAAATCAACTGGGGAGACGAGCGCTCCTAGACCCAATACAGTTGAGTAGCCTGCGAGGAGAAGGCCAGTCATCCTGTGAGAAATGGAGAGCATGCTGGTCAATTGTGGCCTATAGATGGTCAAATGAGGAGACAGTGCCCGTTGGAGACGTGAGTTTTTCTCATCGAAAGACTCGACAGGAGGTGTTACTGGAGGAACAATTTTCATTGTGATATTACGAGCGGCAGAAAGTGTTGCAGCATTACGAAGAACGCTGGATTGGTTAAGAGCACGGGTTATGTTAAACCTAAAATTAGATTTTATTTAGTTTTACATTTATTATTATAAAAATATGAATTATTTTATAATTACATTTTGAAAAAGTGCGTTTTTTTCTTATTTCACAATAAACGTCAGATGCCAACTGACTTAACAGGGTTTCGTTTTGGTAGCACTTTAATTTTTTAACTTGAAGTTGATTGTGGTTCGATTGGGTAGCACTTGTATTGGAATTGTAGTAGAATTTGTGGTTGAAACAAAGTGAGGGTGTATAGAAATAATCAAAGTTGTTAGACCCCAGCTACATGGTCGTTTGAATTGAATGATATAAATCTGGAGGTAGTATTCAATTAAACGTCTACATTATTATTATCAAATTACTCGTTGATTTTTTCATTGTATAAATGATCTAAGGCAATCTTTTTAATAATTTTATAATTAAACTGCATGAAATTAAGTAGGATCAACCCAAGAATAGTGACGAGCATACTCACTGGTTACTGTAAATTAAATAGGAACCTAAATATCCAGGTTTTGTTACCATTATGAAGAAACTCCTGATCCTAACCACATTTTAGGGCAGTGTGAAGTACGCGTGCACCAAAGAAGGAAACACTTGGGAAATTATCTACCCCAAATCAAATTATCAAATCCTAGTAGGGGGCACAATATGCATCTTTTAGGTCCCAGTGCATAAACCTCAAATAACATTTGTAAATTCTTAACATAACTACATAAATCACATTTGCAATGAGTATTTACTTTTTTATAAAATCAGCAGAGGAAAAAAGGCATCACAAGCAAACTGTGCTAAATAATTTGACGTCTTCTTCGCAAACATTAATCTTTTAGTATACTTTATATTTTTTCTTATAAAAACTTCTATAAACCATAATTGACGTTAGTAAATAAATATACCTTATCCCTCACTGTATTTTATTTTAGTTTTCAGAACAATGTAGTTAAACCTTAAAGTAATTAACTTCAGCGTCCACCTTAAGGAAATTCTACTACAAGAAATCTACTACCTGCGCAGCTTTTAAACTTCGACAAGATTTTTCCACAAAGCAGCAGCACTTTTCGTTCTTTTTGCATAGCGCGTGGCATCGTGTCAGTCCATTGTCGGTGTGACTAATTTTTTTCCGTAAATCTCCAACAAAAGACCATTTAAACAAAATGAAATTGTACAAGGACATCATCTCCGGCGACGAAATGTTTTCCGACACCTATAAAATGAAGCTCGTCGATGATGTAATCTACGAAGTTTACGGATCTCTAGTCAGTCGCTCCCAGGATGATATCAAAATCGACGGTTTCAATCCATCTGCCGAAGAAGTCGACGAAGGCACCGACAGCAACGTCGAAACTGGCGTCGATATCGTTCTCAATCACCGCCTGCAAGAATGCTTCGCTTTCGGCGACAAGAAGTCCTACACCCTCTATCTTAAGGACTACATGAAAAAACTCATCGCTAAACTCGAAGAAAACTCGCCCGACCAAGTCGAAATTTTCAAGACCAACATGAACAAAGTCATGAAAGAGATTTTGGGCCGCTTCAAGGACTTGCAATTCTTCACCGGCGAAAATATGGACTGCGATGGCATGGTAGCTATGTGTGAATATCGCGATATCAATGGAAAGAGTACACCCGTTTTCATGTTCTACAAACACGGTCTCGAAGAGGAAAAATTATAAGGCAAGCACAATGGCTGAAATATCATCATAATAAATTATAAAAAAAAGAAAAAACTTATTTCAATTTGGTTTTTTTTTATTTAAAATTTTCACATAACATACTCTAAGTAATTCAATTTTTATTTTTTGTTAGTTTTCCGTTTATTTTTTATATACTACGATGGAGCTACTCAAATATTTAACAAACAAGCGATAAATAAAAATTGTACCGTGATTGTAAGATGAAACAAAAATACTTTTTATTGTAAAACAAAAACAACACTGTTCATCGATATTAATGATATAAAATTCACAATGAGAACGAAATTGAAAATCTTTTTTTTTATTGAGTTGTTGCTTTTCCTTCTCCAAATGGAGTTGGGTGTCCTTCAATGGCTGTTGGCTTTCCTTGGGTTATTGCTCCTTGTGGACAGACTTGTTGATTTCCATTTCCAGCGTAATAATTAATGGGGTGATTCATGACACGACAAAACCTCATTCAGCTCGATGACGATGCCATGTTGGAAAAAGTGCACAAAGAATCGCGTAATAATGCAGTAAACTTAGCATACATTTTTTATATATATGTATCTAAAAAGTAGACTGCAGATTTGTTTATATGAAATAACTTTTGATAGGTACCTAAATACATACATACATATATGTATGCATTTTATCACCTTTTTTTTTTGTTTACGTGGATATTATGATTAACCTATTTGTGAAGCGATTTTTTTTACAAATGTTGACGCAGCATGGTATGTTGACAAGAAAACAGTGAAGGTCAGCGAGAGCATGCGCAGAGAGACAATCTTCACGAACTGGGTGTATAGAAATTGATAAGTTGCTAAATTTGAAAAGAATCAATTAAGTGCTTATTATTAGTAAGGTACTCTTCCGCACTCGGACTCTCGTCGTTATATTTTTCATCTTTGATGAGTATAATTTATTTTCGTTGCAAAAAGCAGTACCTAATTTTATAATGGACAACTTTATCTTTGGAACCTTAAATGTGAAACCTTGATTTCCGGGTAAAAGATATCGTTAGGAATTTGTAATTATGAGTAGATGGCTAATATATGTATTGGCTACCTGACTCCTAGTATTCGAAATTACTATTGCAAATTGATCGATTGATTGAAATTGACCTAGTGTCCTTGATAACTAATATATACAACAAAGTTCTACTTTTTATTTATACGTGCGCCCATGTATCTATGTACCTGAATAAAGGACTAATTAACCAAAGGCTAAAATAAAAAGGAAAATGCATTCTACATCTTTAATGCTGTTACTTCCAGGTAGCAAGCAATTTTATTTTAGCAGCACTAAGATCTTTTTCCTTATTAACATTTTAACTGTCGATTCATAGCAAAAACAGGTATAATAGACCATTGTTAATGTAGGGATTATGTTTGTAAACCTTTCCCTTCAGGCACATAACAAAAAAGAAGACAGATGCTACCTTTTGTTTAGAAGTAATGTACTTCGCAGAACGATATGATATATGACATGGTATCCTGTCATCGATTATCAGAATGGTTATTTAATTAACCATTGAATTCTAAAGAAAATTACAAAAAGGATCTACGTGTGCTCTCTTCTGTACGACACCTAGCACAACGATAGGACATGGTACCATTGGATCAGACATCGGAATGGTCATTTAATAATCAAATGAAATTTATGGTAGAATAATACACAATACATTTGGTTTATTGTTGAAATTGTATATGTTTTAAAGTGTTTAAGTTTTAATATGATTTACAGATACATAACTGAAAGCATTCCTTTTTTACTTAGTTGAAAACAATGTTGTTCAATGTTAGATTTCCAATATGTCAAAAAACCTTAATGGAAGCTCTTTAAATTAATAGTTTAAATCTTTATAGTCTGAAATGAGAGAGAGAACTGAGTACGAAAATTGGTGGCTTAAAATCACCATTTTTCGCACATTTCAATAGAGTTGCGTCCTCAAAATAGTAGAAGTCCAACGATCTTGGAAGGTACAATGTCCTTGACTTGCAAGCAAGTCTATTTCTTTATATCATATCCAGCAATTAGCTTGAAAAGCTCTTTTTGTAATCTAAATTTACTCCGAGCCAATGAAGTCAACGTGTTTCAACTTTTTGAACTACATCAACATCTTTGTACAGCTCAGAGTTCTCGATTAAATTTCCTCCATTTGCTCTCTTCGCACCCAGGACCAAACAAGCCATCCGGTTATCCCAATAGACAAATTTGTTAGTAATAGTTGCCTTTCGTATTAACTCCTGACCTACGCACGATCTGTTTCAGAAAGATATTTAGGAAATCTTATGATAGTGCCGAAATCCTGTACATGTTTGGAACATTTCAGAAAAACAATATATTTACTAATTGTACGTTCCATGGTGTGTTTTCCAAAGTTACGCGCCATAACTGGATCGGTTTTCCTGGGATCCCGAGTTATAACATCGCCAAATAGAGCTCTTGACAGATTGACAAAATACTTACCGGAACAACAGACGTTGTTTTGGATGAGAAAAGCAAAATTTGGCCATAATTGTACAAATCAAAGTATAGGACAAATATTGTTTTAAATATAAAAAAAAATAGTTTTATGAGCGTTTTAATTTTTGTATTTACAATTTTGTCGTTCTGTTAATAAATATTTTTGTTTATTTATTTCTTAAATACCTACATTATGATGTAAAATTTAATGTCAGTACGCAACAGACAATTAAAAACTTAATAGTTGTGAAGAACCCGGGAAGTCAATCAATGTTAAATCTATCTCCATTTAACTGGGCTTTTGTTGGTTCTTCACGACCGCCGCCGGGAAATCGTTTTGTATTATAGCTCATTGTCTATTTTCATATTTTTGTTTATTTAACTTATTCAGTTTATGGAAAAAATATCTTAAAGATAAGGTTTTTATTTTGGACTGCGAAAAAGTTCGGTACACTTTTGTTTTTTTTTTGTATAAAATATCTGTCCAAATTTAAGTGGAATGATAAATAAATTAATAAAAATAATCTTCAACCAATTTTAACCAATATTTTTGTTTTGTTTAAAGAAACTGTAGGCATTTATACATAAAAAAGAAAATATTATAAAAATATTGCAACAGAAATTCGCTTGCTAGTTTTCGATTTGTATTTTAATATTATAAACAAACATTAATTAATTATATTGTAATCCTAACTGCACTATCATCACACATCTACATAGTCTAGTTGAATGTAAATTTGCTTCACTCCAACAGACTCGAATATCATTCGCGCATGCGTCAATACATATTTCGGAACACAGTCTTTCTTAACCTCTAGCTTTATCGCACCAACATATACATTAGAGCATAACGTCCAGAAGTGTGGCTCCTGAACTGATTGAACACCACCAAGTGCTTCTACTTTTTGGTAGCATTGACGTAAGACTCCATCAAGTTCTTGGGGTTGTCGTTGCATAAGAATCATAATCGATTCTTTGATAAGACTTAAAACACTCATTGCAATCAATAGGGCAATAAATATCGAACAAATAGGATCTGCAATCATCCATCCGAACATTTGCATCAGAACTGCAGAAATAATGACTCCAACTGATCCCAAGGTATCGGCCAATATGTGAAGAAAAACTCCACGCATAATTTGAGAGTTGTTACCCCCGATGTCGCTTACTGCAATACTGCTGTTGCCGTTGTGACTATGGCCGTGACCACCATGGTGGCTATGACTATGACCGTGGCCGTGACTTTGAGGGTCTTCCACGGTGATACTTAGCATTTCACCATGGTCCATGTGATTACTGGGAGAACTGTGAGAATGTCCATGACCTCCACCGCCATGCGAATGACCATGGCCACCACCGCCGTGTGAATGGCCATGTTGGAATGCATATATGCCTACTAAATTCACTAATAGACCAAGCACAGAAACAACAAATAGACGCTCGTGTTTCACCTCCGGTGGCTCAATCAGACGTTCCACGCCTTCTGATAAAATGAAGAACGCGATAAACAGAAGAAAAAGGCTATTTACAAACCCAGCTAGAACTTCTGCTCTCACGTAGCCATAAGAGAATTTATCGTTAGCCTTCCACTTGGTTATAACAGATGCAGCTAGACCGGCTAGTAGACCTGTGCAATCGAAGAACATGTGAAATGAATCCGAAATAAGACCTGAAATCGGGAGGAGAATATTAAATATGATTTTTAAAACATAATGGATAGAATAGCAGTTTTATGAAAAGATGTAATACATTTAAAATAGTACCGATATCGAAAAAATAAGAAAACAGTGATATTATTGGCTAAATGCCTTTTACCTTTAAGGGTAACATGAGCAAAGATCTTTTTAGGGCAAAAAATTTAGTAGTAGCACCTAAAAAGTGGGTGCTGTTTGATGCTTCCTTGATATAGTGAATGTAACTTGTTCATGAACTTATACATAAACTAACAGATTAACGTATTACTTAATTTTCAATTTTCAACAACATCTTAACGTCAGTTCAAACTCAATTAAAAGTATAAATTTGCTCTATCGGTCAAATTCAAAAGTTGAAGATTATTAACACATCTATTTTGTAAATATAATGGAGTACCTATATCAACTTAGACAAATTCCAGATGTCTTCAGTTTCATTTTGCTTGAAGTACCTGAGCTAAATACTTTTAACCATTGTGCTTTTCGTAAGAAAAAAATTATTTGAGCCCAAAAAACACATTCTCAATGTATTAAAGTTAATTAAAAATTTTCTAAGCTTTCAAAAAAACTATGATTTCCTCAACAATCAACAATCAATCAAATCAACTTCGCAAAATTTAGAAAATAATATAAGAAAACTTTATGCACACACATCAGAAATTTAAAAACTTGAATTTTTAACCTAGAGTTTTACAAAATTTGGCCAGTTAAATGACATATGTAATTCCACAACGTCTAACAATTTACGATCCTGTTTCTGTTTAGCGTTGTTTAAAAGATATTTTCAGAGCATTGTTTCGCTCTACCGATAGTATTTAAGTTGTTGCTTAATGAACCTATCTTTTGTTTTCTCATAAAATCTGTCATTTAATAATTTGGAAACATATTTACCGTCATTAAAATTAAACTATGTCTTAATAGGTTAGCAAGTAACATCATGTGTTATTGTTTTGGGTTAACATTTAATTTGTTAAAAAATGACAAATTTCAAAGAGCTTTAAAATAGAAACATATTCTGTATATTGGAGGTCACTAATGACGAATCTGCTAGTCGGACGGACTTACTTCTTTTGGAGGGAGAGGGCGACTTCCGGTACGTTTTTTGACACCTTATATAATCAGGGCATCGAAAAATTTTACTGTTACAAGTAAGAACTTTTAGTGTAAATTCTAATATAGTTGGTCGAACAAGCAAAATCCGACAACTTCAAAAAGAGCGAATTTTGCAACACACCTATCCAATCATAACACTGAATGAAATTGGTATCAAACGAAATACACGTTTGTTCTCTTTAGGAATCTACTGGTCGGACAACGATTTTATGGAAGCAACCCTTTGTCCGACAACTTTGAAAAAGTTTACGGTAGTGGAAAATCTATTTATCTGTTAAGAAAATGATTGAAACTTAAAGAGGTAAGGAATGAATGATACATTTGCAAATATACTAGATGTCCAAAGAAATCTTTCGTCAGACCTTTTTTAACTTGAACAAAAAAAATACTTTTTGACTTCTATTTCCGATATGGTGAAGACTTTATACGTATATTCGTTAAGAAAATGGATAAACGAGATCTCAAACGAATATACTAGTAGTATAAAAATAACAGGGATTAATCCTTCACCCGAACACTGAAGAAAAAAAGTTGAAAAATTAAATTAACAGATCAAACCATAAAATAAAATGTTTGATATGTGTATCCCAACAAAAATATTAGACTTTTTAATTTGATTTATCAAAAAGCTGCATATTAATTAGTATTGTTTTTGTTTTAAAGAAAACAGTTTCATAAATGAACAAATTAACGTGCTTTGTAGGAAAGTTAAATTTTAAGAAAGCAAACAAAAGAAAGCTACATACCTATACAAAAAATGATAATACATACAGATGTTAAATTTAATGTTTCAACAGCTGCCAAACTTACCCAAACTATTTGTTAATATTCCATAGAATAATTCAACAAAAGCAAAACTTAAATTAAGCAACAGAAAAAGGAACAAATTCCTAGAATTGCGATCCGAGAATATAAGCCGCTTCCAACTGTTTAGTTTCTCTTTGATTCTGTAAGTAAAACTCCGACTGTCCTTTTTTGAGATTGGTAAATACATCTTTTGAGTATCTATATTTAAATAAAGAAAATTTATAAAACAACTTTTTTAAAGGTCAATCATGTTTTAAGGAAATTAAATAGCATACGTGGTGTTTGTTATCACTTCTTGCAGGATTTGGTAGAAAATAAAAAAAAACTTTATTAACCTAGAAAAACTTGTTTGAGTTTAGCAGCGGTAGATATTGTGAGAGAAAGTTTTATTCTAATGGAGATATCTTCTTAATTTAATACACAAAGTTATTAGTATTTCATTGCATTTTGTTATATTTATTCTTAATAATTAAAAAGAAGAAATATTTTTTCGGAAGAATAGGGGACTTTTCTGACGTATTGTTGACAACACCACAAACCAACACACCTTAACTTGTAGGTTTGACATTTCACGTACATACGGTTTTACGCACACAGATTTACATAAGGAAGTGTTTGGAAAATATAGAAGAAACATTAAATGGTTCTGTTCGAGTAAGATTGACCTGTGGCCAATTAATTTCGAATTCTTTTCATTTAACATTTCATTAAAATTTGAAATCGAATAATATTCGATATTTTGTTTGTATAAGAATTATAAGAAAATCTATGTATATGCTTTTTGGCAGGATTTTGCACTTGCAACGTAAACATTTTTTCTTGAAATCAGTTTGCTTCTTTGGCGATTGGGAAGCTTAAATACATCACTGGAAATTGCACACGATGGCGCGTAGGAGTAGTAGAGGTCTTATGTCTTGATAGGGAACATCAACGGACTTCTTAGGTCTGAGGACCTAAGTAAGTAGGTATTTAATGAAAAAAAAACATTTTTTTTCCTAACAAGTAGATAGTTTTCAAAGCAGATACATTTTGTGTTGAAAGGAGGTTAGCATAAGTTGCCGAAACTGTTAAATCTCGGTCGAAAAGAAACTAGGCAATTGGCTTAAATTGAAGAGAAACCAGTGCCCTCAGTTTCTTTCCATCGCCCACTATGCCACTTGGAACTTTCAGAAAATGTTGATAGGTTTTCTATTATTCCTATTTTAAAAACAAATTAATATATTTGATAATAAGAATTCGCATTTTAAACAAAATTGTAAAGCCACAAGTCAACAATTAGAGGAACCATTTTAAGTTCAACATTGATTTTGATGGTTGATGGTGAGAAACGGATAACTTAAAGTTACATAAAACAAAAATTACTTGGTGAGCATGAGAAAAGTTCAGTGTTATTTTTTTTTTCAAAATTAATGACCGTATTCATTTGTATCGTTTATCCATTATTAGCTCTGTTCAACCACAAATCGCTAGTGTAGAGTAGTTTAGTGAAGGGGTGGAATCGCGTAAGGCGATAGTTGATTGTTGATTATCAAAATATATGATTTTGCTCCACGTAAGGTGATTATCAAATTGACTATCACTTTTCTAGTATAGTTTTTTGGTGACAGCTGTTTAGGTGTCGTTTTCATAAATTTTTGAGAAAGATAAGTTGTGTTTTACTTCAAATTGAAAAATAAAGTAAAAAAAAGTTAAAAATATATAAAAAAAGAATTTGCATAATCCATAATGTAAACATCAATGCATATATTTTATGAGAGGAACTCAGCAAGAAAAGACCACAAAAAAGTTCAATTGCTGAGAGTCAATTTAAGGAATAAATCTAATATTTTGGAACTTCCTAGAGGAATGTACATATGTACTTATGAGAATTTCTATGGAAATTTATTGCTGTTACTTCCAACACATATATATATATTATACATTTCAGATTCTTAAAAAACTTTCCACTGAATAAAGAAACGTTTGTGTATGATAGAAGTAGGTATACTATTTATATTTTATAGCTAAATCACAATACAGCGTTAGGTCGGTCGGGCTTTGACTTTTGGAATAGAAACTATGTATTCTTATGAGGCAATCTGAAATATTACCTCAGGCGTTGCTATGACTTTATATCGCAATATCGTAAACGCCCGAGCAAAGCAAAAGTAGATCTACTTTCTATTCGGTCGAGCGTTTCACAACTAAAAAGTTATTAATTTTCGGTTATTTGTTTGAATATTTAAATAATTTTTGATTGTATTTAAAATAAAATAAACTAAAAATAGTAATTTTAAATATTTTTCATTTGGGTTTGAAGATTTCTGAGAAGAAGTTTGTGTAGTGTTATAATATTGTTTTATATGTCAGTCAATGCTCAAGCTTTGAAGCTAAGTTTTGTTTTATAAATACTATAGGGTCGCGCTTTTTGAAATAACAAATAGTAAATACGATCAAACAGTCATTAACGCCGGACCGACCTAACGCGATTTAGATATAATAATAATCCACTCAAAAAAACACGGTCCATCCAAAATTAACACAAAATATTTTTTGTGTGTAATTTAAATTAAAAAAATCGTATTACGTGTACTCAAATTCTTAATACTAATCTAAATTATAATCACAATTAAGCCACAAAACTTAGTGGGCCCTATCTTGTTTTGAATAGTATAGAATAATGACATCTGCTGATTATGACAGTTTTCACCAACCTGTACTAGCTCAAAAGGTAATGGTTTATGATTTACATATAATTTGAATACGATATTTACATCAGTTAAAAACAAAAAAATGAATACTGATGAGCACCAAGGCTTATAGTTTAAATTTCGCTGTGATCGTACCCATAATATAATTAGACCTTTTCTAGTTTTCGTTACACTTCCCAAGACCATTTCTAATTTTAGTTCTAAGTGTTGGTACCACCTATAACTTCCGTCCTCCATCTTTTTGCATCAAAGTTTTCGAGATGGTAAGTCGTGCTGAGTAGAAATTTTCATAAAATAAGTCAATTTTAATGTTAAAAATTCAAAAAAAGTAAATTAAATAGTAAATCCGATTATTTATTTTCGTTTTAATTAAAATTTGAATTCAATATTTGTCGAGTTTATTGTGAATTTGTTTAAAATTATAGTGTCCACATGTGACATCAAGCACCTTGAAAATACATAGTTACTTTATATTTGTGTTTTTTTCTGATTTCAATAGCCTCCAAAAAAGGATTCAAAGTCCTCGGCTAAACAGCCCCAAAAGACACAAAAGAAGAAGGAAGGCGGAGGCGGTGGCAAGGCCAAGAAGAAGAAGTGGTCCAAAGGTAAAGTGAGGGACAAGTTGAACAACCAGATCCTTTTCGACGAAGCCACCTACGACAAATTGATCAAGGATGTGCCACACTACAAACTGATCACTCCATCAGTCGTTTCTGAACGTTTGAAGATCCGTGGTTCATTGGCCAAGAGGGCTTTGGTCGAATTAAGAGACAAAGGTACGCTGAGAAAAAGTTTTTCTATTTTCGGATTCTTGATTTTATTGTTTTATTTTCTGTTTTCCAGGTTTGATCCGTCAAGTTGTCCAACATCATTCGCAAGTTATCTACACAAGGGCCACCAAGGGTGATGATGAATAAACCCTGAATTGATGTACAAAGTCAAATTTGTATTTTTAGGGATAAAATAAACTCGTCAAAACTTATTTTTTAACTGATATAAGTGTTTTCAATTACAGCTAGCTTCAAAATGTTATTTTTTTTTTACATACTAGCATTTTGTAAATAAATTTTCATGTGAATAGCTTTTCAGCGAAAATTTGGGACCCAAAGATCTACTTGTCCAACCATTTCAGTGCCGCTCGGAGTATATGTATAAGGGCTCCAGGCATTAAAGATGATAGTTAATGACTAAAAAGCATATAAGCGAGAGACTCAAATTCGAACCGGTAACGCTTTTGATAGAGGCAAGGTTTATTTAATCTTGATTATGGATTTCTGAATCGGACCTTATTGTAGTATCAAATGTACTTAAAATCAATTAACAATTGCTCTTGCGACCTTTCATGGTATATCTTTCATCTACATACTAAACATCTTGCAAAAATTGACGGTCTTTAACCAGTGTAAATGTTTATTGAATAGTTCTGAAATTGTAGAACCAATCGACACAGCCATCGATTGAGTGGTTGCTTGTTTGTGGTGAAAATCAACCTGCCTGGCACAGTGGTCGTTAAGATCATTGAAATGTTAAATCTCATAACACCTTCAAGGAAGGAAGCCGAAAAGTCTTAATCCATTCGATAAATTTTAATAGAAACTTGCTATAGTCTAAAACTAATTTAATAATAATTATACTTAAAATATATAAAGTAAAAACAAGTCGTATTAGTCATTGTATGTATCTTATTTCATAAAACGATATTTATTTTAATTCTACTGTTTTACATCTTGTGTGAACTAACTTATTTAAAAAAATAGGAGCCCAGATTTGTGTGCACTTCGACAAATGAATACTGTTCCGAAGAGCAATTCCCTATAATAGCATTTCAATTCGTCGCGTCTATTAAGTCTTTAAAGCTTCTTGAAGCTTTCGTCTGGCTACACTGACGCGATCCTCCTGACGACGAATATCATCTTCTGATATAACAATTGATTGCATTAGCGGCTGATCCGGATTCAGAAATGCTCCAGAGTTTTTGGTCAGTTCTGTTTTTGAAGATGTTTGGCCAGTCACAGGTTGGTTGTGCACATGAAGTGCTGTGGCTACGGACTGCAAAACGGTCTGTTCGTCTACGTTGGGACCTACAGACCTTATACCCCGAGGCAACTCAATGTTATCAAATTCTTCCCCGGTTATATTACATGCTCGCAGACCTTCTAGACGCTTTTCCCAGAACAATTGCTTTGGTTTTTCTTGATTGCCATTCTTAAGATCATGTTTCACCTTACCATTTTCATGATTTCGGACAACTGTGACGGGTTGCTTAAAAATAGACGCCGTCTGTCTTATAGGAGGCACAAGAGATACATCTGTGCGAATAGCACGGCTGAAATGAATTTTAAAGAAAAAATCTAATTTAATGTGTCGCACGAAGGGAATAAAAAGAAAGAAAAAACACCAAATCCAATTGTGAAATTTTGATTCAGCACGATTTTCTAACCAATCATTTTGTAATTTTGGACACAAAAACAAACAGCATAGAAACATAATAAAAATGAAGACCAATTTTGGTTAGTAGGATGAATTGGGTAAACAAATAAGGTGAACAGAAAGAACTACATGCGGTGTGGTACCTGAACTCAAGATGTTGTCTTAGAGTCGATGGTGGAAGTGAGGAACTACCGCTACTACTGGTGGCTGAGATGTTATGGGAGAAACTAGAGGATGTCGATCCAACAAATCCACCTGCCGATGAAGATGGTGGTATTGTCGGTGATGGAATCGCTGGTGCTGCTCCGGCTCCAGGCCCAAATTGACACTTATACTTGCGTTTCAATGAGCTCGATGATGAGCCGCTACAACGATTTAAGGATATGGATGGCGGAGGCAGACTTTGTATTGTCTTGCCAGATTGGAAGTCAAATGCCGATATATCAATTGTATCACCTAGTTGTCGTGCTAGTTGGGGTTTACTATCAAATTTCTTACCACTGGGACTAAATTATATTTATAGATATACATTGATAATTTAGAGGTTTATAAAATGGATGCTATTAAAATGTACATCTAATAATTTTTATTCAGGGGGAGGGAGGTGAATTATTCGATTTTCAAATACCTGTAATAATAAACATCAACTTTCCCAGCTGAAATACCAGACTTTCGGAGCACTTCTTCTCGTTGCCATCCTTTTGGGAGTGAATTGCATTCAATGCGTTTTCGTTCAATAGTTATGTTGGGATTCATTTACTAATGTTTAATACTTTGGCAAGAAATTCTCCAGTGAAATAAGTGAAAGCTAATTTTTGTTTTTCTTTTTTTGCTGTCTGGTTTATGTTTGTGATGTTTTGTTGAGTCTCAGTCTAGTCTAGAGAAAAAGCCAGCGTCGTTTACTTTCGGATTTTTTTCTTGTTCTTTTTTTTGAGGCAGTTGTCAAAATATTTCCCTTTTTTGATTCAAATGACCACATTCAGACAAATTTAATTGAGAACTTACACTAGGTTTAACACAGCAGCGGACTGACAGTCTTATTTAATAGAATCCGTTAAACAGATGAATAGTTATATGTATAAGGATTTATGTAGGCTCTACTCAATGTTGAATAAGATTTATAAATAGCATTAGCCGCGTGTTAAGAGGCATTATAAGGAGTACATAACTTAATTAAGGCTTTATGTTGTGTTTATAAATCTTTCAAAAAAGATACAATCGGTATTTGCACTATTTGTAACCAAGATAAAATGGAGAATAGGTACCACTTTATTGGCAGATGTCCAGTTTTTAAGAACTCTAGATTTAAATGTTTCAGTGAAAGTGTGCTTTCTCTTGAACAGCTCTTTGTATGAAATTTTAAAAGGCAAAAACTTTCCAACTTTTTTCAATTTTAATATATTTAGCCAACCTGACAGACAATATTATATATTATGTCAATAATACTGTAATATTTACATTACGTATTAAGATTGAATGAATTATTAATAAAATTTGTACCTATCTATCTATTTATCTATAAATGAGGCTATTAATATTTTGTCTAATCTTCCTAATAGTTTCTAAACATTCCTCAAATTTCTTCATGCAACGATGAAAAAAAAAAATAATTTCACTTTATCACAGAACCCTTCAATCCAATCGTATTGAACGCTTTCAATTTTATTAAATATTCCCAAGGGAATTAAAATTAACTGTGGATCAGTTAGGTTTTTTGAACATCGCTTGTCATTGCCATGTGTCAGTTCACTTTTGATTTTGACTTTAAGGCAAATTTGCTAATTTTGGACTTCTGAGTTGAATATTTACTGAAACTTAAGATAATTTAAATACATATTCCACCTCTAAATACATCATAAATAGTTTATTTATTCAATCAAAATGGATAGCCCTTCAATAAGAGGACGTTTCAGTTTGAGTACAACAAATTTAACAAGTCCAATAGCTGAATCGACATGCCTACATGGTCTCAGGTAAGAAAAAATACAAAGTCTGAACATTTTGTTTAGAAGTGAACCTACATTAACTTTATTTTGTAGCTCACGTTCAAAATTTAACTGGGGAGAAGGAACCATAAGCTCAAGGAGCCGAAATAATTCACAATCAGTTATTGAACAAAACAATTCCATGTCCAAGAATATAACTAGCATACCAGCAAAAGTTTCAATGTCGCCATCATCACGAATCGATCCAAGGTTTGTCTGATGTCCAAATCTTATTTTCACTTTTTTGACAACACATTCTTTTTTATAATAGAACGTATGTTGACATACATAGCAATGGATTAGCTTCGAGGATTGTAAAGTATCATGATAATAGTGCTCGATTAAATAGAAGTCTGTCTATGACAAATTTATATAACAAACCGGGACAGTTTCCAGTTGTGCACTTGAAGAAAAATGAACAACAATACAAAGCAAAAAAGATAAGAAATTTGTCTATGACCAGAATTGCAGCTCCAGGTAAGATGGGTAATTGAGTAGAATTTTCAAATGATAATATTTCTATTTTATTTCTTTCCAATAGAAAAATCGGTTTTTCACGGAAACACACTTTCAAGCATATTGCGATCGGGTTCAATTGTCGGATTGCAAAAAAGCGATGAAGAAATTTCGAGGGAGAATCGTCCTATACTTCATCCACCACCCACTGAAAATGAAATGGCTCCGACGAGAAGCGTCCTTGAAGTTTTGAAAGAAATCTCACGAAAAAGAATCAATAGTGATGTATGTAAAAGATATTTACGTTATTTTCGTATATTTATAGCCAACAATAATGTCGGCCACAAAGCGAATGCTTACTAAAACGATAAGTTTTTCAATCATTTTCAATTCGAGCTTAACGCTCAACAAGTAAAATGTGGTCAGACACAGGACTAAACAAATTTTATAATTCAAAATGAATTAGTGCAGTAAATTTTATAATGTGTTCGATTTAGAAGGTTACGACATCTTACGGATAAGCCCATTAAACGTATCTGGGCGAAACGCATTGGATTTTAGGCCAATGCAAAATATGAAATGCAGTAAAAATGACTATGCTATCAGAGCAGTGTGTTTTATTCGCTGCTGGGTAGCTACAGTAGCACAATTTCCCTGGTGAACAACAACAATTTGATAGCTGGCTTATTTGGCTTTAATTGAAAATATGGACTTATTTTAAGATACCTCTACATACTTAGAATGTTGCTAATTTTATGGTTTCATATAACTTAAATGACTATTTATTACATTTAAAAAAAGAAACCCTCAGTGACTTCCACAGTTATATAATAATTTATAAGGTACATTTGCATTGAAATAAAAAAAAAATTCTATCGGAACTAGCTACGTAGGAAACAAAACAAATTCTTTTTTACTTAATTTAATAACTAAGTACTAAGTGCTTAACCTCACCTCTTAATTTTTATAATAAATTTTATTTCAGGAAATGGATGGAACTGAGCTTACTAAAAAACAATGTAAAGAACCAGACCAGGATTTGTCTTCGAATATTATCCATCGTACACAAAGCAAACGGCAACGTGAAATTACAAACACTTCGACGTCAAATTCACAAATATCACCTGAGCAGCAAGTTATTAAAAAGCGTATGTGCAATTACAACAATGATATAATGAGTTCTCTAAGCTCGAGTATGGCGAGTGTTAATAAAAGGAAAATGCTTGAAATTCAAACTCAAAAACAAACCTCTTTCGATGCAGGAGCATTGGGTGCTTCAAACTCTATTTCTACAGATTATGAAGTTTCGAGGAAGGAAAAACAACGATGTATTGGAAATTCAGAAACACCGAATTCAGTTGGCTCTACAAAAAATACTCAACTTACTTCAATATCTAGTTTACCATATCAAAATTCTAGTGAGTTAGATGGGGACACCAGGAAGGGACTCGTTACAAGAAGGTCTTCTGAACCAGCATTGAGTAATACAAAACCAAGGCTTACACTTTTCAATAAAGATTATGATGAAGTACCGACTGTAGTTAACAATGATAACGCTGAGTCTAAAGAAGATGGAGACTTGTGTGGAATACAGTTTGTGAAGCCCAAAAAGAGTAGCTCTATATCATCTGGCGGTTCACTGCTAATGGAAAAGACTAAAAAATCAAAACTGGCCTTGATGTTAAGTGGACTCAAGGGTGAATTGGACGAAGAAGATGAAGTAGACACGGCACTTCCAAAACCAGAACAGCAAAAGGTAGCTGAGTCATCTGTAAACACACAAGTCACTTCGGCTTCAAATACCCCAAATTCTACTAGTTTATTTACAACAACTACATCAGTGGCTACATCACAGCCAAGTAATATAATAAGTAAATCAGTTGTTGAGGATGCTGCAAATAAAAAAACAGAAGTAATACCTAGCTTAAGTTTGACTTCAAATGTTGTTAACTCCACTATCTCAACTGTGTCTAGTGGATTCAAAATAAATCAAACTCCAGTGGTATTGACTACTTCAACAGCTACAGCTCAAGTTACTATTCCAGGGACTACAACGTCGGCTTCAATTACTTCAACAGCAGCTTTAAAACCGATTACTGGAGGATTTAGTTTCGGTCTAAGTATACCTAAGACAACTACAGAAACTACATCTTCAGCGCTGACAATGAAGTCCACATCTGCTATATCACAAGCTAATAGCTTAACTTTGACTTCATCAGCACCAGTTGTTGTAACAGGAACGAGTTCTATTACGGGTATAAAACCATTTACATTCGGTTCAACAACGACTACGCAAGCTTCAGTATCTTCTACCCCTAGTTTTAATTTTGGGGCTCCCACTACAGTATCCCAAACGGGTTCTTCAACAAAAGAATCGGCCAATATCAGTACGTTTGCATCGACTTTGACAAAACCAAAAGAACCAGAGGCCTTTGGACAACCTTCAGCGTCATTATTACCGACTTTCTCTTTTGGTTCACTGGCGGAAGCAAAGACAACAACAAATGCATTGACAACACAAACAGCTTCGCCAGCAATCTCTAGTGTATTAACTGCAAACTTTGACACACAAAAAAATACATGGAGTGCACCATCTAATTCAACTTCCGGAAATGCAAACTCATTAAAAAGTATCACTGCATTCGGAGCAGGAAGTTTATCTACTCTACCTCAATCAACCGCAGTCTCAACTTCAACAAACTCAACTGGGGGCTTCTCTTTTGGCAATTCTTCTACAACAGAAGCTTCAAAACCCTTATTTGGTAACATGGCCACAACAACTACAACCTCAATAAGCTCTAACACAACATTTTCGTTTTCTGCAAATAAAACTGCGCCCAACCTGACCAACACAACTAGCACTTTCACTTTTGGGGCAGGAGCTTCGGCATCCCCTGCAGGTACAGCTGCAATTGCTTCTAATGCAGCATTGACATTCGGTGCCACTGTACCTGCTGCAACGGCTAATAATAATTCACAAAATGTATTTGTTAACGCTTCGAATCCCAATCCCAAACCATCAACCACATTCACTTTTGGTTCATCTGCTCCTAGTGTACCTTCTCAGAATGGAGTATTTGCATTCTCAACAACCGCCGACAAAACTCCTGCTGTCCCGGCACCTGCTGGCTCAGTTGGAGGATTTTCTTTCAATAATCCATCAGTCAATTTTGTTCCAGTTGCCGAGGCAAACAAAAACGTCTTTGGGACTGTGGCACCTGCTGCAGTGGAGACCAAGCCTGCCTTCAATTTCGGTTCATCTACCACCGATCAGAGCACAAATAAACCTGCAGTTTTTGGTGGAACTACGAATATTTTTGGAGCAAACACTACATCATCCGCACCGCAAAATTCTGCTTTTACTTTTGGTTCATTCTCTAGCGGTTCTGCAAATCAAGGACAAACTGCACCAAATCCCTTTGCCCCTGCCCCATCATCATCCAATATAAGTGGAAGTGTAGGAGCCCCAGCTGCATCAAGTTCAGTTTTCGGAGCACCGTCTGCGGCTGTTGCACCATTGGCACAATCCGCCACATTCAATTTCGGTGCGAGCTCCAGTAACACAAAACCAGAAGCTAGCAAATCTACGGGCGGGTTTGTTTTCGGAAGCACTTCGTCTATTGGAAGTAATGCCTCAAAACCAGCTGTTGATATGAATAAAACATTTGTCTTTGGAGATGGAAACACAATTATTAAACCTGCCCCATCATCAAGCGTTTTTGGTGGAAGTAATGGCACGAGCAACGGCATTAACGGTGGCGGCTCCACAGAAAACAAAATGTTTTCCTTTGGATCAACTGCTGCAGGAAGTAATAACACATTCGTAGCCGGAAGTCAAACAGTAAATCCAGCCCCTGCTTTTAATTTTGGAGGAGGTGCAGCACCAACGAATAATGCTGCAGCTCCTGCGCCAAATGGTAACTTGTTTGCACAACCCGGAAACCAAGGTACTGATGTACGACCTTTCAAAAAAGCCACTCGTCGCCTACACAAGACATAAACGTAGAGTTTTTATTTCTTCTTTTTAATGTCTTTTAATTTGTACTTTTTTGGATAAAAGCTCTTCGAGTTGTATTTTTTAAGTACATGAGTTGTGGTTGTTTCAATATAAAATAAAATTCTGATTTGAAACATACAAGTTAAAATGTATTTCGTGTTTGATTTTATAAATGATTTCTATGGACCGTCCTCTTAAAGAATCCAGGAGGTAAGGTAAAATGCGAATAGAATTGCCTTCTTTTTGTATGTTAAGACAAATATAAATACTGGACAAAATTGAGTTAGTTTTTTAAAGATTACTCAATACACAATAATATTTATTATACAATTACATATTTTATTATTTTTACAATAAGAATATAATAAATTAATTTTAAAAAAATTTACACAAATATAGGCCAATGACGATAAATCAAATATACTTGTTTGATTAAATATATTATTAAGTGATAATATTTTTTTAGTTACATAATGATAATTAATTAGGATACAATTTTGAAAACTTATTTAAAAGTTTTCGCTAGCACAAAATTTAAGCATTGATTTTGTGTGCTTAAATTGCACTCCTTGAGTTGCGGCAAGTACTTCTTCCATAAAACTTGATGAATTATGTATTGTTGTTCCTCCAAGTATGACTTTGTATCCAGAATTATTTAAATGATGCACAGCTAGTGCTTCTTCGTATGTTACTCCACCAACAATAAATACTACCACCTCCTGTGGTGGTCGTCGGAATGGCACAAGTTCAGAATTAATTGCGGGATAAAGGGGATCGACATCACGGCCCTTGAAGAGATCCTCGAGAGTTTCTTTAAGAAGGCAGGTGTGTTGAGTGAAAACATTTTCAACACCCTTGAGACCCTGTAATAGATTTGGAAAGGTATTCATTTATGTATATATTCAAAACAGTTTAGAATCAAAAGATGGAGCATTAGAGCTTACTTTTTTTTAAATTCAAATCGGGACATTTTACAACAATAAATTAGAAAGATTAGTTATGTACTTATGTATGTTTGTATGTATGTATTGTATGTTTGTATATTATTTTAGCGGTTGGCAAGAAATTACGGGCACCTTGTCAATGGTGGTAGTATTTATCATTAATAGCTCAAAACTGAGGAAAGGGGACTTTTTTATCTTGGCGGTTATGACACCAAAAAC
Organism: Scaeva pyrastri; assembly: GCA_905146935.1. Lineage (NCBI taxonomy): Eukaryota > Metazoa > Arthropoda > Insecta > Diptera > Syrphidae > Scaeva > Scaeva pyrastri. The sequence continues at coordinate 81,432,389 of LR989927.1, forward strand.
AGTATTTTCTTAGAAGGTAAGCGAAAATTGTTTGAAAAGAGGGAGTTAATCTAAGTAATATGTTCTTTATATTGTTAAAATTTCCACGGAAAATGAAAATTGTTTTGCCAACCTGCTTAAGCATTGTTTTTAGGAGAAAAATGTAATGATCAATTTTTGAAAACAAAAACTGCCACTAAATACTTACAATGGTTTAAATAAAAATTAATAATAAAATTACCTTTATAAGATTCCTGGTGAGTTTAACAGCATCAGTAATACGAACCAAATTAAAAAGTTCTCCTTGTCGAGCGTGTTGGCCAGCGTACTCAATTAGACTTGGAACCAATGAAGTTCGACCACCACGATTCTTAATTATTTGTAACAGACCACAGGTATCGCAATTAGCATGTCTTTCATAGCGCAGAGCATACAAGGCAACTAATTTCAAAGCATCATTTATATCAATTCTTTCATCAGCGATAATTTTTTTGATTCTTTGAAGCTGTGCGGAGTGTTCTGCTTTGCAAGCAACTTCTTGTTCAAGCTCCGATAGTTCAAACAAACTGCGTTTTGTACATAAATTTGAGAGTTCCCCCATAACGCAAAGATGTTTAGTTACAGTTCCCGACATTTTCTTAAATTGTGGATATGTTTCGATGAAGTTCTTCATGTCAGAAATGCTTTCGACCTAGAATCGACAATTAGAGAAAATTATTAAAAGCTTTATTTTATTTATAAAAAGAAAAGGTACCTTTTTTTGATCCTTTGCCTTTTTTTGAAATTCTTCCATTAGACTCTTAATTGTAGAACCAATCTCCCCATAGTTCGAGTACATGTTTTTAGCATAGAACTCATCTTGATCACCAGAGAGAACAACTTCCTTAAAGTCCTTCGGTATTTGGGGTGTGCCGGAAAGATCGACTCGGTTGTTTTTAATATTCAAAAGCTCGTGTACCATGGCTTGGTATGTCCATTGGTGTAGCAGAGGCGTCACTGGATCGTCCATACGATCGAGAATCAAAAGCAATGGCGGTGGTGCGCCATTTTCATAAGTTCGAAAATCAAACAGCGATGATTCCTTGGTAGTTTGTTCGAAGATCTGTTTGGCTAAGGTTTGTGCAGGCACACTATTAGCTCGGTAACGTATTACCGGATTCATCTTCAACGACAGAAGCAAGGAAGTGATTCCCTGAACACTTCGACTCAGCGCTTCTGGTTGCCATGCCAGACGATTCAGGCATGTTGGAATGTTAAAGGAAAATAGATTTGGATTCACACAGAGGTAGTCAGCGTAAATTTCCTTGACCTCTCGAACAGACTCACTTTCATCGCACTCGGCGAGAACTTTGATGTCTGTTCTTGGAATTATATTACTAAAATCTATGAAAAAAATACTAATTTAAGAAACATTCGATTTGATTAATTCCACTTACAAATGTAATATGAACCATATTTTGGATTTCGCAATTCATCTGCTAATAATGCAATGTTCTGTTTGGTTGGACGTACAAATACGATACACTTTAAATGCTTGAGACGTTCATTTGATCTTCCAGAATCCAGTCGCTCAAAAAGGTACACTTCTCTTTGGAGCATATCAGACTGGCTAAATGCCATCGATATTATACTTGTCTATGAGATAAAAAGTAAACAATATGTTACTTGAAAATTGAGTTGAGTTGATCAATTTTAACTGATGCACTTACGGTTTCCTTGTCCAAAAGGATTATTTTCATACCGGGTCCAGACTCATTGGTCATTTTTTCTATGTACAACTTTACTGCAGTTATGACATTCATTTTTAAATGAATGTTTGCTCTTTTTACCTGGTTATTCGATGTAATTAAAACCCAATTTGCAAATGTAAATTGATAATTTTTTCATTCACCCATCTATGATTTTTTTTTACAAGTTTAACGTCATAAGCGATTTCGTTTGACCTTTCTGTCAAAATATGTCTGTTTGGTAACTTGAAATTTTGGATAGACGTGATCCACAATAAATCTTCTGAGGGATTTTCCGTCCAACGGAAAAAGTCGACTCGCACCATTGAAAAAAAAAACAAACAATAATATCCCATTGGGTCTTGAAAACTTGACATTTATTGGAGTACTTGTGTTTTAATAAATTTGACAATAAACAACAAAAAGGGTTTCAATATTCAAGCAAAACTAAATTAGGTAGGTAATCTTTGGGGTTTTCAATATCTGTTAGAAACTGGTAAAAATAATACCAAAACTACAAAATGTCAAAATGTAGGTATCCATTTATTAAAAATTGTAGGTATAATGTAGAAAATAGAATTGATTTAAAGTCAATATTTTTGCTCATTCTAGAGGTTTTCAAGTCGAAAACCATTTTTTAGCAGTTTTTGGTATATTTTTTATCTTGTCTAGTAGTTTTACTTTTGTAAAACAATGTTTAATTATTATTTTTTTTTTAATTTTAACAGATGTCAATTTTCGTAGTACATATTAGTCATGGAAAATTTTTTTTTTGCAATTTTGGTGTGTTGATTTTTCATTAAGAATTGTATAATTCATAAAATTAATTCAAGGCCAATAATGTTATTTGTTCCTGAGGTAATTGTTCACTTTGTTAAATAGCTATAATAAAAAAGTCGTTTTTGTATCTCTTGGTAAGCTATAACCTGTTGTTGAGTTATCATCATCGGCTCGAAAATTGGGATCCGGTCCTGGCCTCATTTAACAAGTCCATTAATCCCGATACCGACGCCTTCGAGTTGCGTGCCCCAAGGCTCCTGGGCTTCCTGGTCTACGCCATCTCTCCAGCGTAAGCATGGTCGGCCAAGCTGTCTCTTACCATTAAGTGTAATACAAAGTACTTTTCGAGCTGGTTCCTCTTATACCATGCAAGCCAACGTCTCCGGAATCGTTCTTTCGATATGGCCAACAAAAAACACACACACATCTCGCTAAAAATTATGGATTTAGAATCTAGACACCTTGAAACCTCTTTGTAAAAATTTCAAATCGAATCGATCACAATACAAAAATACACTTTATTACCTCAGCTAAGATTTAGATAAATTGCTTGCAATTGAAGCTAGAAGCCTATATCATTACTTTCTCGATGTTTTCGATTTATAATTAAAAAAAAAAACTTAAAATGTATCTATGCATGTATTTAAAAATGTAACTTACATACATAATTATGTTTAATTTATGAGCGTGAAAGAAAAATTTACTTTATATATATACATATTTGGTGATCAAATGCAAAAACAAATTATTATTTTGTACTATTTTCGTAAATGCATTAAATTAATAATGTATACATACATATTTCGAAACAAACTAGAAACACATATTGAATAGTAAATTAATTAAAATGAGAAGTCTTCTGGAGACTAAGTGAAGCCCTTAGGTAAACTAATCAAATATGTATATTGCAAATATGGAAAACTGATCCTTTAGTTCTTAGTTTAGCTGAGCGAAATGTTTTATGGATAGTTTTAAAATATAGTCTTTTTTTAGCTATGGTTGTGGATAAGGAATTTGTTTTGTAATTTTGGTAATAAACATTATGGAATTAAAAAAATATATTATATGTAAGTTTCCTACTCAGCAATTCTAAAAACCATATAACTGCGGTACTAAGGCAAAACTGAATAAAACACATTGGAATGTGCGGAAATTAATTAAAAGAAAACATTTTCAGTTCTCTTGGATTCAGTTACGAAAAAGAAACATTCGATTTGTACACATCGAGTTTCGCCTCAGTACCTACTCCAAATTTACATCATAACGACGTTGAATAATAAAATGTAAGCTTATTCGGTTTTCTCCTTGGCACAGTTCCGGATGATTCTGCCAAAATGCCACTGTAGGAAGCATCCAACAATCCGTAATGGTCCCAATACAAGAGCATGGAATATATTTTGAAAGAAGCCACCCCAAGGAAACATTCCACCACATAATAGAGTCACCAGCCAGCTTTCAAAGCCCATAATGGAGATAAATGAACCTTTCTGTGAATTTTAATTGAGTATAAACGCATTTTGAACTTTAATATGAATTTTGAAAAATTGTAAGAACATATAGAACTAACCAATGCATCATTAACAATACGTTTAGCAACGTCATCTGGCTGAGCGAGCCCACCACTTCCAGATATAAGTTTTGTTTCTTTTGGTTTTGTCTTTTCTTCGTTTTCAAAACCTGGTGTATTAGTATCGGCTGGTAGAGCTAAAGTAACTGAAACTCCTAAATGGCGAGACTCCATGGCGATTGTTTCGGCCATTCCACGGAGGGCATATTTGGAAGCCGTATAAGCCCCATAGCCGTATATTCCAAACAGGGCTGCTTGTGAAGCTGTTATGACAATAATTCCCTCTCTAGCTGTTTTCATTTTTGGCAAAACATATCGAGTACAATTGTAGGTACCAAAATAGTTAATATCCATTAGCTTCCTTGAGTCTTCTACAGAAACTTCTTCGAAAACTCCACAAATAGCCATTCCTGCACAATTGACTAACATGTAAATCTCACCATATTCTTTTTCGATCTCATAAAAACTTTCGGCGACCTCTTCATAGCTTTTTGATATGTCCAATGATTTGAAGTTAAACTTCTGTTCTGGAGACTGCCGCAAGACCTCCAGGAGCACAACAGCTCCTTCTGCAAAATTAATTTTACTTGTTTAAATTAACATTTGCTTTGATGCACAGTTCTTACTTAACATTTTTTCATCACGGGCTATTACTGTAACATTAGCACCTTTCATGGCACATTCCACAGCGACGTAAAGTCCAATTCCTTTGGATCCTCCTGTAACAACTACATGTCGACCGAATATAGACTTTTGTTTTTTCTTTGTAACGAAGATGTACACAACGATATGAGCAGCTACGGCCACAGCAATGCAGAGGACAATATCCAAAGATAAATTCATTGGAAAATTCAAATAAATTCCGATTTCTACAAGTTATCAATAGAAAGTGCGGAAATTGAATTTCTTTTTGTACCAATAGTCTACCCCCCAAAGAAAGTAATCAAAACTTAATAAATGTCAGTGTCAACTGTCAAGTTGCTTAAACCTCTTTGATAATTGTTGAATTCAGCTTGAAAGGTTCTTGAACCTTTTGTAATTGTCTGTTGAGTTAAAATATTCCCATATCAAATCTATGGTGCTGGGGGACCGGATTGGGCTCAGCGCTCAGATCTAAAATTGAAAAATGCCTTTTAATATCGATGAGGTATTTTGGTTCTCTAAGGAATGCTCGTTCACATTCCAAATGCCTACCCGTCGTATTAATTCCATCTAAATATGTAATATGATCGTTGACATCGGCAGCCTTGTAGCCATGACATTGATCTCATCGGTCTTCTAGTTTGTCATTTAGAATCATTTAGTTGTTTTTTGTTTGTCTAACTAATACTTAACTTTTTTATTGTACGGAAGTGACATCGGGTACACTATCAAAACCTCAAATTTTACAATGCGTTAGGGAAGGTATATTTTAAAAGTTAATTCGTTGCAGAAAAAGTTTGACAAAAAATGAACTTGGCACTATTCTTCTGGATTTATAATTATGTACCTATTTCATTTCTGTAAAATAAAGAAGATATAAAATATTAAATTTACATTTGTTAGATCGAGATTAGAGGTCTCGATTACAAGGATATCCGGATTTGAATCCGTGTAACTATAACTACACGTGTATTTCAACTACACTGATAGTAATAGATGATCGGGTTTCCATTATTTAAGTTTATTAAAACTTGTATGAAATAAAAAACAGTCAGCTTGCAGAACCATTATAAAAAATCAAAAATTTCATTAACCTACATAGTATCCGTGATTTAATTATCCGTGTAATAAGACAATAAGAGAATATTTACACGTGTATTAAATACATGGATTTTTGTTGGGCTTTTCTAAGTACACGAACCGTTTATCCGTGTTTTTCAAATACTCTTACATACATAATCGTAAGCTCTAATCAAGATACATTATTGGAATTTTCTTCGTAAAGGCACATAAATTGTTCAGTTCAGAGTTTATTTTGAAAGTACGTAGTTATCAGTACATGTCATACATAATAGGGAAAGGAATTGTCAAATTTAAAAACCCATTAGAGATTCAAAATCATATTATTTTTTTTATTAGTAATTTACAAAATGTTAAGTATTTGTAAGTTCCACAAACAATTTATAATTTACAGAAAAAAAAGAGTGATACTTCTATGTATTTTCATGAGGTAAAGCTTTAAACGTCAAATTTCTATCTATTTCTACTTCAAGAGAATCTTATCAACGATAGACAAAGGAAAGTTGTTATTCTAAAAATAAGAAATATCATCACAATAATTATAAAATAAAACTATCAAACATATTTTTCATGTTTTATCTTTTTCTTCAGCTGCACAATTATTGGCTTTTGATTTTGTACTGTCAAGTTTCTTCCCTATTGCCTTGTTGAGGAGGAACACAAAATTACCAAAGAAAAAATCGATTTTAAAGCCAGAAGCTGTAATTGAAAGTACAGATTTCATATCATCCCTGATATATAAATTGTTCTGAATACACTCATTTGTCATTTACTTACATTTTTCATTTGTTGACAAAACATTAACAAACAAGAGAGTTTCCTAAAATTTAATTTAATTTTTAGATTTCTGAATTTAAATTTTAAATATTATTTATAGTTCTACTTTTATTAACCTATAGAAATGGCATTAGTTAGTTATAGTTCTTCTTCTGAAGATGAAATCGAGGATATTGGCCAACCGGAACCAAAAATTCTGAAAATTACAACCGAGAAAAAGTAAGTACATATGTATGTATGTACAAGCATGTTCCTCCGATTTAATAATAATAAAATATATTAAAAAAAATAAGCATTTAAATATTAAATAAACGAATAAATAGCTTGAAACAAGTATGTATATTTTTATTTGGCGGGTAAATTTAATTTTAAATGAAACTAGCTGGCCTGGCAAACTTCGTCTCGTCCCAATTTAAGGCCTTAGATAAACTCCTTTACAGATAAAACTCAGAGAGTTCAAATTTCAATGCGATTGTTTTGAATCAAAAACATTAGAAATGATGTGACAAGCAATTTTTTTCAATTAGTTTTGCGGTGGTTTGCGAACACGTTAATTGGCGCCGCGTCGATTGGCCTTGAAATTTATTGATTGTCTTTGCTAAAGCTTAAGGAACTGCTTTAATCGGTATAGCATTTGGAATAATAAGAATTTTAAGTTTTAAAAAAATCTATGGTCACTCTATTAAAATATTAAAGTCATTCGAAGATATTACCACATCACTTTTAGATGCCCACTTATGAATCATTTTTATTTCTATTTGAAATAAACTTTCTGGCCCTTTAAAGATAATTTTCCAAAAAAAAAACAATGAAACAAGCAATGAACAATGAATTTGTATTATTGTGTAACACAAAAAAAAAAAAAATTTTAAATATTATTCAAATTTCCTCAAGAATAGAGGCAATCAAATTCATATTCGTACAGTTGGTTTGAAAAATGTTCTTAACACTTTTTTAACCAAAACTTATTCTTAACAATCAACAAATTTGAAATCAAATAAATACTGTGTTACCAATATTTATGGTTTCTCTGTATTAATCTCCGAAATAGTACACCAAAACTGAGCGAAAAGTAGCGTCATAAACTCAACGAAGCGATCTTACAAAAAAAAAAAAACTTTAGCAACAGGAAGGCATGGTGCCGGATCCGCGCTAGATAATCATAGGGAAATAAGAAAAATGCTAAAAAATATTTAATAGTTGCATACCATTTTTATAATTTATGCGATTTCATTATTATTTTTAGACTTCCTTTGCCTTCAGCTATAACTGGTATGAACAAATTGTTTCACAAAGCTCCAGCAGACGATCCCTCGAAACATGATGGAAGAGTCCGATCATTTGAACACGAACGAGGCAATTGGGCAACTCTCATCTTTATACCAGGTAAACTTTATTACTAATATTTTTTTTTTTTTTAATTTTAAACAATAATAAAGTTGAATTAGATATAATGGAAGAACTACAAGCGATGATACAAAGTTTTTTTGAAACATCCATATCACTGAAACAATCGGAAAATATACATTTGAGTCTGACAAAAACTGTAACTTTAAGACATCATTGGATTAAGTTATTTGTGAAATCACTTCACGAGAGCTTAGCATCGTCGGAACAGTAAGTTAAATTGATTAACCATGATAAACACAAACGCAATGTTATTTAGTTTTCTTCTCGATTTTCAGTCGCTTAATGTCTATGTTAATGAAGATAAAACTAGAACCTTTATTGGACTCACGGTTGGTGACATTTACTTTGAAAAATTACACCGACTTATGCTCAAAATGGATAACTTAATGAATGAATTCCGATTGGATACATTCTATGAGGTACTTTAATACACACAAATAAATTATTTAATATTAAATATTGTTAACAATTAAAATTATTTTCAATATAGAATCCATCATTTCATGCGAGTATATTGTGGTGCTTAGGTGATCAAGAGAGTTTAATCAGAGATAAATTACCTGAAATGAATGCACGACTATTTGAAATGAAAAGCACAAGTTCAGATGACTTCCGAATGAGAGTTAACGAAATTCATTGTAAAACTGGAAACAAAAATTACAAATCTGAACTGAAATAAATTATGAGTGAACAACAGATGTTCCAGACTTTTGTTTATTAAAAAAATAATATAAAAAACATTAATCATAGTTTAACTTAATACTAGGACTCATTTTGTATAATGAATGTTTTAATTTTTCTTCTTCCTGGTACCATTTCCTTGTTTAGCAGCTAGGACTTGTTCTTCCATTTTTGCTTCTTCCTCCTCATCCAAGGCACGTTGCCTTCGCCTACCCAATGGAGTTTTAGACCACCATGCTTGAAAAGCTTCTTCTTCTTCACAATAAACTGGATCTTTAGTACTAAAATTAAAGATTAAAACAATTTAAATGTTTTCAATAGATTTCATTCATATTACCAAAGTGAATTTATAAGTTCTACATGCGTTAACGGCTGTGACCGCAACTGAAGCTTTCTCTTACACGTTAAGACCTCTTGTATGCAGGCATTTATGGACCCAATTGTGTAGCCATCAGATATCTTCGCCATAACACTGCAATCAAGTTGGCATACACCGCCACTATGTTCGCTGTTGAATAAAAAAAAATCAACAATAAGTCCAAATGTTTATTAGAAACATTATACTCCAGAAGACTCTTCCATGCAAACGACAAGGCTCCATAATCCGGTCGTGGAATGTAGATAAATCGATTGTAAGCCTGTTGAAGAAGCTTCTGATCAGCTTCCCATGGAAGACTTGATGTTCCTATGAAAATAACTCGGTCTTCGGGTGCTATGTTTTTAATCAACTTTGACAAATCTTTTTTTAATCGCTTTGGATCACTTCGATCAGTTTTAGGTATTTTTTTCATAAATGGACGTTCAGCATCGCCCATGTATATAATTGCAGGTTGAAGAAGTCTTGAGACTTTCAGAACTAGGTGAATAAGCATAATGAGTCCAGATTTCCCAGGGTATTTTCCAACAATATTTGCAGGCGTTAAATCAAATAAAACAGCTCCAACTTCTGTGCATATAGCATTTAACAGTGTCCGTTTTCCGCTTCCCTTTGGACCAGCCAGCATTAACGAACGAATGCAGGGACACGAATTTCGAATTGTCTCTGAACCTAATGGCAAAATACAATATTCGATCAAAACCTGTCGGAGATCACCAGCTGAGGGATTAAGGCCACTTCGTGCAGTATATGACTTGTCTCCAAGATATGCTTTTAACGATGTATCAGGATATTTTCGAATTATGCCATTCGTTACAAGCTCTTCGAATAGAGACTCAGTCGTTCGATCAGGAGTTAGATCTTTTTCTTTCTTCTTTTTGCCTTTCTTACCTGAACGCCGAGTTTTCTTACTACTTTTCTTTGCTTTTTTACCAACAGCAGTCTGTTGGTGATATTATAAAAAGAGCTTTTAGAAACGATTTTCGAGTAAAATTAACTTTTAAAAAGCTATTTACCTGCAGAAGATCCAGTTCTTGTCTCATCAATTCGTCAACAATCTTACGATACTCAAGTTCAACTTCTGTATACTTTTCTGCATAAATCATTTCCTCGTTATGCTTTTGATGGAAATTGTCCATTTCATCGTTATCTTTCCAAATTTCAATGAATCTAAATTAAAATTTTATGTGAAATGTGAATTGATTTCGTTTCAATTATAATAATTTAAATTCAATGAATAAATTACCTACATTATACCAAAATGTACTTTATCAATTTTTTCCTTTTTCTTATAAAGTAGGTACTTTTAAAGTTAAAACTTACTCATCAATTCCGCTTTTCAAATCATTAAGAAACATTGATTGACTCTGGTGGTACAATCCATCTGGGGTGTCAGTTATATTCAAATCGCCGCTTCTTGCAGGAGATTTTGATTTGTCTTTTGTTTTTCTAGATTCCTTTGATGATCTTGCTGATGATCGACTAATTTCACTTTCTGTTCCTGATAAAAAAGGGTAAGATATCTCGATAACTCTAGTGAATTAAGATAATTATGTACTTTCTTATACATATTAATTTGTATTTGCATTTTTGAGTGAACTGATGTTTTTGAATATGAATCAATTTTATTTGAAGTTTTTTTTTTCTTTTTAAGGTTAACGATTATAGATTTAATTTGTATTGGGAACTTTATGCTTCTCTCTTTTTATTAGGAAAGTCCCAAATTTTATGTTGAGAAAATAATTAATATGCATCGCTAAGATATTAATAAATCAGAATATTTAGAAATATTGAATATTCTATAAATTCTACTATACTCCTTAAGTGAGGCCTAACTAGTGTGAGATTAGTTGCATTAAGTCTAACCTGCTCTACTGAAGATATGCAATGAGCCACCATTCTCTTCAGATGGAAAATCCGGCAGTTTTCCAGTTTTGTCATAACAGTCCTTTATCCATAATCTGATTTCGTCAGCAATATCATCTATCAGCACTGGCCCTTGTTTCGTCCTTATTTCTTCACGTATTTGAATAACTGCTTTTTCGTATTCTTTTCGGAATTCTTCTTGGGTATTATAGCGTTCAAGAAACATCTTACAAAGGAAATGATTACACCGAATTGCTAGAATATTTACCTGCTAAAATAATGTCATACCTGGTTCATTTGCTCCCTTGCTTCACACTTTTTTCGTGGTGGTGGTATCATACCAATCAAAATCATTTCTTCAACCTTCTTGCGACGAGTTTTCCTGCGTGCCGTATGACCTCGCCACATTTTTTGTATTCTCATAGCAGCTAAAAGACCAGAATCAGTTCTTTCTTGGACATTTTCCGATTTACTTTTATCCTTAAGAAGTCGAATTTCTTTCATGAAATGAGCTCTCAAACGTCCCTGTCGAGCACGCTCATGAATTTGAATCAATCGAATGGCTTCGATTTCTGTGAGTTTTTCCTCTTGAGGGTTTTCTTCCAACCAACCTAACTTTATAAGTATTTCGTCCATTGCGTTTTTTCGAAATTGAATTTCTGTTTGTCTTTCACGTTGGAAATATCTTGGTATATGGAGTTCAGTATCCTGTGGGCTCAATTTAAGTTTCTCCATAACTTCATCATTATAACTAAACTCCATCATATCGATGTTGACCAAATCATGTTTTAATTCTACGACACGACCCAAACAGGAGTCAAGGACACGTCTAATTAAAAGACGCTTTTGTGGATGTATCATTTTGTCATAGATGTCTTCCAGTCTATTGGCGATACAAATGTACTTAACATACAATTCGTAGATTAAAGTTTGAAGTCTTGTTCTTTCTGTTGTTGGTTCCCTAGCTTGCTGGTCAATATCAGTGATAGCCAATCCTTCCAGCTCCTGCTGAGTTTGAAGCCAAATTTGATTGTAGAAATTGTTAGACATTCTTCAGTAACAGGCACAAAACAACTAAATTTTTATTCATTTTGAGAAATCTTGAGAAGGGTTAATCAATAACCATAATAACGGTAGTCATGGATCATGAATCTAAACAATATGGTTTCTTTGAATGCAGTCTTATTCGACAAGGGTGGCTCAGAAGTAAATTTTATATTTGAACTAGAGGACCCGGCAAACTTCGTTTTGCCCCAATTTAATGCAGAGACTCAAGCTATGGGAAAATATTGTTATTGCTTATTCGATTGTCATGCAATTTTTTCATAGTTTCTATAGATGGCCCGGTATACTTGATAAGTCTATTAAAAAATAGAGCGGCAGGACAACCGAAGTTCATGTCCTAGTTGTTGAAACCATCTGTTTCGTTGTGCTGAATGTAAAACAATTTAAATTTATGTAAAACGTGGTTTAATCATAATCGATGACTTTTTACCAGGATACAAAATTGCCTATAGACTATTCCAGACTATAACATGTCTCTGTGGAAAATTTCAAACAAATCTGTTCAGTCGTTCTTGAGTTATAAATAGTGTAACTAACACGACTTTCTTTTGTATTATAGATTTATGATTGAGTATGAGTTTCAAAAACATTATGGCTGTAGGTGTCTAGGCAACTGTGAATCCAGCTATTTAAGGGCATGATATTGCCCAGAAAAGTTTTAGGAAATTGTTTAACTCTATCAAATTAACCCTGTAGCACATACATATGTGGTGCTTCAAAAATTGCAAGAAGTTTCACTGACTGTGGAGCTACTTAGGTTCACCGGACCTTAGAAGGTATGTTTTGATTGATGAGGTAACAAGTTTTCTTAAACAAATAGTAAATTAAAATTAATGAATTCTGAAAATATGTAAGTTAAGTTCTATCTTCATGAAGGTGTTATGTAAATAAAGTCTTAATAGAAGGATTTCGCCTGAAACTTTTCCGAAATTTTTAAGTACCAAAGTGTCATGTTACCATAATGACTATTTTCTGATCTTAACTAAAATAAAACATTAAAAATATAAAAGCTGCGCTAGGTCACTTAAAATAAGAATAAAATGCAGGTCGCACCCATCAGAATCTTCAGTTCTTCACATAAAGTGAAGATAAGGATGACACTCGAAAAATTCGTAACTCTTTTCTTACAAATGTACCTACTGACTGGATAATATATTTAAAATCTAATTTCGTCTTCTTATATCCCATTTACGAGTACATAACTTTATGTTTATCCCATGAATAGAATTGGAAGCATCTAAACGACCTTCAAGATGTTACGCAACCAGTAGCATAGTCTGTATACCTAACCCTTAGATACCTATAGGTAAATGGACCTTTTTCGATTGTTTATTCTTTATATGTATGTATGTATCAGTAGCTAGCTATACTTTACTCCTTTAACCCCTTTCGATAATGCTTTTAATGGCGGAAACAAAGAATAAAACATAGTGCTCAGATTGTAGTTGAATCTTGAATTCGCTGTCCCGTAAAAAATTCTGAATATACTGACTTTTCCTTATAAGGACAGCTTCCCAACTTATTACAGTAAAGTAGTAAGTTCTATACATACGAGTATGTACATATATAGGTATACTGTGTTATGTTACATATATAACCTACGCAAAAAAATTGTTACAACAAAATTTTCGGGTTCATTGAGGCGATGGCCGCAAACATCTGATAATATTTTATGCTGTTATTTGCCTTTGCAACAAAGTTTTGTGCTTAGCGTATATGTATTATAACAAAACAGTAAGTTACCCTATTCCACCAAATTAATGTCATTAACCAACGAACCCTTTCCCTTTCAATATTTTCTGGAGCGTGTATTGTGTTCACTAGTACTTGTTTATTGTGTATGTATGTATGTATGTACATATCTCTGTATCTGTAGCTTCCCTTTTGTTTTTTGGGGTGCTTTCATTGAGCGTTATAAGTGTTAAATATGTTAATTAATACTTTTTCACTCATACGCAATGTGACGCTTTGGAAGTTAGATACGGGTTGGCCTTGACAGTTCGTTCACAGTTTATCTATGTTTGTGTAAAGGTTCTAAGTAATTTTTGAGAAATGGGTGTCGTGTTGTCTTAGAGTTTTCATTTAAATAGCTGGCGTTTTGAAATAACTGGTTGTCAAATTAATATTGGGAGTAGTTGTACAAATTAGAATAAGTGACACAAATTCTTTTGTATTACCTACTGAAATGATATTAAAATTAATACTTTTTGGAGAGTTCATATTTAAAAATTAGGTTTTCATACAGCCAGTACAGTTAGGAATATACCCTTTGTTCAAAGGTAAAAGACATAATTTAAGAATAGTTATGTAAGAGCCTAATTTGAATGAATTTCAATGAATGTACTTAGTGAGCCAGTGGTTTCTTTTCAAATCATATGTCATTTTGACACTGACAGCTGTATTCGACTCAGAAAGAAATTGTTGTTTTACGCTTGAAATATTGAAAACTTACATATTTTCAAAACAGTGTGTTTTTTTTAAATAATTTGTGGTCGATATATGAAGCATCAAAAGCGGATGTTGAACGCAAACTTGTTACAAAATTTCGTGAGACTAGTATGTCTCAGCAGTAGATATATTTATTGCATTTCCTTCAAAAAAATGTATGCATTTTATGTTGTACGAAAAAAAACATTCGATTTGTCATTTTTAATTTCAAAATTATTACACAGGCCTACAGTGGTTTTGCCGCCAAAATTATAACTGTTTCTTTGATAACTTGTTGCATACTTACTTTTTTGATCCTACATGTAGTTTTGGAGATAAAGTATACATATTATGTAGATTACATACATACATTAAGTAAGTTAAGTCTCTTTAGCAAGGCTCTGGAAGCAAGTGTTAAAAAAAAAACTATACATGGCTTTGACTCTAAAATACCGTTGTTTGCATTTGCTCAGTTTTATTTTCAAAAAGTCCCATCTCTGTTGATGGTATGCTAGAGAATCTGGTTGTAGTCGAGAGTGTGAGACTAAATTCACAAACATCACACCGCTATCGATCTCAACAGAATTGAGAGAATTTTATACACAGATCTGGCATTATTTGCTTACAAGGTCCAATTGACTCAGAATATTAGAGCAGCAGAAGAATCATATTTCATGTTAACAAAATCCACAGAAAGTAATAATTTGGTGTTCATTGTTTTAATTGGAGGAATAATTGGACCAAATAAATTCATAATATCAACGAAGTGAACAATAATTTAAATATTTGTACGTGTAATTGACAATTCGATCTATGATTGGAAATAAGTGCTAAAAATTCCACGTCCCGTTTTTTAAACTACCACCATTCTATATTTAACATACTACGTCCCTTAATAGTTGGGACTGATTCCAATTCATTTGTCGCCGCACGTTATCTTGCACAATAAAAAATCCCTTTTACCATTACTTTATCATAGTTGGAATTGGAAAGAAAATTCTTTTCCTATATTTTTTCCAAGAATAACAATTTTTTATCAAAATTTGTTGTCTTCTATTTTCTTTTTATTTTCTAATTTTTAAATCATCAAATTTTATTCTAAGATTCATTCCAGAAGAATGAAAATAAACGAAATTTTGTGTTTTTCCATAAAAAATATTTCTGCAATTTTGTATACTTAAATAAGATTTTGTACGAGTATTGTCTTGCAATTTTTTTCAAGTCTGCAATCCATCCAGCAATGCCAGTCGGGCTTCTTCACCATCACAACTGCCGTCGCCGCCGCCACCATGCTGTTGCAGTTCTGTGAGCATCCTACATTCAAGGTATCAATTGCATTTTATTTTTTTTTTGACAGAATGCGACATTATCCAATATACGTTTCGTTGTTGCTGGGAAGATTGGAATTGGAAACGCCATCGTCATTTAGTATAATAGTCATTCTCATAACGACGTTTCATCTGGTCTGCTTGATTTTGTAGTTTTTTTTTATGTTCCACATTCTTTTTTTTTCTCTTTTTTCTTAATAAAGCTTCCCGTTCCATTAGAATGTTTAATATGATTTTATAGTTGGTAGCTTTTTCAGTTTTTATTTGATTATATTTCGTTGGAATTATTTTTATGACGTTACTCATTTTTGCGTTTTCTATTTTTATTTGTTGGTTTTAAAAAGGTAACATTAGAGTTCACTTTTGTGTTTCTCCTGATATTTTTATTTTGCACAATAGTTTTTCATTTATTCATTCATTCATTCCCAAAGGTGCTCGATTTTTGTTTTCAAAAAACCATTTTTTCTGTCTAGTATATCTAGTATACACGCGAGCTGCTACCGCTTTAATAAATTTTATCGGTATACAAGATCTACGATGAATTTTGGTAAAGTGATTGGTTGCCACGCTCTCTGTCTGACAAATCTCAACTTTTTTGCAAGAATGAGGTTTTAACAAATAAGCATCAAAGTTTGTTGGGATTTTCGGTTTTCTAATTTTGAATTTACTGATTTCTGTATTTCAGGGTTCTGTTTGACTCTGCATTCAAAATAAAAAATATCGAGAGTTCCTTCTCCAAATCTAAAACTGTAACGCTTAGCCCTTTGAATCTATGCACAACAATTAAATCAAACTGAAGCAGAACAAATTTGACAAAAAACCTACATACGGCTTTTGGAAATAATGGTGCATTTCATTTACAACTTGTGTAATGTGCACCCACTTATGTACGTCGGAACATACCTCTCCCTATTATTAAATGACAAGTGCGTTTTTTGCTAACATATTTCGAAAGTTCCATTCGAGAAGAAACCATTCAACACCATAACAAATATAATCACTGCAACCCATTGTTTGGTACGAGTAAGCTCACTCACATATAACAAATAAAATTCATTTCTCATATAACAAAAAATGGCACACCAAACGACATATTTCAAATTCATTTCGTCCCAATTGGGGAGCACGTTTCTATGCTCGACTCAACTCCCTGCTCACACATGGGGCACCCAAACCCTTGCGGCTAACAATACAAGCCTGCATTCGGTATTCCATACAATCCAGATCCAGAAACCATGTGGAGGCATAGAAAAGGATTGAAGCTGCTCCACTATAAACTATAAATTGTACACGAATAGAGCATGCAACAAATCTCGTTTCAAATTTGAAAGAAAACTTACAGAATCAAAAAAAAAAAAAAAAAAAAATAAAGAAGAAATAGAAAATCCTAAAAATGAAGAAAGCAGAACAACTACGACCAAACAATCTTAAAGCGAAGCACACCCCATCAAAAGAAATCTGCTGTTCAGAAAAAAAAAACGAAGAGCGAGTACGAGACGTACTAGTACATACGAGTCGAGTATTCCATCAGAAAATTAAGATACGAGAAGCAGGAAACCAGAAAGAAGAAGTGCTCGTCGTACATGAAGGTACCGTACGAGTACGAGTATGTACTTAAGTTTTATTTTTATGTTTTTTTTTTTTTTTCTATTGTGCCTGTCATTTCGAACTGTCATTTACAAAATGCGAAGCCACAAAATTATATCAGACATTTGATGACTATTTTCGTTTAGAATTCTTTTCGTTTTTTAAGAGCAGAAGAAGAAAGGGAATAAGAAGTGATATGGAGCAGTCACTAACCCTTTATCCTCTAGCCTACTCATATTCCCTACTCCCTCCAGCCCAGACTTGTATAGAAATGTCCGTCAACGAGTTTATAAAATGACGTGAATAAAAAAAGAATTTAGATACAATGTAAAAAATCAAGTGGGTTTATAGTTCTATTTTGTACTAAAGATACTGTGTAGGTACATGTAACTGTAGAAAGTTTATATCAAAATCAGAAAAGTGGATTTACAGTTAGAATAAGAGAAGAAGAAATCCCTGGAAATTGGATTATCTCCAATTACTGTGCAAGTAGTCAAAAGATTTAGTTTTTTAAAAGAGTGGTTTTTGAAGAAATAAAAGTCAGCAGAACTATGAGATTTATTTCAATTTAGTAAAAGTTGGTACCTACATATAAAAAGCCTTAAGAATGGAGAAGATTTTAATAAAATTTATTTGTAGAACGAAATGTGCACCTGTAAGGTTGATATCTTACAATCAGTTAGTTAGGGTTTGTGGGAGTTCCATGTGTCTCTGGTGAAATCCACAATGATTGGAAAAAGGGTGTCCAATAATGAATGTTTGCAAAATGAGTGGTATTTCGAAATTAATTTTTTATTTTCCTTTGAAATTTATTATTTTTCAATTGACAGTATATTTAAAATGTTTGTCAACAATAGCTGTGTTTTATTTTCCCTGTGATCCAGATCAGATCATTTATTTATTTATTAACGTTACAACAACAAAACGAAATCCTGTTTTATTCTTGGATCTATTTTTTAGATCCAAAAATTAGATTTGAAATACAAAAATAACATAATGATGATCCGAGTTGTTTTATTTTCCTTGATCTAATCCAGATTGGATCATTGCTATAATAAAACACAGCTAATGATATGCCTAAGGAAAAATAAATATACGTATAGCTGTGATTTTCAACCAGTTTGAAGTTACACTAATAAAAAAAAATAAATTTTTAAAACATATATGTACATATGTACGTATGTATATATTATGTATACATAATTTCATGCTGTATTAATAGAAGAAGTACAAAAAATCTCGTGTCTATTTCAAATGTCATTGGTGAAGATTGTAAACTTCTATATAGTACATACACTGCCAATCACTAGGATGAGGCCACATATTTTTCAACCGATTTTCGGTCTGTATACCTGTTGGAATTTGTTTAACCCGGAAAATTTTACTACATGAGAGTAGGTACATATTTTCTTAAAACAAAGTGATACAATTATAGGGTTAATTAGAAAAGACCGTTGGAATTTCCCTACATTAATGAATGAGCTACCTAAAAAGGATATAAAAAAGTGCGTCACTAGGATGAGGCCATTGCGAATATTTCGTTGTAGAAGTTCACATCAGCAATTTTTTGGAAAATTTTGGTTGCAATATTTAAGAACGTTTTACAAATAACTCTTTTTATTAAATTTCAATTACAAATGGGTTCCGGAAAGACGTTGACAGTGGCAGAAAGAGGACAAATCGATGCTTTCAAGGAAATGGGACTCTCAAGCCGAGAATTAGCAAGGAAGCTGAACAGAAGTAAGACAGTTGTAAACAACTATCTTGCTGATCCTCAAAACTATGGAAAAAACCAAAAAGGACGCACAGCCCAAGCAACAACATCCCGAGAAAAGCCGTTAATTTTACGTATTGCTTCAAATTCTACTCAATTAACTACTAAAATAAGGTCCAAAAGCGGAGTATCAGCCAGTATTTCGACAGTCCGAAGGATAATAAGAAAAGATGGTACTATCCAGAGAAGAAAACTCAAAAAGAAACCTGTTTTAAAGCAAGTACACAAGGAGCTGCGAATGAACTTTGCAACAGAACATGTCTCTTGGAGCAGTCAATGGAAACGCGTCGTCTTTTCGGATGAAAAAAAGTTTAACCTTGACGGCCCCGATGGTTACAACTTTTATTTCCATGATTTAAGAAAAGAGGAACTAATTTTGGGAAGACATCACAGCCATACATCAGGTGTTATGGTGTGGGGAGCTATCACCTACTATGGCAAAATCGAATTGGAGTTTCTTTCTACGACAATGAACGGAAACAGCTACAAATGCTTGTTGGAACGGTCATTTCCGAAGATGAAAAATATTTTTGGACCTCTGCCTTGGATTTTCCAACAAGACAATGCCCCCATCCACACTTCCAGGGTTGTCAAAAGCTGGATTTTATCCGAAAACGTAGAGCTTTTGCCATGGCCACCCTATTCACCGGACTTGAACATAATCGAAAACCTACGGGCATGGCTATCTCGAAAAGTTTATGAAGGCGGTAGACAATTTGAAGACAAGGACTCCTTAATTGAAGCTATCCGTGATGCCTGGGACGAGATTTCACTTGACTATTTAAAAAAAACTTTATGATTCCATTCCAAACCGTCTAATACAGGTCATATCGAAAAATGGGGGGCATACTCATTATTAATTGAGAAAAACTTAATAAATAAATGTTTGAAAACCAAAAACTGTTAACATTTCTTTCATTTTTTTGATATTTTATAAGATTTTTCATGTGGCCTCATCCAAGTGACGCACTTTTTCATACTGTTTTTAAGTAGCTCTTTAATTAATGTAGGGAAATTCCAACAGTCTTTTCTATTTAACCCCTTAATTTTATTACTTTTTTTAAAGAAAATATCTACCTACTCAAATGTAGGAAATTTGTATGGGTACGAAATTTCCAGCAGGTATAAAGAACGAAAATCGATTAAAAAATATGTGGCCTCATTCTAGTGATTGGCAGTGTTTATGTATGTATACATGTGTATTTATGTACATATTACATTATAGAACAGTCTAACCAGGTTTCAAATTTAGAAAAGAAATAACCGAAAATAATTTTTGATGAACAAAAATGAATACAAATTTGAATTACACAGAAAACACACAAGTTTTCTCTTTCAACTTAATTTTGTTTCAAAACTTAACAAAATCGGAAAGTTGATTTACTCGAGAATTGAAAAACGAAAATTGAATCTGTAAATTTTGAGTAAATAAAAACAAAATCACAAGTCGAGAACAAAAAGCTTCAAAATGAGTTTAAATTGCAGTGAAGTCTTTTTGATTTTTTCAAATTATCATCTCTTAAATTGTTGAATTTAAGTCATATACTTTTGTTCTTCGTCTTTAACTTTTCTATGTAAAGTTTTTTTTAGAAACTCTTTTTCCGCGGTAAAAGTTAGCGTTCGTGCTTTTTAAAACTAATCTATGTCTGTGCCAAATTTCACCTAACACCAAAAATTGAAAAGTAAAATTCAGTGTATTTCGGTTCACTACAAAATAAATTTAACCTATACTTTAGCCTCAGCAACATGTGGTGGTTATGCTATTAAATTGTAGCTTATATATGAAACGTTTGGACATTTGACATAGCGCCATCTATTGTATACTTACTCAATCCAGTCAATAGATGTCGCCATCTGTTAAAATCATTTGGAGCTAACAGATAATTGTGACTGTCAAATAATAGACAAATAATTTGCAATAAAATAATATTGCGATCGTAAATTATGATGTAAGCTATCCTATCTTTCAAGTTGGATCAAACTGCACACTGTGCAAATTTGATTAAAATCGGCTAAGTAGTTTAGGAGTACATCGCGGACAAACAACGTGACACGTAATATATATTAAGATCTTATGTTGAATTTGAGGTTATACCCGAAATTGAAGTTCAGATTCAAAATCAGAAATAAAATATCGTAAAGGGTCAAATATAGCGTCATAGCGATATCATAACTTATTATAATTTCCCGAAACTAAGAAAATAAAAGTTTCATAAAAACCAAAAGTTTAATGTAATTAATATATTGTTAGAAACTGTGTAGTGTCTTACCTTAGTCATTAAAAAAACAACCGAATTGAGTTTTTTCACATTTTTAAAGAGGTATATTTCAGAAACCAGGAACAATGAAGTAATTATAAAATCATCTTCGTTAACCAGGGTTGTTTTAGGATTTTCAACAAACTTTAAGGAACTGATGACACTTGCGTACATTTCAAGACATCCCATAAAATGTCAAAAAAGTGTATCAATTCAAAAGAATATTAGCCTCTGATTATTGTATGATGGCATGCAATGCATAATTGTTTTAAAAAGAGCAATTCATTTTTAAAACAAAACAAAAAAATTAATCATCAACATAACAACAATGGTAGAGTGTACAACAGCAACACCTCAAGCGGAAACCTATACTCAACCTAAATTAAGACGAACCCCAAAACATGCGAGTACCTTGCATCTGAATACTATACTCGTAAGTATCTATGAGATATGTTATTTATTGAAATTTTGTATCTCTGTGCTAACGTCCGGTTCGTCCACCTGAATATATGAAATTGAATACAAGCTATTATTTGGAGCACAACAACGAGAATGACACCAATGATGATGTTTCTGTAATTTTGGTAATTCGAAACGTATGTTATTGCCTCGTTTTGTCGAGACTGCAAAGAGCACGAACAACATGTTACTATAATGTAATGGATTTAAATTGTATCAACAAATGCCATTATAATGATGATGTTGATATTGATTTTGGTGGAGACATGACCTGGCCATTAATCATTTATATTATAGCACGTATGCGCTATCGATCATAACGGATATGTGTAGTATGTCGAATGGATAAAGAGCACTTTCCTGTGATGTGATGTGATGTGATGAGAGGCGAGAGGGCTTTGTACATTTTAAAGAAATATAAGAATTTTTTTTTAACTTTTTATATTTTATATCAGTAATGTACAGAGGGAGAATATGTGACGAAGGATGTGATGAAGGTTCTGAAATCTGTTGAATTAAGAAATACATAAATACAATGGTGTGTGGATATGGATACTCGAGCAGGTATTATACTTCATATTCACTTACCAATCACAACATCAATAAATACCAACATTTAAATAAAAAAAAAAAGAATTTGATTCCCATCTTGACTGGTTCGAATTTCTTCTATAAACGTCAATCAAGGCGTTGCGTTGTTACACCTTAACAAAAAAAAAATGTAATGGAAATGAGGGAACGGCAATCTGAATTTTATATGACTGCTCTTGATAAAGATAAATTGTGAATTTTGCAATTGATGTGGAATTTGTACGCATTGTGGGTTGTTTCTGCTAAATGGGAATTTTGATTACGCCTATCTGCGGACATCTAAAACATATTTACACGTATTTTAGAAAGATCAAATGTTTTTGAAAGTTAGTCAAATTATAAGTTAAGCCAATTGAGATATAGGTGTCAAAATGCACCATTTCACAATAGACGAACGAAAATTAGAAAAAATATCGGAGTTCTGGAATCTTGGCTGATTACCATTTTATCAACTTCACATAAGAAGTTATTGTAATCGGGATCTTTCAAAGTCGCTAGAACCTATAAATTTACTAGAAATAGCTTCAAAAAAATTCGTACCATCAGCACAAGAAATTAGAAATTGAATTTTTAATTTTCAATGCACTTTTCGGTTTTCGATTTTGTTTCCTATGTTAGCACAAATGACTTAAAATTTTAAGGTTTCAGTTATATATACCATAAAATTTTGAGTCAAAAAAGTTAAACCAAATATCCAAAAGCCCTTGATATGTTGAAAGAGTGTTTACAAGTGTTACATTCTCATCCAGGAGACTGAGAAAAGGAATATAGGTACCCGTTTCTGAGGATGTCTTATGCCTTGGGTGGTGACATTTTCCTTTTCCCATGAAAAAACGGCGAGCGTTTTGACACGATTGCAAACTGAATCGCTGATAGACATGTCAAAAAAGTGCATTTCAAACATTTTTCGAGAATTGAAAAGGGCATTATACAGAGTTTTCCAATAAGAGGTTTCATTCTGAATAGCCTAGTATTTCGGTAGCTGTCACTATTGAAACTGTCATATTTTGACATGTCAATGAAACTATACAGATACACAATACACTTTAACAACACATTAAGAAAATTGTTAAAATTCGCAACAAAAATAGTCAAAATTTCGCAATCAAGGTTCGCACAGTTAACAACTTTTGGGTAGTCTTAAAGAACCTTCTCTGTAGGAAATAATGGAACTGGTACAAGAGTTTCAGTGGTGAATCGATACGTTGAAAATCGCAACTAAGAATATTGGCACTGCAGCCACTGCAATGTTGACGAAAACCTAAGTTCGTCTATTCTTGTGCTCGATCTTTGCAATTAGCAATTCCAAAAAAAAACGGCATTAAACAGTATTTTGCATAAAGTTTATATAAGAATTCAAGCCAGTTGATTACCAAAATTTTCGTATCAAAATGATCTGGATATTCAAGGAAAAATTATTTTCAGTGGTGAGACTGCTTTTCACCTCGGAAGTTAAGTTAGTAAGGAGAATTGTCGCATTTGGAGTTCAGAAAATATAAGAATGATTGTTGAGTCCGTTCAACCTCAACGTGTCACTTTTTGGTGCGGTTTATAGACGATGTATATGTCGGTGTAATTCGATCTTACTTTTTCGAAAATGAGGTTATTGTTACAGTTGCAAGAAGAGCTTCCTGTCGTATCACTTTTGGCATCTTTTTAAACATCTTTAGATTTTTTTTTCTTTGAATCCACGTGAAGGATAAGAAGCAATTTTTTTTTTTCTCAATTTTTATTTTTTCATTCGACATTTTTAGCGTCAGTTTGACACTGACAACTCGATATGTCAATTATTTTGAATGAAAATAAAAAGCTTTAGGTCTCAGGAGGCTGAATACTGGCAAATTTACCCTACGGTTCAAACTTCAAAATATATATGTATGTATGTATATTGTATGTACTATGTTAAATTATAAGTCCTTATAGACATAGAAAGAGTGTTAGTGAGAGAAAGAGCTTTAAATTCTCCCTATAAAATTTGTTCCCACTTTTTAAGTTTGTATTTCTCCAATTCGAAAATGGGGAAGATTTTTTTGTTTCCCTGTTTTTTTTTTTATATATAAAAAGCATACAAATAAAAGAGTTAATGCACATCTCAATTAGAGATATTTACATACATATACTTAATGGTTTTAGTATACCTATTTTTGTTGGTCTATAGGTTGAGCTGAAGCTGTAGGTGAGAGCTTTTAAGTACACAATATGAAACCAAATTACAGGATATTTTTTATATTAAGCTTATATGATGTGATGATGTGTAGTATGTTTTTGATAAAAACATTCGCAAATACAAAGTTTATTGTTTATCAAGGGAATTATAATTTGCATTTATTTATCCAAGGGTGTCTATACCTATCACTCTTTTATTACCTTAACTTTGACGATATGAATCTGGAAGCCCTCAATGACTTTTCATATATGAAAATAAAATTTTAGTTCTTTAATTGAAGATAACCCAAGACTTGGAAGAAGTATTTGTAATTTTAAATTTTATAAAGTCATAAAATGCAATTGAACTTGACTTTAATTACTTTGTTTCGATATGCCAATATGAAAAGCACATGATGCTCGTAATTTAATTGATCTTGAACATTAAATTTATGCATCAAAGGCTCACATTATTTTGATTACAATGAAATGCTGTTGATATACACTACACAAACTAGTTTATTCATACAGTTATAGTGAATTTTTATAACTCCAATAAAAAAACACAAATATCAGTCCGTAGTGGGAAATATAAAAAAAGGAAATGAAGCAAAAATGTGTGGTGAACTAATTAATTTAAAACTAAAGTTAAAAAAGTACGTATACGCCCAGGTGTACTGTTAATAATTAGTTACTTAAAACTCACAGATATGAACCTTAAATTATGAATTTGTAAAATTTTGTAATGGAATAAATACAATATAAGGAAAATATAAACAATCATAAGACTAAAAGACGACCTACTTCCGTATAAGATGCATCTAGGCCTTTTTTATTGTTTTACACAATCAACGCATACAATTTTGATAGGCAAATCAACGGCCGATCATAACATTAATTTTAACCTTGAGATGAAAAAATGTCAATATTTTAACTAACCATCTATTCAAACACTTTTTTAGCTCGCCTACCATAGCATAGCCAGGGTAGAGCTAAAAGCCATAAGAGAATTGGGCATCCCAAATAAATTGTACCGAATTGCTCTTCAGACTAATTTACATTCACAACGATTGGAGGAAATGGTCTGGCCTGCTTCCTCTTCAACCCTTCAACCAGGAATTGGAGAATGCATTCCCTGACTCTGAACCAGAAGAACCATCGTCACCAGGTCCAACCAGAAACTGGACTACGCAGAAGACATCGACATTCTTGGCACAAAATCTTGGGCTACACTTTAGTGAGGGAAAAGCAAAGTACATGGTGGGTCATATGCCAAAGCTTACCACATTCCAATAAAAGAGTCTTATTTAAAGATCAGGTATATCGAGCCCTTAGTAATAGGGTCAATCAATGAACTTTCTCGGTTCAAGTTTAATTGAAATAAATCCGATTATAGAAATTTGTGGAAATATATGATATTTATACAAAGACACGGATTGCATTACTCAAATAAATGTATCTTTTTTTGTCAACCTTTTTATAATTATTTTTTTTTGCAAACAAATAAAAAAAATCTGGATGTGTACATCGCATCGTATTCAGTTTAACATGACGAGCTTTTTCAAACTTCATCAATACACATCTCATTATAAAGGGTGTTTTTTCATCTAGCTGCTATACCCACTAACCTCCCTGTTATAATATTGCGCGCCTTGAACTGCTTTTTCCCAACCTAAACTTGTTTTTGAAAATGTTTCAAGTTTTCTTATTTTTTCCAGTTTTTTTCTTCCTTGTCCTACCACCAAATGACACCTAATCCTCAACTAGGGCGCGATAAATAGTCACTTAAACTGTAACCTACCTAACAGACATCCCCCCGTCCGTCAGCTCCAAAGTTTCATGCTGCTTTTACTCATCACAAGCGCCTAAGTATGAAGCAATTTAAAATCTGTAATTATGACCTAGATGATTAATTTTCTAAAGAGCAGTTATATACATATGTATGCATGTATTTTAGTCCCAAGGAGTAAAAAAACTGAAAATCCCATAAAAAGCTTCATCAGTTGTTCTCCTCTTCCAACGGACACGCGCAAATCTCCTTCCCCGTTTTGAGTTCAGTGTAGTTTAATTTTTTGCTCACCACGTCACGTATACTCAATTGAAATCCTGGCGCTGCAATAGCCACGAAGAATTCACACATAGACAGCAATCTGAGATTGTGAGATGATTCTCCAAGCGATTCCAAAAAATTGAAACATCAGATCTGACGTCAGTTGAAGTTCGATATTTGTAATGATTGGTACTAAGACAACACATAAATCGCTGTTAATTCACATAATTATAACGCCAGGTATTTAATGTGGACGGTTTTGTTTTTGTTTAATTTTCGTGCACTGATCCCGGGATTTTTTTTTGAATTTTCAAACCCCTGCCCCTCGCGACGAATTCGAGTGTCATTGTGTACGAGTATGAATTATTATTGTAAATGGGCTGAACGAAGTTTCGTGTTGCAGTGTTTTGTATGATAAATTAGTCGGGTTCTTAACAGTTTTTGGAATACCCATTTTTACATGGTTAGCTGTTATTTCTTACAACAGTAATCAGATTAACAAAGTTCAACTCATAACTCGTTTGATATTTTGGAGCACCTGATGTACTCTCTTACGGCAAGTGAAAATAATAAAGATATCTTTTCCTTCCGTCATCGTCATCGTTGTCCTCATCCTCGCCTTCGTCGTCCTTGTCATTGAAAAAGATAAACTCCCAAGGCACAAAACAAATAGCTTCCTATATAGATTAATTTGAGGAGCATCCTTCCTTTCTCGCAACTCGACATCGTACGTGTTTATGCTTCCTTCCTTACGTCGTCGAAGCTTCGCGTCGGTCGCGCTATTTGTTCGTTTCTCAACTCATCTCAAGGATACCACCACTTACATTCATCATCACAGCTCTTGTTGTAATAAAATTAAATAAAATACACATTCGCACACAAAATAAAATAAAATAAAAAGGATTACGCAATTAAATAAGGAAAACTTCCTTTCCATTTTTTGGTGCTGTCATCTGAAACACTTAACTCGATTAAGAGTGTATTAGAAAAAAATGTAAATTAAAAGAATATGTAATTAAAAATTGTTGAATGAAATTAAGATAACTTAATTAATTTATCAAATCCTTTGGGTGTTGTTGTTGTCTACCGTCACAAATCTATAAGTGTATCAGTGGAGATTGTCTACATATGAGTATGTGTTTATTCAAATTCTAGTATGATTTTAAAACGTACTTGTAATTCTAATCCTTGCCATAACCCTTGACACAAATAGTGCAGTATAGCAGTTCTAAGTGAATTCAATCCTTCTATTTCCTGAGTAATCATCAGTAGAAATGTTTTAATTAGTTTTAATTCAATCAATTCATCAATTCGCCGTTGATCGGGTGGAAATTGTGTAGAATTATCGAGTGATTAATTGATGGCTGGCTCTGTGTTTGATGATTACGAAAGAGCCTTATAATATTTATGGCCTAGATAATATTTTGGTTTTGATTCTAAGCCATTTTGAAATGTCCTTGAAATTAGTTTTTCGTTTCGTTTTTTTTCGTGATTTATTCGAATGATGTTTGATTCGAAATGTGTGTCGATTGATGTTATAAAAATTGATCGAGTTCGTGTAAAAAGCCATTTAATTTATTGAAAGTGAATAAATTAACATATTGCTATAGTATTCATATGTATGTCAAAATTAATGTATGTACCTAAGTATCAAAACATCAAGTTACAGTGTTTGAAGTTTGCATGTGAAAAAGTGATAGAAAGTTAAATAGTGTTCAAACAAAACAAAAAATTAGATACAAATTAATAATAAGAATGATTTCTTACAAAAAAATCAATCAAAACAAAATTAAAGGATAAATAGAAGTGTTCGTGACTAAGAAAAGGATAAATAATGGTAGAAAATGTATTTAAAAAATAATAAAGAATAAAGCAATCCTGTTCTTCTTTAGCGTTTAACTTAATTCACTTTACGAAAAGACTTTATCGAGATACGCTCTTGGTGGCACTTCTTGGTGGATATTTAAAAAAAAGGATATTTTCTTTATGGTGAGTTAATTTTTTTATTCTTTACTCAGTCTAAATAGCAGAAATATCGGTTTCATTCAAGGGCCATCCATATGCGAAATGTCAAATATTGAAACTTTCAAATTCACACGAACGGAATTCGTTTTACAAGACACTAAATTCGATGATAAATATGAAACTTTCTTATTATGTTCAAATCTAAGGGAAGTTTTTTAATTTGATTTTTTTTTTTAAATATCTTATTTCCAAGGTCCATAAATAAAGGCCATAAATTCGAGATTTAGCGAAGTAGTTTTAGAAAAAATATTGAAGTGTTTTCATTGGCGCCATCAGTTTTTTATATTTCGGGATATATATGTGATGATATGGATATATATATATGTGAAAGGAAAAAAAGAGTTGATAAAAATAAAAACTTTTGAAATTAATAAATCTATTGTACATTGCATAATGTAACATTTTTAAAACTATTACTGTCATATTTGTAACTTTACAAAGTAGTGCTGATATTGATAGACGAATTCATTCATAGTTGAAATCTACAATCTGGTTTTGTTTATTGTTGTAAATTGTGTTATTAAAGTTCTTTCAGCTGCTAGAAGTAAAAGTTAGTAAAACAACCTTTTTATACCAGTAATTTACTAAAAATGGCTTACAAATTTTGCTAAATCGTTTGAAACTTAGGGCTATCGTTTTTAGGAGAGGTGTCTGAGTTCAAATTTTAGTGTGTCGCGTCGTCCGTACGTTTGGGATACTTTGTCAACATCTTATGAAATAGGAAAGTTTTAAATTTCTAATGAAAAACGTTTTTTTTTTTAAATAAAAACATCGAAGTACACATATATTATCTACTTTCAAAAGGAGGTATTGGGTTGGAATAATGTGTTTTTATTATATGATGGTTAGTGCTTCGGATTCTCCTGCCAAAGGTCTCGGTTCAATCCCTGCCTGCACCACCTAAAAAATTTAACGGATACTGCCTCTTGCGAGCAATTGACAAATCCTCTAAGAGTCATTCTTGTTATGAAGAGAGCTTTTTCAAAAATTTGCCGTTCGGATTCGATATAAAATGGCCTCAACTTAATTTTATTTAATACAAACTACCGTTATTTACAAAAGATATACATCAAATGTCAATTTAAAGTTGTTATCAGTTCAGTGCATTGAATCAGAACCCTTTTTTATGAAATGATGTAGTATATAATGACAATTCGCTGCTTCTAACGAGCATCTTACGAGTGTTACTTATTATGTGTGAAATGTCAAAATTCACACTTGTTCGCTATTTGTGACTCATGTTCTTAACCAAGCGACCGTTTACATGTTTGTTTTGGATTGATTTTTGCAGAAAGCATTGAGGATATGAGTACGATTTTTTTCATGTTTATATTATCTATGTCTAAGTTTGTAATGTTAAGAGTATTTTTGGACTCCAAAAGTGATGTACTCAAAAGTTTTAAGCTTTTTAAAAAAAAAAAAAAACAACTGTATGTATTGTACAAAATACTTATGTACCTAGTTCATTGTAAGAATCAGTGCCGTAATTAACTTTAGTTTATGTTTAAAAATCACAAGTAAGTAGTTAGTATCTCAAATACTTGATGTTATATCTATATCTAGCGGAGTGATGCTTTTTCAGGACGAAAAACACTTTTGAACCGTTGCATTGTTTCTTTTTTATGTTTAACCTATTCTAGCATATATGGTTCAGAGTTTTTTTTTAATTTATTTTATTTATTTAAGGAAAACAAATATGTAATGAAAGAAATGTATCGGAAAGTAAATGAATAAGGAGTGAATACATATTTTAAAACCATCAATTATTATATTATTAAAGAAAACTATTACAATTACTACGAAAATGTGATATCTCAAAAAACAAACGAGATAGAGATTCTGAAGTCAGATTCAATATAAGATTAACTCAGATGTCATCAGCTTCCGAAAAATTAAAAAATGGATAATGTTTATTGATTGTCCTGCATATTTACTCGTATACACTTTTGTGATACTGAAGTTTAATCTCATTATGAATTTGTATTCTATTACTGATAAAAATGAATCTTGTCAAAAAACAGCCTGTTGGATTTTTATATAATTTTCAGCTAACGGCAAGTAATCCAATAAAACCTGACTGGAAATAAATTAAACTGGCAACACTGTAAATCATGGTTTTGAGAAGAATTTAATGAAAGCAGTTTAGAGAACTAACATACATACATATACAAAACAAACATCTAGTTCAAATAAAAGCAAGAATATTAAAATAAG
This sequence comes from Scaeva pyrastri, assembly GCA_905146935.1. Lineage (NCBI taxonomy): Eukaryota > Metazoa > Arthropoda > Insecta > Diptera > Syrphidae > Scaeva > Scaeva pyrastri. The sequence goes on from LR989927.1 coordinate 81,463,197, forward strand.
TATTTTAAATTTAGTTTTAAGTGTGCCATTGAAATTAAACATTAATTAATAAACAAAATAAACGACAAAATGTATAGGATTTTTATTTATAAAGCTTTTACTTTGTTTCACATAAAATATGTAGTATTAAAAAGAAAAGAACGTTTCCTTTTGTAAGAAAACCCATAAACATTTTTCTGAAATTCAAATAATATCGATTAACAATTTAGACACTGGCTTAAATTATAGAGTGGACAACAGGAAACACTGGCCAATAATGACGACTACACGATGCGACACGACGGATGTTATGACGAAAAGAACATTTTTTTTTACTGAATTTTATAGCAGTAATTTTTACTGTATATGCGCATACATTTTTACAATTTTTAGTTTTTTAGTTTCTCGTTTTTATAGGCACAACACATTCTGTGAAAGATATAGAAGTTTTTCATAAAATTCGAATTTGATTCCAAAAAATGCAAAAATGACATCAAATGTAGGAGAGCTAGCATTAGCTACAACTGCAGCTTACTATTCTGTTCAGTATAGGAAACATTAAGTTATTTACCTTACTTTCTTGATGATTAGTTACTTGTATATATGTACAATTAATTAGAAAAAAGTAAGATGGTACACTTGGGCGTATGCCCAACATATTTTAATTGTTCAACTTGTCTATTTGGCAAACTTAAAAGGGCTTCACGTTGTATAGTCTCCCTAATTGAAATCCCTCAATTATAGAGAGTTGCCTTTATGAGAATGTGTATGCAAATTCGGCATTTCTTTTTTCACTGTTTATATTTTACAAACAAAAATCCACTTTAAACTTCTAAGCACTTTTATTTGTTCTCTTGTTTCTAGAGACAAATAAAAATTCTGAGAATCATTAATAGAACAAACCGACTATGGAAATTTCAAAACTACATATATTACCAGAGATTTTTCTATTTAATTAATTTTTTGTTTTGTTTTTTTAAGTTTTTGTACCAATGGAAATTTTCATACGTAAGTCCCATTTACAAATCAGGAGCAAAGAATTTGGTGGAAAATTATCGAGGCATTTCTAAAATCTCTGCAATTCCAAAATTATTTTAGCTTGTTGTCAAAGATCATCTATTTTTTAATATAAAGGAAAATATTTGTGTAGAGCAGCATGGATTTATATCGAAAAAATCTACTGCGACTAATCTCATGCTTTTTTGCAAGTATATCATATATTCTTTTGAAACTGGTTATCAAGTTGATACCATTTATACTGATTTCATAAAGGCTTTTGACTCAATTTGTCACAAAGTTCTTATTAATAAACTTAAAAATGTTGGTATAAATGAACTGATAGAACTCAATGTGTTAAATTGGTGGAATTTCGTATCTAGCATTATAAAAGTTTAATCAGGAGTCCCTCAAGGAAGTCACTTAGGTCCACTTCTTTTTAACATCTTCGCCTATGAAATTCCGTCTCTTTTTAAAAATGCCCTATGTCTGATGTATGCTGCTGATATTAAAATGTATTTATGTATTAAAAACAGAGATGATCAGCAATAGCTTCAAAATGATTTAAATATTTTATCTGTTTGGTGCGAACAAAATTTTCTTCCGTTGAATATAAATAAATGTAATGTTTTTACTGCACACCGTACTTTAGTCATTATGATTCACAAATATAAACTTTTGAATCAGATTCTTGATTGCAAATCAGAGATTCGTGATTTTGGAGTCAATTTTGATCCAAAGTTGTCGTTTTCATTGCATTTAGATTATATTATTGCAAGGGCAAATTCAATGCTTGGCTTCGTTAAGCGAAACTGCAATGAGTTCCGTAACCCTTATGCATTGAAATCGTTTAAATGTCTTTAGTTCGTCCAATTCTAGATTATTGTTCAATTGTTGGGTGTCTTTCACCGTCCATTTGGATTTGGCGTATCAAAAGAGTTCAAAAGGTCTTCACAAGATTTGTAGTCAAACAGTTGGTGGAGAATTGATTTCCCTTCATATGTATCTAGGTGTGCCTTGATCGGACTACAAACTTTAGATAAAAGACGGTTTATTCAGTGTGTGTTGTTTGTGCATGATGTTTTCTCTTATCGTATAAAGTGTCCATAGGTTTTAACCTATTTTGAGTTATGTTCTGTCTTGTCTTGTAAGGTGGATATGAAGACTTTTAGGGCTGGAGGGAGTTTCCACCCGGTCTACGTGACCCAGACATCTCATGCATTGGCCTTATACCCTCCTGGATGTACATATGTATGTAGGTACTTGTTTTCTCTCATCAACTGCTAAACCTATTTTTGTTAATCAATGGTCAGAATTAATCCTTAGAACGTAATTTAAAACAAATGACTTGGTGTTTTACGTAATAGGGGAAGCCACATGATAGACGAATAACAAACTAAAAATTTCGAGTGTCCGTCAATTTTGACATTTCATTCGCTTTTATAATATATACAATTTTAGAACCATACATACATACATACCTATGTACATTACGTTTTAAACGAATTTTGTAATCAGTAAAAGTATTGATTTTTTGTTATTAATTAATTTTAAACCATAAGTGATGAAACAACTATGAGGAGGCCAACTTCGAATTAAGTACCTATGCAAATTTCTATCTAAAAAATATACCTACATATTATATTGACCAATGTCATTAAACATAAATTTCCATTGAACAGAAATTATAATTAATGGATACGAAAATGCTTACTTTAGTTTTGTATTTATTTATTTAAATAATATTAAAGCTACACAGTGCGTCCATTAAGTTTCGAGACATGAACCATATCTCAGCAAATAGTAGCGCCATCTAAGTGTTTGAACGCGCACTTTAAAGCTTAAACCTTTTTCTATTGACGTGTCAAACTTCATTACATTTGCTTGACAAATAACAAGGATATGACAGTTCTCCCTAAACAGTTTTTGATCTGACGTTGAAATTCCAACATGGAAAAAAGAGCGGTCATTAAATTTAACGCGCAAAACTTGGTAAAAGTGCATCAGAAACATTCCGATTGATGCAACAAGTGTACGGCGATCAGTGTTTGTCTCGAGCAAATGTTTTTTTGTGGCACAAACGTTTCTTGGATTGCCGAGTGTCGCTAGAGGATGACAAACGTGAAGGGAGACCAATTTCAGCTCGCACACCCGAAATGATTGAAAAAGTTCGTGATTACGTTGCGAATGATCGTAATGCTTCTCTAAAAATGATGGAAGAGGCTTTGAATATCGGCAAAGAAACGATTCGTCTCATCCTTCACGAGGATTTGGGCAAAACAAAGGTCTGTGCAAAGTTTGTTCCACACACACTGACGAAGGAGCAGAAATCAGTCAGTTTTTGGCCCGAAATCAAGTCTGTGTGTTGGACCACCTACCGTATTCACCTGATTTGGTGCCGTGTGACTTCTCCTTGTTTCCAAAGTTGAAGTTGAAGTTGAAAGGATGCTTTTTTGAAGATGTTGAGACCATCAAAACGGCTTCGACACGAGCATTGGAGGCTATTCCACAAAATGAGCTGGAGCACGCATTTGAATCACTATTGAATCGCTGTAAGAAGTGTATTAAAGCGAAGGGAGAATACTTCGAATAAAAAATTTGAAAAACTTGAAATATCTTGTTTATTTTGCGATTTATGGAATCAGTCTCGAAACTTAATGGACGCACTGTGTATTTGTTTATTACAGTGTTGGCATCTCTGGAATATTTGTATGCATCCTTTATAAGGGTTTCCCCTAAACAAATTTAATGATTTAGTATTTTTATTTTAAACGAGATTATAAATTGAATTCTAATGAATTCAAATCATTAAAATTCTTCTGAAAATAAATACATATGTGAATAAAATTTGTTACCATAGAATAAAAATTAATTAACAGAATTTCAATTTTAATCAATTGCTCAATTGATGTAAACTATAATTTAAAAAGAGGATTCTAGAATTATTATTCATTATTTATTGGTATTGAATTTTGTGGTTCTTGGGATTTTATTTCAATGTTTATTTTGTTTTGCTTGTTTGAAATGTAAAAAAAATTAAGCACCTATGTATGTACATCTATTATATGTATATAAGATAAATGAACCCTATTTTCTTCTGGTCACTCTATAACTTGAGAACGGCTAAACCGATTTCGTTCATCTTTCTTTTAAATGTTTTCTTATGTTTCATAGAAGGTTTGTCAATAAAAAAAATAAAGAAAAGTGCACAGAAACTAAGAAAATTAAAAAAAACTAAACAGATTGATACCCTATTTTGTCAAATTTTAGTTTTTTTTTAAATAAAATTTAGTTTTTAAGCGACCAACTCTAAAATGGATTGTAAATACAAGTGGAAATGGGGTGCTCAGCTATATATATGTATATTATATGTATGTACATACATATATACATATGTGTATTGGGAATAATAAAAATTTCCAGAAATCTTGATAAACCAGATAATGAATCGCTGTCATCGCTTTTCCAGGGAATTGGTTATTTTCTTTATTTCAAATATTATTAACTTTTAAAGGAGATTTTAGCTAAGTTGAAAATCACTCCACCAGGATATAATAACGTTTTGGATTGTTAGGAGAAAAGTTTGTGAAAGTTTTTAGGTTATGTATCTGCCTTGAGCCATCGTGAATTTTGGGAGAGTTTCGTGATACTTTTATTTGCCAAAAAAGTTCCAATTAAGCTTTGATTCCTTCTAAGAAAATTTCCAATTTTTCTTGATTTCACTCAGATAAAGCAGTTTATTATCAGTTTGTACACATTCCCGTCAGTATTAATATTTTGGGACACAACGTAAGATGTTTGTGTGCATGAACGTAGTAATTTTTAGAAACGATCAACCAATTTTGACTTGGTTCAGAAAATGACATCTAGCGGTCGATGAAGATGTCAATATTTTTGATATACATATAAAAGAAAGCCGTAATAGTTATACAATTTATAACTCAACCGAATTGTTTGAAATCTGGCACTATGACAGTTTATAGTCTGGAAAAGGAAATAGGCTGATGGTTTCAACAACTAGGACATGAATTTCGGTTGTCCTGCCCATCGATCCATTTTTTAATAAACTTACAAAATACATCGTCATTGGGCTATCTAGAAACTATGAAAAAATTGTATTTAAAATCGAATAAGCAACAACAATATTTTTCCAAAGCTTGAGTTTCAGCATTAAATTGGTTCGAGACGAAGTTTGCCGGATCCTCTAGTATTTAATAAATAATAAACAATATTTAATGTATATCTATCAAGTTTATTTATTTGAAGGGTGAAAGTAGCAAGGATGATGAAACAGAAATTTGTATACGAGTATAATCTCGGTTTCTTAATTTAAACTTTCCATAGATAGAAGAAAGCTATTTTGTAATCAATCCAATTTGTCGAATTGAAATTTTTGGCAAATTTCAAGGTTCGTAGAATCTAAATCCGTCATTTTTAGAAAAATGACTTTGTACGTTTGAGATACCTTTATTCGTTGGTGATGTCTCAAGAACCATACTCCAATCAAATTTAACAACATTTATTCCCAAAATTGGTATCTCCTCATTAAATGGGCTGTATTGACAAATATCGAATTGAAAGTTTTTTTTTACGAAAAATAAAAAACTTAACAAAAATTTACCAAAAAATTTAAAAAATTGTTGTTCCACTACAATAATTCCAGAAACATCTTAAGTCTGATAATTTTTGTTACTAAAATTGTTATGAATCAGCATTAAAAGTAAATCGATTAATATAAAAAACTATCTGATCACGCAGTTCTTAAAAAAATAAAAAAAATTCAAAAGAATTAGCAAACTTCAATAAAAGCCAAGTTTTCAAAGTAAATGGGAAGTTATCAGTGTGGGTCGCACTTAGCTTCTTTTTTGTCTTCATATTATAGACCGAAAGCCTCTAGCAAATTTTGGGTTGTGAATGTCAAAAACGCCAAAAAATCAACTTTGGGGAAAATCATGTTAACTAAATATTTTGTTTGAGTTCAAGATAAATTCATGGCGGTCACATCACTGTCAGACATTTTGAAAAACCCAAAAAATACTGAAAGAAAATAAAATTTTAATTGTTTGAAGAGAAACTTACTTTTAATGTTTTTCTTAAACTTCAAAAAATTCAAATTATATTTTTAAAGAGTATATTTCGAGTTAAATGATGTGATCTGAATCAGGTGTTTAAAATAAAACGATTGTTGAGCTAAGAAATTGGGGTCTCCTTATATTGCTTATATGTTTTATGTTTTAATGTCAATCAATAATGTTGTAAAGTCATGTTTCATTTTGTTCATTTCACTTAGATTTGTCAATTGTCAAAAGAATAATTACAAAAGAAATAAATTCACTTCCATTTTATACGTCGAACGCAAAGATTGTTTCATTTTACACATTTTAATACCACTTTACGGCGAAACAACGATATACGGATCATATTTTCCCTTTGCGTTTTAAATGATGTTCTTGCCAGTTGTGGTTATAAGAATAAAAAATATCTTGACTTAGTCACTAGGCAACTTAAATAATGTTAAAAGTTAAAATTAAGCTCACTACGAAACTTAATGTTATTTACTTAAAGTTTCTATACGATAACGATTTGGAATAAGGTCCCGAGTGAGAAACATAATTTCTGGCAATACTCTGTTTTGACAACTCAGAACAAAAACACTAACATTTGCAATAAATTGGAAAACTTCCTTCTTCCCAATGCTAGGATCAATTTTGGATCTTGAAAATTGACCTAGAAAAATATCAAGTAGTGTTGTTGTAATACATGAAAAGTTTTGATTTAGAGATTTATGGTCTGGGTTTGTATGCATAATAAAACGCTGCTGCTTATTTGTTACTGACCAGCTGCTGCCTGCCTACATTTCACAATCTGAAACTTTATCTTCATAAAATACTCTTTGATTACTCAGTTGTTGCTTATGACTTAATTTACATGATTTTTTAAATAAAAAAAAAACTGTAAACAAAATTTTGCTTTAAAATATGAACGAAAAACTATGTCAACTTTAATATATTTCTTAACCTTAAATAACGTTTTTGACACCTGGTAAATTTGTCGGAAGATTTAAAATAATAAATAATATGAAACTATACAAATATTCAAAAAAAAGGTAAACAAATGTAATTTTTTATATAATCTCCAGTAAAATCATTTTAAACAAAAGGTAGTACCTATTTTTAATTCGGTTAAAAATAATTTAAAAATAAAACAAAAATTTGAAAGGAAGAGTGTTCATAAATTAGGACAAATATGTATTTTTGGATCTTATCAATAATAGAACGAATGTGAATTTTTAAATTAGTAAATATTTCGACTTAATTCTACATTTTGAAATTGCTGCTGGCAAATTTAAGTTTGTTTTTTGATTAAGAAAAGAAAGTGAAAACAAGTTTGTCTCGAGTAAATATTAAGTTTTACTAACTGTCAGCTGTCAAATTGTTACTTTTCTAATGCTGGCCAACACTTAGCTACATATTATATTTGAAACATCCCTTATAAAAATGAAAATTTAAAGACTATAAACCCTTATAGCTTTCAATCGATTCCATAAACGTACATACATACATAATTTTGTTTCCCAACACAAATCAATCTTCAACGAACACCAACAATATGTGACCATCATTTCTCTATTATATCAACGCCCATTAAGGGCAGAAACGTTTTTTATTAATTAGTGTTTCGGTTTAAGTGGAATGGGTCATCATTTATTTTGAATATACATATGTACATACATACATAATGTAATATTTTTTTTAAATACATTTCTTGTACCTACACATGAGTTTTTGTTTCAACACAAGTGGTATAGCCTGGACGAGCAGTTTTCGACAACTCGTGAACCATGAATTAAATGCGGACTTTGTGCTTCAAGAAATTTATTATCGGTCATAAAATTGTGGAAACGCGTCCAAAAGTACGTATCTGATCTGAAATAATGGCGCCTTTATGTCTTTTAATCATTTTGCAAGTAAACAGTTTCTGCTAAAAGGCTACACACACAGTGGGGCCGGCCGGCACCGGCACCCATACAGGCAGTTTGTCAACACCACATATAAAACACCATGGATTTCACATGTCTATGCATATTAATGTATATAGTGTAAAAATGTATACATACATATACAAACACATACATAAAGTTACTAGCTACCTCATATTCCGACTATGTCCCCACATGCATGTGGATACATCATGGCTATATGCATTTTCGATTGCAGGATATGTGTGTAATGAATGTAAATGATGTCCGCATTAATTAATTTTCAATTTTACGGCCTTATTGGGATATTGATTATTAAACTCGAGTATTGGACTTATGTGGAGAGTATACATATATCTGTGTACATGCTCTTCCTGTAGAGTCCTTAAAAATTTAAGAAGACTTTTTATTGACCGATTGAATACAATCATTACATTAACGAATTTATAGTTTAGGAAAAGCTGTAATTTTTTCAATAATAATAATAATTCATAAATTAGGTTGAAGTAGTTATCTTTACTCGTTCTTGGGACACACGCTAAGGAATCTGACTTTCACAAACTTTAACATGATCAATTTTGGGTCTGGACTTAGTGCTGCATCCATTCGATACCCCAGCTGACCTTGTTTCTTATAATTCACGAAATAACAAACGAATTCAAATATATCGTGAAATCTTAGTTATTAATTTATAGAACCAATCTTGACATTCACTTTTTAAAGGTAATCTCTTTCCCTCAAGCTCGTCTAGTGGACTCACGAAATCTAGCCCATTCACTGAAACTCTTTTTTCGCTTCCCAAGCAAAAATTGGCCTCATCTCTAAAGACGATTTTTCTATGGAAATCTGAATCATTTTCATGCATTTCACGAAACCAATAGAAAAGATACGTAGTTGCTAGTCATCGAACAGCTTGAGTTAACTTAACTTTAAAAGATTTAAGAGTTGAGACCTTAAATGGAATGCCTTATTTCAAAAATTGGCAAGGAATTAACAAACATGATTTTTCCATAACTCTACGGGCCACAGCAGCAATATTAACACTGGTAACTAATTTTTCAGGGAATTTAACAAAACCAGTGCGTTATTAAAGTGCATCATGTGCCGTTTCATTTTTAATGATGGCCTAGTTCTTAGATATCAAATTTCAAAAGATGACAGATTCAAAAGTGACAGCTGCCATAATAGCGAGGTATTTAAAATGACACCTCTGTAAGTTTATTCATTATGAAATGTCAATGAATAACTAACACATGGCAGTTTGAAACGTTTTTATATAAAATTTGGCCGAAAATGTATGTTCAAAATCGTATTTCGAATATTTCACTCTATGCAAAACATATTTTTGGGGGCGGGAGTGTGACTTTTCAAGATTTTTAAATGTAACACAAAATATAAAAATGTTTATTTTAAAAATATTTGTATGGCATCATTAACGAGTGTGTTGTTTTTTTAACATTTGAATAATATAAACTTTTTAATAAATTACATAAATATAAATCAAAATAAATATTAAACAAAAATTAATTAAAAAATGAATACAAAAATCAGCAGTAATAATAGTAAAATATAAATATAAATTTAAACGCTTTTAAAAATAAAACACTCAATATTTCATTGGACTATATTAGATATGCTTGTTGCCTTACCTAAAACATACTGAATATATTTTGATATAAAAGTGTGGTTAGAAATATGTATAAATATTTTAGGTCTTGTTTTTTTACATTTCTCTGAACGGATGTAGGTATATGTGTATTATGTAGATACATAGACATAAACTCGTACACATTACGGATTATAAAAAGCCTTATACTTATACATTGAATTGACTTTAAGAGCCTTGTGCGCTGAATATGAGTGTGTGGTAATGTGACATCCTTCTGATTTAAAGATCACATAATAACCTTATTTTACTTCTTTTTTTTTATATTCCTAACTTTTCAATTTAGACGTCGTCGTCGTCGCATTGCGTCGGCTTTTATTTTTACTCTATATAAAACTCACATATGTAAAGTGTATGTGCGTATAAACAATTTATGTATATTTGTATGTATGTATTTACATATGTATATAAGTATATGGGTGCAATAATGTTATGATACATATTTTTGCTTAGAAGTGAGGAAGTTTACAGGAAAAAAAAAAATCCTTTTGAACTTGGGAATTCAATTTGACACATCATTTTACTTACAATTTGGGTTTTAAAGGAAAAAAGTTTTGGATTCGTGCTAAATTCGAGAATTCAAACTGAAATATTTTTAATTTTTTTTGTATTGCAATGTTATAATTTGTAATTGTAATTGCATTTTCAAGAAGAAAATAATGAGATCTCTAGTGTTTTTCTAATCTGATCTTCAAAAATTATTTTTAAAATGACGCCAGCACAATCGAAAACCTATTTTTTGAGTACTTTGAACCCAAAACAGGTCACCGGCAAAAGGTTGAGAATATGATACTGATATGATACTCAATGACAGACATTTTAAATGCTAACCTGTTGAAAAATTCTAATAAATTGGTTTCAATGATCAAAATCAGTGATAGCTATTAATGGTCCCTTAAACTAATCATTTTTCTATGGTAGGAGACAGAATGGTAGACTATTTCCCATTTGAAAATTAAAAAGTACCTATGATTAATTAGATAAAGTTTTTAAAAAAATGTTTGATATTTATTTTTTTTTATTTCGAGTTTGCAAATTAATTATTTTTTAAACTATTTACAAACACGGGGGTTTTAACCGAACACAATAGTTCACTCAAAGTAATTTGATACAAAAATAAAAATTGTCTATAATACACATTTTTCTAACTTCTATGTAATTTCGGTATATTGTGAACATAGGAACAAAACCAATTAGTAACTGATAATATGCAAATGGCATTCATTTTTAATTTTTTTTTAATAAATGAAAACACAATACATACATACCTACAATTTTAAGTTCATAAACACATTTTGTTGTCTTCTAACATCTCGAGAACCTTTGAATGTAACGAACCAACTCTTCTATCTAATTCCACCTGGAAATTACTTCAAGGACATTGAAATGATGATTTTGATATTAAAAAATAACCTTAGATGTCTAGTAAGTAACTTGAACCTAGAGATCTGAACTTCGACCAAGTCGTAAACATTTTATGCCTCTTACTCGAATTTTCAACTTTAATTATCGCTTTTTTAGGTGCCCTTCCTGCAGAACACCTTACCTCATAATTTTATGTTCGTAATGTGAACACAAAGAACACACTCATGACTGGAGTTGCCACTTTAGAGAAAAAAAGTACATTGCATTAAAAAAATATTATAATTTATAATAGTACTTAAATTTGTTAATTTATTGGAAATCATTTGAAAATATCAAATTTCTGCAACCAAAATGTTCATAAAAGAAATGGATTAAATTAATTAAATGGATTCTTAGTAGTGAAGGAATTTTGTGATTTTGGTAGTGTCGTATCTAAGAAACCACTTGTGATTTTATCGGTTCTAAATGTTAACGGGATCGAAAATCGGCTAAGATTGTTCCTGTAAAACGCGGGCTGACGCGTCATGACGCCATCCAGTCTTTGGAAACTGTCTAAGTTAGCGAAATAAAGTGGCAACACTGGTCATGATATATTTTGATATTTTCTATCACCGAGATAAAAATGCGATAAGTGGTTCCACAATGTCTGTGTTTGTTTTTAACTACCTCATAAATTTAACAGTGCGCATCCTTCTCCATTATTTGCTATGAAACAAACCTTGTGTTATTATAAATGTATGTCCCAATGTACATGTGTACATACTATATGCAGGATGTGGACGAAGCCTTCTTATTTATATAGAAGAATGTATTGTATGTATTATTATTTTTACAGCAACAGCACATACTCGTACCTACATATCGTAATCTTTGTGTATGAAATGTATGCCATTTGTTTATATTTGCTTGCCAAGAATGATTGCACAAGTTATTACTTAAACTGTGTAAATGTAAATATATACATAAATACATATGTATGTAGTGTACATGTATATATTTGCGTGCCTTTCTGCTCTTAATAATATAAACAACACCCACACAATTAGAACAATCGTCCTGTGTGTCCTTCCTAACTCCTATCCTATGTTAAGTCGCAAATCGCAATCGGTGTGTTTTGTATACAAAAATATACAAACTCACACGTACCTAGGAAGGATATGAGATAGTAAGCACGCCAGGCTCGACGCTTATAAATTTAGCGCTTGGAACGCTTGTAACGAACGCTTGGAGGCTAGGACACGTGCAGCTAATTGGAGTTTTTCTTTTGTCGTAAATCCTTACATAGCTCAATTTTTATTATTTTCTTTTTGTAACGTTTTTATGTATACGAATATAAGGTTTAATAGCGTAAAGAATTACGTTAATGAACTTCTTGTTTGGCCTTATTTAATTATGGGTCAACGAAGACGTATAAATGAGTGTTTGAGTGTGTGAGTTACAAATTGACTGCTACATTTTTCGAAAATTCGTCCTACATCCTTTTTGGGGTATTTATTTGAACGAATAAAGTAAAATTTTACGAGTTTGATTCATATATTTGTTATATGTTACTTATTAAATTATGATGAGATGATGGTCGGTATATAAATATTAGTTGTCAATATAAATGGGGTTAATGTGTATTTATGTGACATAAAAATGATCAGATAGCCGTGAAATGGTTAATCAAATAATAATTGGGCTTATAAAAGGAAATTTTCCATTCTTAGGTAATAATTCCAATAATAATGATAATCTATCTTCAATGATTTCTGTGGGAATAAAAATTCAAACAACAGCGATGCTTATTTAATTAGAAGAGAATGCAGGAATTGATTTGGCTAAGGTGATAGGTAATTTGCGATAAACGACCCTCAAGTCGAATAATTGGGTCAAAATTGATTTACATATATGAATATATATCATACGAGTGGACCACGGCGACGTATATCAACTTCAATTTCAAAGCGAACACAGAGAACACAATATACGAACACCAACACATTCAGTTTGACATCTCCAAACTCAAATCCAGTGAGAACAAACAGTCAGATTAATAATGTCAAAGTGACAATTTATTAATTAGTATTTAATTAGGTTTTGAAGTTTATGCTGCTGTTTGTCAAATAATCAGTCCTACGTAGTCTTCTTTTTTCTTTAGAGGTTCTTCAAAGAAAGCTACACTTTTATATAATTATGTTAGAAGAGATCTGAGACTAAAGCTCTTATTTAAAAAGTCTTATGAACGATTCTACAATCTGTAATCAAATTCTATCACTAGTACCTACTACTAGCAGATATTGTTATACAAGTAAACTTAAGGTCATCACGCATTAGCAAAAGTGAAATGGCCGTCACGGCTACAGTTAGAATATTTGCCGGGCCGACTGATGTTTTCGATAACTTCACGAATTCCATTTTAAAGGTTGACTGTGTAGCATTGGCATAGACCTTATCTTAAAAGTGGTTTCAAAGAGAAAAGTCTTAAGGTGTTACATATTACATTCCAAGATTTCGGAAGGCAATTATTATTAATTTTTCAAGAAATAGCACATGATCAGGAAACTTTTCTTCCAAAACTTCGATTTCTTCGGTGCTTGTACCTTGTTAAGAATAACCATAGTTCATATTGATTTCTTTCATTTACAGATACCAGCCCAAAGAGAATGAAAGTCTGAAGAATATGATTGAGAGATTTCTTCTGGATTCGGCCTATTACTTTAAAACTTCACATATTGGCCAGTCCCATTCATGAATATTTTTTATGAATATAAATATTATATGTAAAACTCAACTCAACCATAGTCGAATAAAATAGAGTTTTTCATAACCTCCAGAAAGGGGTTTATTTTTATTGAAATTATTCAAGGAAATTTAGGTTAGGATTATACCTTGTAGCAGTTATGTGTTGAGTCAAAATCTCCATTTTTGCCAAAATAGACAAGTCCAAATGGTTTTATGACAGACTTAACCAGTTCTATACTTCGGCGATACCCCAGCAATTGAAACGTTTTTTCATTGTATAACATACAATTTATTTGAAAAAAAGTCATTAGTCAATGTCTGTTTTTTTTTTTATTACAGTAGTGAAAAAATCGGCTCTAAAAATTTTATGAAAGTCCTTTCTGCATCTTTTGAAGTTATAACCCGTCGAACAAAAATATAATTGGAGTCGATATCTCTATTCGTTCTGCTGACGAAAAAAAGTATCTCAAACGTTTACGAATGTATAAACATCATGCAAACGTACACACGCACACACATACAAGTCTCTACAAATGCGGATTTAGATTCTAGGGACTTTAAAACGTGCAAATTTGTCAAAACTTTCCACAACTCCCTAGGGAAGTTAAAATCGTATGAAATCTAGATAATCCTTACTTTACGAAAACCGCTTAAAGTTTTTAAAACAAACAAATTCTTGGATTTGTATTAAAATAATGTTCTGTTAAGTTGTTATCTTCATCAGAGAGTCAAAAACCAATGTGAAATCCATCTTCAGACCTTAAATCTTTGTATCTTAACAATCACCTTATGCATACTCGTACGTAGGAGGTATGAACGAGCATGTCCTTTTTATCCGGGATATATCAGGCTATTGCATTTATGATCGTTTATTTTTATGTGAGGAAAATGTGGGTTTTGAAAATGAGTAAATTCTGGCACATTTCTCCCAGGGGACTTTCCTGAAAATATCGAAAATAAAAACGTTTTGTATACAACTCGTAAAATTTGATAAAAACAAAGAGATGATAAAGGTTATGGAAGAAAAGAATCTCTAAAAGCAGCTTTTGTTCTTCTGGTGGTGTTTTATTATTTATGTGTGTATTTAATTTATGTAATGCTATGTTCAATATACAGTACCTATACTAAATATAATACATTCATGATGCATATACACACCTACAACTACATACATATATTATGTATGTGTGTGTGTGTGTTTGTGTACTTTCTTCAGAGAAAATATAGTCAGTCATCAGCTTTGTCCTCCAGTGTCAATCATTGCCGCCTCTTGTCTCCTTTATGTTGGTTTCTTTATTTTATCTTTATGGCCAAAAGAATGTGCTTGAAAATTCCCAACAGAATATGTCCTAGGGAATGTAATGGTTATCTCTTAAGTACCCAAAATGAAAATGGAAAAAAAAAGAAAACAAAAACAGAATGTATTTAATCCTTGCCAGTCATAAATACCCATAAAATGAAGGAAAGCTGGATTTGGTATATTTTCTACAAGGCATCCTGGAATGGTTATGAAATGATGTCGTGTTCTGGAGTGTGATAAGCATTATATTTCATAAAGTAATTCCGGAGTAAAGTTTCCTCGGTGCTCTGGGAAAAGTTTTCCAATCAGAAAATATAACTTTTTATTTTAATAGAGTTCTTTATCCTTATCCTTGGTTCTTTTATCACAGATACTGGTACCTTAATTAAATCGAGACTTTCTTTGTAATTTTAAGCAACTTAATTGACAATTATAAATTACCATGTTATGAGTTTTTTTTTCTAATTTTTAGTAACTTTTCTTCAATGATTTTTTCAAAAAATATAACCTTTTAAAAAATAAAAAATAATAATATAGTCATGAATAAAATATGGGGTATGTAGGAGAGTTGCCAGTTTAAAGTTTTATGTTCTGTAAAGTCTGGCATTTTTTGGTAAGGCTATTGGCTCTATTTTCGCTATTGAATTGGCAACAAAACTTTTGAAAAATGCGGTTTTTGTTCTTAATTTAAAACGTGACTTTTCAAGGAGTGTAAGGGAACCAAAACCAACTCTTTGGTATAGACAGTCTTTGAATCTTGACTTTCATAAAAAAATCAATATCTTAGTAGGGGGTAAATAAAGTTTTTGATTAATATGATTACCAACAAAGTAGAAAAGAGTTTTGATACACTATTACGTCACCAATGTTGTGACCAGGAACCTAAAGGGCATCTTAAAAGTCATAAGCTTATTATTCGATTAACTTTCGCAATCAATTTCATTTTAACTCGCAGAACTTTCGTATGCCAAAATCCAAACCTTTTAAGATTTGTCGTTGCCCTTCGCATTTAGCTGTTTTTGTCAGAAATATTTTTTTTTCCTTCTTTAATTACGAGTACCTTAATTCAAGGAAGAACAACTTTTGCGATACGGTTTTAAAATTTTAGAATAATTTGGTAAAGGAAAATCACTTACATAGACGCACGTGTATGATTCAATTTGTTGTGTACATAATATTATGTATTACAATCTTTCACCGTTGAATTTCATTAAATTAAAATTAGTAATCATATATATGTATGTACATATGTATGTATGTACAACACCAATCTAAGACTTCGCTGAACATTAAACAGTATATGTATGTACGAGTATTTATCTCGAACACCCAAAATACGCCAGGTTTCCACCTTTTGAGTTACACCTCTTCAAAAGCAAGAATTTTAAGGCAAAAATTCGACGAATTAAATATTTTTCCTAACCAAAAATTAATAGAAGTCTGATTTTGATTCATCTTGTGAACCTTAAAATTACAATGTAACACGCGTGGCTTTCTTCGATCGAGCGGTCGGTGGTTGTAACTAACCGCAAAGCAATTTCCTGGAAGCATTCAAATTTGGCTTTGTAATGCCTCCTCCTCACATGCTCGTTATATCCCAGGACTCCAAAGTGGAGGCACTCTACAAATAAACCTACACGTGTATTTCGATTAAATTCTTTATGATATATCACTTCAACCCTTGAATGTCAAGAAGGATGATAATGGAGCCAGCTCAGGATCCAACCATCAATTCATCTTATTAGGCTGGCAATATTTTAATACATACATATATGTGAGTATCTGCAGCCCGACACCGCCCACCACCCGCCGCCGCCACCGTGCAAAAGGGATGACATATAATCCTTTTATATAATATAATATAAGATAATTTTGGGATTTGTCAACAACAAGGAGTCAACACTTTCGAGGAGTCAACTGTAAGGACTTACACTAAAACGATTAAGTTTTGTATTGTTAGTATAGGGTGCGTAAAATTATGGTTGTATCAGTAAAGGAAGTCATTTGCATAATAAGAAAATAGGAAAAATGGTCTTCAATGTGTATGTATACACTAACACTTAGGAGGGTAGGTACATATAATAGGTATGTATATGCGCAGGAGGGAAAAAAGCAATAACTTATTTTTATTTTATTGTTTCTTTCATTATTGCATATTAAAGGATATGTATCTTCGAATTTATGGCGGTGTTTCTTGGGATACTTTTATAATATTTGTGTTTCTCAGCCCCACCCCCTGCTGGTAGGAATATAGTTACATAAATTATGAAGTTGCGTGTGCATGCAATCATTTAATATCTAAGCTTGTGTTAATTAATTATTTTTATAGTTCTGAAGCTGTTAACTGAAACTTGATATTAGTTGTTTGCGATATTTTTCTCATTTAATTCAATTCTCTTAATAGACCAATGGAAAGAGGAGGTTTACAAGATCACAATACTGAAATTTCAGCGTTCTAGGTGGTTAAAATTGCGGGACTTGCTATGTCAAAAATTAGTAACTTTAAAAATTGTACAAATCTTATTTACGGTTTACGGAGATATGTACTGTACATGCATACATATGTATGTGTGTGTATAAGAATTTGTCAGAAATGTGAGTTCAAAAAAGGTGACATTTGAAAGCTAAACAACTTGAATTACGTTTAAGGTTCAGCAGCCATATGACATCTGTCATTTTGCTAGAAACATTGTTTTCTTTGCGGATTTCTTTATAATTCATGACCTATAATTGTTTTGTTTTTTACTTTTTTTTACAAACTGCCACTGTTAAGACATGTTCAGATTCTCTATTTTTTAATAAAATTGAATTAGTATTTTACAAGTAAGCAAAAACCAAAAAAAAAAAGTTTACAATTTTGGAATTCCTAATTACTAAACTTCTAAATACTGCATTTATCAGTACTTACTTATTTACTTAGGTGCTTAGACCTACGAAGTCCGTTGGTGTTCCCACGCGCCATTGTGTGCGGTTTCCAGCGATGAATTTAAGCTCCCTCCAGCTTTTTCTCAGTCTCGCAGATTCCTCCTCAACTGTTCTCCTGCACGTGCATCTCGGTCTACCATTATCAGTAGGTTGATTTAAATTTTGCGCAAAAAGCTGACAGTTAATTGCGGTTGTACACAGTTGGTAGTAGATCTAATAATCTCTTACAATTTAGATTTAGATTTATTATCTGACAATAGATGCCAAGAGAATGGTAAATTTTTTACCAACCTTCAACACACACATTTAATTTTCAGTTTGTTGGTACCCAGATATACATAAGTAAGGTTTGACAATATTTTTAAATTGACTGCTTGAAGTAGAAGCAGATATCGTGAAAAATATATGTATGTATTTTCATCTTTTCTTTTCATCCACCAAATTTGAATTCTTTATTTTACAACATAACGCTTAGGACACCAAAATCGGTTGCCGAAGCCATAAATTATAGCTAATAATATTTATTTGATTAAATCAAACACTCATGTTCATCTAATAGCTTAAAATAATCAAATCACTGCTTCATTAAGTGATGTATAAATTATAAATTTAATACGAAATTCATCCTCTTGAAGATGTTCATTAAGTTATTTTCCTCCAACGCACACCTCTCTTCCCACGAAACACTTATAAGCACTGCCATGCGCCTACCACCCTCTCTCCTTGCTAGAAATATTGATGATTTTCAATTAAAATACGAGTATTTATCTAGACTGCTTTATTAAAAACAAAATTCCCATCAAGTCCTTACAAACCTACACACATCACATACATATGATACATAACTAAGTATCTAAATTCAAGTAGGCAACTATACGAGTACATTAACCAAGTCATACTCATATATAACAAATACAAAGTCGATAAGACAACGAAAACAGAGCACATTGAAATTGAAATAAGACACGTTAATACCCAATTTCCAGATTTGCTATTATTTATATTTATATCATTCCGATTTCAAGATAATTTCCAAAGTCTTATTTCACTAACTCTCGAAATCCTGACACCTACAACAACAGAAAAAAAAAACAAAACGCCCAACCCACACCCACACCCCCACACACACATTTGCTCTATGAACATACGTGAAATTGTTATTTAAGATTTTTTTATCACAAAAGTATTAACATCAGCTTAAGGATATTATGTAGAAGGTATCTGCCGAACCTACATGTATATTTTTATTATAATATACCTACCCCCAACTCTACGCACTCTCCACCCCTCCCCCTCAAAAAAAAAAAAAATTGAACAAAAACAACACAGCATTATAAGGACGACAAAAAATCGACAAAAAAAAAAAAAACGAATACATTGGAAACTATACACGGAATTTTTTGTGTCGTTTCCAATTTTTATTGCTGTTGTGTCGAATAGGTATACAAAAAAAAAAAAAAAACATATTCATCCGACATTGACTACAAGGATAAGAAAGTGTACATATATTGAAAGTGTGGTCGTAGGTAACGAAATAACAAAATATAGAACAATGCCAAACGAAATCCCTGGAAAGTATCATATAAATCCGATATGCTTGCGGATATCTTTTCATCTGCGATTGAAGAGCTTTGCCTAAATACGCATAACATCGTAGCTCGTAGGTGCCTTGCCTACCTACTTCCCATCTATGTACCTTCGCACATAGCTATGGCAATGAACATTGAACACCCAGCTCTGGTACCAGCACCGGTTTCACCGCCCGCCATCGCCAGATCAAGCACCAGCACCAGCAGCAGCAGCAGCAGCAGCCATGCCAGTTCCGGCTACAAATGTGGCGACATACACGCCAAGGGAAGTGAAAATTATTTACATCCATTTTCATTTTCATTCATTTCGGTTCTGGAAGGTATTTTGTATTTTGTATATTGTGTGTTCGTGTTTATTTTTATATATGTATGTACCTACCTATGTATGTGCGAGGATAGAAAAGGTTTTCAATTTCACTAAACACCTAAGGACATGCCCAAAATGGGAACGTACAAGTTTTACTTTTATATTTGATTTATATTTTTTACACTCGTAACTCGTAACAATAGATTTCAAATGTTAGTATCTAGATATGGTATTCAGTATTCACCCTTCTTGATCCCCTTCTCTTTGGATGATGTGTGACGGTATGTTTTTTGAATCCAAATCAGAAGGTGTTAGCTTTTGATTGAGAAACACAATTACGTTGACTTCTTTTTGTGATGGTTCCCCCGTTGCCCTTGTTTGAAATAAGGCTTTTGAATTTTGAAATAGAAATTAAAATGTCCTTTGTAATTTGAGGCACTATGGATACACTTGGGAAATTTATATTTAAAATGTAAAAAAGTTAAAATTTAATGGAAATACCTTGAGCATTAGGTTAGCTTTGTTAAAAAAATATAAATATATTTATACATACATATGTATGTATGTATGTGCATCATTTTGAAACAAAATTCAAGGAAAAAAGGTAGGTAAATTCCAAATTGGGAAGTATGATACTGAGAATAAGTACTTCGTTTTTTAACTGGCTGAACTCAACTCAAATGCTCGCTAGGGTTCCCTAGCGTGACAAACTATAAGTCTGTTCACTGGAGCTGTTCCGAACAGTTTGGAATAGTTTAGAACAGATTAGAACAGCTTTTTCTGCACTTGCTTTTTAGGTAGAACTGAATTGTGAAAAGTTTCAAAATCAAACTGTCATTATTTGACATTTGACCAGTTAAAACTATTCACCACTACTAAAATACATGCTTCAATAAAATGGTGAATATTTTGCAGTCACACTTCGGAAAACTAAAGCAATTTTGGGTCGTTGTAAAACACACCTTTTTGTGGGCAGCAATTTTGAAAATGGTGGGAAAATTTGAGCAATTTGAGACAAGTTGGTGATGTCATGGATCGAAAAAGTGTATTTTGAAATTAAGTTAATAGAAGAACTCAAGTCGGTCTACCACCAGCATTGTCATATCTTCTCTTATTGCGTCCTTGAAAAGGATCCGAATTTTCTTCGTAAAATCATCTTCTATGGTGAGGACCATTATTATCTTTCCTCTGAAATTTCGTTTATTAGAGGAAATTTCTGTTTTTTTGAAGGTTTTTCAATTCACTCCCATTGTACTTTTTAAAGTACAGAAAAATGCAATGACTTTATGTGCATGCAGAACATAGGCTGGGAAATTTAAACTTCCGTTTAAGAGTTTTTTTTTTAAATAGTGTTTTTGAATTTTTTCAAACACTTTTTTATCGCAGTAGTCGTGTGTCCAATTGTCATTTTGCGCAAAGCATTTTAAATTATTTTTTGTTTTATTGCCACCGAAAAAGTTTGTGTCTTGAAAAAAAATTAATTCTGCAGTAATTTATCGGAAATAAACACAAAATTAAGAAAATAATAAATTTTATCAAATTTTTGTACATAAATATGGAGATAAGCAAAGCTAAAGTTAGATGTACTTATAAAAGTATACAGTTGGTTCTTACACACATTTTTCTTTCAAGTGCTCGGAATGGATTTTAAAACTATTCCCAGTTTAAATTTGTATGTTAAACGTTTCCAAAATCTCGATGTTGCACTGGAAAAAATTGAAAGGAACGCGGAAATAGTTAACGCTGATATAGTTACTATTCCTCCACCAGTGGACTATAGGACGGAAGAAGAAGAAGGCATCGATGATGATAATATAAGAATGGTACAGCTACCACAAGAATTTCCAGGTGAAGTTGAGCTTTTTCTGGAGTCTGATTTAGTGCCAAATGATGGTGAGTTTGATAGTGAAGATGACATGCCATTGTCTAAGTTAAAAAGTTGATTGCTACTCCCTTATGGACAAAATATGTTCCAACAACTACAGGAATTGTTCGAACAGAAAACTACTTGGCTAGAATCCAAAATTGTGCTTCAAATTTGGTTGGATTAAACGAAGTTCAAGTTTTTGAAAAATTGTTTGATGTTTAGGTAAGACAACTTATAGTTAGGGAAATAATGATATACCTACGCGTGACAAAAAAACCAACACAATTTTTCGATTAATGAAGAAGACCTAAAAATATTTATTGGAATCCTACTGTTTTCGGGGTACCACTCTGAGTCAATGGAATTTATGTACTGAAAGCAAGCTGCTGATAAACATGTCCCTTTTGTTTCAAACTGCATGTCTTGGAACCGATTCCAAGAGATCAAAACATTTATTCATTTTACTGATAATGATAACTTGACATCAACGATAAAATGGCAAAGTGAGCCCGTTCAGTAAACTTTTGTGCCAAAAGTTTCAACAATGGAGATATTGGCATGAGCATTTGTCTATTTTATTATTCGAAAAATTACATGGTAACTTTCTTAAATCAGAAGAACAACAAAAAAATTATTTAGGTACGGCTTGAATATCTTTTGAAAAAAAAATAACATAAACTTCAAAATGTCTTACCATATTACGTAAAATGATATTTTTCACAACTTCAAAAAAAAAAAATTATTTTATTTTATTTTATTTTATACATAAAACGAATATTAACAAGTGGTATGATTTTGACAAACATTAAATTGTCAGTTTCTTCTAACAAAAAACAAAAAAAAAGTGAAAAATTAATAAAAACACTAAAATGATACTAAACATATCGAAATTGTAAATTTGATTTTTAAACCATTAGTTAAATAAAAAATTTATCATACATATAATAATCTATATATATAAAAATGAATTCCGATTTCACTAATTCTTTTTTTGTTGTATTTGTTATTATTAGGAGAAGGTTCTTATGTAAGAAAAAATTACGAAAGTTGCACAGGAAACAAGAAGATTTTACTTTTTTAATAAAATATTTTGTCACTAATTCACGTTAAAAATAAAGAAATGAGTTTGAATTTTGAATGCTCTTTGCAAATACAACGGTCGGACTCGGAGTTGGCCTGTGGTCGGAGTTATAATGACCAAATACCTACATAATTCATTTACAATTTCTTACCCCCAGTTTCACAGTGGTAGTTTAAACTCCAGTTTTAGTTTAAACTTCAGTTTAAGAATTTATTGGGTTTCACAGTTTTGTTTAAACTGTAAGCTCAGTTTATTTCGCAGTTCAAGTTAACCGAGGGTATTCTGCCGTTTAAGCTCCAGTTCAGCAAACAAATCTGACATTTCAATTTAATTGAATGGGGTTTGTGGGGAAAAAGTTTTAAGAACGTCGCGAAATATTAGTTTTTTTCAGAAAATATTATTTATTTAAAATTAAATTGTGCATTAAAAATTTTATCGCGTAGTGAAAGTGATTTTAAATGAACTTAAAAAAAAAAATCTCTCAAGATTATGAGCAAAAAAAAAACATTTCTTATTTATCCTCATTTGTTTACCTCAGAGGAGGAAAGAATGATAGAAAAGACAAGGATAGATAATTAACAAAGTTCATACGAGTGATGTCTGAACACGTTACGTCACATTACGAATTTGAACGAAGTTTAACTAAACTAAAGTTTAGATTTGCCTGTGAAACCGAACTAGTTAAACTAAAAACTTGAACGCCGTTTAAGGTTCAACTGAACTGAAGTTTAAATGCCCACTGTGAAACTGGGAGTTAGTGTTTGTTCAACAAGGTTAGTTAAATTAATATAGTGTTGGAAAGTTTTGATAGACCATTTTGATATTTTTACAAAAGAAAAGGTATTTTGTTATTTTCAGTTGAATTTTTGTTTCTAAATTTGCCGGCAATTAGACGTACAAACTTAAGACGCAGAACCCGTAATGCTGCAAGTCAAAGAAGTACAAGAGCAAATCAAACTGATGACCAACGTGAAACGCCGAATGAAGTTGAACGGAATCGATGAAACCGACACCAACAAAATAGAAGTGTTGCTTTTAAACCCTATAGAGCTGCATTTAATTATAACAAAGAAATTGACTACAGTACACTGCATATCGTTGCTATTGGACCAATAAACGTTGTTTGTCAATATTGCAAGGCATTTAAGTTTAAAAATGAAGCCCCTGGATTGCGTTGCTCGAACGGTCAAGTCAAACTGACACCGTTGGTACCGACACCAGAGCCATTACATTCATTGGTTTCCGAAAATGGGTCAGATTCTAGAATTTTTTTAACTCATATTCAGCAATACAATAATTGATTTCAAATGACATCATTTGGCGCTACAAAAGTTATTCAAGAAAATTTGATGCCAATATACAATGACAATTAAGCACATTGTCTGTCGGGTCAGCTATGTATACTTAATAAAGAAATTAAATTTACTCAGATAAAAAGGTAACAGATACATATTTCTTGATTATGGGGCGGTAAGAAGTTCGCCGGGTCAGCTAGTAATTATCATAATAACAATTATAATTGCTTTGTTTTGAACATTTTAATAAATAAAATTAAATATAAATAAATTAAATACAAAGTTCTACGTGTCCGATTAGGTATGTGTTGAATTATAGAGTTTTGTTTGTCTTTCATTGTTCCTGGTTAGCAAAACCATTCAGTGTTGACGAAAAGACCTGGGGTGGAATCACGTAAGGCGATAGTTGATTGTTGATTATCAAAATATATGATTTTGCTCCACGTAAGGTGATTATCAAATTGACTTTTCTAGTGTAGTTTTTTGGTGACAGCTATTTAGGTGTCGCTTTCATACATTTTTCTTAATTTTTTGACAGAGATAAGTTGTGGTTTGTTTCAAATTGAAAAATAAGCTGAAAAATTGAAAAATATATCATATTTAAAATCATATTTAAGAGAATAAATACATAATGTTCACATCATTTATTTGATGAGAGGAACTCAACAAGGAATGACCACAAAAAAAGTTCAGTTGCTAAGAATCAATTTGTGTGGTCCTACCAGAACTTGAGATGGCATTGTATGATTCGGCCAGCTCGGGATGTGATTCCATGTAGCTGGATAAAATTTCGATTTGCTTCTTCGTGGTAGTCCTTTGAAAGAAAATATTTATTTATAACTATGCAATTTTATATATGTACTGTACATAGGTATGTACATAGGTATGTACTTAGGTATACTTACGTGTAAGTTCACAAACGTCAAATTTTGCTGCAGTGATTCGTCATCACTGCTTTTTTGCGATGCTGATGCTGATGCAGCTGTTGCTGATGCGATGCCGACTAATCACGCTGTCATAGTGATGCTTTTTTGTTTAGTTTTTGCGCATCAGTTTATGTAAGTTTGCAATAATGAACAGTTGACGAGAAAAGTGATGCCAGAATCTGCGTTTGTGAACGTTTGACTTTGAACATTTGGGCATCATTACCGCAGTGATGCGTTTGTTAACTTTCACTACATTTTTGCAGAAACAAAACATCTAAAATACAGCTACAATGAAAAACAATTGAAAATAATTTTCATAACAAAACACGATAACTAATAGAAATGACATTTATTCATGTTTTATAATTTAAAATTCGCACAAAGTTTCCCAACTTATTTAAGTGCTACCAAGTAATTTTAAGTTTTTAGCGATCGCTTTACACAGAGCAAAGAGAAGTTGATAATCAAAATTGACTATCAAAACAGTGACAATCACCTATCGCCTTACGCGATTCCACCCCTGTTTGTCGATTTCTGAAACTTCTTTTTACAAAACCCTAATACAATAGACTCTATGTCTTGGTTTTGGCATTTATAAATCGGTAAAATTTAAAAACACAGCTTTTTTAATGTTATGTCTTTAATTCTTTATGTGCCTTTGAAATTATAATTTTATTTATTTAAGTTAGTTGTACTTGAACACATTTCTATTATTTTTTTTTATTGTTGGTATTGTTTTACATGAGAATAATATAATATAATGTCCAGTTTAAAATTTAAAGTACATAGTTTTCAAATCAACTCCAAGTCAAACATTTTAATATTAACAAGATCCTCTATAATTACAACTACCCATTTATTTTCTCAGAAAAACAAAGATGAACAAAAAATAATAAATCACACAAAGACATTTTACGTAAGATGTGTTATTAAGTTAGAAGTAATTAAATATTTAACATGACACTCTAAGTAAGAAACTTCTGAAATTATATTGTCATTTTCTTCTTTAAATTAAATTAAAAAAAAAAAACATTTCCCATTATTTTGAGAATAAGTGCGAAACAAAAGCCATGGCACTGTATACTCGGCAAAGAATTAAAAATAAATGGAGCAAAGAAAACAGAGGAAACAGAAATTACAACATAAATAAGAAATAATTTTCAGGGAAAATGTTATTTGATTTTGAAGGAAATTATTATATAGCAGAAATTCAACTTCACAAAAAGTTTACTTTCAATTCGTAAAAATGTTTGACGTATGTACGAGTAGATTTTGTATATTATATACAATACAGTTTGCAGGTTTGTGTAGTATGCAGACGTATCGAATTTAAGTTGAATGCGAACATAAAGTTTGAGGAGAGGGAAATTTACGAGCTTCTTGTCATAAATACAAGGAGTACATTAAGGCTTTTTGGAATAATTTATAACATATTTAATAACAGTAGGAAGTTAAGTAAAAAAATAGAACCTTCTGCACCCTGACTACCTGTCTCAGTAATTCAATTGTAGCCATTCAAGAAGAATAAGAATGTTGATAATACTTCATGAAGTTATGAATTTCATTACTAAATAATAAATGTACTAGTACCTATACCATAATCAAATGACTGGCTTTTCAATTTTTCATAAAGTCTTAACATTTGAACCGCGAACATTTTTCAAAGTTGATGCCCTTAAATTGGTTAGCAGGACCTTGGTCTGTAGATTTGAAACAGAGCCCATGCCTCTTTTAATTTTCTTGGACACGTTATTTTTAGTCTTGGTTTTAAGGATGTAAAATACAAAAAATAAGATTATGTTTTTTCATAAATTTTTCCTTGGAAGATTTGCATATTTGCAAATGTATATGTGTCTCGATATTTTCACTAATTTAATTTTGAGATCTTGAATTGATTGTTTATCTTTGGTATTGACCTTATATGTCATCTGACAATTAATTATTCATCAAAAACATTTAATTACTTTCATGGGACATTAAAATACGAAAGGTATTAAAGTACTGAATCAGTTACAACGGAAGGAAACTGTATAACTATTTAAAAACAAAAAAAGCAAATAAGAAAGTAAAAAATCTATGATACAACTTTCTCAGCCAAATTTCTCAATTGAAAACTAAAAAATTCTCAATTCAACTGATCTCCTACACGATTGACAGTTCTTCTCTGTTTTAATTAAACATTGTACTCGGTTGAATTAAAGTGAGTTGATCAGATGAATTCAACCGACCGGATTGTCTAATTTGTTGGTTAAAACTTATTCTTACTCCAAATCTTTTTATAATTGTTTAATTTATAGAAGATGTAAAACACAAATAGGATGCAATATTGGATAAATAGCAAGAACCGACAAAGGTCAAGGTTATTTTTTTTTTGTTTTGAGATATCTAATCAAAGGGTATTTAAGAGTTCATAACTCACTTTTGAAAAGTGCTAACATTCCTCTTGCTAAAAAATTCAGATGCCAACAGTGTTTTCAGTTCAAAATTTTAAATCTAGTAGAGTCCGACTTTCTGAAATTAGTTTTTGTTGTTGTTTTGCGTGATAAAAATAATTTAGTACATAAAAATAAATTTTGTTTCTGAGATATTTGCGACCAATATTTTAACTATTTTGAAAAACAAATTAAAACCGTTATTTTTGAGGTACAACACTAACTGTACATCCAATTAAAGCTCATATTCATTTATTCTCCTGGAAGTGCCGGTACGGGTATTTATATTTTTAGAAAATTCATGCAAATTCACCTTATTTTTTGAACAGCTGAAGACTTATGTCCGATTCAAGACGCTCCAGAGTACCTACGTGAAGTTTCTACGAGCAATATTTTGGCACAGTCTGTAAATTTACATTTGCTGCATTGTGTCGCTTATCTTACGGACCGACAATATCACTTCCTTGTTTCCCTCCGGTGTTGTGTGTTGTACGACCAGCCAGGTCTCAAGTGCCCCTCCGACGACTATATTAGACATAGTTTCACCTTGGAACCAGCAACAAAGTTCCAAGCCAAAAGGAACAACAATTCCCATGTCCTTCAATTTGTATAGTTTTGTGTGTTCGGGTTCGGTGTTACAGGCATCTGGAAAAGTGTTTTTTTTTTTTAATTAGCAAGTGTATAGTCGAAAAGGATGGTAAATGAAGTGAAATATCTTGTTGGTTTTTCCATGCCCCGACTTGGCATACTCTGTCTGTACAACGCCCATATACAATAACGTCAGTAAGTTAAACGAGGCAAATTAACATCTAAAACAACACGAACAATAAAAGCATTTAAGTTGATATCCTTTTGGCTTTATATAATGAGGATATCACAGGAAGATTCTTCGTCTTCTTCTTAGGAGTTTTCTTTTTTGATGCTTTTCTTCCCCCCAAAGCATCGGAATCAAGGGGAGTTGTGAGATATAGAATAACAAAAGTGAAAATTCAAATGTTATGCTAAAGAAATTTATGGACGACAAATTTTTGGGCAAAGTAAATTTTGTTGTTTAGTTTTCTTAGTATAATTTTATGAAGTAAGATGAATCGGAGATAGGGATGGGGATGGGGGTGTATGTAAGTATGTGCTTGTTTGTATGTTTTTTTTTTTTTTTTGAACATTACGGAACACCAGAGGACAATTTTCAATTTTCTTTGGATGTTGGAGATTCTGACATAACAGTAATTTGAGTTTAGGGATCAAAAAGGGAATGAATATCATTCTCGTAAATTGGAAATTATAACGATATGACACAAATAAGGAGGATATTTTTTGGAGAGTTGATTGAAAGATTTCAAAACATTGTTATTCAAACAAATTTGTTCGTCCTGAGCGTTTTTCAAAGGTCCTTTTTCTGAATGAAATTAATTTCATGGTGCGAGCATTAAGAGCTAATTGGAACTTTAGAGGGAAATCTGACATCAATGGTTAGGTTGTGCAAATGTTGACTTGGTTTTGGCACAATTTCATGGTAATAAATTAATGGTTACACTAAATTTAAACTTAAACTGAAACATCACTTTGTCAATGAAATTATGCCATACCTAAGTTTTATAAGGTAAATTTAAACGCAAAAGAAACAAATATTATATTATTATGTTGTCGAAAAAAAAAACAAAAATTATAAAAATAAACGAATACAATGATACGATTAAAATTCATATTATTTAAGTGTCACAATCTAGTACAATGGGCAGATCCGACAAAACCGATATGATCTTTTTCCAGGAAATAAAAAATCTTCCTTCTGTAAAAAGTTTAAATTTTAAATTTTAACCTGACATTTAAGAAAAAGTTTAAACAATCTTCCAGTTGAAGCTTGCAACCTCAGATTTCTCATTGGTTAACTTACCAAAGTATATATAATTTAGTCACTTCGTAGTACCCCATCAGCGGTGGTATTGGGCAATCTAGTCTATCTGACAACCCAAGATATTCTAATTAAACATATTTCAGTTAGCCCTACTATTCGCCTCAAAGCTAAAAATATTATACTGGCCACTTCTAATTTTTTTCTTTTTAGAATTAATTCCAAATCTCATTGACAACATTACCCCACAGCTATACAGTCTGTCAAAAACTTACGGATCTTCAGATCTAGGAAGATAAGGCATTTCTGGAAAAGAAGAAGATGTACTCTTATGCCGATGGATCATTAACTATTGATTGGGTTGTTAAAATTGAGCCTTTCCTTCATTTGAATGAATCAGTCCGACGAATTGTACGTCGAAAGTAGTTGGCTTTTGTGAATTTCTAGTTGGAAAAACTGGGAAAACTGCTCGGATAAGTCTGAGCTGTCGAATTCTTTTCTCAATTATTATGGAAGCTTTGGTACAAAGCCATTAAATAGTAAAAAATTTTATATGGTCGAAATTTTCAGTGTCTGACTTTCGAAATCACTTCGTGGTTGTACAATCAAATGCGAATATTTAAGCTGATTTAAATCATCACTAAAGTCAATCTTTTCGGAGTCTTCTAAGATATCGACCAGGGCTATACATATGTATGTATGTATTTATTTTCATTTCACAATGCAAAATTCTGACTTACCCAAACGTGGTTCAATTTTTGAAACGTGGTTCAATATTTGAAAAGTGGCTCAGAAATTTAATTCACTGATATTGGTGATCAGTTAGATTTCCAACGGTGCTGTGGTTGAAGTATAAAAACTTACTTTTCTACCACACATATGTACATATGTACAAACATCTTGAACCACGTTTAAACCATGATTGAAATTCAACAAGTTGAAATTGCTGAAACAGGGAGCAAATATTGAACCATGACTCAGCAAATGGTCATTCACGAAACTAGATCAGGTAAGACATTTGCTAGTATCGTCAAAATCGAATGTGAAAAACAATATTCATACATATTTTTTTCAATTTTGTGTAAACCATATTGATAGAAAATTATTTTTAATATTAAAGAACCTGAAAATGCTGACGAAATATTAGAGAATCTTAACAAATTTCTTTCCAAATTAAAAATGTTTGCTTTGGTCTCGTCTCAAATACTTTTTAGGCAATATCATTTCAGGAGAATCCGATAACAGACTGAAACAAAAATTTAAAACATTTAAGCTATTTTCAGAAGAAGTTTGTTTTAATTAGGCAAACTGTCATTTATTGCCACTAAAGAATATTTTTAAATTTTCTAAAAATTCAAGATGTTGTGAACAAATCACATATTGAGGCCCCTTCTAACATAACCTAAAACTGTCAAATGTCAAAACAGTTTTCTAATTGTTCCTATGTGAGTTGTCTGCTCTTTTACCTATGTATTTGTCATTTGAAAACAAAATTACCATTTTTAAGTATATTGAAAAAGCCAAAAACTACAGCAAAACTTTTACTCCATTCTTTTTGATAGTGGCAACTCTTACATTGTATTTAAATTGAAAATAGCTTTTAAATTTATTCCTAGATGTTAAGTACAAAGTCTAAAACTTTTCAAATACTTTTCAAACCACAAACTGATCCATCTCCGCACAAATTCCAAAACCTTAAGTTAATTAAATTTCAAGTAGGCTCGTTTAAGTTTAGCATTTTACATTTAGATGAATATAGAGTTCGTGTAAAGTTTCCAATTTGTTCTTTTGTTGAAAGACTTTATAGTATACCCTTTAGCTGGCACATCCTCATCCATGTGTCACCAAAATAATTCCAAACCAAAGCCCCCCATAAAACGAATTGAGTATAAGTCTTCCTTTTGGCTTATAGTGCGGTTTAGGGGTGGTCTGGTTGGTTTCGGTCCTCGGTCTTCGGTCTTGATGGTGGTGGTTGGAGGGTTGTCCTCTAAGCAGTTTTATAGATCTTACTATCTACGTAAACGTCTACGTTGATTCTACATGTAGATTTGTATATGGATGTTTACTCGTGTTGTCATTGGTATAAAGATGAAACATGGAACTTCAAAAAAGTAAAAAAAAATCTTTTCAAAGAATCATTTCCTTTCTTTGTAGCAAAATACTCTTATTGGTGTTCCTATGGTGATTGAGCTGCTAGGGGCTCTGGAGAGAATTTCTAGTACTTCTTTTATTCCTTTGTATAAGTTTAACTTAAGTGTTTGCTTAAGGTACGAGTAGACATACAATCCGGAGTGATACAAAAAGAAGTGCCAGTTTCTTTGTAATTACCAGGAGCCAGACATTGGAACTGATAATATTGACCAATTAAAATCGTATACCAGAGAGATAAATATGTATGTATGTTGATACTGTGTATTTTGTAGATACCTATATTGTGTTTCAAAATCGGTACAATTCAAGTGAAACTGAGGAACAATCAATTTAAGCTTTTGAAAACTTTTGAGAACCTATTAAAAATCAATTAAGAAAAGCTCTACTATACATTGGTTCAACGTTGCAAGTCAATAACTATTATTCCATTTATAGCTTTATTATTGAAATCAAATTTCAATTATTTTGTGTCAGATAACTTGTATCAATTCATTGGTAATTTAGTACGAGCTCAAAGTAAGTCCAAATTGATACAACTCAGCCCTATTGTGAATAACGATCAGAACTTTATTGTGAGTGAGACATTTGATTGGACATTTAATTAAGTGACTTAAAGTCTGTTGTTTTCTTTTACAAAATTAACTTTTTTCCATCCATGATTTTGTTTATAAGCAACGCAACGTCAGGAAAAAAGGAAAATATTTCGCTAGCTGTGTGCAAAAGGGTTTGCTTGGCTTTAAGTATTTTTTATCTAGCAATTCGATAATTTCGCAATTCACATGTAGGTACACAATTTTTTTATCTCACAATACTATTACTTCGCAAAACCTTATTTTAAAATATTCATCTCGCATTTTATTGCTTTGCATTTTAATACTTCGCTACTCATAAAGAACTATTTCGCAATTTAGCTTTTGAAACTTTATCTGAGGTTTTTTTTTTAATCTTTTTCCATGTAAGGATGCAGCAGAAATTTGAGAAGTCAGCCATCAAATCAGCCAAATAGCAAACCGATAACAAACCGGTACAAAAAAGCTTGCTAGGTAAATCTGAGAGAAACACTTGCGATGTGATGTGATAATTGTTCGGATTAATTATAGCATCTACTTTAATTTGCGTATACCTTAGGGACGTTTAAAGCATTAATTGGAGAACAATGTTTTTTTTTGTTAAATAATGGCATTAAATTCTTACGTTTTATTAAAATGTTGTCGCCATTTTAATATTACTATGGTTAAAATCACAGAATTTCTACTTTAAATCTTAGTCATTTTCTTGACATCTGTCATTTTTCTAGAAATTGTTTTTGAAAATTTTACTTGAAAAAGTTGAACTGTGTGATTTTTGTATGATTCATTTTTTTATTATTATAAAAAACGTTTTCGGAAGACGAAAATTTTTAAATATTTGGAGGCTCGACTTTCTACAGAATTCTAAGATGTTTAAGCCCGTGCTGGAAGATATAAACTGATTTAAGGTTTTTACTATGACTTTGGTTGCTTGCATTGTTTTTTTGTTCACGATCTGTCAACTGTCACTGTCTAGATGTTTTCAGATGTCAAGGGGAGAATTACTCAATTGACGACATTAAACAACAAGTGAGCAAGGTACTGAAGAAAGTAAACTTACCTCAAACTCTGGTCTTCAAAGCTTTCATTGTTTTTTGAAGTACTTCTCAACAATTTAAACAAAGTGAAATGCTTCATTTTAACTAACCTTGAACTGTCACAGAACTCTTGCTTATGGTTGCTAATACTTCGCAAACTGCGGAGAAGTGAAAAAAACGATGACATTTGTTTGATAAATTATGACAGTTACGTAACACATATAGCTTACTCGAACATAACCTTTTTAATTAGTATCCTTGCGTCCTGCTCCTCACAGAATGAAGTTTAACCCTTTAAAAACATCTATTATTGAAGTCATTACCTTGTAGGACCAATTAAAAAAAAAAAAAAATTTATCTTCAACAAAGACCATTGAACCCATTTATATCCTTCAGTCTTCAAAGCCAAGCCATACGAGATGCGAATGCGGGTCCCCCGTGCGAATGTGTCATATTTGAGTATGAATAATAATAGAAATGTGTTCATGGGCGTTCAAAAAGGTAATGTATCATCTCATAAGTAGTACAGTAGAGTCTTGAACAAGAATCATTAGAATTTGTTTTATGAAAGCTTCTGGTGAAAGGTTGCTCCTTTTTTAACATTTATCACTGTTCATATTATAAGAAGTAAGGATTTTTCACTCTTTTGGTTTAGTTTTTTTTTTATGTTTTTTGTTTTTTGTTTTTTGTGTTTTTTTTTTGTTTTCGCCCTAAGTATTCTATATACAACGACGACGACGTCGACAAATGGAGAGGCAGGACAAAGAACGGCAAGAAGGACATTCATCATTCAAATTGCAAAAATAAAAGAGGGAAAAAAACGTAGAGCTTAGATATAACAATCATCACTCAAGTGGGACAAGGACGCATCTCGTAGATTCAGTAGCTATTTTCAGCAATCTAAGGACTCAAGAAAGAAGACACTTTTCTATGAGAATCGCACATTTTTATTTGACGAATATGTTCACATGAAAATGTGTCGTCGTCGTTTCGGCTGAGAAGTGGCATTCTGTATGGGAATGATTTGTTTGAATACGTCCAGAGTTTTGTATCTGTTGTTTTTGATTCAGTATGAGACTTTAATGCGACACATGCGAGAATGGGGAGGAGCTGGGGGGGGGGAATATATGATACACTTGAGACAACCCTTACCAATTGTTTATTTGAAAATATAATTTTCAAAACTCGTTCAAGAAAAATATAATAAATATTAAATATTGAATTTTTGGGTAACATCAAAAATGTATAAGCATGCAACTGAAAGAGTTGCGGTCCATGTTTTATGTGTTTTGCGTCAAGCTGTCAACTTTATGTCAGATTGGCATGAAAATATGAAAATGACTGTTTTTGTTCCATATTCCATATTCTCTAAAATAAAAGGTGTTCAGCAGAAGACTTTTATATTAAAAATGTTCAAGTTGCTTATTAAAAATTTACCTTATTCAGAATGATTGTTTGACAGGTAACGTCATTTTTTGAGCAAACAAAAACTGAATATTTCCGCTATGGAAAAATTCAAAATTGTGAATTATTTAAGAGAGCAGAATTTTTTTTTTCATTTTTGGGAGAAATTTCAAAACTTAAAAAGAAACTGATGAACTTAGATTCAAAATAAAGATTAAGATGCGTTTAAGCTACACAGTTTTGGATAACTTAGTAAAATTACACATGTCAAAATAACGCTATGTTTAAGCGAGATTAAAAGCATGGTGGTTAAATGTATTTGAAAACAAACTAAACATTAATCATAAATGTGTTTTATATTTTTTTGGGTGAAATTTGAGTAAGGATTAATTCACTTTATAGGAGCAGCCTTGATAGGCACAAAAATGATGGTTATGAATTTTTACACGCCAATTTTGACTGCTAATGTCAATTGCTCTCAGTTCCCATGTTTTTGTGACAAAAATCTTTTTAACTATAACTATGTTTTAAAATTACAACAAAAACTAAGTAAGTTTTTTTAAAAAAAAAAAGATAGTCGAGTTTTATTGGTTATCGGTTTATTCAAAATTCTCCGTCTTTAAGATCTCAAATCCAAAATTTTTAAGCTCAGGAAAGTTAGAAAGCAAATTTAAGTCTAAGTGAGCATCGAGATGAGACCGAGACGAAACTTTATAATTTTGGACCAAATTTTTTTCAAGACCGGTAAATATCGTGTTAATCTCGTTGGTCAACCTGCCTTATTTTCTTGTAAATGAATGTCAAAATGTTAATTTACTAATGTCATAACATGTCAAACATTTGTTGTGTTTAATTTACTACTGTATAGTTAGTGCAGCATTCAAGTGAATAAAACGATCAAACTCACTTTACATATAATTTTTGTTATCTTCTTTTTCGCCAACGATCAAATTGATGTTGTTTGCCTATTGAAATTTTGCTGCGCTAGCTACCCAGCAGTGAATAAAACACAGCTATGGTCGGTTATAAACTTAAGAAGTCGATTGTTTTTTTTTCAATTTTACCAAGAGCGAGATTGGCCCAGTTCTACAGATCCAGTTACAAGCCATAAGATAACTTTAAAAAATGAGTTTATATTTTTTTGCTGCTATTTAATTTGAACTTATTTTTTAAAAAGCGTTTTTCAAAAACTTCAAGTTATAAAGAAGTTTTCTTTAAGAGAGTTCTCTTGTTTTAATGATAGATTAAAT
The DNA here is from genome assembly GCA_905146935.1 of Scaeva pyrastri. Taxonomy (NCBI): domain Eukaryota; kingdom Metazoa; phylum Arthropoda; class Insecta; order Diptera; family Syrphidae; genus Scaeva; species Scaeva pyrastri. The sequence goes on from LR989927.1 coordinate 81,498,891, forward strand.
ACAACCCTTTTCATTCTTAATGATCAATCAAAGGTAAACGATTGACTCCCTGTAAAAAGATACATTTAAGTCTACCTTTTTAATTTATTATTCTATTTACTCAAACACACAAAAAGGAAAAAATATAGGTAACAACAAATTAATCTTTCAAATCTCCAAATAAATAATTAAATAGGTATCTATTAAATTAACATCTCCTTCCTAGATTCTCGTAGTCGTAGTCGTCGTCGTCGAAGGATTAGGGATATTATATTTGAACTAAATTTGAATTGGTCTTACTTGAAAATTAATTATTTAAGACGGACTTACCGAACGAAGAAGTTTATCAAGTCAAAAAGCTACCTTTTCCTCATCCAACCTATAGTCCAATTATACTCCATTAAATATCTATTTAATAATTGATTGCACTCATTTATTTTTTCCATTTCCCGGTATTTAATTCGAATCGCAATCGCATGGATGAAGATACTCTTATATCATTCTATTAAAAAAGGTAAAGATACGGGTATCATATAAAATGTAGCATTGAAATAAAGATCTTTTGCTGTCATCTGATGTGAAAAATAAGTTTATAGTTGTTTAGATACATGTAGATATTATATTATATGTTATGTATAGCATTTATTCAAGAGCGAAGTCGTATCCGTTGGAGCTAGAAAGTACTGGCATTAAAATTCAACGACTGGCAGCTGAGGCTTGATTACCATTGAAGTAAGAGGTCGGCAATGGATATTGTTTGATTGTATCTAACAAACAGCGGAATTTGGAATTGATAGTTCATTCATTTAATTAGACACTGGATCCTTAATCGAAATGGCTTCATGTTGTATACAATTAGAAACGAAGCAATAGAAGTTATTGCTGAAGTATCTATTTATTGTGTGAATCCTTACTGACTGGCTTATGAAGTCAGACATAATTAGTCAAGCCTAAAGGTTTAGACTAGGAAAAAGCTTGCTTAAAGCGACAATGTCAAGGAAAATTAAGAAAAAAAAAAATATTGACAAAATAAATTTCAATGACCAAATGAAAATAGAATTTCTGTTCGAACCATAAGCATACTGGAGATTTTTTTTAAAGATTAAAAATATTTGGGACCAAACAAATTTTTTAGAAAAGTCCGTTCTGCAACTTTCGAAGTTATAACCTGTCGAACAAAATTCAATTGGAGTCGGTATATTTATTTGTTCACCGTAAACGAAAAAGGGTATCGGACCGATACCAATAACTCCCTATGGGAAGTTAAAATCAGTATCGTCATTTCAGTGAATGTAGGCAACCTTAGATCATCACTTGAACATCCATGTTGTAAGACTTTTAAAAGGCACCTTTGGTTGATCGTTCCTGATTGCTAACATCGAACTCGCTTTCAGACCAAATGATGTTTCAGATCCACTGCAGTTTTGCCAAAATATTTTGCAAAGTTAACCTTATAACAGGATGAATCAAGGGCTTTTTTTAATAGTAATATTGAAATATGTAGTCCTTGAAATTATATTTAACTGAATAAAGAACTAATTCTTGGCTTAAATTCAACACTCCCATTTTATCATCTACTGTCATCTTCCAGAAGAACTCTTGAAATTGGTAACTGTTCCTCGTTGAGAGTTAAAGCTTATTTGCTAAACTATTTTTGCCAGTGTCAATTTGATAAAGGTATTTGTCAAAATTTCACCAAAATATTGTTACTGGAACACAATTTTTAAAACTTTTTGGTAGAATTTTATGAAATTAAAAAAAAAAAACATAAACTGTCAATTACCTATACATTTGTGCCACAATTTTTGTTTAAATAATTTTTCTGACTTAAAAAAAAATTGAAAATTGATTTTTTATAAATTCATATCAAATGGGTTAGTATGTACAGTAAAAACTATTTGAAGTCAATAACATCGTTCTTAACATGCATTTTCGCGAAGAACTAAAATTTTTATTTTTTTTTTATTGACTTAGTAAAAAATCACATACCGCAAAAAAAGTTTCTCGAGCATACGAACGAACATACAGACGCACATACAGACAGATATCTAGATAAAAATAATGGATCTAGATTGTAGGAAATTTTAAACACAGGGATATGTCGAAATTCTCAATTCGACAAAACCGGACAATAATTTCCCGTGGAAAGATGAGTAAATTTTGGTTAATTTATGTATGAACTTTAAGAACTCCAGATTTGAGTAGCAAATTTTCTTTAAAAAAGATGTTTATTACTAGAAACTATAACTTGGAAAACCTTTTCAATAAAACACAATCCCAATGTCATTCATCGTAATTTTTCATTTTACAGTCAACTCTGAAATTCAGTTTGTCAGAAAAAGTTGTCGGGGTTCCATTAAGCCCTTACCATTCTAACAAATACGTTAGTTCAATCGTTGGTTGTTAGAAATTCGGGTAACCAAAGCCATAACCCCACAATGTACCTACGTTCATTCAAATATACATATACATATATGTACATATGTGTGTAATTACAGTACAATCGACAAATTAACGAACTAGAAATTCACATGAATATGCAACAAATATTCCGTGAAACCGATACCTGGGGTTTCTATTTTAACAATTATTGCGGTGAACTAATTAAAATTGCCTGAATATCGAAATTACATTAAATGCTTGGAGGTCTTTAAATTATTATTGTGTATGTGTGTGTGAGAAATAGAGCGATAGAGACAGAGAGAGAGAGAGAGGGCAGAGTCCGTTGTATAAACAAATACGAGTACCACTGGCAGAAACAATATGAGATAATTATTGTAAGTGATTGGGCCGATGTTCAATATTGTTTTTGGGGGGTTTAATTAACTAATTCAATTTATTTGTAAATTAATCATACAAACTTAAAATTTTAAATTTAATTTGATAATCGTCGGTCGGGTGAGCAACCAAAGTTCAAAGCTATGTGAGACTTCTGCCCTGTTGGCTATAAATCCTTCTTCGATGTTAAATTAATTAACAAATTGAACAGACATAAAATCGTCTAGAGGGCAAAACGGAAAAGTAAAGTGCATTGCTTTGCTGAATTCATCTGCTCTTGTTGTTTTTGTTTTGTGGTGGAGAAGGATAAGTGTACAGGGTCATTCATTGGTAGCGTTGTCGAATGAGTAATGAATTCGATTTTAAGTTTAGATAGTCTTAGGGCTATTCATCGACATTCAAAAACTCTCAACATATTTCATCATAAAAAAACCAAGTAGGTAGCTTCTCGTACAATCAAATTGAAATATTAAATTAAATATTTAAAAAGAATCCTTTTTTTTCAGAATAATGAACGTGTAGGTATTTCATAATATTATATTGCCGCAGAATCCTTAAAATTGACGCAGTCTAAGCCATTTTTTATTTTTCTACCATATTTGGGCTGCTATAAATCATTTTTGATATAAAATTTAACATATCATTTATCAAGTCGGAATACAAATTTAATGTTATTCTTTTATTTTATTTTTTTAGGAAGACGAATCACTTGCAGATAATTCAAAGAGGTATTTAAAAAAAAATAATATAAGGACGAAAAATGAAAGCGAACAAACAACACTTACTGAATGTGTTTTGTGTAAACGCTTATTAAAACTTGAATTATAAACAATTTGAATCACGACTTGTGGTACTTTTTTTCGATTTTGACGAGACCAAGACGAAACTAGTAATGTATTGCTTCGTTTCGTGGTCGTGTCGTAGACTTTATGAAATCTTATAAAAGGATTTCCAATAAGAAGTTTCATTTTGAATAACCTGCTATTTGGTCAGCTGTCATTCTTAAAACTGTCATTTATTGACATTTAAAAAGTCAATAAAATAGTGACAATTTCCAGTAAGAGTTCGTAAAATTTAAGCACTTTTATGCAATATCGGGCGCGTCGTCATTGAGTATTTTTTGGCAACGCACGTTAGTGAAGCTGGTGGGAAAATGTAAGCTCTTACGCTTAGTAAATGATGTGAAGAACAACTGCTGTAGCCCGTAATGTTTTAAAGTATAATTTAATACATAAACTCAACGTGTGTCGTATCTTCGCTGATTCAGTTGTGAAAAGCACTAAAATAATCCTTATTTTCATAGAAAAATCACCTTGATTGATAAGGTCCATTTTAAATTCCAAAGCTGCGTTTACACCCAGAATTGTCGCTTATGGGGCTCGAAGATGATTTTTGAAAAGATGATGTTGCTGATGAAATTGCAGTATTTGTTGTGATTTCTGACGACGCAATATATTAATATTTCACAACAATACTTAAAATGCAACTTAGTATCCATGACCACAATGTACAACAACCTTGCCTTGAACCACAAGTTCATGTTTATTTTTGTGCAATGCAGTTGAGCATTGAATTTTAATTAATAATGAATAGTTTAAAAAAAAACAACAAAATTTCCGACAGACAAAAACTCAAAATTAAGCTTTGTTGAAAAAAAAAACCTAACCCAAATGACTGTGATTTCCTTTCGACAATAAAAGATAAAACCTTCCTAAAGCAATCAAATAGTTCACAAACAGCCAAAAGAACAATAATCAACTCCATTTGCAGCTTTTTGTCTATTGTTTATGCACATAGATGAGTGTAATTGCAAAATGTACATAGCATAGATACGGAACCTCAATTCCCTTCACTGAAAACGTAACATTAAATTCATGCCATCTCTTATATTGTGTGAGATTCAAAAATGTGTGACAATGCAAACATCACCCATAAAATACTCATGTTTCTCAAAAACAATCCGAGCGGATGCCATTTTATAACGAAGCCACCACAACACGGTCATATAGAACAAAACTGAACGTCATCGTCGTCGTCGCCATTGCCGTGCGTCGCGCCGCTGTCGACTTCGTCACTGTCATTCGGTTCTTGGTGCTGGTTCGGTTCTGGTCCTTTTCCAGGTTGCCCTCTGCGATGCACAATGCACAACGCTATTGCCAATTAAAATCGCACCCAGCGAAAACAACAAATTCTGCGTTGTTGGAAATGCATATAGTTTTCATGCAGCAATAATGTCGCCATCACCAAATCTCTATTCTGGGAAATGTAGGTTGAATTTTTCAGCGTCTGAATTTTGGAGAAGGGAGAGGGGGGTCGTCTCCTTTTTTAACGCTGCTCCACCATGCACTGCACAGTTACCGGAACAAGGTTGATTAGCACTCATGAAAATATTCATGCCCTGTTGAGCGCAGCACCATGGCTGCATCCGCATACAGCGAGTGATGATAATATTTTGACATGTACATATTTTTATAGCCTAACAAGCAACACACAACAACATACAAATATATACTATACATCCATACATACATACTTGTATTTAGTTCGTTTTGAAGTGTATTAGATTAAAAAATAGCCTGACAGATCACAATTGGACAAAACAATGCTTTAGAACCTACTTGGACCTCTTTTATTTTTGCCTCTTAGATTTCTATTGTCAACTTAGGTTGTCAAAAATATCTTGTTAATTAAAAAAAGAAGAAGAAATAAGTCCTTATAATGGGTAAGATTTTTGAGATATAAATTTTTGATTGTTTTTGTGAAGTAGACACATGGGTACTTTTTTTCCGATTAGCACAGATGAACTCCTGAAAGCCTGACATAAAAAAGGCCATCTTTTTTCAAAAATTGTCATGTTACTTTAAATAGTCATGTTTTAATTATAAGATATACATAAATGTTACTCGGTGCAAACCACCTTAAATAAAATTACGTATACGCCTAAGTGTACTTCTCATACTTAGATAACTTTACAGCAGACCTATATTCATTGGTAATTAAAAATTCTACGTATCAATATTGGGAATCATACTTGCACTCATATTTCGTTTTAATTAATTTTTTACTTGAGAAATTTTAAAGGAATACAATTCTGGTGAAATTTAATAGTATGAAAGAAATTCAAAGGTACAAGTACAAATTTTGGTAATGCTAATTAAAAATTTGAAGAACAATTATTTGTCCTCATACTTAAGCAGTAAAAGTTAACATGATTTATTTTTATTTCTAAGATCTAGTGAAAATAAATCTACACGAATTTTTCTAACCGTTCCCTAATAAGCTTTTAGGTGATAATTATGGTTGACAAAGGACATTTAAAGAGGCACAAAAGGTTTTAAAAAGTGTGCCTTCAGTGCAAGTGTAAAATTAAAAAAGAGGCTGGGCGCGATCCTCACTGATAACTTCCCATTATAACTTAAAAACTTGTCAAATCTCCATCGCCAGTTAAAAGATAGTTTTCAAGTATTCCCCTGTAGTTTTCAGAATTTGTTAGTTTTTAAAGAAATTTATCGAGATATTGTAGTGGAAAAACAATTTTCACCAATTTTTTGGTAGAACTTTTTGTAGTTTTTTATTATTTGTATAAAATATTTCAATTTGATATTTGTCAAAATTTTATCATTTATTGACAAATGCATTGTGTTGGAAATGATATATACTTGAAGTCACTATCATTGAAAATTGTGAATATAATTGTTTGACACTTTTTGACATTGTTTGGTAAATATTTGTTCTAGCTTTTTATTTTACGTAAGAACACTGTAAATGCCATATTTGCCAAAATTGAATCATATGTTAATAGTTGTATTATGTATAAAATAAAATAAACATGAGGTCAATATCGTTGACCACTTTCATGATATGCGAGTCAAAAAAAAATAATTTTACCAATTTTTTTTATTTTTTTCAAAAAACTACCAATTGATTTTTTATAAATTTTTTATAATTTAATTTAATGTCAAAAACACAGTTTCACATAGTAGTAAATTGTTTTAAAGATAATTATCGTTTTTCCGTTCAATTTTACAATGTTTGAGCGTCAACATTTTTTTTTTTAGTTTTTAAATTAAAAAAAAAAAATGGTATGTTGAACTTTTTTCAAATTTATACCAAATCTATATCAAAACACATTATATTCGTTCTTGAGATACTGTTTGTTTCAACTGACTGATCCCTCAAAATTGACGGTTTTAAAAAATCATTCGTTATAAAAAAATCTAGTAAAAATATCTTCGTAATTTAATCTTTAAATTTGATTGTTTAACTTTTAGTTAAAGTTGTAAAAGATGTGTTTTTTTAATAAATTAGAATTGATCTAGATATTGAACGAGATTTATTTGACTTGAGACGACTTTACTTGAAGACTAAGGAAAATGTATGTTTTGACTTTTTACACAAAAAATTAAACACAACTACGTTTTTAAAAATTGAAATCCTGAAAAATCATTAATTTCAATTGACAGTGATACCAGAAAAATACAATGTGTGGGCAACATATCCCAGGCCCAATTTCGATCCGATATTCCGTAAACCCGGTTGTTTGACAGAATAACTCTTGAAAATAAGATAAAAATACCCAGATTAGATCTCAAACGAGATTCTGTGGAAACTTTAACTTATGAATGCAAGAAATTTCCTGGAAAAAAATACCTACGCCTACTGAAACACTAGTTCCCAGTGTTCTTATACACATTTTCCACCCAAGGGACATCTGTATCTGGACTTTGGATGCCAAAGTTCATACAATGACATTGACATGACGTGACGGTATTCGACAATATGATGGAAATCACTTTTTTTCAGCCTCAATCATCGCAATGTTAATAATCTCGATGAATATAATACATTGAAACCCTTATTTTTCTTTACACGAAACCAATAATTTTCCCACACAAAATAAGTGAAAAATACACCCAACAGCAACAGCAACAGCAACAGCATCAAAATTAAATACTATATTTCCCGGAAACCCAAACCCGAACAAAAACATTAATTCCCTGTCAAATAAATAATTTATGATTTTCACTTCGTTTGGTTTCACCCTAATTGTGTTCCAGTAGATATACTCGACTCGTAGCTTTTCAAACTCGGCAAAACTTGTTAAGAATTTAAAAATAAATACTCTACACAGTTTGAAGTACAATATCTATCTACTGTCTATAGATACACTCTTCGGCGGGATTATTAAATTCGAAATTGAGTTTTGTGGTCGTTGCGGTCACGGAAAATGTTTTACTAGAATACACTAGGAACACTTAACGAAGATTTAATTTAATTTTGCTTTACATCTCTCGGCTGAATTCCTATCATGCGTTTGGCGATTATTCTTTTTGGTATTTTTTTATTTTTTATTATTTTTATTTTTGTTCTTTGTGTGGGAAAAAGAGGGACGGTTTTATGAAAATTTCATTAGCTACTTGAAAAATGATTATGTCATATCGTTTGCGAGATGAGGCGCAGGACTTGAGGGAAATAAGATTGGAACTCTTAACAGTAATGAAAATAAACTCATTTATTCGTTTTTCTATCTCACTCGGCAAAATTTTACTTTATATGTACATAATATTAAATATAATATTTTGGAAAAAAACTAATATTGAAATTTTAGTGTGAACAGACACGAGGTTAGCTTCTATTTATTTTCAATCAAATATATTTCAGTTATTAGAAATTTAGCTAGAATTTGCAGTGGGGAATGTAAAAAATTTCTACTTTTCTACAGGATTTTCCAATATGTTGTGGAATTTTAATATTAAACAATAAAGAATATTTTTAAACGATCGAGACTAGAAAACGGTATCAGTAAAATGGCTGATCAACGTACGGTTGCAGCACACTTTTCTTTTCGTAAAATCTGCCTTGACCAATTTGCACATCTGCAGTTGTATGTCATCGATAACTTCACGAATTCCAGATTTAAGGTTTTGAATCGAAATACATATACACCAATCAGTGACATATTGAGAATAGAGAGGCTTTTCAACAATAGGCGTTTCTCTTTTTAAGTCCGAAGCAGAGAACTGAGCTGTCAAAAAAGTCATGTGATTCTTTTTTAACACATACATAAGTAAGTGCTCTCAATTTCCAAACCCTGAATGCTACAATTCTGCTAATGCACATGGTTTCCGAAATAAAAATGGGCCTCATTTTTTGGTGACTGACCGCATTATTCTGGTGCATGAGCTAATTTACAAACATGTACATTGTACATACAACGTTTTTGAAGAGTGTATCGTTCCATTTTTAGTAATTACGTAGTTTTACCTGTCAAACTTTAAAAAAAAGTATAGCTTCAAAAGTGACTGCTGCCCAATATTGTGCTACTCAATATGAAACTTTAATATTCATCAAAAATCAAGTCTAAAATAGATATATAAAAGACTAGGTTTCTAAATAATTGGTGGTAACAAACGCAGACAGATCTAAAAGAACAATAAAAAGCCAAATTTTGACAGTGAGCTCTTTTTAAATAAAAAAAAAACTATCTTTGTTTGGAGAAAACTTAAGACACACATTTCTTATAATCAAAAGGGTAGTTTTTTTAGTAAACTATGGTATTATTGGAATCTTATACCCAATTTTGTGATAGACTTTAATACTAATTTCTAAATTAATTTTACTAAAATTCTCTCTCATCTTTGTTAAAATTTTGAAATGTTGGGCTTTTTCTCAACTTTTCTCTTTACTCAGTTCAATTTTTTTCAGTATTTGTACTGACTCAGTATTTTCCAAATTACAACATCAACAGCTCACTTTATTCTCAGGGCATTAAGGTATAAGTTGAGGCTCTTGTTAGTTTTAATACTTATACTATATTGATTTATGAGTGTTAGAGTCAAAATGAACAAGCTTATAAACTTCTCAAGCTTAAAAATACTCAAACCAATAATTTTTAACACTGAGTAATACGGAAGAAAATAATGACCCATAACTTTACAAAAAAAAAAAAAAATTAGATTCAGATGTCCCTGAGCGTTACTAATGACATAATCGACTAAGTCCTAGTTCCACTAAAAATAATAAATGACCATTTACACGAACTTTTGAACCCTTATTTCGAGTAGTATTTGTTGATTGTTACGCATTAATGTGTATGTATAGGAAATTCAAACATGCGTAATAGGCAAAGGCACCATAAAACCTTTTGATAAAGGATATTTATTTCCACTTTTACCTGTCGGATAGGATTCTTTCTCGAAATATATTTGGAAGCTAGATCAGATAGTCGAAGAATCTTTGCAATTCAAATTGTATTTTTCCTTAAACATTTAAAATCGATACCAACAAGGTATCTAAACCTAACCAAATAAACAGGAATCAAAGTTCCCTTCATCATTTATTGCCTATAAAAAATAGATTTTTTTCAACATTATGTTCTTGAAAAAAAAAAAGTAGGTACCTATATAGAAAGCAGCGCGAAATCCACCAGAGTCCTTAATAATGTATCTCACCCGAACTGAACATTCTGCAAATGAGTTTCCCTTGACAGTCATTTTGAAGGAAAACCAAGATTTTCTCCACTTCAAATTCACATTATCCAATTCCCACTAGTTCTTCATTCTATCTTGATCTTTGGTCGTCTATGCCATCAACAAAATAATCCAAAAAAAATATATATAAGCAAAAAACAGAAAAGATACACATCCTCCTGTCAGAAATCAATGGGAGTCTTACAGAACCAACAAAAACAACAACAACAACAACAACAACAAAAAGTGTGGTGCTGCAGCACCACAGGCAACAGCGGTTAAAACATACACTGGGGCATATACAATACAATGTGGGTCATCCCAGAAATTGAATAAAAACAAAGAATATAACAAAAAAAACGTCAGAAAAACAACCGCACATTATACAATATACACACAGCTATTCGACATAATCACCCCCCTACCCCACCCACAACTTCAACCCCAACAACCAACCCCCCCCCCCCAAAAAAAAAAAAAGGAACCCATTCATAGAAGAGAGTTTTTCATTTGTTTGCGTTTTATTACTTCAACAACTCTTATGCTGACATTCGGATAAATTTTCCTTAAATGAGCAGAAAAACTACCACTCTCTAGTTGAATTTATATGCAAATAGGACTTTTATATTGGGCCAGACCATAGGGAGTCTCAGCCACCCTCATCCGCCCTTAGCCACCCCCTCAACAACAGCCAACAAGCACAGGCAAATAAAATATCAACACAAACAGTTTTAGTTTCAGTTGAAAAGCTTAAAACTTGAAAATTAAGTTGTTTTAACAATGCCCCTTCCCGTCTTTTCTAAATCCCAAAGCACTAACATTACAATCTCAATCTGAGCACCCTCAAGACGTTTTAAAGTTTTGCGATCAGAATAAAGGAGGCCCTGGAATACAACAACAACAACAACAACATCATGTTCGCTTTTCCACTAAAGAACCGAGGTAATAATTCTCAAACACCCAAAGGCTGGTTTTTGTTGTACTTGTATCTATGATGCGAGTTTTGAGTACTTCGAAGGTTCCACATTCCGCAAAATGTAGATATGTAGATACATTTGTTTACCTATAGAAATCATTCCAGTGCTGTCGGTTGAGTTTGATGTGTAAAATTTGAGGGTAACCTTTTATTGTTTGGTCATTTTTCTCTACCATTCATTTAGATTTTAGAAAAACAGTTTTGAATATACATATTTGTACAAATTAGGACATTTTTGTTCAGGAATTTGAAAGGACCTAAAAATCGCAGAGACCGTTCAAAAAATTTAATTTTTAATGATTCATGGCAGATTTCACTCGTATTGAAAAACATAAAACAACAACAACGGATAAGTGAGCAAAAATAAGTCAGAAAAATTATTTTTCTGACGATGGAGTTTCGGATTTTGAAATGTAGGAGGCAGTTATATTGTTCAAATTGTGTTCGTTGATATTTAGTTTTTATATTTTGGTTGCACTACAAATTTTTATCGTTCCGCAAATTATAGAATAAACATATTTTGAAAGAAAATATTCAAAACATAGGAATAAATAATAATTATTTCATTTTTAAATTTACTTTTTCAGAAAAAATGGCAAAACAAATAAAATAAATTCAAAGGAGAGCAAATGATTCAATTAGTACAAGCATGTCAAACTCAATGGCTATCACGGGCCAAAACAGCAGGATTTAAATTTTTATGGGCCGTAAAAAAAAAAAAACAAGGAAGCCAAAGATAAATTTATGAACTAAGATGACTGTTTCCCTTTTTTTTTCTACAAATAAACAAACTCCCCACCCCACAGAAATTTTCCCAAAAATCGCCACTTATGTACGTCTTACGATGCTGAAGCGAAACGAATAATCCCATACAAAAATGCCCAGACGAAATCCGAAACGAACATTTTCGTTCTACTTTTCGTTTTGCGGTACGCTGCTGCTCTGTTAAATTGGTTTTTTGAGTCGAGAATGGTAATAGATTTCTTAGTACAATTTTTACAATTCTTCACACTTTTTCGTTCACGATTTTACTACCCGGTAAGTTAATTGCCATCGAAATTTTGAAAGCTCTATTTATTCTTATTCTGCACCACAAATATTGTCATTTTTAATAAACAGCTGATAAAGGTCTACACAGATATTTTTCCGCTCTGATTTCGTTTATAATTTTGTTGTGCATGTGGAGAACTGGAGACCAAAGAAAAATTTCGTTTCGCTTCAGCAGCGTACTAGGCGTTAATATGAAAAATTTAATGTGCAAAATTGGAAAATAAGTGCAAGTTGTAAATTTATGTTTGGGCCGCATACATTTTTGATGTGGGCCGCATGCGGCCCCCGGGCCGCGAGTTTGACATGCCTGAATTAGTATGTTTAATTATTTTAATACACATGTGGAAACGTCATTAAAAAATCCTAGTTTTCATCAATTAATCGCAAAATAATTGGCTGCGTCGTTAATAGTAAAATAATCATTATTTCATCATAATTATCGCCCACTAGAAAACTTTCCAGAATCTTTCTTTAATTTTTTTTCTAATTAGGTTGACTTTTGTCTTCTAATATATTATATAATAAATGTTCTTTATAGTTAATTGTTAAATATAATTTGAAGAAAATACTGAATCATGATTATGCAACTGGCCCATAGAATTGCCTGCAACTTATTTTCATAGTTTGTGGTCTCTCATATGAACTTTAATAAGTTGTGGATGACAGACATTAGAACAAAGTTTTGCACTCTAAAGCATTGCAATGAGTATTTTAACTCGATCTACATTTTCATTAATTTTTTAACTCAACCTGAGAAATATATTTTAACTTTTTCAAGCAAATAAGTTTAGGGACACCAATTCTGAAGAGTGAATAAAGAGTTTTATTTGGAATTTTTATTACTGTGGTACCTAAAGATTTCCAATAAAACACATCTTCTCTATCCTGGAGTAAAATTTGGAATGGAATTTTAAAAATACATGTCAAGCCATACACTTTTGAATTTCATGGGGGGATAGCTGCCTACCGTTTTGTGAAATTTAAAAGTCTTACAATATCAGTCAATGATTAACTCTGTCTTAGTGTCTTATAATAAGTAACGATTTTTGGCATTTTGCCAATTTCTTCAAAATATTGTAATTGGACTTAGTTTGTTCTTGTGAAATGCAATTTGAAGCTTGTCACCTAGGAATACAAAAACACACCAGTTAACGACAGTAAACTAGGTTCATTTCGGATCTTAAAACCCTAAAACCGACAACATCATATTGAAATGCTTTATTTAAGTTGCGTGAAACATAATGTCATGCTGTATGAGAAATTGGAGAATAAGTTAAAAGCTTCAATTTACGGAGTAGATTTTTTTTTTTAAATATTGACATTTTAGAATTCTATCTTTTTGAATTTTCCACACCAATTTAAACCAATATTTTGAACCTGGCAACACTTTACAGTACAAATGGCTGAAATTTCAAATCTTGTGTTATTTTCAACACACCCTTTTTGTATCTTTAAGACTAAATACATTTTAGAGAATACAAAAATTCAAGGCTAATATATTCCAGCAATTTTGTAAGCCAATTGTGAACACTGATCATTAAGTATTTATAAGCCAACACTTTCGTTTTTTTTTTTTTTTTTTGTGGAGGGGTGAATTTCGTATTGACAACCAGGGGATCAAAGTATGTAACCGAAGTACTAAAATGCTCCTAAGTAGCACGTTTGACAGCAATGCCGTTTTTAACTTAAGCGGTTTAAAAAAGGAAAAAAACCTACAAAATTCGAAGTATACCAGCATACATACGATGTAAATGAGATGAGCTTTCCCCCGAAAATATAAGAAATGATGGGCAGCCACAAGCTTATTTCGGGCTTTCACTTCTCGGTCTTACATTTATGTAAGGTATATACATACATTGAGATGTATCTACACACTGTACGAGTAAAAGTATGTATCTATGAAGTTCCTTTTTTGTGGTAATGTATTCAAATGTTGAAATAAGTTGAAAATAAATGAGAAAACAGAAAGCGGAAGTAGGTAGGTTACGTAGGAAGTAAAGCTGAGGAGAGGGGACAGAGAATTGTGCGGTGGTGGCGACAATAGAACTGGCAATGTGTTTTGTGGTCGGTCGGGGCTGTCATGGCTGGGGAATAGGAGCCAACAAAAAAATATGGTTCTAGGTGGTTGTTTATTGGTTTAGGGTGAAATATTTATACAGTTTTTTTTTTACAAATATATGTAAGAGTAGGTATATACATACCTATGTCTGTATGTATGTGTATAGGGATTCACTCTCGCCGTCCTCCATAACATCAACAAACCTTAACATATTCATGTGAAAATGAAAAGAAAATATCTAAACATTGTTTCGGTTTGGTTTTCGTATTTTACCAACCAACCTACCTTCCTATTTGAATTTTATATTCTAGAAATGAATTTGAAAGTGGGTTTGTTTTTTTTCTTTTTTTTTCATTTTTTTTTTTTTTGGAATTAACATTTAATGAATATTTAACTTAAAATATGTTAAAAGGTTTGCAGAGAGTTCACCTTCGGAATTTTTAATTAAATTTACTTTATATTTTTATGTACACAATACACATCTACCTACACTACACTATGCCATAATTCTTTGAAAGGTGTATTAGGTGGAAGACTGAAAAGAATGTTATGCTAGGTACATACAATGAAAAATAGGTATGTTTTTATTTTTATTCTTTGTTTGTAAATATTCTCCTTACCCTATAATATAGCTAGGGAAATCTTTGAAAAACAGAAGAAAAAAAAAAAAAAAACAGGAAATTCTATACGATGCCCGCATACCAGGTTTTCATCGATTTCCAGGAAGCAAGTGACAGCATTTATAATGAAAAGCCATTTCCAGGTTTTAAATTCTCATAATGCAAACGGACTTTATACGGAATGGTTATGGACAAGACTCTGAGAAGGCAAAGATGAAGACCCCATAAAGATTTTTGATGTCAAAAAGGTTTAAAGGAATATAATTTGCTGTCATCATAAGACTCCTTTAAATATCGTATTTAAAAGAGGAAGTAGTGAAAAACTTTGACGCAAACAAAAGCATAATATTTTAAGGGACTGTCAACTTGCAATAGGAAATAATAATAATGATTATAAAGGAATGAGAGCTATATATATGTAGCTGTCAAAGAGATTATAGACCAATTTTTTGCATTTCCATTATGCAGCTATTGAGGCTGCAAAACCATGACATTTTAAGCTCTTTAAAAAGTTTTATAAGACAAAACAAGTTGACAATTAAGAGTTTGGGATTGAAGAACTATAGAAAAGGGCGTATTTCCGTACAAAATCGACATAATGCATGAGAGAGCAAACTATACTTATTTTATCTTCTTTTTTTTCAAAATTGCTATCTCTAATAATAATGTGTGTTTAAAAAAATTGTAATACATTTCTCAGGCCGAAATAAAATATCCATGGAAGTGAAGACCGAGTTAGCTTAGAGTTTTTTTATCAGGTTTGTACAATGTTAACGATGAAATAACCTTTAACTGCAACCTGTCAAATTTTTGTTTCTTAATTGGTTTCCACTACTAAATTAAAGATATGTCAAATTCAAATTGTGTAATTTATATTCTACCCGTGCATGTCGGGAAATATTTTTGTCCGTTTCATTTTTTTTTTCTCTTTCACCTTTTTCATGCAAAGCCAAACACTCACCATAATACCGGACATAAGCAATGACATATGTCAAATTGACAGTCAAGTTGTGCTTCTTTAATGCAATATCATTGCTGAAGAGAGTAATATAAACTTATACCAAGTGCTTTTCTATTAATGCGTATTAGACAAGAACAAAACCCTGTTGGTCAATTAGATTCCACAAAAAGTTTTAATCTGGCAACACTGGTTGAATAATTTTTAAAATCAGTATAGACCAAACCGTTAATTTTGTACAAAAAGATTTAACCAGTCCACAGTTGAGTCTGATTTATTTGCTGAATGATTAAAGCAATTACGGAAAACTAGATTCTCTCTTGGATTTCATTTATTTTTCAACAAAAATTCAATTTAAAATGGTTTGCCATACTCAAGCAATACTATAGTATATACTCGGTATTGCCGTATTTCAGCACTCATGCACGCTCATAGCTTATTCCTTGTGACGACAAGTCATATGGGGCTATATGACCAAAGCCGAGACAACCATCAAACCAACCATTTTGTATCTTTATTTTATTCACATTTAGGTTGTATATGTACATACATTTGTATATGTATGTATCGCTTTCTGTTTATTCTTTTTTTTTTTACTTTAATTTTATTATAGATACTCCGTCTGCATTGTATTTTATGTAGATACAACCGTCCGTCGTCGTCGTCGGCTTGATAATTTTTATTTTATTTTATCGGATAAGTCCGCAAGTGAATTTTACAGTAGAACATGCTAACAATCGCATGTTCTTGCATATAAAGGTTTCGAGTCGGACGGCTTTTGTTTGCTTTTATTTCCCTCAATCATATGAAATTCATGTGTGCTTTGTACGTGGAACAGTGAATATAGAAATAGATTCATGGATTGAAAGCATGACCGGACGCGCACAGTGCCATATAAAGTGGCTTTATTAAACTATAAATTTGGAATTTGTTTATCTTCGACAAAATTCGAATGAGAAACTAAGAAGTTTTGACAAAAAATTTCTCCATTATGTACAAGTGTCGTTTAATCTACTCGTAATTTACCTTAAAAGTGTTAGCATTTGACGTTTACGTTCTTTTCTTTTATTCTGCACTTAAATCTACACACATTTTACTTTTTCTTCAGTTTACAATCAAAAACTTTTTTTTTAATTGCTCTTAATTGAAGATTTTAAAGATCATGATATTTTCTATAAAAGGTGCACTGAAATTCACTTAACATTCAAACTGTCAGTCTTCAAAAAAACATAATTTGACACATGACTACGTGTATTTTTTTTCCTGTCAGTAACATTAATTTAAAATTTCGAAATTCACACAAAATTTAAATTTTCTGCCATTTGTGTGATAAACAAAATTATTTGACACGTGGCTGTTTAGGACAGAAAGATAACTTCGTGTTTTTTCTTACTGTCAGAAAAAAGTATTTTAAAATTCTGAAATTCATTCAAGTTTCGAATTGTCCGTCAGTTGTGTAGTAAAAAGAAACTTTTGACAGATGATTTCTTAGGAAATTAAAAGAATCTTACTTACCCCTGCTGTAAGTAACAATGTTTAAAAATTTACAACAGTTTGGGGGATACACGTTTGGAAAGTAATGATGTTCCTGGACTTTTGAAATATACATACATAATATGTAGTAGTTTTGGTGCAGGGAAATAAGTTCCCAGGAACTAAGTCCACTGAGGGACTAAGTTCTCACTTGTGCAGGGAAATAAGTCCCCAGGAACTAAGTCCACTGAGGGACTAAGTTCTCACAATGTGAGCCAACTTCACTTCTCTCAAGGTGGGAAATTCGCTACAACAAATTGTGGGTTTTAGTTTTCTTTAAATGTGAAATAAGTTCCCATGTTAAGCCAGGAAAAAAATAATTCTTCAATTATTTTTAATTTTATATTAATTTTATATTTAATTCAGTTTTTGAATTTTCAAATCAAATAAAAATTGAGCGAACTTAGTCCCTCATTACTGGACTTAGTTTTTAGGGACTTATTTCCCTGCACCAGTAGTTTCACTTTCGCAACTGGCGTTTGGTCGAATGACTCTTAAAAATGAGTTTTCAGTACAACGATTCGAAAATCGGTGGCAAAATAAATTTGTTCGTTTATAAGTCTTTTTTTTTTCACAGGTCTGTTCCCTTACTTTGAAGTTCTGTTGCTTTCTGGATATTTGTAATTTGAAAAACTACAACATTGTTTGGACGGAAAAGGACACAAAATTGTGGTTTTTTACATTAGAAAAATTCGGATACCTACTTGTAATTGTTTTTTTTTAATTGTTGTCATTGAATGCCTTTTAAGAGAATTTCATCCTCGGTTTCCAAAATTTAACGGTCTCTCTTCCCCCTCTATCTGATTTGAGTTAGTTCAGTAAAGCTCCTGATTTTGTGTTTCTTTATTTAAGCTTTAAATTTGTTTCATATTTGACGTTGCAAAAACAATGTTCGCTTTTTTTTCGAAATACGAAAGTGAATTTTCCGATTACCAAAATGAATTCTTATGCTTTATTCATTCCGATCATGAAATGAAGATAAAATGATAAGCTCGATGTAACCAGCCTTAAATTCGATTAATGTTAGTGAAAACTGGCCCTGACAGACATGGGCGCCCATACACCATTCCTTCCTTGTCCTATGGATAACACACTTCTGTTCGGATATCTCATATCGTGGAAAAATCTTCCTTTTTTTTCATTTATTTTCGGAATCGATAGTCGTAGTGGTTGTCGGGACTCGTCAGTAAAGGAGGTTTATGTACAAAATAATAAAATGATAAGAAATTGGACTGTAGGCGGTCGGATAAAGTTAAAGAAATAAAATGACACCACAGTCCCTTCTTCTCTTTATAGTGCTTTATACCCCACAAAACGGATATGTATATTGTATCTTGTAACTATTCATACGAGTATGTACAGTTGGATAAAAAGAATAAAAAGAAAAAAAAATGGAACAAAGAAAAATGCCAACAGGATATTGCTTAATGAATTTCTTATGGAGACTTTTGAAATGTTTTCCATCAGTAGAGCAGAGGCGAGTGAGGCAGGGTCGGTCAGTTGACTGTTGACGGCTGACGGTTGACGCTTGAAGTGCGAGTAGCTCTGGCGCTCTCTCCGTCTCCGTCTTTAATTCTGAATCTGACTTCTTAAGGCGGAAAGGTTCAGCGATTTATATTTTATTGAAATTGTTAAGAAATAGTCCAGTGAACTTTTAGTTTTAGTTTTTATAGTAAAGTTTTCCACAAAACTGTCTTTTTACAATGGCAATATATGTACATAGGTACGAGTATGTATGGGCTTAGTATAGGGAACTATTGTAAATAAAAAAAGGAAAAAGAGGAAGTTTAAAAAGGAAATCACCCCCTTTTTGA
This sequence comes from Scaeva pyrastri, assembly GCA_905146935.1. Classification (NCBI taxonomy): domain Eukaryota; kingdom Metazoa; phylum Arthropoda; class Insecta; order Diptera; family Syrphidae; genus Scaeva; species Scaeva pyrastri. The sequence continues at coordinate 81,518,127 of LR989927.1, forward strand.
GAGAGGGAAATAGTTTTCAAAATTTATAACATTTTATCGGATGAACCATTTAGTATAATATTGTAATTCTGGTTGGAGAGCCAAAAAGAAGATTAAACCGAATTGGTTTCTTTGTTTTTAGAAAGTTGTTGAGTTTCTTAGATTTTAAAGGGGTATTTTGTAGTTTTGAGAATTTTCATTAGTTGTTTCTCAACAAGTTAAGTAAAGATACTTATTTGGACTAGAGGATGATTTATTAAGATCAGTTTTTGTTTTATATTTTCAGTTAAAACAAATAAAAAACAAGTGCTAAGACACTTAGACATCATTACACCCTTTTTTCAAACGTCAGAAGCCAACAAAATTTCTTAAGCTGGCTGATGGAAAATTAACCAAATTTAAAGTCCTTAGCATCACAAAAATCTTAATTGACTTGACCTTTCCTACTTGTCAGTACTTGCAATAAATAATAGTCTAATTAGACATTCGCTACACAAACCAATGCTAAATCATTGACATTAAGCTAAAAACAAAAGTGGACCCAGGATCGACCTTTGAGGAACTCAATTTTTTCAACCAAATACAACAGTTTGACCAGTTCCAACTGGTGCATCATAAAAAAAGAATACACAGAATTGTTAACGAACCCAATCTTGAATCCACTTAAACCAACGAACATTTTTTTATCAACATCGGTCCAGCCGTTTGAGAGGAGATAAGTCATAAAAAGGATACTAAAACTTGTGGTAAAAGACCTGAGACTTTACAAATTTCCAAAAAACAGTCTAAAAACATGATACCACCCGATTTAGATGACGTGTCGACAAAAAAATTGAGTATTTTAAATGAATCACCAGTTAAAATAATTGATCCTAGAATTGGTTCCAGAATTCTTCCTGGTCAGAATTGGTAGCGCAGTGTATCCTATATCCATTTCATTTGAAACAATCTCCTTAGGCGTGGTCCCTTATCTTCTTTCGATCCAATTAAAAGACTGGAAGATAAACTGAGCCAACAGCAGTAGTTTAGACATCTACAACTTTAACTTCAATTAATTTTTAGTAAGGTTAATGTAGACTGTTTAAATGCGTATGTAAATTATATTGGGAAACATAATGTTTTTTGTAATTCTAATTTTTTTACCTTTACTCGCACTGAGCCAGTAAAACAACAAAACATTCGCAAGGATGTCGCTATTAGTTGAAAAGCTAGGGGCAAATAGTTGGAGTGAGTGTAATTATAGTGGAAATTTTAATTTCAGCCTCATCCTAGAATGTGGTTTTCTTAAGTACTTCTGCCTCTGGTGGGGATAAAAGGTCATAAACATTTATGTTTCCAATTTTAGTTAATAGAGCAGAGGTATGTCTTGTCTATCCTCTTAATTGTATTTATTTAAAATAGAAAATGATGTTGTGATGCCATTGGGAAGGTAAGAAAATCTAAAATTTAATCTTAAAAACTTGGTTTTCAAGAAACACTGATGTTTTTTGAAAATAAGTTGTTCAAAAAAATGTTCACACAATACGAGAACCTATAACATCCATGTCTTGAAATTTAGACGAAACTGAATATCATATCATCCAACGGTGGAATATTTCCGTGCAACTAATTTTAAACGTTCAAAGTTTTCGGCTAAAATCAATGAAATGATATTCAAAAATTGTATCCATTAATTTTGGCTTTGAGCTCGTCACACTCTAGGTTTCCAGAACACTGACGACTTTATGATTTGTATAAGAAGTCAAAGAGTCATCTGTCTACTTTCCAAATGATTCTTCTAAACAAACACAAGAAATTTAGAAATACCCTAAATTTAAGAAACGAGTTCATCCATCATTTTCCCCTTCAATGCCATTTAAGTCCCAAAATATAATGAAAGCTCGAGAATTAGATAATGTTAGGTTCTTACTTAATTAGACATTTGCTGCAGACAATTTATGCCCCACAGTTGTCCTAGTTGGTAATTAATGTAATTATTACATTCAACTTGAAGCACTTCCATTCCATGATGTTAATTGTGTCAGAACTTAAGACTAGGTTAGGAATGAAGCATAAAATGACAGTCATGACCGATATGCTTCTAGCATAACGAAGAAAACACATTTACTCAAAACACTGGGATCGAACATCATCATCATCATCATCAACTAAACTGTATTTTCCTCGATTAGGGTGAGACCATACAGAAGCAAAGCCAAAACAGAACCAGATCCCAGATCCAGAGCAAGAGCCAGTATCTATTAGTCATCAACACCTGTTTGATGATATGGCATTCCTTGTGCGACAAATTCCATTACTCTAACCATCACGAGGCATTCTGGAAACCTATCATTATTTTCCAGATCCACTTTGCTCCTCCGAATCCGAATGACTATTGCAAAGATGTACACACCATGTACATGTTCCTACCACCACATTGGAGATGTCATCTCGGAATATGCATTATGAATAATGATGCCAGCTTTTAATATTTCTGGCGTGTATGTTTGGTTGACATTCTTTTTCTGGTAGGTAGGTTCCTACTTCTTCCTGTTTTTTTCTTTTTTTTTTTCCACTCTGAACTCTTGAACTAGGAGCATATCCTCCGGAACAAATTTTTCTATTGTCAAGTACTTAGGTATAAGAAAAAAAAATGTTTACTGGGAACAAGGACTGTGTACGAGTGTGTTATTATGATGGTTACGAGCAGCGATGACGTTTACTACGTCGACGTCAACGTCGTCCTAGTCGTCGTCGTGGCACAGCAGCACCACCAGGACCAGTGACGAAGATTGAGTATGGCAGAAATAGGAACACGCCCTCATTTGATTATCCTACATTATGGAACGAAAGGATTTCCAATAACACGTAGTTTTTTTGCACTTCTCTTGTTGCTCCTCTCCAGAAAAACAGAACTATTCGATAAGCCTTTAGTTTCGCTTGGAGTAACTCTCGTTAGAATTTGATTTGAGAATTCAATTGGAAAAATGATGGTCTTTTCAACCTTACACTCTGGAAGCTCTATAAAATCAATCCTATTTATTCGAACAGTCATGGATGTGCGAGTACAGTAATAAGGATATGTATATGTATGTATACTCCATACACACTCATATTGTGAACTTCCTTCTGTTCTATATTACTTAGACTTTCCTTTATAACACAGTGAATAGTGCAAGTTGTGAATAGTGCATTATTTGGATCAGGCCGGGTCGCTTTTGAGGAAGGAAATGATTTCGTCAATTTGGAATCGCATTCAGGCCATTATTGAATAGAGTAATGATATTAATGTTCGATTATATATTCTGTTGGGGTGGGATCAGATGGATGACAGAGAAGTGCAGTTACTTGCACGACGACGTGTATAAATGGTTAAACGTGTATCTACATATGTATTTATGTATGGTATTCGGAAAATTGTTTGGTTATTCTCGTTTGGTAGTTATAAATTATCTGGGAAATCGGATTTATAGTGGTGTTGGTATGCCCTGGAGATCTTGGTGAGTGTATTGAATGAAATTGTTCAGACGAAATAAATTCCTTAAGTCAGTCGAAGTCGAACCTTTACAGTTGTTGATGTAATTAAGGTCGATGAGACTTATAATTCCCTCTGGATGAGTCATTGGACCAAAGAAGCCTCTATTTTATTTTCCCTCTTTCAAGTTCATTTTATCATTCCCCATCAGTTTTTACTTTTTTTTTATATGACATGTGGAGGTGGACACACTGGCTGAGGGTGAGTCACCAAAATGCATAAATAACTCGGAGTTTCTTTGGATAGGATTATCTATGCAAGCCAGTTATACATTTCTTGAAACCCCAAGGTTCTTTTGCTTAGAAGGTTAAAAACCCGAGTCTTCCTCAATATTTACCAACAGTCAGGGTAATTGTGCATCTGCTGTTCCTCTCGTTTTGCATTTTGCTAAGGGGAGTATTCATGATTCTGACGTTAACTGATCCCTTTTATTTCAACGACTTTGAGCCTTTTATCATACTTCCTAGATTTTGAACTATGTATATTCCAAGAACTTTGAAAAGATGGTAATTTGGAGATTTAGTTTTTTATGATATTGAAGGATTGCGAAGCATGTGCTTTTTACAATTCTAGTGATTGAACTTGTGAGAGAAATTAAACACAATCCGAGATCACTTCCAATCGCAATAACCTGATTTTGGCACTAAAGCAATAAAGAATTCATCACAGATTGTCCGATTGTTCGTCATTCAATTTTTTGTCATTTTCAACAGTAAAGACTTCAAAGCTTCACTCTCTCATTTGAAGTCTCTTCAATCTTTTAAAGTCCTTGAATTTTGCATAAACTTTAAAATGTTCAAATTACTGAAAAATAATTAAGAATGTTTTGGTGATTGAAGAATTTGACGTCCCGATCCACTGAAACAATGCTGAAAACATTGCTTAATCATAATATCGCATAACGTTTTATTACGTTGTTCTTTCCAAGCCTTACAAAAATTTCGACCAAATGTGCCCACAATGGGGAAAATTGTATATGAATTTCAGGTGTGTAGAAGATGTGAAAGCAACTGCGCCAACTGGAACTGTAAATCAGCATAGATGATAACCGAATTTTCGTGGCCAGAAATTGGGGATATGCAAAACGATATGTGGTTTTTATTTAATTTATTAAACCACTCTCTACAGACGAATTCATTTATAATCTAAATTGAATTTGAGATATACAAAATTTATTGAATCATTTGTTCTTTAAATGCAAGCACTCAAAACTCAATCCAAAAATATGTTTGAAAATCTAAAATAATTGCCGAAATAACCTTTTTTCATCGTCTTGAAAATATTGCCATAAAAATTGGTCCTATGAGATCCTTTCAATAAATTCACATTGTCTTTATTTATTTATTTTTTGTTTTCAAAATAAAATATGTTTCATTTTTCCTTTGTCTTCTTCACGAAGAACAAATTTTCCATAAACTCTTTCTGCTTTCAATAAAATAAAGAAAAATTGAAATAAATAAATCAAAGCTTATTTTCCACTCAATCGATTTTTTTTCTTTCGCTTGCAAACACACAAAAAAAAAAAAAAAAAACGAATTCAATGTGAACCATCGACGACGACGAACGTTAGAAATTCAATATCCTTTTTGGGAAAAGCTAAAATATAAATTGCCAAATACAGAGGAAGAAGTATAGATGCTATAAGAAACTCCTTATACTCCCCACATAGCTTACCTTCAAATATTTGAATAATGTGGATGTCCCTATCTCATAAGCTGCTCTCAATGGATACAGATACAAGATACAACATCATCTATGCATGCTAATACTGATTCCCTTATACTCAGAGACGAGGGGCAGGGCTTACAATTGGAATTCTATACATCTATCCAAATCCGTGGCAGCCAGCCATAAAATATATAAATATGCATTTACCTACACTACACAGGACGTGCCTTATGCAATACAACCATTTCCGGAACCAATAGCAATAGTATAGCGACCTAACTGTGCTCGGATTTTCTTTGTCATTTCTCAGGACTTATCCGAGGATGCCATCTAGACGTCTGCTATTTTGAGTGCATTACCGACTTCGATTTGTGTTTGACTCCTTTCCATAACTCAACGTCAACCAAGAACCAAGACCCGAAGATTTAGATTTGAGAATGGGAATGGGAAAATTCAATTTTCCCAAATTTGTTCCTACATACTCGTAGATGGTGAATGACTTCACGAGTATCTATGTGTGTGTGTGGGTGTGTGTGTTGATTTTTCTTTTTAAATTTTCCAATTTCCATACCAATTTGAGTTTCATGGATGCCTTTACCTAGGTATAATACCTTTTTTTTATGTTATGAATGTGCGTTTTCGTAAAAGGAGGTCAATAAAATTTTGGTCACGTTTCCCGATAAAAAAGAAAAACCAAAACAAAAACAAAACCAAAAAGAAAAAACATTTATATAAATATGTATGTATGTATGTAGATGTAGAGTGTGCGAATGAACACTTAAAATATAATGGGATAGGTTATCCTTATCATTACGATGTGACAGATAATGTGCAAAAACTTAAGAGGCTTTTTGATATTGTTATATCCGGTATCCGGTTTGCCATAAACAAATTCTTACTGGTGGTGCTTTATTAAGTGCAAATTAAAATCGTTATTAGCGGAATTACAGAGATTTATATGGGGGAAAAAAATTGAAGGATCATAAAGCAACATTAAATTCGAGTCAATCTTATTAAATATAAATCCAATAAAATGGTCCATTTTATGAGAATGGCTGGGAGATGAGGTTTTTTTTTTTTTCCTCCTTTTTGTTCGTAGGTATACGACCGAATAATGTAAATGGATTGGAATTACAAAATCGATAAAAACAGATAATTTAATTCCCTTTTCATATTTGTTTTCAGAATAACTCGTTGATATTAAGTTATATTACATATTTGAAAAAAAAAATTTAATTGAGAGCTTGATTTGATTTAATTGCAAATGTTTGGAAAAGATTAAAAAATTTAATTCTTAGGGTCACTTCACACGGGACGGAACAAAGCATATACATACAATTTTACTGAAAGTTTTATTTTGAATAGTCCGCTGTCATTTTGGAAGCTGTCATATTTTTACATTCGTCATTACTAAAAATGGAACGATAAACGCTCTAACAATTCAATTCACTAAAATTGTTAGAATTTACTACAAACATTGTGAAAATTTTGCAAACACGGTTCGTTAAACCGAATTACTTGTGGGTCGCACACCATTTCGGCCGATAAAAGTGAAACAGAATTATCACTAATTTGCCTCAGAACATCCTGACTGTGTAATCTCTAAAAGAGGTGATATTAATTGACTACCGAAATCTTTCGATTTAAAACCTTTTTATTTATATTTCATTTTATCTATATTAACAAAAAGAAACTTAGGCAATAAGTCATCAAGTCGTTTGATAAAGTGTAGGTAATTTTTTATCACCAAGAATTTTCTTAGCACTAGTAGTAAGAATTTTTTATTTCTAAAGAAATTGCAGAACAATAGCACAGACCAGATAAGACTTTTGCCTCGAATCGATATCGTCAAAATAAAAAAATAAAAAAAATACCGTCTTGTGGTATTTGTGTTTTCTTTCTGGTAAAAAATCTTGTCATGAGTTTTCAAAATAATTGCTCTTTTCCGGAGCAAGAAATTTATTTACCAGGCTAGAGCAAAAATTCAAGTTTTTCATATAAATTTGACAGTTTAATAGGCCTTTTCCAAGTTAAGAATTGAAATAAGACTGGAAAATTAAACTATAACCAAACCAACTGCTGCACATTTTGATTAAAAATATTCAGTCTAGTTTTTATGAAAAAAAAAACTAATTTTTGACCGTCGCGTCGACTATTTTAGAACAATTGAAAAAAAAACTTCAAATTTGTGACATGAATCTTATTGAGATACAGAATTTCAAAAATTACAGAAACAAAAGCCAGCTGGTGGTTTTTTTGAAATTGACATAATTATATTTTAATAAGCACTTCCAATCTTTCTAAAATTTTAGAATTTGGTAAGGTGGCTTAAGCTTTTCCATTACTTCAATAAATACTTTTACAAACGCCAAAAACATAAATTTAAAAAATAGAATGTAATTTAATAAAACGTTAATTTCTTTCTTTGTACAGGCATAATATGAATATATTTTTAAGTAGAGGATTTTCGAAGTAACTTAAGATCTAAATGAAATTTAAAAGTGCTTATCTTAAGCCTAATCATTTTGCTAAATATTTTTTTTTAATAAAATACAATCGAAAATCCCGATAAAAATTTACTTATCTAAAATCATTAATTTTTGGAGTTGTTTAAAAAAACCTTTTCTTGGAAAAATTAAATAGAAAAATCTTAACATTTTTTACTGAGTTGTCAAGAAATTAGACTTGTTTTAAAAACGCTTTCCTTAAAAGTCTGACATTAATCTGCATATTCTTGAACAGACAGTTTTAAGTGTCATCAAAAGATTTAATCTCTGGAAATATTTTACCTCACACATATATTTGAAAAAAATATTTATCTTCGTACAAACGTATATTCTAAATACCCATTGAAAAAGGTAACAAATAAAAATCCTCTTTCCTTGGAATTGTCCGAAATAAAACGATTGTTGGTTTTGTGAGAGAAAAAAATATTCATCTTGGTGAAATGTTACAAATTAAGCCAATTTCAAAAATTCATCCTAGGACAAAGCATTTCTTATGATTTCACTTAACAAATAAAGTGTAAAAGCTAGCGTCTTTATAAATCGAAAATCAATGATGCGTACCTTTAGTGGTTCACTAGGGCGTATACTTATTTTTTCATAATTCTAAATTTCCAAGAAATTTGTATAAATTTGGTGTTTTTTTTTATGGTATATTAATGTTTGTATGTATCGAATCACTTAAATTGAAAGGAAGGAAAATGTTTGGAAGGCAGGTTTATTGAAAATACAAATGTTTTGATCAAAAATGAAAAGATTTTTTTTCTATTTTTAAATATGGTGGAATTTAAACAGCAGTTATTTGAAATCACATTTAAATGCGTGAGATTAAGTGAAGTTGAGGTTGGATATCTCGTAAATTGTCGATTATTTATGCTCCTTATTTAGATTCACAAGCCTTTGAGGTCTGTAATATGTTATAAAGGTCTCTTAGAGATAACGCCCGCGCCGTCGGACCCACATAAAGTAATCTTTTCTTTCTTATTTGTGGTCCCAACTTCTGCAAAGTCGTTGAAGTTGAATAGAAACAATATTTTTATCTGTTGTCCTAAAATTTCTTTAAAAATAAATATTTAAAAAATAAAAACATTTTAGATGACAGCTTTGAGAAATATTTTGCTCAAAGTATGATAAATATAAAATATGGAATAATTTCTCATCTTTTAATCCGTTTCACGTTACGATCACGAAAATGTATCTTTTAAAGTTTGATTAAGAGAGTTTTTAGATGTTTTTCAAACTCTTTATCGCACGAACATTGATGAAGAGTCTCCTTCCCCCCTTATCAACTTATGCTATACCCCATTTCGTGGACATAACTTACTCAAAAAAAAAATACATATTCTTGGCACCAACATCGATATATCATCGTGCCAAAGTGTAAAGGATTCTTTTTATTTGGCTTTTATTTTGCAGATAGATACTAAAGTGCGGGAAGAGGCATCGACGGGTGACGGCGGCGGTGGTGGCGGTAGCGTTGAGTTAAGGGTTGCTATTGCGAAGAAGAAGACGAAAGACGAAGACGATGAGGTAGAACGAAAGTGTCAGCATTAATTCGTTTTCTTCCTTCTTTTTGCCTGCTATAACTACTTTTTTTTTCTTTTCTTCTTTCTACGATGATTACACTGAGGAATAGATTATTTTCCTAACACGCCTCCCTAGTGTCCTAGTATTCTTATTATTCGCCTTATCGTCTTATCCAACATTCGTGCTCCTATATATCTATATGCTTGAGAGAAAAATACTTCCTCGTTCCTCGAACCAAACCAAACCGAACTGAAGTCCCAGATACATATACATGAGTACCTACTGCTGGAACGATAAAGATATAGTTTGAGACGAAGAACCAGGGTCCGTGTCTGTGTCGGTCGTCCCACTAGGGAACTTCTCAAAAACGAAACTTTCAACATCAAATTGAATACTATGTCCTTTCTTCGAGTAGGAAAAAAGACTTTTACTTTTTATCTGTTAGAGGTCCTTTTTTCTTTTCGTTATTTTTTTTTTTATTTGTGTGACAACCTTGGAAGTTATACTCGAAAGCTGCTGTTGTATAAAGATGATAGCTGCAAAGCATAGACAAGAAAGAGACAAGGAAACGGGTCAAATATCCTTGTTCTCATGAAATATTCATGAAAGGTCCTGAAGGTTGGTGCACCATCTATCTATCTGTAACTGAAACAGTTCCTCCTTTTTCAATCTCCGTGCAGAGAGCACAACGAGTTTGCTGTTGAGGGAATGAAAACATCGTTTAGTAACCCAGTACCAAGACCCGTACCAATACCAGGACCAAGACCAAGACAAAGACCAAGAACAGGACTAAAGTACCAGAATCTTTTCCTTGCTTGTATCCTATAGGTACTTGTACTTCTTTATAATATTCATTTTTCCCATGTCCTTTTTTCGCATTCATCTTTACTTAACTGAAATGTATATGATGTAATCAGTTATGGAATGGATCCAATTTATAAATGCATATATTTGAAGATTTAAAAGCATGCACTAAAGGTAAAAATTTGATGAAAAATATTCCTATATGTATTTTTTATTTGATTCCATAAATAAATCATTCCATAATAAATTGCAATAATAAAAAAGCTTTCAATGAAACTTTAGGGTTTCTATTTGTCCAATGTCGTAATTTTAAGTTTGAGGATTCTCATTATGTATGGATGTATATTGTATGTGTATGTGGCTTATATGCATAGAATGAGAAGATTTATGTATGTGGAGAATGTCTTTATATAATTTTTATAATTTGAAATATCTTTGAAGCTGAAAATCTCTTTTGTTTTTTTTTTTTCTTTTTATTTGAAAATCTTCTTAATTCTATGAGTGGTTATGTGTTTGTTCGAAATTGTTTTCTATTTTATTAGGAATGCGGAAAACTACATATATCTATTGATGAATATTAAATAGATTAATATCGGACTTTTATAAACATTTTTTGACAAGTAAAATTCATTTTAAGAACGAAGTTTAATGGTTTTGTACGTGTATTACATAACTTCTTGTTACTGATTAAACTGGAGTTGCCTTAAATGAAAACCATTTTTTCTTGGTTCAAGGCTTTTGATATTGTAAATCACTAGGTCCTTTTTGTTTTTATATTTTCGACTATGTCGTACGGAGTGATCCGTTCATTCCTATATTGCAAACTTCGTCTAACTTTGTTAATGTTCTTTACGGGGTCCCACAAGAATCAATGTTAGGGCCACTATTTTTCTCTATATATATTAATTGTTTAACGCTTATAGTTAAAAAATGCTTTATCTAGTTTTATGCTGCAGTAATATCAGTGGCGTTATGGTAAGTGCGTTGGACTGTCATGTCATGAAAAAGGTCTGGTTTTGATCCCTGCTTGTTCCACCTGAAAGTTTTTAAGGGTACTGCCTCTTTGCGAGGAATTGACAAATCCTTCAAGATTTATTCTTGTCATGAAAAGTGCTTCCTCAAAAATTTTGCCGTTCGTATTCGGCATTAAAATTGTAGGCCCCCTCCATCCCTCACAATACTCGGTTGAGAGTTGTAAGTCACTAGGTCCTGGTTCTCTACGAGTTGTAGATGTCCTACATTCGATCTGCAAGGGACAAAGCAGTCTCTTTGATAAACAAAGACATCTTAAGTTGGTTTAAAATTAGAAGCTATCTCCAGGTTAATCTTAAAGTGAAAGATATTGGGGCTTCGTGTCTTCAAAAATCTCACTTGATACTTGGTCACATTCTCACTGAAGAAAAATTCAAAATCAACGAGTTACTCAAACAATTCTCACAGAAAAATTTTCTTTTCACTGACGATAAAGTTTTCACTACGAAAGAATCTCTTAAAAAGCAAAATGATCAAGCTTCAGAACTTATACAAATTTCAAGTGTTAAAAGAAATCATCACCATGCTATTGTAATAATGTATTCAAAAGTAAGATACGATAGCGTAACCAATCTCGCAATTTTTGTGAAAAAGGAGTCAAGATTTCTTCGAAAATTTACCATATCACTGTTTTGGAGGGTGTTTGCTTGGAAGATATAGGCAAGGACATTTCAACAAGATTCTGCTCCTATCCATAAGACGGAAATCACTCAAGAATGGCTTTTAAAAAATTTACCAAACTTCAAATCACCAGGTGATTAGCCAACTGGCAGCTCCAACCGCAAACCTTTGGATGACAAGTTGTGGTCGGTTTAAAAGGGTATGGTTTTGTTCATTACAGAAATAATATTGAATCTTAGTCCTTTCTTGTGCTGTTGATAACTTTTTGATGAATCGATGTTGAGAATAGAGGGGCTTCTCAACTGTCAATTTTTCAATATTTTTGTAGTGAATAACTACAAATTTAAGTAATGCCGTTGTTGTCACTTGTCAAAAGATGACAGCTGTCTAGTTTTGAAGCAATTCGATAATATGGCTTAAAAGCATTGACTCCACTGGTATTATATTGTAATTTAAATTGTCGACTTTTTAAAGGTTAGGTGTTTTCTTCTTTTAATAACTAGGTTAACTAAAAGCTTAGCTTTGTATCTTGTCAATAATGGAGCTGTATGTGTTATCCAATACAAATACTTGTTAATATGTTTTCAGTTAATAAATTCCTGAATAAATCAGCACTTTGAATATCTATACCACAATTCAGAAGCTTCACTGCATCCGACCTCTGTTGAAATGTTATCACGTAAGTATCTAAAAATATCCAACAGAATTCCAATGTATTGTTATTTACAACCCACCCTTCTTACCTCCATTGACTCATCCCTCTTCGTGTCTGTATTTTGAGTATTTTACTTTTTAAACAAAAAAGTTGCTGTTTATTTACTTATCAAACCAAAATATTCAATTTTCTCCAATTGAAATCTTAAATTCCAAACTAAATTGGGTATTCAGTGTTTAAAGAACTCCATTCAAAGTTTGTTTTTTTATTTTTCTGTTTCTTATATTTAATTTAAGCTACGACGACGATGATCATTGTTAGTTGAACTTTTGTCTTGTTTTCCAAAACTTTAGTATTTCAAAACTTGAAACTGACCTATATATATGTACATTATATGTCTATGTACAAAATACGAGGAGGTAGGTACATTCTTACATTTTTAAACAAGGCGAGTTCTAGAGTCTTTTGGAGAACATGGAAACATGTAATTTATATTCTGTGTTTTTTTTTCAGTAGTTTTACAACTTCATAATATATTGGTGTTTTTTTTTGTATTTCTTGGAAAGCTCATACTTCATTGTTTCCAATGTGTACTTATGAATTTCAACATTGCAACTTACTGTACTGTGAGAATTATTTTGTAATTTTTTTTTGAATATTTGAAAAAGGGAGAAAAAGTGCCAAAAAAGATATTCCAACAACTGACAGTTCGATATTGACATTTAAATGTCTTACTTTTAAAGGAAGATCAGCAATTGATTTTTGAATTTCTTACGTTAGACGAATTCAAAATAATTTACCCACATACATTTTTTTTCGAACTGTAGCTGCATTCGAAATCGAAATATATATTTGAATATTTGTTCATCATTGAAAATCATATGAAACTTAACTTCCAGTAACTCTGAACTGTCAGCTGTCAAATTTTTTCTTTAACTTTTGTTTACAGTTGTTGTATTCGGTTGAATTTATAGAACTCATAAAATGTATGTTTTAATGTACTATAAAGTTGATTTAGTAAAAAATTATTTATTCAAACTATTGGCAATTTATAGTTATCCAAAAACAATCTTTTGGACAATAAAGATGGGTGATGTTCAACCTACATATGTTAAGTGCTTTCAATGCTTCCTAAACAATGTGTTTCTGGCCACTTTTTGGATTCTCTTCGTTTTTCATTTGTCATCTTCTGGGTTTCCTCCATTGCTTTTAATCGGTTTCTAATGGTTTCATGCTCCTCATTTATCGTTTCTACCAATTGCTTTTGTGTTTGCTGTGGGTCTCAATCCAATGACTACAGCATTTTCGTATCTTCTAAAGTCTAAAGGTGTCAGAACATAAGATCTCGGTGGTCAATTAAGATAAAATCTTCAAGAAATATCACGGTCAGGAAACTTTTCTTGTTTTCGAGTAAGTGCTCCTATAGAAGACTTAAAAGTGCTGAAGTTTTGAATTTTAAAGTATTCCATTTTTAGTAATGACGTAGTTTTTATTTGTTAATGTTAAAAGGGACACTTGACCTATTCAAAACTAAACCTCTTATTAAAAACCCAGTTCTTGTGAAAATTTTGGTTAATCTTAAATATTTTACAACTTTAAAATTCAATTTAATTTTACTCTACACATTTTCATGTTATAAATACATGGAATTAATTTTAATGTTAAAAATGATAAATGATATTAACTTCATACTAAAAAAATAGAAAAATAAAAGAAAAGAAATAACTGACAGTTTAAATTTAAAATTTATGGAAACTGTTTTTGTTTAAGATCTTATTTAATTTAGTAAGGAAATGGTTTCTGCTTAAGGGAAACACGAGCAAATCTTAACAACAATAATATTTAAGGACATCAGCTTCGAAATTTTTGCACAGCATTGTATTATTATACACATACATAGTTCAACATTTTTCGTAATAAAGAAAAATCAGTCTGAAACAATTTCTTTCTTTTATCAATTTTTTTGTTGTTGTTTTCGTACTTCAAATATTGTTCTTGTAGATTTACTTGTATAGTCGAGTCTTATCCAAGTTTCCACGACATTACAAAAAAATAGAAGATAAAATGATAACATATCCCTTTGGAGTTTGTAGCGTGTTGGCCAATTTTATGTATTTTTTTGTTTTTATACTTCACTGGAAACGTATTTGTAATTGTAGGACATTTTGGTTTTCTGCTATCAGCGACAAGAAATCCAAGCAACATTTTGTTTGTCTTCTAAATAATGTATGTATATATAAATTTATATATGTGTATATGTATCAATAAGTAAAGAATCTTTACGTGCTTGAGGTTTGAGAGAGAACATTTTCTTACATAATTGTATTGTTCTTTAGTAACACGTATTGTTCATATATTACATACATACACATATACTCGTTAATATGTATTTTATATTGTTAAGTTAGAAACATAAAATCAATATTAAACTGCTTCCAAAAATTATTTTGTTATTTTTCGTTTGTTGAGAAAAAACAAAAAAAAAGTTCTACATGACTTAGAAACTATTATGGAGTTGGACGTTCTGAAAAGGAAACAGGTCTTCAACTACATATAAGGTGAAAATCATTTGCTTGTTTGCTGTGGAAATTCAATACCTACAAATTTAATATTTAAAAGAACCAATAACATTTAGTTCAGTAATTTTGTTAGCGAAATAAATTTAAGGGGAAGTATGGAGAAAATAAAATAAAAGAAAGGACCTTATTGCGAGAGCCTGTTTATTTTTGGTTTTGGCAAGTATCGCGGGACTAAATATCCACAAATGAGATGTCAAAAGAATATATACAAATAATTATGACTAGCTAAAAATTTGAAGTTTTATTAAATGTAAGACATTCGAAAGAAACACTTCCACATTGCATTTTTTGATACTAGGGCTGTTCCCTTTGTAAAGTGCCTGAAAATTCGTTTTCTTTGTCTGATTTTGGGTTCAACTCACAACATGGTATCCAAATTGTTCAGCTCTTTGAGTCCCAAGTTCCAATTGTAGATGATACTCGATTGATTAGACCACATCCAGCTCATTGTGAAGAGACTATATTGCAGCTTTAGCTGAGAGTCAACGCGAAGTCCAATTTCATATGTTTAATTTTACATTATAAATCAAACCTCATGATGAATCACCCTTTACTTCCAGTCAAAGTTTTCTTTTACAGAACTCAAATATGTGAATTTCGGTTTTCAAAGAAAAATGTATGCATAAATTATACTCGAAATTGTTAGTTTTTGAATTTGGTAAGCAGAAAATTATACTTACAAATTTTGTAAAAATTCGAAATTGCCTCATATACTGCTTTGTTTAATTTTATGAAAAAACGTTTAAGAAAATTGTCAAGTGCTTATTTTTGTTCCTATCTCACATCTCTTAGTTCCTATCCCATTCAAGAAATTTCTTCAACTATTCTGATCGTGAACTAGCGTTAATGAGTTTTGTGCCTGAAAACTAAGATCATATACATATACCCGTCTACTTAATACAAAGATGTTGATTCCTTATAGAATGTGTTACAAAGGACTTCGAGACCTGAATTTCCGTCCTAATATCTTCTTGTAAGTTGTATCGTCATTACTCACATAAAGGCCCAAACATTCTCTGTAGGATTGTTCTCTCCAAAATGCTTAAAGGATACACATACAATAAGTTAAAAGGAAGCCTGATAAGGCAATTAAATAAATGGATCCAAATGAATAAAGACCAAAATTCGAATTTCCGTTCCGGAAAAATTATTGAAAATCTTAAACAATCTGTTCTACTATTTGTGTGTTTGGTTTCTAGCTCGCTTAAATTAATTTAATCACACAAATAAAACGATGACAGTGTTTTTCATCTATATTTACATTTTGAATTATCCTTTTTTACACTAGATTATGTATTATACCAAAATCATACTTTTGAAAATCAAAACATAAATACCAATAACGACCTCCTCCACAGCCATATGGCCCCCTTCTCTACCACTTGAAGGAAACTTTATTATATGTTGGTTCACTTGGGCGTATGCGTACTATTTTATGATTTGTTTATTTGACCTATATTAACTTTTCTCAACTTTTTGTTTGTGCTCGTTTATTGATGTCATATTTTAATTGTAAGGAATTTATATGAACATATTATTGTAACTTCACATAAATCTACAAATACATAAAATTAAAATAAAAGGCTGATAAAATTGTATAAAAGTATAAAATTCTATAAATACATGTGCGAAACGATTTGAAAATAAACACGTTTTTATGGGCTTTCTATCCCGTTTAAATTAGCTACATTACTCAATTACGGGAGAAAGCATGAGAAAAAAAAAGAAAGGTCACCATCGGTAATTAAAAACAATTTTTAATTTTATTTTTTCCTAACCTTGATGATTGCTTAATCGAGGTCCTATCGTATTTTTTTTGTTTGTTTCGCAATCAGATCCTTTTTTGCCAAAAGGGACGAAGGTTGATTTTAGCTTGAAGCTCAATTTTTATTTTGTATCTTTTTTTTTATTTTATAATCAGCAAACAACAAGGTAAAATACTTTTACCTTCATCGTCGTGCGTCGTAGTTGTTCAATTCTGAGAATTTTGTCATTGAAAATAAAATATCTATGGTATCCTTTTTCCATGAAGAAAAACAAAAGGGATTCGATGAAATGCCTTTCTTTTATTTGTTTTTCAATATCATCCGAAGCGAGTAACATTCAATTTGTTTTGTATTACATTCATAATTCTTTATTATTATACAAAAGATTACAAACATTTTTGTTTTAAATTCTTAAATGACAAAATAAAAAGGATATTTTCAGAAAACCCACCTTCCATTGTTTGGGATGGAAGGAATTTTTTTTTGTACAAAGTATGGGGACTTGTGATAGGGTGAGTGAAATTTTAAAATGTATTACTTTCAAGTATGGTTGAAAATTTAATCATAAATCATGTTTTAAAATTTGCTTTCGATGGAATCTACCATCTTCTATGTTGGAAAAATTATAACTATTACCCTGTAATATCAAAACATGATATCTTTTTTTTTTAATTCACGAATTTTGAAGGACTTATTAGTTTTCCTTGATTTTTGGGCTCCTTTTTCAGAAGTTAAAGGTTTGAAATTATTATTTCAAATTTGAACTTTTTAATTGTGGCCAAAACAATTTTAATATTTTTTAAAAAAAGCTGTGTTTTTCTGTGCAATTTTCTTATTCTGACTCGGGGTGTTTTTGGAGCTTTTTCGCCAAAATATATTTCTTATAATAGGGTAGGTATCGATTGTTTTGAAGCTTCAAAATCTATGAACCACAAACTTAAATTGAAATATTCAAATACCACAAAATGACCAAAAACCATTTTAAAGCAAAGAAACGATTCATTGAATATACATACATAAATACCTACATAATTATGTAGTTCTTCATTTTTCTGCGAAAATTAAAAAATTAGCTTTCATCAAATTTTAAAACACACTTTTGTACTTCCATCAATCTAACTTATAACTTTTGTCAAGGGAATTCCTTCATCATAACATAATGCAGTCTTCTCTCTATCTCAATCATCAACATTCGAATCTGAAACTAAACTAATCCAAAGTATAATCACGATTGACATCGACATTGAAAATCTCAACAATAAGAACCAATCAATAAAATTCTTGAGCAATATCTACTCGTACTATACTGGTGCCAAGTTCATTTCTTAATTTAATTCCATTCCATTGAAAGCCAAAATTGAAATTGAATTGATTTGATTGCCAATCAAACTTTCAAGAAGTAAATTAAATATCGCTCGCTCTCCACACCCCTCCGCCCCTCCGCCATCAATCTGTTTATATTCTTCTTTTCAATGTTTAGTCCCCGTAGTATAGTGGCCATGGTGGTATACGTTCGTACATATGTATATTCCATGGTATAGGTATGAGTGATATCCTGGAGCTATACGAGTACATTTTTCCAAGTCAACCAACCAACCAACGCAACTTACGTATGTATGTATGTATATGTAGACGTGTGTGTGTGTGTGTGTAGATAAAAACATACATACATATATACAGCAGCAGGGAAATTCCTTACATAAAGTATCACTAATTAAAATTCTATCGACTGACTTTAAATTGTGAATTAATTGCCTTTTTTCCTTCAATTATAATTCCCATTGTTCGATGTAACAAAAGAATAAAAGGGTGCGGAAAATTACATGAAAGGACCATCAACCGTTCTGTTACAATTTTATGCGCAAAATGATGTTTTAGCAAGAGTATACATTTCTATCCTTTATTCCAACAATAACATGGAGCAACTTTCTCTTAAACTTTTTTTTGTGTACTTTCAGCGCATAGTTAAATTTAAAAATATATCAAATGAACAAACCGGATGGAATGAAACATTTTAGAGTGCATAGCTGAGTCGTATTCACTTGCAATTAGTGTGGTTTGTATTTGTTACTAGATAATTAAACAAAATAGAAGCAATGTCAATTATTATTTACCATAAAAATAATGTGGAAAACAAAAATCCTGGATATGAATTAAATTGTTTTGGAATTTTTAGACCACACGTTTCTGAAAACTGAAGTATCCCTTAGGAGATTCTGAAATATGGTCTGTTCACAATGAATTTTAGCATAAAAACCTGCGGTTTTCATCCACAAATACTAAAAAATTCTTTGAATATAATTAGAAAATATAAAACAAACAAAACACAGTTGGCAACACTGCTCACAGTGATTTGTAAGCCGGAAACAATAATTTTGGAGCTTATATCTCCGCCCGCCCCTTTAAAACAAAAGTGCGCAATCAGGTGGGTTTAAATTCATTTGTTTAAGTGTATTTGAGAGGAAGTTGATGATTCATCTTGAATTTTTGAACAAAAAATAAAAGAAACAAAAACAGCAAATGGAAAATTAATACGAGAAGCATTTTAATTAATTCACAAAATTGTTTCGAAAAACCTAGACTTTTAATTGAAGCTTAGGGGAACCTAATTAAATAAGTTATTTTCTTGTGTATAATTTAAATAAAAGTTCTAAAATATCTATACCTATTATTACTAAGATCTTATGTACATTAACTTTAAAATACTCGTGTTTTTTTGGAAGAGTCATCTAGTGGTAGTGTTCAACATACACAATACTATTACGTCATTATAAACATCATATGTACATATTTTGAGAAGATTTCTTTTCAAGTTTTTCAATTTTTACATGAAGTTTTCTATAAAATCTAAGTTTTCTTCATTTCATTTTTAAAATTGTCGATTAAATTAAGGAAAAGTTAATTCTGGTCTTTATTCTAATGACGGATGTCTGATAATTTGTATTCTGCTGCTGATAATTTGTATTCTTAAAAAGTCTCAGTTGAGCTGATATTTTTAATTTCAGTAAGTGGACCCAATAAAAACGGTCTAATGGTGGTAAATCCCAAGATATCGGTAGAAAATATTATTGTGATTGTTTTGTGACATTTAAAGCAATCTTGTTGAAAATAGGTAAACGTCCTCCACATCAATTTTTTTCAATTCTGTAATTAAAGTTATTGATAACCTTGAGTTGACTGAACTTTGAAACCTTAAAAACTAATTATTTATGGACAATATACGGTGTAAAGCATTTTTTGGAATACGTAATTGTAAAGATGGACTAGGAATCTACAAACCTGGGTTTTCATGAACACTACGGGCTTCAGACGCAATATTCTCAGCTATTCTTGAGTATCACACAGGGTCTCGGTATTCACATCACTAACTTGTCCCAAATTTATACATTTTTCCACCAGAGTCACTATTGTAGGCCGAGAAAGTGCTTCACGACGACGACCACTCAAAAGTCCTTATTTTGTGAACATTATTTTGTTTTTTTTTTTTGTGAATTTTAACAATTTGTTGTATCGTTCAATTTTTATAAATGGCCCTTGTTCCATCTTCTAGTGAGAATACATTTTTTAATTTATAATTTTAGAACATTTTTGACAATTCTCACTTTGAAAATATAGAAAGAATAATAGAAGCCCGATTAGGAAGAGTGGAATTTTTGAATATTCAATTTAACTTAAAACTATTTTGATCAAATAAAGTATTTATAAATTAAAAGGTTGTTATGTGATTTATTATATTAGCAGAAAAAGTTCTAATCAAAAAAAATGTTATCTCTAATATATCAAAACTGTATTAACACTTGAACGCTTCAATAAAACAATTCATAACTGTTCCTACAATGTAAAAAGTAATAATTGAGTAGTTAAAAAATAAGTCTATTTTAACCTCTGTTCTATTAAAAATGATGATTTAGTACAAAAAAAGACAAAATCAATTTTTTTTACATTGAGGATTTACAAATCTCTCAAGATATTCAAGTCGAAAACAATTTTTGACACTTTGTAGTATATTTTGGTTTAGTTTTTTTTTTTTTTTTGTAAAAAACTGTTAATATATAAAGATTTAATTTCTTATTGACAGTTGTATTATGCAGTAAAAAGAAAGAAGAATTTTAAGTCAACGTCCCTGACAGCTCTTGAGATATTCGAGTCAAAAAACATTTTTTATAAATTTTGTGTATACTGTTTTATTTATTTTTTTAAAGAGAATTGATTTTTTTTTTAAAAATTTTACCAAGTGTAAACAAATTTTTTTAACATTAAAATGAAATTTAACTGAAATAAAAATGTATGTATACTTAATTTCGTTGAGCACATTTGCTTTTATGCTTAGAGTTTCTAGTTGTTAGTCTTGCAAGGAAGTAAATTATTATTGTTGTTTAATTATTGAGGATAATTTAAAATCTTGAACTCCTCTACCAAAGTATAATTGGGCTCCTCTTACCCAGAGCCGGCTAAAGCCAAACTATACAAGATATGTTGAAAGCACCCCTTTTTCATATTTTCACACTTACATATGTACATACATAGAGGTACAGGTACATACATTACCCAGGAGGTAGATTGAACTTGCATGGACCTAGCGGAATTTTAATGTGATGTAAGTTAGTATGCAATAATTAACTTAGGACAGTTGTATAATGTTATTTTGGGATTGTTTGAAGAATGCTTATGCGAGTAAATGCGCACCCAGAATTTTGCACACTTTATATTTGCAAATCTTGCACATATTGTTGGTTCATAAATTCAATTTTTTTAAATAATATTTTGAATTTTCAATAGGTCTCATCTTTTCGAAAAGTTACTTTAATGACATTCACTGTAATTCTTTTGATTCAACTGCTTAATATTTGTTCCTTCCTCCTTTTATACAAAGTATACACTTGGGCGTATACGCATTTTTAAAAAATTGTGTGAAAGAAAGTGAAATCTGAATTGTATTTTTTTTTCATTTTTTCCCAAGGATTACAACCATAAATATGTATACATGCAATATGCATACATATGTCTGGACAGTTTTGTTTTTATTTTTTAACGTTCATATTCGTGGAATTATATTCTTTCACAGAAATTTTCACGTATAACAAACATGTGTAAAGGAGAGATCAATATCATATCAAACCAATCAGCCACCAAAAAGGGTCAAAAAACGTATTCTAAGCTTAATAAATAATTCAACACAAAGCCCATTCAAAGCACCACCAACATACATATAAATGTTACTGGCTTTTACAAAAACAAGCAATGTTTCTATAAAGAGAATAATAAAGCCGAGTAAATAGCACTTTAGGACAGCTTTTGCCTAACAGAATTTTGGAATTCTTTTAAAGTTTTATTTTCAAATCCATAACTTGCCCTAATAGTACATCTACCTCCTTCTGTAATGCAATACAAAAAATTGGATCTATAGATAAAAAAAAGTATCTATAACTAACACATCTGATATATGTACATATATATGCATTATGTATATGTACATACAATGTATGCACATACTCTACAAGACTCCGAGAGGGTGGTACCGTTTTTGTTTAATTTATCATTGGCTTTTGTTCTTCATCCAATCCCAGTCATTCCTTGTGCAATCACATCGCCTTCCATATCCTGCTCCTTTTAGCCTTTATATTCATTTAAATATTTTCGGATCCGAATGTTATTTTTTCATTACTGTATGCACACTATATGTACATATCTATATGTTTGTCGGAATGCATGTGTGCCTTTTCTCTATACAAATATATGTAGGTATGTGAATAGTAAAGGAGTTCAGCAGGAAATTGCTGGAAATCCGTCCGAGGACCCGGAATCTATTATTTTAGGTCACTCAACCCTTTTTGCGTATCAAGGCGAACGATAAAAAAGTCACATAATAAAATACGATAAAGATGCTACAAAGTTGATGTATGCAATTCAGGAGGAGCCGGGACTAGAACGTCATGCATGTTATGTATTCCCTTTGGTTGGTTTAAATCCATCAACAGTTAGCATCAAACGAAAGTTAAAAAAAAAAAGAACTTAAAAACTACTACATACTCGTACATCGTGTTTTTTAATTCGATTTCACCAGAAGTGTTTACACAGGATTCGAAAAATAGCAATGCAAATGGCTGACTAAAATTTTATTATTTTTCGATTTGTTCCTTAATATGCTTCCAGAAAAGTTTGTCGGATGATGTTAATTCGGATTTGGATTTTAAGCCAGTTAGATTCGAAATAATAATTCTGTGTAGCACTTATTGAAAAAAGGGCTTAGAGCTAACGCCAACGAAGGACTCATCGTTAAGGCGGATAATAGAACCTAAATGGAACGCATGAATGAATAATTTAGTCGTAATTCAAAATAAAATTTAATTTTATAAGGAAATTAAACAGTATGTACAGCAAGTCAATCCAAAAATGTACGAATTTTTAGAAATTGTGACTTCAACAAATCGAACACAAGAAAATCAATTCTTAAGATTGATTTGCGAGAAATCCACAAAACTGGGTTTTTATTTACATACATCACTATAATTTCCTTACATCTTCAAAAGTTTCTATCTGTTTAAGGTTGCAAGTCGAATATGCTTCAGGACGACTCAAAAATGTTCTAAGTTTTGAGTTTTTTTTCTGGAAAATGTTCGACAGTTTTTAATTCAATTATAACAATCTTAATGGTTTTTGAAGCGCATATAGTTCCATTTTTAATAATGTGGTAGTATTTACATGTTCAAAACTCACCAAATAACGAGTTTCAAATTAAAACCTACTATTTGAAAACCTATCATGAAAACCTTGATGTTGTGGAACATACAGATATACAAAGAGGCGGCTTGAATCTTTTCAATTGGGGTTGGATCGAAATTGCTGCCCATTATGAAATTTAAAATTTACACAAACTTTAAGCTAAAAATGAAAATAAAAAAATGTGATAAGCAATTAAATTTAAATGCATTTTAAAATAAATATTTGTCATAGCCGATTTTGCTTAACTCGTAGGTAAAGTTTGCTTTATTTAATTAATCAAACGTGACAATGTTTCATACAATAATTATTTTTACTAAAACATGGGTAACCAGATTGCGAAATATGTACCTTTATGGTTGATAATTTTTGATTGTAAAAATTCATGTGACACTATGTAAAATATTGAACCGTCATTTTAAAATGAGATAAAGATAAAAATAAATGAACATTTTCACAATAAAATCATTCAAAAGAAAAAGGGCATAGGTCACATTTTTTGAACTACAATTAACAAAATATAGAATAATACTATTTTTATTAAATGAATTACTAGTTTCATTTATCTTCCTCATTAAAATGCCCTAAAAAGTTCTAATCAAGAAACTTTGATTTCAAGACTATACAAATGTCACTTATCCCCCTTTTCACTTAAATACTTCAAATTGTATAGACAACAACTTTTTTGATTATTTTGAAGTTAAATTAAATTTACCTTATTTTTTAATGTTTTTTTCTTTTTGTATCTTTTCAGGTAAGAGCTACATATGCTGACTTTTCAAAAGATTTTCCCTAAATCTTCCACCTGAGTTTTGAATTGATATACGCTTATAAGAATTTCAAACCCCCATTTATTGGTAAGAAAAAGAAAAAAAGAAAACTCTTAGTATTTAAGGTCGTGGGTGAGGTTTCCTCATTGATGTTGGCAAAGAAATATCAAGATCGAGTTGCAAAATTTATTTCGCCTAAAACCAGACGTAAAGCATGTGTGTTGTGTGTCCTAAGTTCCTATACTTTGAAGGAATTTCCTGTGCTGGATTTAATGATACAAGATGATACTACCACCTTCGCTCAAACAAACAAAAAGTTAAAATCCTATTGACATGAGGATGACTATATTTTCCGCTACATATGTATATAGATACATATGATACAAGGAAAACCTTTGCCAACATATTGATCCATTGATTAAACTTTGTAGAAATGTTTATTTCGTTTTTCACATGAAAAGCATGAATCAGAAGAGCCCATTAAAATATCGATGGAAAAGTGTTTGTGATTTTTCAATGGGAGGGGGATAAATTAGGAGATGGAGATGGAGAATACAACATCAGGAAAACACATGAAAAAGTTGACGAAAGTGTGTAGCATCTTGATGAAAACCAAAGTAATGGATTTTCGATATGAAGACAAACTTCAAACATCACAAGTGATGATTTCTCAAATTGAAATTATTGAAAAAAAGTCCAAGTTTGAAGATGGTGAGAATTTAGATTCATTGGTTTGATAGAAATTTCAGGATACTTGCTTTCGTCAACAATGTCTCAAAAACAATCAGAAAAATCAACTTCAAATAATTTGTGTTTCACAGAAAATCCACTTATGCTAAAAGGACTTAAAAAACAATTCAATCAATTCATTTTATCGGAATAGAACATCGTTTGACAATTTTATTAAAATAGAAGATCCAATCATCTGCATATGAATATGGGACAATCACCATGTATTAGAAAATAGGCTGTCACTTACAAGTTGTTCTTAGAAAAAAGGTTTTATCAATTGATTTACAGTTCAAAAATTATCTCAATTTATTGATTTCCAACAAAATATTGATGAAGTTTTCGGTAAAGTAGGGTCCTTGTTTTTGATCTTTTATTTCAATATCCACAAATTATTTCCAATCGATTAAGTACAAAAAGAAAAGTGTTAATTTGTGAAGAGAATTGTTGTTTAATAATAATTTACCTTTTCATCACGAATCACAAATATGTTCCTTTCAATGATTCACCATTATTTCAAGAGTAACAAATTTGAATATTTTTGTTTATATTTAAAATTTTGAACTGTCTCAATCAATTTACCCCTTGACAAGGCGCTCTTTGCTTTTGTCAAGTACATCAAAAAAATGATCGAAATATGGTTTTGGTTTTTGGGCTGTGGAGTGGATATTGATGACGTTTTTGAAAGTCTGCTTTCTGTTTGGTCAAGTGGTGAAGTATTTGAATATTCTTTTTTGACTAACAGAAAAAAAGCAGTTCAGAATTCCGATTCGTGACAGCTTTTCTAATTTTCAAACCTACTGCATCTGGTGTCCCTCAGGTATCCATACTGGGTACTCTACTTTTCTGTATTTATGTCAATGAACTTGTAGCTTTGATGAGGAACAGGTATTTATTAAACACTTCTTTAACATTTGTCTTAGAATTTTAGGATGGACTCAATGTTTATACGGGTTTCAGTGCTTGCTTATAAGTAAAACATTAATTTTTTCTAAATACATAGGTCAGTAACCATTACATTTTTGATCTACTTTTTCAGTTTCACCTCCAAAGGCATTCCAAGGTATTTGGATAGTATTGGAGTACTTTTTTTATAAGATTTGGAATATTTACTTATGTTTATTAACTTTATTGACTATATTTTCTAATTCGTCCACAATATGTATTGCAGTATCATCTGTAAAGGTGGTCATGCTGACGTCAATGTCCACTACTGACATATCCCTATAGTGACGCCTTAGCGTAAAACGGGACGCCCGAAGTCTGGGGTGGCTCTCGATCTTGATAAATGGAGAGACTTGTTAAATGAGGTCAGGACCGGATTTCGGTTTTCTAGAAAATGAAGATTGTATATACCTATTCCTAGTATTAGAGATACAGAGTTGATCCTTAAGCACTTCCTTGTGGTATGTCGATTTCAGTATTTCATAATACTATCTGCGAAAGTCACTATGCAGATTGCATTCAAATTCCAAGTGTCAAATCTTTTCAAAACCTTCAGAAACACCTCCATCCACAACATCCGCAATTCGATGGACACGATATATCGTGCTTCATCAAATGTTAATTTCTAAATCTAAACTAAATCTATTTTGCTTAGCCTTTTCATAATAACAGTTT
Organism: Scaeva pyrastri; assembly: GCA_905146935.1. Classification (NCBI taxonomy): domain Eukaryota; kingdom Metazoa; phylum Arthropoda; class Insecta; order Diptera; family Syrphidae; genus Scaeva; species Scaeva pyrastri. Next base: position 81,544,615 of record LR989927.1, read on the forward strand.
TTCAAAAAATGTTTCCAGGATTAGTATATAAGCGATATTGGTCATTAAAATGTTACTTCTGTTAGTGGCTCATAATTGTTACGGAATAGTAAATTTTCAATAATTTGGATTGAAAGTTGAAGTTTTTTGAAGGCTTTGTGCTGTTATTAGATCGTACCTCTGTGATTTTTTTTTTTGTTAGAAAACCTATGTTGACAAATACCTCTTACTCATTTCGAGAGTAACAGATGAAATTTGGCATTCAACGTTTTTATTTCTATCAAAAAATTAATGGGATTGAAATGGATATTTTATTTCTTTCTTTCTCGAGTACAGATTGAATTGAAAATCTATAGGTAACAATTTTCATCAAAAAATCATTTCGAATTTGAGTAAATTCAGAATAACTTTTAAAAGCTAAGAAAAAAACAATGATTATTTTACGTATTTCATGCATTATTTGTGGTTTGAATACAAAAAAGAAGAAGAAAGAACAAAATACTTCGAAATTGAAATCAGATTTTAAAATAATTAAATATGTAATAGTATTTATGTTTTGTTCAGCAAATGAAAAAATAAAAAAATAATTCTGGCAAAAAACAGGAAAGAAAATATTCCTATCTTTATTATATTTCATGCTTATTTCATGAAATAAATTTTATGAAACTAATCCATTTGTAGTTCCTGTACAATAATCTTGATAACAAGCGATATACATACTCGTATGTAAAAAATCATTTCTCTGAAGAAATTTTCATAGTAACTTGCTTAACCATAAGTCTTGGAGTTAGAGGATACGAATAAGAACCTATGTTATCAATTTTGGGTTTATATTCATTTCATATGTCTGCCCTTATGTTATTTAAGTTTTCCCAAACAGTCACAAACACACGCACTTACACACAAATAACTACTCTCACTATATGTACATGATATGAAATATGTGTGCATTTTATGCTTGCTTACAGGAAATTGTTGTGTTTTCCTTCCGCAGAGATATTATATACAAACCAATACAACCTCTGCAGTTGTTTACGCTTCAACAAAATAACAGAATGTTGTGTGTGGGCAAACAGTATCTGGATGTAGGATGCATGTTGTATTCCGTTAGATTGAGAATTCCTGTGTTAGAATGCAGGGTTGTTATATTTACTTGTATTTAACATTTAAAAGTATCTTCCAATAGTAGGATTCATTTCGATTTTAATAAAACCAGTATTTTTTAAGACGCCAAAGACTACGGTAGTAGCCAATTAGCAAATATTTCGAGTAATTCGTGGAATTTTACAGCACCTATGAGGCTGAGGCTAGAATACTGGTGAAAAGGTATCATATGCCCCGTACACCCCTTTTTCCTGCAAGAAAGGATACGCTAGGAATATAATCGGATAGTACCAGTAGTGTGGCTTCATTCCAGGCAAAACAACAACTATCTGCTTAAAGATGAAGAAATCCGTGATTCAAACACACCAACAAGAGGGACTGTCGTCACCAGGTCCAGCCAGATACTGACTTACTCAGACGACATCATCAGGAGAACAGAACAAGTTGTGTACGATTTCTTTATACAAATTTGCAGAGCAATAATTCTCACCAATTCTCAAAATTCTGAAGCAATTCATTCAGATGCACCGATATTTCTGCTGATTTACTTAGCTTTCGAACTAAGAATGGGAAAATGATTTTTTGACAAAAATTCGGATCATCTTGATGTATTCCAAGAAAAAAACCTAAAAGATCTTTAAAAGACTTTGGTCTTAAGTGAGGTGTAATGTCGTTTGTGAATTATATAATTACAAACATCAACAAAAATGCTGTATTCCGTTAACAATGCCAAAGCTTTTCTTTAAAGTGCATCATTCTATTTCCTACTTGTCAAATATCAAACGGTGGTATTCAAAATTAAACCTATTATTCAAAAACCCTGGAATGATTAAACTTCGTGTCACTGTTATACAGATGTGAGGATTTTAATTTTAGCCCAAGTCACCTTATAGTTACACCCAGAATGATATTGGAGTTATAATAGTTCTCATATTCATCGCCATTAGAATTTCACATGGAACTGTAGTAAGTCCCCTCCCCTGCTAGATGATGCTTACAGAAAATGAAACTCGTGATCTGTCACTCCAAATTGCCTCAACTACAACTTCCAACACTTTTAAATATTTAAACATCACATACAAAACAAAATTGTAATATAACAACCCTGCCTGTCAGAATTAGATGGAAAATCTGAACGTTGAACATAACATGAGGATGCATATTGATATGAGTAATCCGGAGCATGGTATTTATCTAGATTAGAAAATCCTCTCTTGTTTTATACGTTCACTATATGAAGTACCTATGTATATTTCCCAGAATTCCTGCCATCTAGGATAAGAGCATCAACATCATTCTACTCATACATTTACTATAATTTCACCCCCGCATTATACTCCTGGATGTTTTTTTGTTTTAGATATACACTATTATGCATGTATGTTTTGTTTGTTTTTCCTATATAAGTATGTATGTATGCTGGGAAATTAATTCCTATCGAAAGGATTATGTAGCGTAAAAAGCCCATGTTCCCATATTAAATGCAAACTCATACATTCATACATACAGACATGTGTGTTGTGTATGTACATACATATATCCTATGAAGGATTACCACTCTAGTCGCTTTCTCTTTCGTAATTGTTGATTGTATTTCCGGATTAGTTTTAGTTTTCCTTCTACCAATTCATTTTTATATAGATATAAATTTCTATGTATATATACATATAATCCACCCCCTGGCTCATACCCTCTCCTGGTCCTTTTCCATTAATCGCCATAGTGAACGAAAGAAAATGAAAAGATATATAAGTCGAGCAAAGAGTAGGAGTAATTGGAAACCATTTGATTTGGCAACTTTCGACAGCTTGTCAGTATTTGGTAGAACTTCATCTATAGTCAGCTAAGCTCGTATAGCCTTAATGCATATCTATCTACTTTTGTTTTTGTAATAAATCGCTTGATTAAAATGCAGGACGCGGATCAGTTTACAGTCTGTTAATCATGAATATACTAAAAGAAGAAGAAGACATTTAGCAAACTTTGGTATATTTTATTAAATATGTTGTATAAAATTAAAATATGTAAATTGTATTCAAAATATAATCGGAAATTACTGGTGCAACGTGTTAACAGAGAAAAAGGGGTCTGGGAACTCCCTATTCTGGTGACCTTGAAAGATAGACATATTTGACGTGACGTGATATAATTTATGAACAAAATAAATTAAATATAAGATATTCCATAATATTTCAAAATTAATTTTTTTGTTTTTGCTTTTTGTTACATAGAAAAAGAATCAGAAATCAATAAAATCAGAACGAATTATCCGATTTTAATGTAATTTTCAAGGGTAGTAAAAGATTTCTTCAGCTCAAAATTTTCTTTGACAATTTATTTTATAATAAAAATGTTCTTGTTAATTTTTTCAAAAAAGGGATATTGCCACAACGAACTAGGAATTTGTGTCTTGTCTTAAACATGATTTTCATTGACTTACTTACGTTAACCTAAAAATCAAAAACGTGAACAACAAGGGATCTTAACATTTCTTACGAACGGAAACACGAAATGCTATTCAAACCTCAAGGTTACCACTTTGGTACACTACTCTTAATAATTTCTTTAAATGAAGCTGCTTAGATAGATAAAACTAAAAAATTCAAATGTTCAACTTAGCTAAGATACTATCTGTTTTATCAATATTATAGAATAAAAAATTTCATTATAAACTTTTTCAGAATTCAGAATTAATTAATTGGTTATAAACCGAAAAAGTTCATTATCAGTTTTAAAATTAACCATCTTTACACGATATAAGTATGCTGTTGATTATTAGAGAAAAAAAAGCTTTTTTGAAGTTATAATATCCCAATTTTAATTTCTCATCTTTGAAAACAAAAATTAAGCATCTCTTGCAGTTCTCATAGTTCACTTAACTACGATTACCATGGTATCAAAGGATTTTGAGAGTAACTGATAAAGTTGTGCAGTTGAATTAAATTTCCGTTTGGTTTATCATGTCATGAACTAAATAACAATTTTAAGATTTGTTTCAACTTATCTCGCGTTAATACTAAATAAATAGAATATTGGGTTATGTTGGTCTTCTTCACTGCATATCGCTTTAACTTGTTAAAAAAAACTTCGACGTTGATGTTATATGATTATTATTATTAACTAACAATTTGGGAGTGTATGTAATCGGTACGATTTATTCAACTACCGGTTTTCGTCTACCATATCTCAAGAACGAATAAAAGTATTAACTTCTAAAAACAATAACTGGCAAACGACTTAAAAATCTTAACAACGTAAAATGCTTTAATCTTCAAAATAGTCTTATACTACACAAAATGACCTTTTAACATTTTGTATAATTTTTAAAAATTAAATTAAAAATGCATGGGTTGTAAATTTTTATGAATCTGTTTTCGATTTGTAAAATTAAAAGAAATCGAACATACCATTTTTTACAAACAAAAATGAAAAATAATTATTATCAAAGGTTAATGTGTACTATAATTTGGAATATTTAACACAAAAACCTGAATAATTGGGATGGGTCTGTTTTTCGAGTGAAATTTTTTGAAGTATAGTCTATTTATTGTTCTAAAAATATGTTTTAAATTTAAATATTAGATTCAAAATATATTTTTCCAAGGAATCTTCATTTACATGTTAAGGTAAATTTTGTGGTACCTACCATTTTCTCAAAAAGTATTCGACACTCGAAAATACTAGTCTGAGTTAATCAGCTAATTCTCAAAAGCCCAGTTTATCAGTGTGATATCATCCGCGTTTCTGAGTCAAATTAAGTATAACTTTTGAATCATATTATTCACTTAATATTAATCTTGGAGTTAGCTCCGAGTTAAACTGATACGTTTGGTAAGTTAACTGGGGATTAAAGGAGCATGTATTTTCAGTCATTACATTTCTTTTTTTAGAGAAGAGATTTTTACGATGGAACTCATATTAAAAATAAAAAATAACATTCGAATTAGATAGTTTCTTGACATTCATTTCAATATTTTTGCAGTGATACCAAATTAAAAATCAATTTTTTGAGTGTGAATGTTTAAAAATTAATTGATTGATGAAATCTGTCACTTCTATATGTATGGGGTAGGTCAATGAATTTCCAAATGATTCACCTCATCTGACACCGTAGTTTGAGTGCGTTCAAAGTAATAGAGTTGTAAAAATACTTACACTTTGATACTTGGCATATGTTATCATTAGACACTTACATACATACATATATTACGAAGAGCGCACTGCGCCCAATTTCCATTCAAAAAATGGGTCACATCTTACATCCCTTCCATATCCTGGCGGTAAAATAGGAACCTTAGCGTTTAAGTCCTTTTGTTGCTTTTTTATAATACATAAAAAAACCTTGCCAAAAATAAAAAATTGTCATCCTTTTCAGGGAGATTTTTAGGACTACGGTATCGTGTTTATGACTTATGTTTCCCTTTGGTGTCAACAAAAAAGAAAAAAACAAATGTATTTCCTTTATGTCCCGTTATTTATCACAAATGTTTTTTGTTTTGGTCATAGAAATAGCCCTCATTAGAATTCGAAATAATAAATGAATAAAAAAATTAATAAGATGTTATTCTGTTTGAAGTGCGATCTTATTCATAATTCCATGAATGGACCTTAGGGATTCTATCGGCCGGGTCACTATAAAAGAAAAGAAACGAAAACGAACAAAGGTTCACGTGACTGGCTTAATGACTATAATCCCTAATAATGGGTATACATATGTATGTATTTGTGAATAGGGCGGTATACCGTATAAATGTATGTAGGTAGTACAAATACTGGATGTAGGATGTATGTAGTTTTTTGTCCATCCATTATCCATACATTTCCCGGGATTTAGTTTTATTTTTTTGTCTTTATGTCAGTTCTGGAATTCCGTCTTGTAATAGAAACATCCTATTAAGCGCACGAAGGATGATTTTTTTCCTTTGCTTTCCTATTTGGGATAACAAAACCGGCAGGAGCCAGTAAAAAACCTTGGTTTTAAATGGAAAGGAAAAGGAGCTTTTCTTATTTTCCGTGTCAGCTTGAGGAATCGAGGAATAAAGAGCCCATTCTGTTGGCAATTTGAAGGTAATTTTAACTTCAGTGTAATTATTTTCATTCATTTTTTTTTTTGTTTTCTATACCTTATCCTCTTCTCTTGTGCTTGGCCGTAATTTCACATTTTGCTTTCTCTTTGTTATGTATTGTTGTTGTTGTGCTCGTGATTAAGCTCAAGAAGTTATATTTGCTTCTTTAAGCTTCCGGTTTCTTACAGGAACTGAAGTCACGAAGGAGTATGGACTCTGGGGCGAACAATGCTTCGCCGGGGTAATCACGAAAAATGTAATATAAATGTTCCGCTTCTTTTTTTTTTCTATTCTGCCAGGACACGATGAGAGCGTATAAAAGGGGACCAATTGCCAAGGAATCTTATTTTCCGCATTAAAAAACAATGCGGAAATTAGATTTTACTACTATGGCCAAAGATGAATGAATATTCAGGGCTTATATTACTTTTTTTTGGGGGGGATGGCTTTTAACGTTTTAGGGAAATATTTACGGGCTTTGACGAATTTTTTGTCACCTTAAGTTCATTGAAACGTTTTTCTGTGATTATTTTTCTGGAAAAAGAATTTTTTTGTGATTTTAATCAGTTCGAATTTATTACACATTGTGATTTGTATTTGATGCGATTGAGATCTTAGGTATGGAGCTTAATTTGGGAACGTATACAATCGTGCTTATTTCTTCTTATTAAAGTTGGAAGGGACATTTTTGTAACAATATGTTTTTTATATGTATATTAAATGCAAAATAAATTTATTTATGGTGATAAATCTGCATTTGACATTCGGTTAAAATAGACTGGATAATTTTCTTCAATTTATCGAAAGATGTCAATCAAAAAATGATTTGAGGTGAACACCGAAAACATAAAAAAAAGAAGATCAGTAATTGTTTTACTATGAAACAATAAAATAAGATTATAAATTTTGAAAGTCCAAGAATTTTAATTTCATAAAAGAGTATTCTAAAAATTATAAATTTCAAAACAGAAATGTCACCTTCATTTTCTTCAAATTGAAATAATAAAACCATTTCTAGAAAAGTTAAAATATTTAGTGTCAACATCATGATTGAAAAAAACTGGAACAGAAAGTTTTTTCTGTAAATACAAATGCAATTTATGAAACACTACGATTTCATAATTCGCTTGTATATTCCTGTTTTGTTTTTTTTACCAAAAAATCAATTTTACAATACTTTTGAAATTTTCTTGTCTTTGTTTATAAATTGTTATTAAAGGTGTTTACTCCAGCTTCTGTGTTTTCCGAATGTAATAATTCATTTTGGAAAACGGTATCAACTAAAATATAATTTTATATTACTAATACTGACTTTCGTCTTGTAAGGTTTTTACAATTTTACTAGATAACTCGGTTTTTAGAAATTATTAGTTTTGATATGACAAGAAGTCTTCATTGCATCTTTTCATGATTTTGAAATATAAGCCAATTCTAACTATTGTTAATCGTACTTTTTCTGGATTTTTAAGCTGTCAGATGCTTGGAAGATTGATTAAGACTTCGGTTTTAGGGTTTAAAGTTGACATTTAAAAGAAAGTCGAAGAGGGACTTTAGAAAACTATACTAGACATAGACCGATACCGAAACGAGACTTGCTCATCATCATCAAGCTAGTAAAAGTCTTATTGGGTTTCGTTTTTGGTGCCAGTCTTAGTCTATAGATATAGTTTGTCAGCTGAATGGAGGAAGACCTGGTACCGAAGGTTTTGTTGAATTATTCAAGTTTTTAAGAGAAGACATGTTGTCTTAAAATCTAAGAATATAATAATTGTATCCAAAAAACTCTTTCTTAACATTTTTAAAGCCAGATCATTCCTCAAAGTATTCTACTGTCTCTTTTTCTTTAATCTAATATTCTCTTTTAAAACTCTTCTAAGTACATATTAATTATATAACTTCTTTCGCAAAAATAAAACAAATCTTAGTAAATATTCACCACACTTAAGCTTAAGTAAGCTCTGATTGAAATACGAAATATATTAGACACAAGTTTCCAACCTCAAAGTTATAATGCAGGTGTAATGTATATGATTTCTGAAACTATGAAATTTGACTCATATCATCCTTACATAATAAGAGATATAAAATTAATAAAACATTTTCCAAAATTCCATTAGATTACACTAAATAATAAAACACACCATCCATTAGTAGAACCAAAGAAATCTTCAGTTCCGGTTTACGGTCTGCTCTTATCCTCTTCTTTAACTATACACATAGATTCCGCATAATAAACAACACCAAAAGGACTTAAATATTTTACTATTCCAATTTCATATCCTTACGCCAATAATTCTTCCATCTTTTCGGTCTTTTCTCTAGAGAAATCTATACAACTCTCTCTAGACATTTTGAATACATGAAATAAAATGAAATTATTTTTCTCAAATCACAGAAACCGAATCAGATTCTTTTGAACATCAAAAAAAAAAAAAAAAAAAATAAGAACGAAAATAAACAAAATGAACAAATATCTGAATGTTTTATCCGGCAGAAGATACCAACGTAAATCGAATAAAGGTAGATGATGATGATGGACAAACATTAATCTTCCTAAAGAATATTAAAATAATAAAACTGTTGGGGATTTGCTTACAGTTGAAGGCATAATCAGTTCTGGAAGGTACTGGTTATCCAAGGAGTACGTTGAATCCAGGGGGAGCAGAGAGAGAGAGTGAGAGATGAAAGAAATGACTGAAAAGGCGTTGAGAAAAAGCCAGAAGTTTAGGAAAGTGACATGTGGATTGGATAATACACCACATGACATCTTCCTCTTGCGGACTTGCTAAGACCTATCACAATAAAACTCTCCCTCTGCAAATGTTCCGCAGTGTGAAGGCCTATGTTAATGGTGTTTCCTTAACTCGGTTAAGTTTATTTTGTTTTCGGTTTTATTTGCTGTTTTCCTCGGGAACTTAAATAAGTTGAAGAAAAAAAAAGATATTCCTAAGGTACACACATTAGTTTATTTGCCCATTGAGATGTTCCATTTAGGCCATTAGATGGCTTTTAGGTCATCTTAGGCAAAATGGTTTCAGCTGGAAGTGTTGAAAAACACACAAAAATATGTTACTATTTTAAATGTTTTAAGAGTGAAAACTCAAAAACCACTTGAAGAATTCTGCGAAAACAACTTTAATTGATTTTCTTTATGGAGGTTCCACCATTGTCATGAGCATTGAACCTTTGTTTTTATTAATTTAATGAACAATTCGTTGGCTAAAAATGTATAAGATATAATTTAAGTTGTTTCACAGTTTTATGTTTTGTAACGAAAGTGTTCTTAAGAGATAAATTGTTATCAGATTGTCGCCAATCTGAGGAACCAGCCTGAACATTTGTGTCAAACCTTTAGGGTTTGTCTTTATTGGCTATTAACTCATATTTTTTCTTCATCTACATTGAAATCGAGTAATTCATTGCCATTGAGAGTGCTTTGAGATGAAATTAAATTTTATTTTGGATAACTTTTGCTGCCAGTTTGCTCACAAAATTTTATATGTTACCAGTATTTAATATGCAATAAAATGATCTGATACTTTATTTGTTCATAAGGTTTTTCTATTTCGATTTATTAATATTACCAAAGACAGTTCAATCATTCTAACTAAAACTTTTTTGAATTCAACAAAAATTGTTTTCTTATTCTTTGGACCATAAGTCCAATTATTGTTCATGCGACCAATGAACCTGGTTAAACTTTGTTTAACTCTAACTCTTACTTTCAAAGAAAAATTAAAATTTGTATCGTCTTAAGGTTTTAAAAATACTAAAGAAGCCTAACACTCAGACTTCTAAGACTTTTCACAAACTTCGGTCCAATGAATTGTACTTGCTTCCGATGGTATTGGATATAGGTTCCGATTTTATAAGGGACTTGAAGGTAGTGCAAGTTGAGTGCTGTTGTTGTATTTTCCTTCCTTATTTCTAATAAAAATGCTAATTGTTATAAACATTAGACACTTTCCTTTTTGTCTCAATTCAACATTAAACACTTTCCTTTTTGTTTCGTTTCAAAATTTGTTTAATATTTTGAAAATGGAAGAATTTTTAACATTATGCATTTTGAATTTGCTCTCTCCGTTTGTCAATCATGAATGCAACTCTAACAAACCTATGTATCTTGTAGCAGATATTCTGATAAACATTAAACTACCTAGGTTCAAGTAGGCAAGTCAACAAGCCAGTCCGCATTAAATCAAGAAGGATCAGCCCAAAGTAAGCCTTACCAAGTGAACTCGAAGACTTTGGTTTGGGAAAAGGATAATCGGCTTGAATAAGAATAAAGACGCGGGTGTAAAGTAAAATAAATAATGGGTAAAATACTCGGGTGTAAGGTAAATGAAACACTAAGAAGCGGTCTAACTAGTTCCATCCTTAAAAAACTAACCAAATGCAGACGACAATAGCAACACAAACTTCAATTATTGTGTCGATGAACTCATTTAAATTACATATGTATGTATATTTCCATGGGAGAAAAACTCTTCTGAAGCTCCATCATAAGCTCCAATTAACTAACCACTTAGAATAATTAATTCTTTAATTGTCGAGTTTCAAATAAACCCGAATTCTCAATATAATGGAATCATACTATTACGAAATTGGCTTACTTAACATAACTGTTTCTGAAAACTAATAAGAAAAAAATATATAAATTCCTTATCTACAACCAAAGCTGAAGATAAACCATTAACTGCGTCTTACATTTAAGTTAGAATACGAGTATATCCGCATTCAAAAAACACAAAAACCAACATAACCAGCGAACGTTTTAATAAGATGTTCAAATTAACTGCGTTATAACAAACACAAAACCAAAAGATAATAATAACATGGTAAAATGAAACAAAATGTGCCCATTGTTCTATACCCAATTCTTAGTGCCATAAAAATCTCAAAAGATACTTTTGTATCTATAGAAATATGTACTTGTACCTACGAGCATGTACCGCTTCTGTATACTGTATAAGTGTATACTGTATACCTACGTCCTTGTTCCGTTCTCTTATGGCCAAAAAAGGATACAGCTAATATTCAAGAAAATAAAACTCATTAGCAAAACTGAACTTCTACATGAATGCTTATTACAACATCGGTTGTTATACAAGTATTAGAGGAATAAGGAAATGAGGATATAATATTCTATTCCCAAGGAATAATAAAAACGCACCAAAGGACTAAATCGACAAGAACTATGTGTATACGTTACGTATTCGGGAAGATTCAACCCAACCCAACCCAATCCAATAAATGTTTTCTTTTAATTAAATGGGAAAACAAAACTTGTTGACGGTAGTTGTTGTTGGCTATACCATGGAAGCAGTGTTAGAAGTGTTTTGCAATTGCTTTGTTTTCGGTGTCAGAGGATTAATATTAAATTCTTTAAAAACAATAGAAAACTGAGAGGCACCCACCTACACATGAAAAATTCAGTAACTATATTCATTAGACCTTTTCGTTAAATTCGGTAGTTTCGACTTTTTGATGAAGTGTTTAGAATTTTCGGATCCATTGTTTTTTAAAAACTAGCAAAAATAAGTTGTTATTTTTTTACAATAATGTGAAAGAAAGAATTAGAAGGAGAATGCCCAAAACTGAGAATTTTTACAAAAAGCCAAATTTCAAATTTTGTATATTTTTTTGTTGAGAAAATTGGAAAGAAAACTTAATTCGATAAAAACTGGTGGTCTTTCCTAGAATCCGGTTAATAGAATTGGTTAAACCAAACTGTTTATAGTTGAACCTTAATAGACGGTCCAATTTGTCAAATTTTTGAAATTGAAATTTTTGACAAATCTGGACGTTTCAAGGTCTCTAGAATCTAAATCCGTCATTTCTAGAGAGATGTCTGTGCGTGCGTGTACGTTTGTACGTTCGTACGTTTGAGATACCCGTTTTTGTCCACTGTATCTCAAGAACGAGTAGAGATATCGACTCCAATTGAATTTTGTTCGACAGGATATAAATTCGAAAAATGCAAAAAGAACTTTCATACAAATTTAGTGAGCGGTTTTTTTTACTATAGTATACATATTTATGTGATATAGATTTTGAATAAATGTGGAAAATTTTCAACTCCCCGTAATTTTTTTTTTTTAAGAAAAAACTAAAAAAAAATGTTGGCGCTCAACGAAGGAAAAATTATATTAATTCAAAACTATTTTCTACTATGTGAAATCATATTTTTGTCTTTGGTGAAAGTTTGAAAAAAAATTGTACACAAAATAAAAAGTACAACAAATTCTGCTAAAAATTGGTAAAAGAAAAATTTTGACTCGAATATCTCGAGACTGGGCAACGATATTGAACTAATATTTATTTTATTTTATACAATATAGAACTATTAACATATGCTAGAATTTTGTCAAATATCAGATTGATAGTTCCTTTACAAAAATAAAAAATGTATTAAAAAATATCAAAAGTCAATCATTTTAATTTCGAATTTATTTAATTTTTTGCATAATTTAATTTTAAACTTAATACATATAAGAGAAACCTTTTAGATTAAGTGTAAAGGAAATTATCGATGGTGTAATCTCACGTGGAGAATATATTCACTAGCCACCGTGATCAGGTTATTTCACAAGGCTAACACATTTTTCTGGAACTCCGTTAATTGCTGACTTTTAAGTCAATCTAACAAGCCAACAATTTTGGATGAGCTCGAGGTCAATATGCGACACCGTCACATAAGCAACTTAAAATCACTCATTTTAAAAATGTTCCATCAACCGAAAGTGTTTTAATTAAGAATTTCATGTTGCTGTTTTTTTATTCTTATTTTAAATTTAAATAAAAAAAAACCCAAAATAAACAACCAACCTGTGCTGCCAGAGAGTTTTAATTATAACTCCTCAGAAAAAGTTATTTGGCAAAATTGTTTTATTATGGATGATGCTCTCCTCATGTCGATGCATAGATAATTAAGCCCCTGATGCGCCCTGCCAGCAGCGTCAGCACCTCCCAATCCTGAATTTGAGGAATTATTATAAAAACAAAAACAAGTATCTCAAGCAGCCATCCAATTAAAATACTTGTTTGTACAATGTGCATATGGAAAGCCTATCTAAACCGAGCCGAACAAGACACTGGCATCTAGCATCTAGCGTCTACCACTTTCCCAATTAAAATAAACTTTCCTCTATAATGCGGTGAATTCAGATTCAGATTCAGATTCATTTTTTTTTTGGATTTGTTTTTCTTGTGAATCCAACCGCAGTCACACCTGCATAGATTCGCAAAGCCCCAGCAAAACTTTTTTAGAACTCTTATCTTTGTATATAAAAACTATAGTACTCTCATGGATGAGGTCGAATGGTGCGGCATCTAGTTATTTTTGGTTGAACGTCTCCGGGAGACATTTTTTTGAGATGGGAGACATTTTTTTCAGATGGGAGACATGCAACTGACGAGAATTTAAATCGAAGTGAGAGAAGGAAAGACTATACAATTTTTGTAAGAGTTAGAAAGACTAAAAAAACGGACATTTTGCTGTTTTGGGAGACTTTGGTTTGTTTACATTTTTTTAGTCGAGTATGCTTTACGGTAGTCGTCTTTACCAGACGACACACAAAAGCAGGTGAAAGAAACAATTTTGGGTAGGTATTCCTATTCCTGTATGGTTTGATCTTTGATGAATTTTGTGTTGTTGATGATCAGATGGATGTAATTTAGATAGGTAGGTATGGAAATATAATTAATTTAATGTTTTAAGTCCGAGCGTTAAGGAATATGAAATAGGTTTGCAAGAGTTTTAAATTTTCGTGAAAATCCAAAATAAAGCTAAATAGGTATGTGAATGGTTATCATGGCTAGGCAAAACAATGCAGATTCTTATTCATCTTTAAAAAATAATCTTATTGAAAATCATGAACTAGGTAGATAAGTAGGTACCTATAAGGATATTATGTTCACATTTAGAAACAGAAATGGTTTAAATATTGTGTTCTCTTTTTAAAACTTTCCATGATGTTGTTTTAAATGTATCTGCATTGGTCGGTAGGTATGTATATTTTTTCTTATTAAAATAAGAACTTTAAAAGTTCCTTTTTAGACTAGTTTTTCTTACTTATCATCTTATTTTGCATTTTTAATTCTTTTGAAGCTTCGAAAAGAAACATGTTAGGTAGGTAGGTACATACGAGTATGTACATATATGTAGGTAGGTAAGTTAGGTAATAGGTACCATCTGTTATTTTAAGGACAATAATACAACTATTATAATAATTTTAACATTTACTTAACTACTTATGTGTACTTGTATAGGTAGGTATGTTAGTGGCTTTTATTTAACTAGTTAAATACCTTGTTCAAAACTTTTATGTCCTAAAAAATGATGGGCAAAAAAGCCAGAAACCGTGACTTACCTAGGTATATAAGTTTGCCAATTAAAAAAGTCTTAAGATCATTTTTCATTAATTTTAGTACCTAAATCGTTTCAATTCTGATTTCAAATTATAGATGTGTATGTAGGTACCTTCATTTCATGGCATGTCTTTATTACAGCAATTTCAGCTGGATTATGCATCCAGTAATTTTTATAAAAGTATTTTACTAATTTAGATTTTTACAAGTTTGCATTTCAATCGACTTGAAGTCAAAAATGTAGCTACTATGTATTCCACGTCATTTCAAAATTTTCATTGTTATACCTATGTAACATTTAGTTTTTCTTTTACATATTCTGCAAAACTCATAAATTTATTTCATTTGAGGCATTTTTTTGTTCTAACAGCCAGTTTTAAAACATTTTTCCAATTTCCTTACTGATAAGAATAAAGAAATCATAGTAAAAAGTTTTTGAATTGCGTTATCAAGCTAGGTATTTTTAAAAAGATCTAAAATTTGATACATACCTAGTAAAAAATGGAAAATAGAGTTAATTCCCACTTTCTCTTTATGTAGGTATACATACTGCAAACAAGGTTTTTAAACGGCAAATAAGTTATAAGATTTTTGATAACTCTAGCCTGAATAAAACTTCAAAATCACTCTATGTATATCGTCAGGTTCTTAAAAATAAAAAAAAGGCTGGGTGCTACGCACACTGGTAACTTCCCATTATAACTTGAAAACTTGGCTTTGTTGAAGTTTTTGTGTTACAATAAATGTCAATCAAAGAAAAATAATCCGGTGTTCCCTTGCAGTCTTCAAACAAAACACAATTTCTTTTCCTTATGTAAACTTGTTAATTTTTGTTTAAATTACGCACATAATTGATTTATTCTTGATGTTAATCGATTAACTTTTGATGTTGTTTGATAGAAATTTTAATTTTTTAATTGCTATCAGATTTAAGACATTTCTCGAGACATTTATACCAATTTTTCTTATAACTTCTTGTAGGTAGTTTTTTATTTTTTGTAAAAAATGTCAAGTTGATTTTTCTCAACATTTTATAATTTATTGAAAATTGTACAATGTATATTGTATTTGAAGTCAATATCATTGCTTGTTGTGAAGATATTTGAGTCGAAAAACAATTTTTAATACTCTTTGGTAAATTTTGGTTTTAGTTTCTTATTTTTTGTAAAAAAAACTGTCAATACGAAATGTCAAAAATGTACCATAATTCTAACATGTGAATTATGCAAACAATAAACTCTCGACATATTCAAGTCAAGAAACACTTTTGAATTTTTTTAACTTAATTTTGGTTTTAGGTTTCTATTTTTTGTCAAAGAACTTTCAAATCGATATTTGTCAAAATTATTCCATATTTTAACAGTTGTATATTGTATAATAAAAATAAATTTGAAGTCAATAACATATTATTTTGTTCCTGAGATATTTGAGAAACCAAAAAAGCCGTCCAAACGTTGTCTGAAAAAGATACCTAGGTATATAAATGTATAAACCAAAAATGGTTCAATTTATTATTCGCATGAAAAATCAAGAACTTGACTCTAAAACTTGTTGTTTTTATAATGCATAGATATGTACAAGTACATATGTATATGCAAGTATTTTGAGATTTCATAGTCAAAAAAAAAATTATTTAAATTAAGGACAATAAATAACAAAATCCTTTAAGCAAAATAACAAATATTGAACCTTCCAATTTCCCTACAAACCGAAATTTTATTACCTACGTTAATAATTTAATCCTTACCTAGATACCTAGCAACGTACCTACCTTCAATAAGCTATAAATATTAAGTAAAATAAAAGTAAAACATTTCAGAAATCTTTAAAATTCCATTCACAAATTGATAACTTGAAAAAATTCAATTCCAAAGTTAAAAGAAAACCTACCCGAATCTTATAACAAAACTTCAAGTTAAATGTATATACATACCTACCTACTCTTCATAATACACACATTTTTCTTCCTCGCCTCGCACAAACTACCTATCAAGAAAAAAATTCCTTCGTAAAATACGAAAAAATCGATCGAAGAAGCTAAGCCGCTGACGACGACGGCGCGCGGCGACAACGCAAGCATCCCTTTCGGATTTCTTTTTTGTTCGCATACAAAAATTTCATATAAACATCACAAAAAACGTCCTTGGCTTGAATTTCGTGTGGCACCAAAGACGATTGGAGAGTTTTTGTTTTTTGTTATTTTTACAGGGAAACTATTTATCTCCTTTACTCCACTAGTTTCTTATGGAATAGTAAAAATATTCTCCTCTCACTCAAATAATTTAAGAGGAATGTAAATCTCCACTCGGAAACACTAGCGCAAAGTCGGCACATTTGCACAAAAATAATTCATGCCCATGAGACTACTATGGTTTGGATATACAATGCTCTTATCAAAGAATTCCGCAAAAAAAAAAAAATAATTTCCCCATTTTGTTTTTCTTCTTTTCTTTTTTTATCCTTTTTTGAAATTTTTTACTCATAAATGCTTCTTTTGTTTGTTTTTCTCAGGTTAAACACACCGTTCCCAACGAGCAGTTGGATGGCTACTCAACCGCCCAAGCCCAAGACTCGAACAAGCAGAAAGGAAGTGACTAACATGGCAATTGTCCTGAAGACCCTTTTAAATTTCTCTCAAGTGCTATGTCGTTAGGACACAACAACAACAACAACAACGACGACAACAGCCTTACAGCTAGCTAAAGCTTGAAAGTTGGAAGTAGAAAGTGGAAAGGGATTTGGAAAGTGGGACACGACACGAAGACTCCACCACAAAAACTGATTTGTTTTTTCGAACGGTACGAGTGGTATGGGGCTTTGTCGACGACGACGGAAGCTCAGCTGAACTGGGGACCGAATATTTGGATGTGTCCAGGACATCGTGTATGTTTCTGTCCGATTTCTTCTGCCATGTCCGCATCCGCATCGCACTCCTTTCGTTGCGAGAACGAAATTTGAGGGAAACAAGGATTAAGTGGATTTAGCTGCATCGCCTCACTATCGAAACCCCTCACACACACACACATTCTTATATAGAAAGAAATTGTAATGAATGTCCTCTGCTGTTAAATTGAGAAAGGCAAAAGTGGCAGCAACGTGTGCGACACCAGCAGCAGCGACGACGACGCTGACGCCGACCGCGACCGCGACCGTGACGCCAAGTCAAATAGAAGAGCAGCATCAACGGGAACTATTGCTGCTGCGTCGAACGAAGAAAGGTGACCACGAAGACGGAAGCGCCGAAGAAGACGCCTTCAAGGAGGGACTCTCTAACCACAGCAGAATCCTTGCCGAGGAAGCTAAATTGAATTGCCCTTGGTGGCGAACCATTCGCCATAATGGTTATGGTTGTAGTTTACTTTTATCTGCTTGCTTCACCGTATATTGTGAAATGCGTTGGTGGCGGTAGCAGCAGGGGCAGCAGTAGTGTCATGAGTGGAACTGCCAGTCTTAGCACTGGCATTGGTTCCGGTTCAAATAGTTTAAGTAGCAATAATCCAGGTGGTGGCAATGGCGGTAGTAGTAATAGCGGAAGCAACAGCAACATTTCCGGTAGTGATTTACTTGGCGGAGGAGGTGGCCACAGCAATAGTGGTGGTAGTAGTAGTAGTAGCAGCAGCAGTAACAGTGGCGGCAGCAGTAGTCGCAACTCTGGCGACAGTACACGAAGTCGAGTTAGTAATGACCAACAATTACCTCCCACATTATCGTCCCGCATTGTGCATACTCGAAACGGAGCCATATCGGGAGTAATTGTGCAGCTGGAGGGCCGCCATTTAGATCCGGTCGAGTCGTATCGGGGGATACCGTATGCTTCGCCACCCATCGGGAATTTACGTTTCATGCCACCGGTATCTGCAGCGATGTGGTCGGGCGTGAAAAAGGCTGACAGGTAATAGTGTTTGTTTGTTTCGTTTTTTTTTTTTTATTTTTCCATTTTTTACTCATTTTTGTTCTTTGAAATGATTTCGCTGTGGTTTGCAATTAAATTAGCATTTTGCTGCAAAAGCATTGTTAATGCAAATTTTATTGTTTTATTTTAAATATTTTATACATTAACTATGAGAATGTGTGTTTAAACAATGCAAAATCAGTAGACATACAATACAGTACATATACATAATGTAGATTGACCAGAATTTGAACTTTGGTCAGCTACCCTGAGCAGAAGAATTTGTTTTAATTCAATATTTGTATTTTAGTGCAGCACTCGTTTCTTTCTATTTCGCAATTATTTCGATTTTCCTAAGTAAAACGCTTTAATATATTAAGCACATACATACATAAAGTGAGCGTCAAAAAAAAGTGTACATTATCCAATTAAAGTAAAAAACTTAAAACGATTACATTGTCTGCTTCCCTTTCGCCTTTAAAACAGCATCAATATGCGTCTGGGCATTGACTCTACTATTAGCTTCCTTGTCAATTCGGTTGGGATTTTTTGCCACTCTTCAACTAGAATTGACTTTAGTGACTCTCTGTTTGAAATGTTCCTCTTTCGGAACTGCTTGTCCAGATGTTCCCACAAGTGCTCGATGGGTTTTAGGTCTACGGATTGCGGAGTGTGATCCAGTTGCTTAGGTGTACGGTAGGTAAAGTAACCATTCCTTGACTATTTTCGATGTGTGCTTGGGGTCGTTGTCTTGTTTGAAGACCCATGAATCACTTAAATCCAGTTTCGCAACACTAGCTACTTGCCAAATTGTCTCTTAAAATATTAAGATAATCTTCTTTTCTAATTGTACTGTCAATAAAGACTAGGTTCCCATCTTCTTTAATGCACTGGACGCGGGATTTTTTCGCACTTCCCACCTACGGACAGCCTTTTGGCCTTCCGGAACGAGATCGATATTTACATCTTTGAAATTTGTCCAACATTTTTTTTCACCTTGTTGTGGCATCTGCCCTATGTTCTGGCTATTTCGCGGTAAGATTTTATTTCCTTTTTTAAATTAATAATTAATTGTCGTGTTTCTACTGCATTTTGTTTACCCATTTTATGCAATTTCAAAAAAATAATTAAGCAACAAGCAACTTTCAATGGAAATAAACTCACTAACGCTTTAAGTCAATTTAGTTATGAGTTATTCCGATAAGCGGAAAGTTACACAGTATGTTTGGCAAGTTGTACACTTTCTTTTGACGCTCACGTACATACTACATTACATAAATGTATATATGTCGTGTACATATGATACATAGTCATGTATCAAGAATACGTTTCTGGGTTTTCCCCTATATAGAAGAATCAGTAGCCGAAGTATTTTAGCTCATGGTGTAATATAATTTTTTTTTTTCATTTTACATACATATGTCAATATTTAAAAATGCTATTACGAAATTCCAACTACACATAATGTACATATTTACAGGTAGGAAATAGGACGTACATAACTGATGTGTAAATGTCGAAAGGCGTTTGAAATTGATTTGTTTTTCTTATGTATTATTTTTTAATTTAATATAATATGCACATATTTTTTTCGTTGATAACAAGTTAATACTTTTTCTGTGCGAATTTTTTTGACCAAAATTGTCCTGTTTTTCTTATTTTTTGTTTCAAGTTTGTTTTGTAAGCAGGTATCCATTTATTGATATTTGTGTTTACAATTTAAAAAACGAGGAATGTTATGTGTATTTGTGTTAAAAAAAACACGAAATCACGATATGTCATCAGCACCTGCCACAATAACCATGTTTCACGCTGTGTTAATATATGTATAAATTTTTTTTTTACTTTGTGAGCAATTAATTGGACTAATTGACACGAATTTTTTGTTTGGCAAAATTTTGTGAAGTCAAATGGTGAAAGAGCCAATTTTTTGTTGACTTTTATTTGTGGATATTTGTCATGTTGTCACAAAAATGCCCTAAGATATTTCATCAATTTATAAATTGACTTTTCTATGACTGAGATGACATTTGTTCTAACATAATGTAATATTTACTAAAAAGACATAATAGGTATGTAGTTTCTTAGTTTAGAGGGGAAGTGGGTGTTTAAAGATGAATGGTATATTATCATTAATTTCAAAGTTATCAGCATCAAAAAAAAAAAAATTCATAATTCCCAAAGTAAGAACGTTGTAGATCTTTTTGAAATTTTTGAAATTTTCTTTCCAATCATGTTATTAGCACTTTTTGCTCTGTCCTTTTCTCTTCAATCGTGTCAAAAGCTGCCGCGCCGCCGCACTGTCCACGCATGGGTCCTTTCAATCTTGGGAACGAGAAATAGTCACACTAGATCAAATCTAGATATATTGAATTAGTAAAGACTTATTTATTCATTGATAGCATAAACAAAAGGAATTGCATCTTAAAATTCTTAATAATCGAAGTTATTAAAATATTATTTAAAAATATTCTTAGATTTCTCGCAATATTTCATTGGTGCACCATTGATGGAAATGTTTGGGAAATAATCCTTACTGATGATGATTTTGCCTTAAGTGGATTCAAGAAAAGTCCACTATCCTCAGACCAATTAAATATTTGTGCACATAACCTTCATTTGAATAGAGCAGTCCATCTTAGATGGAAGTTCGTTGATACACTGCGAGGACAAAATAGGGGACCCAAGATAGAATCCTGTAACTGTATGGAAAAAGCTTTAATTTTTTTTAACACACTGTTATCAAATGAACCGCCGCCGAAGAAAATAAATCAAACTTACAAAAAAGGGTCATCGTCTAATTGCAATTTAATATCGGGTGATTCATAGTAAGGTTCAAACCTATCGATTCGTTGTGTCGTCTTATGTAGTTTGTTTTGACGTTTCACACAAAATTAAACTTGTGGTAGAAATGAAGCCAAGCTACTTGAATTTACATACTTCGCGTCGTATTTTCATTCCGATATACTTTTCGATCGAACTCCGTCCGTCCATTTATTCTTTTCAATGTCATATTACCTGAAATCCAAATAAAAATGATATTAACTTTTATGTTTATGTATTAGAGATCATAGGATTATTTAGTGATGTCTCCAAATTTTGGTTAGAAAAAAACTACCGAAACGTGTTCAATTATCCGATTTCTTCCACTTTCGGCTTATCAACGCCATAAAGTAACATTGTGTGGGTTTTCTTCACAACTTCACTGTTTGCTCCATCTATTGGAAACCCTCTTGGTAAACTTAAGACACAATTTGCTCTTGTCCAAAGAATTATGGCAGCCCATCACCTTCATGGTATCTTTATTGGTACAAGT
Organism: Scaeva pyrastri; assembly: GCA_905146935.1. NCBI lineage: Eukaryota > Metazoa > Arthropoda > Insecta > Diptera > Syrphidae > Scaeva > Scaeva pyrastri. The sequence goes on from LR989927.1 coordinate 81,566,342, forward strand.
GCTAATCCTCGTCTTTTATCTTCAGTTTTATGTTACCACGTTAACAACGACGATGAAAGACTATCGTCCTCTTCTATTCATTATGACCTTGAAAACTTCATTATTCGACGTCTTCGTCGCAAACTATGTATACCTATAGAACAAAACGAAAAGTTGCTTCCAAAGTACCCTATCTATACCTACAAGTACTATGCAAGCCTTAACGGATTTACCTACATTTTCAATTAACTTATAACACTTCATCTTAAAAGCTTTCTACAAAAAAAAAACTATTGTTATGCTTTTCTTTTAAATAAGCCTTTTAGGGATTTACTTATTTCACCTCAAAAAAAAAAAAAAAAAAAAAAAAAAAAACAGTGACCTGAAATCTTTTTCCATAGAAGTTGTGTCGAGGTTAAAAAAAAAAGAGTAACTTCAGGAATCAAAAATAGCACACGATAAACGGTATATCTGCCTATATACATACCATACTTACTGTATGTATGTATATATCGTATATCCGCCCCCCTCTATCAAATGGTACATTAGATTTTACCTTTTATGCAATGCGGAAGCACCTGAACACCGTTCGTTGATTGAATTTAATATCTCGTGGAAAATGAAAATTTTCTTTTTCACCTTTAACATCCATTAGTTCTCACTCCCTTACGAAGATTCGTACTCGTACTCATACTCATACTCGTATAAGCTTTAGCAGCTTTGCGTTCGTATATCAAATCCCTAATATATTTTCTTGGTGTTTTTTTTTTTTAATACTTATAAAAGTTGAATCTACCCAGAAACGAAACGAAACGCCTCCGCTGCCCGGTTAGCAGGTGGATAACACGCTACAAATGCATATAATTCTCAATAAGCTTCTGGCAGTGTTATGCTTATGCTGTGTGAAGAGTCCTCCAGAAGCCCGTTGCTAAATTCAATAAAAATTCAATTTCTGTTGCTTCTCCTCCTGCGTTTAGTTTAAGAATAGAAGGACGATTACAGCTAAGTGGTGATGACATGAAGTATGATGGAGGAAGGGCACGGGAGCGCAAGGACGCTGGATGAGAGTGAAGATATATAAACCTACATAAGACCCAAACTTCAACAACGACTTGAACCAGGAATGATGATGAATCACTTAAAATATATAGGGAAACCACATTAAGGATGGTCTAGTAGCTATGGCTTATACGTGCTCAGTTTGGCATCAGTATATAGGACCTATGGCATATAACTCCACACCTCTCACACCCCCCACAGACTTCCTATATTCCGTATTATTTCGCACAGATAGAAAACCATTTTCAATATTTCAATTTTCTATATCGTTCGTCGTCGTCGTCTTCATCAGCCATCTTTCTTTAGTTTGCACTTTGGATCCCGGACGATCCCGGTACGGACCGGTCTCGGACTGGGTTGTCCCCGTCTCCAGTTCTCTGTCACTGTCTCTGTCTCTGTCTTTATCCCCCTCTGTTCTATCCTGTCTTTGGCTTATTTTACGTAGCACGTTTCGTTATGCCTTTGCAAATAATAATTTCCGGTGTTGCCCTATGTTGCGTTGTATTTTTGTAATAACCTCCATGGGAATTACATTATTTATTTTTTATCATTAAAACCTTAATTTCCACATTCTCATCAAAAATGGCAACACGATGAACGTTATAACCTTTCAAGCTGAAGAATGTCAAACTAGATGGAATTACAGAAGAGGTGGTATGATTTGGGGTGGGGGAGGGAGCCGCCGACTTTAATCTTAATTGAGTTTGTTGTTTTTTTTTTTGTTCTTGTATTTTTTTTTTGTTCGTTCTGCTTAAAATGTTTTAATGGAAGCGATTCATTTTCCTAAACAAACATGAACCAGGTCATGGAGAAATAATGTTATTTAACAAAAAATTAAAAAAATAAAAAATAAAAAGGTGTAAGTAATGAAGGCGATGAAAGCATTTCACTTTTCATTAAACCATTTACCGAAAAAATTACAAATTTGTGACCCTACGCATTATAATAAATAAAATGTGATGAAAATTAAAAAAAAAACAAAAAAAATTGTTTACAAGCAAAATTTTATTGTGATTTCGAATATAGTGGTAGGTAGATATGTACAATGTACATACATATATACATATATATTTTGGACACAAAGTACTGTGGAGCATAAAATTTGCTCAGTGTTTTTTGTTTTTGTTTAATTTGTATCCTTTAAAAATTATCTGAGGGACCCGGAAATTTGAAATTAAAAATTATATTTTTTAGCGGACTTTTTTGGTGTTTCTTTTTTATACATATCTCACTTTATGGGTATATAAAGGTTTAGATGCTATCCATTGGTGAGTCAAAAACTTGGCATTTGTTTGATGATTTTGTGTAAAAACAAACTTCTCTAATCAAAAAAGGATCAATATTTCAAACAGAAAACAACCTTTGTCAATGTTTATTCTGTTTTTAAAAATAATCATAATTCAATACCATTTTACGTTCTTAAAATATTCTAATTGTTTTTAAAATTATAATTTAATTTCATTATTTTATTTCATTATTAATTTTAATTTTAATTGTTAATAAATGTGAAAAATAATATTATATATTTGGGAAGATTCTCAGCATGCATTTAGGTAATTCTCTTACCACATTTTTGCACATTTCAGGCAGTAACTTGGAGACAATTGATATTCCCAAAACGGAAAAATAGAAGAACATGAAACTTCTCTCACTCAATAAAACCATAATTTATCATGTTACACCATTTTGTTGGAATCACAATTCGTCAACACCATTTCTCTACCAATTGACTTACCGTCTGACCATTGGTACCGAGTGAGAAATGTACCTCATGCCTTAACAAATCAAGTGACAGCTGAGTTTGACAGGTGTCAAATGATAGCATTACTAACTTGAAACCATGAAATCTCAAAGCAGTTTAATTGCTGTTGGTAGTAAATTTTAAAAAGGATTTTTGTAATTTTGTATTTTAATATTTTCGACGCAAAGCAGCACTTTTTCATGACATAAAGTAACTTTTGACGGATTTGTCAATGACCCGTAAAAACAAACTTTTGAATGGCATATATATAAGGATTAAGCATAGATCCTTGTCATGACAGTAGTACGTCATAACCATATAACCATGCAAAGAAAACATTCAAATGGTGCTAAGTTGCATTATATGACAGTCGATTGATGTGTTCTCACCGAGACTTATTAATCAGTGCCAAGAGTTTAAATTTGTAAAACACATCATTTTTGAAAATAAACCTTAAAGCTCTTGGTTCAAGTAATTTTTTTTTTACGACAATAGGGTATCCTTTAATGAAAAATGATCCTATGATCCAGCCATGTCATGTCATTTTAAAACTAAAAAATATATATGTACATATATGAACCAAATATTATGTACATATATGAACCAAATATTCCCGAGATTCTCGTCACTTCATCAATTATGTTGAGCTCATGTTTTGAGCAAGGAATTAACAAAATTTTGTTGATTTTACTGTTCAAAATACTTAACATATTAAAACTCTATTTTAAAAATTGAAAAAGTGTATTGATCGTCAAAATTTAAATTTTTAAATTCGACCGCTGAAGTTGCAACGTTCCTGTAAAATAATATAAAAAGGAATTTTACTTTCAAAAATAAAAATATTTCAGATTTACATAATTAAACAAACAAACGATTTAATATTTTCTGAGTCTCATTTGGAATAGAATCCTATATTCCTACTAATACCTATGTATTATAAATGTACAATCTTGTATGGATTTTTGTTGTTCAATAACACCAGAACGGCTGAACGGATTTGGATGAAATGTTTAGGAAAAATCGCATCATTTCGCTTTCACGAGAAGTGCGTTGTCGTCGATCATTGCGTGGCCAGCCTTACTGAAGAAATAATTTCGCCCATTTTATTTTTCGACGTTATTTAATAATTGTTTCCATATCGTGGTCTTGAAATTGTGTAGTTTCACTTGAAGAGTATTTTTCCACAACACTTTGTCAGGGAAGGTATATCAATTGACATTCATTTAAAATACACACGTTTGCATAAAATACCAATTTATGTATCTTCTCCGCCGGGTTCTGTCACGAGCTATCCTATCACCAAAAAAAAAAAAGGATATCGATCAATGCTATGTATCAGGTTTCTCTAGAGGTTGTTAAATTAATTTCCAGGTCGCGCACATCAGGTGGTGGATGTAATGATTCGTTTGGGGCTTGAAAGTAATTAAAAATATTTTCGCTGTTTATTTTTTGTTTTCATGGTGTATTTTGTATATAATTTTTTTTTTTATTTAATAATTTAGCAGGAAGATATGGTTGAATGGATTGGACATTCACAAAAAAAAAAAAAAAAAAAATACAAAACATGTTAATAACGAAATAAGCCATAGATATGTTTAAACTTTTCTTTCCATGTGTGTTTTATTGTGTATGAAATGAATATAATATTGATTTATAATAACACCATTGCAAAAATATAATTACCCTTGAGCTGAGATGAAATTAAATATTTGAACCGGGGAATTGTTGAGTGAATTTATATTTGGATTGGGATGAATAAAATTTGATCGATAATTTGAAAACACGCAAAATATTTCATAGGTACTTGTATGACGTATGTATGTATCTATGTGCATATGTACCTATGTTTGATGTACAATGTTCGTTTGTATATGTAATTCCACGTACGGGCTTTAGATTGGTTCACGCCTCACAGGGCTAAACCTATCTTTACGTTATTTATATTGAATTCTCTAACAGGTTTAGAGAAGATAAATTATTTTAATATGAGTTTAAATCAGGTGAAATTTAAAACACAAAAATTGTACATACTTACATACACAGATACAAGATACCTGATGAAAATATTTTTCAATGCGTATACGTATTTTCAAATGCTTATTTTTGTGATTGTGTGTAATATTATTCAAATTGAAATATGTACATAAAATAATTATACACATTTTTTGAACAAGGAATTTCGTATGATTGTTGTTGTTTATATTTTTTAATGGAATTTTATATTTGTTGCTATGGTATTAAGAGCCATTGGAGTTTTTGAAATTTTCCATTGGAAATTTAGAATTGTTGGATTATGGAATTTATGACTAATTTCTATGTACGTTTAAGGGTCCCCAGTATATAAATCCATCATTTTTAAAAAGATAAGGAAAAGAGTTTTTTTTCACCGTCGCAATGTTTTTGACGTTAAATTTCTTTCATTGTATACAATTATAAAATTTATTTATTGTTGGAAATTATCGCACATTTTTGTGAAACTTCTCTTAATTAAATTTAGTTTACTATATCCATTTAATTTTTTTAAATTTAAATTTAATTTACAAATTTACAAGAAAATTAGTAAAAAAAAAAATATAAGAATTACCAATTTAAGATTTGTTTAAATTTTATTATAATTAAACACCTGAAACATTTTGTTGTTGGTGATATTATTATACAAACTTCAACGCCAAGATTTCAGTCTCTTTTTCTTAAACAAATGGAAAACTTCTAAGATTATATCTTAGCTATCCATAATGCTGAAACCACCAATAAGCTTGTTCAGTAGTTTTAGTTTAAATATCAGAAAGAGTCCTAAAAATGAAACTTGAGTGGTTCATTTTTTTTATCAAATCATCATCAGTTTAGGTTTAGTCACAGTTATAGCACAAAATACTAAATTTTTGAAATTGTAAAAATATGAAAAAAGTGCAAGATCACATATAAAACTGGAGTACATTATTTTGAAAAAGAAATTTAAACTTTCCCAACCAAAGATTCCATTCAAATAATATGTAAATACAAAATTTAATTATTTCAATATTTGCAACAAACTATCTTTTTATTTATTATGAATTTATTTTTTGATGATTTATTTATTTGTTTGCCCGTTAATTTATCTATTAATATGTATTTGCACGAAGACTATATTTATTTGTTTATTTTTTTTAATTTAAATTGAGCTTCATTTATTTATTTATTAGTTCGTTACTCACTTACCTTACAATTATTAATTTTTTATTTAGTTATTTATATTTCTTTAGTTTGTAAGTTTTTTTTTAGGTACATATTTTATATAAAACATATTGAAATAAGCTTCTTTAGTTTTTTATTTTATTTTATTTTATTTTATTTTATTTTATTTTTGATAAAGTTATTAACGTTCTAAGATATGTAATTGTTGACAGTGTCAATCCCAATGCCAAAAATAAATTACACTCTTTTTAGTTTAAATATACATTTTTGTTAAATATAACATAAAATAATCAAAAAGAAAGGCTTAACAAATTCTTTTTTCACTTCTTCAAAAAATTAAACGATAGTACTTTTAAGCTTATAAAAACGATGCCCTTAAAAATACGGTAAACATTAATTTCACAAGATTTTAAAGAAGTTTTTTGCTGTTTAGTAATCTCAGATTTCTGCAGGTTTCTTAAGATAACCAAAAATAACCAATTCAAACAAAAAGTTATCTAGGTCAAAACTTGATTCCACATAATTAAGTTAAAAAAAAAACAAAATCTTTCATTCATATAATTTATAATGCAATCTACAATTATCCAGTATTTTTATTAACTTGATTTATTGGTAGCTAGCGTGCGGGGAAGTTGTTCTACTTTAAAGCTTTCAGTTGTACTATACAGACAGCGACGTCAATTTAATAAACACAAATAGACGACATTTTGAAAAATTAATAAAATGCGAAAAGTGCGTAGCGTATACGCCAGAGTGTACCTTTATATTTAATTCTTTTGATCAACTCTTCGAGAAATAAAACTGTCAGGAAACCGATTGTTTAGTTGACTATGAAGCACGTGACAATATCTTCAGTTCAAGCCATAAAAAGGCCTCGTTTTTGAACAAGTAAAAACTTTGTACACCGCCATCCATGCCAGCCCAAAACCAGCAACAAGGAGTGATACGTTGAGGATGGAGAAGTTTTTCAAAAATTATTCTTAAATTTCCGAGTCGAAAAATGCGACAAACCTGCTTATCAACAAAGGTTTCGAGATTGATGTGGGCCACATTACTTAAGATAATTTGTCATTGAATATAGGAATAATGTTTATGCCTTTCAAGTATACAACCAACAAAGATAGCACGTTACTATTGAAAGCCTTAAGACCTTAGTCTGTGTGCAAAATACGGTCTTCTGTTATGTCGCTTTTAGTAATGCCTAATTCCAAGGATCGACGAGGAATCGACAAACCTGGGTTGTCGACTTGTCGTTATCTTAAGCAACGCTTATAGTTTCTATTCTATTCTATCTCAACAGCTTAAAATATTCCACCAATATTCACTGTTTCCGGCTGAGAAGATTCTTCAAGACGAGACGTGACTGCAAAATTTCTACCATTTTCAAAGTGAATTTTAACCATTTAAATGCGTTGTTGAAGCGCGTGTCATTCCATTTAGTAATGGGGTGAATTTTACTTGTCAAATGACAAAAGATTATATAGCTTTAGAAGTGACAGGTTCTCAAAAACGGGGCCATTCAAAATGAAATCTATTATGTTATAAATAGAACTCCCAGCAATAGTTTCTCTGAACCCCTAAACGTACATACGAGTATGTAAATATATCATGAACTTCCGTGATAGTTCAATTTTTTTATTTTATTTAAGTAAGTTACGATTTATGAAAAGTCTATTGCATGAAAAATACTTAGAAAAAATGTTGACAAAAAACATGTTTTAAAAAAATGTTGTCCATTATTTCGCAGGTTTATATGCATTTTTCTGCATAAATTAAAACTTCTAAAACGGTTAACATACATATTAATAGTTATGATCTTCCTTTACACATACACAAATGTATGTAATTCCTTTGTCATCAAGACAAACCTTATTTAAAAAAAAAAAAAAAAAAAGATGGCCCCACACGTCATCGCATCTTCATCCTAGCAGAAACGGGCTTCTGTTTCCTAACCATGCATGTGGAAATATTATTTCATGCCTGAAGTGTGTTGTTAGTAATACGGCAGAGCAAAATCAAAGCCAGGGGGAGGGTGGGCGAGGCCACATTCCAAAGGACGACACGACCACACTTTTAAATGTTCCAAGTTTGTACAAAAAAAAAAAAAAAAAAATGAAAAAAGTTTAAAAATGTGCTACAGACAGGGGCATGAGGCACAAAAAGTTGATTTCGCTTCGGATCCTATCAGAAACTCTGACTAAAGAAATTTGCACACAACTGGATTATCCTTAAAATTGCAAAAGCTTAAGAGCACCTCACATAGCACATAGCGATAGCACACAGCAAACAAACACAAACACAACTGCATCATCTAACGGTGGTGTAGTAAAACTGTTGAAGTGTATGTCGAGCAAAAGGATATTATGATGACGATGATGTTGTTGATGGTGGCTGTGGTAGGTATAACAGGACCTTAGCTGCGCTGCTGGCTTTAGGACTTCTGTTTGGTGCTGGTGCTGGTACGGGTACTGGTGATGATGTTGGTGAGGCCCTTCCATTTACTTTGCGTTGTGTTTGTGTGTGGGTATTTACGTTTGGCGTGCATTTTACTTTGTGCTTAGAGTACATTTTTACACAGCTCTTAAAGCAATTTTAAACTTCAGAAGCTTTCCACAGTTATGAACAATTCTTATGCCACAAACACACTCTTCAACTGGAATTATACGACTGAGGCTGTTCTTTCAACTTAAGTTAAGTGTTTGTTAAAAAATATTTAATGATCTTTCTGCCGAACGTTTGTTTGTTTACTTTTTCTTTTCTTTTTTCTTTTTTTTGTTGTTGTTGGTAGGTACATTACAAATAGAAGCTGAGAGCTGTGTAGTGTTCCTCTGAATTCCCTATTCATTCATAAGTTCGTTGTTTCTAAGGTGAAAAATAGGTGGGTGCTGATGATGACGAGTGGGAGTATAAGTGAAATGAAAGCAATTGAATGCATTGTGTAGATGGCTTAAATGAACTTTAATCTAATCTTGAAAAATAAGTCTACGTCGCACAGTGGGGTATTCAGCCATAAAACATGGCATTAACCTATTTAATTTTTTTTGAGAAAATAAGAAAAAATTAAATGCCATTTTAAGCCTATATATCAAAGCTATCAGAAAAACAAAACATTAACATAATCGGTAAAACGAGTGGATCGCAGTGTCATTTCAAAGTCGGTCCTTTTTGAGAGTTCAAGTTTTTTAGTGAAAAAAGTGAAAATAGTGACCTGAGTTTTATTTTTTTTGTGAAAACGGAGCAACATTTTTTATCAAAAATATAATGGAGTTTCAAGAAGCATATATTAACTCACCTAGAAATATTAAAATGTTTTCAATTTGTGCAGTGTAATATTAATAAATAATTGAATCATTTAAACAATACGAAAATAAACATTTTCCATTTATTGTCGATATATATTAGAAGATTTGTTTATGTTCTTCACTGATCCCCGCTCTGATTTTTATATGTGGTGATAGCTGTATATTTCTATTATTGGATTCAAAAAAAAAATCTTGCCCCAATTTGCCCCATTTCAAAATATTGAGTTTTTTGACAACCCTTTTTTGAAGAATAAAAACGAATTGTATCTATACACAGATGTGTTTACCGCCATATTTCTCAAAAACTAAGATACATTTACGCATCCTGGTTTCAGTTTTTTGATAAAAATTAATCAGAACATTGGATTTTGAAAAAAAATATACTTATTCTCATAATATTTTAGAAAACAAAAGTTTGAAATAAAAAAATAAAAGCTTTTAAAATTTGAAGTTTGAATATTAATTTTTCGAAAATTGTTTACAAACTCCACTTAAAATAAAATAAGAATTATAGAAGAAATTTCTGGCTTTCCAAAAAAGTATGTCATACCATTCTAAGTCTTACCGTTAATTTTTAATAATTTTTTTTCTGTTTTAAGTGATGTTTTTAAAAACTTGCCCCTCCCGCCTAAACGGAGGGCAATAGGCTCCCCTCTCTTATGCAAGTTTCTTATTATCGAAAGCCAACCTACTTGTTATAGATTTTTGGTATATCTTATGATTATCATCCTGTATATGAACTTTTTTAACTAAAAAATTAAAAAAAAAAGGTCATTACATTCTTCAAAAAAGGGTTTTCGAAAAACGAGTTATTTTGAAATGGGGCAAATTGGGGCAAGATTTTTTTTTTGAATCCAATAATAGAAATATACAGCTATCACCACATATAAAAATCAGAGCGGGGATCAGTGAAGAACATAAACAAATCTTCTAATATATATCGACAATAAATGGAAAATGTTTATTTTCGTATTGTTTAAATGATTCAATTATTTATTAATATTACACTGCACAAATTGCAAACATTTTAATATTTCTAATTCAGTTAATACATCCTTGTTGAGATTTCATTGTATTTTTGATAAAAAATGTTGCTCCGTTGTCACAACAAAAATAAAACTCAGGTCATTATTTTCACATAGGTTAATGCCATGTTTTGAGCCTGAATACCCCACTGTGCGTCGGTCGGCGTACATATATTTGCACAGGGTGATCCGGAAAGGAAAGCTTCATTCAACGCTTAGGGTTGCTTTTAATGCCATTAATCGATTCGTTTTTTAACTTCTATAGGCTTAAATTCGTTCGTTTAATCAAAGATTATTGTAGACTTGTAAGCTTTTTTTATATATCGGTGGTGATCCGTATTTATTCTTTTCACTTCAAAATAAATGTTAGTAAGATTCCCAACTTTCAGTTTTTGATATCTGGTTTTTAGTCTATTCATCGAAACTTGCGTTCGACCAGGTATATGGTACGTGTCTGTTTGACATCATTGGCGCAAATTTATAGTCAGCTCATATTAAAAATGTTATAGGTACGTACTAACTAAAGTCCACTTTAATTTTAGAAGCTGTTTTCGGTTCCTCGTCAATTATAAACATTTTATAACTAACTTACAATTAGTGTTATCTTTTAGTCCTAACCACAGAAAAATTTTGGACGATTTAAATGGATTTGATTATTAGTCAATGTCACAATGTGATAGAGTGATTTAAAGTCAAATTCGAAATAAGGTCATCAAACTCCTTCAAAAACTATAACTTGATAGTTGCTTACAAAATTTTGTAAGTGGTTTTGAAAAATGTATGTTTTTTTATTATAATTTTAATGCATATTAATCGCTAAGGACAGATTCTTAAGCCGATTGCAAATTTTCTATGAACAAATCAGTTCAGGTTTTAAATAAGTATTTGATATTTTTAAGAAGAAAGCCTTAAATAATGAAATTAAAGCTAGCTTAATATGTACTAACAGTAAAACTTGATGATGTTTCTTAAAAGTTCATTTTTAACATAATCATTAATTTTTGAATTATTAACTTTTTTGTATTATAAACGGTAAAATATTTTCAAGAACTAAAGTCAAAAAGTTCAATAGAAAAAGGATTTACACACTTCATGGATTCATTTTTTTAAATTCAGAAGATATGTATGTTACATAAAAATAGTTTAATAAAAACGAATTTCATTTTTTACTCTTAAATATCTACTAATAACTGGGAACTGAAAAACACTCTGTCGAAATCAGTTTTGAATTGTATTATTTTAAATCCTAGCAAATAAAGAAACAAAATTCAAGGAAAATTTTGTGATTTTTTATATTATTTATGTACATAATCAAATTAGTGGCAGTTTTTTAAGCTCTAATAATCACGGATCTATGCAGGTACATACAATATCTATCTACCTACTAATTTAGTTGTACCTCTTACTTGTAACCTTCACCTCAAAATGTTGGAATAAAATATTTTAAGCAGATGCTCTGTTAAACTGCAGAAAAGAAAAATTTCAAAATAAAAGCTAAAATAATGAGAAAAAAAAAAAAAATTAAAGTTAAAATAAAAATAAAAACAACAAACTTCCCAGAAGGAGAAAAGAACAATAATTTTTGTAGGTATGTATGTAAGTGTGTACTTCAATTTTCATCTTATTTTCGCTTTTATATTATACGAAATATACGACCAGGTATTCTCGGTACCCCTCTCTTTACGCTTGCCTCTATATACAGGTACTTATAAGTTGTTATTTATTCAACTTTATTGTTTTGCTAACCTAACAATCATGGTAACCTCCAGCTTTGAAAAAATTCCGAGTTTAAAACTAACAAAACAAAAACTCAAAGGAAGAAGCAAAACTTATGTAAAAAAAAAATGCAAACAAAAATAAAACCGCTCTGAGGACACGCAAAGCAATTTAAACAAAAAATTATGCTTTATGACACAAAAAGGACGAAAATAAGTATTTGTTTTGAGTTTTGATTTGTTTTTGTGTGTTAGTTCGTTTTTTTTTTTTGATTTTTTCTTATTCTTTATCTTACTTTTAACTTTTAATCCTTATTGCAGATTCAGCCCTGTTTGCCCACAACGTCTTCCTGATATCGCCAACGAAACAGCCGCATTGGATCGAATGCCAAAAGGCCGACTTGAATACCTAAAGCGATTACTGCCATATCTAAAGAACCAATCAGAGGATTGCCTTTATTTGAATATCTACGTTCCGATACAAGGTGAGATTCTTTTCGTTTTTTCTCCTTTTTTTTTGATACAAGCAAGTGGATATAGATATATGTATAAGTATAAGTATCTAAAGCATTAAGCCTTAACAGTTGAATAGCTTAAGGCAAGCAAACGAAGAAGAAGCAACAACAAGCAAAAAAACAATGCCCCATTAAATTACGTTTTCTGGGATTCTGGGACGCTGACGCTGCTGCTGCTGCTACTGCTACTGCTACTGCTTCTGCTATTGCTATTGCTACTGGTATACTGCTGTAGTCTTGTTTGTGTTCATTTTTTAATTGAATAGAAGCCAACTTTCAGAAAAGTTGGAATAAGAGACTGTCAATGGGAATGACATGGTGGATAGAGACGAAGAGGTGCCTTAAAGCCATTTCTTTTCCTGTACTTCTCTTATTCTACTCCTCCTGGTGATGGTGGGTCGTGGGTGATGGTGCGGCTGAGGCCGTATATTTGTATACTCTTTATGCTTAAAGCCTCCATGAAGGGTGAATAGCATTCGTGATCTGAATTCCATAATAAGGGAGGGGGTGAAATCGACATCGACATCGGCAGCGGCAGCGGCATTGGCATCAGCATCAGCATACCCTTACCCACCTACTGCGAATCGAAATTTAGGAAACTGCAAATTGATGGATTTGTAGACTTATTAAAAAAGTTCCGTCTAATCTAAAAGCCCCCCGTCGAGCACAGTTGCTTATTTTTATTTTGTAAGATTTAAGACCGGGTCTTTTGTTAAAGATACAATATCCAAAAAAAAAAAAACATGGACAAACAAAAGTAAAAACAAAATGTATCTCGGTGTATGTTAGGTAGGTATGTAAGTAGGTACAAACACGGATTGGAATGGGGATGGGAATGAGAATGGGAATGGGGATGCGGTTTATTTATGTGAAGTGAAGAGTGTTTAAAATGTAATCATTTGAGCCGTTAAATGGTTTTCGCTTAAAAGGGTTTTCTAAATTGATGAAGGTTCTTTCGCAAAGTGAGATGTCAGATTGTAGTGGGTATATGTATGTATGTATGTATGTATAGCTATATATTATAGCCATTTTGGTATTATTTTATCTTATACCTAAGTACTCTATCTCTATCTATGCTTTTCATTTTCTTTCACTTTCTTGTCATAATCAATTATTGTTTTTTTTTTATTTTATATAAAAGTGGACAGTTTAATCCTTCTTGTGGTTTTAAGAACCCTCTTTTAATTACAGAAGCACGTTGTGTGCCTTTGAGATTGTTATAAAATGAGCTCTCAAAATTATTCTTATGTAGATACCTATATAAAGATGGGGATTTTATATTGCTGATTTTAGAGACCGTTGTAATATTTTTATGCTTCTAAATCATAAAACCTTGTATACAATGTGCACATTAAAACAAACTTCAGGGGAACCTTTTTTCGTAAAATAATTAGAGCAATCATTTTTTTATGGCTAAGAAATTGTCAAATGAAAAAAAAAAGCAAATTTTGCAAAAAAAAATTAAATTATTTGATAATTTATAATTTTTTATTGTAGTAAAAAATAAATAGGTTATGAGGTTTGATCTAAGGAAGATTTTCAAGTTTTTTAAATAATAATGCTCAGGAAATCATAAAAAAACTCAAGTTTTGTTAATCCTGCAGAATTGTATATTATTTCTATTTTCTCCAATATTGGTGGATGTTTTCAAACTGCTAGTACCTTATAATTATTCAATTTTTCGTTTGAGCTAAATATTTGGTTGACTTTTTGTGTGTGCTAGGACAATTAACTTTAATCCTTATCCTTAGTATAAATATCGAACAGTGGCTAGGATTGTTGATTTAAATTCTTGAATTAATTCCTAGACGATACTTTTTTAAAAGCTTTTGAGAAATAACCGATACGAGACGGTATCGTTTATACTGAAACTAGAAGAGATTTTCGGCGGTTTAGTCAGTCTTTTCGGGTTTTAATAAAAGTTTATTACTTATTTACTAACTTAAATGGTGCTACACAGTTCTTCACGCATTAAAATCTCATTCAGCAAACTCCTGCATTTATCTCGGTATGTAGCTTAATGTATCCAGTACAAGTTTAACAATTCAAGGGTAAAGCCGCTTTCCTTTTGTTTGCGCCACATGCTCCAGAACCTTCCTCTACTACTTTCACCTGTGCGGGTATAGATTGGAAGATTTTCTGAGACGGGATATTAGTTAGCATAAGCTCTTCCTGACCCAGTCATTTCAAACTTCATCTATATCGCTCCACTGGACCGTAGATCACTCAGCACAACAAGTAGGAAATTGGACAGACTTGAAAAATAGTGCCTCTGTTGTTGGCCCGGGAACTCTGCACACTTCTTTCAAGAACGATGATAACCTTGTCTAACGCCTTTTTGACATTACAAGGTTCTATAAAGTTGTTTTCAACCTTTATCGATTAGCGCTAATTCTTAATAGTCGTCCTTCACAATTGGACAGGGCTCTAAATAGTTCTTCCCTATATTAACGCTGTCATATGTGGTCTTTAAATTGATGAAATGATCAGCCGTAATGTGAACATTTAATCGACAGTCGAGTTTCCACAGCCGCGCTTTGACGTTAAAATTGTTAAGGAGAATGATTTGTCTGTTGTTGGTAACCAAATAAATTTGAACAGTTATTCAAGTTTTTAAGTTTAATATAACCATGACTATTACCATAACTGCTTTCGAAGTCAATCAATATTTACTTGACGACCTATATAATATTTTGTTTGATAAATTATTTATTTAAATTAAGCATTATTTGTTGTGGCTTTAATTATTTTTACTTTGTTCCTTAATTTAATATCATTTTAATTTTATAAATCAATTAATTTTAGCAAACAGTCAGCACAGCTAAACGCCTCGAACTTTCCAGATTTTTTTAACATGATGCCATGTTTGTTCTTTGAACTAATAAGCAAACACAAATAATTAACGTGAATAGCTTGCAGCCATTTTTGTTTTCAGTTCGATATCGCAAAATAACATAGCTACAATTAATTTTCAACAACTCGAAAAACTGAGACCTTCATAAAATACAAGACAAATACTGTACGAGTAATATGTACATAAACATAACTACTATACCTATATACAGTCAAGCCCGACTACGTTATCCTGGGTAAATGTATGTATGTATGTATGTATGTGTGTGTGTATGGTATAGAAAAAATATCGATACAAAAATTCTAGCAATTTTTTGCCCTGCTGTTCTGCAGTTCTTATATAAAAGTCCTGAAGGGTAACGAAATGAAATGTTTACTCAACTGAGAAAATGCAACGTTCAATGAGGACGATGACGACGACTATACGAAGAACGGCGACGGATATGATGTTGTTCATGCTTCAGGAATCGATAGCAAAAACCCATAGCACACCAGAACCACCACCACCACCATCACCAGCACCATAATATCCATACAAATATACAAACTCACAAACGAACCTTGCGAAATTGAGATCTAGGTGGCGTTGTAGGGTGCATTCATTAAATAAGTACTTTATGGCAAAAGGGAACAATTTTAAACTGTCACAGCTTTCCCAAAAAAAATGAGAATTAAATACTCCACTCGTCCTGTGAGCCAACACTGTGCACGAGTACATGGGTTAAATGGTTGTATTATAACGGGAGGTATAAAATAGTGTGAATTATACCTACTAGTATTTGTAATACTTTGTTGCTCAATAAACTATAAACGGAAACAGTACAAAAAATATACACATACATACATATATATACAAAATGAACTACTGATGCAAAAAAACAAAAAATTAATCTGGCAACACCATCAGTGCTCGTAACGAACCAAGAATTCAAAAAGAAAAGCTTCCTGAAAATAGAATAAAAGGAAAATTTTTGTTGCAAGGACGTCACTTTTATTTGGAAAAAAACCTGTCGTTGACGAAAGTGAAATAATTAAAGCTTCCACGGAGGCCATACGCAAAATCAATGTGAAAGTTAACATCCTCAGGCTCGTTTCTCGAGTGTATTCGACAGTTTCGTCAGTTCGGTTCATCTTCATGTTGCCAAAGAAACAATTGATTGGACAAACTATAGGAGGCTCTGTTGGCTTCGTATTTCTTTTTCTATATTGTTATGTGCCATCTGCAAGGAATCTTGTAAAGTTTGTTCGGTTTTCCCGATGGTATCAGTGTTGTCTGTGTAAGACATCAGTATCTGTCTGGATGCATACCATCAAAATACTGCAAAAATGATTAAACGAATGACTTTAAACAATAATAAATCGAAAAAGGGTTTTTTATGATGACAGTAACTTTAGGAGGATGTCAATTCCTAACAAGCAGATGTACCCGGTACCAAATACTGTTAAAGTCTCTCGTAAGACTGAGACTTGACACGACTGTATATAATTTGAACAGTAAAACTAATTGGTCTCTCAAATTTCGCTAGTGTCTTTTGGTCATATAGTTCGATATGAATGTCAAAAATTAGTTTGTTGTTCAACAGCATAATCTGTCAACTTGCATTGAAAAATTGCTAAGACTCCGAAGAATCAAATTTATTGAATTGTTCCAAAAAAGAATCAGTTTAAGAGTTTTTAATTTAAATTTGGAAAAAAATAATAGTTACGTTCGTATATTGTCCAAAACGAGAAAAACTCAGCTGTATACAAAATCTATTCATGACACACATTTTAGTTTCTTCGATTTCAATATAATAACGATCCGCCCCCGAAGTGAAAAACCCGGATAATTTCTTTTTCTATAAATAACTTAATGCCTCAGCAGTTTATGATAAAGCCTTATCTTTTATACTTATAGCTTATGGAAAACGGTATCTATACAAAAAAGGAAACTAGCTTAAGTGAGTGGCATATCTCTTTGATATATATTTCATTTCTTTGTCCTTTTCGATAGCGCATTCTGTTTGAAAACCCCTTTATGAAAAAAAAATAATATACATACATACATCCGTATCTGTATGTGTAAATCAAATTTTAGAAAAACAAATAATACCCCATGTCCTGTATTCAAAACAAACTGAAAATTCTAAAACAAATGCAAAGCAAAGCATAAAGCATTTCATGCGAATGGATTTCCAACAAAGAAATTTGTCCGAGTACTTGATGCATGAAGAAAAAAAAAATACAAAAAAAAAATAAACAAAAAAAAAACATTGGCTAACAAACTGTGAAGCTGTCCACGAAATCAAAGCTAAACAAAAAGTCCTTTGAAGTTAATCACTCAATCGTGACTGCAGCTAAGAAAAAACTCAAAAATGCCTTAATACAATTTTCGTAATTTGTGTCAACTGTCAAGCTGGGAGTAAACTCCAAAACCATGTCAACTTATTATTATTTTTTTTATATCTGTATATACATACATACATCTTCATATTTATATATTTATGTGTGTATACATATTTTTGTTTTGTTTGTTTTTTCTCATTTTTTTTTTGAACTGAGAAGGATAAAAACTTTTCTTTGAATTTGACCAAAACGATGACTTTGATTAATATTATTTCTGCTTTCATTGCGCTCTATCAAAGTTATGTACATTTATTAAGTCAAGAAAATAAAAGGTCTAGCTACCTCTGCTGGTTTCTTTGATAAAGAAGTCAAATTTCATTTTAGTTATGTTAATTTATGACTTAGGAATTGAAATCAGGGCCAGTGGAAAACCTATTGTGGCTTGGGTAACCTATAGGTATGGAAAATTTAACCAAAACACAAAATATATATAATTTTTTGTACACAATCCATACTTACATATAAATTAATGTACATAAGAATATGAAAATAAATAAAGGACGTGTATGTATGTACATATGTATACATCAAAAAATTATGTACACTAGCTGACTGGACAAACTTTGTTCTGACCTTTTCGATGAGCTTGATTAAATTAATCATATCTCATATTTATCAAGGATCTTGGTTTAATTTTTAACAGATGTTACGGTATTTTTGATATAAATATGCAAATAAAATGAAAATATTACAAAGGATTTTGTTTACTAGAATTTTTTTAACTTTTTAATTTAATTTATCTTTTAATATTAAACTCTGCTGAATATTGAACCTTAATTATTTTCTCAAACTCTTATTCATACAATAAATGTCTAGATTTTCAAAACGAATCATCTTTGCAACGTCATTTTAAAACAGAATTTTTATTTTTATATTCGGCACCTTTCTTGTAGATTTTTCGGGATATTATACTTTTTTAGTGTCTGTAGAACATCCTTCCAAGATTTCATTAGAATCAAATAATAAAAATATGGGCAAAATATATCTCAGATATACAAAATATATTGTTTTTGCATAAGTATGCCATGAAGAACTTGAATTGTGGAGGTAAGCATGTTTTTTATGCTTGAGTTCAAGAAAAATCAAAGTTTGAATTTTTAAAACAGTCTTAAATAATGAATTATTAAAACATTTTGTTTAAAAACGGATAATTACGTCTAATTTAATAATTTTTTTTTATTTTTGAATAAAAATAATACGTATACGCCAAGTAAACCAATCCATATAAAAAGAATACAATCTTTTCATATATCTTCTTAACTTTAAATCACTTTGAATTTTTGTAAATAAAACAAATTTTCGTGCAAACTCTTTAAAAAGAAAAGACTTTTAACAAATATGTTTATAAGATGATACGATAAGCAATCAAAATAAAGGAGATTTCTATAAGAAATTAAAAATTTGTAAAATTTAGCACACTTTTTTTTATACCAAAGTTATTCCAAAATTTGTACAAAATATTAAATATGTTGACACTTATACAGTAAAGTGTTGGCAACCCTTTAAAACAATAAATTAGGCACTTATTAGTTGTATAATATATTTTTGTTGTTTGACATCGTTTCAAAAACAATAAAGGACTTCGACAAGGGGTCTGGACTGTCTGTCTCTCTGTCTGGAAAGCAGACCGAGACTCTGGCACACCAACAAGACGGATGATTGCCTTAGTAAGATGAAATCCTTTAAATTGAATTTTTCGTGTTGTATGTGAGGCAGGACGTTTCCGGAAGGGCTACAATTGTGAAATTTATGCAATCTATTTCAAAGCTGATATCGTAAAAAATTAAGCTAGGAGGACTCCGATGAGGGCAGGTGGGCCTAGCTCGCATAAGCGTAAAGGAACCAGCTCGGAAACTACTTTGTATTAGAATTTGTGGTAGGCGACAGCGTGGCAGATCATCCTTTCGCTGAAGAGATGGTGTTGACCAAGACGCTCTAAGCTTTGGGATGAGCAACATAAATGGCTCGCGATCATGATAAATGGAAATAATTTTCAAATGAGGCTGATGTCGAATGACGATGATGATGATTTTTTGTTCTATTCATTATTGTTATGTGTTATTGAACTAACCTTCATAATTTTGTACCAAATTTCTTTGGAACTAAGAAGTTAATGAGTTTCCATTCGCTTAACTTTAGGAGAATGTCGACAATGGTCAAAAAATTCAAAAATTGAGTGAGTTTATAATAATTTGATGAAATAATTAAAAAGATGATGTGTCTTCATATTAGCGTGGCTATGTTTCTTTTTCCTCATAAAATATAAAAACATCAACTATAATGAAGACACCAAGGCGTATGCATATTTTAATTCCTTAACAAGTCATTTTTTTTTAAGTAAAACTCTCTTCAAGTCCTTTTTCATTTAAGACCAATTTAATTTTTCCGATATTTCTTTTCCTTGAAATAAAATTAAAAATTTCCACGAATAAAGGTATACCCTTTGAGTTTAATACTTTTTGCTGTCTTAAGAGTAAATTTTATTTTATCAAAATAAACCAGAATTTATGCATCTAAATTAAATTCTCAAAACCAATTAATTTCTAAGAAAAAAGCTTATTTACCCTTAGCATCCCTTGAGAGAGAAAAATTTCCATTAAAAAAAAAAGAATTTTCCCCCATCATACCCTTCACATCGAAATTCCCTTCATTGTTCGTTCATATTCCCTCTTATGCTTAGGAGTCACTTTGAAATGACGTTTCAAAAATCGCGAACATTGTGAGTGGGATAGAAGTTAGTATTTTTCCCCATAACTATAATCACCCCCTCGGTGTTATGTGACACAAAATCCATTCTTCCAAACACGTAACACAAGGATTTCAGTTACAAAAATCTCAAAATCTTTTAAAAAAAATCTCTCCATGAACCATATTATACCAAAGGTTCTAGTTGAAGGGGGAGCACATCAAAAATAAATCACAAAAGACTTGAAATTTTGCAACGTTCTGAACCGTATTCTTAAGACTTGTACTTCTTTTGAAAAATGTAAGTATTTAAAGTTAATTGTTGAATCTTTTGCATATATTGTAGATGCAGACAAAGGATTAAATCAATTTAATACATGTAAGCAAATACAAATACGAGTGTATATAGGAATCCACAAACTGCAGTTATGGTCAGGATTATACTCCTTTACATATATCCATATCAAATATCCATATTGGCTTTGTATTGCAAATGGTATAAAATGACAAAAGAATATTTGCACGAACAAAAAATGCATAATTTGCATTAGCACGATGTTTTCTTTATTTGTATTTTTATTTTTATTTTTATTTTTATTTCACATCCCATAAATAAAAACTATGGCCATTCCTTCAATGCAAATTGTTAGCCATTGTAATTTACAGCTTCAACAAAAAGACCTTTAAATAAAATTGCAAAATACTCGTACGTGTGTTTGAATAATAACTTTAAAAAGGAAAAGAGTTCAACTCCCCGTCATCGTCATCGTCAGTGCCAGAGCCAGAACCAGAGCCAGCGGCAGCGCCAGGACCCGCTCCTGCTCCAGATCCAGCGTCCCCAACTTTGCTATAACTTAAATTTAAACATTCCGATCCAGTCAGACGATTTTGGTTTCCCCATAAACAAAACAAGAATATATACGAAATCATCCTTTAACCAACAACGAACTCCCACCCCCATCAACCCACCACCCCCGTCCCCCGTCCACATAAATAAATTTATGTTTGAGTTTCAATCAAAACTTTAAGCACAAACAAATTTTCCTGCACTGAGCTAACAACACCACACAGTTGGGGGTGTGAATTGGATAAGGTGGATGTAGATGGCGCTCGGTCTCGGGATCGGGCTCGGGCTCGAGCTGGGGCCGGAAATGGTGACGTGCGGAGTGCAGGGATACCAGAGAAGGGAGTAACTCCAATGCAGATATTTTCAACTCTCTATATACTTACATAGATCAACAGGGAATTTAGGAAGGGGCGGGGAGGGGAAGGCAGAAATATGTGACGACGACGACGAGGACGAGGACAACTGACGAGCTGGAGGGTGTTTTGTGTTCTGGTAAAAAGGAAACAAACTTAGTATGAATCTGTGTTTGTTGTACAAGTACGTGGTGTATATGTATGTATGTATGTATATACTCGCAGATATACCTACCTTGTACAGATACACAATACACACAAAGATTTTTGCGAATTAGGAATGAACAAATGTATCTAAGCAAATTGCAACTGCAACAATTTGCAATCCTTCCGTTCTCATTTCTACCATATCCTGTTTATTTGAACGGGGCACCGGGAATTGGTGTGGTGACTTTGTGTGTGTATGTATTTGATGTTTATTTGTAAGCAAACATTTTATTGACAATTTACAAAGTTTTAGTTATTCGGACTTGTACAATAGTTTCGGGAATCAGTGTATGATTGTGCAGAGAAATAAGCATGCATTGTCAAACTATGGAAACTTTGTCGTTAGATGCACTATTACTATTGGGGATTTTCATCACAAGGCGCACTTGTAATACATTTTTTTCTCTAAACAGACAAAAAATACTAGTATTTGGTGTTTTTTTTTATTATTTTGAAAAACTCTTGTTGTCCCATTGTTGCAGTTGTTCGAGCACTGAATTTGTAGTGATATAATTTTTAGAAGGATTTGCATGAGAGAAAAAAAGCAGTTTATTGCAGAATCGGTTTGGTAATGAAATTTTTGAAAGTATGTATATTTTAGTTTGTGTGTACATTTGGGATGCAAATTTCAGTTATTGTTGATGGACGAGCAAGGTTGTACCTACAGGAGATTTAGTGCGATGAAGTGAAAATTAAAGTTTTATCCTGCAGAAATCTCGTGGCAACAAAATTTAAGTAGCTTTGAATTTTTGTCCCTGTGGGGCTGCATTTTTCAAGGAGCGAAACTAACTTTTCAGCAGGTATTTTTTTTATGGATTTTCAAAGTTATGTAGGTTTTTGGTATACAGTTGGCATAACTTTAGTAAATTGCACTCGCAAGAAATAAGGAAAATTTATTGGTATACATTTTCTAGATGTATTTTAGATGGTATAAAATAAGATGTATTTAGCTCATGGCACAACTGCAACAACAATAAATAATACATTTATTTTTTCTTTACCTTTAAATTATTTCCTTTGTTATGTTCATAAACCTTAATTATTTTTTCGTTACATAAATAGATAATATTAATGTTGTAAAGCATTCTTAAAAATTGAAGCTAGACACTGTTTAAATCCTGTCGGTGTATTAACATTTTTGAAGAAAGAAAATTGTCAATCATACATTCAAGCCAAAACACAATTTTATCAACTTTAAATATTTTCTCAAGTTAGTAGAGTGTTTTTGTACAATATTAATATAAGACATTTCTTTGCGAAGTTTTTTTTAAATTTTTTTTATTAAGTGCTAAGAAAACAGCTTTGAGTTTTGTGTTCTTTTAAGCAAAATATAAAGTATTGTTTTTGTACTACAACTTTAAACAAGAATAAAAAATAGTATCTACATTTAAACTTTGATGAGCTGATTGTTTAAGATCCTCACTTCTGAAATGGTACGATTAGAGTAGATAGCAGAGTATTAGACGAAAACTTTGTCTGGCAAGAAGAGAGGTCTCCTTTAATACTAATAAGGAAAGAAAGACACTGCAAAAGACATGGAAATTAGAGATTAATCCCACAGGCTTCCAACGATTATCACTGCAAAAGATAAGTGGAACCGAAGATCAATTTGAATAATCGGAATTCGTCCTTTGATTCACATTGTTCATCAGTTCCTCGACGGATCACAGCTTCATGGTGTACAGTTTTGGATTATTCAGATTCCGCAGCATGATTTTGACCGATCCCATCTTCTTTAAATTAAGCGTTTGAGTTTAACACTTAACACATAACACTTTGGTGATAATTTCCCAGTTTTTCGATTTATCCTTAAATAAAATTTAAGACATTTTTATAGCGGTTTTTCATTTCCTGGAATGTGTGATTTTGTAGAATAGAAATGGTTTACTGTCAATATTTAAGTCGTAATTTTTGAAATTTCATTGAAGGACTCTTTATTTTAAAAATAGGAATTTTTCTCTCAAATATAATATTCTTATATTGTTAATCCAGAAAACAGGGATTTTAGGTTTTTAAAGTTAAATTTAAAAGCAAATATTTTGGGTGTATATGTATAATAGTACATATGTACATGCAAAAGAGATGTGATTTCAAACAAAATTTTTTACAAAAAAAAAAACTTGAGAGCTTGAGACCAAGACGAGACTCATCATTATACAAGATCTAAATGAAAAACAATTTTTTTAAATATTGATTCGATATTAATAAAGAAGGATATCACAAATTCCGGGAATAAAATATCAAATGCATTCTCTTAACCAATTTAGTTTAATTTTACTCATGTAAAATCTAAATAGAATTTTGTAAGAAACAACACGACTTAGGAATACGTATTTTTCGGTAAAAATTTAATCAATTTTAACTAGTCCCAATTTTGAATTTTAACTTTTATTGTTAAAATTGATGTTGTAGAAATTTAAGAAACAAACTATAGTTTCACGTTTCAAACTTACAAGTGTTTTACTACACACATTCTTTACTGTAAAGTGTTAGATTGAAAACTTTACATTATGTCATACGTTTTGTCTTACATTTTTTTTTTGTTGCCTTGCCAAAGTAAAAGCTTAAAAATAAATTCGAAGTTTTCTACATAAATATCATCCTCGAATGTGCTTTAGTCTGATCCCTTAACACCAATTTAACAAATGCGTTTTCCGTAAGAAAAGTTAGACTTTATATTCATCACAAAGTAGGAGCAAGTTGAAAAAATTCAAAAAAAAAAGATACAAACATTTCTACAAAATGCCTTCGAATATATACAAAGTTAGAAACGGCTAAGGCTTCTTTTCAGTTTAATCCATGTTCTGTACAATGTACAATGTACATGTACATATATCCTTGTATATTGTAGATACATGTGTTAGTATGTTGTATATTATGTACATCAGGAAAACTTTTAAAATCTATATTGGGATTGAAATTTTTCTTTGTTCGTGTTTTTCTGTGTTAGACAAGAAATGGATAGAAATTTTACTTCAAAAGAAAAAAGAAAAAAAAAAAAAAACGAAAGAGAATGTCATGGTGCAGAAAAAGAAGACGTAAAACATCGAATCAATTAAATGTAGCTTAGCATATAAAAGGACAAAAAAAAAGAAGAAGTATCTTCAATTCATGACTTTGTCCTTTTGACTTAAGGGTGGTTGGAAATTGAAGGCTTAATGGTATAGGTGCATCAGTATTCAAATTATCTAGTTAAGGAAACAGAAACAGGGAAAGTGAAAGTGAAAGGAAAACAAATTCCTTACCTATACAATAATTGCGGTAGATGAGTAAAGGTACTGCTTAAACAGCAAAGCCGAAAAAGAAATGATTTTAAGTTAATGACACAATGAAAATTCCAACAAATGCGTCTCATTTTTATGAGATTCAACCTGAAATTGCTATTTTGGGCAAAAAATGTGGGTGTTCCTTTCAAACCTACATTCGTATTATTTCTAAAATAAAGATAACCTCAAATCATACCAATGAAATAGCTACTCCTTTGGTGGCTGCGCATCTTTTGGAACGCGAATTCCTTCTTAATTCAAGTTTCTTTTGAATTTTAAATGATTAGACTTATTTTGGAAAAAATGGTAAGATCCTAAAGAAAGTGAAAACAACTTCTAACACTTTAAGATTACGCTTAAGCGAATCAGGGTTTTCATTGACTGATATCGTTAAGGTTTTCGAATACTCTGTTCCACCAAAATTCATAATTTTCGACTGTACCAATTTTGAGATTCTCTCTTCATCCATCGCCATTACTCTTGACATTTCTACATAGTCGATAAACTTGGAAAATGGATCGCCATACCGCTTTTTAAATAATAACATTTTTTGAAGTACCTATAGGTAAAGTTGGAAAAACAAAGAACTTTCGACAGAAAGAATTTCAAAATCGAAAAAATTGTTAAAATGACGAATATAATATTTAGCAGTTAAAAAACTGCTAAAAAAACAAAGAACTTTCGACAGAAAGAATTTCAAAATCGAAAAAATTGTTAAAATGACGAATATAATATTTAGCAGTTTTTTAACTGCTAAATATTATATTGAAGTTAAAAAAATGGCAGTCAGATTTCAGAATTGAGATACGTAACAAATAGGCAAAAAGTAGTAAGAACTTTTTAAAAATGCTAGAGATGTTTTTTTTTTAAGAAATTTTAAAACATTGTATCTGGAAAACTATTAATAACATTTTCAAATTTTTAGGTCACAGTAAGAAGTCATCGTTGTAATTGTTTCTAAAAGTATGATAAAATAGATCACATTTTCATTTCATAAATTGACAAAGAAAACAAACATTGTTTAGTAATTCTTAATAGATAAAAAAACAATAAAGACTTCAACTATAGGGTGGACCAATTTAAATTTGAACAAAAACATAACTTTAACTCTGAACAGATTTGCTAAGAACTTGCGCTTTAGTTTTAATTTCAACAAAGGAACAACTTTACTTTTTAATTAAGAAATAATTTTTTATTATTCAATATATATGTATATTATTTTCATTTGCAAAGGACCTTAAAAATATAACAATTTATATATGCAAGACTTACCGCCAAATCGATTACTGTTCCTTTGAAAACTTTAATAACTTAAACTATATTTTTTTCAAATTTCGTAACAATGTATAATTTACATAATTCTTATCAGCTTTGTCAAAAAATCATAATCATTTTCCTGAATCAAAATTAAAAGGAGAAATATCAACCCCTTTAACTAATACTTCAGTATACACTATTTAACAGTAGGTACATTAAAGATTTTGATTACGTATAAGGTTAAATTCTAAAAATAATTTTATTTCATACAACAGCTCTTCTCCTGTTTTTTTTTTCTGTTGGGGTTCCTCAGGGTTCCATCTTTGGTCTTCTTTTCTTTTTGTTGTGTCTAAACAAAGTTTCACGTTTAATTTTTGTCATGAAGGACATATACTGAAGAAAATATTTTAAAAATTCAGTCCAACTATATTTCTGTCTTGTATAGTACCTATTATTAAAAGTTCTCAACCTCATAAACCAACAAATCATCAAAATCAATTCATCCAATTGATTTTGAAAAGTTTTGCTCGCCGTGCATTTTTGTAATCGATTCAATTCTAAATCCACTTATCGAAACATTTCCTGGATGAGTAAAAAATACCAAACGTTCTTGAATCAAAAATTCTGTTAACATTATATCGTATCCAATCCATGGTAGGTACATAAAGAATGGAATTTAACGACAAGACTCCTATTTTTTAAAATCATTTTCCTTGAACTCATAAACAACCAATTTTTTATACACACTGAATCACCGAAATAACCTTTCCGTGGTTTTTTTATGGAAGCTTCAAATACTAAGATTTCGGGTGTGTTATTTCAAAACCAAGGTTTTTTTTTCAATCATAATAATAATTTATTCGCAAAAGTCTTTTGTTATCTTCATTGCTGCAATATTCTTCTCTTCTTATTTACTGTCATCATAATCTCTCGAACCATATCTTACACATGATTAATTTTCTGTCTTCAAAGAGATAGGGAAAATAATGCCCAACTTACAGTTTTTCTTCTTTTTTTTTGTAGTGATTGAGTGGGGTGGAGGTGAGGGGGTTGGGTTACAGAGTGATCAGCAGAAGGGATCTATGTTTTATATTAATTTGATATCATCATAATCAAAATCAGAGATTTAGCAAAATCAACTTTGTCTGGAGTATATGTCGCATCTGATGAAGCCTTCAACATCTTAGACCCGTACAAAGCCCCACCATCAACATCTCAAGTCACTAATTTATGTATGTATATTCATGGCAACACACTCTCTTCCTTTCTCTGGGATACTTGGATGGAATCTAAGAACTATGGAGTACGAATCCTAAAAATGTAGACCAAAGAAAAACAACACAACCTCAACTTCAACTTCAACTTCATAACCTTTTCTACACTCGTAGCAAGCAATATGTTATGCTCTTAAATCATTTCCGATGCCATTAATTTTCCATGTCAATATTATTTTGCCAGAAAACAAAAAAGGTGGATTAACACCTATTTTTTTCCGTTTTCATTTTCGTTTTCGGTTTCGTTTGTTTGTTTTTGTTCTTCCTTTCCTACCTATCTACTTATAGGTATGTACATACAATATTCCTTTGGCAAAAACTGAGCAGAAAATTGTTAGAAAATAAACTAAAAACGCAAGTTATATGCCAAAGGCACATCCTCCCTCTACCTATAAATGTATACCTATACATATGTATATGTGTGTGTATTTTGTATAAGGTCCTGGCATCAGACATATACTATATATCGAAGTTCTTGTTCAGTTCAGACGCCCACTTTGTCCTAACTTCCTTTTCGTTTTGACTTAGATAAATGATGTCGCCTTTGATAACATGGAACATTCATACTTTTCCCTTCAATCCATTTTATATACACGAACGCACAAAATCCTTGACGTATCTAAAAAGAGAATAACCAGGACATGGAGAAGGAGATAATATATAAACCGAATACAGAAGAAATCTTCAAAATATACGACACTAATCCAACAGCGGATTTACCAAATAGACATTTAAACATGTTTCGTATTTAAAGGGCGACACATTTTTGAGGGATAAACATTTCAAAATAGAAGAAGATGTCTTAAAATTTTTAAGTTGAAACATGGAGTATTATATAATGTAGGATAGTTACATACTTGGAAAATGGCAACCATTTGATACTAATATTTTGCTATCGGATTGGATAAGATGAGACAGAACTTTTCGATTCACATGGATGGTCCATTAAATTTGTACATAATTTCGAAGCAGTTTATTGGATGTTCTGAGTTTTGAATTCGTTTTAAAGTTAACCGTAATCTTACTTAAGTGATTTTGCTTTTAGATAATAGACTGTTTAATTTTCCATTAAATTAAAATTATATTTATTCAAACTTAGAATTTTGGACTACTTCAGAATGCGACAGAAAAATAAGTTGAGTTGCTATTCACTCTACGAAATTTGTTTTTGAATCTTTTGTGAAGCAAACATAAAAAACTGGTATGAAAACCCTTCTTTTTTTTATAATTTGCGCACACACAAAGGATTATTAATACCTTTAACATGCCAAGGCACAATGTGGGCATTTAAGAAGGAAAGGAGGGATTATTAAGGAGGTGTCGGTTAACACTTTGGTCAACGGTTTTGAAATTAAACAAAGAACTGACGTTTATACTAGACAGCAAAAAGTTATTCGAAGTGTTCGTTTGGCAGAATCAATTTGTTACAATAGAATACAGCTTGAAATTTTTAAATTTTTTTTACAACTACAATAAAAGGCATAGCATAGTGTTCAAAAAGTGGTCCAAACTTGTAAACTTAAAAAAAAAACCCTGGTAAAAAAATGTATTTCCTAACCCAAAAATAGTTTACATTGTGAATTTCAAAAAATTTAAGAATCCCAAAGTCAAGCGGTAAGGCGTAATCTGCGTTATTGGAATTCAATAAGATAATCGAGGTATCCGTTCAGAGCGTAAAATTATCCGCAGCACTTACTTCGTCGGAGGTTCAAGTTGGGTTAACGGTATCTTATCGCAAAACATAAATAAACCAATGCGTTGGAGCATCGAAAGAACAATCACACGAAGCTGTCAAAAATTTAACAAAAAAAATCCACTTCATCGCAATTTGACGAGTAGGTCAAATGAATGTCGAAGAAAAATTGAACGGCTGATCGAAAGAATACCTCGTAGCAATCGTCCAAAATCTGAGAATATACCGCGCCTAACGGATACCTCGCAATCGCCGAAAGCCTCGACCACTTCCACTGCTGTTACCAAGATTGAATGAGATGGAATTTCGGTACATCAAATCAAATCATTTTGAAAAATAATAATTACCTACATCCGTTTATATACATATATTTAGTTAGGCCCTCTAAAAATGAATTTTGAGTGTGTTTTTAATTTTAGCGGGGTAGAACCCAATTTTTCTGTCAGGGGCAGGAAATGTTAGTTAATCTTGACAATAATTTTTTGTATACACTCACTTCTGTCAGTCCAACCAACCATTCAGCTTATTGACTGCGACGCACGCACGCTTAAGATGGTCATAAGGCTTCAATTCTTGAATGAATTTGACCTTGTTGGTAATGTAGGCAAGGGTGTAAATTCGAGTCCTTTTTCATATTTAGTGTGATATCCGTGATTTTGTTGAACACAAAGACTGCGCGGTGGCGAGTCGAGGTTGACGGCTCTTGTACCCTTTTTTTAACTTTATAGCAATGTTTTCCACAGGATAAACTGACCCAGTTTACTAAAATTTTACCAATATTCTCCCGATTGTAAAATCATTACATCAATATGCTGACTAAAAAAAAATGCTGATGTTTTAAAAGTCTTAACGCCCTGCTCAATTGTGTTTTCATGGTTGAATTGATTAAAAATGAATGAAAGAAATGTCAGATAAAGTTTGAAAAAGAACTTGAATTTGAGGTATGACACACAATAATTGACATCTAGCATTGTTGTTGGGAATGGGAATCATTTGTTAGCATCTCGAAAACTCAAATGGTTCTATTATAGTTTTTGACAGTCAACCACAGATCGTTAAGTTATCGTTAAAGTTTGAAAAAAGTGGTGTCGTTGTCGTAATGAACTTATGCCTACAATTCATCATTTGATGTTACGAATAAAATTCACTTCACAATAAAATGGAGGAAAAACATCGTTATCTCTTTAAGCCCTTAAAATGCTGTGCATATGTGCATCTTTCTTAATTCTGAGTTTGTATATTGTATCTCAATTCCACTGCAGTAGAAGTTGTGAAAAACAAAATATCGATTATCTACTGTTTAACCAAATAATATCAATTTTTTAGAATTAATAAAAGCCCGATTTTCTTGGAGCAGAAATCAAGTGAAGAATTATTATAAAAATAAATCCGCACATGTTATGGGCTTAAAAATGTTCCAAGGCTAAAACTACCTTGGATGGTTTCGATGTAGTCAGATGTTATATTATTTTTCTTCCATTTATTTTGCATCGCTTTTGATGTACAATACACAATACATATATATATAATATATAAATATTTTCATTTAAGGATAAACAAAAAATATAAGGACATCAATGATTGCTGAATAAACTGGGAAACGAAAGCAAATAACAATGTTACCTATATTTGGTTTATCAGAAATGTTTTTTTCTTTCTTGTTTTTTTTTTTCTCTTTTTTGTATATAAAATATTCTTACTTGATAAATTTTCACAGCACGTCACAAAATATTGAAATTGAAGGTATAGAATCGTAACGAGGCAGGGAACGATTGTTCGTCGTCGTCGTCGTCGTCGTCGTCGTCGTTCCTGTTAGAAAAGATAACGAATCTGAAATCGAAAAGTCGCTACGTGAACACGAAACGTGATCTAATATCGTGGAAAATGAATGATGTATCCTTCAGGATGAGGACGGGGCGCGGGCGTGGGCGTGAGAGGAGTTGGACTAGGTGGAATGATGAATATTTTTGAAACAGTGTTCATGTGAATATGTGTGTAACGAGTATCTGTGTACGGTTCTTAAGAACGTAATGCCTTATGTGTTATTTCAATTAATGAGAGATACATTCGTACTTTAGATAGATAGGTTTTGTTACCTTCATATATACGTGTAAGGGGGAAATTCGGATGCGGGGATACGGACACGGACACGGAAAAGATATTTATTAAGTAAATAAATGATTGGGAGCTGAATCATGAAAAAAGAAAGTATTATTCCAATTTCAAATTACAATGAACTTTTTTTTTTCTTCTAGATATTAAACAAGGAGGTGGGTTTTGTTTTTCAAAGAAATTCCTTGAACAAAATCTGTGGAAAATAACTTCAACCAACACGTTTCCCCCTCCGCTCCCCCTTGACAATGTGCAGGTAACTGATATTTTCAAAATTATTGAATAGAAAATAAAAACGTGCATATATGAAATTTACTCTTCATTTTCAAGCGACACACGTTGCATATATTGAATTTACTTTTGTTTATGAAATATTGTTTTCACTTGTTTTGATATTGCTAGATCTAGAACTAGATACATCCTTCTGTGTTTGGACAGAGAATTAGACATCAAAGAATATATTTTTTGATCATATCTATACATACATATGTGCATATGTACATGTAATTGATTTAAAAAATTATACAAATACAAAGATTTTGCGCAAAATATGCTTCACCAAATATTGGCATAACTCTAAAAAGATACTGTAATTCTGTTCCTATCTTCATCATGGATCATTTTTCAAAGTTCAGCCAAATTACCTAGTTTCATAGATTGAATCGAGGACAGAACTCTGCGCAGGCTAAGAGATCCGTCATTCACAGTTACAACAGTCGGAAAGTGTGCTAAGGATCATTATGATGCATAATGGTAAAATATAGTTCGTATAGGGTTGATGCTGGTCCATTCGATCGTAGACCCTGTCCTGTGCCATATAAACTCGGGTCCCAATTATAATAAACTCGAAAAAGTGTTTGACAGTTTTTAATTTAGGTATGTCAAAAATGTCGCATTTTGTCAGAGCCTATTCATTTCAATTTCAATCTTGAGCACAAACAAGTTAAACAATTAACTGAAAAAAATTGGTTTAATTTTCAAAGGATTAGTTATGAGCATGACCCGCTTTCCGGTCATTTTTTTTTTAATCGGTCAGTTCTCTAGAAGATTCTCTTTTTAATTGGCACAGATCATAAACTTAGGAAATCAAGCAATGGCTTTTTATCTTCTGTTCCTTTAATGTCGTTTTCAATTGGCAATCTGGAAGCAGAAAAAAACATTCTGAAAGCGTTCAATTGGGCAAAAGTGACAGTTCTGATTTTGAAAAAGAAGAGATTTCTCTTCTGGATTTGAAATCAGAAGCAAAAAACAGAATCGCTCACATATTCAAAGATTCTAAATGTTACAATTGATAAATGTCATATTTTTTGAATTAACAAATTGTGCATAAAAAATGGAAAATAATATTGAAAATATCTTAACAATAATTTTTCCTAATTTGTTCCGTACATAAATACACATACATATGTAGGGTAAGTTCGGGCATTATGGCGCAGCGGGCATTATGGCGCACCTCGAAAATGTCATACTTCGAAAACTCTAATTAAAACAAAAACAATGCGAAAACTTCAGTCTCTGACGCACACGTGTCCAGTGAAGATCCGTATTCAATACGAACAGTTTCGCTAAACAAAAAACCTACATAAAAAAATTTATAGGTTGCTTGTGTTTTTTTTATAATTTTGCTTTGTGTTAAGGTTCGTGTTTCTCGGTAAGTATACATAGCAGTTGTTCGGTGTTAAGAGTAAAATATAGAATATAGTTTCGTTGTTGTTGTGTAACGGTAAATATGTGAAAAGAAAAGAGAACCGAGTTTTTTTTAATGTGTTGTGAAAAAGGGTTTTTTCTGTAATATGGCGCAGACACTGTGAGGGCATTATGACGCGGGTTCGCCATAATGCCCTTACGAAGTTTTCGTGTAAATTATAGTTTTAGACCTAACTTATTTTCTCTTAGTCTCTTCCCGCGTTTTACGTTGTGTATTATATATGTTATATAGTTATCCATTGTAAAAATAGTACTTTGAAGAAAATTTTCAGATCCAACTAGCCGACGAGTCGGATGGGCCCGAAGATTTCGGGGAAAACATTTGTGCTGGATGTGGTGAAGATTATACCATCACTACAACCAAAAAGGAAGAGTGGATGCAATGTGTCCTTTGTGGACAGTGGTCCCACGACTCTTGCACTGCATTCAAAAACACCTGCGATGGATGTGGGCGTTCAAATCAAAAATAAAAGTTCCCCGCCATATTGCCCGCAGGGTGGGCAATATGGTTTTTTTTAAACTATTTTTAAATTAATTTATTTTTTATTAAAGCCCTTGAATTATTATTTTTATTTAATTTATTTATGTTACGTTTTTATCATATTTAATAAAAAAAAATTGTTGAATTATAAAATGTTGTTCGTACTAAAGTTATTTAAGATTGATGTTAGGTACGCCATAATGCCCGAACTTACCCTAGTTAACACATGCCACACTTTACCAATACAGTCACACCAAACTTCAAATTTTTCAGAATTCAGAAAAACTGTTGAATTGGGATTCTGCTTCTACTTCCAATTCCGGATTGCCAATTAAAAACGACATAAGAAAGCACACACCCAGATTTAAGACATGGCTGATTTTTAAAAGGAAGTCCACCTTTTCTTATAGTTGAGAGAAAAGAAGGACCTGCTGATCGAAGGAGCTACGGTCATGATCTGTTTGCAATCTACCTCAAAAAATTTGAATTTGAAAAATATAAGATTGGCAGACTCCGGTGGGTTGGTCAAATAGGTAGAATGAGGACACAAACTCCTTTCCCTTGAAGGACATTTCACAGTAGACTTTCCAGCGAGTGGGTTTCCAGATTGGTGACAAATATCGATGTTTAACGATCCCAATTGGGTGCAATTCCACACATCGTCAAGATGGATAATAACACGATTTCGGTATTGGGAATAGCCCTTTTGACATGGAGTGTCATTCTTAATGACTTACAGGTGGTTGTCCAAATATACGTCTTTAATTTCAGTAAAAAAGTCTGTTAACAAGACTCTGTAAATCCCACCGTTGACCGTAACGTTATTCGCAGCTTCATATTTTACGAAAAATTGCCACTCTCTGTGCGTGCATTGCCTTCTTGGGCGTTGGGGGCTTCTCGAGCTTGCTTTTAATTGCTTAGCAAGCGATTAATTCCAGATCTTTGTGCAAAGTTCTCCTCAGGCTCTTTCTTGAAATAATGAAAAGTTTTTGATCAAACTTGCGTACAGCAAGCGTGATAACTTCAAAACTTCATTTCTAAAACCTCATGATTCATTAACTTCAAAAAAAAGTTTTCAATATTTCCCAACGCTGGCGCTGGTTCAAGAGTAAATTATACTTACTCTCTGTCAAGACTCAAGTTTCTGAGTGGGAAACACCTATTAAAATCAAAACAACCTATTATTTAAAAAGAAACCACTATAATCCTTATTTACAATCATAGTGACGTTTTTTTATAGCACACTTGGGGCCTACTGTAACAAATTTCTTATGGACTTTTATTTACAGGAAGAAAATGGTCTGCTCTTACATATTATGTTCCTAACCCGGTTTGGATCAGGGCTTATATGTTATTCATAAATTCGGTCAGTTTATAGTTATTCTCCTTACAGATCTAAGAGAAAAACAACCCAGAGGAAAAGCTGTTTTTTTTGAGAAAAGGAAAACAGCAATAGATACACAATTTTTTTTGAATAGGGAACAAGATTTCCCTATCCCCTTTATAGTACCATCCCATAGACAGTTGGTATATAGCACTATTATATACATAAGTATGTACATACATATATACTGTATGTCACCGCGTAAAAACAGTGTGATTCCAAATGATGAAAAAGGTCTCCGACGTCAAGATTTTTGTTTTCATTAAGAAATGAGGTCGAGATTACTTTTAACCTTTCTTCTTCAAGATACCAAAGATAATAAAGCTTACATTGATTTTTTTTTTGTTTTCGTTTTTTTTTTTTTTTGTATACTTAACCTTTGTCAAAAGGTTTTAATAGAAACTCGATGGTGGTGATTTGTTGTTGCTGTTTTTTTTTTTTCATAGACATTTTTGTTTTCTGTTTGTTTTTCTTTTCTTATTGTTGCAATGGGCGATGATAAAGTTTTTTTTTGAGAAAAAGGTAAAAATAAATTATTTAAGTTTAATAGTGAAATTGAATAGCAGATAAGATCTTTGTTTTATCTTGAATCGAATTTATTTTACTGTCAATTTTATAAATTAGATTCCAGAGTTGAAGGACAAACAATAAAACTAGAAAAAAAACAATTATGTGCACATTTGAATTTTTTTAATGAATAAAATAGGTATTTTGAAATTGAATCATTAGGACGGGAGTTATACAGTTAAATTATAAGATTAAAGCTTGCCGAAATTTTCTAAGTTTTGTTGGAGATTCTAAAACAATTTAGCAGTTTAAAAAATTGCTGAACAATAGGTCTGTTTTTTCAATCGCCCGCGGGATCCCACAGGATCCCAAAACTATACCGAAAACGTGTTTCTTTACTTTTTTCTGGCACGAAAATGCCAGAGCTTTTCATGTTTTTTTTTTCATTTTTTTGTCTTCAAATTTGACGTTGACCCAGAAACATCCCAAATGCGTTTCTTTACTTTTAAGTTCAGGCACCAAATTACAAAAACAACATCAAAAAGCTCGAGCCCAAAGCTCCCGAGCTTTTTCCCAAATTTTACCCGAAAAGTAAAGAAACAGATCTAATATTTCAAAAATGATAAAATTAAACGGCCAAAGTTCGATTTTTTTTAATTGGATTGTGAATCCAATGGCTATTTAGGCACCTGAAACTTTTGGATCTGTCATCTTTGACATTTGGACATCTTTTCACAAAAATTGTGAACATTTTGCACTCACAGTTCAGGAAATTAAAGCTTCTTTTCGGTCATCGTGAAGCACTTTCTTGTTAAAACTGGAAGAAAATTTGGCTGCAACAGATCGATTCCGCTGATCTTTAAAACTAAGCACAACACCGTATTTTGCGTAAAGACTTATGTCCCAAGGCTGTCCTAATAATGGATCAAAATGATCTCGATTTCCATCGAAAATTCGTCTTCATTGAAAAGATCCGTTTCCAATTTGGAGGCTCCACTCGCAACGCATCATTGTGTAAAGGTTACAGAGAAAAAATTGAATTTACAGGAAAATTTTTGTAAGCGTCTGGAAACTATTCATATTGTGCCACACGTGTTTATTAAAAGGTGGTTATCAAATTTTATTTTGTGGGAATTTGACAGACCAAAAAGTCTAGTCTTTTGGTTGAATTATCATTCTTCTGACGTAATCTTTTCGCTCAACATTTTTGACATTCTAATTCACAATTTTGGAAGCTTTGACATCTATAAGCCCTTGAATGTTTTTATAGACTAATGATGTAATGAAGTCATAGTCTTTTTTGAATTCTTCACCTAGAATTTTGGTTTAAGCATAAAAAAGTCAGACGAAACTATTTTTTCATATCTGTATTTCCGTCATTAAATAAAAGCTTTTCAATCGTCAGTCCATTAGATTTGTATTGGCTCTGGGCTACTCCTATGTTCTTTTGGCATCCTTTGCATGAACTGAGGTACGGTGGTGACCACCTTAAGCTATTGGAACAGCATTTTGGGACTGATAATAATTTTATAGTTTATTTTGTTTGTTACCATCTTAAACGTTAAAAAACAGGAAGAGAGTCTCTATTTCTACAGTCTGCAAACTATAAACTTCTTCATCCAACCCAATTATGGTTCAGCATAATTTTGGCTACCCTAGTTACGAACTTAACCTCTACCGTTAAACAGTCTAACAATATCGGGAATCATTTATTGCCACTCAACTTTAGTTGGTTCCTTAGTGTCTAAGAACACATCTGGGCACAGCAAAACCCTTCGCACAAAATGCACTTATCTGATTCTTTAACTTTATTGGACATAAAAAAAAATTATTGTCGAAGTTCTTGAGTTGAGCTGCTTCCAGCAAAAGCAAATAAACATTCATCATCATACATTCCGACTGATATTATGAGAGCCAATCGCTTTGATTGATAAATCAATTGACTGTTTTAAGTTTTATTTTATCTTTCCAAACAGAACATATTCTGTTTTCTCAATCAGTACATTTTAAGATGTTTTATTATCGAAATTACTCATCCCGAATTCAATTTTAATAACTTTCTTTAGAATTTCGAATAAAGTACAACAATAAATAACAAACAAAGCTCTTCGGGAATTTTATCATAAGTTATGTCATCCAATATTCCCTCTGATATCGCCAAGGACTCTTTCATTCACAAAAATTTCGTTCGTTAAGCTCCATATAAGCCCCCCATATTGATTTAATCGAACCGAGTTAAAAGTCAAATTGCTTTAAACAGCAAAGCAATATTCGAAGTGTATTTGCCTCGGTCATTGATAGGGAATCGAATTTAGACAGGGGGGATGGGGGGTGGGGTATGTAGGCGAGGAGTAATGTGAAAACAAAAAAATGAAAGAAGGACACGAAATAAAGCAAACAGAAGCAATTTGCTTTTTATGTATTCATTATTTCTGCTCCTTTCTGATTCAATAAACTTACAGCACAAATACATTATATACCACTTATAAAACAAAACAAAAAATAAGATTCAAAGACAAATGCTTCAATCATCATGCCTTTGCAATTTATTCCACATCCACATTCACATCCATATCTACATCGTCTTTTTTTCTGGAGAGGTTGTTAAGTGAAATAATCCAAAAAATCCCATTTCAAATAAAATAGGAATCTAATGACCCGTGATGGGATAAAAGCAAACGCAAAGCATCGCATCATCATAGTGTAAAGCAATTCTTCTGGCACCCACTTTGATTTCTGTCATGTTCAACGGCAATTAACGTGTTTCGCCGGAAGTGTCACTCCCCGTAGGGTATACCATCGTATATCGTATGTTTGGCAGCCATCAATGACGCCCAGCACCAGCGTTCCTTGACAAAAGAACTTTCTTCTTTTAACGGATGAAACACGAAACAATGTGTAGCCCATTTGGAAGAGGCCAACAAAAAGAAAAAAAGAAAATGGAGGAATTACATTTATTCATTCAGACGAATATTGACGAACAAATAAAACTTAAGAGATTATTCGAAAAGAATTTTTTTTTCAAAAAATGGGAATAATATTATCTGCACTGACATCTTATAATAAGGATGGAAATGGGAAGTTTCAAATAACAACTCTTATTCATAATAATTGATGTTGTTTTCATTGACGGATTGGGAAAGTTTTGTAGCCTTTATTTCACATCCTTACTCAAGCATGTACACAATACAAAAAACATAACTTTCAACAGGAATAATAATGACTACGACGTAAATATAAATACATACAAGATGTAATGAATAAGTTAAATTTTTTTTTTTAAATATTAAACAAAGAAAGAGTCCGGGTGCGACCCCTGATCACTTTTAATGCATACATATGTAGGTGCCTTTGAAAAATCGCCATTTATTGAAGTTTTTGTTTTATGATGAATTCGAAAAACTTAAACGGTATCAGGTGTTTAATTTCATTATTTAAACTGAATTAAATCACTTATACATACACATACATATATTACATTACATATGTATATAAATGTATTTGTGAACTGTAATTTTTTATTTTGTATTTTACTAATTGATTAAAACTTTTTTTGGTCAATTCTCAACATTTTTCGTTTGTTAAAAAATGTCTTATTTGTATTGAAAATAAAATTAATTTAATTTTAATAATTGCGCGTTCTCAAAATAATCGAGTCAATATCATTGGTTGTCCTGCAGATATTTTAATTAAACAAAAAAAAAAAAAACACGATTTTAGACACGTTTTTTTAAATTAACTATAGATGTCAAAAATATCATAACAAAAATAATGTGCAAATTTGGCAGTTTTAAGTCAATAGCATTATTTTATTTTATCTGTACCTACTTGTTCTTAAGATATCGCCGATGATAAAAGATGTCTTCAACGGACACACACACACATAAGAAAACATTACTCAAAAACTGATGATTTCAAATTCTGAGGACCTTAAAATGTCGAGACTTTTCAAAATATTTCAATTCGACACGATTAACCGATTACTTACAAATTTCGACTTACATACCTTATTAATGTTTTTCGAAACAATTCAAAACTCATCCAAATTAAGATTTCAATTACTCCTAAAGTGATAAATTTCACAGTTCTACGATCTTGGAAAATGATTTAACTCTTTTTGCAATTTTTACCAAGTTATAAGCTAATAAAAAATTTTTGACATAATATTTTAATGGAATCAAAGAAATGAAATAAAATAAAATAAAAAATATCATTAAAATTGTTTTTCCATTCAAATCAAAAAACTATGATTTTACTCGTATTACAAAAACAACATCCTCACTGTCGATAAAAGTAGAAGTAGGATCCGGTAGAATTTTGACGTTTGCTCGAGTCCCGAATATAAATGTTGCTACAATTTACAAACTGACAAAAATCAACCCAAACTTCAGTTGATTCATCCAGTGTTAGTTTAAATGAACATCTGTATAAAGTTGATCTATGTATTTTGACTTCATCAGACAAATGTATTTAATATTTTTATTTCGTTCTTTTTTAACAATTTGTTTGAATATTTAAATTCTTTAAAATCTAAAGATATGAAACTAAAATTGATTTTTAGATTCGTCTGTGTTGCTCAATCCGGGACTGGTTGTTAACAAAGCAATGTCAAAAAATACTGAAAATGTATCTATCGTATCCTGAAACCTTATCATTTTTGTATATAGTATGTACTCGTACACTTTGTTTTTATCTCCAAGCACATAATTAGAGATTACATCCGCCTTTGTCAGTCGTCTTTCTCTTTTGTCTCTTTTTTTTTTTTTTGTTAAAAGGAACTTCGTTTGGTTATGCGCTGTATTGACTTTTGAATATGTATACATATGTACGAGTAGATATGTATTGTATTTTCATATAACCGTTGTCGTGGCTTAATAACGATCGTTAATCCTTGTGATTGCCAGAAGCAATTGACAATAAAATCGGCATCAACAGTACTTATAGAAACTTTGCGACATGAAGAGACTGTTTTATAATATTTATTTTTATTTGACAAAAACAATCTGAAAATAAACACACACATCTAAAAGCTGTAGATAGTCTAGCTTTTTACAACGAATAAGGTATTTCGGTTTTGTATTCTGCTTTTGAGGGGGGAAAGTATAGACATACCTATTAAAAGAGCTCACAGCAAAACTTAATTAGAAGTCTTAGAAATACTATATACTCGTATAAGTTTGGTCAACTGGTTTGGGTTTTAAATCGTGTTGTTTATTAGAGTAATTTTATTTTCTATTTTATATTCTCTCAAGATTGAATATCTATCTACAGATAGAGGACTTTATGATCGGATGTTTTATCAATAAAAACTCAAATTGTGGTAAATTAAATTTAATAGTATGCACGACTGTGTCGGAATAATATTAACTTATTTGTATATCATAAGACAGTAATAAAGTTTGACAATGCTGATGTAAGTTATTGGGAGGACTCTTAAAAATTTATTTGTATTAATACAAAATATTCTGTGAAAGAAATATTTGACAAATTGAGTTAAAATAAAAATACACAAACATTAAACATTTATTTTATATTTTAAGATGCTCGTGTCTGAAAAGAAAAAAATTAAGTATCTACCAATATTTGTTGATACTAAAACATAAAAAATAAATAAATTACATGGTGCAGCTCATAGAGAGCCAGTGCCTAGTGACTTACAACTCTTAACCATTCCTGTGAGCGAGTAATGCCAGGAGCCCTACAGTTTTTATGCCGAATCCTAACGGCTTAATTCTTGAAAAACCACTTTCCATGACAAGAATTACTCTTGGAGGATTTTTCAATTCCTACCCGTTAAAACTTTTAGGTGGCACAAGCAGGGATTGAACCCAGACCTTTGGCATAATAATTTATCAGGTTCCATTTTTAACAGCCGGCTATTTGGTTCGTCGTTTTCTCGTCCATCTTTGGAATTCCACAACAACATCGAAACACGGTTTGCGCTCTTCCATATAAACCAACAGAATTGAACTGTGAATTGGTAGAGTGACGAACTTTGAATACTTTTCCAAAGTCTCTGGCAAAACCTTAAAAAAAAAAACTACCCTATTCGTTCTGCGTTTCCATGGAAACTTGAACTCGACCTGGAATTTCATGGATTTTCCAACTTGACCAAAGAAATAAATGACGTATTTTTTAAACACATCCCTTGTGTTACTGTTGTTTTCAATGTGACAAGACAGGGATACCAACTTTTTAAAACTTTTCTTAGTAAGCTATCTAAAGATTATCAATAAAGGACGATTAATGTCAAAATGTCACAATTCCTAGACATTATAATAAAAGGAATGGTTTTATTTGAAATTGACGAATATCTAATAATAATGTATTTAAATTATCTTCTTTTTTAATTTGACACCAATGGATATACCAAAGATAATCCAAATCATCTTTCGCATTAAACTGTTTGATTTGAGATTAAAGTTCAAAATTAAACAAATATTTCCTTTTTTAATAAAAATAATCTCAGCAAATGTTCAATTAAAAACCAAATAATTTATAAATATTTACCGAAATCCATAAAAAGACTCAAATAAACTGGTCGAAGTCTCAATACCTTAGATAATTTTTTATTTTGTTTTTCTTTTTTTTTTGTTATTCTTAAAAATCAACATAAATCAAATGGATTACAATATCCATTACGACTGCTTTTGCCTTATTCCGCATTCAAATAAGAATACCTAATTATTTGATCCACTTGTCTTGGCTTGGCCGTCAACCCGCATATTCCCTTTTGTCCAATGTTGGTAGTCGCTTCATTCCCATCGTCTCTTCACGTCGTTATTCGTTGTCGTCGTCCTCGTCGTCGTCGTCGGCGGCACTAAAATCAGTCAAGAAGCAGTGATAATTTTATTAAAAACGAATAAATACTGGCGTTCATTTATATGCTTCCTTCTCAAAAATAAATTATTTTGATCCCCCTCCTTAAACAGACAAGAAGATATAAAAAGTAAGGTTGCTAGGTAAATGAATGAATTAAATGAGTGCAAAAAAAATGTTATAGTAAAGTCGCAAGTCCTTGCTTATAAAGGGATTTAGAAAGTACAAAAAAGTTCTTTCATAATGTTTAGATGTTTGACAGCTTTTTAAGATTGTATGATTTCATGAGCAAAGAAGATATTTAAAATAAGTACTGTTCAGTTATTTCTATTTGATATTGCGCCAAAATTTGTAAGTTAATTCACTGTCGATTTGCAATGTAACTTAAAACTTATTATCCAGTAATGAATACCAAACTTTCATCTGTCAAATTGTGTTTCAGATACGTCATACAAAATATTTTACCACGAAATTGAAAACAATTGTGACTTTTGGAAAACCCTGTATAACTTTGAATACATAGCTAGTTTTTTTTTTTACGCGAATAGTACTGTCCATGTCCAAATATTACCAAAAAGAAAATGGGAAACAAATTTATTCAGGTGGTTTTATTTAAGATTTTTACCATTTTAAATAATTCCGGAATTCTTATTGTATGAGATACATTTTTGAAGCTTAAATAGCATTTCAACTTCAATGTAGGGAAGATGTGCTTAAGATGACATACTTTTTCTATTAAACTGAAAATAGGAAAATCTAGGACTGATAGCAAGGAAAACCAAGTCAAGTTTTTTTATTTATTTATAACAAAAATAAACTTACATACATACATACTTCTTCTTACTATCTTAGTTTAATTGCTAAGCTCATCAATTTCTAAACAGTCCTGCAGAACATCATTGTCCTGTAATATGTGCCATTTTAGACTTTTTTCTGCATGGACCTGAACTTTAACTTTACTCATAATTGGGCTCAACCTAACGGAAATATCTTCAATAGAACTTTTAAGCAAACAAAAATTAGTTTGAGAAAAATTCTTTTATAAAAGCTAAAAAAAATTGTTAAACAGACATTTTATAACTATACATTTTGATGTTTAAGAGAACCGTAAGAAAACTGGGACAAAATCTAATTGCGTACTATTTTGTATGGAAGTTTCTTGCTATTTACGTATAACTGTTTCAGTAGTATTTTTTTACCTATCAGTTCAATTGACAAAAGCCAATTGGTCATCACTGCAGTCAATTGAAATTAGATCAGCAACAGCGAGCATTTCACTAGAGAACAGCGAATATTTAAAATAATTAATAAAATAGTGAAATTTTAGTTATAACATTTTGAAATAAATGAAGTTCCTGAATTTTAATATTAATATTTTATCGGTTTGTTTTTCAAAGGCAAATGAGTTCGAAAACACTAGATTGAGTCTCTCTTTTGATTAGAACCATCCATGTACCTCAGGCTTCCTAAGTCCATCATCATCAGCTAGACACCTATTCTTTGAATTTTCGAATTAATGCTTTAAATATGCAATATTGAAATGTTGTCCGATGGTTAAAATATACTTTGCTTCTTCGTGTACAAAAATGTCCGTTTTTATCTATACTCTCACCGAACTGATGTTATCCGTTAAGAAAAATGTAATTTACTAAAAAAATGGCCATTGGCAAAAATAAATCTTTCCATAATTTTTTAACATCTTTTGCATATTATTATATATACTTACTTACTTATGTAGGTCCTCAGATCCGTTGGTGTTCCCTAGCGTGACATAGAGCCTCAACTACTTCTACGCGCCATCGTGTGCGGTTTCCAGCGATGTATTTTAGCTCCCTCTCTTCTCTCTTTCCCAATCTCGCAGATTCCTCCTCGACTGTTCTTCTCCACGTGCTTCGCGGTCTACCAACTCTTCTTCCTTCTTGTGTGAGTGGGTTCCACTGCATTGCTTGGCCTGCAATGCAGTCATTACCTTTTCGAAGCGTGTGTCCAATCCACTGCCACTTGCGCCTTCGTATGATGGTGTCTATAGGTTCCTGACCTGTTCGTCTGTGTAGGACCTCGTTGGAGATACGATAAGGCCAGAAAACCCGTAAGATGTTTCGAAGACACCTATTAACGAAGGTTTGCAGTTTCCTGGTTATCGTAGTTGTTACTTTCCAGGTGCTGCAACCATATAACAGAACTGATTCGACGTTAGAGTTAAACAGTCGTAGCTTTGTGTTCAAGCTGAGAGATTTGTTTCTCCATACATTGGACAACATACCGAACCAACCGCAGCTTTTGCTTTTGCGATGCGGCAGGCGATGTCTAGTACGGTTCCTCCTTCAGTCGAGACAATACTTCCAAGATATTGGAAGCTCTCTACTTTCTTTACTGCTTGTTGACCAATGTTCATCGGAGCGGATGATC
This sequence comes from Scaeva pyrastri, assembly GCA_905146935.1. NCBI lineage: Eukaryota > Metazoa > Arthropoda > Insecta > Diptera > Syrphidae > Scaeva > Scaeva pyrastri. Next base: position 81,611,091 of record LR989927.1, read on the forward strand.
GCGAGTTCCCGAGGCTGAACGTCTTTGTTTTTCACGTATTGGTTTTCAGCCCCACGATTGTTTATTCTCTCTCCACCCTTGTTGCCATTTGATGAAGGTCCATGATCTTATGGAAAAGCAAGCAAACATCGTCAGAGTCAGAGTCCATCTTATTCCACCGCTTCCTGTCAAAGCCATCCGAAGTACATCACTTATCACCATTATTATTAAAACAGGATTGGTGACAGTATGCAGCCTTGTCTGACCCCGCTTTGGACTTCAAATTCTTCAGACAACCTACCTCCATGTAAGACGTGACATTTGACATATAGCAATAAGTTTCTCCGGTATACACCTCCTCCGCAAAGTAAGATTAACTCCCTGCTAACGCAATCATCAACAAGACTATAACAAGAGTTTGGTCAAGGCCTGATTCGGTGGGCCTTACAAATGTCTGTATCCAAAAAAAATATGACAATAATTTCTATTATAAACGTTTGATTCAAAATTAAGAATTACTGGAGATTATTTTTGATGATCGGTTGCGACAGAAAAAGTACTTCGCACTTTGCGAAGATGTTCCGAGTTAAAGGAAATATTTTGTGTAACCAAGCAGAAGAGCAAGGACTTTAAACATTCCATAAATTGTCCAAACATGTGTAGCAAGACTGCTTTGAAGATAGTTTTTGAAGAAGTAGCAAGACTGCTTTGAAGATAGTTTTTGAAGAATCAATGAACAATCTCTAATATATTGGATCATATCAAAATATATGAACGGTCAGTACTAAGAACAAGAAGAAATTTGAAAAACTGCAAAGGATACGGACTAGCAGTGAATTTTATTCGAAAAGTTAAGGAAAATACTATAATATGCGCTCCCAAACCGGCTGGGCTAACAAGTGACAAGACTCAAAAGAATTTAAAAAAGGAAACATATCCTGAAACCATTCGAAGTATTTTGAGAAAAAACGACATGGACGAATAATAGCCATTTTGACTACAAAAAGTCTTGGATTTTCTAATTTATAAAAAAAAAGGAATGTCCATTTATGCAGAGGTTTCAATGTGTTTTTAAAGGATTTTTAAAGTTTTAGAAGCCTAGCACCTAGATAGAGAAATAATTTGTTTAAATCGCTGTTATAATTAAATTATGTCAACAACTCTCAAAAAAGTAATCTTCAAAAGGCTAGGCATCACTTTTTTGAATTCCATAAGTGAAATGAAGAAAAATGGTCAAGTCACGTCAACTTGCGCCTTTTTTGCTCTACAGGTTTGAATACCTTTCACATCGTTTTTTTTTATACACGAAATGGTTGAATAGCTGCTAAGACTTTAAATTAAAAAAAATGGTCAAAAAATATCAACAATTTTGACACTTCATAAATATACCCACGTAAATTGTAATTGAATCTCCAACCAATCAAGAAATCCGATGCCAATTTCGATCATCAGTAACTCATTTATCAGATTATTATTTAATCGGTATAACTAACTTCCAGTAGGTAATTAGACTTAAGTTTCCCATAGACACGACTATGGTAAAAGGCCAAGTGTTTAATGGTAAGTTTTATCAAATTTTACCACCTTCCAGAAATCCAAACACCATCGAGCATTGCTAACTCGACAGGACATTGAAAGAAGGCTAAAATTTCAATATGTAGGTATGTATGTTTCTTTTGGAAATTTCCTCTTTCCATCGGCAAACTTATCTTTGCATGGAAGGAATTCTTTATCAAGTATAAAGGCACTTACCTATCTATAAACATTAATAAATGACTTTTCCCGACTTCTTGAAGATATTACAATGTTTGATAAAAAATCTCCATTAAACTTTCTTTTCTTTTTTTTTTTTGCAAATCCAAAAGTTGTCCTTACAATTTCATACATTTATCTTAAGTAAAATCAAAAAAAAAAAAAAACACGAAACGCACAAAATTGAGCAAAGAAAAATAACTGAAATTAAAATCACGCCAAACAGCTTCAAGCTTTTAAGTTTGTAAACGAAAATGGCTGGATTAAGTTCGTCGGGGAGGACAGAGGAGTGGAAGTGAGAGGATGCCAACAAAATAATTGCTTTCGTGGAAAATTCTTTTAAGACTGCGCCTAGCATAAATTATTTCGGTTTTCGGATTCGGATTGGGATTCGTGTTGGTAGTTGGCATGTGGTGTGGTGGCATTGCCAAGCCAAGTCAAGGCGAGGCAAGAGTCGAGAATGTCTACATTTCAATTTCCCATGAATGAATCATATCGGGATATGAGTTGTTACCATCAGGGTCTGGGAGCATGAGGGGAGTCGGCTTAAATAATATCCTGCGACGCAGGCAGCATAAGAGCCAAATATAAAATTCTTTAGCTACCTATAAACAATTAAAAATAAATTTTGCTACTGAGATGGTTTCTTCATTTCATTGTATGTGTGGAGGTAGGTTTTGTAATTAATTTTGCGCTGTAATGAAGAGGGTGGTGGGTAGTTAAATTTAATAGAATTTTTTTTGTTTTTGTTTTTGTCTTTGTTTTTGTTTTTTACTTTGCAGGTAAAGTTAGAACTTTCCCATTATCATTTATTTCAATTGTAATTATTTTGCTTTGAATAAAAAAAAAAAAAAACTACAATCAAAATCTTGAAGAACTGGCGGTTCAGTCAGTCACAAACGCTTTAAGTCAAAATGCATTTGTTACATTAATTAAGTAAATAAGAAAAGAGTATTTTAAAATATGTATTAATTAAATACTAAGATGTGTAATTTTGTCGAAAAAAAATTAACGAATAAAAGAGAAAAATCAAAAACTCAATACATACGAAGAAAACAAATTGAATTAATTAAAATTTAAAGTTAAGCTACTGATTTTGCCCTGCAATACCTGTAACAACCACATGCGGTACCTGCGCTGATAATTTGTATTGTTCTTCAAAGCTAAAATAAAATGTTTTTGTATTACTCGACATACTTACATACCATATATCATATGTACATTGTACATACATATTAAGCTACAAAGTTTGCCCTTGAATCGACCTACAAATATTTCTATGAATAGGAAATTTTAAATAGGCCATTCATCATGTGAAATTTTCACTGTCCCATTAAATTATTTGGAGTTTTCGTTATTTTTTGTCATAAAAATAATTCGTCCTTCGTCTATTTTCACATTGACAACTTAAAACAATTTCATTAAAATATTAAATATTGTTGGCCAAATAATGTTAGAGACTATCAGTTTTTAAATCTAGCTCAAAATTGCAAATATAAATAAAAACAACGCTTTTTTCTTCCGTCATCGTATTGGCCCAGGTTAATGTCCACGTCCATCTCTATCAACATTGGTCACAGGATTCCGTAACCGTTCTGCATATGTATAAAACGCTCTTGGTTGTATTCACCAAGTACTGCCCATATTACATAAATTCCCTTATCTTCTCATTTGCTCTTAATCATAAACGTAGGTATTCAAATTTTAGGTAGGTACATATGTATTTTCAGATTTCACAGCGAGTCTGGAGCTACCAAAGACACAATCTCTTCCAAACGGAATCTGCTCCAGACTCGCTGTGAGACACATCACGAACTATCCGTATCTTTTTCTTAAAAACATTTAGACCGAAGACTGAACTGTTCATGAAATTGATGACATATTCCAGGATTTTGTTCTAAATTAATATTTGACTCATGCAAGTACCGGCAGTGATAGATTAGAACGGGTCGTAAAGCGAGGTGGGGGAAACGGTATTGTTATGAGTATGGGGAGTATCGACTAGTTGCGAGATGCCATTTCAGTAACCATGGAGATGGAGCCGTGGTCGATTTCGCATCGTGTGTTTGTTTACAACACTTTCATTGAAACAGGCCGTTCGGTCATTGAAACACGGAGACGATTTCGAAATCATTTTAATATTGGCCGCTATGGGACTTTGAAAACCCACAAGAGCTCCATGAACGACCTTTCCACAGTCCCCAGGCCACGGTTTGGTGTGGCATTAGTCGAAACATTATTATTGTCCGTACTTTTTTCGTGAAAATTGTCAGACTGTCACTGTCAACACAGATCATTACTTACAGATGCTGCGTGATTTTTGTCGTAACTGAGAAGACGACGTATCATCTTGAATACTGTTTATCGTTTCAACAAGATGGGGCGACTTGCCGTACATCAAGAGCAACAATGGGTTTTGTAGTACATATAATCAAAAGAGTATGAGGTGATTACTTTGAGTTATCTTTATTAACTGAGATAATGGTGCTTATTATGACATTCGCATGAATAGTCTATTCGTTAGAATGATTCTATTCGTTCGAATGAACTTTCTTAATTTTGAGATTCGATCGAATAACATTCATTTGCGAAAGATAGCATAAAATGAACTTGAGGAGAGATTCATTTTCATTATCAGCTGTTTGACATTTCCTATGTTTATATTTGAATAAGTATGACCGTTTTACATTTTTTTGATTCTAAACATTTTATAGATGTGGGATAAAGAATCAAGAAAAAAATAAATAATACATTTTTTTATTATAAAGTAAAGTTTAACCATAAATAAATACATATTCATTACATTTTTTGTGTCAACTCGGCTGATTTGAAACTATTCTTAAAAAAAATAAGTTGTTCATGACGCGTTCTAATTTCTTATTTTTTTTCGTATACACTTGGTCACACTAAAATATCAAAAACAAAAGAGAAGTGTTTGTGAAATGTCAAAACCAAAAAGTGAAATCTTTGTTTACTTGTAATTGTTTTGTTTATTGTTTAATAATTTAAATTTGTTTGCTAAAAACATAAAATAATTAAATAACAATGAAAATATGGCATTTGTGTTGTTTATAAAAATGAAGATGGTGCTGAAGAAGTTCAGAGTAGAAGGATAGTGGATGCTTCAAACCCATTGCTACCTCCGAGTTTTTCTTCCATTATTTTAATTAATTTTCCCTTTTGTTCGCGGTTTATGCAGTTGGAATGCGACCTTTAAACATAAAACAACATCAAAATTAATAAAAGTAATTTATTTTCTATGAAATAATTCAAAACTTACATGTTTTGTTTCTTACTCGACAGAAAAATTCAAACGAAACAAAAATGACATTTAATTCTATTCTTTCGAATGTCAAAATTGCGCAAATGAATGAACTTTCTATGGATTGGGTGAACTTTCGATTTGTTCGATTAACATTCTAATCGCCGAGTCTCAAAATTAAGTTTCAACGAATTCGAATCACTTTCGAACGAAAGAGAATGTCATAATAAGCACCAATCTCTACCTTATGCTAATGTACATTGTACTGTACATAGGTTCTTACATACTAAGAATAAGTTTATATTAAATAGAAGAGAGATGCAGTTAGTACTGTTCATTGATATAATATTAAGTAGGGTGCTATGCACACTTATAGGCAATACTTCTTACATGTTTTTTAAAAGAAACATTCATTGCAAGGAGATATGGAATGGACCCCTCGATAACCGGATTTGTCACCATGTGATTACTTTTTATCCACAAACCACGTACACTCGAAGCCCTAAGTGAGACAATAACCCAATACATTCGAGCAGTGCCACGTCAAATGCTTCAGAGGAGCATGCAGAACTTCACACAAGGTCTGCAGGAGTGTTTTGACAGAAATGGACAGCACTTGACTGATGTGATTTTTTGAATGTAATTAACATTTTTTTTTGACTGGTTTTGTAATGGCAACATCTGAAGAATATATTCATAAATAAAATTTGAGTTTTGGTGAAAAAATAAGTGTGTACAAATTTTTTCAAATCTTCCATACCTCGCTACCTTACCACTTACTTGAGTTGTATCTGAGATCTTACTGATGCTACATTTCGGTGATCGATGGGAATCGAGCTTTTATCAGTGACTAGGCCGTAGCACATTTCCGGACTTAGATACATTATAAAAAAAACCGATTTTATAAACTTCGGAACATGCGCCGTCTGGCTTTGAATTTCTATGTGAAATTTAGAAACAAATATAAGTTTAGGTATGCATCACATAAAAACTCAGGACGAGCCTACAAAACTATACGCTTTTTCCCTAGAAAATACACGAGACCAATACCAGTACAAGACGGACATATTTCGACATTTACGACACTGAGAAGACATTAGAAAAAGTTTCATCGAGTGTCTTCTAGCGACCAGTCACTTGGCACAATCAGAAAATCAAAAAGTTGAATTTTAAAACAAAGAATAAATTAAAGATAATGAATCGAATTTTTAAAACTTAAAATAAATAAAATAACTTCCTAAAGACAATAATTGGAATTTGATATTTTCTCTGCATTTAAATAATTTTTCCGAGCAATTTAAAGTGTGAATTTTACTTTAATTTTTTTTTTTTTTTAGAAGTAAACAAGAGCATTCCTTTCCCTTGTACTTTTACCAGGAATACATTTTGAAGGGAATACTAAGTTATTTCCTCAGAAATAAACATTTATTCCCACTCACCATAAAAGTTGTTAGAACCTCTTGGGAAGATAATGATGTGGGTACTTATTTGTATAGCCACCGGGCACTGTCCACTGTGTCCCAGAATAACATAAATTTTTAATTACTTTTTTATAACAATTATTCGCATTTATCTCAAAAAAAAAAAAAAAAAATATTAATAAAAAGAAGCGAAATGCAAATTGTTTACGTTCAAAAAAATTTAAATGAGAGCCTTTTTTAATCAAATTTAACTTGCACTGAATAAAAATTAATTAAAAATAAAAAAAAGCCATTTTCAAGAGAAGATGGCAAAAATACATTTTAATTCTTCTTAATAGTTTATCAGCCTCCATAATTAGCTATAGCTAGGTGGCTTTTTGTGAATTATTTATGTATTAGAATATCCGAACCGCATAATTTAATGTACCTACTCAACATCCATCATCATTATGCAGTGTTTCTAGGATTTTTCAAAAGTTAGGTGTTAAATTTCAGCATCTGTGGCCGTGTCGTCGGCGTCGCGTAGTCGAAGCGTTCGTCGTTATGTCAGTGGTATAGAGCATATTAAACTTTTTGAACTTTGTTACTTAACATAAATTTTATTGTAGGTAGGGAAGGCTATATAGGGGTGTGAGTTGGATAAATGCTATGATGCTAGATAATGACATTACTCGTAGGTATGTACCTACTCCTAGTCGTGGTATGGTATCGTTTAAAACTCGCTCTGAAAATGACGTTAATAGAAGAGCACTTAGAAATCATTGATTGATGGATGAGGTTGGTATCAAATGGTTTGAATTGTTAATTTGCATGATTACATTGTGTGCATGGTTTTAGGTGATTTATCAAAATGTATACTCTGCATGTCATAATTTTAACATTCGATTCTTTTGATGGCATTTATGATTTTTTTTTAGTCAATTAGTCAAACGATAACTTGATGACAAATTTTTGGGTTTCAGTTTTTTTGTAGGTATATAAAAAAGTAGGTATTGAAATTAAGAATATTTTGATATTTGTATTTTTTTGATTTTAATGAAATATTGTTTGTATATTCTACTTTCTATGTTTGTTAATTTAAGATATTTGCTTTGGATAAACAGCTTACTTACTTACTAATGGTCGAAAGGCTATATCAAAATCAATTTTCACAGAATACATATATCTCTTACGTTGATGTACCTACAGAAAAATGTTGGTAAAGAATTTTTTGGTTAGAAAAACAAAAACTATTCTATTGTATTAAGAAATCTTAACTAACAGTGGTAATCTGTTCTACTATCTACATTTGAAACATGACCTCTTGCATTCACATGACCTCTAGCACCCCATATTCAAAAATCTATGATATTCAAAAATCATGACCATAAATTAACCGCATTTAAACTTGAATAATCATTACGGAGTTGAAGGTTTTCTTTAATTTGTACCTATTTTCTTTTTAAAAAAACGTCAAAAATATCAAAAGAAAAAATAGAACTTAAAGCACTTTTTGACAACTAGCCCAGCTCCATCAAATATATTGGCCTATTCTGATTACTGTATATCTATGTGTGCACGATGTTAGCTATAGATCGCAGATTTTTGTAGAATTAAAATTAGAGCATTGTGTTACCTATAAATGAAATATATAAACTTACATTTTTAGGACCTATTAATTTCAAAGACATCCTCCCCTCCCCCTCCCCTATAGCTCGCATTAAAAGCAACATACACAGCCACATCTGTTGCTATTGTTACGCCAATGGAAAAAGAAACAAAAATTTGGAGAAATACGATAGGTGATAAATGAGTTAGTGGAAGTGGATATTTCTGGCAGCTATTGTAACCCTCGAAATCGCCAACTAATTAGATATGACAAGGTAACAAAGTAAAATAAATGGGTAATGGCGTAACTAAGCAACCTTTTTATAAAATTTTAAAATCACCATCATTCAACAAATTTCCCGTGAAATCTTTTGATCTAAAACACCTTTTCATTTCAATACTCTACTATTTATACCCACTTCCGTAAAACAATCGCTCTATAGATTAATAACCACCCCCTTAGTTCATCACAGAAGTGATAGTTAGATACATATACATATATACATTCATAGCGGTGAATGGTCGTTTTCAGAATTTATAATATGTACGCCAGACAACCAGTGTCTCTTGGTAATTAAGACAATATTGATATTCGATTAAGAATGAGCAATGCGAAAGCCATTTATTTCAAATCTCTTCTTCCTAACTCTGACTCTTGTAAAGTTGAATTTTGAAAAAAATAGAAGAAAAATCAGGCAGAAACCAGAAAGGGTGAAGGAACCATATAGCCTTAATCGCTTTAAAGTGATTCATTCACACTCGATGGAGCCGTTTCCAGATCTTCCTCGTGAGTTTTTTTCCATCACACTATTCCATTTGCAACTCTATGGATACCGGCTTATATGTATGTATGTAGTTGGCGAATTCCCAGACTGCTCCCCTCTCGATTTTAACCGTAATCTGTTTTGAGAAAATGAGTCAATAAATTTCCGGATTGTGAGTTTTTCCCCATTAACTTTTTTTTCTTTCTTATTTTCCATTGCAGTTGGTTCCAGAGATTCCTCTAACAGTAACAGTGGGAGCAATAGTGGCGGCACCAGTGGCAGCGGCAGTGGTAGCAGCGGTCAAGCCAAATATCCAGTATTAGTGTTTGTTCATGGGGAATCGTACGAGTGGAATAGTGGCAATCCTTATGATGGCTCAGTCCTGGCCAGCTTTGGTCAGATTCTCGTTGTCACAATTAATTATCGCCTTGGCATTCTTGGTGAGTATGAGTATGTGTGTGTGAGTGTGTGCTTCATGCTATGTGTGTTTTCTTTTTTACAACATAGTTTTCCGCAGGGTGGTCCTGGTTAGTTTGAGAATACTGGATAAGTTGCTATTCGAAAACGCAAATATGTACACTACACATACATATAGACAAGGAATACAAATAATGAAAAAATCATTCTTCTTATTCTTGAAAATAAATAACATAATTTTGACTAATGATAATTGTAAATCTTTAATTAATTAGAATTGATGCGGTGTGTGTTTTATCTAAATGAAATGATCAATGACTGCTTCTCTAACAGTAGATACCATGCTGTACAGTTTCAGCTCCCTTACTTACGTTCTTTGGAGCAAGTTATCGTTTTCATAAGATATCATTAAACATTTTCAATCTGGTGAATGTTAGTGAACGTCAAAAGAGTTTATTTTTGTTTTTTGCTAAAGTAATTAAACATCATTCCATCTCAACTAAAGACTTTTTTTACTGGCAAACAACAATATGTTGGTATTCTAGAAGACGTACACTTTTTCGTCAACCATCAAACTTTTTATAACCTTTGGATGGCAAATCTTCATGGATTTGTTTCCACTATTATTTTAACACAAAATATATTCATACTTTCCCCATTTTAAGCAGACCATAATGTCACTTACAGTATACATCAAGTAGTCCTGACCGCCAGAATTGTAACACTCAGGTGTTTTAACGACTGCAGTTACGAGTAATGACTTCGGCTTAAGTTTTAAAAATGTCTTAAAATGATTTCTAAGGCTTTAAAAAAGAAAAGTAACTGAAGTCACATTTACTTTAAATTAATATTAAGTAATGACCTTAGAAATGTTTTGTCAAATTATGAGTCTTAATTTTTAAAAATTTTAGTCGATTGAGTTTGACAGCACACGCACAGCTCAGCTAACTGCAGAATAAACGACTAATCCAGGATGTTATACAGAAGTTCGCGAGTAAAATAGTATTATATTTTTTTCCTCTTTCGAATGGTTAGCGAAGTCCTTACGAATATGTGTTTTAAAAACAAAATTTATAGACTGATATATTTTATTCATACATCCAAATTACTACTAATTTAAAAAGTGCCATTTTGCATCAATAATAAAAATATTATGTTCTATTATTAATTTAATTAAAGTAATACTAATTAAAAAACAACTCGGTTGAAAAAGTGTTAAGTTGACCTTTCATTCATTAAAATTGTAAATATATCCACGATAATTCGACAAAATTGTTTAAATAACATTTATACAAATCTAACGTTTGTACATACATATATATGATCTTACTGTTTTCAATACACAGCTTTTAAAAAATGTATTCAATTAATTTTTATATATAGTCAAACTTACAGTAGTTAAATTTCTTCCAGTCTTGGTTTACAATACCAAGATTTCGATCTCGATATCTGAATCGTTAAGATAACTCATTTTCTTCAGCTTTTGTTGATTTAAACTCTGAAAAATAACTGATTTTTAATTTTCTAAGTTTTCAAATTTGTTAAGTTTTTTACTAATTCAATCTTTTTCAACCATTCATATCGATTCTTAGTGTGATAAAAGTATAGAATTTCTGTTTTTGAAAACTACTTTTTAATCAAATGATTACAAAGTTTATTCGGAAGTGTACGCCCATGTTCCGGAATTCGATCGAAAGTGAATTGAAATCACTTTTGAATTTCACGTGAAATGAAATTGGATGTTCTAGATTTCGACCGATTTCGAACTGCTTCGAACTGTCAGAACTGAAGGAACATCCATTTTTATTTTGTTTCTAAAGTGAAAATCTTGTGCTTTGAACGTTTGAACATGGATGCAATATTATTGGCGGATAGAAGGAAGCAGAATTCAAAAGAAAATATAAGAAGACAAATTTTGCAAGACAAATCAAATGTTTTAGTTTTACCTGACACAATGTGAGTGTGTGAATATTATATGAATTGTTCTGATAAATAAAGTTAATTCTTGCTTTTTTTTAAGTTTTCGTGGTAATTTTAGATTGAAATGACAAAAATAAATATTTTTCTCTTACATTTTGCTAACAGACGAAGAAATATGTACAAAGTAACTGCACTTTCACAAATTTCACAGACAATTCACAAACAAAAAATAAGTGATTTGAATCCGTTCAGAAATCGACATGAACCGAAATGCAGAACACCAATTTTAACTTTCGAAATTCCAATTCACAATTACGAATTGTGGAACACCCAAATTCACTTTCGCCAAGTGAATTCACAATAAGTGAAATTCAGAACATGGGTGGTAGTCTATTTTCTAGTAGGTATTTCTCTGAAAAAAAAAGAAAACTAAATGATAATTCCATATTTTCAATGAAATAGCTAGTCTTATTTGTTACAAAAAAAAAATAGAAATACCTAAATACAAAACTGATGAAATGACAAATACCTAAAGAGATAGTTTCATTTTAAATCAAAAAATATTGCCCTTAGGTCAAAATTCAAAACGTTCTTAAATTTCCAATACGCTATGCAAAAGTACCTACAGTAAAATTTGTGTTAATTTTTCAGAGAATGTCCCACACATAAATACAATACATGTCATGTAGGTATGCAAGTACCAGATACATACATTAATTTGGTAAATTAATTACTCAATACCTCGGTACTCGAAAACACTGCAAATCTTTATTCAAAAAACATTATTATATCGGATTTTGGCTGCACACAGACCATATTGTGCTTTAAGGTCAAAATGTTGATATTTATTCCACGAGTACCTATGCACAGGACTATTAAATTTTATATGTACTACTACGTACATTTTACAGTAAATAGTAACCTACATAAAACCGTATCTCAATGTTCGAAAATAGGTACTTCCCTGACAGTTTCGACCTTAACCATGTTAGGTACTGTTTTCGGCGTCCTTTTTAACTTTATCCTACCCTTCATACACACAAAAACCCTATATAAGTATAAGTACCGTAATGTGCATATACCTAAACCAGGCTCGATTCATTTACTCAAATGATATTTTATGTCAAATAACATCCCCATGCTAAAGCATTGACATAATGTATGCTAATAAGTTGTCGTTTTTCTTTTTTGTATCCGTTCTATAGGTTTTCTAAACGCCAATACAGATCGATACTCTAAACTTCCAGCCAACTATGGTCTAATGGACATCATAGCAGCTCTGCATTGGTTGAAAGAGAATATAGCAGCATTTGGAGGGGATCCGCAGAGCATAACAATAGCAGGACATGGCACAGGAGCCGCCTGTGTTCACTTTCTAATCTCATCAATGGCTGTACCTGAAGGTAAGTGTGTCATAGGTAATACAACACGAGTGTGTCGGTATGCTGATGGTCTGGGCCAACGAATATCAATGTACTTTCCCCTGACATATACACACCCATATACACACACACATACCAATATAGGATATACATTTCAGAACGTCCAAAAATAGAAGGCTTCAGCAGGTCGAAGTGTTATATCGGCTTACTGTTTGTACCGCAAAATTTTCCAATTGCATGCTCGAGAACAAATTGGAAGTAGCTATGTATGAGTATGTCTATATGTATGTTATGTAGGTAAAACGGATGGAAAAGCGGACACGGAAAACGGACAAATGCATGAGGGAGGAACATGGTTGGGTATCGGGAAAATTAATGCCAATGATGAGGGTAGAAGAATTAGAAGGACCTGGACTCGATGCACCGTGCAAAGAGGATAGGTACACGACAAGTGTTTGGAGGTTGATGTGAGGATTTAGTTTTTTGGAAAATCATGTTAGCCAAAATAAGGCAGGTGAGAGAACTCAAACGAACGCCGGTCTATCGGTGTTGCTGGTCGGTTCAGTGTTCTATGTATGTATGTATAATATGACCTTAGAAATAGAAACAGAAATATATAATGGTACTATCGGATCAGTTCGGTTTGGTATATTGACGGAAAAGGCTCTTTGCATTATATGAGACGCAAATTAATTGAAGGTTGATAAATCTGTGTTATGTATGTCTGTTGCTGCGTTGTTATTGGTTTTTAGGAGCAGCGGAGCAGAGCGGTGACGGCGACATTAGGTATCTAAGGTTTTGCGCTTCGTTTTCATAACAGGAACTAGTTTATTTGAATTAACGCAGCGCAAAATTGAGAGGCATGTAGCGTCGGAAATTTAGTTCGATTTCGATCATTAACTTTGACATTAACTTGATTAAAGTTTTGCTTTCAAATAAATTGCTGGGTTGAACAAAGCGACGTAATTGTCACTATTCAGACGAGTTTGCTTGATTACTTACCTTCTATAGGATTATTTATGTATATACATATGTATATATCCGTTTGGCAGCAAAAAGGTATAGAATGACCCGAAATTTCGGAAAAGAAAAGGAATAACACGATGTTCACAGTTTTTTTTTTAATATGTTTATGACTCACCCTAAAATCTACAAAATTCATGAATTTTCCAGAGAATGATCTAATGACCACTCTTCAATGTTTTCGATGAAATTCGAAGTTTTACAATCAATAGATTTTATATTAGAAGGAATTGTCAATAAAAACTAATTTAAAAATCTGTAGGCCAATTTATATTTCTATTAGATTTCTGTGAATTTTATGTGGGATTAAAAATATCTGATCTATCGAATTAAAGAGATATCATTTTTATATTCTTTTTTTGTAAACAAAGGTGAGTAAGTTTGTTTGGTATATTTTTGAGAATACAAAAATCTCTGAGATCTTAAAAATTTGTTATGGTTAAATTGGCGAAATAACTAATAAATTGTTTTTAAAAGTAATTTTTTAATCGGATTTGGATATTACAACAGAAATGCCAAACAAAGAGTGACGTAATTATTCAAATAAAAAAAAAAAAATAACACCGCAGGGTGGCCCTGATTCTCTAGTAAATGAGTCAGTTGACTCTTTTGATGTGAACGTGATATAGAGTTTTTATTAAATGCTCTTACATCCTAGTTTCAAAAAACTTCATCTCTTGTGGATACGAGGATAAAAAAAAGTAAAATAGTTAACACATTACATTAAGGTACCTACCTACTTTGTAGAATTCGTCATGGTACCTACTTGCAATTGCTGTGCGTTATAGTAACCAGTATGTATAAAGTTCCTCCTAATTATAAGTTAAAATTGAATTTTGAAAAGTACATTATTTAGTAGCTGTGTAAAAATGAAAAGCGCAGTTTTAATGTTGCCAGAAGAGATGATGAAGATAGTCTCTTAGTTTGGCGTGTATGTATGTGTACTATGTAGGTAGATAGTACATAGTTTGGCAAGTTAATAGGATACACTCCTTTCCTTGTAATCTCACACCTGAGTATATAAATGAAACATTATTGTTCTTGCAACTGCTGAGTGATGACCACATGACATGACATTTGACCACATTTAAAATTAGTCATTTAGTTGGCGAAAATGAAACCATAAGTCTTTATCAATTGTATTTAGGTTTTGATAAGAAAAGTGAGTAATTTTAATTTTACTATGAAGTAACTCTAATTAATGTTCTTCAAATATTCAAAATATATTGATACAATTGAATTATGGACATTAGACATTTGGCAAAATTTTGAATTCAAAAAATTGAATTAATCACAATAATTTCCAATAAGATTTTAATAGCTAACCTACTTTTGTGAAGTATCTATCTCATTATTGGATCATGTGAAATGATATTTATTTAATATTTTTTGTTTGGAAAGAACTGGAGCAATTAAGACAAGTACAGAAATCTTGTTTTAGATATGTACACGTAGGTACATCTTTTAATAATGATTCCAAGAATTTTCTAATTAGACATTTAAAGGTTTTATATCTTAATTATAATTTTTTGGGTGCTGTTTGCACATTTGATAATTAAAATTTTATTACATAATTATGTTTATAAATGTTCAAACAAACAAATAAAAGATTTCTGTTTTAAAATACCAAATTGATTTATTTATAAAGTCTTTCTTTTCGTTCAAACAGGAGACATCTTAATTAAATCTTGAGATTCATATGAAAAGTATATTAAGTTTATATTACTAGTAAATTGTTTACTATCTCTAAATTACTGACTCAAATTTATTCACATTATTGAGTGTTATTACTCGATACAATATTAATTGAATATTTATATCCACAAATAATGTTTTATGGAATGTGATTTTGGTGCAAAGTTATTTATAAAATAAACAATGAAAGAAAATTTAAATGGAGATCGAAAATGTTTGGTTTATTTATAGAACGAAAAACAAACAATAACTCTGCATTAAATATGAAGGATCTGATAATATATATAATAACATAAAGATAGAAATAGGCAAATTAATCTTCATTAGCATTATTCTCTATGGGCGTAGCTTATGTATAGTTGTAGGTGTATAATCGAGAATGTATAAGGTATCTAATTCGAATTGAAAAAGTTTACATCCGACGAGCGACGTTTGCATTATAGAGTTTAATCTAAAGTCCCCAAATCTTTATATTTTATTTATTCAATTAAAAACATGAAGGTTAAAAATATAGAGCTGACAATATAGTATGTATACCATAGAAATATGTAAAATGTGTATATAGAAATATGTAAAATGTATACATAGGCATATTTTAAGTAGAGGGTTTTGGAAAAAAAATCATGGAAAAAGTAGATTTACACAATGTTTATGTTATTTACGACACACCTCTTCAATCAAAAATCTTAATATCTCAATTTTTATCTAAATACAAAACAAACATTTTCAATTTCAAAGTCTACAGAATACACCAAGTATGCGAATTGTTAAATGTTGATTATAACAATTGAAGTAAAAATTACTGGATACTATGTCCTCTGTGTGACAAATTCAAGTATTAATTTTTATTTTATTCCTACCGCTCTGCCAAATTTTCCTATTTAAGAAAAACTAAAATAGTTCATTAAAATTATTATCAGTTATGGGAAATTAGACGAATACCACCCTCTAAATCGAAGACAGAACAAAATTATCAAGTATCAAGGAAAGCTTCAATATTTTGATCTTTCTATCAGGTACAGTTTATCAATTTTTGAAGATTTGAAATTTTATAAGATTTATATTCGCAACTATTTTAAGAAATAGTATTGTGAATTTTAAGTTTCTGACTTAATTGTTTCCGACTATAGAGAGGATCAAACTTTGGCTGAATTTGTGACTATTAGTGGCGGGGAATTCGGTAAACAAAAAAAAAATTGTCCGGGCAAAACCGTTTTTCCTTAATTTTCTAAAACAATATTGTAAAAAGGAACAGTTATTTTGTTTTATTACATTAACATTCATGTTTCATTCCAACATACATAATGTACATACAATAATAATTGTTCTGTCATAAATTTTGTTATAAAATTTAAAGACGTTGTTGCTCAACACATGTGTTATAAAAACATTTCACTTGTTAAAAACTCGACTTAAAAACGTAACAGTAAAATAGAAACAATGGCTTTTACTGTGGCAAGCTCAAAATATTAATACCAAAGTTGTGTTCCAAGGAGTTAATTCAAAATGATGTACATAACACATATTAACCTATTAAATGAAAAAAGATGGATCGTACAACAGGACTCAAGTAATAATTATGTATTAAAAAAACCCAATCAATGCCACAGCTTTGGAAGACTTGCATTAAAGCTAATAGCGGGGTTCACAATTTATTATGAAATATGTATGACAAACTTGTTTGATTGACTCGAATTTGAGAATCTGAACTCTCCATCAAACGGCTTGTTAAACATGTTTGATGAAAATAAATTTTTTGGTATTTCGGTGGTTTGACAAACATATTTGATAATGTGAACGCATGCTTGATGTCAAACCAGGAGGAAATTTCATTCTTAAAAAGTTTTCCATAAAAAAAGAGAAAAGTTGGAATAGAAGAATATTTTGAGTGTTTTTTTATCCATTCTTTTGTCCATATTCTTTTTCTTTTATTTTTTTTTTGTCTTCGGTTTTCTTCTCGTTCATCTATTTCTATAGAAATGAGTACTGCTACTTGTACTTGCGCCAAGTCTAAAATCCTAAAGTGAAACGATATGTTTGACAACATGTTCGACGATTGTGAATGCTAAGGCTTCAAACCATCCAACGTGTGAACCCCTCTTAATGGTGATTCTTTTAAGTGATATCAGCATGGCCAATTTAGCAAACAAATTTTGAATCAAAAATAATACACCATTATAATTTTATGGCTGAACAAGGTACAAAATGATTTACCGTTTCACTTATAGCTACTTGGAACGGATTTTAATAAGTTTGGCGACTAGCACTTCCTTTTTTGTTTTTGTTAGTTATGATTTTTCCTAATTTATCAATGTAAAAAAAGTAGATTTTATTTTATAACTAACTGTACGAGTACCTACATGTGTATACAATTTTATATTCAACACGTTTAAACCTCAAATTACCAACACATTCGCTATAATATCTGACAAAAACCATTTCCTGATGTCACTTTCTGTATTTAAAACTGATTGGCTTTTGTTCCACGAATATCTACATATTATGTACCTATCTGTTTTTGTTCTGTTCATTTCCAGGACTACTATTCAATCGTGCTATCCTAATGTCTGGTTCCGGACTAACACCATGGTCATTGGTTGATAATCCATCAAAGTACGCAGCAATTGTTGCGCACCATGTTAATTGTTCGCCCGAACTGCCACATGCTCACCTCATGAAGTGCCTGCGGGACAAACAACTCGATCAATTATTGTCCGTGCCAATACGTGAACCTGAATTCGGTTACGCATTCGGACCCAGCATTGATGGTGTGGTTATTGACGGTGGCGACGCAGTTGCATCATACGCTACGATGGGTAGTCGCCAGGAGAATATTGGTAATTATATTTTATTTTGATTTGAAATCAATTTCGTTGATTAAGCAATCAATTAAATAAACACATAATAAAACAACAACATCATTGTGAATTAGAGCACGTTTTTATCACATTTGTTCTTTCTTTTTCGTATTTTATGCCCATAGTTCTTATGAGGAAAACGGCCATTAACAAACTATCGAGGTGAGTGAAATTTAAATACGAACAACATATTTTTTAATACTACATAATAATTGTATGATGGTGGGGTAGTTGTAAAGGGTTCAAGGGGGGTAAATATTTATCAAAAATTACCTTACAACTGATTTGTGAATATGATGTAAAATTAATTAATTTAATAAATAGGCTAAAGTGAATTTGGAGGTACCATTTTCTCAAAAAGTATTTGACCGATTTCGATGAATTGTAAGTAGGTACATATCAGGCACGAGGCGTGACTTTTTTGGAAGCGGAAGCACTTATGATTGAACTTAAATAAAAAGTTTTTATCAAGATCATATTTCTTTTATTACACAAATGTAAAAGAAAATTTTATAAAATTCAAGTTAAAACTAATGTAAAATTAAATGTTAGTTACATTTTTTAAGAAAAATATCATTGATCACAAAGCATTAGCATTGTTGACAATGCGATTTGCACACACACAGATAAAAAACATAACAAGAAAAAGAAACACACAAGTGTTAAATGAACTTTTCAACCCCTATTTCAATGAATGAGAAGAAGCAAATAACTCATATCTCTCCTTTCCTGCTCTACTTTTGTTTTCACAAATTTTCATAATGAGTTCACTCAATTCAATCTTCACTTCTTATGTGAACGCCAACTAATAAAAAAAAAATTGCCTTGAACGACATTGAGTGAGAGTTGAGAGTAGACGATATATCAGAATGCCTAGCTGGTATGCATTCCAAATATTTGTTTGCAAGCGTGAGTGTATAATGGAGTGATATTGTGCATTCCCAGTGGAATTGAAGTTTGAGTTTTTGTAGTTATAGTTTTGCATTGTTTTTCCTGGACGACTTTTATTATGAGATTTTTTTAATTTACACAAGAGATTAAATAAAATTCGATTAGGTCAGTTTCGAATTAAAATTTCTTTGCTTAAATCATATAATTTTTTGATTTGCTTTACGGAAGCACTCATTCCACTCAATATATGGACGCTTCGTCCCTGGTACATATGTATGTATATGGTTGGAAAGCCACAGTTGAGACACAAATTTGAAAAATAGCTTATTATTTATACATATTTATCTTCTTTGTATGAATATATTACTGATTGAACTCTTTTTAAACGACTGGATGGATTTTGATAATAAGTTTTATTGTTTCACCCAGTTTTGCTACCTTTCGCTCTCGATATATGTTCTACTGAACCGAAGGCGCTCAACTTTAGTTTGAACAAGACTCTTGGACAAAGACATCGCTCTTGCTACTTTTACAGGATATTTCCAATTCTGTTTAGGTTGGCTACAAAGTAGAGAGCCAGGTTGGAAACTTCGTACTTCTACTTCGATTAAGAAAAATTCAAATTTAACAAAATCTTCAACGTGACAACACGTGTCGTCCTTTTAAAATCCATCTCATTAATGCGTTCTCTTCCAACTATGAGTGGACATTCTATTTTGATTTCCCTTGGTTTTCAAAAGTGTCACCTAACCTTAGTTTTTAAGATTTCTCTGTTGAAAAGGTTGCACAACATACTACAAAATTTGGTACTGAATTCATGATGTCCAGGCCAAACTTTAAAATACAGTTTACCCATACATTCAATATAAAACGTCAAAAAAAGGATTCTTATATTGGCCACATTGTCAAGGACATCGCCTAAGACACTGGGCTATGTTTTACACTGGGATTCCAAGAATGTTTTGGTGGAGACGGGGAGTCTTAAAAAAAGTTGTCATGTCCCTTAATTTTTTTAAAAACAGGTGCCAAAGCTAAAATTACACAATAGTTTTCTGAGAAACAAAACAATAACCCAGTCCGGATTTGTTTCTATCCACACAGAAATTTTGAAAGCCTAAAAATTAAGCAGTCAAATTAAGACATTTTCATTTCGATTAAAAATATGATTTTCGATTTAGCCCTTGCATACAATAATAGACAAATAACTTGAATCGTTTTTAAATCAATATACAAAACGGTTTAATTTTATGTTTGTATCAGAATTTATGACAGAACAAGGTACTCATAAATTGATGTTCAATGTTTGACAGAGCTTCGTAATATGGATGTCGATTTTGATTTAAAATTATGTTAATTATTCCCTGCATATAAGAAGTTACAGTTTCCGGTACCGCAAAGAATTTACAGATTTGTATGCTTTGAAATCTGATTATGCGTCTTCAATTTGTCCTTTTCTAGAATATTTTTCTGTTGTATTAAATCCATCGACTTAAGCAGACATTAATCTAATTGAATAAGGTTAAGAGGCTGTTATAAGATTTATTGTAAAGCAATTTAAATAGACGCTTGGTAATCTATGGTATTCCTCAAGTTGTGCGTTAATTGGTCTTGATTTCTTGCAAAAGACACATTCTATTTAGTCCTTGCAGAACACCTTTTCACAAGATGCAATAATTTATTTAATAATAATTATTCAAGTGAAACTGATTTATCTTTAAATGAAAAGAAATATAATAATTAAAAAAGTTATTATATGTATGTATATGCATGTATGTATGTATATGTATATTCATAACATCTTTTTGTTATAACTAAAATGTATCTTTTAAATATTTGTTCATATAATGCTTTTGTTAGAAATTTGTAAAACCTTAAAATTTGTAGATGAATGATCATTTAAAATTAAATATAAATAATTACAGGGATGGACGATAAAGATGATTGCTTTTTAGATTATATTTATGTACATGCAGACAAATCTACATATTTTCTAACAAATGCTTCTTTACCTTTTAGACCATTTTATCTTATCTTAGCTTTTGTAGCTAGGTACATTGAATTACTTTATTAATTTCATTTACTAAATACGTAAAAGTTGAGTTTCATAAAAGCTTAACTATTCATGAACAATTCCAATTTATGATTTATTGTACATCTTTCCCTAGATTGAAAACATAATACCTTACTTAACTTATCTAAGCGGATGAGTAATCAAATATTCATTACGAGATTGAAATAATGAAGTATCTACTCGTACTTTCTTTCTTTCTTTGCTGGGAGCAAAAAAATTGAATATCATAAATTATATCGTATCATAGAGGGTTAGCACAACTCGTCAAAATAATTACCATTATTGACCATGACCACATCGACAATAAGATATTTCATTTTCCCAAACACAAATTGGTACCTTTGCTAGACCTTTAAGCCAATACTCACGCCCCCTCCCCCGCACTTCTAATCCACTTTGCATTAAGCAAGCATAACCTTTAGATTTATATACCTCCTCAGAAGTAGCAGCGTCAGCATATGCTTATACAAAAGTCTATATTGTCATCATGAAGCTTAGAAAAAAAAAGTAGGTACGTAGCTTCCTGCTGTCAAGAGTGGGTATATTATTCAAGAACGGATTACCATGGTAGTTCAGTTCTTATAAATTTATTTGGTTATTAATGTATTTGCTCCGAGGCAATGAAGATAGAAAATGAAAAACGTCTGTGGCTTCCAGGACGTGATCATAATATGAAATATCCTATACAAATTGGTTATTCTGGAATAGGAATCGAAAATTCAGCAGCTGCTGGAACCAAAGATAGCTATACTCGTTTTTATTTTTTTTATTTTTTGATTCTAGAGGAGAAAGTATAGTTGACATAGTCCTTGCACGAATCTAAGGAATATGTATCGTTATCAGGAATAAAGATAAATAATTCGTGCGCCGATGTTAATATTGGGGTTTTGGTATTTGAATGACATTATTTTTGTTTTAGCATCACGCAAAACATAAATAGAAGAAAAATTGAAAGCTTGAATAACCACGGACAGAAATAAAATATGCGATAAAGGATATATATATTAGCCAACATACATTTTGAATGGGTTATTTTTTTACTTGTTCGGTAAAGGACAAGTGTTGGCTTTCTTCTTAAAATGAAAAAAAAAAAAAGGCACTGAGAATTCTAAGACACTGAATTTTTATGCATCGACTGTAATAGCAAAAAATATAGCGTAGGAAGTTTAAAATTCGTCTTTTAGACCTGGCAACCCTATTTGAAACACTCAGTTTTTTAACATGAATCGCGCTTTATATTTTTTAACTGAAAACAAAAATATAGAGTTGGTAATCTTATTTGATTAGCGCCCCCACCCCTCGAGTAATGCTTTTCGGATTATTCAAAAATTAAATTCAATACTTTAACGGATTTGGGGGAAGTAGAAGCTTTTAACAAAAATTTAACAGAAAAACTGCCAATCAAAGACATCGCTGTATGAGTTCTCAGAATTTGAACTAAAACTCCAATTGGAAAATTATAAAATATATCCATCAACCTTAAAGCTCTAAAAGGTCGAAAACATTTTTTAGGCTCCTCTCTATGCGGGTTCCTAAGAGTCCCTCTAACAATTGAAATTAAGAAAAACATCTGCCTGATTTTGTTCACATTTTGTTGTATCTATACTTACCTACCCCTGATGGAGTTTTTGGCTACACCGGATCCACCTACACATGTACCTATGTATTTCCTTTGTTTTCGGTTAGTCCTCATTTACATAAAACCCATGGATATGAATTGGATAAAATCCTGAAAATCAATTTCCTTCCGAATGCATAACTTGAGATATGTTCCTTAAATCCTTGGGATCTAATACATAAAGGTTGAAATTAGAAATTATTAAGCTCCAGTATTTTTGTACAAACCGTCTTCACATCTTCAAATGCGCCAAATAATGTGTACATTTGCACTCAAATTTCTGTTTCATCTTCGAAAAATTCTCGATTAACATATTTATTTTGATTCACCAAAGAAAAAAAAAAAACAATTTTCCAGAAATGAAAGTTAGATCTTATCATGTCCTAATGTTCATTTACTGGTAGTGCTTGTTTTAATTTTAATGATATCCCCCTCGGGCCTAGGCCCAGACTTAGCCATGGTTGGGTTGAATCTACGATTTAAGATACTTTGAATATTATCATGTTCTTGTTTCTTTCGAATGACAGATAGGTACTTAGTTTGTTTTAGCATTTATTGTATCTTAAATAAATCATGATCTCAACAGGAAACCGTTCTATGGGGAACATTAAAACTCCCAGAATATGAAATACAATATTTTATTATGAATATTTCATTAAGGTGCAAGAACATGGCTCGACTATTATAGTCCTCTGTGGTGATGATGGTAAGAGGGTGGGGGTTGTTTTATCAAAACATTTGGCAACAACTCTTCATCACATTTATTATTATGAATTGTCCTCATTAATTATTTTCCAAATAACTTTTATTGGTAGAGTATGGTGTTGAGTTGTGGTGGGGGGAAACCTGGGATGAAAATAATGGTTAGGTGGAATAATGATTTAGCAATTAACCATTGGAACAATTAAACAACAATACGGGCATTTTGGACCGGAAGCCCTCGGATTGATGAATAATCCTTTTGTTGTAAAATTTAGATATTTTCAGATGTTCAAAAATTATCTAATGACATACGAAGGAGATTTTGAGCTTCCGTTTTTCTTAGTGTTTTTTTTTTTCTATCAGTTAATTTGAACAATGGAGCTACACTTTATGGCATCATAGGTAAACAGTGATGACAAGTCCGGAAATAAATGGCTCTGTCTTTACAAATAATTTATTTAAGGGAAATGTTTTTAGAATTGAAAGTTTTAATGATATTGTTCGTTGGGTGGAATTAACATACTTTGAAACGTGCATACATATCATGTACATATGCACTCAACTTGGGTCGAGTAGAAAAATCGTCAATTTGGGATCATGTGGTCAAGTTTCAATTTTCTAACAAGACCAAAGTTTCTCGATTTCTCTCGAGACGTTCGCGCCTGTTTCTTAAGTGCTTTTTGTTACCTAGATATTTTTTGATATTCTTAAGACCGAAAAATCAAAGGATGTTTATTTTATTGTTAAGAGGAAGGTATATGCCAATAAATTGTTCTTAGAGCATTAACATAGATCTTATCTTTTATATGGCCTCGGGGAAAAATGTGTTAAATCTCAAGATATCCCTGGCCATTTGTAATTACCTCTTCAAGAAATAACACGGTCAGGAAAATTTTATCACAAAATTGCAATCATCATCGTCAATGAAGATGATTTTTCCATTAAAGCCTGTTTTCTGACTTGTGTTGTCAAATGTCAAAAAATAACACTTTCAAAATTAACATTTGCTCAAATATGTACTGAGCTTTTTAAACTGAAAAAAATAATTCTGATAGCCTGACTTAGAAAGTTTACTCATATTAAATTACTAGTATTAACATTTTCCTTTCCATTTCAGATACGATTTAATGGCAGGAGTAACGCGTGCAGAAGCTTTCTTTTCCTTTAACTCGGGAGATGTTCAATATGGCATCGAAGCTGATAGACGATCGAAGATTCTAAAAGCCTATGTCCGGAATACCTATACGTATCATCTAAACGAAATCTTTGCAACTATTGTGAATGAGTATACAGATTGGGAGCGACCAGTTCAACATCCAATTAATATCAGGTAAGAAAATAAATTTCCTCAATTAAGTAGATAAATTAATAATGTTTTATTTTGTTAAGGTAGGTGTACTGCCGCCTACGTAGGTAGATGCAAATGAATTTTATTTATGTCAAGTTCTTAAGCTACAGACATATTTACATTTACATAAGTTACAGGCTATTTATATGAATACTCTGGATTTTCCTTATTTTGTCCTTTTTATAGATTTTTGTATTCATTAGTTTAATAGGTGCAGTGATTTATTGAACCATAGCATTAAATTCAAATATTAGCTTTTACTATAATTTTTGCTGTCAAATTATACAAAAGCAAGATACATGGTAGTTTTTGAATGCCCAACTTTTCAATTCAAGAATTTTTAATATACACACGAGTATATATGCAATCAAATAAAGTTTAATCCGTTTTCTAACATTCGATATGTATGTATGTATTTATACTATCTATATACTTATATAATTTTTAATATATAATGCTATATAAAATCTATCCCACGGGAACCATACTTTTATCGAGATAAAAAGTAGACTATGTGCTATAAATTTTCTTGCCAAGTTACTTTTACTTACTTACTTACTTAGGTCCTCAGACCTACGAAGTCCGTTGGTGTTCCCTAGCGGGACATAGGGCCTCAACTACTCCTACGCGCCATCGTGTGCGGTTTCCATGATGGGTCCAAATGTCACGTCTTACACGGAGGTAGGTTTTCCGAAGAATTTGAAGTCCAAAGCGGGGTCAGACAGGGCTGCATACTGTCACCAATCCTGTTTTTATTGGTGATAAGTGATGTACTGCGGATGGCTCTGACAGGAAGCGGAGGAATAAGATGGACTCTGACAACTTACCTTAAACATCTTGACTACGCTGACGATGTTTGCTTGCTTTCCCATAAGATCATGGACCTCCACCAAATGACAACAAGGGTGGAGAGAAAAGCAGCAATCGTGGGGCTGAAAATCAATACGGGAAAAACATTGATGAACATTGGTCAACAAGCAGTAGAGAAAGTAGAGAGCTTCCAATACCTTGGAAGTATCGTCTCTCCTGAAGGAGGAACCGAATTAGACATCGCCAGCCGCATCGGAAAAGCAAAGGCTGCGTTCGGGATGTTGTCCAATGTTTGGAGGAACAAAAATCTCAGCTTGAACACAAAGCTACGACTGTTCAACTCTAACGTCGAATCAGTTCTGCTATATGGCTGCAGCACCTGGAAAATAACAACCACAATAACCAGGAAACTGCAAACCTTCGTTAATAGGTGTCTTAGAAACATCTTACGGGTTTTCTGGCCTAATCGTATCTCCAACTATGACCTACATAGACGAACAGGTCAGGAACCCATAGATACCATTATACGAAGGCGCAAGTGGCAGTGAATTGGACACACGCTTCGAAAAGGTAATGACTGCATTGCAGGCCAAGCAATGCAGTGGAACCCACTCACACAAGAAGGAAGAAGAGTAGGTAGACCGAGAAGCACGTGGAGAAGAACAGTTGAGGAGGAATCTGCGAGACTGGGAAAGAGCTGGAGGGAGCTAAAATACATCGCTGGAAACCGCAAAGTTACTTTTAGTAGGAAGAAATTGATCACGATTTAGGAGAGAGATTGACTTGCCACTAGCATTGAGGATTTAATAATATCGAAAGTTTACTTTGAAATCGTTGAAATAGAAGATAAAGATTATCAATGGATGTGTCAAAGCGTATTTTTGGCAGCATGAAACAGTAGCGTTGACGAAATTAACGACCTTATTTTAACTAAACTTTCAGGAGATATAGTTACCTATGTACCCATCTATGTACATTGATAATTAATGTAATGGATCAAGAAATGACTTTCCCCCACATTCCCTCAAGTTAAAAATGGGTACCCCAATAAATTTACTTAAAAATCTTAATCCACCAAATTTATGTAAAGGGACCCGGCTTCAAGTTTTGATTGGTCCACCAGTAAGTCAAGTAGTGCTCATAAATCGCTTCCCAATGATTCCAAATGATTTACCTTTTAATTTTAAATAGGGGCAAACATTCAAACTCGTAGGAATTTATTTCAAGACTGCTCTCCACGAGGCCAATTATACGTCGCGTTTTCAAGATCGGATTGCGCAGAAAATCAGTATGTTCTTCTGTCACAAGAAAATAAAACAAAAAATATAAAAATATATAAAGTAGAAGTACTTTGAAATATTTTTTTTTAAACTAAACTAAATTGACACTCACGAAGTAGCGGGCAACAGCTAGTGTACAATAATTGTATAGTTTTATGTTTGTACACAGAAAAACTATGAAACCGTTATTATTTTCATTTTTTTTTCTCAAGACATTTGTGTCAAAAAAACAGTTCTTCAATACATTATTTATAGATCTAAGCCCCAATAAGACGATCATTTCAATTGCCGTTAAGCTTTCAGTTAAACTGATGTCTAAAATCAAAAACTGAAGCTTTTAACTGAAACTGATGTTTTGTATAAATACGTTTCAGTTCAGTCGTCCTTTCAATTGCATTGGCGGTGTTCAATATGTCGAAACGGAGTGATAATTTGGTCGATTTCATTGAAATTTATCACGTGGGTCCATTTTTATTGAATAAAAGTGACTCTTTTAATGACAATTTAGTGAAAAAAGAAACACCGAACTGAAGTATAAATTTGCTGTCTTTTTTAACTAAACTGATATAACTTTTAGTCTAAAAGAGGCCTTAGATTTAGAGTTGGCTCTGTTAATAATATGCGATATGGGTTTGAAAGTGTTTGACAATATGTATGTAACTTTATAGCTTAATCACAATCAATCGTTCGGTCAGTCCGGCTTTGACATTTCGAGTAGAAATAATGTATACCTACAAGCAAAGTAAATTAAATCTATTTTATATTATTCGTTCGGGATTTTGACAGCTGCAGCTGAAGAACTATAAGTTGCCAGTTATTTAATTTTTCAAATTGAAGTAATTTTTTCTTTATGATTCTGTTATGTTTTCCAGGCTAGATTCGCATTTATTCACATTTTTATCATAAGTCCATGAAAAAAAACTGATATCAATAAACTACTGCAGTGATTTAGATCAAATAATTACTTTAGTTAAATAAAAAAAAAAAAACTGTGAAGTAGTTATCTAGTTACATTCTAGATAACTAGGAATATTAGGTTGAGAAATTATGCAAAAAAATACATTAAAACTTGTGGGAATAAATGCATATATATATACGTTTTCTTAATGAAAACAAAAGTCAATCTGTCAGACAAAATTGCTAGACTAAACAGATATTTTTTAGCCAATTTGTTCAAAGTTTAATCTTCTCTGGTACAAACAGATATCTTATTGATCTCTATTTACCCGGATAAGGGTTTAAAAAGTTATCTATTTATATTGATACATAAAAAACATGGAAATTGTGTGTTTTTATTGAAGAAAGTTAATTAAGATACTTAAAAATTACCAAGTCAAAAGAAGAAATAACATAACCCATGGACACATCGTCTGATGATGTTAACTTTTAACAAAACATTACCCGAAATGGCATTGCATCAACTAACCTAATACCTAACAAGAATCATCCAATAACATTATCTTAATTGTTGGTTTTTTAATTTAACAACTTCCATTTTCAAACCCCTTTTGTTTTCTTTTCATGTACCTGCGTATCCATAGAGACGAGACATTGGAAGCACTAAGTGATGCCCAGGTTGTTGCACCAGCTGCACAAACTGTAGATTTGCATTCAGCTGACCACAGGAATTCCTATTTGTACGTGTTCGATTATCAAACCAAATATGGAGATTTCCCACAGGTAAGCAACTATGTCTGAGGTATCCTGCAACAAACCACATACGCATACACACGGTTCAAATACAAGGACCTTACTACATACATATACATATGTATGGTGATGGTGAAGCCTTTATGCTGCTCATACTCTAAGACCTTTTGTTTTGTGAGTGCAGTGCAGTGCAAGTGTGAGAAAGACAAAGGAAACCCAGAGTTCTGCATATTTCCATATGTAGCCATTACTATTTTCAACCTAGACCTATAGGTTCACCACATGACATCAGATATTGTGTCGAATCAACAATAATTTCTCAATTACAGAGAAGGAGGAATGAAAATGCATTCTTCCGAAGAGAACTCCCAATCAAACATTCTACCAAACATGCTTGAGGAAGTCGTCAGCCTCCAGAACCAAAACCCTCAGATCCTAGATCTCAGAACCATCCACAATTTATCTGGCCTCGAATTTTCCAATTATTGTTCTAATGTGCTTGCATTTGATTTTATGTTGTATCTTCTTTTTCTCATGGCAACATATACTACAAGAAATCGATCCTCTAAATTTTATTAAATTTTGGCACATGCCTCATGGTGAAATTAATAATAAAAAGTCTGTTTGCGTAACCAAACCGAGACCAAACATCGAACAGTGCATTGTGTGTCCCTGAGTGTATCAAACGAAATTATACAAGCGTAACAAGGAGACGACTGAACCTCTGTTCCTGAAACAAGGATATCTGGCATCGTTTCATTGGATTTGAATTTTGAATTTGAACATTCCTGCAACAAAATATACCTAATATATCCATCCACAGACATACATACATACATAGATATGAATATACATTTGAACATTGAAAGTCATTTAAAGTATCTCTTGTTGTATCTTTCATTTGCTTTTACGTATCTAGAGACAAGGATGTATCCACGGTGAGGAGCTGCCGTATGTTTTTGGAGCTCCTCTGGTGGGTGGTTTCCACCACTTCAGTAGGAACTACACAAAGTCTGAAATTGGTCTGTCGGAAATCGTAATGCTGTATTGGTCGAATTTCGTAAGAAAAGGGTAGGTATTTTTTTTATTTTTTATTTTTTTTATTTGTTCATACATATTTTGATTGTTATTTTTTTCCTTCTTCTTTTTGCAACACAATAAACAATAGAAATCCAAATGAACAAATGGAAGGGGATCATGGGAGCAGACAAGAAAGGAGCAGATACAAAACTGTTGAATGGACTGCATACGAAAGTGTTCACAAGAAATATTTAAATTTTGGTAAGTTAATTGAGTTGATTAATTATTTTTTTAAGTTTTTTGCATTAATCACAAAATTCGTACCTTCACTTGAAAAAAGAATGAGCTAAAATTTGTGCTTCTCAGGAGATGTTAAAAATAAAATTGTACAAAAGTGACAATTTTGATTAATTTCGTAGTTAAAAAAATAAAGTTTTCATATGTAGGTTAAGAACTTAAAAAATATTCTCTCAATTCTGGCACTTTTAAATTTGAGGTAATATATTCTGATTTTCAGAGGTTTCAATGGAATTTGAAAGTTTTTGACTTGACATTTGATTGACATAATTATAAATCAACCATTTTAATATTTGGAATAAAAGTATTGAATTTTTGAAAGAAAGTATAGGCTACCATAAAATGTACCTACTAAAAAATACTTTTCGAGTATTCCTCCTCCCTCATGCGAGCTAAGTGATCTGTCTACCGGTTTATTTTTTTTTCTACAACATCTGCCTAGAGGTAGATGACCTCATAGGACTTTCCTCAAGAACACGCCCAAGAGTTGGGATTACTTTTACTGAACACCCAGGACTCTGATCCATATGGAGAACACTGGTAAAACCATCGTTTTGTACAACAACAGCATTGAAGTTATGGTAAGGTTTTTGGATTAAGAGAGCACCCATCCGCGTATTTCTTCTTCTTTGTTGTAATCGGCTGCTACTATATTGTTCCCAGTCAACGCCACTATACACCCTTTTTTCCATACCTAATGTGCAGCCCCATATCTTGCGTTTCTGATAATTTTGAAGTTCGAGATTCATTAAAAATCGTTTACCTATTCCATAAGGCCTCTAACGGTGACTAACTCAGTGAGTTGACATAAAATGGTAAAACGTCAAAATGAGTCACAGAAGTCTTATCTGGAAGACAGCCAATAACGAAATTCCGGTTTGATATTTTTCAAAAATCTGAATTCCCAAAAACCAGCTCTTATTGACTCCTGAATTGCAGAACGAGTTTTAATAAATATTAAGTATCCCTACTTTCAGTGCCTACTGGAAAGAAATTAACTAATGGATATAATGTTAATATGTAATTTATTTATAACTCAATTTAATCTAAAAATTCAAACAATCTTAACAGACTATTTCTTAACTAAAGCACAATGAATTGAATTTTACTCATTTTTCTTAAAGCTTTAATTGAGAAAATATAAAACTTTATCATCTCTTATCAAGTATAATAAATTTAAAATTTAATACGTCCGCAGAACAAATGCCACAACCATTTTGCAAATCAATTTAGAGTCCCGCATATCCCGACGTGTCACTCACATACTGATTTTTCTCGTTTACAGATACAAAACCGAAATTAAAAAACCATTATCGAGCGCACCGATTATCGTTCTGGCTGAACTTAATACCAGATTTACATAAGCCGGGTGGCGATGATGTGCCCGCATCGCATCATCAGCTTGACGATGATGATCCTATTGCAGCGCAACAAGCAGAGCCAACAGTTAAACCATTAAATCCCCCCCTGGGTGGTCGAACACAATCAAACTACACCATATTCACGTCCCAAGTATTCTCTTTACTCAATTTATCATCGCCGTCGTCGTCGTTGCACCACAACAACAGCTCCAGCAGTCGGTACAACCAAAAAGTTCCTCACTCATTGGATCCAATGGATTTGATGGACGAAGGCGGAGGTCCTGGTGGCCATAGCACAACTTCTCCGCAAGAGGATGGCTTTGCCGCTTACAGTACAGCGCTAAGTGTGACAATAGCGATCGGCTGTAGTCTCTTGATTCTCAACGTCCTTATCTTTGCCGGTGTTTACTACCAGAGGGACAAGACCCGATTGAACGAGCCCCGCAACCAAACGAAGAAGCGCAACGAGAACGGTCAAATGCCTAATAATATCTGTGGTGACCTGGAAACCCTAACAATACACACAAAAAGTGATCCAGGCACAATATTGGGCCACCACCATTCCATGCAGCACCACCAGCTGCCACCGCCCGAGTTCGCCGACATTCCCCATAGAGCACCACCGCCGCCGAAACACATGAAATCCGTCCCAGACGGGGGAGGAGGTGGCAGCGGAGGTGGCGGAGGCATGATGCCACCCTCGCATGCCCTCCAAGTGATGGGCAATCAGTGTGGCACGTTAACGAAAAAGAGTTGCATGAAACAGTCGGGCATGACCAACCAAAGTAATCAGACGAACCAAAGTATCATGGATGAACTGAGAGTGTGACATTAATTAACCGTGCGTTTTAAATGTGATTTGTAATTGATTATTATAATTGTTTATAACACACCTACATTACTATTACAATTGATTTTATAGGATTAAAGTGTTTAGTTTTTGTATACAGGTTTTGGTTTTAGGTTTTATAGACAATTTATGAATAGATTTCGATTGTAAATTAATTAATTATAATAATTATTACCTAAGAGTAGTGAGATAAAAAAAAAAAAAGAAAACATATAATAAAAACTTAAAATTGTGAATTTTGTAGGGGCGAATACTGTTAGTCAAATTATTGTTACTTAAAATCATACTACTTCTTGTCTTATAAACTTTTTAGGTAGATCTGTAAAATACTTTCTAGAATTTTGATTTATTTCAGAAATTGTAAATACAAACAACTTTAGATATTTGAACTTTTCATAATTCAGTGTTGAGTGGAGAAGGAAATGTTGATTTTGTTTTTTTAAATTTTTGTGATTTTTTTTATGAGCAGTTTATAGAGAAAAAGGTGTTTGTTATTTTACAGCAAAACTATTTTTTTAAAGTTTTTTTTTTACTATACCAAGGAAACATCTTTTGAGTTTTAACATTCGACATATATGTATATGAATGGGTTGAGCTTGAATACCATAACGTATAACGGTATTTAATCAAATTTGGAATTTTGGCTGTGAGTCTAAAAAAAAAATTCAAATTTAAGTAGTTCAGAAACATTTTTAATGGTGACGGTTTAAATGCATCCGAATACATAGACCGGAAGTTTTAGATTTTTGTTCATCTTATACCGAGGCAAAAAATAACGAAGAAAATAATATTTTTGTATTCAAAAATGTGTGGTTACATAATATGTAGCCATTTTTTGAAAAAATTCTTTCAAATGATTTTCTATACCTACTTCTATTTATTTGAGATTTGTTTTTATAGTTAACTAGCTAATCATCACCCGCTTCGCTGAGTGTATTTATGAAAAATATAAGACCTGTATAAAAATTATTTAAAACTGAAAAAATGTTCTTTATTTGGAATTAAAATTTTTCAATTTATTGTAATGCTTTTTGGTATACAATAATTTTGGTTTTTCGATCTTTAACATTTATAAACAATGCCAACATATAGTTGTCCATGGGAAAAAACTGAATTTTCCAAATCTATACCACATATTTTTAAAGATTGACCTTGAATGCGAATGCAAGGCGAATGGGAAACTGCAAAAGTTTGAAATCAAATGGCAAATCTGGCGGGATCATTGGAATTCTAGGGATTAAAACAGCTTCATTTTTGAATTTTCCACATAAAAAAGTAGCTTCAATTAGATTTGCCATTAACTTTTTTACGACAAGTCTAGTACCATTACAAATTTTTGGTTGGTTAATGTTTCGAAGTATTATTATTGGCACTCCCTCTTTTAGCGTAAGGTAATGTGGTGGAAGTCCTGGTAAATCTAAAGAATGTAAAAATTCTGTCAGGTAATTAACTACCTACATCATTTTCATTTGTTATACTCGTAGATAGTGTCAATTGATTTGTATGCAAAAAATTGCGTATTTATCTCGTCCAAAATTGTTGCGTTGATTTTGGAAACACTTTTATTTGTACCAGCCAAAATCGCGCGTTCACTCAACCAATTATAATTTTGTTTGGAAATACAATTCGATCCTTGAATTAACATTACAACAAAAATTACTTGGAAGTGTAATCTGACTTTCAACATCAAGTGGCATTATTCCATTACCGTTTTCCAACAACTGCTTTGAAAATTCTGCAGCAGATACATCGTTTTGTATTTTTACACTAACATTTATCTCCAATGAAAGTTTTCTAATATATCGCCACAAAATGGAAGATTTTAAACATGCATTTAAGTGCAGCAGTGAAACGCGGTATAATCGGCAAAGTTTGTCGAAAGTCACCAGCCAACAGAATCATCGCACCCCAAAATATATCCTGACTTCCTCGCAAATCTTTCAAGGTGCGATCCAAGGCTTCAAGTGACTTTTTGTGAGCCATAGTACTTTTCTCCCACACAATGATCTGACATTGTCGCAATACTTTGGCCATTGCTGACGTTTTGGAAATATTACATGTGTGTGTTTCATTGACTTGCATATTTAAAGGCAACTTTAGAGCAGAGTGGGCTGTACGGCCACCATCTTATAACGTGGCTGCAATTCTAGAGGAAGCCAGAGCAAATGCTATTTTTTTCTCAGATCTTATAGATGCTAAAAACAATGATAACAAAAAGGTTTTACCCGTACCACCAGGTGCATCTAAAAAATATAAACCACCACTCTGATTTATCACACCTTGCATAATGGTATCGTACACATACTTTTGTTCATCATTTAACTTCGTCATATTAGTTTGCACAGACATCCTAAATTCATTACAATCGTATTGATTTTCGCGTAATATTTCTTGATCAAGAACATCTTGCATTGCACGACTTGGAGCAACCATTCCTAATTGTGCCAAAGTTTTGTTCACAATCATCAAACACGTGTCCTCAATGAAGATCAGAGCTTCATTATACATTTCATTAATGTAGGTATTCCAAATGTTGAATAAATGTCACGCGACGCATTCTATATAATATATCCTCAGTCATGTTATCACGGTAATTATACCAAAGTTCGAGTGGATTTGACGGATTACATGTGGCTATAATTATTGAGAACAATGTCCGTATTTGATGTGGTGAAGACGAAATAGATGTATCAGCTAGTGTTGAATCCCAATGAGTGTCAACTTCGAGCAAATTTAAACGTTGACAGGCATCACGGTATGTTGCACATACTGTCCCATTTATTGTTCTCAAAGCCGCGAATGAAGTTGAACCGACAACGTTGATTAACAACAAACTTAAAAAAAACACTCAGCGTTATTTGGATGTACAGTATATACACGACCCAAAGTATCTGCAGAAAAGATACCGGAATATCCTTCGACTGGTTTTCCTTGCTTTCGTTTTTGAAATTTTTTAAAGATGAATTCCACGTATAATACTCAGGAACTTCTGAATACAGAATCGATTTAAATTTTTGGTTTTTGTAAATAATGGTTTGCTCGAATATAACTTTTTTTTATATAGAAACCATCTACAGAAAATTCTCCACAAAAGGCAAAAAACTAAATTGAAATCGATTCATAAATGCACGAGTTAGGCGGCCACACACACATTTTAGATACTCATTTTTAACACGCTTATATTAGCTTCACTTGTATGTATGTATGTATGTATGTATGTAACCGACACCTTTACACTCGATTTTGACCCACTTTACACGAACCGATTTTAATAAAATTTTGTACACATATCAAGAACCGGTGGCAAAACAATAATTTCATAAGTTTATCTCAATATCCTTATCAGGATTACCAGGATTAAATATTTTAATCCCACAGCTCCTGCTTTTTCCTGATTTTATTATGCGCTTATAAATATTAATAAACTCCCTCATTTTAAGTGCCGCGGTGGCTCAGTTGGTTAAAGCGCGGTCACGTTTGAGTTTGAGCGTCAAGGGTCGTGGGATCAAATCCTAGCATGGGTGACTTTTTTTTTTTTATTAAAATTACGAGATTTTAAATAATAAATAAATAATTCCAATTTCATTTACAATTTCAATCAACTAAATGGGTCAATGAAAAGTTTCTTAAATTACAAAAAAACATCAAATCTGTGAAAATAAATACAGTTTAAAAAAAAACTAAAAAACACGCTTTTAAAGCACGTTAAACTAAAAAGTTAAAAATAAATATAGTTTGAAAAAAACTAAAAAACACGCTTTTAAAACCCATCATACTAAAAAAGCGGAAAATAATTTTTAATATAAGCTGAAAACAATAATGAACTAAAAATACAAGTGTTATTGTGAATAAGCGTGGGGCGCTCGATATATGAAAAAAAAAATATAGCCAATGCGCCCAACGCTTTTTCACAATAACACTTGTATTTTTAGTTCATTATTGTTTTCAGCTTATATTAAAAATTATTTTCCGCTTTTTTAGTATGATGGGTTTTAAAAGCGTGTTTTTTAGTTTTTTTCAAACTATATTTATTATATATATGGTCATGGCTTCGAGAAATGAAACCGAGTGGCATTTTTTTTTTTTAGAATTTACCACTATTATGCTCATTTTTAGAGAGAATACATCTCATAGGAACGATCGATATCATTATCAACAGTATAAACATTTCTAGTTTGATCTAAGCCACAGTTAAAGCCAGGCTGTTGAGCTCTTTAAAAATGACCGGAAATTCAAATGCTCGTAAAAGGTAATTTATATAATTTTTAATAATTTATTTTTTTTTGAATACACTTACGTTTTCAAGAAAAGATCTTACCTTACCTGAATATCGCATTTTTTTGTCAAAAAAGAAGTTTCAAGTTTGTAAATTTTAAATAACCAAATTCGTGTAATTCGTGTAACGTTATAAGACAAAATTCCTTAAAAGTTTTTTTACTCTTCATATGAAAGTTTTAGAAATTGAATTTTTTGAATTTTATTGAGTATTTTGTATTTATTTAACAAAACTAAAAAAATATATAGATATAAAGCGACCATTTTCATTTAAACAATAGTTAAGGATGTGTAACGTTATAAGACATTTTTTGTTAAAGTCAATGAAGATGAAGTTTAAGACTTTCTTGGACTTCAAATATATTAGTGAACTGTCTTGATTCTTTATTTATATGCCAAATTATTTATCTGCTTCAAATTTGACGAAGAAAAATTAATTTTAAAGGAAATTTTTTAAAATATTTTACCTAAAAAAACACAACATATACTGTAAAGGACTATAACTTCTTACAGGGTTGTCCAATTTCTTTGATTTTGGTTTTAATGGATTAAGCATCGAAAGCTTCCCTAAAATCATGTATCATATGATTTGGGTGTACTAAAACGATTAAATGAGTTTGTTTTACCTGGACCACCACCCACCCTCCCCCTTAAAATACGATTTTATAAAAATGGGAATTTTGGAGAAGTTTTTGTTGTGTTGCATAGAATGATGTTTGTTGTCGATTCTAATCATAAAATTTCTTAAATCAATTTTTTTGGACCTTTCGGTTATATTTTGGCTTTTTTATCCGCCCATTTACGTTATAACAAAAAATGAAGTACCTTATGGTAAATAAATTATTTTTTTATATAAATTTGTTTTATTGTTTATACTTTACTAGAATTTTTCCTTTCAGTCATATTTTCACCAATTTTCACACAAGAATTCGGAAGGTGACGTTATAAGACTTTTTTCTGTAACGTTATAAGACACACATTTGACCTCAAATAACACATACAAACATAACTTTTTCTTAAACAAAAAATGGTAAACTGTTAATTGGAATTTTATCTCAATTCCCTAAAAGAAAAAAATTTAATTAGCACACCAATTTCGCAGAGTTTTTTAAATATGTCCAGTAACCTCAACAGCTACTTCCAAAAAATGTAACGTTATCAGCCAATTCTGAGGGCAATATTTAAAAATCTAAAAGAGATAATTAAAAACTTTTTTCTACAAAAATTAGATTTTGAAGAGATCTTTCAGACGTATGTTTAAAAATCAGATAAGCATTACAATTTTTCTAGTAATAAGGAAAAAACACGTACAATGTAACGTTATAACACGGAAGCCATGACCATATAGATGTTGATTTTCCTATCTTTTATCTCCGTTTGTCATAACCTAACTAAAAAATATAGTGATACATTGTGTTTTGTTAAATTTGGTAAAAATATTCATTGTTAGTTTTCATTCAGTATTAAATAAATAGTTTTGAAAAATTGTTAAGGAAATGTGTAAAATCATAAAAATTAATTCATCGCAAAATTCGTTTATAAGTTCATAACACCTGAGTAATTAAGGAAAGGATGCCACCAAAAGTAATGACACCTTAAAATATACAAGTCTTGAATCACTCAGTTATGTTTTTCAAATAATGGTGAAAGTGCTCAGAAACTAAATTTGCTAGAGCTTAAATTTAGTAAGGTGCATGTCATCGACTAGCAATTGAGATTATTAACTTCACTTATTTTCCAAAACTACTAGTTTTTTTTTTAATTTTTAAGAATTAAGTTACGAGTGAGTGAGAGAAATTATTAGTGATGGCAAGGTAAAACAATGGTGGGGCGCTTAAGTAAAACGGCTTGGGAAGAATAAAGGCAAATTCGTAAAAATGTTTTTAACAGGATTTTTGATAATCGGACTTAATCCGATCTTGTTTCTTATAAAAAAAAGTTACTTCGAGGATAAAATATTCTATTAAAGTAAACCCTTCTCATAAATCAGGGACCAAACATTTTTGATAAAGTTTCATCACATGCAATATAGAAATCAATTTGAAATTTATAAATTCGCCTCGCCGCCGCCGTTGTGGGCGTGGCCTTCAATATGGTGCAACTTAATAGCACTGTACTATTTTTTGTGGCGCTTTGTGAAGTAGCTAGGCTCCGCAGATAAGTCAGAGACGAATGACGACTTGAAAGAGAATATTGAGAGCGTTATTGCTGATACGACCCCAATTACTGCAAAAGTGGTCGAAAATTGGGCCTTTCGGCGACATAATGGTCATAAAAGAAAATATTATGCGTTTTATTTCTTCTTAAAAACCACACGGCTAAAAAAACACCCTTTATATAAAATTTAAAAATTTATACAAAATCATAAATAATAATAAACATAGTTTTTTGTTAAAAACATTCCTAATAAGATTTTGAAGCAAGCCCCCACCAAAACGAAATCTTATTGGCTAAGGTACTGCTTTAACGCCAACTCTTATTTACAGATTAATAAATTCAAAAAGATGTTTTCTTAAGGTTTTTAACTAAAATATATTTAAAGTTTTCGATAAAATTAAAAAAAAAATCAATCATATTATTCTCATTATTTTAAAAACATAAATTTGCTAGAAAATTGATTTTTCAGACTCTAGAAATGTTTTCATTTTGGAATAATGATAGAAAAATTATTTTTTGTATGCATCTTTTAAATAAATTATTTTAGAAAGGTTATTATTATAAAATGTCAAAATGTTTGCGCAATTATGTTAAGGTTTCATTTTTCTCTAAATACTCGTTAACTGTTTAAATTATAGGTAAAATTTATATAAACATAACACAAAATCAGCTTGTAGAATAGATTGTAAATTTAAAGATGTGTAAAAATGTATCTCCCTTTTTCAAAAAAAAAAAAACAACCACATTTCAACCTTTGTTCTTTTTTTATAAATGATCTTCTACAATAACAATACCAATAACAACAACAACAAAATCTAAAGTAGATTTTAGAAAAAAGAAAAAGAAACTAGTATTATTACTTTTAAAACAATATTTGAAAAGTTGAAACGTGAGCTCATCATAATCCTTTTATATATTTTGTAAAATTCAATCCATTTAACGAACCATTAAAATAATAAACTTATAACAAAATGAGACCATGTGTTAGAAAAATTAAAATACGTACCAAAAATTTCGAAACTTTAACTCAAAGAATGGAAGTTTCACTTAAAATTAAATATTTCATTTTCCTATGTTCATTAAAATGCATTCGCATTTGAAAATTGTTATAAATTTAATAGAGATCTTTAAGTGAATTATATGTATATGTGTATTATTATTCCAAGTTTTGTTTTATAACTCCAACTCAATTATAAGCCAGTAGTTTACCAAAATATAAACAAAACAAAAACAGAAAAAAATGTGAACAAAGAGTAAATCTTCCAAAGACTGAATTTGCGAGACCTAAGCAAATGTAAAAGTTAAAAAAAAAAATAAAAACAATTATTAGAACGTTTTAAACAAAAACAAAATATGTTTTCGACAAAAAAAAAATAATACAACTCGAGTTTGGGTTTAAACGCCTAATCTTTTTATTAACAAAAAAAAAAAGAACAACAACCTATATCTTAAATTAAAAAATGTAACTAAATAAGCAAATACTTAAAAAAATGTAAATATCTTTCCACCATCAAAAAAATATTATTAGAATACCAGATAAAGTTATGTTTACATAAGAGTGTTTATATATATATTAATATAAAGAATAACTTTAAGATCAGTTAGATATTAAAATTGAAACAAAAATTAGTCTAACTAATCATTATCATGTAAGCTAGGAATCAAGACGAAAATAAATTTAAAAAAAGACAACCTATAACGATGTATAAAATCACAAACATTTAAATTGTTTATGTGGAAGCAAAAATTAAAAGAAAAAAAAAAAACTAAATAAAACAAAAATATAAAATCGTGGAAAACCTTAATAAAAAAATTAAAAATTAAATTCAAAATTGTATTTTTTTGTATTTTAAATTCAAGTTTTTCAACTGAAGCAATAAGTTTAAATATGGAAAAAGATTTTTAAGGTAAGTATTTTGAAAGAAAAATTAATGCTTTTAAAGTTCAACTGTAATTTTCCTATAAGAATATGACCATATTAAAATAAATGAGCTACATAATATGGATCAGAGTGATTGTTTGACATTTTTAGTCAAAATTGACATTTGTTCCTCTCCTCAGGAAACTCATCGGATTCTGTAATTGGTGTCTGAATGGCTCTACTTAAAATATGATGGGAGAAAAAAGTTGTCCAGAATATCGATCTTAGTAAAAAAAAAATCATATACTGTCATAAAGTAGTTCAATGCCCTGAAATTAGAGCCGAAAAAATAGTTCAAATAGTAGCCCAATACAAATTAAAAAAAAAAAACATTTACATTCACATACAATTTCATATTTCAAAATTGATTTTTTCAAAACTGTTAAACTTAAAAAATGGAAATAAAACAACACGTCTTCTATATGGAATTACAACTGTATAATTCTGTTTTTAAATTCCGATTAGCAGACTTTTGTTTTTCAATTCCCTAAATTTTACTTTACTTAAAAATTAATTTAACTTTAAAATTTTAAAATGAAAAATTCCGGAAAAACAATTTCAAAAAGTATTTATTCCATATTTATAACATTTTTTAATACCCCAATTTAAGAAGTTTTGAAACAGAATTTAAAAGCAGCATTTTGAACCTGTCAGAATTTCAACCCCTACTCCTCTAAAAATGTTGGACAAATTTATCTTAATATCCACATGTGGAATATACAAAACGATCACATTAAAATAAAAACCACTTTTTCTTTAATGATCGTTTTAAAATTCTTACCGAATGGTCAATACATTTTTTATAACACAAAAATAATCCCAGATTATGTGTAAGTAATATTTTTGGTGTTTTTCAATACAAAAATTGCCATTTTTTCTTTGCAAAAGTACTTAACATAATCTTAAGACACTTCACTGAGATTACCGACAAAATAAAAAAATAAAAAAAGGAGTTTGCCAAATGAAAAAATCCCCTATACCTACTGTGCGAATAAAGGACATACTTTACTTCTTATATGCATTACAAAACAAATCAAAAACCACTCCCAGGACTGTTAAAAAGTTATTTATTGGAGAACATTAACCCAAACTAATCTTTTCCCATTTCGTTCAGTGAGCTGAATGAAATATTCCTTAGCCCATTTCCATACATATCTATATATCTTATCGAAATACTCATACGAAATACTAAATTGTTGGTCTCTAACAAAATCGCACTCTCCATTCATTTGTACACTCCGAGTCACTGGATTTTTACAAGATTAAATTTTTTTTTTTTTTAATTAAAAAATTTTGGGTCACTTTTGTGTCGTCGTGAAACAGTGAAACTGGTGGAACATTTTGAGCTGTTGGGGCAAGTTACTGATGTGAAGAATCGAAACGATGTGCGTTTTGCAAGAAAAACTGAACATAATGCTGCTGTAGCCCGTAGTGTTGAAGAAAAACTAGGTTTGTCCATTTTTCTCTCCGATCTTTGGTATAGGGCATTCTACAGACGACATTACAATGTATTTTTCATAATGCCAACAGACGAACTCGGGCCTGACGATCAGCAGAAACGACGTATTTTCTTCATATTTTCATTTTTAGTGATGAAGCCCATTTTCACGTCGGAGGCATTTGGTGCTCCGACAATCCAACAATGATTATATTGAAAAGCTTCTGCGTTATATTTGGTGCTGTTCTTGTTTTTTGGTTAATAACTTTTTATAGCCAGAATTGGAAGATATTGCCAAGCAAGGTAAAATTTTCTTCATTATGTTATTTCTCGAAGAGGTGATCATAATATAAAATTCATTGAGGAATCCGTACAGAAAAGGAAATGACAAAATTGTAAGCAAAATATTAAAACGAACGCGATTGTTCAATTTATTTTACGAATTTCGTTGCGCAACGGATACCTCGAAAGTAACCTGAGTTACGGATTGGAATTCACTTTCGTAACGGAAATTCGATAGGGCTGATTATTATTTTAAATAATCTCGACACTTTAAGGTCCCTTTAATCTATGTAAATCCAAGATATCGATATCAAATAAATTCAAGTTATAACTTCAAAAGATGCAAAAAGGACTTTTAAAAAATTCAGTTCAGTTTTTTTTTTTCTTACCTACTTACTTAATGTTGCGCTACAATCCGCGATGAACCTGGGTCTCAACCAATATAGCATTTGTCCAGTTTCGAGCACTAAGTTGGTTGGGGTCCTTTCTCACCTGCCCAGCGAGTCTTCAAATCCAGTCCCCATGGATCATGTAGATTATGATTCCATCTTAGTCGTTGGATTTTGACTCTTGACCAGTTCAGTGCCACCTTCAATTATTATGTAAAATAACACTTTTGACAACTTTAGAAATATTCAATCGACAGTTTTTTTTTACAAAATATAAAAAACTGTAGTTGTGTTTTATTCACTGCTGTATAGCTAGTGGAGCATTCAAGTAAATAAAACGATCAATCTCACTTTACTTATATAACCAGAAATCAATATTCTTATACCTTCAAAAAATTCTATCAAAAACTGACAAAAATGTTTCTTGGCTCCAATATCTTGAGAATACAAAAATAAAATTAACTTCGATTTTATTGGTAAATAGTACCTAAATTTTTAAAAGTTTAAATCTGGTAAAATTCGTAATAAAGTTGTTAACAATAAATTGGTAAAATGAAAAATAAATCGAGTAAACTTGTCCCTTACAGTTAAAACAAATCCCAAAAATTATAATCTAGTTTAGTTAAGTTTAAATATTTTTGTACTAATTGCGAAGTCTTAAAATTTTGCCTGTTACCTGTTGACTTTCCCGAGAAAAATAAATTTTTGACGGTTTTTTTCCTAGTACCTTCATAAATATAATATATGTCCGCTTGAAACTAGTGACATGGAGTGTATATGTATACCTCCCCCCTATTCAAACCATACTCTTCTATTCCAGTTTAAAATTTCACTTCATAAATTATGCTATTAATCCATCAAAGTGTTGTCAGAGACTTTAGTGGATTTTTTTTTGCCAAGAAGATGTTTATTTTCGATTTTACACACATACATACATACATCCATGTAATATATTTGATTGTATTTCTACATGTAGTCAATTCAGGGGGGTACATCCAGCCTTTGAAGCACACAAATACATACAACATTCAATCCCTCTACTGTCTCTGCTAGCCCACTTCAAACGACACACATAGAATCCTTTTATTTTCTCAATTTTACCCAATTTTGCCGTTCAATTTCAATCTGTATTAAAAAATATTGACATCCGCAAACGGGAGAATGTGGTGGGAAAAAGGGAAGACCAAATAGATTACCATATTCTCTCAAAAAATAGAGCAGTCGGGACAAAGGTCAAATATTTTTATATGTGTTGTTGCCAGGGTTTTTTTTTCACACACACACATATATAAGAATACATCAATACGATATCCTTATACGTGTTCATTGTACGATGCGATGTATGTAAGTTTGTTTGTCGGTGCTGATGGTAGACATTTGTTAAGGACACCCGACAGATGGATGGATACTATAGAATAGGCCAACAAAAAAAATTTAAGGGTAATTCTTCAGGCTTGTTTATATGTGCTTTATATCTGTGTATACATACATATGTATATGTGTTTGTGTGTGTGTGTGTGTTTGTGCATTGTGCACATGGAAATGGGTTGGAATTTGTGCTCATTTTCATTTTAAATTTTTATTGAGGGGTATTCAAAAATGTTTATGTAGGGTGCGAACAAAAGGGATGAGCAAGACAAGGGTAGCATAAAAATAAAGTTCTTTGTATTGAAAAAAGTGATTCTGATTAAAGTGGATTG
Source organism: Scaeva pyrastri (assembly GCA_905146935.1). NCBI lineage: Eukaryota > Metazoa > Arthropoda > Insecta > Diptera > Syrphidae > Scaeva > Scaeva pyrastri. The sequence continues at coordinate 81,655,211 of LR989927.1, forward strand.
AATTGGATATTGATGGCCCCTGTGGTATTGTTCGAAAATCGGCCAATTTGTCCGAGGCTCTGATTTTGAATGGGTTGCTATAAAAATGTTCTTGTTTTGTTGATTGGTTTCGAGAGAATTTCCCTTGATCTCTTAAGAATGGTCTAATTAAGTTATATTATTGATTTCAGGTAGGTATACGTATATGTACTGTACATATGTATGTACATATATATATAGGTATATTATGATGTATACATAATATTGGCAGTCATTTATAATTGAAAAAAAAAATACTGATGGGAGCAATTTTGTGAATAGGACTACATGTCCTGATGTTTTATTTGAAAAAAAAATCATCGTCATGATTTAGGTTAACATCCTTCTCTTATACATAGGTTTAGCTATGGTTGAAATTTATCAAGATTTTTAATTTCAATTTTGATTCAAATTGACTTAAAAAATATGTTATATGAGAGAGGTAATTCAATTTAACTTTTCTGGATCAATTTATAATTGTTTTTAAGTGTTAATTTACTAAAAACTAAACGATATCTTCAAAATTCATCAAAAGTAAGAAGTAAAATTTTGAAGTATGAGTTTTAGTGACAACTACCTGGAAATTTTGATAAATTGTGTAACTGCCGGAAAGACATAAGTCTCACTTCCAGGATCGCCATGTTATAAAGTAGTACTACAACCCAATATAAAACATTTTTTAGCTCAAAATCCTGGGAAAATGTTTATTTCAGTATTCATCAAAATTTTGAATATTCTTAAATTTTGTCATGCCTTTTGGATTCTTAAAATTTGGCCGTTTTTTCTAGTATTTAAAAAGTTTATTTCCATTTGAGTACAGCTCGTTTCGTCTTCATTTTTTAAATTGGTTTCGATTTTTAAATAATTTAAAATTTCAAAATTATTATTTTTCTGAAATAAATGGTGTCTAAAGCAATATTTTAATTTTGACCTTTTTATGCTAATATTTTCTAAATCCTTAAAACATAATTTCTTTGTAGAAAACAATTTTAAAATAATTAAATTTAGGGTGATTATATCCAGTGGCGAGGCGTCCATATAAGTCGATTATTTCCGACTTACCTTTTGAAAATTAGATCCTTAACAATTTAAGCTTCTGGCGACATGAATATAATTTAATCCCACACCTGCACACGCTGTGAACATTACTTTAACAACTTTGCTTTCAATTTTACTCTATACACATGTTTGCTTTTCAACTTATTCCTTAACAAACACAAAACTATACCAGCAACAAAATAACACGAAAAATGTCGAGTTACAAAACATATCCCTCAATAGAACAAATCTGTTCTCTTTCCTCTTCTTTCATATACTGTTCACTAAGTGTGACACCTCTCTGTTACACGCTTTCTTATGGGACAAAATAACCCGGTATTCATCGACTTATTTTTTGGTGAATTTGTGTGTATCCCCATGCTTTTGACCTGACTCAAGACTCAAGAGTCTAGCTGATGAATCATGTGTGTTGCGCAATGCGCAGTGCGCATGTGAAATGTCAATGTTGCTTGAGGTAGTGGTGGGTTTCGTAGAAACAAAAATAACTCGGTTTCCTTCGATTTATTTAAAAAATGTGTGTCTGTAGGCGCGTTTTATTGCTAAACTTAGGTTAGCTTAGTAATCGGAATCGTAATAAAACGCTATCCTTAGTTTTAAACTGACTTTCGTTTTATATTTAAAAGTTGGATCCCCTTGAGCTAAATTTCAATACTTTTCAGAGAAAAAAAAAATCAACGTCAAAACCTGTCAGAGAAAGAAACAAAATATTGCTTTGAAATAAAAATAATAAAATGTGTCAAATAGCCGCAACATGTATCCTTAGTAAATTACTGAGCTCGATTACTAACTTGTTTCCTCAGTTTTCGTTTGTTGTTGTTTACTATGTTAAATTTTACTAACCTAAGGATAAAATGAACAACAAAACGCGCCTTGTATATCTTTCAATCACTGCGGTGATGAACCAACATGTATCACGCAGGTTGACGTTGAAGATGTTTCTGCAATAAAATAACTCGCTTCTTTCCGACTTATTTTATGAATGTATCCACTGGAGTGGATCCTATATCTCAAATGTTAAGGTTGAAAGTTCATTTCCCAGTAGCTTGAATATTAGCTATAATTTATTTTTGGCAGAAAGTCCAGAAAACAACTGCAACTTTCATAAAGTAGAACAATTGGTCCTAATCAATGTGGAAGTTGCAACAGGATTATACTTATTTAAAAATTCAAATTATAAGCAGAACGCTTTCACACTCGGTGTGAAATTGAATATTGAAAATTTAGATTTGAAAGCTTGAAACTTAAAGTGTGAAATGTTTTTCGTTAGAAAACTTTAGTAATTTGATTAATTTATATTTATAATATAAGACTTTATGTTAACTAAAATGAATAGGTAGCTTTCAACATTATAAATATAAGAAAAATCTTTTAAATTTCAATTTAAAACTCTTATAACTATTTGATATTCCTTTAGAGTTGCAAGCTACTATCATTACGGAATATAATGTATATTTATTATAATTTTGATTTAAAAGAGTAATTCTTATGTGTAGGTTTACAGTCTACTGCCTATATTTCAGCCATTTAGTCTAATTTATTGTATCACAATATATTGGTATCTATATTATATAATTATATTTTTATTTGGAACTTCAGTTGGAATAGTTGGAACTTTTTAAGATTCATACAGATTGATACGCAGATACACATTACACGAAATTATTTCAAGTAATCATTTGGAATTTAATATTTTGGTGACCAATTTTTCTCCGACTTACCTTTTGAAATTATTCACGCCTCGCCACTGATTATATCAATTATGTACCTTTATCTTAAGTCTATAAATACAATTCAGATAGAATATTCATATTTATATCGAACCACTTCTTGAGTGGAACAAAGTTTAAAAATGTAAAAAAGTACAATACATATACATTTTTAAGGGTTTTGGATTGGCAACTCTGGCTCGTTAAATTTAGGTTGAAACTGTTTTTCCAAACTACGTGAAAGTGTTGGCTATTTATAAAGGAAAAAAGGATATTTTTAATATGTGGTACAAATTTTATAAAATTCTTCAGGGCCAAATAATTTCTGTTCGTCCAATAATAAATTCTTTGCATAAACTCAGAACTCTCTATTTAAATAAAAATAAAAAGAACGTATACGCCACAGTGAACATAAAAGTTACCTCGATTGTTTTATTTAATTAAATTGTTCAAAAATATATTTAAATCCATTTCAAATTTTATATACATATGTATGTATGTGTGTATAAGAAAAAGAAAATTCAACTTCTGTTTATGAATAATTTTCAAAAAGTAGCATGCAGCATTTAAGGTTTGTAGTTAACATAGCCATGAGTCTTAAATTAAAATTTAATGCAAAATGTACATCGATCATTTTTAGTGTTTATTGACTTTCAAAAGATTACAATCTTACAAAAAACTTAGTTTCTTAAGAATAGGCATCAAATGGGTCAACGAGTGGCAACAGGGTGTAAATGTAATCTTGAAGGGAAATAAAATTAACACATGAAATGCATGAATTTTTGTTTGTATTTACTTCTTAAATAAAAAATAACTTTATTAAAAAAAAAATCAATAAAAAAGGTACGACTCATCCTGATAACTTTTCATGATACTTTTATACTTGACATTTTTTGAGGTTTTTTTGTAATAGTTAATCGCCAGTCAAACGAAAAGCATCAGGTGCTTGCTTTTAATCTTCAAACTAAATTATATATGGCAATTTTTGTGATTTTTAAAACTATATTTGATTTATTTTGGATTTTACTAATTGATTTTATGAACTATCACTTGTTGGTATTCTTGAAGTGTTTAATTTTTTCCAAACTCTATTTATTGTAAATGCCCTTAACATTACCTGAAAGAAAATGAAAAGTCTTGTATAATGAATATTAGACCAAGGTTTTACTGAATTCATTAAAATTACTGAATGATGAAAAATTTTGGTGATATAGGAACTTTGGCTTGCTATACCTAAAGAGCGAATCTAACTCGGGACTCTCGGGAGTTGGTTTTTGGATGACGGAGTCTAGTTTGCAGTTCAACTACATATAAGACTTGTTTTTTTGATAACACATATTTTTCAAACATATCAAAAATAGTGAAATAATAACTATATGCTGTTATACATACTATTTTTCTACAATTTTTTCGAAAAATATTATAATCTTTTTTTGATCCACTTAAAATTTAAGGTGGTTTTTAGGAAATTTAACTTTGTCGAAATGTTTTCGAAGTAAATGTCAAATTTTCTTAGACTTGACTTTTTTTAGTTAAATGACTACGAAAGGAGGATATTTTTTTAAAAAATGTCTGTGGCCACTTTTTTATATGTACATATATGTTTGACAATAGTTTGTGACGATTTTGTGCCTCTCATAATAGATATTAAATTACTTCTTGATTTTTTATTCCTAAAATAATAAATTAAACGAACATTTTGTCAAAAAAAAAAAAATGTTATTGGACGACATTTTGTGAATATTCAAAAAGAGCACCTAAAAATTCATGAAAAATCTTAATTTGACTAAACTTCTCCAAGGCAATTTTTTCGTCTAAATGACTTCGAATTCGACCAATAAAAAAATTTCTGAATGCCCAGCAACGCATTTAATCAGCGATTGTTAACATTTAATTTCATCACCCACCCGCCGCGCCGTTCGTCGTCACCTCAAAGCCATAATCGTTCTCTTCAAAAGGACGATCATCGTTGACGTTTTTTCACAGTTTAGGTACACTACTTCAAAGCTTGTTGTTTGCGTTCCCTCTGCTGGCTGTTGAATATAAAAAAAGCCAAACTTATTTAACAAGAAAGCTCATAAAACTTTTTCAATTCCGCCAGAAACGTCGTCGTCGTCGTCGCCGCCGCCGTCAACACCGTTGCCGTAGTCGTCTTCATTCACGATGAAAATTCCATTTTAATAATCTTCCAAACTGTCTTGTTGTTGTTGTTGTTGTTGTTTATTTTCCTATGTATGAGTTTATCCTTCATTTTTTTTGTATTAGTCTGCATATCATTTCATACTTCAACTTCATCTACAAATACCAACCCTTATGGGGGGAAGGAGACCGCTGCCGCCGTTCGTCGTGTCGTGTTGCCGGCGCGGTGTGACTTTATCTTTGAGGTGAGCGTTAGATCGGGCGTGAAAGGTTGCGAGTGTCCCTTTTTCCTGGTGACCCCCCTGCCCTTCCTGCTCTCACATCTCCTTAATTGAAATGGAATTTTAAATTATCAACATGTTTTTATTTTTATTTTTTCTGTTGTGTTTTGCTTTGTTAAAAAGTTGACATTTTAGAGATTTTAAATTTTATAAATTGTTTTTGTTTTTTTTTTTTTTTGTTTTCGTCCTCCACTTTTTAATTAATAATGAAAAACTCTACGAATGGCAAATGCAAGGGTTTTATTCCTCTGTTGATTTTTCTTTTTATTTTTATTTTTTAGTTAAGCCCAGGTACAAATCTACCTGTACATAATTTTGTTTTATTTTTTGTCAAAATATTGTTTGAAGGATTTGAAATGTTGTGCAATGGTTGCGCCAACAAATATTTACACAGATGATTGGTTGACATGGCTGGGAGACATTTTGTTTCCTTTTATAATTAACATTTCTATTTATGGAATGTCAAACTTTGGTGGAGAGCAAAAAAATTTCTTTTCATTTCTTTCTTTGATTGCAACTTCTCATAATTATTCACCGTTTTGATGAAAAATTATAAGAAAAAAAATTATTTTGCAAATAAAATTGTATGAAGATCAAAAGTTGTTTTTGAACGGAATTTCATTAGTCTTTGAAAATTCTAATTAAAGAAAATAGAATTTAAAAATTTTACTTTAACTTTAAGTTCCTGTATAAGTAAGTTGTACTTATAACTGGCTGAAGTTTTAAAGGCAATGATGTCTTTTTTGAGCAAACCGACTTTAAAAAAAATTGTCACTTTATAGAAATAGAAATAGATGAGTAGGCAAACGGTGGCAGGACTTAGCTTTAACTTTGAGAATAAGTTTATGGTGAAATGGCTTGAAAGCACAAAGTCATCAAGACGATAATGAAAGCACCGAAGTGTTGATTACCATTTGTCATATTTTGTCTTTTCGTTCAGCTAAAAAGTTACGCAAATGCACTATTAATTTTTGAAAAATGTTACTTGGTTTTTTTTTTTTTCCTTTTAGAGCTTTAGTAATTGAATTATCTCTCTTTTAAATATAGTTTAAAAAAAACATATAAGACACACTTAGAACATTAAACTAAAAAATGGAAAATAATTTTTAAACTAAGCTCAAAACATGGTTGGTATTTGAACCAACAATCCTTGGAGAGTCGCGCTTGCGCTTTTGTCTATTATTAAATAAAAATCATGTTCATCCTTGGGTGGAATGTGAACTCACGGTCACGACCCTTGGTGAATCCCACGCCAGGAATGAATCGTTCCCTCGCGTTCATACACTGAGCCACCGCAATACTTAGATTTACAAGAGTCTATTAATATTTAAAAGCTCATAATAAAAGCGGGTAGAAACAGAAGATGTGGAAGGAAAATATTTAGTCTTGGTAATGCTGATAAGGATATAAAATAAATAAGGATATGAAATTATTGTATTGTCACCGGTTCTTTGATATGTGTAGTGTACAAAGTTTTAGTAAAATCGGTTCGTGTAAAGTGGGTTCAAAATCGAGTGTAAAGGAGTCGGGTGATTTAGATTTTTCACAATTTTCAATTTGACAAATCGGATCGATGACACTAAGTCTCTCTATGCCTATGGAAAGTTAAAAATAAATTTCTTTAATTTTTTTCAAATTATCGACAGACAAAATATATGTATGCATATTTACTTTTTGATTTCATACACTTCGACTACTCAAGATTTCACTCGTTTTTATAGCATAGTTCAGTTAATTTATGCACTTAAGTACAGCCGCACGATACAAAGGTGACCATTTTAAAACCCAATGTAAAATTACCTATGTACATATACCCTGTTTTTTTCCAAACATATTGTCAGGCTCTCAAACCCACAATTTGAAGTTAATCCCAGAAACGCAATTGTCCCTTAAGTACCCATAAGAATGAATAGTTTACAATTTATATATTTTATTGATCTGTCGTATTTAAAATCATTATAAGTCCTTACTATATTATTATCAAGACTATATAAACTGTGTACATTTCCATACTTAATTAAAGAAAAGAACGTTTGTTGTTTAAGATTTATTATACACATTGAATTTATTACACAACAAAAAGTCAAGTTACCATAAGCACATTTTGCTTTAAATTTGCTTAAAACTTTAATTAAAAGGACTTCACGGTAATCCACAAAATAATGCCGTAAAATGTCTATAAACTTAAAGACATTTTCCAGGAAATTGTTCAATTTACGCAAAATTGTGTATTCTAAAATAGAGTAATATAATTTTCCACATCCTTTTGTTTGATACTTATTTAAATAATAATAATATAGTATATATACCCTCGTTTAATGACTAAAATGATATCATCAGCCAAGAACAAAAAGCTTAATTTTCTCTTCATTATTTATGAAATCAAAATAATCTAGATTTATAACACTTCTATTATATGTTACATATATATGTGCGTGCATATTTTGTTTATGTATGTATGTATGTAGATAGAATTGTAATTTTACTCAAAACTATATCTTCAGAATCGTTAACAATAAATTACTGTATTTTCGAACTTTATTTATGAAAAATCTTAAATTTAAATTATTTATGTATGTAAGTCTAAGTAGATTATATTGTTAGTGATTAATTCACCCGATGGAATATTTCTTTCAAACTTTCAAATTATTCTTCAGACTCATATATTATAATATAATAACTAGCTGACCCTACAGACGTTGTCCTGTCTTAACTATTAAATTATTAATATTCAATGCGAAGTGGAATAAATACAAAAAAGTTATTATTTCAAAAACAGTGAATATTGTAACCAATTCGCTGTGCTAATGGAAAATTATTATTATTCACTGTTCCCTTTATACTTAGAACCTTGAAAGTAAGCATAAAATTATCTCGAATACAACAACTTTATTTGTTCCAATTGGCGTCATTTGAAAGCAATAGTAGGTATGGCTGGATATGAGCCGAACAATGTATTGAATCTAGCCTATTTTCGCTAACCAATAAATGTAATGTAGTGGCTCTAGTGGCAGTACCAATGCAATAGTGGCAATTTGACTTGGCCGATCTCGCAACACAATCTAAGGGCTTCATTTTTGTACTTTAATTCCTTGCAATGTGGACAGACAACTTACATTGGTCCAATAGCAACAATTTGCATTGAGCTGTAGTCGATTACCAATTTATAATTAATTGCAGCTAGAATTGGATTAAATGCAACATTTCTATGTTGTTGATTTCGACTCGATCTATTTACATACATATTTCGTTCAGCTGCATTTAGCGCTTCGCGTTTCTAGTTAGTTTTACTCACTCGAATAATTAATCTTTGACTTGCAGCATTCTGAGTTCTGCTACCTAAATTTATGTATATAAGTTGGTGAAATTTTTAAATATAAAAATTCAAATGAAAATTTAAAAAAAATGGATACGACTTGCAATTATTTTATACGAGCTAAGTTTGTAGAAAAAAAGCTTTTATACTTATTAATGCTTTTCCTAAAAAAGCTTGATTTTAAAATGTTCTAATTGTATGCGCAGCTTTTTCCTTCTTGTTTTTTTTTTTTTTTTTTTTGTAAGAACCTTCTACAAATGCATTAGAAAACTTATAAAAAAAAGATAAAATCGGAAAAGTCGTTGTAAATATTAAAACAATCTGTTTCATAAGCAACGATTTTTATGATTTATACCATACTAGCTAATTCCCACCCGCTTCGCTGTGTGCATTTATGAAGAAAAAAAAATTGAACCTGGGTAAAAATAATTTAAAATTGAATTTCGTCTCACCCCAATTTAAAGCCATGTGATACACTCCAGAGTAATAATAAAACTCAGAAAATTCAAATTTAATGGAAAGCTAAATTTTTCAATAAGTTTTGAGGTTCAAAAACAAAAAAAAACGGTTTGCGTAAAACAGGGAAATTCGATATTAATTTCACTTACTTCCAACGATTGGTCATGGCAAAAGAGAAAAGGAAAGTGAATCCGCTTTAATTGGAAGATCAGTTGTAATAATTGGAACCTGTGGGATAAGGTGCTTTTCTCCTTTGAATATTCCATTGATAATCGTCTCCTGTCCTGAATCACATTGTTTTCAACAGTTTCTTGAATGACATTTTCAATTTCGTATAATTAAGATTTCAGATAATTTTTGCTCATATCATATTGCGTATGTTGTGTGCGATGTACGACTATTCCGAATAGGTGTAAATACACAAAAATAGAACATTTACAGCAAAAATCAACACATTTGATCAATAGAAAATGCAAATGCGGAAAGAACACCCACAAATTGAACACAACCTATATCTATCAAATTTTGTCATTGATCGTACCCCAACGCCATCTATTATTTATCTTTCTGATTTCTTCACGCAAAATGCATGCAAAACAATTTTATTTTTCATACAAAAATCAACTTTAATTTCCTGACTTGCTGGGAATGTTTTCTTTTATAAAAACCTTCTCATGAAAAACAGATAGAAAACAGATTATACTGAAAAATATTATTGTTGCTTTTTCGATTTTTCGGAAATTATAGTGATGAAATGCCATTCAGATGTTTGTCCATAATTGAAATTAAGAAATTAAAAAGTTTTATGCTTTTTCAATTTTGTCCCATTTTAGATTTTAATGATTTAAATCTACTCTGAGAAGAAGAAAAGTATACAAAAACTTAAAAAAAAGTAGAACCAAGCCAAAAAGATAATAAAATTCTATCGAAATTCGTTTTTTTCGTTAAAAAATCCGAAAAGATTCAAATGTACGAATACGAATGAGAATTTCAATTTTGATGCATCTTGTTAAATGATTTTTGTCATTTTTAGGATTACCAATATTTATTTCAAATAACTGCATGTCTATTTTGTTTAAAATTTATTTGTTTCCTTCTTGGGAGCAAATAAATGCAAGTAATACAAGGTGTACGAATATGACTAAAAGTGACTGTATGGACTTTTATTTTGTAAAGAATTGTTTTCGAATATCATTTTTTATATACCGACAATTCTTTACAAAATGCCAAAAACAAAATTGAAATCAGTACATAAATTCGCGCGTTAGGCGGCCACACACACAATATTCAAACAACAAAATCCTTAAGTGTTCCTAAATACATTTGAAACCAAAACAAAATTAATCAACGGTATATTGAAAACACTCACTTTTTTGTATTATAACTCAAAATCACTTCACGTTTAAAAATTTAAATTGAAAACGGTTCAGAATAAAATAAAATAATTTAAGTTAAAAAAAAACTAAGTTTAAAGCTAAATTAATGATAATGGGAATATATTTTCTAACACACAAAATTGAACATCTTTACTGTATATATGGAACTGTCGATACCGAAAAATACTTGCACATTCTCGAAAACGCCTTAATACTATAGTTTCAGCAAGTGTGATCAAAAATGGAAATTTGGAGAATCGTGTGCTTAAAGTATCAAAATCTATTGGAAACAATGTCAAAACTGTTAAAATATGTATATGTATATATGTTCTTGATGTTACAAAATTGCGTTTTTATCAATCGATTTAAACTTTTGCTATTTGTAGAGAATGGTGCGTTTGAATATAACTTTTTTTTTAACATAGAAACCATCTACAGATAAGGCAAACAAAAATTTAAATCGGTACATAAATGCACGAGTTAAGCGGCCACACCCACATTTTAGAAACTCATTATATATATAGATGATTTTCCAAAAAAACGTATCAGCAGTTGTTTGTGATTTTTTTTGTTGTTATTTTTTTTCCAGATATCAGATCAAAAGTCTGTTAGTAGACTTTAGTTAGTTTTGGATTTCCCGACAGCGTTTTGCAGGTTTGTCACGTTAATAACTTTTTTATGTCGCTGTTTAATTAAAGTACGAAACTATAACTTACTAAAATTAGACATCTTAAACCTCTTTTGTTGCTGCTACAAAAATGCTTTGGCTTAGAAAAGATTACATAGCTTTCAACTACACTTATACGATACAAAATGCAACGACAGCGTTTTTGTTTCGCTTTAGTTTGATTGCAGATAAAACATGAATTCTCAAAAAGTGCAGTAAAAGATAAATTATTTTTGACAAATGAACAAAAAAACTACTTATCGTACTCTACGAACATGCCTTCGAGACTCTAGCAAACGTCCAAAATTTTTATCTGCAGTGAGATTGTTGTATTTGTAATACGTGTAAGACATTACTTCACTGTGGATGTGGATATTTTTCCCATAACTCATAATCCAAAACCAAAAATGAGCGTTATTACCAAATGCAATTCTTCTGTAAAAGTCCTCTATTAACTTTGCAAACATATTTATTGTCTGTATCTCAAGAACCGCTTTTGATATAAATATACATAGTTGGAATTTGGTGAAGTTTCGGCCCTTGACTAGACTTCCAAGAGTTGTGAGCATCTCACAGAATTGGTTTTAAAAACATCTCTCTAAATCTTATGGATTCAGATTCAAGGATCCTGAATTGTCATGATTTGTCAAAAATTTCAATTCGACAAATCGGAAACAACAAGTACCAAAATCTTCATCTTACCTTGCTTAATCCATTTCATCAGGAACTTTAAACAAATACTCTACATATTCATATTTCAAATAGAAATAATGTTTCTTTAAAATGTTTTGTTTGAGGAAGAAATTTTTAATCAAAAAGCTGACAATGTGTTAAACGATGCCTTCTTAAACTTTTAGACTTTGACTATTTGTATGTCTATCTTCAAGATCAGTTTCCCATAATATAGACACTAAATCACCACAATCTTATTACTCACTCGTTTTGATTAACTTTCCAAACAACATAACAATCTTCTGCCGAGGCTAAGTTAACAAAATACAATTTACTTTCAACAAAAACTATCATCGAACTCAAACTCTTAACCTCTTAACAAGAAATTCCTCAACGCTCATATTTTAGTAACTTAACGTTCAAATAGAGTCTCCTTCCCTTCATAAAAGCGAAAATTCCTTTACCGCAACAGCTTCCTCATGGCTGATGGACTGCAGTTTCTTCCTCCTTCGCAGTCCACAATCCACATCAAATCAATCAGTAAATGGACAAAACTCTTGTACGAAAATTGATAAAACAACAACAACAACAACAACCGACCGATAGAAAAAAAAAACAACAAAATCCTTTTAAGCAAACAATTTGATTTCGTCCAGGAACAAGAGTGATTTGGACGTTTGTGTTCCTTTCGGAATAGCAATTGCTTTTTTATTCAACTATATCGGTCAAACAAATCTCAGTTGCTGTGGCTGTGGCTCCGGTTCTGACTCTGACTCTGGCTATGCCTCTGACTTCGAAGTTGTATCTCGCATGGAGGACGGGAAACTGTTTTGATCAAATAATATAAGATGACGCAAGAGAGTGGAAGCTTATAAACGCGCACTCAAAGGTAATGTAATGAAACGGATTGAACAACAAAAATTGCTGGATAACTTGCTCCTTTCGAAGGCAGAGGAGGATGTAGTAATAACTAAATTTGTGATGGAATTGGTTTGAAAAAAGGATTGCTCACTTATCCTTATTTGGTTTGTTTGTGTTTGTGTTTTTTTTTTTTATGTGGGAGTAATTTTGGATTATTCAACCTATTGGTAGTAGTTGGTAAAAATCATTTATCAATTCATTTGAATTCAACCACAGATGACATCCAGCTATGCCGATGCCGGGAAAGCGTTGTTTATGTGGCAGTATTACAAACCACGGAATGACCATGACCAATGACTGAAACCTAAATGTGATGTTTTGAAGAATTTTACGCTGCAATTACAGTCAAACTTAATTACTGGTTTTTTTTTGGTTTTTAATCTTTAATTATGCCCTCTGTATCAATGTGTAAATGATTAGTTAGGCTATTGAATATGTATGTATGTATGTGAGTTTTGTGGAATTATTTCGCTTTTATGTTTTAATGTGACCTTTACATGATTAAACCTTACATGATTAAACGATAAAATGAATTTGAAAAATACTGATCACTAGGTGGCTATATTTAACTCCAACATTAAGTCGAATTTAAATATTGTTCAAGATTTTTTTTTTAACTTTCGCAATATCTAGATAAAGCCCAACAAGAATATCAAACATTTACTTCATTTATTCAGGAACTCAAAACATTTCCAAGGCAGTCTATGTCATAAGAATCACCAAAATTCAATTAATTTATGGGACATGTGGTTCCTGAGATACTTACATATAGTTCTTTAAAATTATGATTAATTTTTCATATCATAGAAACTTAAGTATTTAATGTCGGAGGTAGGCTTTTAAAATTGACAAAAGGGTCTTTTGATGACAACAATGAAAAAATAGAAAAAAAAAAAAAATCAGGGCGTGGTATCCTCTCGCCTCTCAATCAATCAATAGAATGACGAAATTTGGTAGAACGGTAACTCTTGATATATGTACATATAAATAAATAATATGTCATTAAAAAGGGTTTTGCCAATAATTGGTGTTATTTTGAATAGACGGTTATTTCGGTAGAAGTCACTTCTAAATCTGTAAATTTTTGACGAGTAGGAACTACGCCATTGATTGTAATGGACGGTTCTTAAAACTAAAACAGTTTTGGGTCATCGTAAAGCACCTTGTTGAAAAGCAATACAGAAATTGGTGGAAAAATTCGTGCTGTTGAGACAAGTTCCTGATTGGGTCAAAAATCATCCTGACTGATGAAGCCCGTTTCCACCTCAGTAGCTACTAAATAATGGAAAATTGTCGTATCTGGGGCTCGGAAAACCCAAGATTAATTGTTGAAAAGCCTCTTCATCCTCAACGTGTAACTGTTTGGTATGGTTTATGGTCCAGCGGGGGCATTTGACCTTACTTCTTTCAAATATGAGGCTGGAGCAACAGTAACGGTGAATGGATTTCGCTATCCAAGCCGCACAAGCAACAAAATCATCGATCCGGACCATCATGTTATCTCTCGAAGATGTGATCATAGTTGGCCACCGATATCTTGTGATTTAACATCATGCGACTCCTTCCTTTGGAGCTATGTCAAAGATAAGTTCTACGTCAAGAGCCCAGCGTCTATTCAAGACCTCAAAGATGGAATTCATGAAGCTATTGAGGGCATTCAGCAAACACTTATCGATTTTGGTGATACGAATACGGATAAGGTTCTGTAAGCGTAACCAAGTCGGCCATTTACAGATATTGTTTTTTTTTTTTAAATTCATTTTTATTTTATTTCTAGACAAAAATTCATAAAACTAGCATAATATATCAATAAATAACTTACTGGCCCTATGTGGACGCTCTAAATTAAACTAATATCTTAATGCTAAGGCCTTTCGGCGTAAGAACTAACTTAAAACTAAATTTCTATATCTTTTTTATCACCAAGAAGAAGAATTGCAAAAAACTTTTTTAAAAAACTTAAAACTAAAAAAAAATTAAATACATAAAGCTAAAGTAAAACTAAAATAATACTAAGTAAAACTAACTTAAAATTAATTAAAACTAGTTAAGACTACTTATTTATTTACATCTACTTAAGACTACTTAAGAACTACTTACAAACTAGAACATCCACAGTAAGCTTTTTTTTAATTATTATTTTTTTTTTACAAATAAACATCTGATCATCTATCCCAAAAAATGCCATTTTTCTTTCACTATCAAAATAACACCTCTTATCGGAAAACCCTGTACTTATAAGGTCATTATTTACATTTTTGTGTTTGGACGTACGAATGTATGGAGAAACTCAATTCAAAAATAGCTTTCGACAAATATTTTAATAAGTTTCTATTTGGTGTAATTGAATGTTTCTAACACCAAAAATCTACTTATGACAAAAAATGCAATTAATTTGTTTTAAATAATTATTAAGTTTCTGGTGCACCAACACAAAAACAAATCCATGATACTTATTCATCATTATAGAAGATATGTATAAGTTTATATTCATTGGTATTCATTTAATTGCAACGGGTGTAATCGAATTATTCATTTAATTTTTGTTTACAATAAAATGAATCCGATTATCCACTATTATCCATCGATACTTATGTGTTGTTTACGTATCCCTTATGTGTATATTTTAAAATTGATTTATTTTTGTACAAAATATTTATACTGGTATCCTATCTATGTATGTACATATATTGATATGTATGTATATCCAAATTCAGAGAAGTATCAGCCATTCATCCAGATCCCAGAAGCTGAAGCAGTTTCATTAGCCATCAATCAATAATATAAATTTGTTTGTCATTTAACGCAGCCGTACTTCAATTTAAATCCTTCATCCGCAGATGTGTTTGTGTGCATGGTTTCATAGGGAAGAAAAACTGTCAGAATTCTGACTAAGTTAATTTCAAGCAAAACTAAATTTTGTAATTCTTTTGTTTTTTTTTTTTTAATTGAAAGTATTCAATTTATTTTTGATTTTACTAATTGATAACAATTTTATTAAAAAAAATATTACTCTAAACAAATTTCAATATTATTTGTCAAATCGAACAGATAACAATAATTCCCCATGGGTAGTTAAAAATATTAATTTAAAGTATCAGGAAGTGTATGTCAAATCCAAATGCCAAGTTTCTATAACACTTTTTCTTGACAACAATATTTTTGGATGATTTTTCAGTTCCTTTCAAAACTCAGTAGATACTTTTCATTAAAATTTTGTAGGTGCTGTAAGTAGAGTTAAACCCAGATACCCAATATATTTAAGGTTAAAACATTTGATTTGATAAAAATTCAAATAAAATTTGAAAAAAGTTTTCAAACTGATAAAAATTCCCTTTGAAAGCAAAAACAAAGAACAATTTGAAAAGCTATCGAATAAATCAAGTCAAACAATAAACGTTATAAAATCCCAAATAGCTAGTCAAAATGATTTTTGTTTCCATTTTTTTTTTAAATCAAATTTTCTCAGGGCAATCAATTTTACTTTTAACATCCCACCAACCGACATTGTCATCCACTCGTTGACTATTGGGATAATTAACTGTGCACACTCTATAATTCACATCCTTCAACTTCAGCTACATATATGTATGATTGACACGAATCCTCCTTTGTTTTTGCCTGTACAGATACGAGTAGGTATACGAATACGGACGGATTCATCAGGATGACGATGATGACGACGACGACTACGACGACTACGACGACGACGACGAGGATGACGCCAAAGTCTCTTTTGTGTCCTGGCAACTATCACGAAATAATAATCTGTCACTCAAAGCACCATGTCGAAATTTATAAGTGTTCTGCGAGTTTAAACCCCCAGATGGATTCTCGCTATCGCTACGCTGCGACTACCGTTACCGCCTTGGTGCTTCATATGTGACCAAAACTGGTTTGGTTAGGTACGAGGACATTCGACTGTGTAGCAGTGATTCACAATTGGCAAAATCAAATTCTAGCTCGTAGGATATTTGATGAATACTGTCTCCATCGTCACACGGTTCGTGTAGTCGTCATCGTAGTGTTAAATGTTGTTCATGTGGATCCTTGTTTGATAGGTCCATGTTTATAAATTTGTCATGCACATGTCAAATGTTAAATTAATCTTGGTGTGTTGGTCGAACACATATGGAGCCAAACAGACAGTCGGAGGACAGAGGATGCGGATGTCGTCATGTCATGCGGATGCGGATGCGTATAGGCGAGATGGTGATGTCCTAGGAGACACGAGTTCCGTTTGCATCAGAGCATGCAATTTTATCGAATTCCATTCAAGTTCAGTTCACTAGTTGCTTTTAGTAGAAAATTTAATTATCTAAACGTTAAGATTCAATCATTACTATTACTACTATAGACATTTATTAATTGTCCTTTGATTTTCAATATGACCTAATTTTTTTTATTAGTATTATGGACTAATATGGTAATAAATACGGTAAAGAATTTTGCATATACTTACGTCCTACATATAAAAAGCTCGAATAAATCTTACACCTGCAACTTATCATTGGTGTCCTTAAAAGTAACAAAGTTAGTTAACGTTATCGTTCATGAGTATTTTCCAATCTAAATTTTTTTTCCAAGTGTTCCGATTTGTCAAACTAAAAAACATTGATAATTCTCCACTTTTTAATGCTTCTAAAATCTAAAGCATTTACAGAAGATGGAAAGATATCCTGTGCAAGAGAAGTATCTTCGGTGATATCAACCGTAGTAAAAGGAGTCCTAAGTTACAGAGGAACTGTAATATCTGAAAAGTTCGTACTGACGTGACTTTTGGAGAATTTAGGATCTTTTCATTTGTCTTCTTGAACAAAATTTCAATCAACCATAGCGATGATTCAAAAAATATCTCGAGGAATTAAAGCTTCTTGATGGATTGATAGATTATTTCAATCAATAAGTCTTTGCACGGCTTTGGCAAAAACAAGATCAATGTCCTTGTGGCGAACTTGAAAACTTGATCTTGATGATAAGCAAACATTCGTCATTATATCTATCGGAATCGGTCGAACTTATAATACAAAATTAAAAAAAAAAAAAATAATTTGTTCCACATAAGGTTTCCGGGTTCTTGTTGGCCTTCTTTGTCAAAAAAAGCAATAGGAAATTACTCGCATTTTATTGAAAAAACTTATTTAAGAAATTATTCTTTTTCAACAAAAACTCTTTCAAACACAAACTGAAGTTATGAAAGTATAGGAACTCGTTTTTCTTAATATCACGAAAAACCTAATTCTCTAAAGTTTTTTAAAATCGAATATAAAAGAATCTTTTAATTTTACTTACTTTAACTTCATTAAAGTGAACAATTTAATACCTCTGTCGGTTTTTTCTCTTATTAGTTTAGAATTCAGAATCAGAGTAGAACAAAACAATAAGCAGGGACTTTGAGCAGACTTCGAACGATTTCCGAACTCTTCAAGAAACAAGCCCAATCTCAACAAGCTGACACATTTTTTCATCTGTCATTCATAGCTGGCAGTTGCGTGTTCAGTTTTTAAATTCAGTCTGACCTATCATTTCACGCTGTCAGTTTAATAATAATTTTGACAATTTAATAGAAAAATAGTATTTTATTTTATTCGTTCTGTATACTTAACTGAAAATTATCAAATTTCGATTTAAAATGTCAGTTTGCTCTTCCAGCCACGGAAGGAAGAACACTTATAGCGCATAATGACACTTTGACGTTAATAAATGACTAGAACTGAACCTTTATAGGTGAGTATTATTTTATTACGAATAAGGCTCTCAGGGCCCGACGAACCATATGTGTAAGATGTGCTTGTGCACAGGGCTTAAAATTCTGGAGGCGGATTACCATTAGCAAGATCTCGCGGAAATAAATACTGCCATTTGCATTTCAACTTCAAAACTTGTTCAATTTAGCGCTTTCTATAAATCTAGCACAGGGCGCAAGTTTGGCTGGGGCCGGCCTGCCCTGCATTGCATAGGCTGTTTTAAATTGTAGCGTTAAAGAATTAATAGACATTAAAAACTAACGTGAAAAACACAAAAAGTATTATATTATTATTTAGTAATAGCTGGAAGTAGTTTTAAAAATTAAAAACTTCTTAATGAAACTACAAGAATTCTTATTTTAGTTTTATGGGATGTAACATTCTTTTTTACAGGGATCACAAGGATAACGAATGAGAGAGAAATAAACCGCACAAATCATTAAGTTCATAGAAAAAACATATTCAAAAACTTTGTTTCATTAAATCCGCTATTCAATTAGGGACTTTTTTCACAATGAATTCCATTCCCTGATAAACAAAAAAAAAAAAAAAAACGGAAAAACTGATGAAAAGATCATCAAGTTGGTTTTTCATCCGAAAGGATAAGAAGAAACAAAAAAAAAGGAAAAATACGCTATATCAGGCAAACTCTTTCCGATACTAAAACTGAAGCGTATCGCTTAATTCGATTGCCTTGCTCACCAAACCCTTGGCTCTTAAGCCTGAGATCCGAGATGATTTCAATTTTATTTATTTTAATTTTCTGACAATGTCTATGAAATCAGCTCGCTTACTGTCTGGCAATTTATTCGAAACGAAACGAAAAGAAACTTTCTTATTTCTTATTCAATGGCGTTGTTATGTTGAAAGCACCAAAAGATTCAGTTGAAATAATTGAAGGATTCCATTGCTCTTGCCTCTCTTCCATGGTAGAACTTAATAAGTAATAAACTAATTAAAAAGTTTAAAAGGCAAAGATTTAAGTTTCTTATAAAGAAAATTTCCGCAGTTCAATTTGTAAAAGGAAAAAAAAAAAACTTTATGCCATTACGATGCTTGCCTTGCAGTATAGTTGCTTCTAGATCTCTACTCTGTCGCTGGAGCTGGGATCTTCTGTATATTCCATTAACAGTTCTTAGAGTTAGGAAGTCTATCAGAAATTGAGTCATTTGAACGAATGGGTTTGGTATTTAGCTTTGTATATGCAAAGTATTTCGTAGTCGGGTTTGTATATCCAAAATTGTGCGCACAGTTCAACGGGAATCCCGCAGGGTAAAAGTAGATATTTACATTTAATAGAAATTAATGACCGTTAAGTTAGTGCTGCTTAATTCTCGATTTATTGTAAAACACATTGTTAGGTATATCAATTACAATCATGAGGATTAATTTCTTCAAATCTCATTGTGAGTGTAAAAACAGGACTATACAAACATATGAATATGTACATACATACATACATACATATACATATGCACATAATAATGAAAGGTTATTGGTAAATAGCGGCCAAGGCAATTATTTTACAGATGGAGTGAAAAAAATGTTTTGGATTTCTGATAAAATCTAGTAATTTAATAAGTAAGATGAACTTTCAATTATGTTTAGTATAATACTTACATATGTATGTATGTATGTATGTATAATGTATACACAAAATGAGGGCTTAAAAAGGAAGTGTGTCCTCCGTCAAACATTTGACCAACCGTTCTATGGCGCATTGGTTTAACTTTGGTTTAACGTCATTTGAGACAAAATACATAAATGTCAAAATATATATAATATATATATATGTATATCTGTCAAATCTTAAACTATAAATTTTATGGATAAATAAATTAAAAACAAAAATCTTACGTAAATTTATTGACGTTCCTATATACAGAAAGGAAACACTGCAAATTATAGATACATACATACACATACATATATGTATAGCTCAAATATCTTTAAAAAAAATGTTTTTAAATTCAAGAAAAAGCAAACCACTTAACATGAAGTTTTGAAAAAAAATAATATATTTATAAAAATTTAAACTTCACAAAATATTTGTTAAAAAAATATCAAATTTATTTAGCTTCGAGTTTATTTTGTGGTATTTTTAAGATCTGTTGAGATTTTTATTGAAAACATTTTTAAATTCCAAGTTTTCAAAAGCACAAACAGAAAGTTTTCAGTGTGGGTCGCACTTAGCCAATATTTTTTAAATTCTTATTTTTCGTTAAATGTCTTAATTTAGCACGAATTTATAACTCTCTGTGAGAAATAAAATGTCAAGTTACACAAGAATGATGGGAATGAAATTGAAGTTCTACTTTCGAACTTATCATGATCAATTTGAACACACAAATTATTATTAAAGTAATTTAAAATTTGGTTGATATAAACTATGAAATGGATCTAAAAGAATTAATTTTTAGATCATAAAACTCTGATTTTCCAGTGAATTTTTAATCAATTACGTTTTGAAAAACTTACATTTTGACAGTTATTTTAAAAATTCATAAATTAATAAGTTAAACATAATAATAAATAATAACTAATTAAGGAATCAGAAGTGTAGAATAATAAATTGAAAACAATAGATGTAAGGAGCCAGGGACAACTAACGAGATCGCCAGGACAAGCAAGTCTCGGCAAAATTCGGCACAGTTTGCACTGGAAATTCTTCTATTCTATTAAGTCTTATTTCTATACCTTTATAATGTAAGTAAAGTACCTACTATGTAGTACATATGTATGTATATGCAACCAATTTAGCTTTTTTCTAAAGTCCAACAGATTTTAATCTTGAATATTTTTATACTTCTATCACATACACAAAAGGAGCATTAGTTATTAAAATCCTTCTTCACTAATGGAAAGGGAAGTTCTCCTTCATCAAAAAAAAAAAAAAAAAAGTACATGACTCTCCACCAGTCTTTTTCCAGGAGCTAGAATAATAATAAAGAAAAAAAACACAAAAAGTGGACACAAGCTCGGCATGATAGTAATAACTTCTATAAATTTTACTGCTCACAAAGTATGTCTTCAATTTATCAAAACAATGGCCAAGCTCTGTCCAAAGCACTCGCGACCATACTCGAGGACAATTTGCTTTAAATTTAATTAACATGACTTACCTGAACGTTCAGCTTGCAATTATTAACGCAGAACGGTGGTGGGTGGGACTGTAAAAAATCCCCACTAAACTCAACGCCAACGCCAACCCAGCTTCAGCTCGGGCTCGAGCTCCAGCTCAGGGTCGACTCTGTTTCTGTTTTGTGCTGTGTTGGGTTGAAATCAGGATTCAGGACTCGCTGGAGAATTGCCGCTATTCTATTGTACAAATCCCTGTGCACAATGTAGCTATAAAAGGTGAACAACTGTTTCGGGAGCACGGTAAAATGATTTCGTAAGTTTAAGGATACATTTTTTGTCCCTATACGGCGCGGCGCACATACTTACATACAATATACTCGTATCTACACTACGTAGCTTTGTTATGGGAGTGAGGATGAGGATAGTGTGTATTTCAAAGGACCAGTTAATTTTATTCGTGTGTGTGTTTTTAGAAAAACCTATTACATTTTCAGGGCTTTTGCATTCGCTTGTAGAGGCTGTGGAAAATGTAGCCTCTCCCTCTATCTTTTTATATGGAAAATTGTTCTTGAGAGTAAATTACTTACGAACTGGGAATAACTCGATTAATTTATTGCAGTCAAAAGGGGTTTTAATAGGTTTTTAATTACGGTTGACTTTAGCCTTCAATCGGTATTTTTCATACTACGAGTATATAGCAGAACCGTTTACCATCCAACCTACTACTATTAGATTGTATGTACCTATATAGTATGGAAGAAAGAGCCTTGGGATAGAGTTAAGATGGGACGATGGATGTTGAGGGATACAGGAAAAGTGAAGTGTTGAACTTTCGTTATAATTTTTATATTATCACTTCACCCTAGGGTTTAATTCGATTTGAAAATAATTTGGCTCCTTAGGAAAGTTGGTCCTTGGAGAGGCAATGTTAGGGTTAGGTTTTGTTTTTATTTTTTCTCTATCCTCTCTTTTTTTTATTAAAAATCTATTTTTGAAATTGTCAAAGTTGATAAATATTTTTTATCTTTGAAAATTAATATTAAGTTATAGGTTAAGGACAAAAAAGGAATCTCTGGACATTTTTATGAGAAAAGAGTTTGGGATATTGCGAAGAATGAATTCATTGTCTATACCTTCGTCCAATTACTTAAAGAAAGAATGTTTTGTGTCATGATGTAGGTATGTATATTTACTCGCATTGTTTTCAAGTGAATTAATTTGTTTTTGAAAGACTATTCTGAATGGTCTGATAAGGATGAATATGTACAATGTACCTAAACATACATACATTGTACATACATAAGTATGTGTTTTCCGAAATTTTTACAATTACGAAGAAAATCGAGGTCTTTGAGGCATATTCCCAATATGTATTTTTTTGGAAAACTAACTTGGACAAAAAGGATATCCGAATTCTAAAATTCTGTGTTAATATGGTGAAATATCAACATAAAACATTTCCTACGGAGAAGCAGTTTTTTAAATTAAGCTATTGAAAGGTTGGAGTTGGGTGATCATGTATTAACTTCCCATATACGAAGTTATTGCTATCGGTCCGATTTGTCAAATTCAAATTTTTGACAAACCTGGATCTGGTCGTTCTAAGGTCTATAGCATCTAAAATTCTAAATCCGTCATTTGGGAAGAGATGTCTGAGTATGCGTGCGTGTGTATGCATGTATGTTCGTACGTCCGAGATACCCTTTCACGATATTTCAAGAAATAATTATGGACATATCGACTCAAATTAAATTTTGTTCATCATGTTATAAATTTATATCGTTTGTGTTAAATAGAAAAACTGTAGATTTGTATTTTTAGTCAGTCTGTGTCTAAATAAAGAAGTAAGAATACACGGATCATTTTTTTTATTTTGCATGTGTTATTCATCTTATTTTTTTTTGCTATTATGCTTTGCTTTTATCTTATTTTTTGCATGATCTTTTAAGTAAATTGATTTAAAATATAAAAACTTCAACAAACGCCAAGTTTTCAAAGTATTTATAATGGGAAGTTATCATACTTTTAAATTTGTTTTTTTTTTTTTAATTTTTAATTTGTTCAAAATATTATATTAGGAAAATTATAATTTTGTTCATTCCCGCTAAATATTATTCATATATACATTGTGTATGTATGTATGTACATATTTATGTATGTATGAATGAATGAAAATTTAACAATTGAAATATAGAATTTGCCATTAATTTGTTTGTGATCATTTTAACAATGTTTTTTATGTTTTACATTATTTTAACATTATTCAAACAAAAAACCATACATATGTAACCAAAACCAAACCACTCCCTTTCGAAACTAGATGAAAACATCTTTTTTAAATTCATAGTTAAAACACATAAAACCATTGATTGGTAATTATTTTTGAAAAATAAAAATTAATGAACGTGAAATTATCAGGTCAATCTCTATCGTCCTAACGAACAAAGCATAATTCATTTATTTTATGTAACCGCAACTAATGAGCAGTTAATAATTAAATAATGTAGTATTATTCAATCACCAAAGTTGACACTTTTTAAATTTTTCAAACAATTATTTTAACTTAAAATTATTTGAAAGTTGATAGTTGACCTGCAAACTTTATACACATCATCAATTTTATGATACAACGAAAGTTTGAATACAAAATTTTTTGATTATCGATCAAAAGTCAATTACTTGTTTTAACCTAAGATATTATATACTTAGTGGAAAAATAGTCAATCATTAAAATAAAAATAAAAAATTGCTGAATTTTTCATATAAAACTTTACAAAACTGCTTATGAATAATTAAGTTGAATGAAATTTGTAAAATATAAGAACTTTTGTAATTAATAATAAAAATATGTATATATAATTATTTTTACCGCCCGTTAGGGTATACTGCTGACCTGGTCAGGTAAAGCGAATGGTGAAAGGTTGTAATGTAAATCGAACCCCAACCTAGCCATAACATTATTGGTAATTTCTTCAAACAATAACTAATTAACTGCATAATTTTATGACAGACATGGTTACCCATTACCTAATGAAATACCCTTTTCATATGACACAAACAAATTAAGTGTATCATAATACATATAAATAAACAAATTATTAGGATATATTACTTTTTAAATATTTATTATGTAACTTAGATAGAATTTACATATTAAACAAGTTTTTAAGCGCAATGCAAAATTAAAACAGGGAATATTTAACGATATCGCTGGCAACATAAAAAGGATTTTATTTCATCAGTTTATTATTTAAAATTCTATGACATAGTCTTTTTTTTTCTAAAATCCATATACCTATGATTAAATATTCATTTTGGCTTTTGCATTCATAGTTGTTGACTATGTACGTGTGTGAGAGTTCATATAAAAATAAAATGCATCACTGGACCACTGTGTGTTTGCTTTTGAAATTAAACAGTTCTCATCACACGGTAATTTCGAGGAATAAAATAAAAATATATAATTTAATTCATTGATGTAAATTACGGTGTACAATTGTTCATTTTACATATGCATGAACATACATATGCATTCGTTATCTTGAGAAAAGTTCAAATAGGGTTATTCGTGAGTGCATTTATTTTCTGCAACAAAACCGAAAGTATTTCACTTTTAAAAATTATCATCTTTTGCTAATTGAGAAATAATACCACGGCAATACTAATTGTGGTATTGTAAAAATATACTCCCAAAATGGTGAAAAATTAACAGTCACAGTCCGCAAAACTAAATCACTCTTGGGTAGTCTTTGAAACTCTTTTTCAGCAGGGAACAGTAAAATTGGAGGAAAAATTTTAGCTGTAAGGACAAGTGAGTGATAGAAGAATAGTTTAAGAACTACAACTGGGCATAGGTCTTGTTCCTGTAGCTAATATTGTTGATGAAAATCCAGGTTTTTTGAATCCTTGTCGAAGACGTAACTTATGTGATTGGGTCCTCGATTTTCACCTCAGTGAGTCGCACTTGTGTCTCAGAAAATAATGATCCATTAATGATTGATAAAAACCCTCTCCACCCTCAAGGAATCACTGTTTTGTGCCGGGTTTTGGTCTGATTGTACCTTACTTCATCATCATCGGCTCAACAACCGCTATCCGGCCCCGGCATCATTCAAGAATTCTCTCCTTAATCATTATCGAAGGCCGACGACAACGAAAACGCAATCCAGTTGCGCACCAGCCAGTCTGCCACGCTGTCTCCTACCATAAAATGTACCTTACTTAGGTATTTGATAAAATGAGACAGATGAAACTGTTAAGGTTTTTCTTTTTAAAATATAAAGGAAGCAACACTTTTTTCGACTTATGTATGTATCATCGCATTTTGATTAAAATATTGAAAAGCAATTTAAAAAAAAAAATTGTCTTAAAGATTTTCTAACCAACCTGGGACGTTGAAATTTTACCAAAGTCACTTAAAGATGAAGTAATGAAAAATGATTCTGTAGTCTAAGAGTATCAAACCATTTTTTGTTGTTTTTTTTTTTTTTTTGGTTAACCACCCCAGTCTATAAAGTTGTATTGAAAAGTCTACAAAAAATAAGGTCCTTATTTATTTTTTATAAATTTTATAAAAAATAAAATAAAAACCGTCTTCGAGGTTAATATATTGTGTTGAATTTTAAATGCAAATATTCTCCATACCACATTTCAAACTTTCATGCAAACCTGTCTCTAAAATCTAAATTCGAATGGACGGAGGCACAACCTGACCCGAAATAATAAAAAATAAAAAAAAAAGATGAGGTTTGCATTTGAAGTTTAAATTAGGTATAGATAGGTTTAGTTTTGGGAAGTTTCATCCAGCTGTATAGGAGTGTACATGTGTTGGATGACTGTGGTGGACAATATAAAACTTTTGCCAACAACGACCACATTTTAGTTACATCCTTTTGATGTGTTTGAGTTTCAGCAGATACGTTATGTTTGTATGTATGTATTTACAGATACTGATGCCTCTATAGGTCCAGAGAGCAAACTATACTAGGTTTTTATTATTTGCATTTACCTATAAAGTTTTTTGCCGTCTATTTATTGGGTCTTGGGTGTATTTTTTTTTTGTATTGCTACGATTGGAAATCGATTTACTATGCTAATGGAAGTTGAGGCTGTGAATTTGAACTATGAAAAGTTGACAATTGAAAACTTTGACCTTATTGTTATTTGTATACCTTTATAGAAATATATCTACGATATATAGATATAAATGGCTGTAGTATGACTTTAGGGACAGTGTTTTGTATTTCAATGCAAAAAAAGAGATTCTTTTTTCATTCAAACTACACACAGATGCAGACAGATGAGATTTTTTGAATTTCTGATTTTTCTTATTAAATATTTGGAAAACTCGATTCGATTTGTGACTTTTTGAAGGATAAAATGTTTCCAAAGTATAAAATATTACACCAAGAAGCAAAAGTGATATCATCTACATACATTTTTTTGTTAAGGCCTGGGGTAGAATCGGCTAAGCTGATAGTTGACTATCAAATTTGAATATCATTTTGACTTTCAAATTTGATAGTCTATACTTTTCCGTCTGTGTAAGATGATCACTTTTGTGTCACTTTTTTGCAAAGATTTGGTATCACTTACAAAGAAACTTAATTGTTATTTTTCAAGTTTAAATTTATTTAAAAACAAACCTCTGAGAATTCGGAAAGAACTTTTTTAAATGTAAGTAAATTTTAGTAAAAAATTTAAAACAATAGTTTAAACACTTTAAATTATGCCTAGGACACACGCTAATAAACACCAAATGACCATCATGGCTAATTTCATGAAGCAGCATTCCGATTTGTGCCAAATCATTTGCTTCAGGGGGAAACACCATCTAACGAATTTAATTTTGATCAAATTGACAGCTAAATAGGTGTCACTTAAGAAAGTCAAATAAAATTTGACAGTCAAATTGACTATTACTTTACACAGATCAATTTTCTTAAATTTGACTGTCAACTATCAAAAATCACATTACACGATTCCACCCCTGGAATGAAGTATCATAAAAACTACACTCCAATTTTTCTTGCGGAACATTATATTTTATGGTATAACCTTTTTAAAACTTTAACGACCATATAATTCATCAAGGATTTCGAGTTTTGAGTTATTTGAATTAAGTAAAAATGTTTTACGTTGAAATAGTAACGAAGACCTTTAAACAATAAATTCGTATCTAAATGAAAAGAGTAGAAAAATAAGCACAACAATCATAAGTTTAAAAATAATTTTGAACCAATGCAATGGTGGTGGTCCTTTCAAGTTAAAGAAAATAGATGCACCGAAAGAAGTCACATTTATTTTTTGTTTTAATTTAGTTTAAGTGCATGATCATTTTAAATTTCTTAAATATTTTTCAATAGAAGCTATGAGGAGATAAAAAAATCGATAACGATTTTAGGACCTAGACTTTGACACGTAAATATGTTTTGGTAGTCCAATTTTTCAACATAAATAGTGATTTATTGGACAACGACATTCTGCTGGCTAAATATACAGATTTGGTATAGAACTTTTCTGTCAAAAAAATCTACGAAGATATTATACAGAGTGATTTGCATAAGGTGCTATAACGAGTAGTTTGGGTTAAGACAAGAAAAATCTTACGGGAAGGGTATATTTTCTTCCCGCCAGAATGTTTGAACGGATCTGGATGAAATTTAGCACAGAGATATTATAAATAAACAGACTTTTGATTCAATTTAAAAACTACTATTAATATGATGTGATTTTCTATTTTATCTATCTATCACGTGCGAAGCCAGGACAAGACGCTAGTTATGTACATATATGTTTTGAACTTTTTCATTAAAAAAATGTTTGTTCTATAATTTGCGGAAAGTTTACACTTCATGCAGCTGAAGTATACAAAAAATATCAACCACAAGTCTGCCTCTGACTGCTCGAATATCTATATCCTGACGCCGGGTAACAGAAATAAACTGATGAAGAGAGAATCAATTATCAAGTTTGGCATTTCTAACATTGTAAAAATTTCAAAAAATAGTATGTAATTGCTGATAATGTGAAGTGATTCTTAAATGGTAGTAAATATTTATGAATCAGCAATAAACTTATAATTGTAATCATTGTCCTTTCGACTGAAAAAGGCAGAGCAACGTTTGACGGGTCAGATAATGTCTCATAGTTGTTTGTTTTATCTTCATGAGAATATTATTTAATGTAAAGTTATGCTACAGTAATATCTAATATCCCATTTCGGTTCTCATCAGAATGCAGTTGAGTTCGATAACAAATATGCATCCTTTTTCAAACGAACGAACGGATACCTTTGAACTAAAATAATGGTCTAAGCAATAATCAAGTTACTGAAACAAGATTGGCTGTTTCCTTCGTTACTGTATCTTAACTGAATTTGATATAGTTTCCCACAGTTCTGATGTTCATCTAACATTTTATAGTTTCCCACAGTTCTGATGTCCATCTAACATTAGTCATCGCTGTCGACCTCGAGTGAAAAACCCATTTATTAGATTCAACATTTAACAACGCATCGAAACCTATCACGTATAGATTAAGATATCCTTTAATAATTATCCAGATTTAGCCAGGTAATATCATGCACCTAGTTTGTCAGTGATGTTTAACTAAATTAAGGTTACCGAGCATGCTGCATGCATGGCGTCTCGTATTTCTTAGAAGCAAATGTTTAATGGAACACTCACATCACACGCAACACGAATTGATAGTGCTTGGAGCATATTAATTTGAGAACATAGTACGTGTGTGTAGTCGTAGTGTACGAACAGAATCTGGAGTTTACTGCAATTGTGTGACAGCGACAATTGACCCATAAATTAGGACAATCGAATTTCATTCACATTTATTATTATTTCGGGATGTATTTGTTATCAACCCAAAATGTCAACATCTATTCCGTCCTAATGCTGACTTGCATCATTATTATCCTGAAACAAAGCTGTGTTTCAGAATAAGATATGTATCTACTACATATACATACATACATACATACATTATGTACTCGTATGTACGATTAAAGTTTGTGTTTTGATTTAAATTTAAACACACGTTGAATTCAATATAAGGACTCTTGTTTCAGTATCCAGTGCCTTTGGGATCGTGTTGTTGAGAGATTCACTATAATGGGAATGTATAATTTATCGAGGATTTACCGACTTCAATTGTGGCCATTCACTAAAATGTTTGTATCAGATCAAAACGAATGGATGTAGGTATGTCTTAACATTTTCGATGAACGCTCGAATTTATTGAAATATTTGATTCCTAGAGCCTAAATAAACAAAAAATAAAAAAAAACTTCTATCAAAAATTGTAAAAAATATTTTTCGACATGAATGACATTTACCTCAAATTAACATACATACATTACATATTATGTATGTTGTCACACCCAGTCCCTTTCTGTCAAAAGTTGCCTCTTCAAAGATTTCTAGCTTTTAAAAAGAATAAAAGATCTGTCAAACTCCATGACTTAACTGTTAATTAGTGAGCTTTGCGCAGTGTTGCCGTTGAGAAATTTGAAAAGGTCCAATGAAAAAAATTGCATCTCTAAAAGTTTCTACTACTATTATTTATACAGCCCAATAAAACGAAATCAGATTCTTAATAGAGTGTTAGTAAAATAAAAATATCTTTTGAACACATTTTCTAGAAAAGTCGAAATGATGAAAAATAGCTTCACGAGCAACTATACAATATATCAATAATATGAAAAAATCCTTGTCATCTACTTACATATATTTTATCACCCTTTAAAATTTAGAAGGATTCAATCAAAATTATGATAATTGTAAGAAAAGAAAATGCTCCTTTTAATTGATATTTAATGATTTTTCAAAGAGGACGCCTCCCGAATCAAAAATTGATATTTTATTTAATTTTTTTTATTTCCTCTAGTAGCTCTATAAAGTTTTAAAGTTTTTTTAAGTTCTGTATCTCAGAAACCACTTGTACTTTAGAGTAGACAGTTTTTTGTAATTTGTCCTCTAATTTTTTAAATTTTAATTTAGTTTTAATAAGTTTTAATTAGTTCTAAGTTAGTTTTATCTAGTATTATTTTAGCTATATTTTATTTTATTTCTATTTAGTTTTTAGTTTTTTTTTTTTGTTTTTTTTAAATAAATAAAACCCGATAGAGAAACCAAGTTTTTTGCAATTATTCTTCTTGGTGATAAAAAAGATATAGATATTTAGTTTTAATTTAGTTCTTACACTGAAAGGCATTAGCATTAAGTTATCAGGGGTGCCAGCACGTAACTTGATACAATCGAGTTTACTCGATGCAATCTAGCTGTGGTAGCACCTAATTTGTTTCAATCGAATGTCCTCGATTGTATCGTCGTAATTGGCAGCACACAATCTTGAAATCGACGTTTGAAACAAAATAAAATACTCGACAGAAAATAGTTATCGTGCAAAGCAATTTTGTTTGAAAAAAATATTCCTTGCTGGCTTGAAATATTTGAGAGTTAAATTTTATCCATTTTGGTCAAAATTCTTGTTCCCAAGGGATTAGATGTCTCTTCATTCTCAATTTCTGAATCCAAAAATTTAATTTTTAACTTTTATATACCAAAAAATTAAAAAAAAAATCATTTGACACTTCAAAAAACGATTCACAATGATATTTTTAAGTATATTTCACAATCAAACTCGTTTCAAGTTACGTGCTGCCGAAATATATTTGTTTCGAGTTCATATGCGATCAACAATCCTCGATTGTATCAAGTTACGTGCTGCCACCCCAGATTTACTTAAAGTGTCCGCATTAGGGCCAGTAAGTTAGTTGTAAGTTATTGATACATATGCCAGTTTTTAAGAATTTTTGTCTAGCTTTAAGTATTTTTGAGATTGAAGAAAAATAAAAATGAATTAAAAAAAGGGTCAGTAAGTTAGTTTTAAGTGATTGATAAAAAGGCCAATTTTATGAATTTGTCTAGGTGTAATTAAGTTTTGAGATGAATTCAAAATAAAAAATTAATTAAAAATGAAGTGAGTGTGTTGTTTATTTGTCTGGTTTCAAGTTCAAAGAACAGTCATACTTATTAGCTGTCAGATCACATCCTCAAGGTTGATGTTAAGTTCAACTTAATTTAATACTGATGTAGGTAAATGTAGATTCATTATTGAAAAGAATACTGACTTGATTAAATTTAAACTCAATCTTTGTTTATTTATTTAAGAACTTCAGCCTCAATTTTTAACAAGAATACCTTACTTTTGAGTCTTGCTTATTTCAAAGAATTTGAATACAGTCGTTTTCTTCGTAATAAGTGCAGTAAAACTATTTAATTTTTTTTCTGTACAATTGTAAATTGCACCTCACTGTGTACGGCTTGTGTTAAATTACTTTAAAATCCCCAGAACTTGAGGGCGTCTAAACTCTAAAGAAATAGATCCATTGACTCTTAGACCATGATTATATGAAACCAGAAACATTAACCTTAAACCTTTGGGGCTTAGTTGCTGGAAGCGTCATTTTTCGACCGAATTTTATTCCGAGCCGAATTTTGTTCGATTGGGTCAACTCATATTATAATAAACGTACAAAGAGAAATGACGCTCCTGAATACTTTATTTTATTGTCACTCTGGGGAAATTCCAAACTCAAATCAATTTATATCGTTTTCGATTCTTCGTTATGCTCGTTCGTATTGAACTTTAGGGTTTTTGCAAAAGCCGAGATTCATTCCGTTTCTCGTCCTTTTCGTCCTGTCGTCCATCGTCGTTGTGTCTCTTTTATTTGGATGATGGTCGCTATGCTGAGACATATAGATCGTATTGTTGAAGATAGTTAAATTTTCTGCAGGCAAAGATGGAACTTCTACCAAGTACC
This sequence comes from Scaeva pyrastri, assembly GCA_905146935.1. NCBI lineage: Eukaryota > Metazoa > Arthropoda > Insecta > Diptera > Syrphidae > Scaeva > Scaeva pyrastri. The sequence goes on from LR989927.1 coordinate 81,687,493, forward strand.
GAACCGACCGGAGCGGAGGAGTGTTCAAAACGATGTGAACAGAATAACTTTCCTGATGGAAAGGTATACCTACGGGTTTTTGGTTTTCAATGAATTCTGGAGTTCAGTTTTTGTTTTTTTTTCCTTTATTATGTCGTCATGGTCTGTTTCGAAATGAATCTGGGAACAAAGGTTTTTTTTAAGAATGGAATTTTATGGATTTTTATTTTCACGTCCGAGTGTTTGCATTTTTTTTTTTATAAAAACAGGAGAGACTTGTGAAAAAGGGATGACATAAAAATCTCCCAAGTAATTTAATTCCAAAGAGATTTGATTTTCTATAGAAAACTTCAAAAAGGAAAAAAGTATTTGAAAAAAGGGGAACATTGTGTTCTATATTTACATGAAGGTAGAAGTGAAAATTAGCTTTTTTTAGCTACCTGCTCAGCTCAACTAAAATTTGAAGCCAGTTAACAGAGCAGGAAAAAACTTATTTTTCACTTTAAAAAAAAAAAAATAATATAAGTTAAGGACACATACCTAAAAAATAAAATATAGGTTGAGTCTTGAGTGGGATATTTTTTATTACGTATTTCGTATTCAAAAACTTTCTTACAAATTATTATTGACAATCTAGGTGACATAAATAAAAGGATATTGCTTTTTGACGTCTGTTTTCTGTTTGGAAAAATATTCGACTTAAGTTTTTTTATTCGATCTATATGAATTTTGTGAATAACAATTAAGAATTGATTATGATTATACTTTAAGTTGGTCTAACCTCTGAAGATCAAGGATTGAAGGATTTGATGATGAATGCCTATTTGAAGAGAAAAAGGACATAACTGCCATTGGGATGTTATCCAAAAGGTTGCTTGAACTTTTCCAGAATCCAAAGAATACAAATTTCTAATAGTTAGACATTCAAATTTGCTATCCGCTAGAGTTCCTTTAATTGAATTTACACCCCTTTCCTTTCACCGGAGCAGATTTTCCTTACGATAAAATTTCAGTGCAAGGAAACAGCTAAAAGATGTGGAAGGAAATTGTTGATCTCTCTCTTAAATTTCAACATTTAAAACATCTTTTTTTTCGGGAATATATTAAAAATAGGCAGATAAACAAAGCGGAAAAAAGTTCTTTGATTTTTCATTTTAAGAATACCTACTTATAAAGTCCCGGAATTTTAAATTCAAAAACTGTCTCCAACTGTTATCTTTTTGATCCATGATAATAATGATTATAAGTTTCGATTAAATTCATCTTGAACATTGATTTAAAAAAATGTCCGTTTTGTTATCAATTTAGCTATCAGATTTAACTGAAAGTAAGTGAATTATTGTCGAATATCACAGACATTTTTTCACCGAAGTACGGAAGTTTTTTCTATCGAAGTAATAGTGCTTGGTTAAATGGTTTCTTTAAAGTGAAAAACATAGTAAAAATGATATTGTGGAATATTGTATGAGATGAGGTGGAAAATCGCAGTAAAAAAGGAAAACAAGAAATTTCGAGAAAATATCCCTCAGATTTTAAAAGATGCTGTAGCATCGATATCCTCATCAAAGCCATCAGCTTTTGATCCCTATTCTGATTTTGCCTTGAGCAATGAAGATAAGGTAACGAAAAAGCCGTATGCTGCTATTTGAAAAACTTAATAACGCCATCGGATATGATATTTTTCCATCGTATACAAAAATAACAGAAGCAGAAAAAAACGAATGGAGTTTTTTCCAGTTCCCAATACTCTACGAAGATTTTCTTCAAACGCGATCACATCGAGTCATCTCGAATTTTTAAATAATGCATACCACAATTCGTCGGCTTTGTGGCGGCATGTCAAGAAATTTAAATTGACCACTAACATGAGAGTTACATTGCAGAACGAAACATCGGCCGCTGAATTCTCGAGACAACTATCTACAGGTGCTTCGCAATGGACAAATTGCCTTTAATATTTTGACTGGATTAATATTGTTCTCGGAGAATTTTATTCGAGGTGACTTCGTCATAGGAGGAACTCATCACCCTGGCGTTGCACAAAAATATTAAAAGAATATTGATTGAATAAGTGAACTGGCAATTCTATGCAGCGAACAACAAGGACGTTCGTTGATAACATGAATTTCATCATTTAAAGTAAATTCGCTAAAGAATTGCGTTCGTCCAAAACCGTTGTCAGTTTGACCGAATAGTGAGTAAAAAGTGACCAAACTTACGGAACATAATCATGTTGTGGAATCTGAATCATCAAAATTTCCCAACTCCGAAGTCGTTGCGAAATTCGCTTCCTTTTGATTTTGACTCGAATTCAAGTAAAGCACGTTGAAATTTAAACTATGTGTGTATCTGTTTATCTTAAGGCCTTAAATTGAAGTGTGACGAAGTCCGCCGGGTCTGGTGGATTTTATTAAATATGCAAATAACATATGTAGTAGATATTGTAAAGTAGCTTGGATGAGGAATTGATAGAAAAAAGACAAAAGGGCTTGGCGTTTGCAACCTCTTTCCCGAGGAGTATTTTAAAGCAAGAATCCCAAACATGCGTTGCGTCTCGATTTGATGTTTCATTTTTAAACTCATCACATTCTTGGGGAAGGTTGTCTTGGTGGTACCTAACCAAAAGCTGCTTTGACAATTAAGAAAGTGTCGGCAAAAAAAAGGCCGGTGATTTCATTATTGTCTGATAAACAAAAATTGACTTTTTAAACTTGTCACAAAATATTATACTCGTAAGTTAAATAAAATTGTCTTGGAAATAACTATCTCCGGGAAGATACAAAGTTCTCAAAAGCTATTGCAATGTCTTTCCAGCAGACGCAGTAGCAAAATATCACTTTTCTTTGACTTTGGTTAGTAAAAGTATTGACATCTTTATCACGTCCGGTTTTGGTTGCCAGAAATATCTTTCACTGACACAAAGTCAAATAAGGTAGATCGTTACTGTGCTACGTTCGGTCTCAGGACACATTATACATTGACGGTAATGAAATGACTGACGAATCACCTTCACACCTACAAAAGATGGTCAGCTCTTGACGAGCTTCGTTGGGAGTTTAGAAATCTAAGCATTGCATTGGTTGGTATCCTTGTAGGTCCCAACTATGATGATGATATGATAAAATATATATGTTTTTCTTCCCCCATTATTGTGGATCCGAAGATAAGTTGATAAGCAAAGTAATCTTATGAAATTATCGGAAATTTAATTCATCTATTTTTGATCAAAAAGTAGCTACACCAAGAACAGTAGTGCATGTTCTTACTTTAAACAATTTTACACCTTAAGAAAATTAAAATAAATTGATTAATTAATTTGGCATTCATTGTTAGCGGAACAAGTAGTTGTCGGGAGAAATTAATTAATAGGCTCGTCCTATACGAGTATTGCTGTGTATTAAACAAACAATGATTTATGTATATACTATACAGTGGGCTATTTTGCTACACAATGAACACACTTAAACTTAAGCTAACAGTACCTACCTATTATAGAAACGAGTATGTAGGTGTACTTTAGTACCAGAGTCTAAATGTATTGTCGTGTTCTTCCTTTATTAAGATCGTGTTTGCCAAATTAAGGTGGAAACTAATTTGTTTCGAAAACTAGACATAGACATCTACAGGATGCATCGACATTATGTGCTCGTACCTACTTGTATTATGTACGATAGAACTACAAATTGAAACATATTATCATTTTCTATTATTATTTATCTACATACGGGCTTGTATGTCTATATCTATATACTCTATAGTGTATAATTGTGTATGTTTATTTGAATTTAAGTATGATAAAATATTTTTATTGTAAAAAATATCAGTTCGATATTTGTGAAAAATGTACCATATGTTAACAATTGTATTTTGTTTAAACTCAAATAAATTTGAAGTCAATCGTTGCCCAAACTCCAGATATTAAAAAAAAAACATTTTTAACCAACTTTTGGAAGATTTTTTTAAAACTACATTCAATATGAAAATTTGCCAATCGATGAACAGTTTAAAGGATCCCCTGACCGGTGTTGATGTCCCCAATACACGCAAAACATGGCTTGAAGTTCGTCATACACACTGGAAATACTAACTAAAGTACAGGATTTGAAGTCCTTACGATTCATAACTCCCTCATATCCTTGGGGTTGCTTGATAAAAACAAATCTAAATACTTGACACCATCTACGAAAACAACAAAAACAAGTTTAATTTTATTTCTTTGTAAATATGTATGTATACCATCCTAAGTTGTATACATATATCTCACATTCATAAATTTCTTATCTACCTACATACTTGTTTAATTTTAACTTGCTGCTTATTATTTTTTATTAAATCAATGTCAGAGTAAAAATAGAGAATAAGAAAATCATTAAACCAATTAATATATATAAAAAAAATATCTGTGAGACGAAACAGTCTTGTTTAAATAAATACAAATCTTATAAACCAAGTCATCGTCGACATCTTATATAATATCAATAAAGTCTATAACAACTTTAAGCCCAACGACATCCTATAAAATTAAAGTAATGACAAAAAAATATCTTCCCTTAATCCATCTAAAAAAATGTACATACATATGTATGTATGTGTGACTGTAATAAAAACAATAGTGTCCCGTGTATTTATTCACATTTCACACCTCTTATAATAATAATAAAAAGGGAGGTGTTAAGTAGATACATACGGTGACCATATTCAATTAAAAGCGAATCTCTAAAAATAAAGAATACAATTTTTCCATTGATTAAAAATTTTGAATACCTACATTTTTTGATATTTGAAGAATTTATAATATTGTTTTCTGCATAATACATTTTTGTATAAAAAATGGTATAATTTTGACAAATACCGAATTGAAATTTTTTAAACAAATAAAAATAAGAAAAATTTACAAAAAAAATACCAAAAACTTATAAATTACATTTTTTTGAATCGGTTATCTTGAGATCGAGCAGTTGTATTTACTTAAAATTAAAAGTGTTTTCATTTTTTAAAAAAATTTTATAAGAAATAATTAAATTTTACTACTATCGAATGGTTCGTTTTCTTGGATTGAGTGTTAAAATCTTTGCATAGTTACACAACTGCATACCCAACAAAATGCCCTGGATAGATTCTTTATATAAAGGGTTGTCCGGGGTAATACAAGGTGAATGGTCACTCTGGCTGTACACTTCATGATAAATTAAATTTCCATTAAAGTGATAAACATTAAATTCAGAGTTTAGAAAAACTCTTTGAATTTCAAATGAATTTAATAGCAAAAACAAGTTTCTTATATACTCGGATTTTTCGTAGAAGGTATACGAATTGTAAGTAGCTGCTATGATATAAAAAACACTGTTAAGTACCCATAAAACGTTGCTGACCAATTGATTATAAAATGTATAACCCTTTCAAGCGATGAAAACGTGAGTTTTGATGGCGTTAATATCAAAATCTAAAGTGTTATGATTCGCAACAATCCAAGAACCTTCCTGCTCCGGAATGAAAATCCCTCAACAAGGGTAGGAATATTTATTGCCTCCGGGTTTGATCATTTAAATTTGAAAAGTCTTCTAATTTATGGGCTGAATAAATCAAATATAATTTTTTTTTTTACATTCTACTTCTGACCATCAATTAGCTTTAGTAATTTTTTTTTAAATCGTGGTCAATACATCTCATTTCGCATAATGGCATAATCTTGAATTTTAGACATAAACAACGACGTTAAGGTAAGGCATTAGGTACCTACTTATGTACCTTTATTATTTTTAGTCCGAAAATGGTGAACAGTTTTGGAGTTTTGAATGTGTATGTGGGTGAGTGTATTTAAATTTTAATGAGTATAATTTTTTATTAGTCTTCGTACTGCAAACAAATTAATTAGACTTGAACCTTTTTCCGCACAGCACACACCTTCTTCCAATATCCGGAACAATAATGATTCAATTAAATGTAAAATTTAACCAGACGAAGGGACACAACGCGAAAAAACATACCGCCCCCAGACCACCCCATAGGTGCCTAATTCAGGTTTGAATTTTCAATTAAATTAATACCTTTATGGCGTTTTATATCTTGAATAATGTGATATGTATGTCTGTGACAAATTCAAAGGGTTGTGGTCCTGTCACGTATGACATTTGGCCGGAGGTCGTTTAACATTTAGCGAATATGGAAAAGGAAATTTGTTACTTTTTTGTTTTTAATAATTTAAACCCGGTTTTTAATTTTTCTACATAAGTACTAAAGTACATAATATTTACGAAAAGGTCATCTCGTTAAGAGGTTTATGGCGGGTTAAGAGGAATGCGTTAATTTTATTTATACTTTTAAAAAAAGTTCAAGGTGTTGTATAGGTATATGTGGGTCAACTTCAATTGCTTGGAGGATGTTGTAATCTTTCAGGTTTTTTGTTAAATATAACATACACATAATTAAATGCTAATATTTTCAATTGTCAGCGATGTCTAAGTTTCCTGCAACTTTGTATCTCAGAAACCTGCTCGAAAACAATGCCTGAATCTCCTGGCTACTTCAATAAATAAAATAATTTCTTTTACGATTAATCTTTACGTGACAAAAAAAAAACTTTTCTTGCTTGAAACTGAACTCCTGTGCACAAAATTTTAAACTCAAATCTAGTTTGATCACATTATAATTATGCAGCTAGGGAAGTGTTATAAAAAGAACATAAATTCCTGGACATTACCGGCAAAACAAAAATCGATGTTTTTGAAGCCATAACATAAAGTTGACTTTGTATTCAATTAAATATTTAGTTTTGCCATAGATAGAATCTATTAAAAATCACTGACACACTTTGGGTACCACCTGTGTAACGGAAGATGTTTCAACCTAGCGTTAATGAGCAGTAAACCATTTTCCAAAGACCATTCAGAACCACAGGATTGTCTGAATTTACAAGGGTTTCAAAGTAGATTGAGTTTCCAGTCGGGGGAGTACCTGTACCTGATGGAATGCTCGATGGCTAAAGGGCTAACTCGTCGGGATCTTACCACTGGATTGCCTAAAATAAATTAACCGAATAGGGCTCTATAACTATTGGACCATTTATTGGTCTAAGTGTCATGGCCTTCTTTCTTTTGACCAGAGCCACCTAACTTAATCTATCAAGAAAAATCCATGTTCAACTTTACAATCTGTATCTCCAAAAATGCGTCGTAGGTGATTTTTACATTTTTTGACACCGTATATCTCTAAAATTCTACCACCTATAGAAGGCTTAAATTTCAGTATTGTGATGCTCTCTCCTCTTTCTAACGGTGTACCCTTCATTGATTTTTTTTTTTTCATAGTATACCTTGTATTCAATTTGGACCCACACCAAAATAAATAAAAATCAACAATCTATTAAACATCTTTGTATCGAAATTATTTCGGTGATACCAAATTATAGTTCATGAGGTTAAAATTAATACTGCTCTGAAAAAATTCTGGATTCAGGATGTACTAGGTATATCTAAAACTCAGCACTAAAAACTAATCCTTAATATGATATAAAAGATAAAAAAAGAAACTGAAGTAGATTCCAAACAGGGTCCCCGGGAAATTAGAGAAAACACAATTTTCTTAAGAATAAAGACCACTCTAATAATTCACTGAACAGTATGTCTGATGATTATCGCACGGTAATAGTCCAGTTTTTAACGAAGATCACAAATCTATGCCTGAAATTTCAGTATTAGCACTATGCATAGTTTGAAAACATAACGCATTGGCAGTTTTTATTTAAAAAAGTGTGTTTTAGAAGAAAATCTGATTTTATTGATGTACTCGACGTACGTTTTTCATACCTTGTGTGGAATCAAAAACTCATCTTTTATTTCCAACGGGTGACCAAAGTAATTTTTGTAAGCCTCAATTTGAACGCTGTGACATTTAAACTTTCTACTCCGAAAATGTAACAAAAATGATTCAAATTTGTCTACTTTATGATGCCATATAAAATTATATAGGGAAAACTTAATATTTTATTAATTATTCGCAAATTAAGACATTTAAATTTCGATTTTTGATTGAAACCTATAACTCCTATGCAAGAGCTGTAAAAAAAAAACAAATGATGGTAGAATCATTGACGTCAAATTACCAAATTATCAGAAAAAAATTGATTTTTACTGTAGGAGTCATAAATGTTAACTGATATCATTTTGATATTTGGTGAATTTCCGGTTAATTTTAATTGATAATTCACCTTCAAGCGGTTTGGTTGTTAAAAAAAATATGTTTATTAAATATTTTTGGAACTACATATGTATTCAGATAAAAATTAAATTTATCATTTGATATTTACAATATGCTTCACATTGCAATTAATCTTTTTAAAGGATTATTTACTATTATCAATTATTCGTATATTAAATATTTTATACGTACAATGCACATAATGTAGGTACATATTTATCTCTTTCTCTACTTACATATACATATGTACATATGTATGTAGGTACATAATAAATGTTTGTAGAATCTCCACTTAAGCGATCAAAGAAAACCATTTTCGTGTGTATGGTTTTCGATTTCCTTCAAAATAACTTTACAATAGTGCAATGAATTTCTTTTGTTCATTTTTTTTTATTATTCGAATCAGTTGGTTGAATGGCTATCAACTTTGCTAAATTCGTTTATAGGTAGGAATTCATACATATATGTATGTATATGTACACTTATAGGTAGGTACGTATTGTAGATACTGTAACTAAAACCAAACACATCAGACAAAGAGCATACAAATGAATTGAAAAATAAAAAAAATATCGCTCACTCCAACACACACGAACAAATATTAAACTATAAAATGCACATAGAACACATCGTGTATTGAGAATTTACGATTTCTGCTTAGATAAGCGTGAAACTTGCTAAAGTTACCAGCTCCATATCCGTTACCTCATTTTTCCTGCTGTTCCCTCCTCCTTGTACCAATACCTATACCATCTAATATCGGCTATGTATATGTATGTTTGTATGTATGTTTCTGAGAAAATAGTGGCTAGATTTTATTACTATAAAAGCTATGTGTTATATGGCTGCATCAATAGGTATAGGCCAGGAGCTAGGTATATGTTATGTATGTATGTACAATGTACATATGTGTAGGTAGAAATCATAAAATCCTTTTCGTAGCCGGTCGTAGTATAATTCAGTAAAAGGCTGTAGCTGAAGGATAACATTACGATGAAAATTGTCGGTCCAAGAGTTATGGAGGAGATGGAAAGAAATGTTGTCCAAAAGTGAAAATCAACATTCGCATACGGAAAAAGTTTAAGATAAAAATCATAGAAATACACGAGGAAAATATACGATATATATAGGTATACAGTACATATCATATAGGTATCTACTACCTAACCATGGTATAATGTTCCTTACCTACATTGCCGCCATATCGCCATGAACGAAATAAAACTTTTCTATTTTTCTCCAAAAAATTCCAAAAAACTTAAACTTAAAAATATTTACATCGAATCCAGAAAAAGGAAAAGGATTACAGATAGAGGTTGTTTTTGTTTATTTTATGTGCACTTTAAGTAAGTTTATTGAAGCTGTAGAACACAACAATTTTATGCGCTTGTTTTTAGTTTTTCAGTTTACCTATTAGTTACAGAAGGCTGATTGTTAAAATCACTGGATTGTTTGTTTGGTCAACAAGGTTTTAGAGGGGAAACCTATTATACATAACTGGAGTTACTATTTATGACTATAGGAGGAACGTGGAAAGTTTTAATTTTTAATCTTGTGGATGTTTTCGAAGATAAAATGTATATGGTAATTTCAGAATTTTCATTTAATTATAAATTGTTTAGAAATAAAATGCAAAATTCGTGTTGGGTTCAAAGTTGAATTATGTTATTGCAGCGGATCATAATAAAGTCGTTGTTAATAAAGGGTTTTCTGATAATTTTATTTTGCAGCTGTCATTTTTGAAGCTGTAATCTTTTAAAATTTGTATTCAATGATATTTTTAGTCTAAAGTACAGTCCTGCAGACAACGTTACAACATTCATGTAACAGAAGCCGTGTTTTATTGGTAATCTATCCCTAACATAGTATTCGAGTACCAATAAAACGCTATATTCACTTTTATATTCACTTTTAATTTGTCCTCTTACATTATTTGTCAAATTATTGATGTCAAAATTTCTAAATCTTCTGTCACGGACAAAATATAAAAGGCAAAATTGTGCACTTGAAAATAGAAAAAATTTAATGCATATTGCAAACAAAAGTTGTAAATATACAAACTCACTTGTTAAAGAAATTTCTAGCTAAATTTTTTAGATTTAAGTTAATTGTTCAATTTGAGTTTGAAAACAAAAAACAACAACTGTTCTACATGGGGTGTGTTCGAAGAATGTGTAATTATGTAAATTGTTGGGTCGAGTTGGAAAAAGCATGAAAATGCTAGTTGAGTTGAAGTTTGCATGGAAATGCACACCGAATTGGTTTAGAATGTTTGTCACTTATATTTGCAGTAAAACTTTGAAAATACATAGATTTTGTTGTTAGATTAAGCGTCAACAGCTTGACCACTTTAGCAACTCCCTGTTCAATTTCATTGGATTATATGGAAAACTATGGAACTAAGTTTCCGGCAACTTTAAAGACCAGTTGAATAATCTTTAAATTATTATAGAATTTACTATACAGACCATTTATTTGGATGGTAAAATTAATTGTTTGTATACAATGTTGCATAGATAATATTGTCTCTTCTTCATTATCAAGCAAGATGATTGTATGCTTTGGTCTATTTGTAGAAAGATAAGGAAGGATATAAATATGACCGTATGATGAGTGGATCGGCAGTCTTATAGAAAGTATATAGTAGCTTAAGCTCCCTTTAAGATTAATGTAAATATAACAAAATAAAGGACATAGTTCCTAAATAATATTATTTTAATGTTAAAAGTACAAAACAAATGTTTTAATTCGCGTCAGATTAAAATAATGAAGGGTACCTTATATATTAGTTTCTCCAGCCAATATGAGCTCTTAATATGGGGGTTTTGATTTGGGGGGCACGTCAGATTACTAAAAAAAATCGATCACCTGACTTTAACGAGTGCTTCAGATTACGATAATATAAAGTTTATTGCTATTAAATAAGAAGTTCAAATTTAGCTAATCTGACGATTTGAGCGTTACCTAAGGAAGTGGTGGGAGGTAAAAATGTTGCAAAAAAAACTTGTATATGGACTTATTCGAGTGTATTTTTTTTTATTTTAAAGTAAATGATGTCAGAAGAACAAAAAAATATAATCTGACCATTTTCGCAAGCCGAAAGTAATTAAAATCGCAATCTAAATGAAAAAAATTGTTACAAAATAACGTTACTACTGACACTTAAGTATTACATCCTAAACTGTGTTGTACACAACAGCATTTCAAGTTAAATAAATAAATAGCTTTAAAAAACTAACTTTAAAGTCATAATTTGTCAAAGAAAAATAAAAAAAAAGGTTTTAAATTCAATTTTTCAACATTTTAATGTTATATAAAAATGGTTTGGTTTGGAACTCGTTGCTCTAGTTAATCCTTAATTAAAAACTAAAAACTTTATGACATTATGTCTTCTAGTTTTTGAGAAAAATTTAAATATTTACAGACATACATAATAATGTAAAACTACTTTTATATGACATTTTGGATTTCTTGTATTTTCGTGATTTAATTATTTATTAATTTTTAAAACTATCAGATTAACAATTTCCTTCGTCATAATCGTCAAACAATTGGTCACTGTTCATCACGCTGAACCTTCCGTATGCAAATCTGACGTGCTCGAGTATTTCAAGATGACAACTTTTTTAACATTTTCAAAAATTCGTAGCTAGCTTGCGTCACATCCAAATCATCAGAATAAGAAATGGGAGTACTTGTAGGGTTCACTAAAAACACCCACTCTGAAAATCTGACGCGGTCGAATATATGTATTTTTTTTTTTTTTGATTTTTCCTCAAGAACAACTAAGAATATATCTGCTGTAGTCCGTAGTGTTGACAAAAACTGAGGTTTGTCCATTCCTCGTCGATCTTTGGAATTAGACATTCCACAAACGACATTACGCTGACATAGGTCTTGGGGATTTTGAAGTTCAGTTAAAAACAAAAAAAAATGAAGCTGTCTGATCTTCTTATCTTCGCTGATTGAGTCCTTGAAATGCATCCAAATGATCCGAATTTTCACCTTCCAGACTAAGTTGATATTAATGTGGATGGCGTTCATTATTAACGAGATGACCCTACGTGCCTAATAAGCAAGAAAACAATTGCAATTTAGGTACATATACTGACCGTATTTTTTCTCAAAGAGCTGGTCATAATTGCCCACTTATATAGATAGGCCTTGTGATTTAACTTGACACAAATTTGGAGCCACTAGAAAGATAAGGTCTATGTCAATACTCCATCACCATCGATACGAGACTTTAGTCATGTAAAGATGGAATTCGCAAATATGCGAATTGGTCATCTAAGATTTCATAAAAAGGATATGGTTCTATAACCATAGCCGAAGGCTTGCTATCCATTTAGAATTTTCTGTCAAAAGTTGAAGTTTGTTGAATTATAATCTAAAAACATATTCTTAGACACAACTGAAAGGAGTTAATGTCATCGCCGGCCTTAAAGGTTGAAATTTAGAGTATACATAAACCTAAAGAGCAAGTATGTGCGACACTTTCGTGAATTTGTTTGTGTTGAGTGAGTTCTGAGCATGTATTTAAGATTTCAAAATAGCCTCAAAATCGCTTGTCATTTTGAGAGCTTTAATTTGTGCTTCGAATGCTATTCAAATGAATTAGGAACACTTCATGCCAAAACTGAAGAGTTATGGGTACACAAGCCTTAGATGAATAAAACCTTCATAGATTGCATATCAGTAATTTGTGCTAAAGCCTACATAACTATCGAGAAAGGATATAGCCCCCAAGCTAAAGAACTTGGAACGAATTTTTGAGTGACTGAGCTTTATTACGGAGCATTCTTTATCTAAGTACATATATGTATGTACGTATGTAAATTGTAGTACATCTTTCAGCACCCGAACGAAACCAACTTGACCAAGAAACGTCCATCATCCTTTCGCAATTGGCATCGCTTTAAAGATTAAGGTTAGCATCGTTGTGTGTGTGTTCATGTTCATGTTCATCTTCATATGTATAAGTATATGCAATGCAAAAATGCTCAAATTTTACCCCTGTTATTCAAATTCCTTTTCATCATGTTATACGGTAAACTGTGTAGAAAAATTCTACACCATCGTATGTAGATGTAGCAATTCATTTTCCTTTTCAACATCGGACTTTTCATGAAAGACGAAATAAAAATAGACGACTCTGACATCAGATCCTTTGTGTTAGCATATACACATAGTGACAAGACAGAGTAGAGGGATTGAAGTTTTTCTCATTTCTGCTTACGTTTTTTGTTCGTGTTTTTTTACATTTTTTTTTTTTTTTTTTTTTTTTTCAGAAGGAATCCTTTTCAAATAGACGAAACTAAAAGGGTTTTCAATTTCAATGTCGCCCGCTACGAAACAGGATACATAGCAAGGCCATTGGATATGAAAGACGACAATGTAATGCAAGACTGCCACGACCTAGTTTCAGAATTCCGAGTGTGTAAATATCTTTTTAAGCCTGTGGTTATCCTTCTGTATCTGTAGAAATAGAGTAAGAAGGGTGGATATGGATATAGCCCTATATGCGCGTATTATAGTCGTGGCCAATATTTACTAGCCTGTTTTTGTTTTTTTTTTACCTTTTTAAGACATGGCAGGGGATTGCCAGTCCAATCTCCAATTTTTGAAATGGAATTTTAATCTTTGAAAAAGAAAACTTCCAACGGGCGCTTTTGAATACTTTCCATTTATAATTAGGAATATTGGTAATAAAAAAAGTCAATGTTTAAGTTCAATATTAAAAACACAACAAAACTTATAATCTTTTTTGAAACTTTTCTTACTTGATTACTTTTTGATAAAATCAATTTCTAATAATTTGATTACGCAATTATGCATACAAAAAAGTAAGTAACCCTAAATTCAATATTTATCTAATACTAATTACGAATTTTAGTAGAATTTTATTTACTTTTTGGAAAAAATGTGGGTTTGTTTTTCTTGCAGATACATATAAATAACTTTATGTTTCGAAGCATAAAATTATTCTAAAAAACGTTTTCAGTTTTTTTTTTTTTATAAAAAAAGACATTTTAATTGTGTCCCCAAAATCACGTCAAATTATTAAAACGTCAAAATGTACAAAACATATAAATTAAAAGAAGTCAAAAGCATTTTATGTTCGTGTAGTAATTAAGACCAATTAAAATGTTTCACTTTTTTAAATATAACTAGTAAAAAAAAACCTTTGACTCCTTCCTGCGGTTATAACCTACAGAGCAAAGTTAGTTTGGAGTCAATATCTCTGTTCGTTCTTGAGATATGACTTACGAAAAAACGTACGAACCAAAAGTTAGCTTTCAAAAATGACAGATTGGAACGTGCCGGAATTTGATAATTTTTTTAATTTGACAATGGGTCTTAATATAACAGATTTGAAAGGAAGGCAAGTATTTAGTCTCTGATGGAACAGCTGTCATTTTACAGATAAGTTGGCTAAGAAGAGCTTATTTACTATGAAGTTAAAATATCAGCTGATTGTGTTCTTTCAATCACTAAAAGGCTGAGTAGCTGAGTTTCTTTCAAGTATTTGTTAAAGTTGACGCGAAGAAAAAAGGAATAAGAGTTCAAAATTATTTGGGGTCGATTTGACAAAAGCAGGTGGACCATTACAGGGTGATTTGCATAAAATGTGACACACAGCTACAACGAGTAGGTTGGGTTAAGTCAAGGAAAAAATCGTAAAGAAGGGGAGTCTATCTCCCTCCGTTTGGACGGAAGGGGCAATTTTATAAAACAAATTGACTTAAAATATAAAGTCTCACATTCCTGTGAGAAGTCTTGCCCTTCATGTTCTTCAATTCTAAGAACAAAAATTTTAAATCTGCGCTTACCGAGGATCAATTACTAAATTATATAAAATCCGAGCAGAGTTTTGTTAACGGGTCCATCTCTTTCCATTAAAAGGGTATTTATTAAGACCTTTGAGAATAAACCTAAATCATTTTTTTTAGTACATTTTTCACTTTTTTTCGTTGGTCTGGGACTCTGAATCAAACTATGATTAAGGTGGAATACCACTTTTGGTTTGATAATGATTCTCGCTTTTAAGATAACAGTTTTATATCAAATGGGTCTTTTTTATAGCAAGAACGTCTTGAAGTTTTGTAACAGAATTAATGACTGGGCTAGTTAAATAGGACGTTCAACCTAAGCGGTTATACTACTCTTGTGTACGTGTGTAAAAATTGCTTATTTAAAAATATAGTTCAAGGAAAAAAAAAATCCAATCTGGCAATACTGCTTAAAGACAGAGTTCTATTTTGTATTCAAATTCCTACATTGAAATGGGAAATTTCTATGTCCTAAGGTTATTATGTATGATGACATAATGATTATGTTTTTATGTTTCATATATATGTACATATATTTTCCTTTCTTTTCGGACTTCCTCTTTTTTTTTCGTTGAACAATGCGTATGAATGACAGTGACCTAAAATGACAAGGGAAAAAAGATAAGTAAAGGCTTTACTGTAAATGGCAAGCCATTTTTATAATATCAGTTTTTATTTTTTTCTGTTTTGTTTTCTTGTTTTTTTTTTCTCTTTATAAAAGGACACATAATATGCTTGTGCTGGTGTTTCAAAAAAGAATAAATAGTTTTGTTTTACATGAATTGTGTACTGCTACTAGGATTGTTGGATACAATGAACTCCTATGGTGTTGGTATGTTGATATATGTATGTAGATGGGAGGAGATATGTTCTTATACATACATACGAGTATTTATGGAGAAATTCATAGTATCATAATTGGAACCTACACAAACGTCATTGGTTTTGAAATGACCCTAATATCACTGTCAATTGAATGCAGTTGCAGGATTAGTAACAAACCTATTGACAATCGCAGTTTTGAAAGAGAGAGTCCTTATGTCTTATGGTGCAAACAAAATGTAAAAACTTAGTATGTGGGGAAGAATACTTATAATGTCATCTAATTGTAGGGTTTCAAATCTTATATGGTGATGAAATAAAAAATAAATAAATTGTCTTTATTGTGATATGGAATTTAAAAAATAATAAAAATTCAAAATATGGGAGGAAGACCTACCTATTTCCGAGTATTCAAAACTGAAAACCTTTTTTTGGGAGATATATGATGTGACTACTTTGACGTTGATGTTTTTTTTTTTGTTGTTGACATGTTTGAAGGCAACAGATAAAGCTAAGCATATTGTTTTGTTTCAGCAGGACCAAACCAGAATCTGGAGTGCGTCATACTTAGGTGAGTTGACGCAATGTGATTCATTCCTGTTTGGATGATACCTGAAAATCATTTTTTTGTTTAAATCCTTTTTTTTTTTCAAATAATATACATATGTATGTACATACTATAAACAAAAATCAGCCAAGATTAATAGTCAGCTGTTTTGGAAATCAATCTAATCAAGTATTAATTTTCTACAAAAATGTAACAATAGTTAGAAAGCTGAATGAACAGATTTTTTTTTTCTATGTAACAGAATTCAGGAAAGTTATATATGTATATATAAGGTCGAAAAAAATAGAATTTTGAAAAACTTAAATTTGAAACACAAAACTTACAAAGCATGGTTGCTGAACTGTAATTACATATTATTATTAGTAGGTACATTTATTATGTGTGCATATATTCTAACAATTAAACATAACCTTTTCTCTAGCCTCTCGTGCAATGCTCCAGATTGACTAAACTGTCATCCTTTAAAATGTTAACTTTCCCTTAAATTTCAACATACATGTTAGTTTTCTAAATTACAGATATAAATATTTGGCCTAAACTAATTAATTCTAAAAAAGCTTAACGCAATAGATACATTGTATAAAGTTCTAGGTAATCTGTATAATTATTATTTTCCTATTAAATTATTTCCTTATTTTATTTGTTTTTTTTTAATACCAATTTAGAAAAAAATAAATTGAATAAACAAATAAAGCATTCAAGCGTTTCGCTGTTTTGATTTTTATTTGTATATTGTTCAAAGTTGAAGGCCGTTTTTATCTATTTTTATAAACAAATGACGCAGTGTTTATGAACAAATCGCAATCGCCGCTGCCGTTCGTTAACCACGCGTTTTTTTTTTTCGATGGGCTTTCGATTAATTACTTTTACTTTCAATAATTTTGTATAGATGTATTATTCATTAAAATGATGTTTGTTTATTATTTAGATACTATATGTACTAGATTCCTATAAATACCTAACAAATGCAGATTTAACGGAAGGGGTAGGGCATTTGTGTGTTCTTTTTTTTTTGTTAATTTAAGCAATTGATAAGATAGTGATATTTTGCAGTGCTAGATAAGATTGGCCCCCTGTGTGCAAAGTCCTTTTGTGAAAATTAATAATGAGGCTTATTAATTGAGTAGATACGTATATGTACTTAATAACAATGAATATTACTTTTACTTTTTCGATAAATGTATGAATTATGATCAATTACTTTAGATCTTTTAAGTATGTAGATAGTTATTATGATAAAAAGACAATAATTGCATAATTTTATCTTTATCGACATCACAACACAGGAACTCAAGTTCACTGAAAATAGAAACGAATGACTTGTTTATTTGAAAGCAATCTTTTAAAGATTTTTTGACGAAAAAGTTGGAAAACTTAAAACTGATGTTTTCTTAATGACCAAATTGTTTTAAAGGAACTTTGTAAAATGTACAATTAATTAAAGATTAAGCTGCATCCTTTCTAGATATTTGAATGGGAAAACAAATTCTTGACAGTTTCAGAATTATAGAATTATTTTTAAATGTCAATTTCTCTAATATTCTTTTTTAAGTCTTAGTTATTTTCTTTTTATATTTAAAAAATAATTATTTAATAGTTTGCGCATGAAAATAAAATTGGCTACTGTAAGGTATAATTTGCGCAAGTTATGCGTTTAGGAATTTGGTCTGAATAATTTTTGACAACTGGTACTGTTTTCAAAGAAATTCAATTTTATAACAAAAAAATAAAAACTTACAAAAATTAGGTAGGTATATCTAAATTAAAACTTTAAAAATTGTTTTTTCTTACTTGAAAATCTCGTTAAAAAAATCATTGAGTTTATATTATTGTATATTACACTTTTTGAAGTCTAGTTAATTCTTAATTTTTACTTATTAGTAAAATCAAGAATCAGAAATTAGAAATTCAAAAAAATTATTTATCAAATATTGAAATTTAGCACCTAATTGTTTATTATGGGCGAATTTATTTTTAAAAAAACTTCAAGTTTACATGGCCGCCAATTGAAAGCTATATAATTCTTTTTTGTGTCGGATTCAAACCATTTCAAATACATAATTATGTACATATGTGCAAATAAATAAAATTTTGCAGATGTATCACATAAAGATTGGTGGCGAAATTTCAAGTCTGAAGTTAATGAATTTAAATTTTTGATCGAACAAAAATAATGAATTAAAAGCAAATATGTACTTTACTTCCTTTGTTATTTAAAACCTATTTATTCTTTGCTGTCAAACTAAGTAAGAGTAGAAAAAAAATAAGAAAATGACTACTGTAAAGGGCATACAATATTTAACTGTATAGGATTAAGATGAGGAAGCCCTTATTCTATTTTTTTCTTTTAAGTCTGATATCTTGCGACATTATAATTGAAGGTATTGGACTTCTCCAGATTTGTTTCCCCCAAAATAAATGCTGGTTTGTCCCAGGGTTCCATTCCATACCCTCCTAAATGTAACTTCCGATTCACTTAACTGGTTTTTCTGACGACAGTACTCTTTGCACTTTGGATATGGGATCTTCAATGGCAACTTATGATAATTTCATTACATTTTTTATCTTGACAGCATTATCAAAATTGGAATAAGAACTCGTGTCGAACTAACTCACGTTGTCTTTTTTTTTGTCTTGCATTTATGGTTAAATACATCCATGTACCTCTCCTTGAAGGGATCTCTATAGGCACTTATGTCATTTCTAAAATAATAATTAAATATTTATAAAAAAATGCGTTACTCAGCATTATTTTGATATTTTAATTCTTTTTCGATTTTCAAGCTGGAAAATCCTAAAAATCTGATAATGCCTTTGGTGATTTGATTAAAAATCTATACAAACATGTTTAAATCTATTATCTACAAATAATATCAAAAATAAACTGAATATGTGAATTAAAGTTGCTATTGCTCCTTAAACGCAAAAAGATTAGTCAAATCTTGTACATTAACTTGTTTTTTTTTTTTTAAGTTTAATAATTTTATATTTTATGGGTGTGTCTTTTTGTTGAATACTCAGATAAATTGTGTTTGGCCCAAATATTTCTGCTTTCAATTCTTATTAATCAATCAGTTTAATAAACACTTGAATTTTCAAGGCTAAAATATAGTTTCTGTTATCAAATCAAAAGAAAATATTTCAAGAGGGGTCCGATGATATCTTCCAAAGATGTTTTATAATATTGTTATAATTTTTTATTTCGTGTGAAAGTTTTAACCTCAGTAATTACTAATTACTATGTCAGAATCTATCAGAAACTGAAGGTATTTGTTGTCAATGATTATATCTATACATAAATAATTAACAAGTATTTAATAAGTACTTAACCCGGATGATTTAAGTTTTATATTTAAGTTACTTTGGAAACAAAACTCGTATGGAAGGAATTGTTATTAGCTGTTTAAATATTTTATTGATTATTAAGGTTGCCTACCGATAACCATAATGTTCATAGTCCAAGTTCTCGCTTGCAGTCATGCACCGATTAATAAAATTCTAATCTACATTAAAACACGCTTTATAAAATTGTGTGTACAGGGGAAATAAATAATGCATAGATTATAATATTACTAATAAATAAAGATAGAAACTTATAAATGTATCATTTTAATTTTTAAAGTACGTCAATGTTCAAGGAAACTGCTTTTTCCCCGATTGTAAATTAAATAAAAATGATTAACTTCTCATTTATGTATATTGAGTAATTAATCCAGTGATTGACTTTGAATCAGTGTGAGTAAGATAGTTATTCAGTTTGTGGTTATTTGACCACTTATGTTTTCATTAAAAGTCTTAGAATCACCTGAAGATTTCATCTTAATGTCCAATTAATAGATGTTGAGAAGAACTTCAAGAAAGGCCTGGCAGTTCTACATTTGATCCCCGATATTTATTTCTTGAACCTAGGGAAAACCATAAAATATCATTTTAGTAGAGTTTAAACACCAAAATGTTTGTTTTTAAACATTAAAGAAAGTCCACCATTGAACATAACATATTCACATTATCATAACCACCTTTTCACCGATTTTAAAACCACATTCATATAAAAGTGTCTATAGAGACCAAAGTTTAGTTTTGACAATTCTAAAAAACTCGTCCGTTTGTGCTGGATGACGATGGGGGACGTATGCTGAGTCATCATGGTTTAGGAAAGATATAATCGATTTGATGTCAGAAAATATTTAAGGCAATCGAAGATCGATTAAATTTCTTTAATAAGTGATACCATCGCTTGTACCATGGACTTTGTCAAATTATTTGTCTCAAAGTCTGTTCTCGGGATTATTATATCCTTGCATAAAACATGACATGGATTCTAGCAAAGAATAAGAATGATTTAGATGCTCCTGTTGAGCTGAATAAAAAAAAGAGGCTGGGTGCGGACCCACACTGATAACTGGTATTTTGAAAACTTGGCGTTCCTGATAATAATTGATTAAATTTTAATGTTAGTTGATGGCAATTTTATTAATATAAAAAAATGTCAGGGATATTGTATTTATTTATGTATTTTTGTATTTATTGTGAGAATTTCAACTTGATATTCGTCAATATTTTACCATTTTTTAGGTATTCACATATGCATTACGAGTTTCAAATTTTCAAAATTTCAGTTTTAGTTTTTGATTTTAGTAAAAAAAAACTGTAATTTTGACATTTGTCAAAAATATACCATACGTTGCAATTCTATTATGCAAAAAATAAAATAAAATTGAAGTTAAAAAAAATTTACATTCTGGACATATTCAAGTCAAGAAACTACTTTTGACATTTTTTGGCTAATTTTTGTTAAAGTTTTTTATTTTTTGTAAAAAAACTGTGGGTTCATTATTTTTCAAAACTGTAGCGTATATTAAAAATTGTATTTTGTTTAAGCTAAAATAAATTTGAGGTCAATATCGTTGCCCATTCTTGTGATATTCAAGTCAAAAAACATTTTTTATCAACTTTTGGTAGAATTTTTTGTACTTTTTTATTTTTTGTAAAAAAACTGTCAATTCAATTTTTTCAAAAATTTTACCAGATGTCAAAAACTACATTTCACATAGTAAAAAAATGTTTTGAAGATAATATAATTTTTCCTTCATTGTATATTTGGGCTCCAAAATTTTTAACTTCCCATAGGGAGTTATTGTAATCGGTCCGATTTGTCAAATTGAAATTTTTGACAAATCTGGACGTTTTATGGTTACTAGAATCTAAATTCGTCATTTGTAGAGAGATGTCTGTGTGTGTGTACGTACGTACGTACGTTCGTACGTATGTACGTATGTACGTTCGTACGTTCGAGACCCCTTTTTTTGTTGACGGTATCTCGAGAATGAATAAAGATATCAACACGAATTAAATTTTGTTCAATAGGTTATAACTTCATTATAACTTCATAAAATGCAGAAATGACTTTTACAAAAATCTGTTTTACGGTTTTTTCACAATAGCAGTTTTTAAAAAAAGTGAAAATTTTAGTTTGTCGCAAATATCTCAGGAACGAATAATGCTATTGACTTCAAATAAATTTTATTGTGTAGGTTGCAATGTGACACAGGTTTGGTATAAATTTGAAAATAATTTAACATACCGTTATTTTTTTAAAAAAGTAAAAACTAAAAAAAAAAATTTTGGCGCGAAAATATACAATGAAGGAAAAATTATATCATCTTCAAAACAATTTTTAAACTATGTGAAATGTGATATTTGACATCTGGTAAAATTTTTGAAAAAATTGAATTGATAGTTTTTTTACAAAAAAATAAAAAAGTGCAAAAAATTCTACTAAAAGTTGGTAAAAATTGTTTTTTGACTTGAATATCACGAGAATGGGCAACGATATTGACTTCAAATTTATTTTATTTTCAACCTACTCGTAATGCATTTGTCAATACCTAAAAAGTGGTAAAATATTGACGAATATCAAATTGAAATTCTCACAATAAATACAAAACTACAAATATTTCTAAGAAAATTGGTAAATATTGTTTTCAGATTGAATATATCTGAGATTTTATATGTTAATAAAATTGTTATCAACTAACATCAAAAGTGAATCAATTATTATCAGGAACGCCAAGTTTTCAAATTATGCATAATGGGAAGTTATCAGTGTGGGTCGCACCCAGCCTCTTTTTTTATATTATAAATCAAACCTCACGATGAATCACCCTTTAAATTATTTCCAAATGTGCCTGATTTTAATTCACAAACTAATTTACTTCCACTAAAACATTACCTGGTGTACTTATCCGCTCATTATTCCGAACACCTCAAACCTCAAAATATCTATTTCGATTTCCATATCAACAAAATAGCATCAACTCAAATGTTTGTTCGTTTCTTATCTAATGCGTATACTTTATATACATACATACATACATATAATTATCTTACTCATTGTGAAAAATGTTCGAAGGGATAATATTTTGTATTCAGTCAAGTTAAATTCAGTTGTGTTTATACCCTGTTCCAGAAAAGAACTTCGTTTTTTTTTTGTTTTTTGTATTTAGATACATAGTAGATATTTTTGAACTCGAAACAAGAAGCTGAAATTCCAATTTCTTCAATATGGACGTCGACTTGGGCTATTTGGACTTAATTAAAATGGGCTTTAAGTAAGTACTTAAACGAAAATGACTTAAGACCTATTTATAGAAATAATAATAACATCATGGTGTGTGCAAGAAAATGATGTCGGAAAATTGAAAAATTTAATTATAGAACAAAGTATAAACATGAATACAATACAATACAACAAAGAAACTGCGTGTTTAAAAGGAAAAGTTTTTAAATGAATACTCGTACATTGTCTCCGTGTAAAGTTATTATACATTTATATGAACTCAAATTAAGAGTGCTTTTTGCATGCAACATGCTCTTGGCTATGCGTTTTGATAATTAAAAGGTACCTACTTGTTAACCGCAATATATCATTTTTGAATCGCTCATTGTTTGAAATGTCGTGTTGTAAAAACAGGAAAATATTTCTTATTCTGTCAAGAAATTCAACTGCTTTTGATTTGTTATATTTAAACCGTTAATTATTTTTTTTGCTCCTTGGTATTACTTGGATCATGGTAAGAAATATTTGTTTTTTTTCCAAAAATTAGGTAAAACTTAACGTTTGCCTCATATTAGTTTTCAAAGTATCTACAATAGAAAAATTGTATCTTTTTTTTTATGTAGACTGATTTAAATACACACACTCTTTTGTGCAGGAAGAGGTGATGTCATATAGCAATGGAATCATTAAGTTTGGGAGCTGGCGCCAAAATTTGGAATTGGCGTAGCCTGTAGTCTCTGTTATGACGGAAAGCTTTTAACTGGATTAATTTATTGTTCTTTGTTTAGGTATCTATCCTTTTTGTGGACACAACTTGTTAAAGTTTGTTTTTATATTTGTTTCAATTTTAGTTGTGTATTTCCAAATGGTAGGAGGAACAAGTGGTTTTCAACTTAGATAGTTTCATGCGTGTTAGAAAAGTGTATCAAATTTATATTTGATGTACAGGGTGTTTCATATTCAAATTTGTAAAAGCCCAAAACAAGACCAAGAAGAATATGTCTGTAGCGCATTAAAAAAAATTTGAATAACGGCTGTTTTGTCTAAAAAAAGGAGAAGAGAATTTGTGAGCAACAAGAGAAAAAAAAGAGGAAAAGATGTAGGTATACAGAAGATACCGAACAGAAAAGACAGAAGAACGAAATATTTTGAACGGTTTTGAAATCGACGCACCTTATTTATTTTTCGTAAATGAGGTGGAATGGGAATTATTTTTGTATTTAAAAGGTTGTTATACAATTTTGAAAAGCCCATTGTCTTCTGATTGAGATTATTTAACGGCAACAAAAAATTGCTGTTTTAAAACACTGGAAGTTATTTTCTAATTGAATTTTTTTTCTGAGCTTTTCGTTGTCAAAACTTGTGTTAACCGTCTGCGACTGATTTGGTAATGTGGACAGACAGGGTATTTATCAAATGTAAGATCGCTCGTTTTCAGTACCTGTCAGTCTTTGGTGGGTGGTTATGTTGACGAAAGTATGTTTGGAATATGACCAAAAGTTAGACGTTCATTAACGAATCTCTTTAGGTACTTATATAACAAGCAGATTATGTGAAAAGGAATTCTTATCACTTACTCTTCTTTAGATCAAGTACTCCAGCAAGTTTGGGAGTGACTGAATATTCTTTGGTTCGCCTTATGGAATTTCAAAACCAAATACTAGGTGATTTTGTACTGGACGTGGGTTATGTCCGACAACACTACTTTTAAAAAATAATATTTCATTTCCAATGTTTCTCCAAAAGTGTAAAAACTTTATTTTGCAGGAGAATCATTGAATCGATGTTCAAGAAGTTTTTTAATCCATTAAAGTCGTACCTATTCTTCTATTAGTTGGACCGTTTGGCGTTTATGCTCCTAAGGATGGGCACCAAACTTCCTTCTGACAAACACATACATATTAATTGATTTAACTAATGTTTAGAAGATCACCTTTTCGCAGAATCAAATTTATTTTAAAAATTATAGATTATCAAAAAATATATTTCATTATGCATATTAAGCATTTTTTTTATTTTTTTTTTAACAAATTTTGTGTCAATTTTAATTTCAGACTTGCAGCTCACAAAATACAACAATATCGATTAAAAACAAATGAAACGAATATTGTCGCTACAACCGATGGAAAATTGAGAGGTGTTAAGCGACTGACAGCTTACAATGACTCATATCATAGTTTTGAAAAGATTCCATTTGCCAAGCCACCTATCGGTGAACTTAGATTCAAAGCTCCACAGCCATGTGACCCTTGGGAAGGTGTCCGAGATTGTAGTTCACCTGGCAGTAAACCACTACAGGAACACATCATATTTGGCAGAGTTGATGGATCTGAAGATTGTTTATATTTGAATGTTTATGCAAAAAAGGTAAGGCACTGCAGGATTAACAAGACCAGGATAAAAGTCAAGTTCAAGTTCGAGGCAAACTATAAAATAGTCTTTTTTAGCTTCTCTCTGAAAAACCTTTGCCAGTGATGGTTTGCATTTTTGGTGGCGCATTTCAAGTTGGAGAAGCTTCTAGGGATGTTTATAGTCCTGATTATTTTATGAGAGAAGATATCATCTTGGTTATAGTTACATACCGCCTTGGACCGTTTGGTTTTATAAGCTTCAAGGATCCTTCCCTTGACGTGCCCGGAAACGCAGCACTAAAGGACATTGTTTTGGCCCTTAGATGGGTTAAAAAGAATATTCAGTACTTCAATGGTGACTCCGATAATATAACTGTCTTCGGTGAGAGTGCAGGAGGTGTTTCCACACACTACATGATGGCAACAGATCAAACCAAAGGACTATTTCACAAGGCAATTGTTCAGTCAGCAAGTATCCTGGCGTCATGGGCAACAACTCCCTACAGCAGCTATCCTTACAGGCTGGCACTTGCAGCCGGCTACAAAGGAGAAGAGAATGAAAAGAAAATTTGTGAATTTTTGACAAAGTGCAATGCAAAAAAAATTATCAGCGCCCAAAAAAACTTACTCACCGAGGAGGAACGTTGTGATCGGCTAATTTTCATATTTGGGCCAGTTATTGAGCCATACATCACAAGTCAGTGTGTTGTCCCAAAAAGTCCAGTAGAAATGTTAAGAACTGCGTGGAGCAACGAGATTCCATTGATTATTGGTGGATGTTCTTTTGAAGGACTTTTTAACTATTCGGGTATTTATTATTTTAGAGTTCAAAGTTCAAATGCAAAATCATTTCTTAACACATTTGTTTTTGTATTTTTTTCAATAGAAACCCTTAAAGCCCCAAATAGACTCAATAATTTGGGAGACTGTCAACATGTTGTTCCACCAGAACTCAGTCCAGATCGAACCACCGAACTTTGCAAGGAGCTTGGCCTGAAGTTGAAAAAGGCACACTTTGGAGACAATCAACCTTCAATTGCACACCTCTATTCATATTTAGACGTAAAAATTACCATTGTTCAAGGCATTCACAGATTGTTCATCAAAACCTTTATGACTTTCAGCTTATGTCCTATAGACTTTTCTGGCATGCAGTTCATCGGGCTCTCCAATCCCGTTTGGCTTATGCCAGTGCACCGACTTACCTCTACCGTTTCGATTTCGATTCAGCATTCTTCAACCATTTCAGGCTGTTGAAGTGTGGAAAAGAAATTCGAGGTGTCTGCCATGCCGATGACTTATCATATCTCTTCTACAACACCATTTCTGTGAAGCTTCACAAGGACAGTCCTGAATACAAGACCATGGATCGAATGATAGGCATTTGGACACACTACGCAGCAACAGGAGACCCTAACACCGATCGGATAAGACCTGCCGTTTGGGAGCCAGCTAAAGTAGACGAATCTCCAACTAAGTGCCTAAACATTAGCCACGACGTAAAGGTCATAGATTTGCCTGAATCCGAGAAGTTAAAAATTTGGGATAGCTTGTATACCAAAGATTTGTACTAACTACAATAATCGGCGTTATACTTTAGATAGGTAATAGGTATTTGTTGTAAAGGCTGGTACATCTTTAGCTATTTTGCTTCCTCAATGAGCTCTGTGGTACTGTATGCATGTATTTGGCTTAGCTACTTGTTCTGACGGATGTAAAAGGTTTATTTTTTCTTCTAATTATCTGGACTGATATACATAGAGGAAAAGCCTCCTGCACTCTTATTGCGAGAGTCAACTATCGATTCATAATACTTGATAAAAAATTAATTCAAAATTTAATACTGTTTTTATAGTTGAGAGTAATTCACGTAAAACGTGAAAATTGATTTTAGAAAATGCCAAATTTCAATTTTTATCAATTATCAAAAATAAATTGATAGCTTGACATTCGCAATAAGGTTGTTACATTGGTGTTTTGAGCAAAGTTGTGACTGATGTTTTGATTAAAGTATTTTTTTTTATTAAATTAACTGCACATCAAATGGTTATTAAAGAAGAATTAAATCGAGTTTCGATATGTTTTGTTAATATCTTATTCTAGAGAAAATTAAATGTCAAATACATATTTTCAAAAATTGCTAACAATATTTTTAAATTGCTCCAAAACTGCTTTAACGGCTAAACTAGATTGATAAAAGATTTTGAGTTTAAAGTTTTTCATCGTCATGATCAAAATGTCAATCGAATCAATAATGTATGGTTTATAAAAAAAGATTAAAGCTCAAAACCCTCCTAGTTTTGCCGTAAGCAGACTTTGGTCCAATTGAATGATACAGTTGAAAGCGGTTTCTAAAATTGAAGCAACAAATTTTTAAGTAGGTAATTGAAAAATATTTTTGAATACGAACTAGGCATTTGCATCGATGCAAAACAATATTTGGGTCTTAGAACCTCTGCAATTTCGGTGATGAAGAAAGTATTATATTTCAATGAATTTTCTTATAAATAAATCTCATAAGATAAAAAATATATTTTTCTCTGCAAATTTGTCTTTAATAAATATGTATGCATGTGTAAAATGTGGAATAAAATTGATTGTATTTATTGTGAATAAAATATTATACTTATTTTATATCTGACTTTTTATTAGAATTTGAGTAAAAAAAAATTGACTAGGAAGGAAAAATGAATATGTTTCTTCCATGAGCTTTTATTATGTTGTTGCGTGCCTGGATATTTTGTTATTGAAACCCTTTTCCCTGACAGCAGTATTGAATCTGGAAAAAAGGTGTTTTGTTAAGGACTTAATGCTCAGAGGCATATAATTTCCGCCTCGAATCGAAAGCAATTTGATTAGGATGATTTAAAATGGAAACACGTTTTATTTTATTATTCACTTGATTCACTGATTCACTTGAATGATTTATTTTACTTTCATATGATTATATTTTTTCAAATTTTCTAAATTGTCAAAGCTTATCTTCTTTTTTTTTTGCAACTCAAACATATTATTTAAACCAAAAGTGTTGACATTTTTTTATGAAAAAACTGCTCTTGAAATAACATTTACTTGTTTGAGAAATTAAAATTAAAAGAGCCCTTAAGAAGGCATAGTAAAAACCATTATTATTTATCGGTTACGTTTCACGTAACTTTATCACTATCGTCTAGTCAATAGTTTTCATAATAAGATCGTTGGGTATACCATACTTCAGATACTCTTATGCTGTAACTTAAATGTCAAAATGAAATTCATGAATGATAATTGTGTCTCCAAGAATCAAAAACAACATATTCCACTTTTCGAAAAAATTAAGTTAACAATGGAGTTTAGTTCATTTTTTTTTAAATCTATCCTTCACTGTAATTGAAACTTTCAAAGGTGTACTTATTCCAGAGATATTTTGATTTGAATTTGGGTTAGAATCAAAAGCAGCGTCTTCTTTAAACTGTTTTAAATCAAAACAACTCTATTCCACTTTATAATCAAAAGTAGTTCTATTCCAAAGTAATTTCCGCTAAAGTAGATCGGTAATTAAGTAAATCTCTTAGGGCAAAATTAAGTATATTTATCTATTTGATTAATATATTGGTACAAAAGAAAACCATTGCCAACTATGCCTTCATGCAACCATAAAGGTGGTTCTTATAAATAATGCAGAATATTGAAATGGGTTTTATAAAATTCCATCAAAAGTCACCAAGGATGCATTTATTTTAAGCTACTGCAACATTCAAAAGCCTAAACGTACAGACCGGAATTCGAAGAATGGGCCAAGGACAACAACAGGAAACAATGCTTACAGTTAAAGATTGCCAAAAGACATTTTAGAATGTAATTGGAGTTACAGCCAGCCGAGTAAGAAATGTCTGTAATAACCATTTCAAGATTGGATCAGTGCTTTCGGAAAAACGCGATCACAAAAGTAGCCTAATTGATAGCTGATAGGGTACTTTTGCACTCAAGCTTATAATAATTCTGTATTTCTACTAACTAGAAAAGGCCTGTAAGTATATATTTAAGCTGAAAGAAAAATTAATGCAGAAATGTTGGTAATTCAATGCCAATAAAATCGAATTTAGTAGGCCACTATTGCAGTCACGATCTAAATTGTTGTTTCTATTTTATAATGAAAATGGGCGTGACAAAACGTGTGAATGTGTTGTGATTATAATGTAAAAAGTATTGCATACGTTTTGGTGTACGTGCAACCTGACATATGCAAGCTTTTACATCTTCTTTTGAGTAATTACTCTTATCTGTCAACTATTGTATGATTTGTTAAGTTGTTCATTAGAAAACGTATCTACTATGCTACGCCTTAAGTAGCCTAACAATCAAAATATTTAACTCCCCGAAAAAATATAATACATATTATTTCCATAATACAAAGCTTATGTTTATTTTTTGATTATTGTTCATGGTACGGTTGATAAAAAATTAAATAGTGACCAGATTTCTTAAAATTAGTTCTTAATTAATTCTCTGCCAAAAAGTTAAAAGAGCTTAAGTCAATTTTTATCATTTTTCAGCATGATCAAATGAAGTTTTGTGAACTAAATTCTTAAGACTTTTTTGGGAATCACTTTAAAACTACTGTTGATACTAGACTAACGATTTTTGTTCAGGGCACGAGCTTGTAATAGGTACCCTTAAATTGGATATTTTTATTTTTGTTGAAAAGCAATTACACATCTAAAATTAAAAGAGGCTGGGTGCAACCCATACTGATGACTTCTTACTATGCATACCTACTTTGGAAACATGGCATTCCTGATATTAATCGATTTACTTTTGATGTTGATTGATAACAATCTTATTAACAAAAAATTATCAGACTCCAACAATTTCACCATATTTTTTTTAGAACTTTGTATTTATTGTAAAAAATATCAATTTAATATTCGTTGACAAATGTGTTACATATAATGAAAAAAAAATTGAAGTCAATATCATTGCTTGACATTTAAGCCGAATAACAATTTTTAACACTTTTCGGTAAATTTTAGTTTTTTTTTATTTTACGTAAAAAACTGTAAATTCGATATTTGTCAAAAATGACACTTTTGACACTTTTTGGTAAATTTTTGTTTGAGTTTTTAATTTTGTACATAAAAAACTGTTTATTTGATATTTGTCAAAATTGTAGCATATATTAATAATTCTATTTTGTATAAACTCAAATAAATTTAAAATCAATGTAGTTGCCTATTCTCGAGATGTTCAAGTCAAAAAACATTTTTTACCAACTTTTGGTAGAATTTTTTGTCCTTCTTTATTTAAATAAAATTAAAATAGATGTTGATATTTAAATAACTTTTTAATCATATGGATGGCATTAAGGTCAAAGAATCTTTGAGTAGATTGTCTAAAGGTTAAAACTAAAATGATAGGTAGTAAAAGATTTTTTTTTTTAAATTAATAAAGAAGCAGTTCAGATTTCTAGGATTTACTTGCTTATTGGAATTTTTAAAAATGTCAAAAATTTAAATGAAGGAAAATGAATTTGGTAAGTCAGCGTTTCACCAAGTTTTCTGAATACTAAGTCCTACTTACTACATACAAATTATGTACATCAGATTTGTGTCGAAACTGGTGGTTCAAATTTTTTCGTTGAGTCACTTAAAAAAAAAATAACTATTAGTTTTCCAATATTAGATGTTGTTTCAAAATCATAAAAAATTTGATTTGATTTATTTTCCAAACATCATGTGTATAGGCCTCATGGTTATACTTATCTAATCAAATTTAAAGAATCTGTACAATAATAAAAAGATTTAAACTGTGACGAGGAGGTTAAGTCTTGTATTTTACAAAGTCACCATAAAATAAATTCGTAAGTGACTATTTTGTATTTTACCTTAGCGCTAAAAATAACCGTATTTTTTTCAATAATATAAATTTTTAAATAATATTTAAAAACCAAACGTTTTGAATAAATTAGAAAATCTTGTCTGACAGAATATTACTTGACCATTAAATTTGTTCAAATACATATGATAAAAAATGAATGCGTGTCAACTATGTATGGTAATTAATTTAGTTCATAGCTGTTGGTCACACCATCGCTCTTTTAATTTATTTTATTGTCGAATCTCGAATGCAATATCAGTACCGGCATAGGTGTATTTTATTTATATTACTTTTAGTACAAAACAAGCATTGAAGCAATCAAGAACTTGTTTTTTTGAATAAAGTTTGCGTTTCTTTTGTTTTGTTCTTATTTTTGTTTTTGTTTTGTATTTTTGTGCGTGGTTAAGTGAAGTGGTTAAAATGATTTCAAAAGTTAGCCTCAGTGGAAAACTTTATTATAAATATAGGTGCGTATTTTTGTTTGTTTGTTTTTGTTTATTTTTAAGATGTGATTAATGCATTAGAATAAAAAAAAAACTTACATTTTATATGAGCTAAGGCTTTCTGGTTCTTAGTAAAGCCAAGTAGTAAAACCAAGTAAACATATGTTTTTTTTTTTTTAAATACATAAGTTTTTGTTTTGGATTAAGATGGCATTTAATCAATTTTATTCATGTTTTCCGATAAAAAGAACCTCAAAATTCAATAATTCGAACTCAAAATGATTTCATCCAAATTTGAATATGGGCAAAAGCCATTTTGTTGAATTTCAACAATTCCAATGAGATCAGATCTATCTACTTGTGCATTTGCATAAAAGTTTGTTCAAGTTTACATACACATGCACGAGTAACTTCAAATTTGGCAAAACAAATTCGTCAAAAACTTACTATTTTTAATCAAATTTAAATTGCCATATAAAAAATATTTAATATTAGTGTGTGTCTTCGTGTGGATACTTAAGATTAAATTGTTACCAAAAGAATTGTTAGTAAATTGTTCAAAGTAGGTACAAAGTGCACGAAGTGAGTATAGGTATGTAATCAACAATCACATGCAAAGAAAAACATTGTTTACTAAGATAATTTAAGTAGCTACATAGATCTTGTTTGAATTTCATACCGGTTAATTGTCTTAAAGTAATTTGTGAAATGTAAATGTATTTCTAGATACACAAAACACAACACATTCATACTTATTAAAAGATAGATATACCTTTTTAATTCAAATTATAATTATACAAATTAAACAATAATCTACATACATTGTAATAATATGTGAGACAGATTTTTATAGTTTAGTCTAACTGACTGCCTAGCCTATACATATAATTTAATCAAGAATAAATAATTGCTCTGAAATGTGGCTATCGATTTTTGCTTTGTAAAATTAAATTATAAAACTTTAAACTTTTTCTCTCAGAACCCTTGAGCATAAATTCAACCAATATCGAAATAACACCGGCGAGACTGTAGTAACTGAAACAGAAAATGGCAAAATCAAGGGGGCTAAAAGGAGATCTCTATACGATAAGGACTATTTTAGTTTTGAAAAAATTCCATATGCTGAACCACCAGTAGGTGATTTGAGATTCAAAGCTCCACAACCTCCGAAATCCTGGAATGATGTCTTGGATTGCACTCAAATGAATCCGAAACCAATGCAAACGAATATAATCATGGGAAATGTTGAAGGAACCGAGGATTGTCTTTATTTGAATGTCTACACCAATGACGTAAGATTAAAATAATTACTACTATCTACTGATAATTTTATGCATACATAATTTGGTAAGACATACGAGTACTTTGTTAAACTTTATAGGAGAGCTTTTTGTGTGTGTGGATTGCTGTTGTTGTTGGAAAAAGATAACGGTCGAACGATAACACTCAGCAATTTTTGTATTTGAAATATGATCTGATCAGTTAAACAGAGTTATCATTCGTAATGTATTTTTTGAAGATAGTTCTGTAGAATAGAGCAGAAAGCTTTTGAGGGCCTCAGAAGCTTTGAACTATATCCAATTTTCTGTTTTATAAAATGTTAACTATACCTACATAACAGGTTTAAACAAAGTTTAGGGAAAGCTTTATATTACCTACATTTAACAATTTGGTTTAGCATTGCATTAGTTTAGGAGCATTAAACTGTTTATTATCATTGGCGTAGCTAGGAGTTTTTAAAGTGAAGATGGTTAACCATGGTGGATACTTGATAAAACCCATCATGTTTAAATGTTTTTATAAATAAAAACAATATTTTCCTTGACTTGTCGATTCGATAAACGGGATTCTAGTTTTTAAAATCTTTCTTTTATATAATGTTAAAAATAAGATTATATATACCAAGGCGTATTCGGCTGATATTTTTATAGTTTCTAAAGTGAAGTGAAACTGAAGACAATTGTCATGAAATATCATTATCAAAATCTAAAATTTTAATGTTGAGACATTTAGAAATAATAAATACCTTCCTATAGGACTTAATTATCATAAAGCAAATAAAGAACTTTGAAAATGTTTTTCACTTATTAATACAGATTAAGATATTTCATATATGTAAAATGTAAGTTATAGATAGGTAATGTCCATTCTGCATTGAACATTACAACAATTTTTAATTTATTTTTTTAACTATCTTACTGTTTACAAAAGTAAAACTAATCCTTTTACTTTATCACTCAAAAAAATTCCTTGAAGAATTCTGCAATAGCTGTGAGTTGGGATGGTGCCCTGAGCTCTATAGGTACCTTTCTTAGAAATCCTCTCTAACTTGTAACATGTAACTTTCAATACTAAATTAAAATGAAATGAATTTTGTGTTCACACATAGCAAACATTCTTTCAACTATACTACTGACTTCAATGAATTAACATACATATGTACTTGTACATGTATGTGTAGTTTAGTTATGCATTTTGATAATAAATTAAATATTCAGGAATCTTAAGAGAACTGTCAGTGTCAAATACATTCGTTAATTATTATTTTGTCAAGTTCTCACTTGTGTCCCCTTTTTCAATTAACATCAATTTATATGTGACACGTAATAAGGATAGACTCCTTCCACTTCCTCTTCAAACACAAAATTTCTCCAATCAAAATGATTGGAAATAAAAGATTTAAATTGTGTATCGTACTTCGAATTAAATATTAACAAAAACAAATATTGACTCAAAAATTGGTTAAAGACACAAATTTATTTTTATTTTTAAACCTTGTTAGTAACAATTATACTGCACCGTGTCTATATTTAATGATATAATAACTACGTGTTAATATGCCAAATTTTTCAATAATTGCTGGCAAAAATTGAAGAAATCACAAAAGTTTAAATGAAAATCTTTGTTTCACGAAAATGCACAGTGATCGAAAATTAATATTAAGAGCGAAAAAAGAAACAATTCTAAATTATGACAGAAATTAGATAGACTATCTTATTAGAAAAATCAATACATTTAAATTTAATTTAATTTAAACGAAGTAAGCCCCGTTGCTTGTGATTGACGGCTTAAATTCTTGTCTTAAGACTTAAGACTTTATGCAAACGACATTATATCGTATTTTGAATGCCTAATTTCAGAGATAGGCTATAAATCGACAAACACTGCTATCTCAGCCAGCTGCTATATTCTCTGGTGCCCCAATTTTACTATTGCCAGCCGAGAAGGTCCTTCATGACAGTCCAAAATGGCTTTAGTTTTTTAAACAGTGACATCAAAATTTTCATCACTTTGTAGTGATTTTTAATGAGTTGTCAAATCCTGTATAGTTCCATTTTTAGAAATGGGGTAGTTTTTAATATGTAGTCAAATGTTAAAAGATGATAGCTTTGTGATAGCTGGCCAAATAGAGGACTGTTCAAAAAGAGTAGGTACCTACTAATACCCCCAACTTGCCTAAAAATACATATCCCGAAACAAGAAACAATTTGGAGTTCAACAATTGATTTAAAGTAAAAATTGATAACGATAGCACAACGTGTCATAAATGTTAGTATAAGTTTGGTAGCCACAATACGAACGAATATAACACAATACTTCAACAAAGGAATTGGTAACTTGTTTTCAATGACCAATTTGTTTAGCATAAATTAATTGATCAAGTTTTCTTCAAAAAAATTTATTATTTTCTAATGACTTGCATTGAAAATATTAAAGGTCTTGAAGACATAGATCTAAGTACATTTTGTATTTTTATTGTTATCTTACCAAGTAGCACATAATTTCCTCCATGCCTGACTGTCATTTGAAATCGTTCAAGAAAAGTGTCTTTAAAAAAAAAACTAATAAATATTTAATTTACAGCTCAAACCGGAAAAACCACGAGCTGTTTTGGTTTGGATTTACGGCGGTGCGTTTATTCTTGGCGAAGCAAACCGTGATTTTTACAGTCCGGATTTGCTAATGACTAAGGACATTATCTTAGTGACTCTCAACTATAGGGTGAACGCATTTGGTAAAGTTCTTGACGATTCATTGTTTTTTTTACTCTTTAACCAATTAAATCCTTTTTTTGTAGGTTTCCTGAGCTTGAAAGATCCACAAGCTGATGTACCCGGTAACGCAGGTCTCAAAGACCAAGTTCTAGCTTTGAAGTGGATAAAAAATAATTGCGCTCGATTTGGTGGAGATCCTGATAATATAACAGTCTTCGGTGAAAGTGCTGGCGCTGCGTCCACACATTACATGTCCATTACGGAACAAACCAAGGGTCTCTTCAATCGTGTCATCTTGATGTCTGGCAACGCAATTACACCTTGGGCATCAGTTAAGCAACAGAACTATGCCTATCGATTGGCAAAACACTGTGGCTACACTGGCGAGGACAATGACAAGGATGTCCTCCAATATTTGCGGAGCGCAAAGGCATCAGATCTTGTTGTCGACGATGCTATGCTTTTAACTCCAGAAGAAATGCGTAGTGGCACTTTGTTCTGTTTCGGACCGACTGTTGAACCGTACGCCTCCAAGGACTGTGTAGTACCGAAGGAACCAGCTGAAATGATGAAAACAGCATGGGGCAACAGCATTCCTGTGATAGCTGGCTTCACATCATCGGAAGGATTGCTCTTTCATGCAGGTTTGTGAACTCCCTTCCGAAGTAATATTTCACGTTTGCTTATACGTTTATTTTTAGCCTTATCACAGGAACCACATGCCTTGTACGACCTTGAGACATGTGCTTATTTAGTACCGCCAGAACTAATCGATGATAGAGAAAGTAAGGAGTGTCTGGAGCTTGGCAAGAAAATTAAGGAGGCTCACGTACCCAAAGATACAACCCAGCCCTTGAATTGCTTACTCGATGTAATCAACTAAACTTTCTTTGACTATTTATTGATACATGATGGCTCTTTTTAGATTCTTGGATTCAAGCACTTTGTCCACCCAATTCACCAATTTTTAGCTGCCCGAGCTAAGTACTCTCAGGCTCCAACATTTTTCTATCGCTATGATTTCGATTCCGACAATCTTTATCTTCCATTCCGCATTTTGAGAGCAAAAGGCTTGCGTGGTTCAAGCCATGGAGATGAGCTTAGTTATTTATTCCATTCGATCACTGGAAAAAAAATGGACAAAAATAGCAGGGAATACAAAATTATCGATCGAATGACGAGTTTTGTGTCTCAATTTGCAGTTGCTGGCGATCCAAATTGTGAAGCTTTGCAATCGGTGAAATGGCAACCTTTGGAAAAAGATAATGATGTTTTGAAATGCTTAAATATTTCGGATGAAGTGAAAATTATCGACTTACCAGAGATGGATAAATTGAAAGTTTGGGATTCATTGTATGCCCAACAATTTACTTTTAAGCATTGTTAAGACTAAATAAAAGTTTTTATACTCATCATAAATTCGTATGTTTTGAAACGAAACGTTTAATCTTTGAAGAGGGTCTTGAATCTTGAGACTTGTTAGTTTTTTTCAAACACGATTTTTAAGCAATATCACTCATTGCCGCATGATTCCGAGGACTTGAGAAATTCTTTGTAAAATATTATGTAGTAATGTGGAAGAAATTAAATTTATATCAAACAGCTTACACCAATGGAAGCCAAGGCTTTCTAGAAATTCTTTCTTCTCTATAGTCCTAAGGTCAAAGGTGTCCTAGTTCCCAGTCTAACTACTAGATCAGTTTCTTATAAAAAGTTAGTCCTTCTTCATTTCTTCAGATCAGTAGTACCTGATCCAACTTTAAAAACCAGTAATAGTAATCTAGTACGTATACATCTGTTCAAATTGTGATTTTAGCCCCAAACAAGTATTTCAAATTCAAATACTATTTTGATAAATATTTTCTTACTAGCTTTTACCCGCGACTTCGTCCGCATTATTTTTTTGTTTTCTCTTGGTTGTAAGTCCCCCTGCAACAATGTCCCACTATTGTAGCCTGTGTGCCTAGGATCCTATCTTTAAATTAACCAAGTCTTATAAAAATCCGTTCAGCCGTTTAGACATGATAGAGCTAAACTCCCAGCAAAAACCATAAAAAAATCACTAACTCAATTCAGTTTTCTGCCTACTTTATACCCCCTAAGTACGATGACGTGATCATTTTGATCTAATATCCGTTTTTAGGTAACCATCTATTACCTTACTAAATTTCATCAAAATCCGTTCAGCCGTTTATACGTGGAAGAGAAAAAGTCCCAACAAAAACGACTAAAAATCACTAACTCAATTTAGTTATCTGCCTACTGCCTACCTCCTTAGAACGATGGCGTGATTATTTATAGCCTGTGACCATTTCTCGGTTATCATCTATCACCATATTAAATTTCAACAAAATCCATTCAGCCGTTTAGGCGTGAAAGAGTAACAGACAGACAGACAGAGTTACTTTCGCTTTTATAATATTAGTATGGATAAACTATGAACGTAAATCAATTTAAAATTTATAAAAGAATCAAAATGAAGGATTTGCAATTCAGTGCTTGGCAAAGAAGATCAGCAAAAGCATTAGTCCCACAATCAATGGACGATTACTAAGGAATAACCTCAAGGCTTCAGGTATATGGGGAAAAAACCAACAATTACAAAAAAGTTGTTGTCAACTCAAGTA
Source organism: Scaeva pyrastri (assembly GCA_905146935.1). Taxonomy (NCBI): domain Eukaryota; kingdom Metazoa; phylum Arthropoda; class Insecta; order Diptera; family Syrphidae; genus Scaeva; species Scaeva pyrastri. The sequence continues at coordinate 81,725,722 of LR989927.1, forward strand.
ACTAGAGTTGTGTCTCTTTATCTTTACCTACTAGAAACCTATCCAAGGTATTCAACAATCAACATCTCAGAACAGTTACTATCGATGTTTATTGCCTTTGTTTGAGTTTTCTCGTGTGTTCCTACACAGTGCATGGTTTTGTTATCAATCAAGTCCAATGCTCCAAAGATTATCTTACCATTACCACTCACATTCGTTTTATTTAATATTCTATATTCAATTTAGTGGAAACTCTCGATAGTAGGTATTTCCCATCCCAAAAAGTGGCAGCAGCAATATAAGCTTTTCGAAAGAGTAATCCAAAAAAAAAACTTAAAGATTACTTAATTTCTCAAAAAATCCTTGACCACAGCTGTTACATTACATGATTATGATCATTTACCTTAGATTAGACATTTCCGTTTAATATCGTTGGTTATGAATGACTGTTAGTCTTACAAACTTGCAAATACATAACAAACATTATATCAGTCTGTCAACAACTGCTCCGTGACCAAAAATACCTAATGTGTGAGTGTTGGCAATCAAACATCTTGCCTTCTACCAACTGCAAAAGGTGTACCCTAAGGCTCGATCTTAGGACCCATTGTACTTTAAAAGCATTGCATTTATTGGAGTTTACTTTCAATCTCAAAGTAAAACTAATTTGATAATTTTATTGCCTACGATAAAAGGTATCTTGAACGTCCGAATGCACGCACACCTAGACATCTCTCTAAAAATGACAAATTTAGAAACATCCAGATTTTTCAGAAATTGAAATTTGACGAGCTAACAAGCTTTAGAGAAAGTAGAGAGCTTCCAATACCTTGGAAGTATCGTCTCTACTGTAGGAGAAACCGAACTAAACATCGCCAGCCGTATCGGAAAAGCAAAGTAATCTCCATTTTAAACCGACAATCTGAATACCTTCTTATAATTAGCTTAGGATTAAAAATTTCAAATGTGTAGTTCTTTTAATTGTAAGAAATTATTTTTAAATCCTCAATTTTCCAAAAATCTTGGCCAAAACATTAAAAAAGAATCTGAATTCGTTTTCGTCTGAATCTCAACAACTGTGTGAAATGTCGAGTCCACGGGAAAATATTTCTTTCGACCGCCAAAATAAACGTTACGAGTTTAAAGTTTCCATTCGTATATTCATATTTTTAGATATGTACAAAATTTTACATTTCTGACCCAAGGATCGAAATACTTTACACCCCTTCCTTTGAGACCAGAACAAAGGACAATAATATGGAATGTGGCACATGAAACTTATTTTTGTATAATTTTTTTATTCTTGTTATTTCATACAAAAAAAGAATCGAATAAAATCCTCAATACGAGTCCAAACGCCAAACGGTATCTACATTTATAATAATTTCCCAAACAGTATCTACATTCTACAATACCGACAATTTGTGGAAGTGTAGGTATACCTATACACTAATTTACCAATAATGTGGTCAAATCTATGCGTGTATTTGTACAATACAATCTTTACTGAACTAAACAACGAACTCATCAGACAGGAGTTCACCTCAAGGGAAAACTCAGCCGAATAAAAATGAAAAACACTAATGAAACATTTTTTTTGTGTGCATCACATCGGATAGAGTAGTATTGATTAAACGAGTCCATTTGATCACCCTACTGATTGGACTTGATACTTGAACTAGTTAGAATACCTAATGATATAAACAGTACATGTGACTGTGACTATCAACGACGCACGGAGCGGTGAGGTGCGGCGACGGCGGCGGCAACGGGACTTCTAAAACCAATACGAATAAAGTGTTCCGCGAATAAACTCCATTATGTGGGAAACTTACCCTAGAACGTTGCAGCTTGATTAAGCTATAGGCACCGATGTACAAGCTGTGAGCTGCCCACAGCCCACATCCCACAGCCCACCGGCCACCGCAACGCAACCAATGGTCGGCATCATCAGCACTGATATCAGTTCAGTAGAAAAGCTACCCTCGTGCGAGACAGTAGGCAGGCGCGAAAAAGTAATATATTCGACGTTTGTGTATTATCCTAGTTCATTCGAATTTAAATCGAGATATAAAACTGCTGTTGCTACTGCTACGGCTACCGCTACCGCTACGGCTACCGCTACCCACTAGCGGGACTAGGGACGTTTTGGAACAAATTTCGGGAATATCTACTCAAAAAAAAGAAACGTTAAAAAAACTGTGCAACAAACGATAGAGTGCGTCGTGATTATGGCCGCATTTAGCGTTTCATTTGCGGATCAGTTAAAATTAGCTTACAGGTGAGCGGGCGAGGGGGTGTAACATTTGGCCGCCGCCGTCGTCGTCGTCGTTGGTTGTGGTATAGCAAAATGAACTGTAATGAGCAACAACATCCAAGTACATCTATACTCACAAACTTCCTATCCCACCCAACCCCATTCAAAACAGGGATTTTATCCTTCAGTTAATTACTAGCGGCCAAGGATAAATGGAGTCAAATCAACCCTCGCCTTTATTTGTGTTGATGTGTGTATGAAAGCGGAGTGTATGTTGTATGCATTGTGTGCGTGTGTTGCGTAGTGTAGGTGTAATTTATTTCACTTCAATCTACAAAACGATTACAGAGTGCGTCGTTTAGATGTTTGGAATGTTCCTAATTTATGTAGTGTTCTAAATTAGTACAAAAATGTAGCAACAAAAAGTAGGGAAAGAAATGGCTTTTCATGCTGCGTGTGCGTTTTCTTTTTTTTTTAGTCAATGAAAATAATGATTCTGTTGTTCGTGGTTTTCCTTGTTCCATTATGTATATTGTTTAAATATATTTTATTTTGAAAACAGAAAAAATTGTTGTTCCATGACTTCGAAATGAGCGTAAATAAAATCTCCGACAGCGGACTGATTGTTGTTCTCGTTAACAGTTTTTTTTTGACATATTCTTATAAGTTCTGAAAAACAGTGTAGATTTTCTAGTATGTAAATTACGGTGAATTGAATTTTGGCCCAGACTTTTATGTAGGTACATTTGGGAAGTTTGTATTCAAAGTTTCCAGAGATCTGCACATTCTAGAAAAATATACAATACATGTACCTACATATAAACAAAATATCTCATAAAATTTCTCATTTTTGCAGTCAAAACTTTGGGAAAAGAATTTTTTGGGTGTGATTTTTAAATAATTCTCTATCGCACAGTTTAAACAAAAAGTAAAGAAATACAAAGTTTTAAATTAAGAGTGGGAACTTTTCAGAATTTAAAAAAAAAAAACTGTAGCAAAATAATAATTGTTTTACTTGTTATATTTTTCTTCTCTTTTGTATCTATGAATATTGTTGTAAAATAACTTTAACTTAATTGTGAATTTAAGACTGAAATGTTGACACTGAATTTTTGATATCCATGTAAACAGTAATTTTATTCTTAACTAGCTGGCTAGTCAAACATCCGTTTTCTCTTTGAAAGTGAAAATGGACCAAATATGTATTTAAAATGAGTACACGCCCCAGTGCACTGCATATATTTTAAATTTTCCGTTTTGATGTGTTGTGATCGAATTAAACTGAAAGTTGTATGTGTGTGTGTGTACTTAATTGTATGCTTATCAAAATTAATTAAAATAAAACTATAAAAAAATATTTAAAAAAAACTTAAATGGTGGCAACCATTTTTTGAGAAATGTCGAAAGCCTTATAATTTATTTTGTATGGGTGGTAGTTAACCTTTAAAATGGGCGTGGCCATTGGTATCAAAAAGGTACCAAATTCCAAGTGTCTAGCTCTTTTGGTTGCCATTTTGCCCAATTGTTGACGACGCACAATGGGGCAAAATGACAAGTTGATACAAAAATAATTCAAATTTTATTAAAAAAAACAAGTTTAACGAAAAAAATCAAACCTTCCTTTGAATCCATTAGAACTTTTTTTCCTAAGTTGGTTTTGATGTTGAACCTGCTGTGAACGATATATTCCGCAACAATCGAAAAAAATCGAGTTAACACCTTTTTGATTTTCAGTTAATGGCGATTTGAACCGTAATGGTTTTTTTTACCCATTACAAACACTTGACAATTTTAAGCAAACCGAATTTTCTGACTATGTTGCTTTCAAAGTTGAATAAAGAATAGCCCAAACTTTCTGTGTTGAGTTGGAAATGGACTATCGGAAAAATTTTATTGTCCTGAAACCAAACTTTAGTATTTTTGCTGATGTACTTCTGACAGTGCTATAGGACCTATTTGATCGATGTTTCCTTCTTCCGATCAAGTCAACATTGGTTTTTGGAATATGTAAAATTCAATATGCTGATCTATCACACTATTTATTTAGTACATGGTCCTCACCTCACACCATGGGATGATTGGCAACCTTTTTATTATAACAATAATAGAAAAGAATCGTCCTGAAACGTACACTAAAAATTTCTAGTCTTAAAATTTTCTCCAGAACCTCAAACTCACACATACTTTAAAATTGAAAAATTCTGAAACTGTTTTTTCCTTTGCAATAGAAAGAAATTGTTTTGTTTTTAGTATTTTCTGTTTCTCTAATCCTGAATATTTGTATCCTGAAAATAAAAACCCTCAAAGATACGATCCCTGATCACCAAAATTGGTCAATCGTTCTTCATTTAGATAAATTAATACTGAAACAATTAAAAACGTTTTCTTTATTTTTTAGTATTTACTTAAAAACTTGCTGACTAAGCTATACATCATCCAAAAACATAAAATATTTCATTAAAGTGTTTTTTGTTTGTTAAAGGTAAGAACGTAATAGTCCATTTCCATTAGCCGAATTTAATTGGCAATAATTACTTTTCTCAGAAAACGACTTCTCATTTGATTTTTGCAGTTTGATGTACCTACTTTACTTGAAAATTAAAAAATGCGCAACTGTATTACACGAGCTTTCATTTCAAGGTTCAAGGTCCTAGAATGCAAAATTAAATTTTTATAATTTCAGAATCAACAGGTATAGTCAAATTAGTCAAAACTGTCAAAGTCGTTTAAAAAAAAGTAATAAATCAATTACTGGTTTAAAATCCTATTAATGATCGTTTAATTGTTTAATGCATTTGTGTTTCTGCAGCAAAAAAAAAATGATCTTAACTCCAACGCAGTTTTGGACTAAGTTGGAACAAGTTTTACATTTTATTACTAAAGATTATACCTAATTACATTCATATAATTGACTAAATTAAGTTTTGTGATTAAATTGTCTGGTTTCGAGAATTTTATGAACTATAAAAAACTTATATAAAATATGTATTATTTTGTAGATAAACGGTGCAATTTAAGCAGTCAAAGTCTATATTTCTTTGTTGAAATAAAAACAACAACTTACACCAGTAGTTAAAGCAATAAATAAAAAGGTTTAATACAAAGCAGTAAAATAATGCTATCTTTAAAAATTTGTATTTTATTGACATTGATTTCCTTTACTCTGCGACTTCGGATTTTCAATAAACATTCATTTGAACTTAAAAATCTTAGAATTGTTTTTTTTTTACTAATAACTTGATCGCAATCTTAAGAAAATACTCATTATTGTATTACATATTTACATTCTTTGTACCCTTTTGTATAGTAAAAGTAATTTTCTTATCGAAATAATGTTTAAATAAACTCTATAACTAATTATGTTCACATAAAATCATATCACAAATCTAAGATTTGATAATTGAATTATTTAGGTGATGTTTAAGTTCTTGTAAATGTTTACATCTTATCACCTTCCCATAGGAAGTTATATATTTTATAATCGGTCCGATTATTCGAATTGACGTTTTCAACAATTTTGACGTTCCTAGGCCCTTAGAATTAAATTCATCTATTTAGTTTTACTTAATATGTCCTATCCTATTACTCCAAAAGATGCAGAATGAATATTGAAAAAAAATTCCTAGGTTTTTTTTTCACTATAGCAATTTTGAAATGCATTTTGGTCGGTCGAAAATATCTTAGGAAAAAAAGATGCACTTGATATTTGGTATAAATTATTAAAATACTCAACTTAACATTATTTTTTAAGTCAGAAAAACTGCAGAAAAAAGTAAATCTATCGGAAAATATATTCAAGATAATTCAATCCACTGGTTGAACAACCATAAACTTGTAAATCATGATTTTAGGCTTGATGAGAATGAAAAATCATATTTGCATTAATTTTGTATGTACTGTACAAATAAATTGTTAAAAAGTTGTTTAATTCTTACAAGTATCGAACTTACAGTTTTTAATAAAAATTGTAATCAATTGATAAACTGAATAAATGAAATGTTAAAGCAATATGATACACATAATTTGTTTATAAAAATCAACAAAGCCGTTTTTGAGATATTTGTTTTCTTAATAAATTTTGTGTTGCTGTATTGTAGATATGTTTCATCAAATTTTACACTTAAAATTACAATTTCACCCCTAAAAAGCTTAACACCAAGTTTTGGTGTATATTAGGAAATTTAAGCAACGAACAGATACACAAGAAATTTGTGAATTAAAATATTGAAGAAATTAATTAAAAAATAATTACCCACTTCAAGGCCACCTAGCAAATAGTCTAAGACCCAAATATTTCTTTGTTCAAACTAAAATATAATCTATTGATTATAAATAAAGCAAAAATTAAGTTGTTGAAATCTTTAAATTCCGATCGGTGAAGTTGGAGGTTAAGCTGATATAGTTGTTGTTGCTGACTATAGAAAAGTTAAAGTTGCATCTATTTAAAATAATTGTTAGCAATATAATGATGATAATAATAATCTGAATGACAAATTTATTGTGCCATGAGCTTTTATAATTCTCCAATAAATGTGTTATTAGTTTTGCTAATAGTTACAAATATTACAATCATAATAAAAATAATAATAACAAAATTAGGTGCATAGATAACAATGTACTTGATAAGCAAGCGTTGAATTAAATAAAGCCAATTTAATTGTAATTACTGTGCGTTTATAAGAACCCGATTTTCTATTAAAAGAAAGAATGTTTTTGTTACAAGATCAAGTTTAAAAAAGTATCACATCAGACGTTAAGGTTGTAGCCGAAAAGATATACATAAACATACATACATACATTTTAAAAAATAAAAATTGTCCGGCTGTTCCGTTTTATTTTTGAATCGTTAAACAAATCTTATGTAGGGGTTAGTGCTTAAGATGACATACTTTTTCTATTAAGCTGAAAATAAAAAAAATTATGACTGATAGGAAGGAAAACTAAGTCAATTTAGTTTATTTAATTATTTATAACAAAAAATAAACTTAAACTTATGTAATTCAAACAAGTATCAATATTTTAAAAAAATATTTTTAATTTGGTCCACAGCCCTGAATAAGATGACATCTCTTTTTTGTATTGCTTTTTGATATGATGACATAATATTATCTTCTCACTGTCTATTGTCTAATCTTCATTGCTAAGCTCATCATCTTCTGAAAAGTCCTGTACAACATCATTATCTTTTAATATAATATGCCAATTTGTTACTCTTTGAGATCTCAGTCTCAACAATTCTCTTTTATCACTTTAAGCATGGTCCTGAGCTTTAACTTGCCCGACAAGATCGAAAATGGTTTAAATGTTAAAGACATGAGAACAACACAATCTGACAAATAAGTGAGCAAAATTCCTTTATCCTGAAAAAACACTGTTGAAAAATAAGTAAACCTACAATAATTAACATTTGAAAACCGTACATTTGGGTGTGTTTAAAGGAACTTTAAGACTTATGGTTTCAGAGAAAATGCGATCTTTTTCACCTTTATTTACGTCAAAAACAAATACATAACAATTCAACATGTTTAAAAATAAAGTTTTTTGTTTTATGAAAATGACTTTCTGGTCATAATTCTATTTATCTTAAAAAGGAAGGCAAGTCCCATCCGGAGACAATTTTGTACATTAAATTGTTCGGTTCAAATACAAGGCTTTATTTTAATATTAAATGGCTTGCCGACTACGACTGGAACACCGTATCCTTTTCATAGAATTTGTATCCACCAATTTGCACAAAAGTCTAAAAGTGTCACAATATCTTGGTGGCAAATTGTGATTATCTCTTTCAGAAATAACACGGTCAGTAAACCATTTTTGCAAAATAGCGATTGTTTCAATGGCCAAACCAAAAACCACACCAAACAGTAAAAGACTTTTCAACAATCATCCCTGGAATTTCCGAGCGTCAATGCTAGAGTTCTGCCGGTGCACACTTGCGTCATTTTGACGAGCGGTGACGCTTTTGCGTCATACAGTAACAGTACTCATGAATAAATTGAGCGGTACACACACACTTGCGGTGACACTGCGGCACCGAACGTCATTCTTGTGGGGCACCGCCGCCGGTGCACAATTGCTTCATATTGACGCGCGGTGACGCTGTGGTACTCATGAATAAATTGAGCGGTGCACACACACTTGCGGTGACACTCGCAGGTTTCTGCGAGACCGTTGCGTTGCCGCAGACGCAATTGCGTCATTCAGTCCATTGTTTGTTATTGAGCAGTGCACACATACGTCACTTTGACGCAAATTAATCAACAAATCATCAAGCAAACCATGGAAGAATTCAATGTTGAGTTATTTATTACTGAAATAAAAAAGTATCCACAAATATGGAATGTCTCTTCTGAGGAATACCATAACCGGCTAAAAAAAGATCGGCGTGAATAACTGTTTGCGCAGAGTCACTGCGCGTCAAAATGACGCAAGTGTGCACCGGCCCTTAGTCTAGAGTTTCCGCTATGAAAATGGGTATCATCACTTGAGATTTTTATTTTCGATGAAAATCCGTATCATTTTGATGAATTTCAAAGACTAACAAAGATACCGCGACGTTGCTGGTCATGGACGGGTTTGAGTTCTTATAACTGAGCTTCAAAAGCCCTTAGACCTAAGTGTATATACAAAATACAATGGAATGTTGTTTGTGGAATCCATATTCCAAAGATCTAGAAGTAATCGACTAAACTACACACGTGAACATTAATAGCTAAATCACAATATTGCGTTAGGTCGGTCGGGCTTTGCCTTTTGGAAAAGAACATATGTATGTATTCTTATAAAGCAATCCGAAATATTACCTCATGCGTTAGTATGACTTTATATCGTAAACGCCCGATCAAAGCAAAAGTAGATCTATTTTCTATTCGGTCGGGCGTTTGACAGGTGAAAAGCTATTTTTTGTTGTTTTTTTTTTTTAATTAAAATATTATTTCTTATTTTTAAATAAAATAAAAGAAAATAAATTAAAAGTGCCAACCTCAAATGCGTTTTTTTTAGTTGTCGAGATTTTTGACGCGAAATCTGTTTCTTTATTTTGTAAATATTGTTATTTATTTTGTGATATGTGAGTGAACGCTTGAGGTTAAAAAGCTAGATTTTGTTTTTCAAATACTAGAGTCGCGCTTTTTGACAAATAATATCGTAAAAACGATCAAACGCTCTTTAACGCCGGGCCGTCCTAACGCTACAATGTAATTTAGCTATATTCTTATAGTTGATCTTGAGGAATGCACAGGGTTTCGATTATTTCAATCACTGACTTGTCCCAATAACTAAAATTTTTCCAACTGTTTCCCAATTGACGGCAGACGGAGTGCAAACGTTTTACCACTTTTGGAATTGAATTCTATTTTCAGTAATGACGTAGTTCTTCCTTTTCAAGTGTTAAAAGATGACAGTTTTAAAAGTGATAGCTGCCAAATAGTAGAGCTGTTCAAAATGAAACATCTTATTGAAAATCAGTTTATAATTAGATATTATAAGAAATCGATGCAAGTCGTCGAAAAGAGTAAAAAATGTTGATTTTGCCAAAAATTCGATTTACTATTTTTTAATTTCTCATGTTAGCTTTTTATTTGAAAAAAGTTCCATTTTTGAATCATTCTAACAAATGATAAGAGAATTGAAATGCAGGAAATGATTCGGAGCAAACCCCTGCGACAAATAATAAATTAATAACATTACATGTACCCATGTTAATTAATAAGGTTTTTTTTACTTTCTTAACCAGGAAATTAAAAGTGTGTTGAATAAAACAAACATAAATAATAATAAATATTTATACTGATTTATTTTTGCATCAATCAGATGTAAGTACCACATAGTAAAGAAAAGGCACGCCATCGCTACAAGCAATTAATTTTCTAATAAAATATTAACACTGGTTTTAATTGACATCGACTTCTAGGTAAAACTACCTTATCATTTCATTTAAGTGATGCTATAAAAACAAGCGTTCATAGCTTACGAATATATAATTATAAAGCTATCTGTCAATATCACCTTCTACATTGTGATATAATCTATAACTATCCACTGCTAAGCACACATATTCACCATAATGCATATGGAAAAAATAATAAGTACATTTATACATTTTTTATTGATCAACAACATGGAATTGCATTTAAGTACTATTAAGTCATTTATAACTAATCATATGGAAGTACAAACCTACCTAAACATGAGAGGTTAAGCTAGGTAGTATAAAAAGTTCAATAAAACTAATGGATGCACGAGTATGTACTGAACAATGTACATATATGTATGTAGATAGATAAAATACCGAGAACATTATTTTTTATATCATGCAATTTTCATTGTTTTCAGAACTGAGATCGATTAGGCCACCTGCATCATCAAGAACTAGTAGGTTATGCCTGTAGAACTGAATTAAATTATTGATATTATTAACTTATTAGCGACCTATTCCAAAAGTATAAGGCTGAGTTGCCACTGCAATAAACTCCGGGAAAACTCGTCTTAAAAGTTGAGGAATTACTGATTGATTTTCGGGTTGTCAAATTCATTCATTCATCCTTAAGAAGAATTATTAAAAATAAAACAAGGTGACCCAGCAGACGTTGATCTGCTCTTTTGGATGTCTTTGACGTTTAATTGAATTAACCGTTTTTCATTAATTTTAAGATATGTACAGTACAGAGAGCCAAGTTTTCTTTAGTTCATAAACTATGACAGGCTGTCAATATTGTGAAATTTTTAAAGCATGTATTGGGAATTTGATGTCTCTGATTCCAAAATTAATAACGGGTCGAACTTTGGCTTCGTTTGTTCTTGTAAAAAATGGTGTAGTTTCAAGGAACTGATTTTTAATAAACGTAATTTTTGTTTTCCATTCTATTTACATTTGTTCACTTAATCCATCTTTATATTAACATTTAGGAAAATTCTGGAGTTTTTTTTAAATGTATTCTTTACCATTTTAAAACACAATTTTAGCTTTACTGTCTTCTTACTTGAGAATAATAAATTTATTTAGATCGAGTTGAAATGAACCTAGTTTTGAATATGCTAGTAACAAAACTACTGTATACAATTAACCCTTAAAAACAAAAAAAAATAAAAACAAAAAACACGATTATTTTGAAAGTAGGAAAATATTTGAAATATGTATTTGTGGCTCCTGAAATGATCCTGGACTCTCAAACAAAGCACCAATACCCAATTTCACCCTTAAAATCATAAATCATTTTGGGCGGTCTCAAGTCAGATGTTTCATTAAAATCTGTTTACTTAATTAAAACGCGGATTAAAAGGCATCACATCCCATTTATATAATTTACAATAATTTTTCTTAATATACATATACATATGTACATAAACCATAAAATAATCTTTTAATAACTGAACGAGGACTTCAGACTTTTAAATATTAAACTTTGTTTTATATTCAATATATAGTAGACCCAATATTTATATACTTACATAACTTGCATAAGATAATATAGAATGAATCCTCAAAGTTGGTTTCCTATTTATAATCCAACATTCCAAATAGTCATTTTTCTTTATACATTTAAGGCTTAATTCATATTGAATCACGTACAACACGTGTGACGTGACCTTAGGCGTGTTGCATGACACGATTAATGGAAACGTATCATGTCATTATCCGCAAATTAATACGCTTGTCTCGTGACGGGATATATATTTAAGACAAAGGAATTAAAGTAGATATGTATTACAAAAAAAAAACATATACATACATACATATGTACATATAAATGTAGGTGGATTAACGGAAAAAAAACACAGAATAGGATATTTAAAAAGTGATTACTTGAACAGTTTTTTACGAAGATGACTTCCTAAAATGCCTCTTCCTGTCTCTTAAATTCAGTTCTTCATGAGAGTGGGGAAGATGTTTTGCGGGACGTATAAACAAAAACTTATCCTTAAATCTTGACTATTATAATAACGTTCTGCCTTTAATATTTTACTGGATTTATTTATAAGACAAGGACAAGAACTATTTTAAGCAACTTGTCGCTTGAGGGGGAAAATAGAAAAATGGAAAATATTTCTTCTCCCACGGGAGACAGTAGGATATTTTACTGTTTTGTATCCGTGTGCCGTGCGGCTGTACCTTTTGTGTTAGGGAGCTAAGATTTTAATTTTGATCAGGTTAACATTTTATTAAGAAAAAAAAAATACAAAAATATATTTTATTAAAAATCCTACACTGATAAAAATACGAATTTTTTATATTTATTATTTTAAGAGCTTTAAATATAATTTGACTTTTAAATAAAGTTTTAAAAAATACTTGAATTTTTTTTCCTGGGGAACTTTTCTCCCAAAACTTGCAAGTTCTCTGGAAAAAATTATTAACGATAGAAAAAACTCCGGAAGAAGTTTTTTTCATGATCAAGCTGAATATTTTGAATGAAAAAGGGACTTCCAAAATGTAAATTTTGAACTTATTTTGAATCAATCGCAAAAGTCAGAACCCGTGATAAGAACTTTCAGGCTGTATACTGATATAACAATTCCTAATTTCAACACAAAGTTATGTATACAAAATACAATATTTATCTGACTTAATTTTGGATTTAAAAAGGTTTCAAAAATTTAATTTAAAAAGTTAGCCTATCAAACCTTAAACAGATAAACATTGTATTTTGTATGTACCAACTTTCTTCGAAAAAACTCTACCCGTCATTACCATCTAATGTTATCGTTATTGTCAGTTTCATTTTTCATCCACATGGACGTCATTACGAAGCCAAATCTCTGTTTTGACTAGACTTCTATAGCCAAGCCACATGTATTATACTTTATATGTACATACATGACAAAAACGGCTAGTTTCCAACACATGGCATTAGATAGTTTCTCTGTCTACAATTTCATTTAATAAACTGGTCAATGATCTCACTTAAAAGGTGTGTCAGCAATTTAACTCAGTGCAAGACCCAGTCCAACCCACATAATGTATTTCATCAAATTAATTTAATCTCCTCAAATAAGTACTTAATAGGAAAAATTAAATTAAGGAATGCAAAAACTGATAGCAATTCTAGGTCTAGCGCTATTCTTCTATCCATCACTGACGACGAGACTTACGGTTTGTCGTCTCGAGATAGCAGAAACTTAAAAGGCGGACTTGTTATCGCTGTTAATACTTATGTGCTTATTCGGTTGCACAATTTTTATGTTATCGGTTTCATTAATTTATTATTTTCAAATCAGAGTGCCTGCTGATAAGAGACATTATTCTAAAAATAATCCATCACAATATATTAACAAAAACACGTTGTTTACTTGACAGATATGGAAAATTCAAAATTCGACAGTCTAGACAGCGATCGAATGAAAAGGTTGAAACTACCACGACTTACGGCAGAGTCCGCGGAGTGAAATGGCAGTCGGTCTATGGTAGGGAGTACTTCAGTTTTGAGGGAATTCCATATGCAAAGCCACCTCTTGGAGATCTCCGATTTCGTGCTCCTGTGGAGCCAGAACCATGGACAGATGTCAAGAAATGTACAAGAGTACGGGCAAAACCAACTCAAATGAACTTTGTAATAGGAATGGTTCAAGGCAGTGAAGATTGTCTCTATTTGAATGTGTTCACGAAAAATGTGAGTTCGTCGAAAATAATTGATAACGGTATTTGTGTTTTATATTGGAATTATTGTTTCAGTTGAGTCCCCCAAATCCGTTGCCAGTTCTTGTATGGATTTACGGTGGAGCCTTCCAGATCGGCGAAGCTTCTCGAGATGTCTATAGTCCAGACTACTTTATGCAGGAAGACGTAATGCTTGTCACAATCAGCTACCGCTTAGGACCAATGGGTTTGGCGCACTGAGTGAGGTAATAGTTGAACAATATCGTTAAACGCTGTGAATTGTTCTAGGTTTTATGTCATTTTCGGATCCAGACGTTGGAATTCCTGGGAATGCAGCCTTGAAGGACCAAATTATGGCCCTGAAATGGGTTAAAAATAATTGCAGTTCCTTTGGAGGTGATCCATCGAATATAACGGTATTTGGTGAGAGTGCCGGCGGATGTTCCACCCATTATATGATGCTTGCCGAACAGACAAAAGACCTTTTCCACAAAGCAATTATTATGTCGGGAAGTGCTCTTGCCCCCTGGGCTATTATTCCACCGAAGAACTGGAGCTATAGACTTGCTAAATCTGCGGGATACTCAGGTGAAAATAGAGACAAGGAAGTATGTGAGTTTCTAACGAAACTTAAGCCAGGTGTGATGTACAAACATTCTGAGACTTTGCTTACCAAAGAAGAAAGACACAATCGAATACCGTACTGCTTTGGGCCAATAGTTGAACCCTATGTGAGTGAAGAGTGTGTCATTTCCAAGAATCCTGTGGAAATGATGCGGGAATCGTGGAGCAATGCTATTCCTTTGATTATTGGAGGCAATTCTTTTGAAGGACTTCTCATGTTTTCTGGTATAAATATGAGTATGATTTTTTTTCTGACAATTTAAATTTCATCTTATTTTTTGAGTAGAAGCTCGAAAGTTTCCTGATTTAGTAGAGGAACTGGGTGATTGTGAAAAAGTTGTTCCTTTTGAGCTTTCGCTTACACCGGAGGAACGAAAACAGTTCGGACTGAAGATTAAAGAAGCACATTACGGTGACGCAGAACCCAGCTTAAAGAATCTTCTTCAATATGGAGATGTAAGTCTTGGTGTGAAATTTTTCCTCGTTCTCAAAAACACAATTCATATCTTTTCTTATTTTCTAGATCTTTTCATATAAATATTTCTGGCATGGAATTCATAGGACAATTTTATCTCGCTCCGAATACGCAACTGCTCCAACTTACATCTATCGATTCGATTTCGATTCCAAGCATTTCAATCATGTTCGAAATTTCAGTTGTGGTCGAAAAATACGGGGTACTTGCCACGGTGATGACTTATCATATCTATTTTACAATGGCATAGCAAAAAAGCTTAGCCATCAAAGTCGAGAATATAAGACGATACGAACGATGGTGTCGTTATGGACTAAATTTGCAAACACCGGTGATCCGAATTTCGGTGATGCAAGTGATGTCAAATGGAATCAAATTGACAAAAATGACAAAATATTTCAGTGTTTGAATATATCTGACCAATTGGAGATGATCGATTTACCGGAAAGTAAAAAACTCGAGCTATGGGACAGCATGTATCCTAGGGAATTATTGTATTGAATTGTGCCGTCCAAGATTCCTAAGATCACAGATATCTTAGTGTTGACAGGGGCAATAAAACAAATGAAAACTAATTTTTTAGCACTTATGTATGTAATATGTGTGTATGTATAACACGAAAAATATGGATTATGTTGGGGGATAAAGTTAGTATTAGAGAAAACTTAAAAGCGAAAAAGCAAGTTAAACCCTTTCACGTCAAGTCAATTTGCCCCAATAGCGTTGTCAGTTATAAATGTCGTAGTCCTTTGAGTACAAATTTTAATATTTGAAAATGGAAACAGTTTATAAGTAAAACAAAAACTATTTTTGACAGATCGCTTTTAAGAACACTTTTTTGTGTTCAAATTTAGTTTCCAAGGACACAGAATTAATAATTAAAAAAACACACTTTTCTTTAGCTATCAAAAATTTACAAAAAAAAAATGTAGGTTAAATATACATGCTATGTCCTTTAAAATAATTAAAAAATGCTCATTAAATTTTAATTATTGAAATAAGCACTCAGGTAAAAAAAACAAAAAAAAAGAATTACATATCTACACTTAATTTTAAAAACAATTATTAAATAAATTCATCACAAGAATTTTTTTTTAAATAAATCATAAAATAAATTTTAAATTTAATTTTTTAAAGGTGCCGCATTTTCTTGACATTCAGACAGTCTTTTTGTATTTATAGTTTAAAAAATATTTTATTTTTAAAATATAAAAACTTAACAAGTCGACCATGGGGCCATGTGACCGTGAAACGAATTCATGAATTACTGTGCAATCTGAGTTTAGGTCTTGTGCATTTCTCGATTAAAAAAGATAAAACATCTAAAGTCGATTTTAAATGCTTTTCTTATTGAGTATTGAGTTATCAAGAAAATAGACATTCAGACATTTATTAAAATTATTGAATTTATAATTATATAATAATTGGGTACATATATGTATGTGCAAAAGACTTAAGACTCCTCCTTGTATTAGCAAATCTATAATATATAGGGTCATTGATTTTGTGGTTACAACTTACAAGTTGTTAGCGCTGACACCTGTCAAACTCAGCTGTCATTTGAAGTGCCATAGTTGAATGTTTGTGATTAACCAGGGCTGAAAATTATTAAAACTCAATAAAAAAGTGGAAATGAAAACGTTTATCTGCACTCAACTGGCAGGTGTGTTAAACAAAATTTTCGAATATGAGGCTCAAAAAACCCACAAGTGGTCGAAGAGGTTTCGTTGCATGCATACAAAGTGGTCTCCTTGGTTGAAAGGTATCATTGTAACAGTAAATTCGGTGCGATATTGCTAAATGAAAACCGATTTGTTTTTTTGGTCTAGATGTTTTTGGGTCCCTATAATCCAAATCTGTCATTTCTAGAGATAGATGTTTGTGTTACGTTTTTTCGTTCGTACTTTCGAGATGCCCCTAATCATATACTATATCTCAAGGAGGAGTATAAATATCGATTTGAACTAAAATTTGTTTAACAGGCTATAACTTCAAAAGGAGCAGAAAGACCTTTTGTAAAAAATTAACGAGAGGATTTTTTGTAAAATTGTTAAACTTTTAACAAAAAATAAAAATAGAATTTTCCTTAAAAGAAATTTAGGTAACCGCTTTTTGAATATTGAACTTGGAACCGTTTTATTGACTGGCAAAACATAAAATTATCAAAGACATACACATATTTTTGAAATTAATTTTTTGTTACGAGAACGAGAATAAATACCAAAACTGGTTGGAAAAATTTTTTCCGCAACTGTTAATCGATTTTAAAATATATCTCTCAATCATAAAGCAAGTTTTTTAATTCATATAATTTTTTTTAGCAGAAATCGACACAAAACACATCTCTGACATCTCTGTGCTTTCTCATTCCCGCCCGATTGTCTCTCTTTTCAAAATTTTGCTCTGAGCTTCTATCTCTGACCGACCGACCCACCCTTACAAAAAACAAAAACAAAAACAAAATAAACACAATAACAACAACAATTATATGCACACGATTTGGTGGTCTGCGTCAAGGTCAGATCAGATAATGTATGAGTTTATAATTTTTCGCTGAACTCTTGAATCTTCTAGATTGGGCTTTCAATACCACTTCCATCATCACAATCATGCTGCTCTGCTTGGCTTTGGCTCTGGCTTCGGCGCGCCCCCCCGGTACGGAGAACTTATTCATCACCATTTTTTCGTGAATCACGAACATGTAGAATGGAAAAAGCTTTCTCATTTATTAGCTTTGTATAATGAAGACTACTAAATGCTGGGTTCGGATTGAAATGTATCTAATTAGAGCTTATGTATTTTAGTAATTGTTGATTTCTGACCTCCCATGATAATTTATGCAAGTATAATATACTCGTATCTTCTTTAGTGGGTGTCTCTTTTCCAGCTCACATTTGAGCCAATTTTAACTATGATTGTGACGGAGATATTAAAAGAAGCAGAACTTTGTTTAAGCTATGCGAAATGTATTTTAATTGAATATAAATTTATAATTTATTGAAAATTAATTTCTTTATTAAAAATTGTTTTGCTTGCAAAACTCGGACGTCAACACTAGAGACACAATCTTTCAAAAGTCTTTGACATATGTAATTGCAGATCTCAACGAGATGTCAATACTGCGTTCTTAAATATTGAGACAAAACGTCACTGTAAAAAGTTATAACTTTGAGGTTGTAAATCACTTTGAGTACCTAGGCACTGCTATAAACTCAGACAACGACAGCAGCTGGCTGAAGACTGTAGCGCCACCTTAATTAAAATTAATTTTAAAAATAAAGACTCGATATTCCAATTATGCTTTGACACTAGGTCTGTCTAATTTATTCCGTCCTATACAAGAAATTTAGATTTTTCAATTTTTTTTTATAAGTTAACATTTACAAAATCATTGCTTTAAATAAAATAAGAAAATATTTTACGCCTCCCACAAGATTTTGATTTCCACTGTTAAAAACTTTCAGAAAAATGATTTATTTTCGTTAACTTCAGTTAGCTATACATACAAAAATTGGAGTGCAATCAAAGGTTCATTAAACTATAATTATTTTTGAAATTTACTCCAAAAGTGACAAAACATAGATGAAAATGCAGACCGATTCACTATTCAATTTGTAGCCAAACTAATAGCGTAAAGCGTATTCAAAAGCCAACAAAACAGGGCTTTTAACTAACCTCTGTGATCGGTTATTCAGAAGAGCGACTGAATTTTATAGACAAAATTTTAGACACAAATTTGTATTTTCTTGCCTAAATATTTTAACCTTGTTCTATTAATATTGAGACCCCTACCCTACCTAATTGTAAAACATAAAAATCCCATATCATTTTCGAATTCAACAAAAGTCTTATGAACGATCTTAGGTATTAACTCCCATTGTATTAAAGTCCGAACCCCCTCAATCAAAAGCAATTCCACCTAAAAACACCCAGGTTCTCCGAGGGTAGGTATATTGATACAATCAAGGCAAAGCAAAGCAAAGCAAAGCAAAACAGAGCAGAGCAGAGCCAAGGCATATACACAATTTTCTTTGAAATTCTGGCGGCAGCCGGATAATTTTTTTATTAGAACATCGCAAGAAAAAAGCTCATTTTGCAACAGTAGGTATGCGAACATTTGTTCTTCATCAGTTGTGTTGTCGTCTGTCGAGTTAAGCGCGCGTGTAAATAAGAACTCTCATACAGAAGAGCAGAAGATAGATAAAAATTAATCTATATATCTGCATTTTTTTTTATTAACAAATTGTGCAAAGACGAGCAACTGAACTGAGTGCGTGTTGATGAAGATTTAAAAAAAATTATCCTTTGTGTATTCAATATACTTAATATATGTAACTACCTGACCAGAGAAATAAAAATTTAGTGCTTGAAAAACAATCGTGAAAAATCCTGTACCAATACTGTTGAAGATTGTCATAATATACTTTTTGTAGAGCTAAACATCTTCACAAAATCAACACCTGGCCCACCGAAAAACATGACTTCCAACCTTCCGGCATTTGACCAGCTTAAGCTGGGTCTGAAGTAAGTACAAACTATATCGTTTTTAGATTAGAAAAAGAATTAAAAACATTTGAAAAATTGTTTTAAATTTTGTGCACACATTTTGCAATGGCGCCCAACAGATGATTTCATTCAGATTTCTGCGCATTACCTACCTGCGAATTATTTGACAAACAGATGAAAAAGGACTCTCTCTCTAACAACAGAGAAGCCTCCTTTCTCTTCCTTTCTAACTGTATGTACCCAAGCACAGAATTCTCGTTCGTTTTGTTTATTTTAAAACGGATGTGTTAAAATAAAATTTTAAATTTTAATACCTATCTATGTAGGTACAAAAAAATTTATAATGAGTGGGTTTTATATTATTCGTATTTTTGCCTTTTTGGATGACTTCCAATTTTATAACTTTTGAAAAAAAAAGATCTATACACAGGCTCACAAGAGATAAAAGAATATAGGAAAACATATTTTTGCATGTATACTCGTATGTATCTGGGTATACAAATCATGTACTAGGTATGTAACGGTATTTTGGTTTTATTTTGGAGTTCAAAGTCCAATAGTGGAAAATTTTATGTAATTTTTGCTGATGCTTTTTGATTTATTGAATTTTTTGACAAAGTTTCAAATCTGTAAACCCAAGGTTCTTCAGAAAAAATTATGACAAGCAGCCTTGGATGCAGATATTGCATCCATCTCCTGGGGTATTTAATGTTTTGATAGAAGAGTTCGGCTGTCGCTATTTCTGTCAGCTGTTTTCAGATGAGATTAGAGCTTTTTCGCAATCTGTGTATCTAATGCATAGAAGACCATGAATGAGTGATGTAGGTAAGTACCTACTGCACTATAGTATAGGTACTTGTTATTGCTTAAAGCTTTTTGTTTTCAATAAGATACGGGGGCTTTTAGGTGTATTTATATTGCATTGCATAGATACCTATATCTTGTATACTAAATTATGGATTTCCTCTTACAAGCATCTACTTATGTGTTTAACATTAAAAAGTATCTTTTATAAATATTTTATTTTCGAGAAGAGTTTTATAGGTTTTTATACTTCTTATGATAAACCCACTTTAAGGAACAAGTTTGTAAATGCCACGAAAATGTTTTTGAACTTAATTTTATGAGGCTAGACAGATAAACTTATTTAAGGCACAACTTGTCTACATTTGAGATTATTGGTTAAAAGTTGGGAATTTAATTTTATAAAAGCATTTAAAGGTGATGTCATCTGAATCTGGTAAATGATCTGTGGTGTGAGTTCGATTAATTTGTATCTAATTCAATTTATTATGGGTATCTTATTATAGTAGATTCATGATGCATCCCCATCTTCTATTAATAGGTATAGTATGAAGTCTTTTTAATCGCTGAATAATGTGGTTGAGCTTAATATGACATGTCAGCATATACAAAAATATACTAAATGTCGACCAAAAGACGGAAGTAAAACTCATTTACAATAGAATCACACTTTTTTACGGTGCACGAACTTGGTCTTTTGATTTAATGCTGCAACTAATGCATTTAATTGTTATTAAGGTTGATTTGGTCATTTATGTATATAAGAGACATTGCTGTTGTGATTTTTGTATACACATAATGTATGTATGCACGTTTGAAAATATTTTTTAAAAACCTCAAGTATATGTATGTACATATATTGGGTTTTCCAATATGAGGTGTTGTTTTGAATAGCCCGCTATTTTGGTAGATGTAACTTTTGAACCTGAAATTTTTTGACATTTGACAAGTAGACATTTGACATTTGGCAGAGATTTGATCGGAAAATCATCTTAACTGATGAGGCCCATTTCTATCTTGGCGGCTACGTCAAAAAGCAAAATTGTCGCATCTGGGGCTCGAAAAACCCAAGATTTATTGTTGAAAAGCCCCTTCATTCTCAACGTGTAACTGTTTGGTGCGGGGTATGACCCGGCTGGGTCATTGGACCTTACTTTTTTAAAAATGAGGCAAAAGTTACGGTAAATGGATTTTATGGCCGAAATTAGATGGTATTAATCTGGACAACTTTGAAGTAGACGTCGCCGTCGTCGTCGCTACGTGCCACACTAGCAACGAAACCATCGATCTTTTACGGAAAAAGTTTCCGGATTATAAACCAAAAAAATAAAAAACTAATTTTTCTTAATAACCGCTACATTGATTTTGATAAAAACTTGTGAACGTGCTTACAATATTTGTGCACATCAAAAACTATCGAAATACGAGCTCTAAGAACTTTTTTTAATTTTTGGTATTCTTATTATTTTATTTGCATTTGAAATGATCATTTACCTAATAATTAAATGGTAACGATCATGATGCAAATTGTGAGTTTCGATTTGATTTCTAAAGACAAATGCCAAATATGTAGACTTATAGTTCGAAAATTTAAGACAGAACGAGAAGTAACTTAAAATTGAAAATATTCACGAGAAAAAACTTGAAACTGAGTCTATTTCGAATTTGAAACGGGACTATTTCGATCATCATACTGGCAATCGTCAAGCTTTAATTCTAATTCTTTAGCTTACCTCTGTGCCCCGCCTTTCAAAAATTATTATTTCCAAATTTAACCTTAAAAAACATTTAAAAGAAATCAAGTTAGTGTGTTTTTATAAAATTTATTTATAAAAGACAAAATAGATCTGTATTTAATGAACCGCCATTTTTAAAAAAGTCCCAACAAACATCTGAATCAAGTGTTCAAGATAAAACTGATCAAGAATCAAAACTATTCCAAAATCAATTACGATCACATAAATGCAAGTTCAAGCAACCCAGCCGTTTGTTTTATATGTGTTTCATTTAATTTTTGGTTCACTATCTAACTAATTTATAAGTTATAAATAGAATTAACACAAAATATCTGTTTAAACAGCTGAATCTACATACTTAGCCTTACACGGAAGAGAAATGTCTGCAGTTTATCTTTATCATGAAACAAACTTCACAATCGTAAATTCAATGTTTTTTTTCTTATAAACCACAATTTCAAGTATTGTATTTGTCATCGCAAAATAAAGAAAAAATTACTCACTCAACTCAGTATACCTACACCACACTATCTATACTTAATTCACTGGTAATTGTAAATTAACGATAATTTTAAGCAGTATATTTTTATTTCTATTCAATTACACAAATGTATCTACATCGAAGCGTACCTTTCGTTGGCAATTATACCCCGTGAAGATAAGTTTTTTTGATTAATTAAATAATTGCATATACTATGTATAGTATGTAGATTAGGTAGGTATGAAAATTCCCACATTTTGTCATGCTTGGTTGGTTGTAAAATTAAAAAGAAATCACAACAATTTATCAATTTTATTTATCAGCAATAACTGTAAGTATGTCATTATTCACTCAATTTGCAAGTAGGTGCAAACAAAACCATTAATTAGGCTTAGAATTATTTTTAGGGATATGAGTTTGTTGGAAAAGATATTTTATGTCTTTTGCACTTTTATCACACGACAATCAATCATTTTTTGTCCCGAAAAAGCTATCAAAACATGAATTAGTTTTTGACGTTTCATCATTTGATTGCAAGGATACCGCCTTTTCAAACAAAAAATTTAATTTTTCAAAAATGTTTTAAGAATTTTGTATAAGTGAGGTTTGTGAATGTTAAACACTGCAAACTTATCATTTTAAATATGAAATTTTATTTGACAGAAGCTAATGTCCGTTGATTTTTTCAGTGAGGGCACTGTAATACATAACACCCTTAAAAATGTATTCATATCAAAAAAATCAAAAAAATCTCTAAAATAGATTTCCTTATATCTATTTTTTTAAATGAATTTTCAAGTAAAGGGTGTGTTTTAGACACGCTTCAACTTGTCAAATGTCAAAAAAAACGTATCTGATAAATTCATTGAAAGTTAAAACAATGTTTTCCTGGAGTTTTTTACACTGTGAAAGACAAAAATATATAAGTTTTATTCGTTAACTATTTAAGTTATGCGTTTGCAAAATGTACCTAAGCTTCTACTCTGAATTCAATTTCCGGTGGCAAAATGATCACCGATAAAATTTATCATATCATAAAATAAACCGTCATGATGTTAAAAAAAATTATTCTTAACCATCTACGAATATAATAGGTCTTAATTTTTTGTATAGACTTCTAAAGTTTGTTTGTTTTAAACAACACTTAATATACAAAAATTACGGGACATGCAAATCACTTTCGATTTTTTTTAACAAGTTTTGTTCTTCCGTAAGTAAACTGTTTAATATTTTACATAACTAAACAGTGTTTGTTTGTTTTTTTTTTTTTTTTTTTTTTTTTTTTGGCAAAGCTTGGGACCGGCATAACGTATAATAGTCCAAAGAACATAATTTACATAATTTGACAACAGTCATGCATACAAATCTACAAAGTCTACTTCATACGGAAAGCAAATACATTCCTAGATTATACATCACTGATAAAGCTTTGGACTTAATAGAAATTATTATAAAGGGGGGGGGGGGGGCTAAATAACAAGGTCGCTATTATACACTCCTATAATATGAAGTTGTTATGTTGTGTAAAGTTTATTAGCCTGGATTATGTTGAACCTGAAAAGACTGTTATTTTCGAAAATAGTGCTATGCTATTTCCAAACCCATGGAGTGTTTCCTATAATACGGATACCTAAAACTATCTTCATATATTAGAAGGTCTTTGCTATCCCAATACCAAGCATTAGGTATATGCGGACATCGGAATCCCTCTTTTTAGTTAACACATTACCGTGGATTATACAATCGGGTCATCAATTTTCGTTTGAATAGTTTTTAGTGGAATTTTTGTGGTTGTTTTTTTTTTTTTTTTTTTTTTTTTGATGTTCATGATAAGCGCTTAATGCGAAAATAATTTACGTAAAATAATTTTGGCATAGTTTAAAAAAATTATGTTGGTAGAATTTTTAGGATATGCTTTAATATTTGAAATATTTTTCTTATCGCTTAAATGTGGGAATAAATTAAATAAGTTGAAAAAAGATTAATATTAGTAAAGTTTTGAACATATTTTCTGTGGTAACTCGTAAAATAAATATTTGTGGGGCTTATACTCGTAGCTCGAATAAGAATGCAACTCAAAGCCCATTGTTTTATGGATTTTAACTTAAAATATTATAAATTCGAACTTATGCCTTATCTTTTCAGCAAATCGCGTAAAAACTCGTATTAGTAAGGATCTTCTTTCTTTTATGTAATCGTAAATGTTTTAATTCTGTATTTGAAATCATAGCAACTTAAGTATTATTAAGTTGATTGCAATATTAAGTTTTATATACTCGTATCTTCATTGTAATAGAAAACATCTATACTCGTACCTTCATACTTATAAATTTTTATTTCTTTTTTAAACCAAAACAAAAACTCTGAAGCAAAAAAAAAAAAAAACGTATTAAATTATTTCTTATTATTTTTAAAGCTCATTTAAATAAAGTTAAAAATAGAATTGAAAAAAAGCTCCCACGACTCAACTCATCATTGACTCATTTGAAGATGTTCTTTTTTACCTGATGTAAATTAGGCAGGTATAAAATTATATCTGTTGAATAAAATTGCAATTAAATAATATTATCATCAGCAAAGTAATGCAAATAAAATTAATAAGCTACCTTAGTGTTTTTGGAAAATTTTATTTTTGTTAAGACCAAAACGATTAAATTTATAAAAAAAAATCAACTATAAATATTATACTCGAGTGTAAGAAAGAGCAAGTTATTTTCAGAATAACGGAAATGTGGTATAAATCTGTCAACATTATTAGATAAAACTGTCAAATTTCTTTTTTATTTTTATAATTTTTTCTTATTCCAAATTCATTAACTGTTGGAAAATAAATTAAGCAGTATGCATATTATACATATGTATGTTGTAAATAAGAAAAATTGGCAATCTGATTTTTCCCATTTTTCCAAAGCAATTAACCTATATAGGTAATAATGAAAAGCTTAGGCCTTATGAGTTCAATGACTTTTCACATCAACATTGAACTACAAGATTTATTTAGTTTTTGATAACCAGTCGAAAATTGAACGCATTTTTGGTATTCCTCAGGTTACTAGTCTTGGTGCTTTGCTGTTTATTAAATTTAAAATTATCATTTTATTGTGATCCTCACATATTTTTGAATTTAATAAATAAGTTAGTCTTATCAATATTTTCGAGTTATACTGTTTATTTTTAATTTATTTTTTAAACGAATTTGTTTTGTATTAATATCTATCTTATTATATAAAAGAAAGTCTGTTTTTTTGTGTTCGTCCACTAACCAGCCAAACAAGTTGACCGATTTTCTTAATTTTTTTTAATTAAAGAGGAATAAGGGTAGAAGGTTTAGGGAAAAAAAATTATAAACAAATATGGAAAATATGTTAAACAAAGAAATTCACTTTTGGTCGCTTATTTTAACAATATTTAGGAATTTGCGCACACTTAGAACAGTAGAGTTCGTGGTATAGGTACTGGTAAGATCCACTCTGTCCTGTTCAGTAGGGCTGTTTCCGAACAAGACCGTATTGAAAGGAGTAGGCAGAAGAACCAGTTCTGGTGGCTAATCGAATTTAATATGGGGTAAACCGGGTGGGGTAGTTTTTGCCTTGGCCGGCTTACATATTCTTGTTTTTTAGTCTTGGGCTAGATATTTGTCCAAAAATTTCAATTTGACAAATCGGACCGACAATAACCTCCTATGGGAAGTTAAAAAATTGTTTTATTTTTTTTTAACGCCCTGCGAATGTCATTATCATGGTAAAATGTATGGTTAGATAGAAAGACAATTTTTTTTTCCAATCACACCAGAACGACTTAAACAGACTTATGACTAAACTCGAAAACTATTATTAATACGATGTGCTTTTCTATTATTATTTTATCCATGCCATGCGATGCCGGGACGAACCACTTGTTTATAATGTTAATAAGAATGTGTGCAGATCATTTTTCTGTACAAGTCTTAAAGTTTTCTAAATATTCGTTTTCCATTTTACAAATTAAAAAAAAAAAATTGTTCATGAATTATAAAGAAGACAAATCTATTCTATTAAGTAAAATTGACATGAATTTTTTGTCTGGGAAAATGATAGATGTCAAATGGATTAAATTAACTGTATTAAAATGTTAGGATAATATACCTTTTTATTACAGTAATTTACTAAAAATTTCTTTATATTTAATAAAATCGTTTAAAATTTTTAATTGTGGACCAGTTTTTTTAATAGTCTATTTTCAAAAATTAATTAGGTTACTCGTTTTTTACGTTTGAAGAATTCAAACAAATTACTAAGACTGTTAATGTTAGCAAAACAATACATAAGAATATTGAAGCCAATCCTATATTTACCAATTTATCAACGGAAAACAAAACTGAGTTAACCTTTTTTCTAGGAAAAAGATCTTTCGTTAGGCAACCGAAGTTAAACGCACCTACATACATATGTATATACACATAATATGTATTTTAAAACCCAATATCTACCAGGAAGGTGGGTCTTTTGTATCTAAACATTCACAAGTTCAGTGAGCAATGTTTTTTCAGCTTCTATGAATTAATTTTTCATTCGCATTCATCATCATGATTACTCTTTTAATTATGGTTAAATTATTATTATTCTCTACTTCGAGATAGATAAACAGAAACACACACATAAAGCTACAAGAGTTGGTATGTTCAGTTCAGTAATTTTCGCACAATATTCACTTTTTTTTTGATTTTGAATCTGAATCTGGCCATGAAATCTCATTCTCATTCTCACATTATTTGCTATGCATATAATATACCCGCGTTCGTCGTCGTACATACCACGCTTTCATTTATTTTATTTAAAATTCAGATACACATACCTACAGATACGTATACATATGTATGTATGTATCTACAGACATACTTGAAGATATTATTATTAATAATATTAAATGCCACGAATCACGATGGCAAATAGAATTATATTCAGAATAGGTATAGTATGTAGTTTGTACACTTTCTATAATAATCGCAAGGTTTGTATAACAAGATCGCCCAAGATCAAATTAAAGCTTGCGTCATTTACACTCTGAAAAAGGCAGTGCATTAGCAATAAGATACAAAACTATACCGCAAAACATAAACGAATCCACAATCGAAACAAGTATCTGTTGCTGTTCTATACGCAACACACACGAGAAATGTTCTTTTATAAAATCAATATAATAAAATGGCATTTATATGTCAACGAACAATTAAGTTAGTTAAGCTTTAAATTGTTTAAATTGTTCGTTCGTGAAATTTAAGTTTACTTTATGAATAACAAAAAAAAAAACGGAAAGCGGTACATTGAGGAAGCATGTGGCTTGTCTGCATAGAAACATAAAAAGAAATTTGCAGGGTGTATTATGTACTAGGAGTGTTAAATTTAACAGACGTTAATTGTTGTTTATTAATTGGAATTGAAAAGTATTGATTTGTCTATATAGGAACTAATCACACTTAGGTCTAACAGAGAGTGTTTTGAAATTAGCGTTAGTTTCGATTTTAATAATAAACTAAACTCCAAAAAATAAAAATAATTTCAGGTTTCAGAATTTTTTTATATCGATTTCAAGAAAAACCATTCAACGAGACAAAAACAAGACGAGAACGAGGCGAGACTATTTCGTCTTTTTGGGTTTTGTAGATTCAGTACATAGGAAATATTTTTATAATCCTACTAATGTTACAAATGTGTATGGAAGTTTGGATGTTTGTTGCTAAATGGCACCAAAACTGCTGCATGGATTTGGATGAAATTTGACACAGAGATAGATTATAGTCTGGAATGGCACAAAGGCTACTTTTTATCCTGTAAAATGTATTTTATACTGTAGTTATTGCATCCAGCACAACGAAACAAGTGGTTACAACAACTAGAAATTAACTTCGGTTTTCCTGCCGTTTGAAGAATCGAATTTTTTCCCATAGCTTGAGCTTCTACATTAAATTGAGGCGAGACGAAATTAGCTGAACCCTGTTGAAAGGAATTTTGTTTTAAATATCGATATTTAGAGTTGATTTTTAACTAGTAATAAAATTAGAGCGAAATCTATATACATATATAAAAATGAAGCACTAATTCTTCTGATCACGCCATAACTTGAGAACGACTTTACCGATCTAATCCATCTTTTCTTTAGAAGTTGTTATATATATAATAACTTTTCTGATATAAACTTAGTGAATTTGAAATAATTGCAAGTCGTATGAAATATTTTTATTTTCATTTGAATTTGGGTTTTTAAAAATGTCACCAGCAAGTCAAAGATTTATTAGAGTAATTCAAAGTAACGAGCAGCTCGAAGCCCAAAATGTAGCTGAGCAAAATAGATCAAATCCAATTTTTGCATTTAATCCAAACCGAGCTGTAGGTATTCAATTACATATGTATGTATGTATAACGTGACAATCGCCTTTATTTCCAATATTAGTTGTCAGTTTTTAATTAAAATGGTGAAATGTACTTGTATGTTTGTAGCTCTAAATTAAGTGTATTTATTTGATAGGATTTAGATATGCAGAAATATTTTTCAAAAACTGGAGACGAAAAGAAAGTCAAATCAAATTTTCCAAAAATTCAAAAATCAATATTTTTTGAAACTAAAAATAAGCTGTTTGAAATTTTCTTGCTTGTGCTGCATGTTTTTTAAATTATTCACAATTATACATTTCGGAAAATTTAAAATGATGTAAAGAATGGATTATTAGAAAGTGAAGTAATTTTATTTAAAAATAATGTAAACATTCATTAAAAAAAATGTCAGTACATAGTCACACTTACTTTTTTGCATAATGTTAAGTAGTTACACATTTGTTAATGAGTTACACTTCATAGTATCAAAAAATCATTTAAACATATTTAAAGAACGAACATTCATAAAGAGATACAATATAAATTAATCTGGTTGACTGACATTAAGCTAATAGTAACTGTTAAAGTTGGTATTCTTGCATTAGCTGTTAAATTAATAAATATTATACATGGGTTGTTTTCCCAAAATTTGTTGTATGGTTTTTAAGTCCAATTTGATAATGCATAAAAATGATTGGCAAGTGCAGGTATTCCTACAGACCGAGTTGGATATAGATTTTTCCAGAATTAAATAATTTACTTTAAAAATTTGGGAAAATACTAAAGGTTAATAAATCTAACAACACACAATTAAATTGGCTTAAATAGGAAAATACAGACTCAACACTTTAAGCATAGTATTAGTGTAAAAATTAAAATAATTACACAAATGCTCTATACATAGATTGCAAAACACTTTCACTTCAAAGAACTGATGCCGAAGTAAAATAAACTTTTACGAATGTCACCTCAAGTCTGACAACTTTTATTTATGTTTAAGTTCCTACATTTTACAATCCGAGACAAATATATCTTCACTAATCCGTCCTTATTGTTTTAAATGTTGAACTTTGGGATGCAGTGTATTCACTTACCAAAAAAAAATCTTTATTTGTATAATTTCAGTTTTTCTTAATATCACACTCTATTAACGTGATAAAATGATACAAATTAATAAAATGGAACAAATTAACTTCTTCTTTATAATATTTACAATGCTAGTGTTGGCATTTTATTGTAAATACTGTGAATTGGTTTCAATTAACATGATTAGAAAATATAAGCGGTTAGTATTTTTATATGAACCATTAATTTATCTAAAGTAAGAAGTGAATGTTATACATATATTTAAATTGCATGCGTGTCTGTATTTGTTATAGTTTTTCAAATGCACTTCTTCGATCTTTAGAATATCTCACTTTAAAAATGACATTCTTTTGATTTGTAAGAAAAAATAAATTAAAATAATGGTGCACTAAGGCGTATACGTTACGTACCTTTCATATTAATTTCTTATTAATTATTTTTCGATGTTTGTGTAAAGATTTGTTTTTAAATTGTCAAGATAAATTGTATGTACATTAGTATTGAGAAAATGTAAATTTATTTATTTTTCAGATCAGAAATATCTTAACTAACCTGAAAACTATTATGTACCTTTGTACATTATGTATTAAGTTCATTTAAAAACATCTTAAAAAACTCAAGGTGAATTCTTCTAAAACTGTTGGTAAACGAACTTTTTTCTTAAAATTGTTTTCGATGTTCTTTAATTCCAATGTGTTTTATGGTGCCTGGTTGATACATACATACTAACAAATAAAAAAAAAAAAACAATTTTACGATCTTAATACAAATTTAAAAAGTAGAAAAAATAGTTGCATTTTTAGCTTGGTAATAATAATATAATAATGACGGAAATTCATAATTTTCATAAATGCCTATTTCATATGAAGTTCTTGACTTAAAACGAACCAAAATTGTACAAATGTATGAACTTATTTTTATCACTACAAAAGAATTCCACTAATTTATATATAAGTATTTTTTTATTTTTGTTATTTTATAAAATTTGTGAATAAATAACTGTTAATATTTTTTACAAAAGCAATAAATAAATTAAAAGCAAGCTTAAAATATAGAATTACTTAAAATTTAAACTAAAAAAATAATATTTTTTAAAACTAAATATTTATGTATTGCAAATATTATGTCTACTTATGTATGTACTATATGATTATACATGAATTTAATTCCTACTAAGGTGGTTACCTCGCCCAAAAGCTTTTATTGAAAAGCTCAAACCTTTAATTTTGGAGACTTGATTTATAAAATGATTATTCATATTTACTTCAGAAATATGTTCAATAACATTTTTGACTATCGTTCTTACAATCGTTAACAGTTATTTGAATTTTGAATTTTTGTTTGGCAGTTTTTTGTTTTATGAGTGAATTTATTATTACATACGAATTCCAAAAAAAGTACTGCTTTTTGAAAGCATTAACGAAAAGTTGAATGGCCTCTTTTTATTGCTTTTTAAAATAGTTGGAACAAAAACAAGAAATAGGAACTTTGAAATATGTTAAAATAATTTAAGACCTATTTTAAGTTTTTACTCAGAATATCTCGGAGTTATTGTTATCGGAATATCGGATTATCGGATTTGTCAAATTGGAATTTTTGACAAACCTGGTTTCTCAGGAACGGATAAAGCTAATGACTTCTAATAAATTTTATTGTGTACAGATTTGGTATACATAAATTTGGAAAAAGTTCAACATACAAGTATTTTTTTTTTAACTGAAAAAAAATTAGCATCTTTGGCATCTGGTAAAATTTTAAAATTGACAATTGTTTTTACAAAAAATTAAAAATTACTGAACAAACTTTAAAGTTGTTTAGTTTATACAAAATACAACTTTTAGAGCCGGTGCACACTTTCTTGCGTCATTTTGACGCGCGGTCGAAACCATTAGAAAATGATCCACAAACAGTTATCCACGCCGATCTTTTTTTTTGCTGGTTATGGTAATTCCTCAGAAGCGACATTCCTTATTTGTGGATACTTTTTTATTTCATTAATAAATAACTCAACATTGAATTCTTCCACGGTTTGTTGATGATAATATTTTTGATTAATCTGTGTCAAAATGACGCATGTATGCACTGCTCAATAACAAATAATGTACTGAATGAGGCAATTGCGTCTGCGGCAACGCAACGGTCTCGCAGAAACCTGCGACTGCGAGTGTTTTTACCCGCAAGAATGACGTGCAGTGCCGCAGCGTCACCGCAAGTGTGTGTGCACCGCTCAATTTATTCATGAATACCGTATGACGCAAAAGCGTCACTGCATCGTCACCGTGCGTCAAAATGACGCAAGTGAGCTGTACACTGGCGCTTAATAGGTATGTATGCATATCTTTCAATTTGGCAAGTTTTGTATACAAAAAATAAAAAACTTAAACAAAAATTAACCAACAAAATTCAAAAGTTGTGTCTTAAATATATCTCGTAAAATATTTAAAGTCTTACAATTTGTTTGTTAATAAAATTGTTATCAATCAAAATCAAAAGTAAATCGATTAAAATATCAGGAATGCCATGTTTTCAAAGTATGCAAAATAATGAAGTTATCAGTGTGAGTCGCACCCAGCCTCTTTTTTGTTAATGTTATCAGCACAATGATGTTGCCATTTTTGATAATTTAAAAGATTGTCAAGTAAGTCTGGGTAAAGTTCAACAAAAAAACCCCACAGTTCCATATGATTTTTCATTGGCCTTTAAAGAAAATCTTCAAATGAAATTATTGCAATGGTGGCCGTGGCATGCCATTGATCTTATAAATGTATATGTACTGTTATTTTTTCATCGTGAGTCAAGGTATGAATCGTCATTTTGAATGGCTTCAAATAAGCTTATCAAAATATAATTTTCTTATTAAAATTATAATCTCGGATTTCTATATAACAATTTTGGCACAATTTTACTTCATTTGAAAAAAAGTAGTTCGTTTACACTCTAAGCCAGAAATGGGAAATTCCCCTTTATCAAAATAGGCATACAATGTACAATGGACATAATGTATGTATGTATGAGTATTTTAGAAATTATGGTTTAACAAGAATATTTTAATTCCTCATATGCAACATTTTTTTTGGTTATACATATACATATTTCGTTTTATTAGAATTCTGATGGCCTTGAAATTATACCGCCTTCATTTTGTTTGCAACTGCTAGACAAATTTAACTGTTGCTAACCTAATTAAAAAAATTTATCTTTTTTTTTTAAGTAAAAATGTATCTCAATAAAGACATAAACAATGTCTTGATATAGATAATAATTATTTTATAAACATTGCAAACCTTGCGCTACTAGATAAAATGTGATGAAGTCATTTGCACGATGACACATGGATTTTTTTTTATATCTTTAGATGGTGTCATCGTATAAAATTAAAGAAGAGAGAAGTTTTACTTTTAGTAAATTAAAAAAACATACAACAACAACAATTAAATGGTGCAGGAATGTTAATGTTATATCTTTAATAAACGCACAGCATATAAAGTAATTCCTTACAAAATCCCACTCAGTAAAGTTTCAGATTCTTTTTGCTTTACTTTAAGTTATTTTTATTTTGTTTGCTTACAAGTATCTAGATATTTAATATAAACGCAACTATTTTGAAAGTCAGGATATTTCACATGTCTACGAAATTTTAAAGCAAAAGCATGCCGCATACGTAGAACATGAAATTTTGTTTTAATGGGCAAACAAATCATATTAAAATTTTACTAAATTATATGATTTTGTAACGAAATACTCGTAAAATATCCGCACATTATGGCGATTTGACCAGGAGGTAAAATTAATTTTGAAGTCGATGCTTTCCCTTGGTTTTCAGATTTTAGGTGGACAAGAAGATGTCTCGCCTATAATTTCGTAATTTTTTTTCAAAATCAAGCTCCAAAGTTCCAAAAATTTCACTGACACATGTCTCTAAAACCATTTGCAAGATGATTCTGCATTTTTTACTTTCCATTTTTTTATTGTTGATTTATTTTTGAACACCCTTTTCAAAAGATGTCTCATTTAAAATTTTATTGGATGCAATTTAATGAAACATATTCAGTTTTAAAAACAAATATAATTTATTTGACAGATCCTTGTTGAGGTAATTTACACCTAAAAGCTCATACATTTTGTTTATTTTTAAAATTGAATTGAAAATTAAATTAGAATGATTCATTTTCTTTGAATGAAAAAAAAAAAAAACACCGTTAATATTCCACATACGAGTATGTATGTATTGTATGTATGTAACATGTATAATTAACAACAATAAATTTCGGTCGAAGTTATATGTACATAAATATCTGATTAAAAATTGTTCCATTAAAATGAACCCAGATTTTAATCTTTAACAAACAAATTATTATAGGTTGTCTGTCCGCTTATCGCATTGTCTTAAGCATATTGTTCTAATTCATTTATAAATTTTAAAAAGAACTATGAAAATATCGAGATTAAAGTTAAATAATCTGCATATATAGAATATAGACATGTACATTATATTGTAAATAAATGAATATATGTATGTATTTGCAGGTGTGCATACATTTATTTATTTTTGTTTGTTCATTTCCCCCCAAAAAAAAAATAGGTAAACACGGAAAAAACAAATGGTTTAATTTAATCAGTGCTATCTTTAATATAATCTTTTATTGCGAAAAAATTCTATATGTAGGCAGACGCAGGTGGTGTTATTTATATAGTTGTTAGAAATAAAATACACGCAAATTTTAGCTTGGGCTTTTTTCAAGGCTCTTGGATTTTTTTAAAGTTTTGAATTGTTTTCACATTGATGTGATAATTTTATAGTAATGTCCTCTGTATTTGCTTTAAAAAACTCAAATTTGAGACTTATGAGCAGTATTTTAGTAGGTAATTATACTACTTATACTACTTATAGTATTCTTTAATATTAAATTGAAGCAATACAAGTAACTCTGATATTACACTGTGCAAAAGGAAACACCTTGTGTACATACATATATTTTCAAAACATCAATTATCTAACCGATTGAAGTTTACTAAACAAAATATTTATTTAACTTTGTGGAACATTTATTTAAACAAATTATTTTAAGTACTTAACCCGAAAATATTTTTTCGGAAAATTTTTATTTACGTCAGCAGAAGAATTTCAATTGAAAAGAATTTTTTTTATTTAATTGATCAGAATATTAGATTGAGAAAATCAAAAGACTTTGTAGGGCAGGGAACTGCTGTGAAATGGGGCAGTATTTGCTCAAATGCTGAAAACTTCTGTAATTTAAGAAATTAACCTCCATTTATTTACTTGATACAGGGAGTTATTGTTATCAGTCCAATTTGTCGAAATGAAATTTGGACAAATCTCACCGTTTTAAGGTTCGACAGGTCTTAACTTCAAAAGATGCAAAAGAGACTTTCATTCAAATATTTGTTACCAACAAAATTTTCACATTTTTATTTAAATTATTGTAATGAAAAAGGGGGTTGCTTTTTATTTCATTCTATGTTTCACCATAAACTTCGCTAACTGTGACCTAAAATTGTCTCGTCTTGAATTTCTCCGATGATTGGTTAATTAGTACGTAAGTATGGTTTTTCTCCGTAGAATGAAGTCGTGTGTTAAATTGCAGAGAAACTGCCAGAAATTCACTTTCGACATTTCTTACAAATGAAAGGATGACAGCTGGAATAAGTATCAGCAAAACCTTATTCTGCCCTGTTCTTAATTTTATCCAATGTTCCCCTAGCATTTTAATGTGAACTGACAGTTTACCAAAATAATTCAAAATTTTTGGAGGAAGTTTCAAATCAAAGCCATTCTTATTTTTTTTTTGTATTCTAAAAATTTGACAAAATTTTAAATTTTAAGAAATGCATTTGAAATAAACTAATGATCTTTCTATTTCATCAACAGAATGGTGGACTTTAAAGTTCAACAACGACGGTATCGAACGAATGAAAAGACAATTGTCAATACAGTCTATGGTCCAGTTAAGGGTGTCAAACGGAAATCAATTTATGGCGAGCCATATTTTAGTTTTGAAAAAATTCCATTCGCTAAACCACCTTTGGGTGAGCTTCGCTACAAGGCTCCTCAACCACCAGAGCCATGGACAGAAGTCAAAAGCTGCACTTCGATGGGCCCAAAACCACTACAGAGGCATTTTGTATTTCAAATGACAGAAGGCTCAGAAGATTGTCTATACCTTAACGTATACACAAAAAATGTAAGTGTGACTTTAAAGTTCTTTCAAAAAATAGTTCTTGATTATGTTTAAACCCCTAGCTTACACCAAATAAACCATTACCTGTAATGGTTTGGATTTATGGAGGCGGTTTTCAGTTTGGAGAAGCTTCTCGCGATCTGTACAGCCCTGATTATTTGCTGAGGGAGGATGTCGTTGTGATTTCGATAACATATCGTCTGGGGCCATTTGGTTAGTTGATGAAAAATGTTTCCATTTTTGTAGAATACATTTTATTAACGTGTTCCCTTCAAATTCAGGTTTCCTTTGCATGGAGGACTCTAGTTTTGGTATTCCTGGTAATGCTGGTCTTAAGGACCAAGTTATGGCTCTCAAATGGGTCAAAGAGAATTGTGCACGTTTTGGTGGCGACAGTGATAATATTACTCTATTTGGTGATAGTGCTGGTGGAGCATCAGTTCATTATATGATGATAACAGATCAGACCAAAGGTCTCTTCCATAAGGGAATCTGCATGTCGGGCAATGCTCTTTCACCATGGGCGGTGACACCACAGCGAAATTGGCCCTACAGATTGGCTGTGACGGCTGGCTATACAGGCGAGAACAACGATCGCGATGTATTTCAATTCCTTATGACAGCCAAGGGAGCTGATATTGTCAAGGCCAACGAAGATCTTTGTACAGATGTTGAGAAAAGAGAACGAATAGGTTTCTCTTTTGGTCCTGTTATTGAACCTTACATAACCGAAGGATGTGTGGTTCCAAAGAAACCCATTGAAATGATGCGAACAACTTGGAGTAATAGTATACCTATGATAGTTGGAGGTGTAACAAATGAAGGATTATTACTTTATTCAGGTGAGTTTTAAGGGAAAGGGTTCAAAATCACGAGCCTCGAGAACTATAAAATTTTTCATGAGAACTTTCAAGTTTCTGAACATTGATTGAATAACTTTTTGGTTATAAGCTGTCATTATTGAAGACAAAATAGAGATAAAACAAGAATTAACTGATGGCAACCCTATTACAAAAATGTGACAGCTGTCAACTTGAATTAATATAAATGAACAGTTATACAAGAGAAAACCTGAGATCAAATCGTCCTAGGTAATATCCGATAAATGACAGTCAAAACTAATTGATTTGGAATGTGTTATTTTGTAATCACAAATTTATGGCAGTTCTGAAAAAATTTATATGAATAGAGTTACCAGACGTTTACAAAAGTACTATGTACTTTTAATTTTTTATTTCGTTAAAATAAACATTATCGTGACCTACAATGCTACCAAAGAAGACAAAATATCATCAGTATTTTAATATTTTTGACAGTTGAAAACGATAATTTTTTCGGTTAGTTCTTCCTCAATGCTAAATTCAAACTGTCACATGTCAAATGTTTTGTTCATGTTCCCAACACTCAATCTTACCAATGGCTCTAAAGTCTTGTGTTGATTTCTTATACGATAGTATATCCTTCTGTAAGCCAAGTTTTCGAATTAAAA
Organism: Scaeva pyrastri; assembly: GCA_905146935.1. NCBI lineage: Eukaryota > Metazoa > Arthropoda > Insecta > Diptera > Syrphidae > Scaeva > Scaeva pyrastri. Next base: position 81,763,305 of record LR989927.1, read on the forward strand.
TATTTCGAATAGATAATTAGGAAACAGGGCGGTTTCCGCCAACTTTTGTCATTTCAAACATTTTTCCTACCCTATAAATAAAATCTTTTAAATTGCAGATACAAGAAGGGATCCAAAACTCTTAAATGAACTAGGAAACTGTCGATATGTGGTGCCAATCGAATTAGAAATGGATCGGGATAGTGAACTCTGCATAGAGTACGGCATGCGATTGAAGAATGCTTACTACGGTGACAAAAATCCCAGCTTAGAAACTCTAAATGAATATCTCAATGTAAGTCTTAATTTCTTCCTTATTTCAAATTGTAATCAAATTTTAATCAAAATTTCCCCCTTCACAGATGGTGTCACATGAGTATTTCTGGTTTCCAATTTATCGAACAGTATTGTCCCGACTTAAATACGCCTCGGCACCCACCTATTTGTACCGTTTCGATTTTGATTCGAAACATTTTAATCATTTGAGAATAATAAGTTGTGGCAAAAAAGTGCGTGGCACATGCCACGGCGATGATTTGTCATATTTATTCTACAACTCTGTCGCAAAAAAGCTTAAAAACCATACAATTGAATATAAGACTATAGAAAGACTGGTTGGCCTATGGACTCATTTTGCTGCAGATGGTAACCCTAATTTTGATCCAACAACCACAGAGCAATGGATGCCTGTGAGTTCGGATGATAAAACTCTAAAGTGCCTTAATATAGCTGATAATTTGCAAGTTATTGATATACCTGAGTTACATAAGTTAAAGGTTTGGGAAAGCTTCTTCAAGGAGAATGAACTGCTTTGAAATGGCGAGTGTGATAAGAGTATATAATAATGAAAAGTTTTAGTACAGAATGCTGTACGCTCTTTTACTTTGTGAAAGTTATTAAAAGTATCTATATTTTTTAACGGTGACGATGATGCAATCAAATTATTTAAATGACTTTTTCTGCTATCCAAACTGAAGGACTTTTTAATTTTTCGTTTGAAACTGTTTTTCGTATTAAAAATATATATATTTTTTAAGTCATTCGATTCTCTTGAAATTGTGATTCTCGTTGTTTTTGTATTTCGATGTTCTTCAAATTGGATAGCTTAGGAATTCTTTTAATATTCGCATGCACTGAAAGACGCTGAGAAAGCACATAGAAATGTTCATTTTATTTTTTTATAACATTTAAGTAAGACCCTAGCAGAGCTTTATAAAATAATAAAAAACAAAAAACAAAGAACAGGGAGGTGACTTTGCCGCACTTTACCTGATTCGTTAATATAGGTACCTATGACTAAACTTTTTTGTACCCTGTGTTATAGTAGTTTTGTTAATAAATGAATTTATCAAAAATTTGATAGAGATTTTTATATATTTACCTTCCTGATTAATTGAATAATATATGTATACATATGAGAGTGTTGAATATTTATAAATATATTTAAATTAAAAAAAAAAGAAAAACTAAAACATATTTACTTTATTTAACTATACATTGCAAATAAGTTTATAAGAGAGTTGTTTTTATTTTATTTTTTTGATAGTAGATATTTATTTATGTAAAAAAATATATATATATTTTATTATATAGGAATATTTTTGCCATAACTGTATATATAACTATATATACAATACATACCTAATAATGAAAATTATTTTATTGATTTATGTGTATGTGTATTTTAAATGTTATATACGCAGCGATGCACTGATGTATCTTTAATACAATCACGCGTTGCGTATACAGATACATATAAATACCGACATACATAGATACAATTTTTGTATGAAAATATATATTTATTTTTGTGAACTAGTCCTAGTCTTTTGAAATGTTATAATGAGTATTAACTCATTACTCGTGGAGTATAAGTGTTTTTATCTTACATATTTCATGAACAATATAAATGAATATAATATTTTTTTTAAAAAAAGGACATTAAAATTTATTTTGAATTTAAGGACTTATTTTTTAAATCGTGTTGTTTCTAGATGGAATCTCGTAAAGAATAAAAGCCAGTAAGTATAAAATGCCATAGTTAGAAAGCAGGCTGGCGTTTTTTTTATTTATATTTTGTTAAATATAAGTTGGGAAGATTAAAAATCAAATTCGTCCCCCAGTTTCACTTTTGCCGTCGGAGAAGGTGCTGTAAGGTTTTTAACAATAAATTTTCGTAGTGAATTGTAACAATTTCAGTTTTTTAAATTTTTTTTTTAATGGCGAAGTTTTTAATTGTCAAATATCAAAAGATGACCAGCTTCAAAAGTGAAAGCAGGCAATTAAAAATGAAAACTTCTGTTGGAAAGCCCATCATCGAGAAGGATTGCTAGAAGTCTAGAAGTCAAACACTTGCTGACGAGAAAAATATCAACTCTTGGAAATATTGGTGCGTTTGACTGTTTGGCTAAATTGATATTGATTGACAAGTGAAAAATTGAAAATATTCTCATAATTTTTAGGTGACATTTGTTCATAGATATTCTATTAAATAAATAAATAACAAGGTTAAAAAGTAAAACAAAATGTTTGTTTTTAATATTTTTGTGTATGCCTCAATATTAGAAATACAAAATTCAAGTTCTTTCCAAAATTTGTCAGTTGACGCATTTTTAACTCCCTGCTTCTTGTTCTTCTATTGATAGTACCTACTTATGTATGTACATACATGTACATATATATATTGACCATGGTTGACCCATGGTTGAAAATGCACACCCGCTTTCTGGGGGAACTAATTTAAACTAAAACAATCCTTAACATATTTATCTTCTTTTCCAAAATCATTCTTCCTTTCCTTTACCCTTTATCACCTAACCAATAAGCTTATTAATTTAATGGATTTATCATTTATAGTGTTTGGAAGCCTGATTTTAGATAGATATGTAAATAAAATTGGGGTCGTTGCCCCTTTCGAAATAATTACTTATTTTTATTAAAACAGACCTGATGCTTTTAAATAAACTTTCAAGTTTACATTATTTGTCTGCAGTGTCTTTATGTCAATAGTTAAAGACACAATTATAATATACAGAGACACAGTATGTCAATAACCTAGAAAATAATGTTCTTTTAGAAAATCCTCTTTTCTTTCATACTAAAACTGAAAAGCTTATAAAATCATGAACAACAGATACGAACATAATATTTACTCGTCTTTTACTTCACACGCATTTTTTTATAAAAAAAATTAAAAAAAAAATGATGTCAATGCAATAACTTTATCGCAAATTGATACGTTCAATTAAAATTATATTCAATTAAACTGTCTGCGAATAAAATAAGGCCAAATGTTTCCGTCTGAGGTTTGTCTATTCAAAAAATAAAAATACCTGATAAGAAAAAGAAACATTGATAAATGAGAAAAGATTAAACACGGTCAAAGATGAAAACACCTATAAAACTAAATTTGATAAAATCTTATAACGGTCAATGTTCATTATATTATGTATTCGGTATAAGGTTTAGTAAAATCTGTGATGCGTAACTTACACTTCCTTCCGACTAAATACAAAAAAACGAAAAAACATTTCTTCTTTTCTTTTGAAATACCAAAATAATTGGGACTAATCAATCTTCTTTGTTGTCATTTAATAGTACATGTTCTGAAGCTATAGTGTTTGCGTCAATTGAATACAAAAAAAAACAAGAATGGAGTTTTGTACTTTTTTGGGACTTTTTTGTTTTGTTTTCCTTCAAATTTGATTTAAAAGTAGAGCTGTCATAACAATAGAATTTTCGACCCAAAATCTATTCAAGAAAATAACAATATGTCAAACTTAACATACAATAAAATACCACAGTATTGAAATAAGATTGGATATTACCAACAAAAATAATAAAATTTTGACGGCCAAAATTTGTGCTTGTCTGCTGTGAAGACCGTATTGGGGAAATTCAGGAAGACTAATTACAAATGTTTTACTTCCCCAAAAATCAAAAATAATTACTCTTTCAAATGACAGAATCGATGCTGTGCATGAGATGACAGTGTTGGTGAAAGTACAGAAGTATCATACATTTGAAACTAGTACATAAATCTTTCATTTATTTTGCTTTAAAACTAAACATTTAGTTAATTTTGGAATATAGCTGTCAAATTAAGAATGTTCGTTGACGAGTCCAATGAAATCGATAGTAAGATCTTTATTTCAACTTTTGAATGGCCTTAGTTTTTTTATACCAATAATTGTATATTCGACTCAAATCTGATCCGATTTGATCCGAAGACTTTCGAAAAATTAATTTTTTAATAAACATACATAAATCCCAATTTTCGAAAAAATGCTAATACTGTTGCCAATGTCAATACTCATGAATGCAGTTATAAAGACTGCTAAGACTGACGTCTTTGATAACTAGAGAATTAAAAAAACTAAATTGAAATGTTTAAATTTTAAAATGATATTGAAAATAATTATTTCGATTCGAATATCATTAAAAAGTAATGAAGAATTATTATTTTTAAATAAATTGCATTGGCCGTTTTTTACAACCCTATTTGTTTGCTGAATTGGCATTCACAATAACATAAAATAATAGCCATAATTCATCAGTCATCGGCTATAGGGTTCCGAAACCGTACTTAAATATATGTACATATGTATGTAAATTATTGTACAATTTTGGGCGTTTACATGTAAACTGGCTGAAGAAATACATAGTACGCAAAAATAGTCGATATATTTTAAAGAGATGAACCCAATTAATAGCAAAACTATTCAGCCTGCTGTTTACACCTTAATGGTCGGTTTTTACATGGTCTGATATTACACGATGAATCTAGATGCATGCGACACTTCGAACAACATAAGTGCAAAAGAGAGAAAACATGAGACGCAAGAAAATCGACCTGTGTCGCACGGGTAAAATTTTCCGTGCGACAATTTGACGTTTGTCTTTGCTCTTGTCCGCTTTTTTACTGTTCTCTTTCATATGGTTTCGTTCTTCGAGAAGGAAACTTCGATGCATCTTAATATTATAAATGTTTTTTATACTAATTTGTATTCCAAAATTCATATTATTTACCAATAAATAAAAACAAAAAATTAAATTTAAAGATTTTTTTAATTGATTTCAAAGAAAACTGGAATCATTTGAATTTGAAAAGTCTCATAAGCAAACCTACAAGTCAAACAACGAAATATAAATAAAAGAGAACTGTCAAAATAAATTCATGAATCTGGTTTCATCGTGTAATAGTACTTGAGAAACAGGATAGGATAACAAAGAAGAATTCGAAGATGTCGCATGCATCTAGATTCATCGTGTAATAGCAGACATGTTCTTGAACTCGCCCAAGTCTGTCAAATGTCAAAAGTGACAGTGATCAGAAAATTTAAAAATATTGTTTTTCAAAATGTCGGGTTTTGTTTCTAATTAAATATGTCTCTCAACTGTATCTTCTTATTTTTTTAAAGAATTTACTTTTCACTTTGATAGAAGGCGTGGTATAAATACACTGAGTTACAAAAAAAGTGGCGCACCTTGAAATTTTGCTATAATTTCATAAAAGATGGACAAAAAAATATTTTTTTAATGCAATTTTGTTTTTGAGGTAAAAATAAGTAATTCACATAAAAAAGGAAAAAAAAAGTTAAGAACCTACGAATGAAGAATAAATTAACAAAAATAAGCAAAAACTTCATAAGTTAACATTTTAAATTTTTATTTTTATTTTTTTTTAACGAGTCTTGTTTCCTTTCTAGTAGTTGGTATTTCAACCCCAAACATCTAACAAATCTTTAATTCGCCTGGGAGTACCTTGGATTAGGTTTCTTAAGATAGTGTCGTCCAAATTGTCCCATTCTTCGATTAGAGCAGATCTCAGCCCACTAAGTGTCTCGGGAAGGGCAGGTCGCCTCCTAATCATTCGTCCCAGCATGTCCCATACATGTTCCATGGGATTCATGTCCGGGCTCATCACAGGCCAAGCCATCACGTCAAATTCGACTTCTTGAAAGTAATCAGTAACACACCTGGCAACATTTGGTCTAGAATTTTCCTGCATCAGAAGGAAGTTTTCGCCAATAAATGGTGCGAATGGAACTACATATTCATCCAGAATGTTAGTGATGTAATATTTGGAGTTCACCGACCCCTCCACTAACTACAGCTCGGTTTTTCCTTGCATGGAAATACCTGCTCACACCATGACGGAACCTCTCAAGAAATTTTCAAGCTGGACAACTGTTACCGAAGAGTATCTCTCACCTGATTACCTCCACACTCTGCTACGTCCATCTGGCGACCGCAGACAAAACCTGGACTCATAAGTAATAAGAACTCTGATCCAGTCAACCTCGGTCCATTTTTAGTAAAGGCGAGCAAATTCTATCCGCTGGCGCTTGTGCTATATCGTGAGTCTTGGTACACGAAATGGAATTCTTGCTCTCAGGCCACTCTCCACTAATCACCGCCTCACTGTTTGTGCATTCACAGCCCTCAATCCATAGGATCAAATTCTGTGAGACAGCTCAACCTCTGTTTGATGACGATCTCGAAGTTTTTAAAGTACGAAATATCGATCGTCCCTTGCATCAGGTGTAGCTCTGGTGTGACCTGAACCTTGACACCGGGCTACGCCTGTATCTTAATGGTTCTTCTAGCGCCGTCTCCGGTTTTCTAATCATAACAGCGGCATACCGCACACTTCGTCCATCCTCAGCCAAAGCCAACCCCCTGGCGAGTTCTTCTGCCGTTATTTTGCATATTTTTTCACAAAATTATTAAAAAACTAATAAATCAACCAATTAAAATATGCCTAAAACATTAAATTTATTTAAAAATTTACGGGGTCACGGAAGCAAAAATCCGTACATCTTGCATCTGGTATGAAGAAATGATTATGATGGGGTTTTTCCCAAAAGAAATTACGTATAACAAGAAAAATGGAAAAATAATTTGCAAACAAATACACAAATATACCACTTAACTAAAACAAAAATAAGCTTTGAAAAAACATAGCGGTATATTGTCAAAATGATAACAAAACATCAACAAATATGACTGCGCCACTTTTTTTGTAACTCAGTGTATATAGCGTTCATCATTTAAATGGTATTGAAAAGCACAAGATTATTATATTAAAACAAAAGAAATTTACAAATTAAATGTAAATGTCAGTTTCCTTAATTTCACTTTAAGTAATTTCGAAAAGTATTCGAAGTCATGAAACCGATCGAAAGATAGAACTCTAAAAATAATTGTACTCGTTTTTAAATTTGGATTTTGATTTGATTTGATAAAAAAAAAACATTTTAAGTTTAGTTTTTTTCTTAAAATACTATAAACAGCCATTAACATGTTGAGAGCCCTAGTTATCAGTGTCGGTCGTATCCCTGCTTCTTTTTTAATCCTTCAATGGCATTTAAATTCAGTAGAGCTTCGCGAAGATCAAGATCTTGATTCCTATAATGATTTGCAAAATTTTAACTTATTTTTTAAATTTTTAGTCAAAAATCAGGCTTTATTCAAGGTGCTTGTTATTGGTAGTAGAATTTTGGTGTACAATTTAAAATCCAATTGAATTGTAAGTACCTACTAGAATTAAATTAAATATTTGTTAGAAAAATGAATATATGTACGCCTAAGTGTACCATTCAATTCTATCATTGTTTTTTTACGAGAAATTATCGACGACATATGTATTATGTAGAATTAATTTTCTTATTGGGTTGTAGTTTGTGTATAACATATAATATGCCTGTTTATAAAATAGATATATAATCTCAGATTGTGCACAGACTATCAAAACATACTGACGCTGACACCTTAGTATAATTAAAAATTTAGAAAAACAAGGAGCGCTATAGTTTCAGTCTTGGTCAAAATTCCTTGGTAATATGTTTATTTAAGAAACAAAGAAATATATGTATTTATGTTCATACATTTTTATTTCTGTATGAATTATGTATGTATGTAGTTCCCTAGGTAAATATTGCTTGGCCACAGAAGTCCATGGATGCCATTTACAAAAAGTAAAAGACATTTCTGGCCCGGTTACAATGTGTAACAAAAGGAAAGGCACATCTCAAAATTATTTATATAAATAGGCCTATATAAATACATTCATATTAATGTATAAGTTTGTAATTACTTTTTGTAAAAATGAGAAATCATACAATATAAACCATAAAATGTTCTGCAAAATTATTGGCATGCGCATGCGTACTGAGACTGGAATATGTGAAAAAAAAAGAGTTCAATGCACCGAGATTTTTATGATTCACTTTTTAGAGCAGTAGTAGTAGTAGAAGTTATAGGTAATAGTAGTAGTAGTAGTAGTTCACTTTCTCGAGCGTCTACTGTACACGTACTGTGGCGCCTATTTACCATATTTCCAAGATTCCGTTTTGAGATAATTGAAATTTTGTTTTATCTTTCATTGCATACTTTTGTGCTTATGGTTCAAATTTAAATCATAAATAGATTTATTTTTGATTCATATTTTATAAAGCAATGACGACTTTTATAGTAGCTGCCATTAATAATTACTAAAAATTTATACTTAAATTTTAAGAATAAAGGTTACTAAGGTACATGAAATTTGTATGCAAAGGCGCAATCCTTTTAAGAACATCATACTTGTAAGAGTCTTGTGTTCTTAAAACTGCCTGGAAGAGGTTTAGATAAATAAACCTTTTTTTATGAGTTTTGATGGAAATCTATAAATGAATGGATTATTTCTTTTAGACTTCAAATATTATCTTAAGGGTAAACGTTTTGTAAACTACATATTTGCAAAGGTAACAATACTTTCAGAGGTTACAAGAAATTGTAATATTATTTTTTTATAAAAGTTTATCAGATTTGAGATCAGAAAAAATTGATGACGGGTGGGATGTCTATAATCCTATGATAAACGAGAAGTCTAGTATTCAGAAAAGGGAATTTAATAACTTAAATTAAATCCAAAAATCTTGATCTTTAAATAAAATAAAAAACAAACAAACAGTTTTGTTTTGTTTAATTTTGTACCAATACTTATTTCTAGTACTTAAATAATCGGAAATAACTAATTCTTCATTATTTTGAAGCAATCAGTCTTGTCTCGGAATACAAAAAAGCTAGATACTATTTAATACTGACCATAATTACATCTGAGAATTTCATTCTTAGTTTAGCAATTGAAAATTGTAGTCAAATACTTAGAACTACCGGATTCGATGCAAACCAAATATGAAATTGATTGACTTTTCAAATAATTTTCTCCAACAAAGTATCTTCCTTTGGAAGACAAGTTTTTAACAGCTACCCAATCAATAATTAGAATCTTACTTTACCTTCAGGTCAAGGTCATTAATTAATTTGATCCTGTTCTTCAGCTACGGAAACAAAAGAAGATTTAGTAGAAATAAAAAAAAATGTAATATCAAATCTTTCTTATTTATTCCCCTACAAATATTTATTAAAAAAGTTATATTTACCTTAAAAAAAATATACCAAGAACCATGACAAATCCTTAAAGCTTGTGAAGATGGTCAACATTTTGGCATTAAAAGCTCCGTTTACCGATGATTATTCGAAAAAATCTATCGCTTTAAACCGTATGGTGAGGACAAGGGGCCTTAATAGGCCAAACTCCTTTACCTTTCACAATAAGCCCTTAAAAATGTACATACATACATATATGTATACCTACAGGCGACCTTAAGAATTTGTCCTACTTCAAGGTGTCACGGCAACACAATCATATACCTACATACATTTTTATACAAGGAACAACCCCTCCATCACAATGAAAGAACATGAAGTTAATATTAACAGATAAAATAGCATTAACACATATTTACAACTAAAGTCAGAGGTAGCTTAAACGTCCTAAACTGTATGACAATGCCCCATATCGCATATCATTCGTCAACCTATCGCCCGCCATACAATTGAGCTTTCTCATACATACTGTCCCAAACTTTCAACTTCTCATTTTCAGGCAAATCAATTATTTTCACTTCACTTGATATATTGCAACACTTTAGACTTTTTTCATTTTTATCCAAAGGTTGAATGTTAACATCACTTATAACATCACAGTTGGGACTGCCATTTCGGGCAAAGCTGGTCCAAATGCCAATCATTCTTTCAATGGTCCTATACTCTGGGGTATCCTTTGACAATCTACACGAAAATGTATTGTAAAAGAGATAGCAAATATCATCGCCATGACATGCTCCATTGTGTCCCTTGCCGCATATTAAGTTACGAATCTGGTTGAAAAATGGTGAGTCGAATTCAAAACGATATAGATATGTGGGTGCTTTGCTGAACTCCAGACGGGACATTACTGTGCGGGTTATCCCATGCCAGAACATTTTATATGACAGGAGCTGTAAAAAAAAAACAGCATAACTTTAAACTGTGCAAATTAATTTAAAAAAAAAAAACAGGAAAATGTTTTTACATCAAGGTATTGCATCGATGTTTTCAAGCTGCATTCTTCTTCGCCAAAGTGCGTCTTCTTAATTTGTAGGCCAAACTGCTTGCATTTTTCACTACTCCTGTCCAGGCCAAGATCATTCGGCACAAGGTACTCACAATTTTGAACTTCATCAAGCGTTATAGGTCTTCTGCGAATCTCTAATGAGTATTCATTACAATAAAAAATAGTTTCAAAAGACATAGTGCAAAAAAAAACAAACCTGGAAGAAAAAGAAGTCCTTCGTGAGAATTCCCACCTATCATCAGTGGAATGTTGTTGCTCCAAGTTGTCTTCATTAACTCCAACGGTTCCTTTGGAATAACGCAGTCATCTGTCTCATACGGCTCAATGGTAGGAGCAAAGGCAAACAAAACTCTATTTCGTTTTTCATCCTTGTTGGTTATCCTTACGGCAGCTTTTACAATATCAGGACCCTTTGCTTTTGATAAAAACTCATACACAGCTTCATCATCGTCAGCATCAGTTCCTGTAAAGCCTAGGGAAACAGCTAATCGATATGGCCAGTTATTTGCCGGTGGCATTGCCCAATGGCACAATGCACTGCCAGATTGAACTATGGCTTTATGAAAGAGTCCTTCAGTTTGAGGAGAAATCATTAGAAGGTGGGTTGATGTGCCGCCAGCACTTTCTCCGAAAAGAGTTACATTCTCTGGGTCTCCACCGAATTGCGAGATATTTTCTTTCACCCAGCGTAGTCCTAAAATTTGGTCTTTCAATCCAGCATTGCCGGGAATGTTTAGTTTGGGATTCTTGAGACTAAGAAAACCTAGAAAAAATTTTCCATCAAGAATTCGTCTATGAATTGTACATGAAAGTTCAAACCAAGTGGGCCTAATCTATAGGTTATGGAAACGTAAACAACATCATTTTCAATCAAATAGTCCGGTCCATATAAATCCCGAGAGGCTTCACCAATTTGAAAACCTCCACCATAAATCCACACCATAACAGGTGACGGCTTGTCCGGATTCAGCTATAAAAAATACATATTTATTTAAAAATAGTTATTTTAAAAAGTAAAGTAAATCATTTTACATTTTTTGAAAATACATTTAAATATAAACAGTCTTCTGAGCCTTTGTATTTCGTAAATACAAAATTCTCTTGTAGAGGTTTTTCGCAAGCTTGTGTGCAGTCTATAACGTCGACCCAGGCGTCTGGAGGAACTGGAGCCTTAAAACGAAGTTCACCCAAGGGAGGTTTGGCAAATGGGATATTCTCAAAACTAAAGTATGGAACCCCGTAAACGGAGACGCGTTTAACACCTTTAATGGGACCCTTTTTTGTGAGAACCTGAACTGTTTCGTTTGTAGTTAGAGAACTCTGTTGTAGTTTGTATCCTATGACCCTGTTGAAAAAATATATATGATTTTTTTTTTTATTAAATACATATTTAATTGAAATTTAAGAAATATAAAAAATATTATGTGATGCAAATTTGATGAATCAAATACATTAAGTCTGGAGATTAAAAATATACATTGGAATTTGGAAGGCTTATAAATAAAATATTCAATGAAGTGGCGGCTCAAACGGTCCGGAAACTGAAAATTCTTGTAGATTTTCATCTTATGGTCCCAAAACCTAGTCCTTAACTACTTCAACCTTGAGTTAATTAAATTGAAGATTTTGTCTATACCTAGGCACCGTTATCAATTCAGATTATGACTCCAGCGCACGCTGGAATTAAACGGGGAATCGTTGCTACTTTGGACTAGAGAAAAGTCTCCTTGTTTTTATTTATAGTTTATGACTCTGATTCTTGGATCTTGCCAAGGCAGGATGAGAACGTCTTTGAATGCTTCGAGAGGAAAATTTCCTGGTGGTTTTTGTTTTCGAAATACAGTTTAAATCTTTGCAGTAGATACCTCACAAAGTTTTTGGAAAGTATAACTTAGTTGTAAATGGCTTATCCTTACAGAGTCTTCATTTAACGCTATACGAAATTTTGAAAAACGTTGAATCTTATGCGTTCATGGTTTGGAGGAATACTTTTTAAAGTATATTTTTTTTTTGTGAGGATTTCGAATCCACACTTCGATGTTAGCTGTCAGTTCAAAAAAAAATACCCGTTCTTAACATTATTTTTATATTTTTTCAGTATATGTTTGTATTTCTAAATGTGCGATGAGCCTTCTTTAAATGACGGATTCGTTATGAAAGCAAAAAATCATTTTTAAACCATTTTAATAATTTTCTGTTAAAAACTGATTTAGCATTATTATGTTTTAATTTCGTTGTTAGGTTTATATGGGACAAGACTTACAATAGATAAGAATTTTTCTAAAAGTAAACGAGGAACTGAAAATACCATACATATATAAACTTAATGTTGAAGATTGGATTAAAGATTTGCGAAATCGATGCAATTTTATGAATTTACATAGCTTCAAAAAGCCTCAAAAAAAAAACATCTTTAAACTTTTTCTCGATATAACAAGGCATTAATCTTACTAACGCAGTCTTTAATCATATCAAACCTATTATAGGGGCGTCTTGTTGTTCATTTTATCCTTAGGCTAGTAAAATTTTACATAGTCACCAACAACAAACGAAAACTGAGGGGTAACAAGTTAGTAATCGAGCTCAGTAATTGCTCAGCTATTTGACAAAAATATGTTTTTTTTAACACGCTTATATTAGCTTCACTTGTATGTATGTATGTATGTATGTATGTATGTATGTATGTATGTATGTAACCGACACCTTTACACTCGATTTTGACCCACTTTACACGAACCGATTTTAATAAAATTTTGTACACATATCAAGAACCGGTGGCAAAACAATAATTTCATAAGTTTATCTCAATATCCTTATCAGGATTACCAGGATTAAATATTTTAATCCCACAGCTCCTGCTTTTTCCTGATTTTATTATGCGCTTATAAATATTAATAGACTTCCCCATTTTAAGTGCTGCGGTGGCTCAGTTGGTTAAAGCGCGGTCACGTTTAAGTTTGAGCGTCAAGGGTCGTAGGATCAAATCCTAGCTATGGGTGACTTTCTTTTTTTTAATTAAAATTACGAGATTTTAAATAATAAATAAATAACTCCAATTTCATTTACAATTTCAATCAACTAAATGGGTCAATGAAATGTTTCAATGTTTTCTTAAATCACAAAAATACAGTTTAAAAAAACTAAAAAACACGCTTTTAAAGCACGTTAAACTAAAAAGTTAAAAATAAATATAGTTTGAAAAAAACTAAAAAACACGCTTTTAAAACCCATCATACTAAAAAAGCGGAAAATAATTTTTAATATAAGCTGAAAACAATAATGAACTAAAAATACAAGTGTTATTGTGAATAAGCGTGGGGTGCTCGATATATGAAAAAAAAATATGGCCAATGCGCCCAACGCTTTTTCACAATAACACTTGTATTTTTAGTTCATTATTGTTTTCAGCTTATATTAAAAATTATTTTCCGCTTTTTTAGTATGATGGGTTTTAAAAGCGTGTTTTTTAGTTTTTTTCAAACTATATTTTTTACATAAACATTGGTAGACATAAATGGAAATGTTTGTTGATAATCTTTGATTTTCATATTATATCATGAACTGTGATAGAAAATCTGATATAATACAAGAAAATAAGAAAGAAATATAAAAAACTTACCTCATCATTCGTTTTGTTGTCCATTTTATAATTTTTATTTCAAAGCGATATTTTGTTTTTTTCTCTGAAAAGTGTTGACATTTGACTCAAGGGGAACCAACTTTTAAATATAAAACGAAAGTCAGTTTAAAACTTAAGGATAGCGTTTTATTGCGATTCCGATAGCTAAACTAACCTAAGTGTAGGAATAAAACGCGCGTTATGATTGTCATTAATTATTTTAAGGACTAATTACATACCTCATAAATAAATTTAAAAAAATATTGGATCTAATATCGATCCTCACGGTATTCCACAAATAAGTGTTAGAGATCCAAAAAAATATTTTTCGTAATAAGTCAAATAATAGAGACATTTCGTTTCTAGGATGGAATGGATAAAAATACCTTCCCAATTAAACTTCACCTTATTGAGTTAAAAATTTTTTTAAATATTTTAATTGACTGATTTCTGTTGAAGTTAAATATTTACAGATGTGACTTTGAAAATCACTTTAGCAAATTACATTCAATTTAAACAATGAACCTAAGGCAAGTTTCATTTATTAAGTCAGTGAAGGTAAAAGGAAATCTCTTAGGCGAATGCGAACAAAGGCCTTAATTTTAAGTCCAAAGTATCATAAGCTCCCCACTATACACACGCACAATATGAGCTCTTAACCTTGAGAATATGTTTGTCCTAATTAATTAGTTAAAATTTTCCAAAAAGGTCATATTTTCAGATAACAAAAAGGGTAATTAAAATGCTCGTTAAAAAAAAAAAAAATAAAACAAAAAAAAATATGATACATTAGACAAAGTGTAAATCGTATATTATTAACATTAACAGGAAATAAACCTTTAAACTCTCTTGTCTTGTAAACTACAAACGATTTTTTTTTGTTTATGTATGAAATGTATACTAAGAAGTACTTAAACTAAAATTATTCATAAGATTTATATCTTAAATTAAATTATAGATTAATATCAAAAATATAGAAAGAAACATTTTACATACATATTATATACATAGTCTTAAACTACACGAGCAACTTTGTGCGATTAAGCTAGGTACGCGCGTATATTATTTTATTATAATATTTTCTCTTGTTTTGTTTTGATAGATTGATATAAAAATAATGACATGATTTCGATGTAGAATCACGTATAACCGTAATTTATGTATGTAGGTAATGTAAAACTGTTTCATACTATATAGATGCAATGATATTGCGTTTAACCTATGCAGTGTGCTCTTTGCCAACGGAAATTTAATTTGCGTAATGTTATTGGACATTTTTTTCAAAAAAAAATAATATGTATACAATCTATATTAAAATACATTATTTCGTTGTATCCTGGCTTGGGGCTTTTCTGCGTTTGTATTTGTAGTTTAATTCCACTGCAGCGGTAGATTCGGCCAAAACGAAAAAATATAAATATAGTTAAAATAAATAAATCGTTTGAAATAACTGTTTCATCAATTCCGCGTGTAATGTTATTTTCTTTTTATAATTTTTCTTATTTTAATTAAAATAAAGTAAAATTCCTGACATAGTAGTTAAAATCCCATTATTACATAGTAGCTATATACATATGTACGAGTATATGTGTATGATTTTATATATAATTTTCAAATGTTCACTGTTTTATACACAGACATTGAAACTCACATTCTGACAATATTTTAGCACTGCCATTGACGGATGAAGGAGATTTATGGGATAAGCTTATCTTCCTTAATGTAAATGAAATGCTTATTTTTCATACTCATCTGTCATGTGTATTAAATCAATGCTGTTAAGTTATTAGACGTATTGTAGACAAGACATTAAGGTCTTCTCATTGGTAGATTAGGAATCCAAACTGCAGTAATTAGTTTTTTTTTAAACACATATGTATGTATTAGATACTGAAATCTATTACCATTGCACTTGCATCTAGATATTGATTAAAAACCACCCGAGACGAAAAAAAATTCACTCGTTGGCCTCGTCAGTCCTTTGGCACACAAAATATTTTGAATTTGTTGATTTAATTATTATTATATGATTTAATTGGTACAATCTAGCTATAACGCACGATTTTCCGAACTTATTACGAACCCATATAGCTTTTATGGATGAGGCTCTTTTTCGGGAATTCATAGAAAAAGGATGTCATTTAACTTTAAAGAGTGTTTATCGAGCTAAATTGTCAGAGTCATACACTGAAAAAAAATTTCTTTAAATTTTATAAGAAAAAATTTCTTAGAATTTAGATTTCACCAAAATTTGTATACCAAGAAATTCAACTTAAATCAATAAATTTTTGGTTTTGACCGAACTCGAAAGCACAGTGTTTTTTAAATTAATTTTCTTGTTAAAATTAAAATTTTGTAAAATTACACTTTTTAGATATATTTTCCTTTTAATATTGCCATGCTCTGTAAAATTTTTTTGCACCACAATTTTATTATTATACTTTTTGGGAATTGAATTGTTTCTAAAGTATTACTATAAGAGTTAGTATAAATAAGGGTTAACAACTGCCAATTTGTAATTATTATTTCTTTTTCAGTAAAAAAATTAAGGTTTTTTTTACATTTGAAGTAAAATACTGTCAAATTACATTGAGTTTGGTTATTTCCATTTCGTTTAGTTAAAAATCCTATGAAATATTGTATTTTTTTCTCTGAAAATCATTTTTTTTTTATTTGTTGTTCCATATTTTAGACTTTCAAAGTGACATTTCTAATACAATTCATAAAATTATAAGTTTATTGCTCAAAAACTTGTGACAAGACTTCAAACTAAACAATTAAAGTATCTAAAAGACAAATAAAAGATATCAAAAACAGAATAATATTGCATAAAGTTAAGACTATTAATTAATGATAGCATTGACAATCAAAATGCATACTTATAATTTTACAGATAAGGATGAAAAGTTGAAAAAATAAAATTGGAATAAATGTTTTTATAAGTGACAGATAATTCTATCAAGTTATATACATATAAACACAAAATATTTATGTTTGATTCGATATCAAGTGATTTGGTTGCAGAATATTTTAACCTACTAAGACCTTTTTAACACGCTTATATTAGCTTCACTTGTATGTATGTATGTATGTATGTATGTATGTATGTATGTAACCGACACCTTTACACTCGATTTTGACCCACTTTACACGAACCGATTTTAATAAAATTTTGTACACATATCAAGAACCGGTGGCAAAACAATAATTTCATAAGTTTATCTCAATATCCTTATCAGGATTACCAGGATTAAATATTTTAATCCCACAGCTCCTGCTTTTTCCTGATTTTATTATGCGCTTATAAATATTAATAGACTCCCTCATTTTAAGTGTTACGGTGGCTCAGTTAGTTAAAGCGCGGTCACGTTTCAGTTTGAGCGTCAAGGGTCGTGGGATCAAATCCTAGCAATGGGTGACTTTTTTTTTTTTAATTAAAATTACGAGATTTTAAATAATAAATAAATAATTCCAATTTCATTTACAATTTCAATCAACTAAATGGGTCAATGAAATGTTTCAATGTTTTCTTAAATCACAAAAATACAGTTTAAAAAAAACTAAAAAATACGCTTTTAAAGCACGTTAAACTAAAAAGTTAAAAATAAATATAGTTTGAAAAAAACTAAAAAACACGCTTTTAAAACCCATCATACTAAAAAAGCGGAAAATAATTTTTAATATAAGCTGAAAACAATAATGAACTAAAAATACAAGTGTTATTGTGAATAAGCGTGGGGCGCTCGATATATGAAAAAAAAAATATGGCCAATGCGCCCAACGCTTTTTCACAATAACACTTGTATTTTTAGTTCATTATTGTTTTCAGCTTATATTAAAAATTATTTT
The DNA here is from genome assembly GCA_905146935.1 of Scaeva pyrastri. NCBI lineage: Eukaryota > Metazoa > Arthropoda > Insecta > Diptera > Syrphidae > Scaeva > Scaeva pyrastri. Next base: position 81,781,196 of record LR989927.1, read on the forward strand.
CCGCTTTTTTAGTATGATGGGTTTTAAAAGCGTGTTTTTTAGTTTTTTTCAAACTATATTTATTTAACTTATGCTTAGCGTAAGCCAAATTCGATTTAAATTCATGTTTATATTATCGTTTTTGTATTGTTGTTTTTGAGGTGACTGATTCTGACATTTAAAATATTCCTCTTTAGATTGATCAAAGTCCTACATAAGTACTGAGAAAAATCTAGATGAAATGAAAGATTCCAGACAAAATTCATACCACATAGTTTTCGCTTAAAATTATTAAACACGAAAAATACGGGGGCGGCGGATGTTCACAGTCTATAGAACCCAATATAGTCTATCAAAGCTATTTAATTCTAGAAACCTTACCATTACCATAACGTCTAAACTCACAAATGGATACGAGAACTTGTTGCTTCGTAAAAGTCACTCTTAGGCGTGTTTGAGGAGAAAATCTTAAGGAGAATTGTTGGCCCCCTATGTGAGGAAGAACGATTTCGAAGACGACGCTGGAAACTAAATGGCGTGTCGTCGCGTCAGCTCGCTATCGGGATAAATGGAGAGACTTGTTTTATGAGGCCAGGACCGGAACCCGGCTGCGGCTAACAATGGTTAAAAATATCAGCCAATTCCAGCACCATATTTTCCATGAACAATTCCCACATTTGCGATAATTTCACGACTTCTACCTTTAAAGATTAAAGTCTTCATTTGATTGTGAAGCATTGGCATATCCCTAATCCTTCACGTAAAACTTCATAGAAGAAAGTCCAAAGGACGGAAAAATCGACAATCATGAATATCGAATACTGTCAATTGTTCAAACTGTGACTGAAAAATCTTTATGACAGTTAACGTACCGTTACTGGAATAGCAGTCAGCAAGTATGATGAGATCGGCTTGTTAGAATTGAGATTGCTCCTGCTCAAGTTTAATTTTTCATTCCTATGACGAGTTTTCAATACAATTTACTAAAAACCTCAAATCTCTAAAATCACTGCAAAGGTATTTTAAATTAATAATAAAAATTCCGCTAACACTAATACTTATCTACCTACCTTTTTCACATCGATTCTACTCTTCTTTGAACCTTGTTGCTTTACACTGAATACTAATGCAATACTAAAAACATTATTCATTTACATACTTTCGTTTTTTATCACCATTATTATAAAACGTGCGCTCGCATAAATTTAATATTTGTACCTAAACACACCATTGAATAAATAATATGCAAAGTATCAAATCAAAACAAAACAAGAAACAAAAACATACATAATCAAAATTTTCCATCAGTTGCATCAATTTTATTTAGAAGAAGAAAAAAGTGAAAAAGCCAAACAGTAAAAATTGCGGAATACTCGCTGGGAGCGGGTTTTTTTTTTTGATTTTGTTTAAAGCCGAATGGAACATGAAAAAAGATCAAGTGATGTCACTATAGCTTAAAAGGAATTTGACATAGTCTTAAGTACTTGGTTTAATGATGGAATAAGTGGTACCTACTTAAATCTTTTGACATCAAGCCAAAGCAAATAACGAGTGGAAGCAGTGAGGTTACGATTTTTAGTAAATTGTTGCAGTTTTCGAACTAACTTTGAAGTTCTTGTAATTCAAGGGTACATTTTGTATCCAGATTTACTAAAGACCAACATTTTTATAAGGTTGTCAAAAGACATTCCAAGAAAGTATGCTACATGTTGCGAAATACTGCAAAAGCTGCTGCATGGTCCATAGACGTATAGTACTGCAATGTTAAGTGAAACGGCATGTTTCCTTTTACTTTCGTGAAGTTATTTTCCCAAGTTAGGTTGTGATAATTGGTAACACCTCGGTTATTAGCCGATTATTCAATAAGGGTGCAATTTAACAAGATAAATAGGAACCTAGTATCTGTTTTAATCTTTCAAATCAATAAACATTTAACGTCAATTGTAACCGATATTCGAGAGGACTAGAATTTTAAAATACGACCGACGATCGACGACGGTGAAGGGTGCATTCCATCCAATCGAATATTTTTTGACTTACGTGACAGAATTCTAAAAGTTTTATTATCAATTCAATGTCAGGAACTCTTTCATCGATTTTGGCAATGTCATTTTAAGCAATTACAAAGTAGTTATTGCAACATCAATACTTTCTTTCAGATTTTTTATGTTTGGTAAATTTTGGCTGATATTGATTTAGTAACAGACTTTATCATGGTTAAAGGTTTAAAAAAAACGAATCAGCAGCTCTCAGTTAAACTTTGCAAACGAGTAACGACTGGACTTTTATCTAGATAGCAAATACCGTCTAGGTATCGGCCTTCATCTCAATTAACAAAGTCTTGTTTTGATGAAGTTTACTAATCTGATATTTTTAAATAATCATTATCATCAGCACCTTTTAGGCAACTGGAATCCTTGACTTCTTCAACAAGTAAACCGATTTATCCCAATCGCTAGCCGACACACTCCCCAAGGCTACATGCGGTCTGCAGAACTGTATGACATAGATTTTTGTCGTTAGATTGTTAGATATCCTTCTTTTTCGGTTAACTTTCACAACCCAAAATTTCCTGTCGGCTCTTGGCGATATTTAATGATATTTTATTAATTTATTGAAATAAAAGACGTAGGAAAATTCAGTTTAAAAAAAATAAAAATTCTGTGCAATATCGATGCCTAAGAAAATTGAAGAGTGAAAAAAAATTAGTCTTTGAATGGCTTTTACAGATTTATTCCGTACACAAAGACTTTTGCAAAAGAAACCGCTCTTTCGTAAACATATACAATTTGCTGCATTAAATTTTGGTTTACCCGCGGATAACAATATTGGAATTTATCTCGAACGCATGGTGCTATATACACCAACATTTACTACAATTTCATCCTCGACTTTTTTCACGAAACCAGTATACCAGCCTTATTGAGCAAGTCAAACACGCACAGTCACATTGTCACAATACAACGAACAGTTTTCTGGGTAAACTATTTTTTTTTTTTTAATTATTATTCATCATTTTTGTTTATACGTAATTTTGACACAAAATCCATCACTTTAGACAAATTAAAGCCCAAAAGTCTTGAATCTAATGGATTAGAATACATTCACGACAATTCAAGTGGCACTTGAGTGCATGCAAACACTGAATGCAAGTGGTTTTGTATGAACTTTGCGCTGCATTAATCCATTAGTGTGAGTTTTTAACTTACTTGAAGGTCAATTTGACCACATCTAGGAAACTAAGTGATGCCATTGAAATTAATTGCTGTAACTTAAGTCACAAATCAATACACTTATATCGGAACTTATAGCAAAACAACACAAATTAAAAATTAACAATGAAAAAAAAAAAAAAAAAATGTATCACTCTTTTCACCGTTATCTTATTAATGTTTATTCATCAAAACCTCGACGCGAACTAAAGCGTAAAGTGGAAAAGAAAGTCGATCAACCTCCATCGCTGTCAAACGTAACGAAAAATGTTCCGCATCGGTTCGGTGGGACAGTGGATTGGATACGAAAGATACTGAGATCGTATGTTTAATATTATCCAAATGCTGAGAGCCAGTAAACTAATGGGCGCCTCTTGGCCCTCATACCCCGTTGCTTAAATCATAAACGAAAAAAAAATATACAGAGAGAAAACAACTACAATTTTTAAAGAGGTATTCTCTTGTTTATGTACTGAGAAAGTCTATAAAAACTAAAACTTTTAAAATATACTTTGAGGCTGATAATAATCCAGACACATAATAAAAGTAATAATGTGCTGCGCACTTTTATGGGAGGTAACATACCGTACTCTGTATATGTAGGCAGGAAGTACCTATAAAAGCATTTTTTAATTCGAGATGAAAAACTTTTACACTAAAATTTTATAGAGCCCAATGGAACAGGTCGAGATAAAGTTCTTGTACGTATGATGATAAATGAAACACAAAGTTAAACCGAATGCGTATGTATATAATATGTAGAATTCAAATTTTTGAAAAATGTCTATAGAAAACGAATTTGCCATTTTTAGAAAGATTTCTGTTTGCTTAACAGATAATACCAAAAGATTCAGAAAGAGCTTTCAACAAATTTAGCAAAAAGTTTTTTTTTAACAATAACTATAAAAACAGTGAACATTTTGATTGGTCTAAAATATTTCTACAAACGAATAAATACCATTGACTTCTTACAAAAGAATTTGTAAAAATAAATAAAAATAAAAGTTTGCTATTTGACATTCTTTTATACAACAATTTTTAATCCACCTTTTAAGGTATCGACATACATATTTTCAGTTTCTTAGCAAAACTCAAAGTTCCGCCTAACTTCAAAAACTACATACATTGTATTTATGTGTTTAAGTTTGCTATTAAAAGTCAGATAAAAAAGAACACATGCGATAAAAAAACAGTCTTGGAAAAAAGTGAACTTTTAATTCAATTGGAAATAACAGTGATTTTTTTTTTTAAATTACTTTAGGGAAAAAATAAAGAAACTTCTTAAAACTATTCTAAAGTTAGTAAATGTTTTATTCCTAAAATTTTACTAAGTCAATTAAAAATTGTCTATTTCAATTTTTTTATTTTGATTCCGGATGAGGGAAACGTATCGTATACTATTTATCGACAGGTGGAAAGATTCAGTGAATTTTATAAACAATCAAAAAAGTTAACATTTTAAATGTTGATCTCAAAACTTGTAAAAATTGATGATCTGTATCCAAATATCTAATTAATTAAAAATTTAAAAAAATTATAGGTTCAAAAAAAAAAAACATCTGTCAGACGAACATTTGCATTCACATAAAAGAAAGAACATTTATAGTATTTAAGAGGTTAGGTTCGCATTGACATTATGAAAAATATAACTATAAAAGCAATGTAAAAGAAAAAAATTGTAAATAAAAAAAATGTAAAAACTTCAGAACTCAATGAATAAAAATTACGCATACGCCTAAGTAAACGGAATTTTTTATTTTTTTTTATTTCACAGTTAATCGCCAAATAGTGTATTCCAAAAATTAGACAGTTGATATGTAAATACATTTATTCAATTATATTGATCAAATAATATTATTAAAAATTTTTAGGACATTTTTTAACAGGCACGGAAATTACCAAAGCAAACCCAACAACATAAAAATACCTTTATGTTTTCCAGATGTCATGATGATCATTTTTCGACATCGAAAGAAGTATATTTAAAATATGTACTGTCTTTTTATTAAAGACGTAATTTTTGGTCCACATTTTTGTTAAGAAAATTTGTGAAAAGAAGTTTTTTTACACATTAATTATACCTACTACTGTTTATTGCAATTTTAAGGATTTCATGTTAAAATAGTCTTGGTCTTATTTTTAATATTAAATTATTAAGGTCTCATTTCAAAACATCCAATTCTGGCAGGTAGAAGTATTTCAATGATAATTCATGCAATCATCTGGCATTCATCAGGTAAAGAATTGATTATTTAACCAATTCAAACAAATAGTGTCAAAACAATCTAGCAGCAGGAAAGTGAATTCCGATGGGAACTCAGATTACTTTCGAGAACAAAATAAAATGAAGCAAACAATCGCGTTCGTTTTAATATTTTACTTACAATTTAGTAGTTTAAATTTCCGAAAAGATTCCGCAATGTTTTTTCATCGGACAACTTTCTGTCAAAAATTGTTGCCTTATCGAATTGAACCGCTGAGCGAAAAAATGCGATGGATTTTGTCGGAAGATTGCTTATGAATGCTGATAAGCATACCTCGATAGAAAATTTTCCGATTTCGAAAAAATCGGTGAAAATTTTCTTCCGAACCGATACCTCAAAAGGGGTGTAGATTTCGACACTATTCAAAATGAGACTCACATGAACCATAGTTTGTAACTCCTTTTTTTAATAGTATCGCTATTTGGTATGGATTTTAGCTTTAAAATATGTTAACGACTCCCAAGTAAGCAAACTTAACTTCTTCCAACTACTTAAGTACTTCAAATATATGTATGTATTATTCATTTACGTATATTAGTTCACAAATTTTAAACCAAATTCATTTTAATTAAGGGGAAAGACAACAAAACAAACATAATAAACTCATGAGTAATATATCGTGCATAAAATATTATATTGTATGTTTCATTAATCATGTTCTTTTCATTCCAAACAGAATCAAAAACTAAACAACAAGTTGCTCGCCTTTGTTCATGTTCTTTTAAATAATCAATCACATCCTAGTGTGGAACAGGGCATTCATAACTTATACAAATGAACATATTCGCATGAAACTTCCTCCCGAAACAATGCCGATCCCAATCCCAATCCTTTCCTTCCTGCACACTCAATTACAATAACAACAGAACATAACAAATAAACAAAACACTTGTCTCTCTTTCTATATGTATAACTTACCCTTTTCCCACCCAACAGACAACACTCAATATAAACATATTATAGCAAAACGTTAACACTAAAACTTCGAAGGAGTAATAAAGTTTGAAAGATTTATGATTTACCATGAATACGAGCATAGCCTTCACACACACACAACGATATGCAACTTTGTTCCAACATTTATTACCAAGAGTCTCCTGGCGAGAAAGGAAGCTTCACCCTTGCTCCTTCACACGTTTACACGACTACACGACTGACGGCTCAGCTCCTCGCATTACAAATTGAGAAGTCCTTCTTCCATCGCATTCTATCATCACTTTACTCAAGGGGCCACCAGCAACTAGGAACCAGCAACCTGAACCTGAACATACTGTTCGCTGTTGGTCTTCTTCCATCTGACATGCTATCTCAGCATTTCATTAACTCAAGTCATCAGGAAGACGACGCGACGACGACGAAATAGGAGGTACGACGGAGGCGGCGGACCTACAATGTGTGAAAGTTTACTCGTTCGTCCATGAGTTCGAGCATAAACTTCAATCCTGGGACACTCCCAAAGTATAAAGGGAAGATAGCTTCGACTACGAGCAGATAAGATACGTACCTCATACAATCATATGTACATATGGAAGCAACCAGAATCTTCGAAGGATGTGATAATTACAGTACAGGTGCGAAAACAACTTAAAAATGCTGTTATAACTTTAAAATACAAAATGCATGAGTACCAATAAGCATCAGCAAGTGTAAGAATGTATATGTAGCTACATCTAATTAAAGTGCTTAATAGATAGAGTAATGTCTAAGTAATTTCAAAATACCCTCTCCTTAAAAAAAAGGAAAGGTTTGTTTTAAGGCTCAAGGCGAAGGATATGAATTTTGTTTTAAATAGTAATAATTAGTTGTTGACTGAAATAATTTAATACGTATTCTGAGGACATAAAGGCCGTTAGTCGGATACTAGACATCATCGTATACATAAATGGAAGAACTGAAAAATGTATGGATGAAAAATTAGATAAATAACCCAGCAGTGACTGACAGTGATTGTTTTGAAACTCTATAGTCGAATTTTATAATAAAATAGAATAGAAGTTCCGGAAATCACAGAACAAACATTTTTCGAATGAAAATATTCAAAACATATTACTTAATTATTTCAGTTTTAAACATACTCATTCACACTTTGTCTCGCATCATTGCATCGCAAGTTTCTAATCATTGCAGCCCACTAGACTACTTAGATCAACTTCCCGGAAATATAACTTGGTGTTCTTTCTTTGAAATTTTAAGTTCACTTTTCCTATTGCATAAGTTAAATTCGAGAGATTTATAATGTATTAATTGTATATGTAATAATTTAAAGAAATTATTGAAATAAATATACATATGACCTAGATTTCTCGAAATTGGGCGGCAGACATAACAAAAAGCAATCTTTTCTAAGATTTGTCTACTAATTTAATAGTGAAGAAAACTTAAGACACCTCGGTGAACATTTCCATAAACATGTCAACTCGATCCACATTTTCATGCATTTTTCAACTCGACCTGCGAAATGTAGGTATTACAATTTTTTTATATTAATGTACATGTACAATGCGATTGATGTTGAAATAACAACTTTGTGAATAAAATTTAAATCAAGTTGTAAAACGGGCTATTCAAAATGAAACCTCTTATTTCAAAATTCTACATCGAGAAGGTGATCTTGTAAGATGATGCTAGTAGTCTCAAATTTACATTTAAATAAAGTGAGAAGAGCCACTAATTCATATTTCTTTTAAATAAAATTTAAAATATTAATACGAAACTTTAAGCAGATAAAATCACATTATCGAAAAAAGATAATGAAACCAAACATTTTTTAATAAAAAATCATGTTTTTTTTTAATTATTTTCTATATGACTTAATATAAAAAATACAAACTTCAAAATCTTTTCAAAATTTCTCAGATGATGCATTTTTAACTCCCTACTTCGCGTTCTGCTATTGGCAGTACCTACTTTATGTACATATATTGACAATACAAAATATTTATTGATTTTTCGACATGATGCTTGCTAACGAACCACTCTCACCCGCTTTCTAGGGGAACTTATTCAAATTTAAGCAATCCCTAATTCAATATTTAAACAATCTGTTTTTATTCTCTTTCACAGTTCAACCCCGTTCAAATATGGATATTACCAGGTAATATTTTAAAGGCTGAAATAATCTAGAGATATACATATGAACATGTATGTATATGTATTCAGTGTAATCATCATCTTATATATAAAATTCTCGTGTCACAATGTTTGTTCCAATACTCCTCCGAAACGGCACGACCGATTCGTATGAAATTTTATATGCATATCCAGTAGGTCTGAGAATCGGCTACTATCTATTTTTCATACCGCTATGTGGTGAGGGTTCTCCATGTCCACCACTAACATTTCTTTTTTGGACAATTTTTTAAATTTGTTTATAATGTGGCATTACAAAATTCATGCAACCCTTAATTTTCACCATTCTTTCACCGAACTTTAATTTAATTTTAATTTATTTTCTTGATTTTAAATTTAAACAAAATAATTGACTCGGTAGTTTACGATTTACATAAATGTACTTATATTTATTTATTCTCCGGGGTTGGATTTAAACATGAAAAACTTTCTCGATCCTAAATTGAAGTCAATGCAATACCATGTATTTGTTGTTTTTTTTTCAAATAACTACAAGACTAAAGTAAACTTTTTAAAGATAGGATTTTTAGATCTGAAAAATAATCTAGAAACTATAAAAAAATGCACGGAAAATAGAAAAAGCAACAAAATATTTTTCTATAGCTTGAATTTGTGCCATAAATCGGGGCGAGACGAAGTTCGCCGGGCCCGCTAGTATTTATTAAAAACACATTTTATGATTTTAAATAAACTTGCAAATAAATATTTTTGTCTGCAGGGCCGCTCTGTCATTCAAACCAAAACTTGTCGTTAGATAAATCCTACAAAAAGCAAATATATTATGTATTATTGATTTTGGAACCTTACACGAATTTTCATTTTTGTATTAATTTTTTTTTAAGTGATGTATCAAGTGAACTTTAAAGACCTTGACCTAGTCTTTATGGTGTAATGTCTTTGTTTAATACCCAATACAAAAAATCGATGAGAAATAGGAAAATCTGGGTTTTCGTAAACACTACTAGCTACAACAAAGCAATATTTCTGATTGTAATTGAGCAGATGTTTTCGATCTTTCAAATTTTGAACTTATTCCAACAGATTTTTCACGGGTATCGATATTGCTGACCAAAAAGTGCTTCTCAACGACTCAAAAGTACAATACACTGTTGAATCATTAAACGTTCCTGGCCTAGTTGTCAAAAGATGACAGCTGACGGGCTATTTAAAATGAAACCTCTTAAATTGGAAAACCCCTCAGAACCAGTCTAGTGCAATAGCTTGTTAAGAGCCAGAACCGTGTGACTTACAATTCTCACCACATGGATTAAAGGATTTTGTCATTCTATCACACTACTCGAATAACATATTTTTTAATAGTAAACAAAAATCGATAGTTGACTTTTTGGGCTGCTTTTCTGCATGGCATCATTTTAAATCCATAAAACAAGAACTTCAAAAAGATACACCTTAAAACTCTCATTAAAAAACCTCATTCCATTACACAGTAGATACGATAATCTTTTCTTAATACCCATGTATGTCTGTACCTACCTTTTACTAGTAGTTAGAAGTAATTTATTTAACAATGCCTCTTCCCTTAACGGACCTAATGGTTTATCCTTATCATAATATCATCGTCATCTGGGAACCATATAAACAGCAAACTATATCAATCATTTCAAAGTAGGTACATAGAACCTATATTTTGAAAAAAAAAAAATATCGAAAACATAACCCTAAAGATAAACTTCATAATTAATGAAATAGATACTCTCGCTTCTCGATCCTATACGTACTCTGCGAATCATATGCTACCTCAATATCCTCAATCCTGCTCCTGCTTACTACTTACTGCTTAGCCTATTCCTTATTTATGTGAACCTATAAGTTCCGACGGGAAGGCACATAAAACTTCCTATTTAATGACATAAAAACAGCATAAACAACTGCTTCAAATATGATAACATCCTGGGCAAGGACATAGCAATATAAAGTAGAAGCTGGCCCTATGCAGACATCACTATACCACTCCCACCCTCAAAGTCATATTGCCATGAAAGGCATTTCAGTCCCAAGCGATCAATACGTTATTACGATCTGCTTTATGGTCCGAAAATATCAGCATAAAGGCATCAAGTTAAACTGCAGATATGTACCTGGAATTGGTTAAGTTAAAACCAAGGAGCACTCTATCTAGCCTCCTCTCCTTAATTCCAAAGAGAACAAAGGAAAGTGCAACGACATGAACACTGACACTGAATAGTTGAACAAAGTAAGGACTTTATTCGGCTGCAGCAAAAATGGGATGCCAAATTATTGCAAACTTTTCCATCCAGAAAATAATGGAATCGATTATGAGGTAAAACAAAAAAGGAGGCCAAATGTTCAACCTCTCAAGTCACTGATTTCTTCTAACGACGACGACTCGTCGACGACCGATGACGACGGTGACAGCGACGACAACGTGTGCAGAGAATTTTAAACAGAATTCTCTTTTATATCTTTCAACAAAAATGTTTATGAAGTTTTAATGTACAAACTTTTAAGATTTTATTATATCACAGGTCTATGCTAAAAATAAAAGACAAAGCTGAAGCCGAAGTTAAAGTCTTTTGAATTTTTGGTATTCGGTGTGAAGTGTGATCTAGACTTATTAATTATTGTGCAACTATTTGATATAAATTTTATTTTACAATACTTCACGAAAATTTACGATGAAAAGTTCAGAAATTAAATCAATTTCGTTGAATAAAGAAAAATAATTTTAAACCAAAAATTATATACTGTGTAAGAACATCAATAGGCGCTGGCGGGTTTTATTCAGTCTAAATATTTAATTTTAAGTTTCATAGCAGTTCGTAGAATTCAACATGTTCATAAAACTATTAAAAAAAATTAAAGAACAATTCCGGAACGAGTGTAAATATATTTCTACTTGTAGATTCAAAAAAAAAAATCAATAAACAATTATGTTATAACCTAAAGATGATGCATTCGGTCTCCAGGAATATAACGAAACAAAAAACATATTTTCAATCAAATACTTTGAAGGTGTTTTTAAATTCTTCCAACTTGTCGATCCATTATTTTGAGAGAAATGTTCGTTCATACAGTAGTTCAGATGCCATTTTTCTTCGACCATATCTCAAAAGCTGGTAGAAATATCAACTTTAAGTAAATTTTGTTTCAAAGATAATACCTTCAAAAGAATCAGAAAGCAATTTAAAACGACCAAAGTTGGTCTTAAATATCTAAAATAAAAAAAAAATCTAAATACATAATTTTAAAAACTGATAAAAATAGTTTTTCGAATCGACAAATATCGAATTGACAAAAAATACTTAGTCTAAAATATATAAAAATAGCAGTAGGTAAAAAATTTAAGAAATATTGAAACAAAATTTAAAATACCTATTAATTTAAAAATCAAAACTGTTCTACAGAAAGGTATTTAAAAAAGGCATAATATAAGAAACTTAATTCAGCTTCAGCGCTTTTACCTAATTCAGAAAAATTGTTAATTACATTTTTAAAGATAACATTAAAATAGCAGTGCTAGATTTATATTAGTTTTATATCTCTTTTATGTGATACCAAACCATGGAAATAAAAAAAGAACGATTTTGTAACTTAGTACTTTTTTGTATTTAACCGATTTTCAATAACAGCCTGACATCGTCGTGGCATAAAATCGACCAACAGCTGTGATAGTATTCGATACTATGCATTTTGAACTGCTGTCCAAAGTTGAATTTTTTTGGATGGATTGGCAGCATGAACATCTTTTTTAAGGTCCCTTCAAAGATTTTCAATGGTATTCAAGTCAGGAGACTGGACCGTCCAGTCAATAACATGAACTCCATTAACACGAAACTACTCTTTTGCCTTCCGACTAGTCTGTTTCGGGACATTATCTTACTGGAAGACCAATTTTAGAGGCATTTCTTCTTCTTAGTGTAGTAACATGACATTTTCCAAGATATCCACATACAAATTTTGGTCCATAATCCCATCGATTTTGTGTATTGGGCCTAGTTAAACCGTATTATCAGAAACATCCCCATACCTTGAGCAATGAATCTCCGTGTTTGACGGTTGTCGTTGTGTATTGTGGCAGGTAATCGGTTCGGGGGACGTCTCACAAACTGTCGGGAACCATTGCCACCATACAGAACAATTTTGGATTATCCATCCATAAAATATTTCGCTAAGTGTATTAATATATTGTTTAATTTTTATAAAACTACTGCTATTTTCGTGTTCACAGCTGTAGGTAATAACAAAAAAATATCGAAAATACTTTGCATTTTTTGTTTTATTTAATAATATTAAAAGAAATGGACTTACAAGTATTCAAGTACCCCGTAAAAGTACTTAAAAAAAGTACTTGGAAAAATACTTGTACTTGTGATTTTCAAGTACCAAGTACCAGGTACTTGATTTTTTCAAGTACCAGTACCCGGTGAACTTGTACTAACGTCGCACACACAATATTTTAGCTCAATGACTGAACCAGATGAATTCATTGATGTTTTCACCAATATTTCATCGAGAGATTTCACCCATTCAGCAATGAGCATGTCGGTGACGCGAAACCATAAGATTTACTTCTACCAAAAAGTGCCCAACGTGCTTCACTTCAAAAAAGTCCATAAAGATTATCTCTCCTTCCGTTCTACGTATCTACTTATACAAAACACTGTCCATTTTACTTTGAAGTATGTATATAATAGTCTTTGAATTTGAATACAATGCATACGTTTATTTGCACTCCCGAAATGATTTTGAAAAATGCCCACAAATACCTTACATAGGATGCAAATATTTTAAGCCAAGGCCCTAAGCGAGCTTACCATATATTTTCTATATAATATGTTCATACTTACATTATGTATGTAATGTACATACATACATTTGTCTACACCTATGGTTAAGCTTCTTTCAAACTTCTATAGAGAGAGATAACACGAATTCCAAAACAGTTTATTTATCTACGTATTCTTTGTAATGTAATGGTGCCTGAAATAATATTCAGAAACTGAAGTTGATTTGCGAATTTATATTATGATGCATTCGTATTGTAATCTGACAGATCTAGTTACTCGGTAAAGAAATCAATCCGAAATCACTACACTACTAAAAACTTCAAAAGCATGCTTTATTTAATTAATTGTCAGTTATATATGTAAATTGTCAATTCTAGGTTCCAGCGTTGAGGGGCCAAGGAATAGTTTGTGAAAATACATCAGGTGAGTGTTGAATTTTGGTTATAGTGATTGAAGTTGTAAATGCCATCGCAAATCATCTTTCACAAATTTTTTCAGAAAAATCTTTCGAAGACTGCAGCGGTCCACAAAACGATTAATTAGGTACATAGTTAGAAGATGCTTATAACAATGCAAACCACCGTCCATCCTGTCAATGTGGTAAAACATAATACAAAATGATGATTGAATTTCTAATAATTGTCAATAATAATAATAATTGTTTGTTAAACTACTAAAAGCTCTCAAATCCTTCAAAACATTACAATGCTAAATAATCAGTTCATATGACTGAAATTGCCCAGAAAATGGCTGACAATGACTTTTCCAACAAAATAATGTCATGGTATGAAGTGTCAATTTTCACTTTGACTAATAAGTGTGGCCAAAGCATTAAAGTTTCATCAATCATTACCTATCATTCATAGTTAATACCTTTGTGTTTTAACATGGAGCGTTATATATAGTGTTCAAAATTATGTATTTACTATAAGTCTGTTCAATGACACTGTTCCGAACAGTTTGGAACACTTTAGAACATCATTTTCTACACTTGCTTTTTAGGTAGAACAGAATTGTGAAAAGTGTCAAAATCATCTGTCTGTAGTTTGTGATAGACTTTTATTTCGTCATTTCTACTTTATATTTCTTTTGGTTTATTTACCAAAAATTTTCAATAAATTTTCATAAAAGGTGAGTCAAAGCAAAACAATTTTTTGTTCATAATTTCAGATGCCAGATTTTTGACTGTTCTAAGTTGTCTGACGTTTTTTGTTCTGTTCTATCCTATCCTACGCTGTTCTACTTTGTTTTATCCTACTCTAAAACTCAGTGAACATACTTTATAAGTGGGTACCGAGTCTCTGAAGTCTGAAGATGTTGGAAGTTGCATCTCATATTGAACAAACAAAATGTCATTGTTTTCTTAATTTACTAGAGACTAGAGTACTAGACTATGCCCGTTAAATTTATGGCAACAACACCCTATTTATTCAGCTTAATTCAAGCTCTAATTAACTTAATCTAAACTTTCATCTAACTTGAGTCTAAGGACGAAGTTAGTTTGATGGAAATTTTTGGAGACGGTTTTTAAGGCAGGAAGTGCTTAAACTAAAATCAAAAAGGTTAAGGTTCAAATTGGTATTTTGTAGCATGCAAGTTATGTTATGGGTTCATTTGAGCCATAATAGGTACGATGGGTGGGAAGATAAAAGAGACGTGAAGGATCAGAGGGTCATTCCAGGGTAAGCCTCGAAGGGCAAAATTCTAGAAATATGTAATTCTTGATAAGAAGACCAAACTTGGGAAACGCATTCAAGGAGGCATCGAACAAAAAGGTGATGTATAGAGATCGGGTAACGTAAGGGTTTGAAAATTCCTTTGACCATTGTTTAATAAAGCCTAGAGTTGCTTTGGCCTTACGAATTATGTCGTCTATATGGGATTTGAAATTGAACTTTTGATCAAACAACAACCCAAGGTCAAGAATAATCTCTACATATTGTATGGGTTGATAATGGAGAAAATATTGACGATTTGAGGTTTTGACACGGTAACGTGGAAAGGTAATTGACTGCCATTTATTAATATTAAGTTTTAAGCAGTTTTTTTGACACTAGACCGAGAAGCTATCGAGGTCATATTGAATAAGGCATCGACGTAATGGTTTTAAAAAACTTAGTGTCATCGGTGTAAAGTGAGATATGGGAATATTTAATAATCATTTCCATATGATTGATGGTGAGGATGAAAAGTAGGGGATCTGGAACACTGGGGGGGGCAAGAAAAGGGTAGGAGAGAGTGCTTCTGAAACGAACTTCTGTAAGAAGAAATCCATTTCAAAATAAAACTGGTTCGATGCCCAAAGTGCGGAGTTTATGGGATATTTTGTCAGAGGCAAAGACCTTGCTAAAATCAGTGGAGATAACGTCAACTTCGTTTCCCTTTTCTAAGGCCGAGAGCGTGAAGGATGTAAGCTAAATAAGCTTCACTATCACTACACACAAAGCAGATATAATCAATAGCTCAGTAAGCTTATCACATATTTAGCAAATACTGCGAATCATAAAAAATTCTGATTAAGTGGTTTTGACTGAGATTGTTCCAGTAAAAATATTTTTGATAATATATACACACTTTGTGTGATTCAAATTCATATTTAATTCATTTAAAAAAAGTTTAATGGAAAATTATTTCTATACAATATTGACTAATGATTGCTTCCAGTGGGATAGTCATTGTAAGGTTAATTTATTTGTATCAGCCCGCCGCCGCCGCGCCGCCGTGGTAGAATAAAATTAGAAGGAAATTTAACAATGAAAACCTAATTTGTTTTTTAGCCATAATCCTTGAATAACATTTTTGTTTAAATGAAATCTCTTCTCGTTTGACATTTTTATACACACTCGCGCTTTATTAATTAAAAATTCTGTGTTTTTTAGAATCACTCGAACATGGCAAAAACAAATAAAAACAAAACAAAAATTGAAAAGAAATAATTAAACCAAAAAAAAAAAAGCGTGGCAGTCTGCAGCACAAAATATATGCAAACATATTTTCTAATTGCAACATGATATTCGTTCTTGAAAAAATTATGTGGACTAATTTTTATGCAATTGCATTAAAAAAAACGGAGAGGGATGTGAAACATTCCACATAACCAAAAGCTTATAGATGTCTGATGACTTCAAAGTATAATCGCGCACTTCACTATGAGTCAGAAAAGCGGAACAATATTTTATACGTACTATCCTTGAATATATTTTTTTTTATTTCGGTACAATCCATTGCCATTCACATTCGTTGGATTATATATCTATACATTTTGCCCTACATATATTTATTTACATACATGTATATAGACACGAATGTAGTCGAGGAAGGAAGTTTATTTGGAAAACATATACCTATGAAAAAGGATGAATCTCTTAGTGAGATGGAACAGAGTGAAATCGGATTGACGTAAAATTGGAAAATATTTCTGTGTAAATTTTCATAGCAATATGTTTCAATAGGACAGGTTTTAAATTTTTTTTCTTTTAGTTTTCTCTATCTCTATGCATTCAATTAATTTATGAATTTGATTTAGTAACTAATACGCTGAACTTTAAAATATATAGGATAATTTAACTGACGATTGTTAGATACGAGAAGGCTTAATTTAAGCTTTTAATTTTCTTTGAACTTTAAATTTTTGACTATAAATTGTGAGGAATATGACAACCGAGTACGCACACAATTTACAGTCAAATTTACCACTTTTTTAGACTTCTGACTATTCTGACAAATATAAAAATGTCACATGTAGTTTTTACATCATACAATGTGCGTACATACATACATATGTACATGTCGATCGAAGTTGGTTTGAGTTTAGTGAATTGAAGTTTACATATATATATATGTACCTAGAGAATAATGTTTTCGAATAGTCATCCCGTCCATACCTTTTGAAACTTTTTCATCGCAGTTTTTTAGAATGTACATATGCAACCAAAAGAAGTTAGTTTTCTATATTGTAGGATCTATCTTTACAATTCATTCGATTTTTCATAAAACCCTTTAATAATATTAACAACGAAGTCAAAATAAACAATATGAAGATGTTGAAATAAAATGTTCACATTAACAGGGACACAATTAAGTCAATATTTGTAACTAAGACAGTTTAGCCCGGAAAAGGAAATCTCGTGATTTAGACCTATCTTTGATATGTTTGCCATATTTTTCACTCGGTTGATTAAGTCAAAAATATTTTCGAAATATTTGCATCCCAGATTATGGAGTAGAAATCATAAACTCAAAAATATTTCAAATTCAATATATGTAATTGCCAAAGACCAAAAAACTTTTGAAACTCTAGCTAAAGATTTTTGAACCTTAACATTTTAATACGAACCCAATAATATAATATAATAATTTTTCAATGTTTTCTTGAAGAATTTGTTTCCTAAGCGTTTTTGTAATCGGCCACAAATAAAAATTTTTGCTCTGATTTTGAAATTATAAGTCGTCCAAAATCATCAAATCCTCCGAGTAAATGGAAAATTTCGCAGAAAAAAATTCAAATTTTTCGCGTAGGTACCTACTTACCGAGTCTATTTTCGACATTAGTAATTTCTCGACTTTTTCAGAAATTTTTATAACTTTCATTCATTCTCTTGGCCGAACAAAATTTTAGCCGTATCGGTCCAGCTATTCTTAGTTAATGAATTAATATAATACACATATGTATGTATATTGTATATGTATAAATAGTATGTTTGTGTTATGTATTAGACCACCTACTTGTTATTTATAAGATAACTATTGTCATTATTTAATTACACATACGACTATCTATTTTTTGTTCAGTAAAAGTTAAAGTACGTTAACTTTCAATTTTGAAGGGTTGAGTTTTCGGGATTTAAGGTAACTTTTTTTTTTATTTAGAATCAGATATTCTAAAAAATTATTAATACAAAATATAAATCCTGGTATTCTTAAAATTTATCGCCTGTAAGAAGAAAAACAAAACTGAGTTTTGTTATTTAAAAATTACAAGTATTGGAAAATAACCTCTTTTTTATTTGTTACTGAATTGAAAACTCAAAACTTATTGACGTATTATTATATGTATATCAGCATCATATCAAATACAATAATCGAACGATCCAATAAGCAAATTCCACGCTCAATTTATTTGCCATTAGCTTGTAATTTGCATAATTTAACTGTTTGTTCAAAATCAAGAAGACAAAATAATGGATGGGTGCGATGCATCACACCATAATTTTAGACCCCAAATAGAATAAGTACAGGCTAAACAGGGAAGGCAATTTGGCAAAACACCACAATATTTACCGAGTGTTTTTGTTGTTCAGTCTTTTGTGTCTCTCTTATCGGTGGTGGTGGGCGGGCGTGGCGCAGCGTTTGCGGTGCTAAAATCGGGGTTGTTGAAATTTCTGTTTTGATGATGCCGATGTCGATGCCGATTTCGGGTGCCGATTCGTCTTTCAAATTAAATTTGAATTTATTTTAAATTTGTTTTTCTACTCGGAACAATTTATATTCTGGGTGTTAATGCTTTTTCCTCAACCTGGGAGCAGCATCGATAAGGCCAATATGCATAAGCCCCATAAGTTGTGTTGATACTTTTACGAACAGTCTTGATCCGGCTTCAACAACATCCTTCATTCAGCAAGCACCGCCAACGGGCGCTAGCGCCGCTGACGACGAAGACGACGCACGACGCGTTGACGACACACTACACAGTCGGAGTCACTTGAACATTTCAAATTAAGTGCCAATTACACGATTTGCATTAATCTATAATTCCACCTGCTTCATGAATACGTAATTGGTCGTTGGCGTAGGGTGTAATTTCATTACAACCACTACCGCACCTCCAGCACCGTCCCACACTACCTCCGTGCGTTGTATGTCGTCGTCAAGGAACCAAAGCTATTGTTGCCGTCATATATTTTAGCACGGAACGGATAATTAAAATCCAATTACCAACCACATAGCCCAGTTCACTGGGGACGACCGCGCGCCGCGCCGAGCGACGCGACGCACGGGCAAGGGCAAAAGAAGCGCGATGAAAATTTTCAAAACTAATTTACATTGTTTATAAAGTTAGAATCCGCAGAATGTTCCGACATTACAACATACACACCACAGGAATAAACCTCTTCATATCCTTCCACTTCCACCTCGCCAAGGACATAAATCCGGTTGTCGCGTGTGTACGTACGTATACGGCCTTATACAAGCTCCTGCCTCACACTGACATAGGATTTTAATAGAATACTTCTATTATCCCGAGGGAGTTTGTGGAAGCGTGTGGTCTCATGGCTTTTATCGCATCTTAATAAAAGTTAACAACTAAAAAGCCATCCTCGCTTAAACTAAGGAATTTTCAATGCACATACGCGAAACGTTGTTTCTGACAGGTATGTGAATGTTAAATTTATAGATAAATACTTATAAGGCGGTGTGAAGTCAAACCCTTGGGAATACAATATATGTAGATTCAAATGTAATAGGTCGAGTTCAGGTGTTAATACAGAGGAGCAAATAAAATCAGACATGGAGTCAATCATTTTATGTTGCTATTTCTTCTTAGTTTATTGTATTTGTGTTGCGCCGCGCCGCAGGTGACAGGACCTTGACAGTCAACTGTGGTGTGGTATAGGGCTGTGGGTTTGAGCCTCATACTATATACGTAGATTTCACCCGTGGGACTTAGCTGAGAAAATAAATGTGCATATTATTCTCACTTCACTGTCACAACTTTTTAATATCTCACCACACCCCGACCCAGAAGTTTAGTTAGATTGCATTTAAAAATATTCTCTGAGGGTTTAAATGGAAGTCGATACATTTAAATGCATTTAGCACTGGATAGATCTTTGAGGTGATGGCTGAACACAAGATATATTGACAGCAATTGCATTATTTACTGAAACATGTGAAAGAAACACTATCAAATATATTTTTTATTTTTGAAATTAATTGTTTGTTCATGGATTCATGCATATGTGTCAAAGCAGTTACATAAAAACTTTACCTTACCTTTTAAATGTCCAAAATATAAAGTTTACAAATCTCTATTTTCTAAACCCAAGTAAAGCAGTTCAGGAACGAATTTGACGAATCTCTTTCGAAAATATAATGTCCAAAAAAGATGGACATTGAAAACCAAGTCACCTATCAAGAGTTGTATGTACACATGTATATATAATTTAGGGTTGATGAAATCTTTTCTTTAACGATCATTGAAGATGCATGTTTGTAATTATAATGTTCTTCAACTGGGATCTCATTGCTCATAGAGGAGAATAAATCGTCTGTATTCCAGACAAGGACTATGGAGGACATCATCCCCTGTTTACTTTTTGCTCATAGATAAACCTTTCAATTATTAAGGAGTTCAGAAGAAGATCCTTAGCAAAGTGCCTCAGTTATTGTCGGCAAATTGAATACTTGATACTGACAGATTTATCGTCCCGAAAAATATGGAATTTTTTTAACCTGGTCTAGTTTCGATTGCATTAACTGTTCAAGAAATTAGGAAGTTCTAATAGTTTTTAAGTATACTTATGTACATACATGTGTAAATATTTTTTATAATTTATAATTAATTAGGTGAAGGGATACTTTTAAGTATTTTTTTCTTGTGTTGTGATTTTTTTATATTTTTTTTTTAATTTTAATTCCCTTAATTGAAATGTTATATGTAATTCAGTAGCAATTCCTTTATTATTTTTTATTTAAAGGTAAATACCTATACGCAAACAAAACCAATATGTAATGTTAAAATTACAACTAACAACATTATCTCACCTGTTTTATGCCACTAACCCACCACTAACCGGACCAAATAAAAATTATTATCAATCAATTTCAAAATGTATACTAAAAATTAAGTTTTCTATGAAATGTTTAACTCGTTTGTATATATGTACATATCTACATTATTATAACTGCTGTTTTGTTCATTATTCTTTCCAACAATATAAATACAAACTATTAACCTATAAAAAGAGTTAATTAAAATGCTGGATCAAAATGAAACTATAATTTCATTGTGTAATCGAAAGGTTCTTATATATTGAACAGAATCAAATAATAATGCTACATAATACAATAATATAAATTTTCACGCCTACAGGCAGCCACACACGATAAAATAATAAAGTTTTCAATTAACCTAATTTTACAATAAATGGATAATCAAATAAATAATTCAATTCAGTATACTTCGCACATATTCGCTTTGTATGCTAATCCAATACAAATAGAAAGCCACACTAAATAGAAAACACGCAACCAATGTCTGGCCGGAACCATAACCAGTATAATATCCTTAAAAAACATGGAGTTTTATATAAATAAACAAAAAAAAAACAATGTAGTATACACAATTATGAATACTACTCCACATTTCAGTGGAACCTTATTGTGAGCTGGTGAATTGCGTGAATCGAGGAAGTTTGGGGTTATGGAGTCAATTGTTGGTTAATTTATAAGAAATGTGCTACGCTAAATGTATCTTCCTATATCGGACGGATGTTATAATTTTTTCAAATGGAGTTGTCATTTTTGACATTTGTGGGCTAGGAAGTTGAAGTACAAAAACAAATAAGTAATAGAGAATTACTGGAAGCCATCCTCAATCTGAACAACAAGGAGCACGTATTTGTGTCAAGTATATTTCAATTTTCGTAACCGGAAGTAGCTTTCTCACATATGTTTATACGTGACCGAAATAAGTATATAAAGACAGCGACAACTGTACAATTTGACCTATGACCTTAGTTCCAAAAGGTATGCAATGTTTATTTATATGTTATATAAATAGGCATATTTGCTCTTAAATACAATAACAAATTGATACCGTTATCCTTAAAACTCCTGAAAAATAAGGTAATTAATTTTTATTATACGAAAAATAGTGCAGAAATTTGCGAAATATGTATAAGTAAAAACACCGCCTCTGCTTCTCAATATTTCGATTTTCCTGCAATTTTTTTTAAACTTAAAAGTTGAATAAATATTTTTAAATTATGGTTCAGGTAAATTTCACTATATTTGGTTTGAAAATTGTTTTTTAAGAATTTATTATTTAGCAATGCCTCGCGGAATTCAATTGACGGCGAAAGAAGGGGCAATTATAACAACACACGAGGAATATGGCTTATTTTACAGAACGATTGCCACAAAAATTGGATGATCTGTTTCTTTAGCGTGTAATTTCCTTAATCTAGGTGAAAATGGTCGACCAGGTCTTTTGACCTTTCGAAAAAAGAATATGATTTTTCATGAAGCAAGGCGGAACAAGTTAAATGCTAGGTTGATTAAAGGTAAATTAGACATCCACGTTACTGTTAGAAGAGTGCAGCAAGTGTTAAAGACAAATCATAACCTTCGTTTCACAAAAATTATGAAAAAATCACCAGCTATAACAACATCACAAAGAATCAAAAATGAGGTTTGCAAGAGATCACATGGCCTGCATCAGGGAGTGGAATAACGTCATTTTTAGTGACGAGAACAAATTGAATCTGGATAACTTCGATTATTTTAGGAGTTGTGGTTATTGTTATTGAGTCGCCACTCTGTGTTGTGATTTGGGGTGCTTTTCGGTTTCTTGGTAAAATTCTATTGATGTTTGTACGACCCAAAATGAATGGCCAAACATACAGAGAGATGCTAGAATATGCCTTGCTGAATTTGGAGACATTCCTGCCGGTGAACATTTAATTTTCCAGCAAGATATGGCTTCCAATAATAACGCTAGTTGTGTTTGTGTTCGTGAACGGTTTGAAGTCAGTAGAATTCAGTGTTTGTCATGGCCATCGTGTAGCCCTGATCTTAATCCCATCGAAAATTTGTAGGGTTTAATGGCCAGGAAGATTTATGCAAATGAAAAGCAATATAGGAATGTAGCAGACCTTAAAACTGCAGTTACAGACACATGGTTGGAGATTAACGAAGAAGTCCGCCAAAACTTCATAAATTCGATGCCGAATAGGATTTTTCAAGTTATTGAAAATCAGGGTTATAAAAAGTACTAACTTTCAAAAATGGCAGATAATTCATTTTTAAAATGAATACAAAATTGACTGTCTGTCTCTATATACTTATTTCGCATTTTTTTCGCGAAGAAATCGAAGATAACGGCATCCTTTTTTTATTTTTAAAAGAAAATACATTTTACTAGAGTTTGGTGAATATAAACATTGTATAACTCTTGGAACTTAGGCCTTACGTCCTATTGAACATTTTGCGAATGACTGTCTTTATACTTATTTCGGTCACTGTATGTATGTATTGTATGTGGAGAAAAACTTATTTCCTTGGTTTAGAAACAACTTCATGTTTTTAGAAAATTTAAAAATTTATGGGTGAACTGAGCTGTACAGCCTATTGACTTTTACAAGCTTAGTATGGCCATTAAGAAACTACTTTACTACAAAAGGTTTTGGCAAAAGTCTTTTGTTTTCTCAGATTTTGCCAAGAATTGTATTTATTAATTATAACAACCAACTTCGAGGCCAAATCCCCAAATGGGCTGGGCTGCTTTTTCAGGTAAACAAGAAAAACTTATTTTTGTAATTGTAGAGATACTTTTCGCTTTTTACTCACGGCAAAAAATGTTGTAAATAATAATAGTTTGAAAATTTGTTCTAATTTTATGGAATTTTGTAACTTAATTATAATAAATTATTGATTGAAGGGTTAAAAACAAAAACTTGTTAAAATTGATTCAAGGGTTTTTGCTTTAAGGTCACATGATCGCGGTGGCCAATTGCAAACAGATTTTCGAAAAATAACACAGTCAAGAAATTTGTCTTGCAAAATTGCGATTATAAATATAACTTCAAAAATGAGGCAAATCTGAATGCCACCGGTAATAGTAATTAATATCGTTACCACTTTAACGAATTATATGCGTCCTGAAATTTAAGCTGATGAGCTTGGTGAGCTCTGGTTTCACAACTAATGGAAACTCGTAGGCCAGGCTATATGCATAAACTTCACACCACGCACCGGAAGCCCACAGAGTCAGGTCATCCAATGCATCTATTTATCCATGGCATTGATAGGCTATCAATTCTATTAAGCCTTCGGGATGTAGGACATCGTAAATCTTGAATATCAAGTTAAAAGAAAATTACTTAATTCTATTTTAGGATGCAACCTTAGATACCTAAGATATGTAGAATTGCAAGACCTGATTTGTCCGCATTCTCCATTGTCGTAATGTATTCAAATGTATCTTCGTTTGATTTCTCTGCAATTTCCTCCAATTTCCATTAAAAAGGATATCGTTCCACTACACGACCAACATCAATCAGCAACAAAATATATAAATAAATATAACTTCGAGCCTAAATTTCAAACAAGTTCACTCTCGTGCTCCTTCCCATCATCACATAGTCTTAACTCGGATTAACTTGCTTTTTCGAGCGGCTATAGTTCATCACATAACTTTTCGACAAAACAAAGAGGTTAACAATTAAGTAAACACACACAGGATCTACCTTGGTCAGGATAAAGGATATCCACACATTCCATAGGTAAGGTATACGCAAACATATAAAAAAAAGAAGTGCTCTTCCTAATGCTGGATGCTGCTCACATGGAACATATAATCAGACGAAACTTTAATTAAGCAAAAATTGTTGTTAGCTTCTGCTTGCTGCTTCCACCGCACTTCTTGTCGTCATCTCTTGGTTTCCCGTTCCTGAGGTTGGGGTAGGTATTTATTTGTTTTTGTCTGAAATACTCTTGGAATGGAACCCAAGCCAGGAAGCTATCGGGCTTACGGAAACGGAAATAATTACGCTGATAATGGTACCAGTGAAAGTTATTTTTCCTTTTCTTGGAATCCTTTTTCTCTCCCAATATATGAGTCGAGTCGAATCAAGGCGAGTCTCCATCTACATTGGGAATGTCTTAATTTTCAAAAGCTTGTAGGATTGTGGGTCTATGGAACTGAGAAGACTCTTGGAACGTCTGTGTGCCCATGTGGTATTTAGCTACTCGTATTTTTTTTTTTTTTTTTGTTCTTTTTAACTCGTACCTCTGTTTCTGTTTTGTGCTCGGTAGATTTTATTGCTGTTCTTTTGGCTTTCTCTTGTCATTGGCCCTAATTAAAAGTTTTTTCTTTGAGTATTTGTACTTTTTGGTCTTCGATGAGCAAAACGTAGAAAGGATTTCAATGAGGTATCAGTGTATTCCTCTATTCAATGTAGTAGAAATGTGTTAGCCGTAGTCCTGTAGGTTACGTGGTGAATATAAATAATGATAAAACTTATTCTGGAATGAAGATAACAAAGATATCTGTTAGATTTTTTTTTTTTGAAAAAGAAACGAATTAAACAAGTTGACATAATGTAATGGATGTATGTAATGTTAAAAGTCTGTAACAAAGTGCTGAGGGGAGAACTTATGTCAAAATTAAAGTTGAATTAAGTTGTATGTAAATTTGTGGATTCTGACTTTTCAACTTCTTGGGTTAAAACAAATACCTTTCAGACACATAAATAAGCTAGCAATGTGAATCCAGTGTCAATCTTCTCAGTCAATCTGGGGTGGAATCGTGTAAGGTGATTTTTGATAGTTGACAGTCAAATTTAAGAAAATTGATCTGGGGTGGAATCGGCTAAGCTAATAGTATCAAATTTGAATATAATTTTGACTTTCAAATTTGATAGTATACACTTTTCCGTCTGTGCAAGATGATCACTTTGTGTCACTTTTTTTGCATAGATTTGGTATCACTTACAAAGAAACTAATAGTTATTTTTCAAATTTAAATTTATTTGAAAACAAACCTCTGAGAATTCAGAAGGAACTTTTTAAAATGTAAGTAAATTTTAGTAACAAATTTAAAACAATAGTTTAAACATTTTAATTTATGCCTAGGACACACGCTAATAAACATCAAGTGACCATCATGGCTAATTTCATGGCACAGCATTCCGATTTGGCTAAATCATTTGCTTCAGGGGGAAACACCATCTAACGAAATTAATTTTGATCAAATTGACTATCACTTTACACAGATCAATTTTCTTAAATTTGACTGTCAACTATCAAAAATCACCTTACACGATTCCACCCCTGGTTCATTCTTTAATCTTATTACACCATTACACTGTTCAACAAAATTCTTTTCCAAATGATTTTTCTTGTCTTGAATTCAAATCTCACCTTATATATCTTTAAGAAAGTAAACGGTGATTTTAAGTCAAAGTTAAAACACAACAAACTCAGTTCTTAGCAACAAAATGTCTATGAAGATCTTGCAACGTACAAATCTTACTATTCGAGATACACTTGAAAAATATTTTAGTATCTCACTTAGTTTTTGGAAATTCTCATTAATTATGCATTTGGAAAAACATTTCTTGTAGGAAAATGACAGATGTCATATGGATTTAGAAAATTAGGTACTAAAAGTTAGAGTATAGCCATTCTGCAATACCTTTAACATTTTACCAAATTGTTTAAGATCCAATTTAAAAGAAATAAAAATTACAAAGTGGGGATGATATTTACCTTAAATTTATTTTAATTTCTATATACATATGTATACATAATTATGTACATAATTCAATTTCAAATAAATGGGTAAATTTTGAATTTGAAAGTTTTTAACGATATACAAATTAAATCTGCAAAAGTTAATAATAAAGCTATTATCACTTAGTAAAATGGAAAATAAATCCAATAAACCGGTTTTTGACTATTGTGAAAATTCACAAAGATTAACTATTTTAGTTTTGCTTGAATATTGAAAATTGAAGACACTCATTTTTATTTTCAGATTAATAAAAACACAAAACTTTCAGTAAATGTCAAGTTTTCAAAGGACCAATAAAAAGTTATCAGTGTGAATCGCACTAGTAGAAATTATTTTGCACATTGCAGGTTATGATTTAATACATACATCGAAGAGTGTACATATACATACAATATATGTACATACATACATATCTATCTAAAGGCTATTCGGAGAAGCAAAACTTAGTGTGTGCTAAATACGGATCCAGGGTGCTTTTACGACAAAACATATACATACAAAAATAGTAAAACACAAAAAGTTCTATTTTTCAAAAATCTGAAATAAAAGTTTGTACAAATTCAATCAATTCTGCATTAAAACCTGCCCTGTTTAAAATTGTATTTAAAACGTTTCCCTATGGTCGGTAATAACTTTGTGCCTTTAGTTGGTTCTAGATGGGCAGCATTTGTTCCATTATCGTTATCGCCACCGCAATCGCTTCACTTTATGCAAAGCTTAAATAAAAATAAAGGACAAATATCGTTTCGAGTGCGTATGTAGGTACATATGTCAAATGCTTGTAGGTTGTGGAAGAAGTTGATTCCGCATTTGCATAAAAGTGTATATTATACTTATGTTTTTTTTTTTCAGCATAATAGGAATGCAATACCCATATATAAACATTTGTATTAACTTGAGGTCGAGGACGTCGCAAGAGCTCATATCCATAGTTGAAGCCCTAGCCGTAGCCGAAGCCGTAGCCGTATAGCATTGTGGAAGTGGACTATGGTCACTGAGCTGAGGTTTTGATTGCTGACGGCGAATGGTCATCGTTGTGCAGTGCAATGTGCATTACTCAGTTGTGGTGTTATCCCAGGCTACATTTCATTAACCTTGGTGGTTGATGGGCGTCGTCGTCGGTCGTCCTCGTCCTTGTTGGAACTGGTCGATTGTTTGTTTTGTCTGTGTCAGTTTTTTATATTTCGTTTTTAAAATTTGCTTTATATATCTCTGACCATGAGGATGTTTGTAATGCAACGAGATTGTGACCGGTAGCATTTAATTACATTTACAATAATTGAACTCCACATACACTTTGTAATGGCATCACTACTATCAATAACTCCGGTCGGTCGGTCGGTCGGTGCAGTGTCAGCAATCCCGAAACCTGCAAGGCGGTGTAATTGGTATACACTCAATGGTAGTTATGGTATTGCATAGCTAGGTATTTTAATTTTTCCATTTTCCATTATTGTTTATGTTTTATACCTATCTATTTAATATACATATGTATGTACTTATGTATAGATACGTATATGTATTTTTTATTCCGAGGAAGATTTTTAATTTAAGCGAGTTCAGATTTTAACAGAAACCAGCATCACTATGGAGAACTTCAACTTTTTTTGTTGTATTAAGTGGTGCACTGCACTGGTTTTACCCAGAATTTTAATTTTGTTTTTGATATTGTTGAATTAAAAGTTGAACTCACAACGACCGCAAATTCAGCTGATTATAATGTTTCAAGAGCTTGCAAATTGTTTGGGTCAACGAAGCTTAACGCAATTAAATCGGTTCATTTCGGTTTTAATTCTATTAAATTAACTATAAACAGCAGTTATTCATATCGTTTTAACATACATACGTTATAATTGATGACATCGTGAAAGAATGTATATAGTATAGCATAGGGTCATATTTACCTTAGACAACAATTTCGTACTCTTCGAAACCAAAACATTGTCCCTTATTCGGTGAACAAAGCCCCAATACTTTGCTTATTTTGAGTGGGAAGAAACTGAGGAAAAAATTACAAAATTCATATTTAAGTCAACAACGGAGTAAATTACCAAATCACGTATTGCATGCAACTCAAGTGCCAACTAGGCAAGGTACAATTCGCACCTCCTCAGGTGCAACAACGACTTTAGGAAACAATAAAGCTTTTAAAATTTTCAAATAATTAAGAATACTTTACCATAAAGTTTATTATATCTAATTTTTAAAAATATGTACGTTGTGGTTGTACCGGAGGAGATACGAATTAATTTTGGATAATTTATCCGAAGCAGAGTTGTAAATTCAAGTATCACCACGAGTACCGGGTGATTTCTATAAGATTTTTTTTTGGTTAAGATTCAGATTTGTCGAGGCTATCGAGCTTCTACCGGTTTTGACACAAGCGTATACTATATATTCTTTTTATTATTTAAAACACCCAAACTTCATAATAATTATTTCCCATGAAAAATGTAACACTTGTAGTTTCTTTCTAATTTAATCATTTGTGAACTGCGTGAACTAAAAATGTTTAATGGAAATTATTTTTATTGAAATTTTTTTTTTGCGACTTTTAGTCCCGGTACAACAGTTAGGCTGTTACCGATGACTAGGCATATACACATTATTATAATTATATAACTGTGAATTATAAATTTTCTTATGATGGATAGTGCTTAACGTATTGACAAATTGCAAACATTTTGGTAGTCTTTGCCTTCCTCACACAGAACATCCTTCAGCAAAAATGTCTGCGAGGTCATAAGCCTTCGTTAGGCATGAGAAAAGGAATCATTCAAAAACGATTCTTTCGTATTTCTTCTTTCAAATGGAGACAGCTTGAAATAAACGGTCTAAGTTTAGTCCCCCAAATTTGTACCAATTTAATTATTCATGTTTGCTTCCAAAGTTAGATTCAATTAAAAGATTCCAAAAAACTTTGTGATAATTCTGTGTGTTCTTCACATAATGCCAAATGATTCACAAGAATCAATAGTTTATTAACTGCAAAAAAGTCTGAAAGACGTATAACTTAACCAAAATACGCCATCTCATTAATAACATGATTTATGACCACGAATGTCTTGCATTTCAAAGGATCCATTTAAGATACGTCTTTATGTAAAACTATTGCTCAAAATGAATATGCAAAACGCAAAACAGATTCTTAATGACCACAAATCCTCACATAAAGAGACCCAAAAACATAAATAACCATTCCTCCTATATCCTATATACATATCTGTATCGTCACAGCAAAGCCAAAGATACATAGGAACTCAAAAGTAAAGTGCCAACACATTCGTTTGAATATTAATTCACATTATAAACGATCATATTTTTTTTGCTTGTCGCCGTTGTCCCTGATGTCTCAGTTCCAGTTCCAGTCTCAGTCTCTGTCGTGTCCATGTCTGTTGGAAACAGGACAAAAAGAAAAACTCCCCAAATCTACAACAAACCCAGTCTTTCTCCCCGGAGGAGCCAGAGGAGCAGAGTAGTAGTATTCTGTTCCCAGTTTTCTATTTGGAGCTTGGAGGGAAGGAGCGACTTCTTGCATATGGTAGAGTTTACTGGCTTTGGCAACCAAAAGCAGCTTTGCGCTTCAATTCACAATTTTATGTTTTATACTTCTTTGCGGAATATGAAAATTTTGCCTCTTAGCCCAAATTCACAAACCGCCATTTATATTATAGTGTATATCTCTTTTCTCTATTGCTCTTGCAGGTTTTTGAATCGTTCGTTGCCACCGTTTACTTAGTATAGGTACCATCTATAGGTCCAAATGATATCTCTACATTTTATCATCCATTAAACTTTACCGACATTTTTCCAGTTACGTTAGCATTAAATTTATGACCGTCTCTAGTTCTCCGCACGTTTATGATTGGGTACAAGTACAATACTATTCTGCATGAAAATTATAGCTGTACAGAAAATTCGTCCCCCATTTCCCCAATCCAAGTGCAGAAGGATTAAGCAGGATTGGCAGCAGATGAACATACCATCGACCGACTTGTGGGTGCTAGATTCTTAATTCTCGAAAACTACTACTCCACTAAGTTGCTTGAAAGGATTTTTAAAGCAACGAATCTTCTATTCATCTATGTATACCAAAATTCGAATTAGTTTGGTTTTTTTTTTTTAATCCTTTTTGAAAATTATAAAGTTTCAATTCTTTTGTGTGGATTTGAATACCTTCAATAAAAAATGATTCAACGAATCCGAAGTTAAAAAACTGTCATGTCGGTTTGTTATAGGTACGTGCACATGATTTACCTTAGTTGTTTGCTTCTAAAATTTAAGATTTTTTAAAATCAATTCATTTAATTTTGAGTTAAAAAAAAATACGAGAGAATGTAAGGAATACAATGATCCGATTGCATGCATGCTCAAAGGATTGCAATCAATTAATTGCTAGAGAATAGTTGATTGGGAAGAGAATAATTGTAATTTTTAACTTCCCATAGAGAGTTATTGTAATCGTTCATTTGTCAAATTGAAGCTTTTGACAAATCTGAACGTTTTATGGTTCCTAGAATCTAAATTTGTCATTTGTAGAGAGATGTCTGTCTGTGTGTGCGTGTACGTATCTACGTATGTACGTTCGAGATACCCTTTTCTGTTCACGATATCTCACGAATGAATAAAGATATCGACTGGAATTAAATTTTGTTAAATAGGTTAAGACTTCAAAAGATGCAGAAAGAACTTTCATAAAAATTTGTCGAGCGGTTTTTTAACAATAGTAGTTTAAAAAAAAGTGAAAATTTTAGTTGGTCGTAAATATCGCAGAAACGAATAATGCTATTGACTTCAAATAAATTTAATTGTGTAGATTGCAATGTAAAACAGGTTTGGTATAACTTTGGAAATAGTTCAACAAACCTTTATGTTTTTAAAGTAAAAAAAAAAGTAAAAAAACTAAAATAAAAAATTTTTCGCACAATTTAGAATGTAAAAATATGTACATATATTCTCTTCGAAATAATTTATCCGGTAAAATTTTCAATAAATTCAAATGACAGTTTTTTTACAAAAAATAAATAAGTAAAACTAATTCAAAGAAAAGTTGGTACAAAGTGTTTTTTGATTTGAATATCTCGAGAATGAGCACCGATTTTAACTTCAAATTTATTTAAGTTTTTACAAAATACAACTATTAAAATAAGCTAAAATTTTGATAAATATCGAATTAACAGTTTTTTTTACGAAAAATACAAAACGAAAACGTAAATTTACAGAAAAGTGACAAAAATTGTTTTTCGGCTTAAAAATCACCACAAGAAGCAATAATATTGACTTCAAATGTATTTTACTTTCGACATAATGCGTTTGTCAATAACTCAAAAATGATAAAATATTGACGAATAACAAATTGACCAGCCTCTTTTTTAAATTTGAAATTGATGGTTTATTGGGAAGAAAGGCTGTGCTTAGAATTCAAAGATCAAACCAAGTGATGCTCAGAATCCTAACTTTCGGTTATACCTACTCCTACATATATTCATCAGCATCGACAAAAATTAAAACAACTAAACTGTTGTACCGAATCTTTATTTGGATGTATCTAAGGTTCTTGTTGGTTATACTTTTCAAGAAAAAGGTTTCGTTGGTCCGTTTGTTTGATAAATTCATGAGCGGTGGGAACTCTCTAGGGACAACATAAAATATTTTTTTAAATGTGTGGCTTAAATACAACGAACGAAAAATGGTATTGAATTCAATAAAATTTTCGAAAAAAAAAATTGTAAAACATTAATTACGTCTAATATACATATATGTCAAGAACGGCTTATGATTATCACTTTGAATTATTTTTAAAAACAAAAATTAGAAACAAGAATTTGTAGCTCCAGAATTTAAGAAAACACACAAATCAATCTTACAAGTCAAATTCTCAAGTATATCTAGGATAATGACAGGCGCCATATTGATTTATTAAATTCCTAAAAGTTATAGTAGGGTTTTCGGAATTTTAACTTTAGCAATATTTGAAGAGAAAGTAAAATGTTAAAATCGTTTAAAATTACCTTAAAATTGCTAAAAATGGCTTTAACAATTTACTAAATCGTTTAAAATTTTGCGCCAAAAACTTCAATAAATTAATTTTTTTTTCGCATCCAAAATCTTTTTTTTTTTTTTTTTAATTTTTGTTATTATTCAGATACCTATTAATAACGCCCTATAGTTTCCCTCTTAGCTAAAAAACAAAAGGTAATTAAGAGTATTAAGAACGGGCTAATGCAAAGTGCACTTATAACACAATGTCTCACAAACAAACTGTTAATTAAAACACATTTTGTGAGCTTTGTACTTATATAAACCGCCAATTTCGTAAATGGCCCCTTCTGTCAGTGTCATAACCTCACAGTCACAATACTTAGGTAATGCATAAGCCAAAATCGAGCCATTAACTACCAACAAAACACGCTATTTCAAAACACAATATAATTTATCAAAGAGTTCTTGAACGAGCACACAGCAGTAGTAGTTCTCCTTTTCTGGGTCATTATTTAAATTGAAACTGTATACACAACACAAGCTTATCTCCCTTTCCTTTCATATCCTTTACAGAACAGATGCCGATGCATTGCATATACATACCCTCTATTCAGTCATTCTCTAAACTCTAGAGTCTAGATAGAGTATACGTTGCAACAAATGAAACAAATGATAATTGCCAACCGTGCCACAAATAGGTGCAATGTACAGTGCATCTAATAAACTACATTGCATTTAATTTTGCTTATTTGAAACACCCTGATGGAACAAAGTGCAAACAGATATTGTTGGGGTAGTCATAGTCGTACCTGTCTATTAAGAAGGACGCCCGAATGAACCGAAATAATGAGACAAAATATTCTGGAACTTGGAACATACATATATTACGAGTATTGCTCATTGGCCAGAGTCGCAGTCTTTCTAGCTATTGCGAGATATTTATTTGAGGACATTAGTCAAAGGTGCTTAGGTGTTTACTAGATAGTGTGGAAATTTAGGGTAGAGTGAGGTACATTCGAACATAGGGTACTTTTGAACTCTCTTGATTCGAAATTCTCATTAGTAAGTATCCATTTTTTAAAAAGTGCTTAAATTTAATCGGGCAAAATTTTAAATATACTAAAATTGTTAATTGGCAAAATGATAAATAAATATTGGAATTTATTGATAAGAAAATTAATTTTAATATTTTCTTCATTTAATTTCTTATTGTGGTTCCGTCAAACTTACTGGTGCTTTTATTTTAAAGCAATGAAATTGCCATTGATCCACAAAACAAGAGGCTTGGTGCAACGCCACTATTAACTTAACAGTATACTTTAAAAATTTGGTATTTTTTGAAGTTTTTGTGTTATAACAAATCGCCATTATAAAAAAGGGACTCTCATTTTTAATATTGAAGTTAAACTAAATTAGGTAATTTGTAAAAAAAAAACGATTTATTGATTTTGATTTTACTAATTGATAACTTTAAAAACTAAAAAAAAATATTAACAAATACATCTATATATATAAAACTGATTTTCTAAAATTTGTGTGTGGCCGCCTAACTCGCGCATTTATGTACCGATTTAAATTTCGTTTTATGCCTTTTGTAGAGAATTATCTGTAGATGGTTTCTATGTAAAAAAAAATTATATTCGAATGCACTATTCTCTACAAATAGCAAACATTTAAACCGATTCATAAAAACGCAATTTTGCAACATCAAGAACATATGTACATATTTTAACAGTTTTGGCATTTTTTCCAAGGTATAAAATAAAAGAGCCGATAGCCTTATGCTTCTAGTGCTCTCATTTATTAATAGTATATTTCAAATATATTATTGATAAGAAAAAATAACGATAAATAAATAAAATAAAATAAAAAAGATTTTAATTCAAGTCAAAAAAACAATTCTTATCATATTTGTCAAAATTTAATTTTTTTTAAGAATAATGGTATTATGTGAAAATAAAATAAATTTTAATTGGTAGAATGTTTTGTTTTTTTCTTATTTGCTGTAAAATACTTCCAATATATTTTTTTCTTTCTACAATTTCTCTAGGTATTTAAAAAAATAACGTTTTATTTTTTTTTTGCAAATTGCTACCCAATCTATGGTTCTTATTTTTATGAAAGTCCTTTCTTTGTATTTTCTTCTATACTCTATTCAATTTGAATAAACAGTTCTGGGAAGATAGGATATTTGCTTTTCACCTTTACAAGTATAGTTTTCAATAAGATATTTCACTCTAACAGCTCTAATATGGTTGCCGTACTAAACATTATCAATTGGCATGATTCTATCATAAATGACGGTTGGGTTGCCAATTGCTTATTATAATTTCATTAATATATGTGTTGATTAATTATGTCATTGCAAATATAAAACAATTTCACTTTATAAATCGACTTTCAAAGAAAATAAGCACATTAATGTGGAGATCATATGAAAATAACTTTTTCTTTCTAAAAGATCAAAAGGGGAAAACAAATTGACAGCTGTTTAATGAAATTTTTAAAACAAACATAACCTAATCGAAAATACTAAACATTTCGTATTGTTCTCAAAAATCTTTAAAAAAGGTTGTGGAGGATGCACGACATTTTTCACGGTGTAAACCACAAATCAGAGGCGTGCTTGGTTTTTTTATGGGGCAATTTTGTTTTATTCCATCCATTAGATGTCAGTGCTCAGAAAAAGTCTATCCCATAAGGGCTGTACTGCACATTTCTGTTGAACGAAGTTTTGGTAAAATTAAGAGTTAATTATAAAGTAAAGAATGTATTTTTGTTTTTAACCTGGGGTGGAATGGGAATCGCAATGATTGATTGAAAGCACATAAATAGCTTTAATTTGAAATTCTCTTAAATTCGGATGAGAGCATAATCCTAACATTAATATCGCCTTACACGATTCCACCCCTGTATTAATAATCTAGCCCAATATAACACGTCTTATACATATAAAAAAAATCTATAGATTTGCACGGAATCTGAATACTTAAAATATGTATTCCACTCTGAAATTTTGATGTATGTATCTTCTAAAATGTATAAACTAAATGAAAATGTTTGAAGTCCTCTTCAACTTAATTTGAAATGTTATTACTAGTTTTGGTTTGGATTTGTTTACTGAAAAGAACATTTGATTTCCAAAATACTAAACAAATTGAATCATTCTTCATATGCCTTAAAAAAATATTTCTTCAAAATCCTAGCTCATAGCTTCGAGAAATTATTTCAACTTCCAACACTTTTTTCGGTATACGTTTCCCTATAATCACTACGGTGAAGAAATTTCAGGTGGAGTTGGGTGATCACACTCCTGTAACTCCCCCTTGTTACAATCTTGTTTATAAATAAAGGTCAAAAACGACATTCTCAAGTAAGAGTAGTCGAATTTTGTAAGTGCTGCTCCGCCTTGTAGACCTTCGTGCTAACGGTTAAATCTTCTGTATTTATTATATGTTTGTATAAGAACAGTAAAGACATTTCTATTATACATGTTTATCAAAAAAAAAACAATTAATCCTTTCAGCACGATTACCCGCAGCGTCCTTAAAAAAGCATTAAGATTCAAAATCATTTCGAGTGGAATATAAAATCCCAGCAAACCGAACGACAACAACTCGAACACGCCTTTATAATTTAAAATACTTCCATATAATATTTGTATGAATGTATGAATGTAAGTATATGTAGATATATTCAAAATTTAGCCATCAGTTTCCGCTTTAACGAGTATAACTGGAAAAAGAAGGACGTAACTCGGTTGATTACTCAGCCACCACAAGTGAAACCACATTTTGTATTTGGTCTGGGTACATTTTTAGCAAAAGTACCAGCAGTTTAGTCCATTTACCCGTTGGAGATGAATTTGGCCAAATTGCTGATATTGCAAGAATTTTTGTGACACTCATTGGACGTCATTTCCTTCGGACGGACATGGAACAATTAAATTTTAAATGAGTTTTCAATTGTTCTTCGTTTTGATAATGGACCATGCACTTGTTTCGGTATTTAATGTAATCATTTTGAATGATTTAATATTTTGAAGTTTTTTGAAGATTCTTTTTTGTTTTCGGCTTTAAACTATAAAACAACAAAATTTTAATTACAGTATTTTATGGATATAAGAAACACTCAAATAAGAAAAGCTCGCTTATAAGAAACACAATCAAAAACCCAATGCCTTTTCTTTATATTTCCTTCTGAGAGTAATCGTACATATATAAGAAACACATTTTTACGCACCAATATCAATGTTTAGAATAAAACAGAACTGCTAAAAGAAAATTACTTCATTAACAAGCCTTTGTCAAAACTTTCAAGTGAAATGACAGCAGCAGTTTTAGAAAGACGGCGCACACTCTGCAAATATTTTGATATTTCGATCAATATTTGAATTGTTGCTTGTACATCCATACTTAATACTTATAATATTATAAATGCGAAAGTAACTCTGTCTGTCTGTTACTCTTTCACGCCTAAACGGCTGAACGGATTTTGTTGAAATTGTGTATGGTGATAGATGATAACCTAGAAATGGTCATAGGCTATAAATAATCACGCCATCTTAGGGGTAAGGCAGTAAGCAGATAACTAAATTGAGTTAGTGATTTTTAGTCGTTTTTGTTGGGACTTTTGATCTTCCACGTCTAAACGGCTAAACGGATTTTGATGAAATTTAGTTAGGTTATAGATAGTAACCTAGAAAAAGATATGGGCTATTAATATTTATGCTATCGTACTTAAGGCTTAGGCAGTAGGCAGAAAACTAATTAAGTTAGTGATTTTTAATCGTTTGTTTTAAAAGTTTACCTCATTCACGCCTTATCGTCTGAACGGATTTTTATAAGACTTGGTTAATTTAAAGATAAGATCCTAGGCACGGACACAGGCTACTTTTTACGGCGGGAAAATACCTCATTCGCACGGAAATCTAGCGTGTCAAGAAGCGCATGACGCCATAGCTACTGAAATGATTTTGATGTTTTTTTTAACTGAGTGTTACTAGACTTCAAGTTAGTATTTGATCACTTTTCTAACTTAGAGGGTAGGTAGGCGCAGTATGATGCAACTGTCTTAAAAACTTATGCGGACGAAGTCCCGGGTAAAAGCTAGTACAAAATATGTTGTTGTGTCCATTGATTTTACATACGAAATTTTCTTTCTTATATCAGTGTTTCTCATATAAGACTTTCTTATAACCGTGGCGCACTGTATATCATTTTACGTTATATTTTTATTCATTAAATAAACAATTACCTAGAAGTATTTTACTCTTATTAGTTTTTATTTATAAGATGAACGTGAAGTGGCGAGGAATTTGTTTCATTAAATCTAAATTTAAAAGTCTTACATATGTATTCAGCTCCAACTTCGTATGCTTCAAAATGTTCATTGAAATTTTCGTTTTCTAATTCAAAACAAAAGAAATAAATAACATTGTTTTCATCAATTACAATTATTAAATTTATTCTAAAAAAAAAATTACTATAGGTTCACAAGCGGCCCCGCTTATATTGTGTGCTTTTTATATTTCCCTTTTTTATTATCATTTGCAACATTGTAACGGAATTAAAGCTGTTCTGAGAAGCAGACTTCTATTGTTGAGGTAATCTAGGATTCAAATCCCGAACCCAAAGATTGTGTTGGAAAATCCTCGATAATGTGCATCTGCTAAGAAACCTTATCCCCTGTGAACCCACCAGAACGACAAAATGCTTACAGGTGCATTCAACCCATCCTGGCAGCAAGGACTAAGGGTGTCCGGACCACAACCGCTAGGCATGCTTGCATGTGCACGAAGTAGCTCGTCGGAGGGGGGGTCTTTGCTGTTGTTAGGTCTAGACGGTCGTTACGCATTTTCATGCCTATTCATTTTATAAAAGCGAGGCCTGATTTGTTCCGTAGGTTTATGAATCATGAGTCCTGAATTGTATCGAGTGGTGTTGTTGTACTCCGAGGACTTACCCACCCACATACTTACACCAAAACGGTGAGGTACATCCGTGGTTATCACGTCCTTAAATATTGTTGTGATAACCCCTGAATATAAAAACTTTCCTCTAAACTAATTTATAACCATAAAAAAAAGTACTTATGGTACTATAAACTTCAAATCAAATAATAATAAATTTGTCAGGAATCTTGAACCAAATGAACCACTGTAAAAAAAAAATAAATACAATGCACAAAAAAAACAAAATTCCGTACACCATCCCTGTCACCTCGAGTTTTAGTTGTCACATCTACCAATAAAAATTATTTAAACGAAGTAATGCATTTCAATTATCAAAGAAAATCCTCTCAAAGAAGAACGAAAACGCAAACAAAAACATCTATGAAAGTATAAGTCTTGATTTAAATTTTCATATTATCTTGAAGTGTTTATTAAACTTAAAATAAATCTTACATACTAGCAAAAAAAATGAAACGATAAATCTTGCTTGTTATTAGAAAAAAAGTAATATTCATGGAACAAAAAAAAATCTTCCTGGAACGTAAAATAAGAAAAAGAATAATCAAAACAAACTAAAGTAGTTAAACTGTAACTTAAATTTGACATTTAGCGGGTTTCGCTCTCTTATTACCTAACAGCATAAACTACATTACGTCCTTAATTTATTAAGAGAAATTTTATTCGAAAGAGATGAATATACTATATTATGATATTGTTGTCGCAAAATTCAATATGGCAAACAAAATTGTATCAAAACGAAATTAAAAATTATTAGAACTGATTTCAAAATTATAATAAGATGGATAGAGATAGATTTCTAAATAAATTTTAATTCGTTTCGGATATAATTCCTAGCTTACATTCTACATAATTATTTTAAAATACAGAAATACTTCTTTTCTTTTACTTTATTTTTTTTTTGTATAGCTCAAAATAAATTCCAATTATTTTCTTTTATGTATTCATATGTATATATACATATTTTGTTTTATATTTTATATAGGTTATTGGATGGAATTTAAAAAAAAAAATTACGAAACAAATTTCGTTCAAAATATAGTTTTTTATAGTAAAACTTACCAAAAATGAAATAAAAAAAAAACTTGCAAGATGACATATCCTTGATGTTGTGCGCACAGCATTTCGGGCAGGTTATCATTTATTCACACCTGTATTTTATTTAAAAAGAAATTAATTATTGTGAACGAGATTTAATTTTTCTTTTTTTTTAAATTGATTTTTTTTTCTTTACTGAACAGATATTAATTTAATTTCACTTAGCAACCAAATTATTTTTATTTCCCTTTTAAACTTAAATATAAATGACATTAAAAAATAATATATAGAAAAATAGAAAAAATGGAAAAATAGAATAGAAAAATACACAAAAAAATAATAATAAAATAAAACCGCTGCAGCTGAAATGATGATGATGTTATTTTTTCTTGTTTCCCGAGTTGATATGATATTATTTCGAATTACGATAGCAGGGGTGGCTCGATCGGAGGAATAATTTATATGATTTCCTATCGATATGACCCGGGAGTTATTTTTTTAATTCTTGAGATGAGGACAGGTTAAAAATGGACATTTAAATGATGACGTCACTGAATAGTTTTTTATTTCAAACTTTAGAAACTCGTTTTTTGGTTTTGCATTGGCAAAGTGCACGTGGGATTTTATTTTTATTTTTACCGCAGATTTCAGTTCTCTTATTTTTATACATTTTTATTAAGTTTTTTTTTTTTTCTTTTTGATAGAGACTCCACGTAAGGTTAAAAACCAAAAAGGGATTTTTTCTGTGGTTTTGGTTACGATTAAAATAAAAATTACAATAATTTCCACATTAATTTTTGTTTTTAAGAATTTTAACAAATATTTATTTGCGAACTAATTAAACTTGAAATAATAAGGGCAACACGTGGGTGAATTTTCGGTAATTATAAATTTTTACACGAAAAGATGCCGATTTTTTTGTTTTTTTTTGGTTTGAGTAAATTCGTTTCAGTAATATCGATAAAAGTTTTGTTTACTCTTTATTTTGCGATTAAAACTTTTACTTTTTACTACTAAATAATTTTCGAGTTCTTAAAGTACGCGACTTTTTATACGTCTTCAGCAAGAGCGGTCCGCGTCTTCCACTGAGTTTCAAGTCGTGCAACAGAATGCTCAAAAAGATCCGAGCTCGCTACTCATTTTTACTTTAAGAATTTGAGTTCCACAATCCACAATGATGGCACTCTTCCGGGACCTCTGATATCAAAACAATTTTGATCAAAGAGTCATAATTAATATTTTAAAATTTATTTATGAATTTATAAATAATAAATGTGAGGTTTTCAGACTTTTTGAGTCAAAATTCTCCGAAATATCAAATACCGGAAGTCTTCCATGATCGCATACAATTACATTTATCATTGGTGTGGAAGATAATTGTTTCACAATTTTTTTTTGTGCAATCGATATGGTTACTCTATACGCTGAATAGCTACAACTCTTAAGTGATCTCCTGAAGAGAAATTTATATGGGAACATTTTACTTTCTTTCCGATCAGTTATAATCGATTAAGGGGTAGGTATTGGAGCCTTGATTTTCGAAATGCATTATAACAAAAATAATTCGAATAGAGATTACCTGAAGTTCAATATTTTCAAAGTTTAACAGGACCTTGCTACAATTTAATTAAAAATTCACTGGGGCGTATGAGTGATATTTTTTTTTTCATTAAAAATTTGGCTTTACTTAAATAAGCTAACCCGTATAGAGGTTTCCTACAACATGTACTGTATTATTAAATGAAAGTAGACTTTGAGAACTTAGTAAGTAACTGAAGGACGGATCTTCTTTGAGTATGATTCTATTAAATGAGATAAATCAACTCTTTCATCAAAACCTTTTAAAGTAATTATGAGTTTGCTATTTGAAATGTTATCCCAAATGACCATGAAATATTTGTTCTGCTATTCGTGTTGAAAGCATACTGTTTTTAGGGTTTATGTTTTGCTTCAAAGTATAAATCTAAAACAGCTTAAAAATTTTGGAGGAACACTTTGCTCAATAATTGTGTAATAGTGCACATAGTACGAATTAAAGCATCTATCACATGATGGAAGTAACAGAAGATCGATTAACTTTGCCATTTTTAATGTGAATTTCCATACAACACAACTTTCGGTTATCACATTTCTCTAGCCTAGCGGATATGATGATCTAAAATTCTAGATGACTTTATGTAAATAAATACTGGTTGGACGATATCCAATTCGGGCTTTGCCACAATTGAACATATTATCAATGCGAGCATTTAATATATCCAATGAAAAAATATTCTCCTTCTATGAAGTTTAAAATTAAATTATGCAGAAATTATATTAACAAATGCCATCAAAAATGTCATGTATCATATTATATATAACAGAATAATTTTCAACGACATAACTGTTAGATATTCAAATAAAAATAGAATTTTCTACAATTCCAGTAAGCTTTGAGTCTTGAGTACTTATTTAAATTGTGTTCATAGTTAATTTCATTTCGAAGATTCTCATCATATTATTTAAAATCCGAAAGAATCAAATGCTTTGAAGGAAAAGACTTCACAAAGCCTAATGCAGTATTGAGCCCGAAATTTTCTCCTAAGAACAAAATAAATGTTGTAATTTGAGCCATCTACAACTAGGTACTTGTAAGTATACTTGAGACAGAACTGGAAAAGCATAATATACCACTGTGGGTTGTTTGTATCAAAAAAGTCAATGAAATTTAATAAACCTAATTAATAACAATATTGGCGGTGTCATAGGTATGAACGTACTCAAGCATTTATTTTTCTAAAGCTTTTCATTAGTATTTTTTTTATAATCGTTCTTGCCCCCTATAATAATTGCATGTTTTGAATGGTTTTTTTTCAATCTGTTGGTAATTCAAAAAAGTAGGTATAACAGATTAATTATGCGATTTCGAAAAAAATACTTCTGTGATAAATTAGTGTTACTGGGTATTGCTTGGCTAAAAATATATTTTTTTCAAACCTTCATTTTAGAATTGGAATACTTTGATGCAAGTGAAACATTTTCGAGACTCGTAGAATAAATTGATTCGGTAAAAGTACGGTGGTTTTTGTGGGGATG
Source organism: Scaeva pyrastri (assembly GCA_905146935.1). Taxonomy (NCBI): domain Eukaryota; kingdom Metazoa; phylum Arthropoda; class Insecta; order Diptera; family Syrphidae; genus Scaeva; species Scaeva pyrastri. The sequence goes on from LR989927.1 coordinate 81,824,131, forward strand.
TTACATCTTTAATTTCATTTACTCTGGATTGCTCATTAACAACCAATACAATATACATACCTATGTACATACATAATGTGAATTCAGGCAATGATTTACTTTGGCGTGAAGAAATTCTTCCCATTGGCAGAGAAGAATTCACAGAAAACTCTGGTGTACACCGAAATTGACCCTTTGAGAAAAAAATATTTGCCAATTTTATACTCCTTCCGATATTGATGGTAGATGAATCGGTAGTCAAATTTACTGGTCGACTTCAAAGAAGAACATACAATCCATCAAAATTGTTGTTATGATTTATAAAATGTGTACTGTCGACAGTTACACGTGGTTGTACAAGATATACTTAGGAGCAACTGCATCAGTGGAAGGCTTGGACAAGATAGGTAAAATTGTGTGAGCCGGTGTTGGATGCGCCTATAATTTTAACAATAGCGTACCATTGGTTGTGTATCTACAAAATTGGAATACTGATCTCTGTGGAACAATTAGAAAAAAATGGGTAGATCTTCCATTAAGAGTTACCAAGGCAAAATTAAAAAAAAAAGGAAACAATAGCTAGCCAAAAAGATGGATGCATAACTTTCCTTAAATGGCGGAATAAGCGAGAGAGACTACAATGAAGCCAAAAAAGGGATTGATATCGCTGACCAATTAGCTTCATTTCATTCACCCTTAAGAAAAACTATGAGTTGGTGCAAAAAAATTGTTATCGATATGATATTTCGTATTGCTGTAACAAATATATAATGCATTTACAACAAGCCTGCTGTTGGAGACCACTCTCAATGTTGCAAGTGCAAGAAATGCTCTTAAGAGAGATGCTTGGTTTTTGTTCATCCGCATCCAGAAACTTAAGAATTCTGCAGTTTCCAGCCCAAATACGCTCTTGCACACACTTCTTGACGAATATACCTACAAGCTACAAGTAATTAAAGAGAGACAGTCGTGTCTCGTGTAGCTCTTAGTTCAAAACAAGTTTTAACTGAGTGCAAAGAATGTAATAAACCATTCTGCTTAAATTTCTTCAATGTTGAACGTTCCGTTGCCAAAAAATATTTAAGTTCTTATTGTTTTCTTATTCATGTTCCCATTTGTTTTGATCCCAAAATTACCTATTGTTGTTTTTTTGTTTTTAGTTTTCCTATTTTAATTAAATTCTAATTTCTAATTTAAAAAAATATTTATCACATAATTATACATGGGACTTATTGATCATACATACTTAGGTCCTCAGACCTATGAAGTCTGTTGGTGTTCCCTAGCGGGACATAGGCCTCAACAACTCCTACGCGCCATCGCATCGTGTTCGGTTTCCAGCGATGTATTTTAGCTCCCTCCAGCTCTTTCCCAGTCTCGCAGATTCCTCCTCAACTGTTCTTCTCCACGTGCTTCTCGGTCTACCTACTCTTCTTCCTTCTTGTGTGAGTGGGTTCCACTGCATTGCTTGGCCTGCAATGCAGTCATTACCTTTTCGAAGCGTGTGTCCAATCCACTGCCACTTCCGCCTTCGTATAATGGTATCTATGGGTTCCTGACAAAATCTCTAAGCTCCAATTCCAAGTGTCGTCCTTCTATCTATCTTCGGTTGGGTTTATTTGAAAAGTATACCTCGTTGTTTATAAACTCAATATCACTGCTATCGACCACTTCCAAATTTATAGTCTAAGCGCCCACAGAAAATTTTGGATTGTGAAAGTTTACCGAAAATGAAGGATATGACTGAAACACTGCGTGGTAAATCTAACTACAAAAATCCATGTCTTGCAGTTCCTGGTCACTGCCTTAGTGGAGTAATATAGGGTTAAAAAGCCAAAACATCAACTTTGGGAATAATGATGTTAACCAAAAATTTTCTTCACCCATTTATAGTAATAGAGTGTAGTCGAACCATCATTTGATCCATAAGACTAATGTAAATCAAATCACAAAATCAACTCTTATGTGAATTAGCAAATATTGATTACATCTATGTACATATATGTATCATAGCACTAAGGCTATGATATACGTAGTACATATTTCACTTATTTCGATTCGATGGTTCGGATGTTAAAAGAAGTCTGTTCAATACATCTGGCAAAATCAAAACGATAAGAACGGTAATGTTTATTTCAGCCCCCGCAGACGCAGCTTCCTCAGATAACTTGCCGATTTGTAAGATGGCGTATTTTAGTACAGTAGAACCATGTATCAAGATTTTGTGAAGCGTCGGTGTCATAGGGTGTCAACCGAAATTTTCGACATATACCCTTGCGGTTTCTTTACAATAAATAATCGTTAAATTTGTTGTCATATTAATCCTGAGGCCAGATGACATTGCCTCTAGGTCTATGATAACCTCAAGTTATATTATTAATCGCACCCGTGATTTCAACGGTTAAATCTGGGTCGGAAAAATTTTTATTTTCAATATCATTGAAACTCTTCGATATTTTCTCATAGATTTAGCAATTCATGGTAGAGTTGTACCAGTTACTGCATTGGAAACCAGGCGTCAACCATGTTTGGATGTAATGTGTGTCGTACGAAAGTGACAGCCCTTGAGTTGTTTATTACGGTCTCCACCAATTTATCCGTATAGAATCGAATGGGAATTGGCCGGCAAAAACGAGTACATATTATATGGTGTAGGATTCTGTCACGGAATCTTTTTGAGCTCTAGAAAATATTGAAGGAAAAAATTAAGGAGATAGTTCGCAGCCAAATTTTGAAATAGTTCCTGGATGTTGCGTCTATAATGAGTTTGGGGGCCGTGACATTTCCTTACATCCGCTGACTTACTCTAGGTGCGCAAGTTAGTTCCTCGACAGGTACCTGCTCACGGATTTCTTTCACCTTTTGTCGACTGCGATCTGTTAATTCCATATTTTTTTTTATTTGCGCGACCTGACTTTGTGTTTGGTGTCCTGTCCTGATTTAAGCCATTCTTTGTTTTGTGTTATGATTTATGAACCTCTTTTCGAGTCGAGTTTACTCGAGTCCATCACTTGGTTGATACAGTTTTGAAATATTTGAAATCCTGGTTTAATGTTTGAAATTCATTTTTGGGACATTTTAAAATTATTCGAAGCTTTTTTTCGCTGTACTTTGTTTAAAAAGCTTAAATTATCTTTTCAAAGGTATTCTTATCACATTTTTTGTCAAAAAGTAAACAAACCACCACAATATATAAACAAAAGCCAAATAATCCAAAAAAAATATTAACTTTAAATAAATTTGTTTGCATTTAAAATATATATACTTTACTAGGATATAATAAATTTGACTCGACCACCTCCAGAACATAAAAAAAAACACTCACTTGTAAAACAAAAACTACACAATAATTATTTTGGTGATGTCAATATTTGCACCAGAACGTGAATAAATATTCAACATACATAATGTACCAAATAACACATATCTATAAATTAAGTACATAATGTTACCACGTCCTCCAAGATCCACGACATCAAAATAAATGTAGAAAATATTACAGGGAAAATTCTAAACTGACACAATAAGGAACTTACTTCGTAGAAAATTATCCACCAACTATACTTTCGATCGGTGAATGCTGTTTCACCTAGTTCACCGCCCATTAATGTCATATTAGTGGGGTCTGGGGCGTTCCACTTTCAGCTCTGGAAAATTCATAAAATTAAATGAACTTAAACCATATTATGTAGATATTAAGTATGCTGGAACCAACTTTCTTAGTCTTTCTGCTCTTTAACTCTAAAGGGAAAATCTCATAGGAAAGAACCAAATATTCCTAAGGAACACGCTACATAACTCAGGCAAATTTATTGGAATATTAAATCATCACTTGAAATAGCGCAACACTCTAAAGCTTAAAGAATTCATCGGATAATCCTATCATTACGTGTCAATCACTAATCTAATTTCACCAGGATGTCGAATTGGTTTTGAAAGAAAGGCTATGCAAACGCAATTAGGCACAAGCCTATAGTATATGCGTTTCGTACCGTACATTCATATGTACATAATTATGTATGTAGAAGCAAGCAAGCGCGAAAACCACTTGCCTCCTTTATAAACCAACAAAATATATTTTAACTCGATATTGAAGTCGCTTATTAAAATTCCCTTGGGAATCGGGGAAGAAACAACGGAATAGAAATAGTTTTCCTACGTTATCTAGGATAATATGTACGAGTAGATAGTGGATATAATGTAAGTTTGCTTTGAAAAGCTAGTTTTCGACAACGGCGAAGACGAGGACGATACGACGTGAAAACTCAGGCATAATAAAATGTGTTGCTAGAGTGGAAGTGGAGGAGAAATCGGGTTCAAAAGCAAGTATCCAATTTTCCACACCACTTGGCAAAAGAAGTAGTTCAAGCTTCTTTTCCATTCCGTTTTTTTTTCTTTCTTTAGTGTTTTTCTTTTGGTCTTCACTATTCTTGAAAATCGTTATTTATCCGGCGATAGAACTTAGGTTCCAAGGGTTCATCTAAGTTTATTTTATATAAATCTCGTCTTTGACACCAAAGAAAGGATGGGGCACACATACTCGTACATTGCTCGCTTTGTGAGTACCGGTATCTATTCCATTTGAATACCATATATCCGCTTTTATCTTTTCAAGAATTCATTAAGTACAAAAACAAATTAGCTTTTTGGGCGATTGCCTTGAAAAGAAGCACGCTTAGAAGATATCTCCATTTTGCACACATACCTCGAAGTCGTATATAATTTATGAACCCTTACTCGAATGTGAATAAACTGTTGATTGGTGCGCTACTGTGTAGATACAAAAGGGTTATGAACTATCAATCTGCCCTGGCATTTGTTATAAAATGCGAGGGAATTAAAAAATGATCCACTTCATTTCACTTTGTTTTTGTGTATTTTATTTGCAATTTATAGTTTGAAGTAGATAAGAAAATCTAATAGGAAAACACTTCGGCATATATTAATAGACGTTGAATAAGTGAAGTTTATAAGAAATTAGTTCACTTAAAACTCAAGTTTTTAATAAAATAGTGTATAGGTATATTATGTACTACATATAGTAGGTACAAACCTATTGTTCTCATAAAAATAAAGGTATTGAACTTAATTTAAATTTACTGAAAACAAAATAAGATTCATAAAGAACGTCGTCGTCTGCGTAAGCCAGTATCTGCCTATCTGGCTGGTCCTGTTGACGATTACATGTACGATGTACCTAAATAATATGAGTATCAACTCATCCTATTAGAAACGAACATTTCTTATAAGTCGAAAATGACACCAAATACCTACCTTAAAAAAAAAACAAGCAATTAACCGACAACACGGAGAAAGCCAGCAGAACAAAAATATTCCTAAATGCCTGTGACTGTAATGAGACCCATTTCAAAGTACCAGTAAACTCCATTCACAGGATAAGTTAAATCTGAAATTGATTTGAAATTGAAACAGATTGTTTTTCAATATTCTCAACTTTTCAACAATTCTGCAAATTTAATTCGAACGAGATAACGAGGAAAATCCCATAACATGAGTAACAAAAAAGGAAAAACTAAGTTTCCCTGATCCAATTCTCCACTAGTTTTCTATTCTAGAGTAACATGAAACACATTTCTTGGATTAAAACTTATTCCCATCGAACGAGTTGTAGCAATAAAAAAGGTATACAAAACAGAATCCCTCTTTCTCCCTTTGATCGAATACATGCATTTTGAATTTGTCCCTCCCCCACGTAAACCAAACGAATCCAATGGGAATACTCGTCTCGTATATAGTTTCAGTGAAGATTTTCAAGGAGAAAAAATCTCTGCAAAAAGGATTACAGATTGCACTTAAGCCGTACTGTGGTGTCGTGGCACGATATGATAGCCTGGCACTTAGACAGTTTTCTATCCCTTAACTTTTGACCTGCTGTTACTACTTTTTACCGCCTCCTCCATTAGTTCAGAGGTGGACAAACAGCATTATTTATAACAGGACAAAAAAGGATCAACTAACGTAAAAACTAGCATTGGCCGGGTAGGGTCGGCCGGCCGTACTACAAAGGAGTAAACGAATATTATGCAGGAAGTCGCTGAACAGCAACTTCTCCTTTATTACTGCAGCAAAAAGTGTTGAACTAAGGCGTTCGGTATGCCTTTGCTTTCTGCGACATCGGTGTCAGCCGTCCAGGAAGGGTATTTTATTTTTTATTTTTATTTTTATTTTGTTTGCATCATCATGTACCTCTTTTATTCGGGGAAGTTGGGTGGCATGGCGTAGATAAATGATTGCAATACAACTCCAAGTCCAAGTCCAACACCAACTCCTTTGGTAGAGCACCAACCGCAGAAAATACAACGCTGTGTACACAAAAGATTTTGCTTTATCCTTCTTTTTTTCGGGTTAAAAGGAGCTGTTGTTCCCTACTGCAAACAGCAACTGAGGTGCGCTCTGTTGCTCAAAACACACGGCCAAAAAAAGACAGCAAGGCCGAGGTGGAGGCCGGCAGTGGGCGAACATCAAAAGCAAACTTTTTGCATTTTGCTACTCCGCTCCGCACAGATAAAAGACAACCACTTTGCATGTCAAAAGAAATAAACATTATTTCTAGGGAGAGAGATAAGGACTTCCGGGAGCAGAAGCAGCAAATGCAGCAGCAGCAGTAGCACCCGATGGGAAATGCCTTCACTTTTTCGCAGAATTGTAGTTAGGTGCGTGGAGCATTGGGCATGGGTTTGGCATTTGTTCATGAGTTACCACAGGGAACAGTTCAACTCACATACATAGATATACAATATCGTTAATATTATGTAGTCTTATTTCGTAGGTATGTGTATATTGTATATTATGGTAGACAGATAGTTCGTTAGTTGTGAGTTTGAATTATGAAGATTTCCGTTGTCTGTTCTTAGCCATCCCTCGAATGAAAAAGAATTCCTTTTTTAAATTCAATTCATTCATTATATTCATGTATTATTGATCTAAATTTCAAAAACGGTTCGGCATTAATATTTAAAAAATAAATAGACACTGCGTAATAGAAAAGTACGACACAAGACTGGAGGTAAATTTAAATTGCACAAGTTTTATGGATGATAACGAAACAATTCTTCTTCAGCTCCAGCTCAGAAAGTCAGAAGCACAAGATTTACCTAGGTAAATTCTAATAAGACTATTCACATTAATATCAATGGACAGTCACTTTTCGTAAGAAGCTCAAATTGATTTCATTGAGTTTAGAACGGTCTCGAGATTCAAGTAGCATCTCAATGAGCCAACAATGGCGGTGTAATCGTGGTCTGCTTACTTGAAAACGAAGGTGTTTAATGGCCAGAATTGAAAGATATTTATACTTACATCATTATAGTTTTTAATAATAGAATTGAAAAATCTAACTCCAACTTAAGATCTACCGTTTAAAAGGAAACCCAAAATCGAAAGTGTTCTTGATTTTTGAATAGACAATGGATTCAAATAAGTGTTTACATTTAAGGTTATTTATCAAAAACAGGAAAAAAATTAATAAAAAATATGACTAAGCTTTTAATTGATGCATTTGTCATTTACTTTTAATTCAGAGATGTTTAATACACCCACAAAGTTTGGTTCGCACCAGAAATTTACAATAATTTTTGAAATTCTTTTTAAATTCTAAATCATACTTCTGCGCGAAATAAAAAAATGTTGATCAATAATACTACTATCATAAATTAAGTCGTACAATCATTTAGATTGATTCTTCTATAATTAACTTTAATATCATAAAATTTAGATATCTCCTTAAAAATGTGTTCAAAAATATGGCTTCTATAGAAGATCTTATAAGATCTAGGTACCCAAAAATACTTTTATTGTTCATTAATTCAGTATTATCTAAATGTGAAAATTTGGGTTAAATATTTAGATTGAGACTTGAGAGTCATGTGACTGCAGATGCGGATGCTGTGCTTTGGAGATATCGTCATTTTCAATATTAAACATCAAAGAACGTCTAACGAATTTTAATATAGTATACATATGTACATATATGTAGGTATTTCAACACTTGCACATAAACAAAAAATAATCGAATCTTACTTTGCTAAGATGTACTCGTATGTACATATGTACTGATTCGTAGAGCAAGACTATTTGTATGCTATTTACTTATGCGAAAACGAATGAGAACAGGTGCGGACTTAAGATAGAAAGGTCTTTTAGGACTCGTAGAAAAAGGGCCACTTACTATACAAAATTATAAAGGTAATATATCTCAAAATGACAAACAAATTTGTTCAGATAGACATCCGTAAAATTTCCTTTTTAATTTGAAAACACACATTTTTGCTTAGCTGATTTTGTATAGAAGGTTTTATTTAATTTTTGACAGTTGATTGTAACCTAACCTACCCTATTTATTTTGGCTCGCCAATTTATGAAAGACATCAGCATACACTTTTTGGCTGTATGTCAATCGACTGGGACAGACGTTTTTTACAACCCAATGCAAATCCTTATTCAAGAAATCTAACAAAAAGCGGTTCCATTGGAACAACAATCTTAAGCATTGTGACTATAGAAAATAGTTAATAGGTGGCTTTGCAGGATCACTCTCACTTATAACCTACTGTTTGTTTTAGATTATCTCGCTCAACAAAATGTGAAATTAAATGACAAAAATTATTGTCAGACCTCCATTATTAATGTTTGACGAGTTTACACATTTTATGGTATTTATAAAATAGTTAAGGCTTAGGAACTTCCTTTTTTAAGTATGCAAGTGAGTTGATTAAAATTTAAAATTTTCTTTGATTTTTTGAGAATAAAGTTTTTCCTTAAAAAATAAACATGGCCTCATCCGCCCATAGAGGAGGATGAGTACTACTTGATGATGCTGGTTACGTTCTCAAACCCCGTCGCATGCATTCAGATACAGTAGTAATGATCGGTATAGACTCCTTGTGGCAAAAGTTTATCTCAGGAAGTGCATATGCGAGAGTTGCAAATATTTGTTTTCGTTTTCGGTTTAAAGACAATATACATACATACGAGTACATACATAATATATAGATATGTATGTATACATGGTACTTGATAGCATACGCATATGAAGAAAATATATAAATACTCCCTACTCACCTTATATGGTATTAAAAACCGAAATTACGGAATGATACCCACAACGAGATTCGTGCAAAGAATTGAGGGGAACAGTATATATGTAAAATTGTAGATGTAACTTAAGGTTATCAGCAGTTGCCGGTGTGGTGCAGTTGCCAATTCAAAATTGGAAATCTAATCAAATTTGACTTTATGATTTTATTGTTTTGATTTTGATTCCAAATTTCAGCTTGAAATAGTGAGACAGTAGAAAAACATAATCGAAAAAGTACATTTTCCGTACAAAATCGAACATAAGAATATTAAAATTTTAAAGTTATTTTTAGGAAGTTATTAAGATCTTAACACTTTACTGTTTCTTAAAGTCCCTTTTAGACAATCAGTTCAGTTTCACTTTCAGTTGAGCTATCAGTTAAGCTTTCAATTAAACTGATGAACTGAACACCGAACACTCAGTTCGGTTAACAGAACTGACAGTTAAATTGAAAAATAAACTGATAACTGAACTGAAAACTGATCGTCTAAAAGGGGCTTAACATTTCACTGAGACTGAACTTAAAATTACGAATTGGATACTTTAACTTTTAGTACCTAATTTGCTAAATCTATATGACATCTGTCAATTGTTCAATTTCACTTGAAAGTGGATGATTCAAAAATATTTGAAGACTCACCTCTATGCGATTTTTAAAGTTCCGAGTAAAACGTCAAATAGCTGGAAGGTTGTTTATTTTACTCTAAGAAGTCTAGATACAGGTTGAACAAGTTAAAAGTTCAGTTCTTGGTTGAAAAGTTCCAAGGCCAAATTTCAAACCGTGGACTTCCAGTTTCACTGCCTTTTTTGTAGAAATATTGTGTACATTAGGTTGATGTTGGTAATTAAACTGTCACTGCTAAGACGTGTTTAGATATCCAATTACTAAGTTCAGTTAAGTTAAATTTTGGATCTATGTTTATAATTTACCAAATATGTACTAAGTCAGTACTAAGTTCATATCCATTTTAAGGCCTGTTTTTTTTTTATTAAGGTGAGGCTTTAAAGAATAAAATAGCCTATAACAGGATATTAAACACAGTCCAATATGCCATGACATACATTTGGTTGGTCTCTATCCTCTTCCTACTGTCAAGTCATTTCAGATGTCACTGTTAAAGCTTATAGATTTTTTTTTAAATGGGTGTGTTCGTTGATTGTACAACATATTTTGTACATCAATTACAAAGACGCTTTCCATACAATTTTGGGTGGAGAAGTTAACAAGATAAGTAAAAGATGTCGCTATGCTTCGATAAAAACCACAACCTGATACATAGATGGCGTTAAACTCTGAATATATGGTTGTTTGGAATTTGATATGTTTATGGCATTTATTATCACTGTGGACCTTTTCTGAAGGGTTTTAATTTGTCCTTATCAAATAGTTTCCAAATTAAAATACATGTTGAATCAAATCATTTCACTATAAAATTGTAAGATTTATAGCTAAATAAAACATCTATCTAAAAACATTTTTAAAATCTGCAATTTCAATTTAGTAATTACACCAAAGAAAGTCTGTCGAAGTAAGCGACGTTTTATAACACATAAACTTGTTCTCAATCTTATGTAGCGGTATTTTATTTATCAAGTGGTTTAAGAAATCTCAAAAGTAATGTACATAGTATTAATAGTGGACTTAGATTGAAAGTGGTAGTATAATACTTCTATAATGCATCTCCCAAATACCTTACCTAAAAATCCATTTAATAGGGCTGAATTCCTTAATTCTACTATAGAATACAAATCTAGTTCACAATTCCCAACCTCTTATCATTTGAAATGTTCTTACATAGAATTTTAAATTCATGTTCACATTGATTCATGGTGATTTAATATACATACATATTATTATAATGATGTATTAAATATTTGTAAGTGCACTGAATATGAATATGTCATGCATCAGTGATCAGTCATATTTATTTCGACTCTATGGAATTTAAATAATAAGGATGATGAAAGTATAATTCCAATGGGAAATAAAGAAAAGAATTGCACAGACATATGCATATTTGCTCATACGCTATATAAGATATTTCTTTCTTATGTAAAACGCCATCGTGAAGAATATTTACGAAACTTTACTCCGAATGATGAAATATCGTACGAATTCCATGAGGAAATTCGTCTATTGATATTGGCAGTCAAGTAATTCATTCTCAATGTGTTTAAATTTAAAATAAAGATTCCACTTTAGAGGGGAATTAAATGATAGGAGAGGGGTTTTTTTTGACACCGCATATTTCTGAAACTGGAACACCTATACGAGTGAAATTTCAACATTATATCCTACCCATCTTTGTGTGGGCTGAATTTTACTTATCCCAAGTTTGTTCCATTAGTTTCATTATTGCCGCCGCCCGACGCGACGGTCGTTTTTCGTTTTTAGTTCTAAGCAGAGTACGGAACGGAGCAGAGCCTGAGTACGTTTTGAACAGAGATTGATCAGAGCTCTCCAATACACTATGTACATACATATTTATGAAACACACTAGAGCACTAAACAATTTAACAAGTTGTCAAAGAGAAAACTATTTTTGAATGATGAGTTTTCATTAGAAAAAAACTACAATGGATAAGGCAGTTGTGTTAAGAGAAAAATTTAATTTATTTTTAAATAATATACTTTGATGAGGAAAATGTTAATCAAAATCGGTCTAGACGCATAGTAAAAATTAAAAACCTACTATGAGAATGAAGTCGTACCGAAGTTTTCTTACATTTCAGTAAGTCCCGATGTGTTTGATATGAAATGTCGTGAAATTCACAACGAATATAATTTCTGCTGGGCCAGTTAGGGAATCTACAACAACTGAAGAAAAACAGATGTTAACTTTGTGGAATCCAGAGTCCATGAAGTAAGTTCAAATTTCTTTCCAAAGATATGTCCACCTTAACCATTTTACAAAAATTTATCAAGCAAAATCGAACCCAAACTTCAAATGCGAATATCTCCTAAAATACGCGTCCCAGATGGGTCAAACTTTGCCTTTTTTGACAACGCATATCTCGGCGACCCGACCACCTCGAAGGCTGAAATTTCACTAATGTGATCGTGGAAACCTCCTCTTTCCAACGGTATGCCCACCTTTACCATTTAACAAAAATTTATCAAGCAAAATCGAACCCAAACTTCAAATGCGAATATCTCCTAAAATACGCGTCCTAGATGGGTCAAACTTTGCCTTTTTTGACAACGCATATCTCGGCGACCCGACCACCTCGAAGGCTGAAATTTCACTAATGTGATCGTGGAAACCTCCTCTTTCCAACGGTATGCCCACCTTTACCATTTAACAAAAATTTATCAAGCAAAATCGAACCCAAACTTCAAATGCGAATATCTCCTAAAATACGCGTCCTAGATGGGTCAAACTTTGCCTTTTTTGACAACGCATATCTCGGCGACCCGACCACCTCGAAGGCTAAAATTTCACTAATGTGATCGTGGAAACCTCCTCTTTCCAAAGATGTGCCCACCTTTACAATTTAACAAAAATTTATCAAGCAAAATCGAACCCAAACTTCAAATGCGAATATCTCCTAAAATACGCGTCCTAGATGGGTCAAACTTTGCCTTTTTTGACAACGCATATCTCGGCGACCCGACCACCTCGAAGGCTAAAATTTCACTAATGTGATCGTGGAAACCTCCTCTTTCCAAAGATGTGCCCACCTTTACAATTTAACAAAAATTTATCAAGCAAAATCGAACCCAAACTTCAAATGCGAATATCTCCTAAAATACGCGTCCTAGATGGGTCAAACTATGCCTTTTTTGACAACGCATATCTCGGCGACCCGACCACCTCGAAGGCTGAAATTTCACTAATGTGATCGTGGGAAGCTCCTCTTTCCAACGGTATGCCCACCTTTACCATTTTACAAAAATTTATCAAGCAAAATGGAACCCAAACTTCAAATGCGAATATCTCCTAAAATACGCGTCCTAGATGGGTCAAACTTTGCCTTTTTTGACAACGCATATCTCGGCGACCCGACCACCTCGAAGGCTAAAATTTCACTAATGTGATCGTGGAAACCTCCTCTTTCCAAAGATGTGCCCACCTTTACAATTTAACAAAAATTTATCAAGCAAAATCGAACCCAAACTTCAAATGCGAATATCTCCTAAAATACGCGTCCTAGATGGGTCAAACTATGCCTTTTTTGACAACGCATATCTCGGCGACCCGACCACCTCGAAGGCTGAAATTTCACTAATGTGATCGTGGGAAGCTCCTCTTTCCAACGGTATGCCCACCTTTACCATTTTACAAAAATTTATCAAGCAAAATGGAACCCAAACTTCAAATGCGAATATCTCCTAAAATACGCGTCCTAGATGGGTCAAACTTTGACTTTTTTGACAACGCATATCTCGGCGACCCGACCACCTCGAAGGCTGAAATTTCACTAATGTGATCGTGGAAACCTTCTCTTTCCAACGGTATGCCCACCTTTACCATTTTACAAAAATGTATCAAGCAAAATCGAACCCAAACTTCAAATGCGAATATCTCCTAAAATACGCGTCCCAGATGGGTCAAACTTTGCCTCTTATGACAACGCATATCTCGGCGACCCGACCACCTCGAAGGCTGAAATTTCACTAATGTGATCGTGGAAAGCTCCTCTTTCCAACGGTATGCCCACCTTTACCATTTTACAAAAATTTATCAAGCAAAATCGAACCCAAACTTCAAATGCGAATATCTCCTAAAATACGCGTCCTAGATGGGTCAAACTTTGCCTTTTTTGACAACGCATATCTCGGCGACCCGACCACCTCGAAGGCTGAAATTTCACTAATGTGATCGTGGAAAGCTCCTCTTTCCAACGGTATGCCCACCTTTACCATGTTACAAAAATTTATCAAGCAAAATCGAACCCAAACTTCAAATGCGAATATCTCCTAAAATACGCGTCCTAGATGGGTCAAACTTTGCCTTTTTTGACAACGCATATCTCGGCGACCCGACCACCTCGAAGGCTGAAATTTCACTAATGTGATCGTGGAAACCTTCTCTTTCCAACGGTATGCCCACCTTTACCATTTTACAAAAATGTATCAAGCAAAATCGAACCCAAACTTCAAATGCGAATATCTCCTAAAATACGCGTCCCAGATGGGTCAAACTTTGCCTCTTATGACAACGCATATCTCGGCGACCCGACCACCTCGAAGGCTGAAATTTCACTAATGTGATCGTGGAAAGCTCCTCTTTCCAACGGTATGCCCACCTTTACCATTTTACAAAAATTTATCAAGCAAAATCGAATCCAAACTTCAAATGCGAATATCTCCTAAAATACGCGTCCTAGATGGGTCAAACTTTGCCTTTTTTGACAACGCATATCTCGGCGACCCGACCACCTCGAAGGCTAAAATTTCACTAATGTGCTCGTGGAAACCTCCTCTTTCCAAAGATGTGCCCACCTTTACAATTTAACAAAAATTTATCAAGCAAAATCGAACCCAAACTTCAAATGCGAATATCTCCTAAAATACGCGTCCTAGATGGGTCAAACTTTGCCTTTTTTGACAACGCATATCTCGGCGACCCGACCACCTCGAAGGCTGAAATTTCACTAATGTGATCGTGGAAACCTTCTCTTTCCAACGGTATGCCCACCTTTACCATTTTACAAAAATGTATCAAGCAAAATCGAACCCAAACTTCAAATGCGAATATCTCCTAAAATACGCGTCCCAGATGGGTCAAACTTTGCCTTTTTTGACAACGCATATCTCGGCGACCCGACCACCTCGAAGGCTGAAATTTCACTAATGTGATCGTGGGAAGCTCCTCTTTCCAACGGTATGCCCACCTTTACCATTTTACAAAAATTTATCAAGCAAAATGGAACCCAAACTTCAAATGCGAATATCTCCTAAAATACGCGTCCTAGATGGGTCAAACTTTGCGTTTTTTGACAACTCATATCTCGGCGACCCGACCACCTCGAAGGCTGAAATTTCACTAATGTGATCGTGGAAACCTCCTCTTTCCAAAGATGTGCCCACCTTTACAATTTAACAAAAATTTATCAAGCAAAATCGAACCCAAACTTCAAATGCGAATATCTCCTAAAATACGCGTCCTAGATGGGTCAAACTTTGCCTTTTTTGACAACGCATATCTCGGCGACCCGACCACCTCGAAGGCTAAAATTTCACTAATGTGATCGTGGAAACCTCCTCTTTCCAAAGATGTGCCCACCTTTACAATTTAACAAAAATTTATCAAGCAAAATCGAACCCAAACTTCAAATGCGAATATCTCCTAAAATACGCGTCCTAGATGGGTCAAACTTTGCGTTTTTTGACAACTCATATCTCGGCGACCCGACCACCTCGAAGGCTGAAATTTCACTAATGTGATCGTGGAAACCTCCTCTTTCCAAAGATGTGCCCACCTTTACAATTTAACAAAAATTTATCAAGCAAAATCGAACCCAAACTTCAAATGCGAATATCTCCTAAAATACGCGTCCTAGATGGGTCAAACTTTGCCTTTTTTGACAACGCATATCTCGGCGACCCGACCACCTCGAAGGCTAAAATTTCACTAATGTGATCGTGGAAAGCTCCTCTTTCCAACGGTATGCCCACCTTTACCATTTTACAAAAATTTATCAAGCAAAATCGAACCCAAACTTCAAATGCGAATATCTCCTAAAATACGCGTCCTAGATGGGTCAAACTTTGCCTTTTTTGACAACTCATATCTCGGCGACCCGACCACCTCGAAGGCTGAAATTTCACTAATGTGATCGTGGAAACCTCCTCTTTCCAAAGATGTGCCCACCTTTACAATTTAACAAAAATTAATCAAGCTAAATCGAACCCAAACTTCAAATGCGAATATCTCCTAAAATACGCGTCCCAGATGGGTCAAACTTTGCCTTTTTTGACAACGCATATCTCGGCGACCCGACCACCTCGAAGGCTGAAATTTCACTAATGTGATCGTGGAAACTTCCTCTTTCCAACGGTATGCCCACCTTTACCATTTTACAAAAATTTATCAAGCAAAATCGAACCCAAACTTCAAATGCGAATATCTCCTAAAATACGCGTCCTAGATGGGTCAAACTTTGCCTTTTTTGACAACTCATATCTCGGCGACCCGACCACCTCGAAGGCTGAAATTTCACTAATGTGATCGTGGAAACCTCCTCTTTCCAAAGATGTGCCCACCTTTACAATTTAACAAAAATTTATCAAGCAAAATCGAACCCAAACTTCAAATGCGAATATCTCCTAAAATACGCGTCCTAGATGGGTCAAACTTTGCCTTTTTTGACAACGCATATCTCGGCGACCCGACCACCTCGAAGGCTAAAATTTCACTAATGTGATCGTGGAAAGCTCCTCTTTCCAACGGTATGCCCACCTTTACCATTTAACAAAAATTTATCAAGCAAAATCGAACCCAAACTTCAAATGCGAATATCTCCTAAAATACGCGTCCCAGATGGGTCAAACTTTACCTTTTTTGACAACGCATATCTCGGCGACCCGACCACCTCGAAGGCTGAAATTTCACTAATGTGATCGTGGAAACCTCCTCTTTCCAACGGTATGCCCACCTTTACCATTTTACAAAAATTTATCAAGCAAAATCGAACCCAAACTTTAAATGCGAATATCTCCTAAAATACGCGTCCTAGATGGGTCAAACTTTGCCTTTTTTGACAACGCATATCTCGGCGACCCGACCACCTCGAAGGCTAAAATTTCACTAATGTGATCGTGGAAACCTCCTCTTTCTAAAGATGTGCCCACCTTTACAATTTAACAAAAATTTATCAAGCAAAATCGAACCCAAACTTCAAATGCGAATATCTCCTAAAATACGCGTCCTAGATGGGTCAAACTTTGCCTCTTATGACAACGCATATCTCGGCGACCCGACCACCTCGATGGCTGAAATTTCACTAATGTGATCGTGGAAAGCTCCTCTTTCCAACGGTATGCCCACCTTTACCATTTTACAAAAATTTATCAAGCAAAATCGAACCCAAACTTCAAATGCGAATATCTCCTAAAATACGCGTCCTAGATGGGTCAAACTTTGCCTTTTTTGACAACGCATATCTCGGCGACCCGACCACCTCGAAGGCTGAAATTTCACTAATGTGATCGTGGAAACCTCCTCTTTCCAAAGATGTGCCCACCTTTACAATTTAACAAAAATTTATCAAGCAAAATCGAACCCAAACTTCAAATGCGAATATCTCCTAAAATACGCGTCCTAGATGGGTCAAACTTTGCCTTTTTTGACAACGCATATCTCGGCGACCCGACCACCTCGAAGGCTGAAATTTCACTAATGTGATCGTGGAAATCTACTCTTTCCAACGGTATGCCAACCTTTACCATTTTACAAAAATTTATCAAGCAAAATCGAACCCAAACTTCAAATGCGAATATCTCCTAAAATACGCGTCCTAGATGGGTCAAACTTTGCCTTTTTTGACAACGCATATCTCGGCGACCCGACCACCTCGAAGGCTGAAATTTCACTAATGTGATCGTGGAAATCTACTCTTTCCAACGGTATGCCAACCTTTACCATTTTACAAAAATTTATCAAGCAAAATCGAACCCAAACTTCAAATGCGAATATCTCCTAAAATACGCGTCCTAGATGGGTCAAACTTTGCCTTTTTTGACAACTCATATCTCGGCGACCCGACCACCTCGAAGGCTGGTCTTCAAATGCGAATATCTCCTAAAATACGCGTCCTAGATGGGTCAAACTTTGCCTTTTTTGACAACGCATATCTCGGCGACCCGACCACCTCGAAGGCTAAAATTTCACTAATGTGATCGTGGAAATCTACTCTTTCCAACGGTATGCCAACCTTTACCATTTTACAAAAATTTATCAAGCAAAATCGAACCCAAACTTCAAATGCGAATATCTCCTAAAATACGCGTCCTAGATGGGTCAAACTTTGCCTTTTTTGACAACTCATATCTCGGCGACCCGACCACCTCGAAGGCTGAAATTTCACTAATGTGATCGTGGAAACCTCCTCTTTCCAACGGTATGCCCACCTTTACCATTTTACAAAAATTTATCAAGCAAAATGGAACCCAAACTTCAAATGCGAATATCTCCTAAAATACGCGTCCTAGATGGGTCAAACTTTGCCTTTTTTGACAACGCATATCTCGGCGACCCGACCACCTCGAAGGCTAAAATTTCACTAATGTGATCGTGGAAAGCTCCTCTTTCCAACGGTATGCCCACCTTTACCATTTTACAAAAATTTATCAAGCAAAATCGAACCCAAACTTCAAATGCGAATATCTCCTAAAATACGCGTCCTAGATGGGTCAAACTTTGCCTTTTTTGACAACTCATATCTCGGCGACCCGACCACCTCGAAGGCTGAAATTTCACTAATGTGATCGTGGAAACCTCCTCTTTCCAAAGATGTGCCCACCTTTACAATTTAACAAAAATTTATCAAGCAAAATCGAACCCAAACTTCAAATGCGAATATCTCCTAAAATACGCGTCCCAGATGGGTCAAACTTTGCCTCTTATGACAACGCATATCTCGGCGACCCGACCACCTCGAAGGCTGAAATTTCACTAATGTGATCGTGGAAAGCTACTCTTTCCAACGGTATGCCCACCTTTACCATTTTACAAAAATTTATCAAGCAAAATCGAACCCAAACTTCAAATGCGAATATCTCCTAAAATACGCGTCCTAGATGGGTCAAACTTTGCCTTTTTTGACAACGCATATCTCGGCGACCCGACCACCTCGAAGGCTGAAATTTCACTAATGTGATCGTGGAAACTTCCTCTTTCCAACGGTATGCCCACCTTTACCATTTTACAAAAATTTATCAAGCAAAATCGAACCCAAACTTCAAATGCGAATATCTCCTAAAATACGCGTCCTAGATGGGTCAAACTTTGCCTTTTTGAAAACGCATATCTCGGCGACCCGACCACCTCGAAGGCTAAAATTTCACTAATGTGATCGTGGAAACCTCCTCTTTCCAAAGATGTGCCCACCTTTACAATTTAACAAAAATTTATCAAGCAAAATCGAACCCAAACTTCAAATGCGAATATCTCCTAAAATACGCGTCCTAGATGGGTCAAACTTTGCCTTTTTTGACAACGCATATCTCGGCGACCCGACCACCTCGAAGGCTAAAATTTCACTAATGTGATCGTGGAAAGCTCCTCTTTCCAACGGTATGCCCACCTTTACCATTTAACAACAATTTATCAAGCAAAATCGAACCCAAACTTCAAATGCGAATATCTCCTAAAATACGCGTCCCAGATGGGTCAAACTTTACCTTTTTTGACAACGCATATCTCGGCGACCCGACCACCTCGAAGGCTGAAATTTCACTAATGTGATCGTGGAAACCTCCTCTTTCCAACGGTATGCCCACCTTTACCATTTTACAAAAATGTATCAAGCAAAATGGAACCCAAACTTCAAATGCGAATATCTCCTAAAATACGCGTCCTAGATGGGTCAAACTTTGCGTTTTTTGACAACGCATATCTCGGCGACCCGACCACCTCGAAGGCTAAAATTTCACTAATGTGATCGTGGAAACCTCCTCTTTCCAAAGATGTGCCCACCTTTACAATTTAACAAAAATTTATCAAGCAAAATCGAACCCAAACTTCAAATGCGAATATCTCCTAAAATACGCGTCCTAGATGGGTCAAACTTTGCCTCTTATGACAACGCATATCTCGGCGACCCGACCACCTCGAAGGCTGAAATTTCACTAATGTGATCGTGGAAAGCTCCTCTTTCCAACGGTATGCCCACCTTTACCATTTTACAAAAATTTATCAAGCAAAATCGAACCCAAACTTCAAATGCGAATATCTCCTAAAATACGCGTCCTAGATGGGTCAAACTTTGCCTTTTTTGACAACGCATATCTCGGCGACCCGACCACCTCGAAGGCTGAAATTTCACTAATGTGATCGTGGAAACCTCCTCTTTCCAACGGTATGCCAACCTTTACCATTTTACAAAAATTTATCAACCAAAATCGAACCCAAACTTCAAATGCGAATATCTCCTAAAATACGCGTCCTAGATGGGTCAAACTTTGCCTTTTTTGACAACGCATATCTCGGCGACCCGACCACCTCGAAGGCTGAAATTTCACTAATGTGATCGTGGAAACCTCCTCTTTCCAACGGTATGCCAACCTTTACCATTTTACAAAAATTTATCAACCAAAATCGAACCCAAACTTCAAATGCGAATATCTCCTAAAATACGCGTCCTAGATGGGTCAAACTTTGCCTTTTTTGACAACGCATATCTCGGCGACCCGACCACCTCGAAGGCTGAAATTTCACTAATGTGATCGTGGAAACCTCCTCTTTCCAACGGTATGCCCACCTTTACCATTTTACAAAAATTTATCAAGCAAAATCGAACCCAAACTTCAAATGCGAATATCTCCTAAAATACGCGTCCTAGATGGGTCAAACTTTGCCTTTTTTGACAACGCATATCTCGGCGACCCGACCACCTCGAAGGCTAAAATTTCACTAATGTGATCGTGGAAATCTACTCTTTCCAACGGTATGCCAACCTTTACCATTTTACAAAAATTTATCAAGCAAAATCGAACCCAAACTTCAAATGCGAATATCTCCTAAAATACGCGTCCTAGATGGTTCAAACTTTGCCTTTTTTGACAACTCATATCTCGGCGACCCGACCACCTCGAAGGCTGGTCTTCAAATGCGAATATCTCCTAAAATACGCGTCCTAGATGGGTCAAACTTTGCCTTTTTTGACAACGCATATCTCGGCGACCCGACCACCTCGAAGGCTAAAATTTCACTAATGTGATCGTGGAAATCTACTCTTTCCAACGGTATGAAAACCTTTACCATTTTACAAAAATTTATCAAGCAAAATCGAACCCAAACTTCAAATGCGAATATCTCCTAAAATACGCGTCCTAGATGGGTCAAACTTTGCCTTTTTTGACAACTCATATCTCGGCGACCAGACCACCTCGAAGGCTGAAATTTCACTAATGTGATCGTGGAAAGCTCCTCTTTCCAACGGTATGCCCACCTTTACCATTTTACAAAAATTTATCAAGCAAAATGGAACCCAAACTTCAAATGCGAATATCTCCTAAAATACGCGTCCTAGATGGGTCAAACTTTGCCTTTTTTGACAACTCATATCTCGGCGACCCGACCACCTCGAAGGCTGAAATTTCACTAATGTGATCGTGGAAACCTCCTCTTTCCAAAGATGTGCCCACCTTTACAATTTAACAAAAATTTATCAAGCAAAATCGAACCCAAACTTCAAATGCGAATATCTCCTAAAATACGCGTCCTAGATGGGTCAAACTTTGCCTTTTTTGACAACGCATATCTCGGCGACCCGACCACCTCGAAGGCTAAAATTTCACTAATGTGATCGTGGAAAGCTCCTCTTTCCAACGGTATGCCCACCTTTACCATTTTACAAAAATTTATCAAGCAAAATCGAACCCAAACTTCAAATGCGAATATCTCCTAAAATACGCGTCCTAGATGGGTCAAACTTTGCCTTTTTTGACAACTCATATCTCGGCGACCCGACCACCTCGAAGGCTGAAATTTCACTAATGTGATCGTGGAAACCTCCTCTTTCCAAAGATGTGCCCACCTTTACAATTTAACAAAAATTTATCAAGCAAAATCGAACCCAAACTTCAAATGCGAATATCTCCTAAAATACGCGTCCCAGATGGGTCAAACTTTGCCTCTTATGACAACGCATATCTCGGCGACCCGACCACCTCGAAGGCTGAAATTTCACTAATGTGATCGTGGAAAGCTCCTCTTTCCAACGGTATGCCCACCTTTACCATTTTACAAAAATTTATCAAGCAAAATCGAACCCAAACTTCAAATGCGAATATCTCCTAAAATACGCGTCCTAGATGGGTCAAACTTTGCCTTTTTTGACAACGCATATCTCGGCGACCCGACCACCTCGAAGGCTAAAATTTCACTAATGTGATCGTGAAAACCTCCTCTTTCCAAAGATGTGCCCACCTTTACAATTTAACAAAAATTTATCAAGCAAAATCGAACCCAAACTTCAAATGCGAATATCTCCTAAAATACGCGTCCTGGATGGGTCAAACTTTGCCTCTTATGACAACTCATATCTCGGCGACCCGACCACCTCGAAGGCTGAAATTTCACTAATGTGATCGTGGAAAGCTCCTCTTTCCAACGGTATGCCCACCTTTACCATTTTACAAAAATTTATCAAGCAAAATCGAACCCAAACTTCAAATGCGAATATCTCCTAAAATACGCGTCCTAGATGGGTCAAACTTTGCCTTTTTTGACAACTCATATCTCGGCGACCCGACCACCTCGAAGGCTGAAATTTCACTAATGTGATCGTGGAAACCTCCTCTTTCCAAAGATGTGCCCACCTTTACAATTTAACAAAAATTTATCAAGCAAAATCGAACCCAAACTTCAAATGCGAATATCTCCTAAAATACGCGTCCTAGATGGGTCAAACTTTGCCTTTTTTGACAACGCATATCTCGGCGACCCGACCACCTCGAAGGCTAAAATTTCACTAATGTGATCGTGGAAAGCTCCTCTTTCCAACGGTATGCCCACCTTTACCATTTTACAAAAATTTATCAAGCAAAATCGAACCCAAACTTCAAATGCGAATATCTCCTAAAATACGCGTCCTAGATGGGTCAAACTTTGCCTTTTTTGACAACGCATATCTCGGCGACCCGACCACCTCGAAGGCTGAAATTTCACTAATGTGATCGTGGAAAGCTCCTCTTTCCAACGGTATGCCAACCTTTATAATTTAACAAAAATTTATCAAGCAAAATCGAACCCAAACTTCAAATGCGAATATCTCCTAATATACGCGTCCCAGATGGGTCAAAGTTTGCCTTTTTTGACAACGCATATCTCGGCGACCCGACCACCTCGAAGGCTGAAATTTCACTACTGTGATCGTGGAAACTTCCTCTTTCCAACGGTATGCCCACCTTTACCATTTTACAAAAATGTATCAAGCAAAATCGAACCCAAACTTCAAATGCGAATATCTCCTAAAATACGCGTCCCAGATGGGTCAAACTTTGCCTCTTATGACAACGCATATCTCGGCGACCCGACCACCTCGAAGGCTAAAATTTCACTAATGTGATCGTGGAAACCTCCTCTTTCCAAAGATGTGCCCACCTTTACAATTTAACAAAAATTTATCAAGCAAATCGAACCCAAACTTCAAATGCGAATATCTCCTAAAATACGCGTCCTAGATGGGTCAAACTTTGCCTCTTATGACAACGCATATCTCGGCGACCCGACCACCTCGAAGGCTGAAATTTCACTAATGTGATCGTGGAAAGCTCCTCTTTCCAACGGTATGCCCACTTTTACCATTTTACAAAAATTTATCAAGCAAAATCGAACCCAAACTTCAAATGCGAATATCTCCTAAAATACGCGTCCTAGATGGGTCAAACTTTGCCTTTTTTGACAACGCATATCTCGGCGACCCGACCACCTCGAAGGCTGAAATTTCACTAATGTGATCGTGGAAACTTCCTCTTTCCAACGGTATGCCCACCTTTACCATTTAACAAAAATTTATCAAGCAAAATCGAACCTAAACTTCAAATGCGAATATCTCCTAAAATACGCGTCCTAGATGGGTCAAACTTTGCCTTTTTTGACAACGCATATCTCGGCGACCCGACCACCTCGAAGGCTAAAATTTCACTAATGTGATCGTGGAAACCTCCTCTTTCCAAAGATGTGCCCACCTTTACAATTTAACAAAAATTTATCAAGCAAAATCGAACCCAAACTTCAAATGCGAATATCTCCTAAAATACGCGTCCTAGATGGGTCAAACTTTGCCTTTTTTGACAACTCATATCTCGGCGACCCGACCACCTCGAAGGCTGAAATTTCACTAATGTGATCGTGGAAACCTCCTCTTTCCAACGGTATGTCCACCTTTACCATTTAACAAAAATTTATCAAGCAAAATCGAACCCAAACTTCAAATGCGAATATCTCCTAAAATACGCGTCCTAGATGGGTCAAACTTTGCCTTATTTGACAACGCATATCTCGGCGACCCGACCACCTCGAAGGCTAAAATTTCACTAATGTGATCGTGGAAACCTCCTTTTTCCAAAGATGTGCCCACCTTTACAATTTAACAAAAATTTATCAAGCGCAAAATCGAACCTAAACTTCAAATGCGAATATCTCCTAAAATACGCGTCCTAGATGGGTCAAACTTTGCCTTTTTTGACAACTCATATCTCGGCGACCCGACCACCTCGAAGGCTGAAATTTCACTAATGTGATCGTGGAAACCTCCTCTTTCCAAAGATGTGCCCACCTTTACAATTTAACAAAAATTTATCAAGCAAAATCGAACCCAAACTTCAAATGCGAATATCTCCTAAAATACGCGTCCTAGATGGGTCAAACTTTGCCTTTTTTGACAACGCATATCTCGGCGACCCGACCACCTCGAAGGCTAAAATTTCACTAATGTGATCGTGGAAACCTCCTCTTTCCAAAGATGTGCCCACCTTTACAATTTAACAAAAATTTATCAAGCAAAATCGAACCCAAACTTCAAATGCGAATATCTCCTAAAATACGCGTCCTAGATGGGTCAAACTTTGCCTTTTTTGACAACGCATATCTCGGCGACCCGACCACCATTTAACAAAAATTTATCAAGCAAAATCGAACCCAAACTTCAAATGCGAATATCTCCTAAAATACGCGTCCTAGATGGGTCAAACTTTGAATTTTTTGACAACTCATATCTCGGCGACCCGACCACCTCGAAGGCTGAAATTTCACTAATGTGATCGTGGAAACCTCCTCTTTCCAACGGTATGTCTACCTTTACCATTTAACAAAAAATTATCAAGCAACCCAAACTTCAAATGCGAATATCTCCTAAAATACTTTGCGTTTTTTGACAACGCATATCTCGGCGACCCGACCACCTCGAAGGCTAAAATTTCACTAATTTGATCGTGGAAACCTCCTCTTTCCAACAGTATGCCCACCTTTACCATTTTACAAAAATTTATCAAGCAAAATCGAACCCAAACTTCAAATGCGAATATCTCCTAAAATACTTTGCGTTTTTTGACAACGCATATCTCGGCGACCCGACCACCTCGAAGGCTAAAATTTCACTAATGTGATCGTGGAAACCTCCTCTTTCCAACGGTATGCCCACCTTTACAATTTAACAAAAATTTATCAAGCAAAATCGAACCCAAACTTCAAATGCGAATATCTCCTAAAATACGCGTCCTACCACCTCGAAGGCTGAAATTTCACTAATGTCATCGTGGAAACCTCCTCTTTCCAACGGTATGTCCACCTTTACCATTTAACAAAAAATTATCAAGCTAAATCGAACCCAAACATCAAATGCGAATATCTCCTAAAATACGCGTCCTAGATGGGTCAAACTTTGCCTTTTTCGACAACGCATATCTCGGCGACCCGACCACCTCGAAGTCTGAAATTTCACTAATGTGATCGTGGAAACCTACTCTTTCCAACGGTATGCCCACCTATACCATTTTACAAAAATTTATCAAGCAAAATCGAACCCAAACTTCAAATGCGAATATCTCCTAAAATACGCGTCCTAGATGGGTCAAACTTTGCGTTTTTTGACAACGCATATCTCGGCGACCCGACCACCTCGAAGGCTAAAATTTCACTAATGTGATCGTGGAAACCTCCTCTTTCCAACGGTATGCCCACCTTTACAATTTAACAAAAATTTATCAAGCAAAATCGAACCCAAACTTCAAATGCGAATATCTCCTAAAATACTTTGCGTTTTTTGACAACGCATATCTCGGCGACCCGACCACCTCGAAGGCTAAAATTTCACTAATGTGATCGTGGAAACCTCCTCTTTCCAACGGTATGCCCACCTTTACAATTTAACAAAAATTTATCAAGCAAAATCGAACCCAAACTTCAAATGCGAATATCTCCTAAAATACGCGTCCTAGATGGGTCAAACTTTTCCTTTTTTGACAACGCATATCTCGGCGACCCGACCACCTCGAAGGCTGAAATTTCACTAATGTGA
Source organism: Scaeva pyrastri (assembly GCA_905146935.1). Classification (NCBI taxonomy): domain Eukaryota; kingdom Metazoa; phylum Arthropoda; class Insecta; order Diptera; family Syrphidae; genus Scaeva; species Scaeva pyrastri. The sequence continues at coordinate 81,850,397 of LR989927.1, forward strand.
TCGTGGAAACCTCCTCTTTCCAACAGTATGCCCACCTTTACCATTTTACAAAAATTTATCAAGCAAAATCGAACCCAAACTTCAAATGCGAATATCTCCTAAAATACGCGTCCTACCACCTCGAAGGCTGAAATTTCACTAATGTGATCGTGGAAACCTCCTCTTTCCAACGGTATGTCCACCTTTACCATTTAACAAAAAATTATCAAGCTAAATCGAACCCAAACATCAAATGCGAATATCTCCTAAAATACGCGTCCTAGATGGGTCAAACTTTGTGTTTTTTGACAACGCATATCTCGGCGACCCGACCACCTCGAAGGCTAAAATTTCACTAATGTGATCGTGGAAACCTCCTCTTTCCAACGGTATGCCCACCTTTACAATTTAACAAAAATTTATCAAGCAAAATCGAACCCAAACTTCAAATGCGAATATCTCCTAAAATACGCGTCCTACCACCTCGAAGGCTGAAATTTCACTAATGTCATCGTGGAAACCTCCTCTTTCCAACGGTATGTCCACCTTTACCATTTAACAAAAAATTATCAAGCTAAATCGAACCCAAACTTCAAATGCGAATATCTCCTAAAATACGCGTCCTAGATGGGTCAAACTTTGCCTTTTTCGACAACGCATATCTCGGCGACCCGACCACCTCGAAGTCTGAAATTTCACTAATGTGATCGTGGAAACCTACTCTTTCCAACGGTATGCCCACCTTTACCATTTTACAAAAATTTATCAAGCAAAATCGAACCCAAACTTCAAATGCGAATATCTCCTAAAATACGCGTCCTAGATGGGTCAAACTTTGCCTTTTTTGACAACGCATATCTCGGCGACCCGACCACCTCGAAGGCTGAAATTTCACTAATGTGATCGTGGAAACCTCCTCTTTCCAACAGTATGCCCACCTTTACCATTTTACAAAAATTTATCAAGCAAAATCGAACCCAAACTTCAAATGCGAATATCTCCTAAAATACGCGTCCTAGACGGGTCAAACTTTGCCTTTTTTGACAACGCATATCTCGCATACCCGACCACCTCGAAAGCTGAAATTTCACTAATGTGATCGTGGAAACCTCCTCTTTCCAACGGTATGCCCACCTTTACAATTTAACAAAAATTTATCAAGCAAAATCGAACCCAAACTTCAAATGCGAATATCTCCTAAAATAAGCGTCCTACCACCTCGAAGGCTGAAATTTCACTAATGTCATCGTGGAAACCTCCTCTTTCCAACGGTATGTCCACCTTTACCATTTAACAAAAAATTATCAAGCTAAATCGAACCCAAACTTCAAATGCGAATATCTCCTAAAATACGCGTCCTAGATGGGTCAAACTTTGCCTTTTTTGACAACGCATATCTCGGCGACCCGACCACCTCGAAGGCTAAAATTTCACTAATGTGATCGTGGAAAGCTCCTCTTTCCAACGGTATGCCCACCTTTACCATTTTACAAAAATTTATCAAGCAAAATCGAACCCAAACTTCAAATGCGAATATCTCCTAAAATACGCGTCCTAGATGGGTCAAACTTTGCCTTTTTTGACAACTCATATCTCGGCGACCCGACCACCTCGAAGGCTGAAATTTCACTAATGTGATCGTGGAAACCTCCTCTTTCCAAAGATGTGCCCACCTTTACAATTTAACAAAAATTTATCAAGCAAAATCGAACCCAAACTTCAAATGCGAATATCTCCTAAAATACGCGTCCCAGATGGGTCAAACTTTTCCTCTTATGACAACGCATATCTCGGCGACCCGACCACCTCGAAGGCTGAAATTTCACTAATGTGATCGTGGAAAGCTCCTCTTTCCAACGGTATGCCCACCTTTACCATTTTACAAAAATTTATCAAGCAAAATCGAACCCAAACTTCAAATGCGAATATCTCCTAAAATACGCGTCCTAGATGGGTCAAACTTTGCGTTTTTTGAAAACGCATATCTTGGCGACCCGACCACCTCGAAGGCTAAAATTTCACTAATGTGATCGTGGAAAGCTCCTGTTTCCAACGGTATGTCTACCTTTACCATTTAACAAAAATTTAAAATTTATCAAGCAAAATCGAACCCAAACTTCAAATGCGAATATCTCCTAAAATACGCGTCCTAGATGGGTCAAACTTTGCCTTTTTTGACAACGCAGCTTCAAATGCGAATATCTCCTAAAATACGCGTCCTAGATGGGTCAAACTTTGCCTTTTTTGACAACGCATATCTCGGCGACCCGACCACCTCGAAGGCTGAAATTTCACTAATGTGATCGTGGAAACCTCCTCTTTCCAACGGTATGCCCACCTTTACCATTTTACAAAAATTTATCAAGAAAAATGGAACCCAAACTTCAAATGCGAATATCTCCTAAAATACGCGTCCTAGATGGGTCAAACTTTGCCTTTTTTGACAACGCATATCTCGCATACCCGACCACCTCGAAGGCTGAAATTTCACTAATGTGATCGTGGAAACCTACTTTTTCCAACGGTATGCCCACCTTTACCATTTAACAAAAATGTATCAAGCAAAATCGAACCCAAACTTCAAATGCGAATATCTCCTAAAATACGCGTCCTAGATGGGTCAAACTTTGCGTTTTTTGACAACGCATATCTCGGCGACCCGACCACCTCGAAGGCTAAAATTTCACTAATGTGATCGTGGAAACCTCCTCTTTCCAACGGTATGTCCACCTTTACCATTTAACAAAAATTTATCAAGCAAAATCGAACCCAAACTTCAAATGCGAATATCTCCTAAAATACGCGTCCTAGATGGGTCAAACTTTGCCTTTTTTGACAACGCATATCTCGGCGACCCGACCACCTCGAAGGCTGAAATTTCACTAATGTGATCGTGGAAACCTCCTCTTTCCAACGGTATGCCAACCTTTACCATTTTACAAAAATTTATCAAGCAAAATCAAACCCAAACTTCAAATGCGAATATCTCCTAAAATACACGTCCTAAATGGGTCAAACTTTGCCTTTTTTGACAACGCATATCTCGGCGACCCGACCACCTCGAAGGCTGAAATTTCACTAATGTGATCGTGGAAACCTCCTCTTTCCAACGGTATGCCAACTTTTACCATTTTACAAAAAATTATCAAGCAAAATCGAACCCAAACTTCAAATGCGAATATCTCCTAAAATACGCGTCCTAGATGGGTCAATTTTTGCCTTTTTTGACAACGCATATCTCGTCGACCCGACCACCTCGAAGTCTGAAATTTCACTAATGTGATCGTGGAAACCTCCTCTTTCCAACGGTATGCCAACCTTTACCATTTTACAAAAAATTATCAAGCAAAATCGAAACCCAAACTTCAAATGCGAATATCTCCTAAAATACGCGTCCTAGATGGGTCAAACTTTGCCTTTTTTGACAACGCATATCTCGGCGACCCGACCACCTCGAAGGCTGAAATTTCACTAATGTGATCGTGGAAACCTACTCTTTCCAACGGTATGCCAACCTTTACCATTTTACAAAAAATTATCAAGCAAAATCGAAACCCAAACTTCAAATGCGAATATCTCCTAAAATACGCGTCCTAGATGGGTCAAACTTTGCCTTTTTTGACAACGCATATCTCGGCGACCCGACCACCTCGAAGGCTGAAATTTCACTAATGTGATCGTGGAAAGCTCCTCTTTACAACGGTATGCCCACCTTTACCATTTAACAAAAATTTATTAAGCAAAATCGAACCCAAACTTCAAATGCGAATATCTCCTAAAATACGCGTCCTAGATGGGTCAAACTTTGCCTTTTTTGACAACGCATATCTCGGCGACCCGACCACCTCGAAGGCTGAAATTTCACTAATGTGATCGTGGAAACCTCCTCTTTACAACGGTATGCCCACCTTTACCATTTAACAAAAATTTATCAAGCAAAATCGAACCCAAACTTCAAATGCGAATATCTCCTAAAATACGCGTCCTAGATGGGTCAAACTTTGCGTGTTTTGGCAACGCATATCTCGGCGACCCGACCACCTCGAAGTCTGAAATTTCACTAATGTGATCGTGGAAACCTACTCTTTCCAACGGTATGCCAACCTTTACCATTTTACAAAAATTTATCAAGCAAAATCGAAACCCAAACTTCAAATGCGAATATCTCCTAAAATACGCGTCCTAGATGGGTCAAACTTTGCCTTTTTTGACAACGCATATCTCGGCGACCCGACCACCTCGAAGGCTGAAATTTCACTAATGTGATCGTGGAAACCTACTCTTTCCAACGGTATGCCAACCTTTACCATTTTACAAAAAATTATCAAGCAAAATCGAAACCCAAACTTCAAATGCGAATATCTCCTAAAATACGCGTCCTAGATGGGTCAAACTTTGCCTTTTTTGACAACGCATATCTCGGCGACCCGACCACCTCGAAGGCTGAAATTTCACTAATGTGATCGTGGAAAGCTCCTCTTTACAACGGTATGCCCACCTTTACCATTTAACAAAAATTTATCAAGCAAAATCGAACCCAAACTTCAAATGCGAATATCTCCTAAAATACGCGTCCTAGATGGGTCAAACTTTGCGTGTTTTGGCAACGCATATCTCGGCGACCCGACCACCTCGAAGTCTGAAATTTCACTAATGTGATCGTGGAAACCTACTCTTTCCAACGGTATGCCAACCTTTACCATTTTACAAAAAATGTATCAAGAAAAATGGAACCCAAACTTCAAATGCGAATATCTCCTAAAATACGCGTCCTAGATGGGTCAAACTTTGCTTTTTTTGACAACGCCTATCTCGGCGACCCGACCACCTCGAAGGCTGAAATTTCACTAATGTGATCGTGGAAACCTACTCTTTCCAACAGTATGCCAACCTTTACCATTTTACAAAAATTTATCAAGCAAAATCGAACCCAAACTTCAAATGCGAATATCTCCTAAAATACGCGTCCTAGATGGGTCAATTTTTGCCTTTTTTGACAACGCATATCTCGTCGACCCGACCACCTCGAAGGCTGAAATTTCACTAATGTGATCGTGGAAACCTACTCTTTCCAACGGTATGCCAACCTTTACCATTTTACAAAAAATTTTCAAGCAAAATCGAACCCAAACTTCAAATGCGAATATCTCCTAAAATACGCGTCCTAGATGGGTCAAACTTTGCCTTTTCTAACAACGCATATCTCGCCGACCCGACCACCTCGAAGGCTGAAATTTCACTAATGTGATAGTGGAAACCTCCTCTTTCGAAAGATGTGCCCACCTTTACCATTTTACAAAAATGTATCAAGAAAAATCGAACCCAAACTTCAAATGCGAATATCTCCTAAAATACGCGTCCTAGATGGGTCAAACTTTGCCTTTTTTGACAACGCATATCTCGGCGACCCGACCACCTCGAAGGCTGAAATTTCACTAATGTGATCGTGGAAACCTTCTCTTTCCAACGGTATGCCAACCTTTACCATTTTACAAAAATTTATCAAGCAAAATCGAACCCAAACTTCAAATGCGAATATCTCCTAAAATACGCGTCCTAGATGGGTCAATTTTTGCCTTTTTTGACAACGCATATCTCGCCGACCCGACCACCTCGACGGCTGAAATTTCACTAATGTGATCGTGGAAACTTCCTCTTTCGAAAGATGTGCCCACCTTTACCATTAAACAAAAATGTATCAAGCAAAATCGAACCCAAACTTCAAATGCGAATATCTCCTAAAATACGCGTCCTAGATGGGTCAAACTTTGCCTTTTTTGACAACGCATATCTCGGCGACCCGACCACCTCGACGGCTGAAATTTCACTAATGTGATCGTGGAAACCTCCTCTTTCGAAAGATGTGCCCACCTTTACCATTTAACAAAAATGTATCAAGCAAAATCGAACCCAAACTTCAAATGCGAATATCTCCTAAAATACGCGTCCTAGATGGGTCAAACTTTGCCTTTTTTGACAACGCATATCTCGGCGACCCGACCACCTCGAAGGCTGAAATTTCACTAATGTGATCGTGGAAACCTCCTCTTTCCAACGGTATGCCCACCTTTACCATTTAACAAAAATTTATCAAGCAAAATCGAACCCAAACTTCAAATGCGAATATCTCCTAAAATACGCGTCCTAGATGGGTCAAACTTTTCCTTTTTTGACAACGCATATCTCGGCGACCCGACCACCTCGAAGGCTGAAATTTCACTAATGTGATCGTGGAAAGCTCCTCTTTACAACGGTATGCCCACCTTTACCATTTAACAAAAATTTATCAAGCAAAATCGAACCCAAACTTCAAATGCGAATATCTCCTAAAATACGCGTCCTAGATGGGTCAAACTTTGCGTGTTTTGGCAACGCATATCTCGGCGACCCGACCACCTCGAAGTCTGAAATTTCACTAATGTGATCGTGGAAACCTACTCTTTCCAACGGTATGCCAACCTTTACCATTTTACAAAAAATGTATCAAGAAAAATGGAACCCAAACTTCAAATGCGAATATCTCCTAAAATACGCGTCCTAGATGGGTCAAACTTTGCTTTTTTTGACAACGCCTATCTCGGCGACCCGACCACCTCGAAGGCTGAAATTTCACTAATGTGATCGTGGAAACCTACTCTTTCCAACAGTATGCCAACCTTTACCATTTTACAAAAATTTATCAAGCAAAATCGAACCCAAACTTCAAATGCGAATATCTCCTAAAATACGCGTCCTAGATGGGTCAATTTTTGCCTTTTTTGACAACGCATATCTCGTCGACCCGACCACCTCGAAGGCTGAAATTTCACTAATGTGATCGTGGAAACCTACTCTTTCCAACGGTATGCCAACCTTTACCATTTTACAAAAAATTTTCAAGCAAAATCGAACCCAAACTTCAAATGCGAATATCTCCTAAAATACGCGTCCTAGATGGGTCAAACTTTGCCTTTTCTGACAACGCATATCTCGCCGACCCGACCACCTCGAAGGCTGAAATTTCACTAATGTGATAGTGGAAACCTCCTCTTTCGAAAGATGTGCCCACCTTTACCATTTTACAAAAATGTATCAAGAAAAATCGAACCCAAACTTCAAATGCGAATATCTCCTAAAATACGCGTCCTAGATGGGTCAAACTTTGCCTTTTTTGACAACGCATATCTCGGCGACCCGACCACCTCGAAGGCTGAAATTTCACTAATGTGATCGTGGAAACCTTCTCTTTCCAACGGTATGCCAACCTTTACCATTTTACAAAAATTTATCAAGCAAAATCGAACCCAAACTTCAAATGCGAATATCTCCTAAAATACGCGTCCTAGATGGGTCAATTTTTGCCTTTTTTGACAACGCATATCTCGCCGACCCGACCACCTCGACGGCTGAAATTTCACTAATGTGATCGTGGAAACTTCCTCTTTCGAAAGATGTGCCCACCTTTACCATTAAACAAAAATGTATCAAGCAAAATCGAACCCAAACTTCAAATGCGAATATCTCCTAAAATACGCGTCCTAGATGGGTCAAACTTTGCCTTTTTTGACAACGCATATCTCGGCGACCCGACCACCTCGACGGCTGAAATTTCACTAATGTGATCGTGGAAACCTCCTCTTTCGAAAGATGTGCCCACCTTTACCATTTAACAAAAATGTATCAAGCAAAATCGAACCCAAACTTCAAATGCGAATATCTCCTAAAATACGCGTCCTAGATGGGTCAAACTTTGCCTTTTTTGACAACGCATATCTCGGCGACCCGACCACCTCGAAGGCTGAAATTTCACTAATGTGATCGTGGAAACCTCCTCTTTCCAACGGTATGCCCACCTTTACCATTTAACAAAAATTTATCAAGCAAAATCGAACCCAAACTTCAAATGCGAATATCTCCTAAAATACGCGTCCTAGATGGGTCAAACTTTGCCTTTTTTGACAACGCATATCTCGGCGACCCGACCACCTCGAAGGCTGAAATTTCACTAATGTGATCGTGGAAACCTCCTCTTTCCAACGGTATGCCCACCTTTACCATTTTACAAAAATGTATCAAGAAAAATGGAACCCAAACTTCAAATGCGAATATCTCCTAAAATACGCGTCCTAGATGGGTCAAACTTTGCCTTTTTTGACAACGCATATCTCGGCGACCCGACCACCTCGAAGGCTGAAATTTCACTAATGTGATCGTGGAAACCTCCTCTTTCCAACGGTATGCCCACCTTTACCATTTAACAAAAATTTATCAAGCAAAATCGAACCCAAACTTCAAATGCGAATATCTCCTAAAATACGCGTCCTAGATGGGTCAATTTTTGCCTTTTTTGACAACGCATATCTCGCCGACCCGACCACCTCGACGGCTGAAATTTCACTAATGTGATCGTGGAAACCTCCTCTTTCGAAAGATGTGCCCACCTTTACCATTTAACAAAAATGTATCAAGCAAAATCGAACCCAAACTTCAAATGCGAATATCTCCTAAAATACGCGTCCTAGATGGGTCAAACTTTGCCTTTTTTGACAACGCATATCTCGGCGACCCGACCACCTCGACGGCTGAAATTTCACTAATGTGATCGTGGAAACCTCCTCTTTCGAAAGATGTGCCCACCTTTACCATTTAACAAAAATGTATCAAGAAAAATCGAACCCAAACTTCAAATGCGAATATCTCCTAAAATACGCGTCCTAGATGGGTCAAACTTTGCCTTTTTTGACAACGCCTATCTCGGCGACCCGACCACCTCGAAGGCTGAAATTTCACTAATGTGATCGTGGAAAGCTCCTCTTTACAACGGTATGCCCACCTTTACCATTTAACAAAAATGTATCAAGCAAAATCGAACCCAAACTTCAAATGCGAATATCTCCTAAAATACGCGTCCTAGATGGGTCAAACTTTGCGTTTTTTGGCAACGCATATCTCGGCGACCCGACCACCTCGAAGTCTGAAATTTCACTAATGTGATCGTGGAAACCTACTCTTTCCAACGGTATGCCCACCTTTACCATTTAACAAAAATTTATCAAGCAAAATCGAACCCAAACTTCAAATGCGAATATCTCCTAAAATACGCGTCCTAGATGGGTCAAACTTTGCCTTTTTTGACAACGCATATCTCGGCGACCCGACCACCTCGACGGCTGAAATTTTACTAATGTGATCGTGGAAACCTCCTCTTTCGAAAGATGTGCCCACCTTTACCATTTAACAAAAATGTATCAAGCAAAATCGAACCCAAACTTCAAATGCGAATATCTCCTAAAATACGCGTCCTAGATGGGTCAAACTTTGCCTTTTTTGACAACGCATATCTCGGCGACCCGACCACCTCGAAGGCTAAAATTTCACTAATGTGATCGTGGAAACCTCCTCTTTCCAACGGTATGCCCACCTTTACCATTTAACAAAAATTTATCAAGCAAAATCGAACCCAAACTTCAAATGCGAATATCTCCTAAAATACGCGTCCTAGATGGGTCAATTTTTGCCTTTTTTGACAACGCATATCTCGGCGACCCGACCACCTCGAAGGCTGAAATTTCACTAATGTGATCGTGGAAACCTACTCTTTCCAACGGTATGCCAACCTTTACCATTTTACAAAAATTTATCAAGCAAAATCAAACCCAAACTTCAAATGCGAATATCTCCTAAAATACACGTCCTAAATGGGTCAAACTTTGCCTTTTTTGACAACGCATATCTCGGCGACCCGACCACCTCGAAGGCTGAAATTTCACTAATGTGATCGTGGAAACCTCCTCTTTCCAACGGTATGCCCACCTTTACCATTTTACAAAAATGTATCAAGAAAAATGGAACCCAAACTTCAAATGCGAATATCTCCTAAAATACGCGTCCTAGATGGGTCAAACTTTGCCTTTTTTGACAACGCATATCTCGGCGACCCGACCACCTCGAAGGCTGAAATTTCACTAATGTGATCGTGGAAACCTACTCTTTAAAACGGTATGCCAACCTTTACCATTTTACAAAAATTTATCAAGCAAAATCGAACCCAAACTTCAAATGCGAATATCTCCTAAAATACGCGTCCGATATGGGTCAAACTTTGCCTTTTTTGACAACGCCTATCTCGGCGACCCGACCACCTCGAAGGCTGAAATTTCACTAATGTGATCGTGGAAACCTCCTCTTTCCAACGGTATGTCCACCTTTACCATTTAACAAAAATGTATCAAGCAAAATCGAACCCAAACTTCAAATGCGAATATCTCCTAAAATACGCGTCCTAGATGGGTCAAACTTTGCCTTTTTTGACAACGCATATCTCGGCGACCCGACCACCTCGAAGGCTGAAATTTCACTAATGTGATCGTGGAAACTTCCTCTTTCCAAAGGAATGTCCACCTTTACCATTTAACAAAAATTTATCAAGCAAAATCGAACCCAAACTTCAAATGCGAATATCTCCTAAAATACGCTTCCTAGGTGGGTCAAACTTTGCCTTTTTTGACAACGCATATCTCGGCGACTCGACCACCTCGAAGGCTGAAATTTCACTAATGTGATCGTGGAAACCTCCTCTTTCAAACGGTATGCCCACCTTTACCATTTTACAAACATTTATCAAGCAAAATCGAACGCAAACTTTATAATTTAACAAAAATTTATCAAGCAAAATCGAACCCAAACTTCAAATGCGAATATCTCCTAAAATACGCGTCCTAGATGGGTCAAACTTTGCCTTTTTTGACAACGCATATCTCGGCGACCCGACCACCTCGAAGGCTGAAATTTCACTAATGTGATCGTGGAAACCTCCTCTTTCCAACGGTATGTCCACCTTTACCATTTAACAAAAATTTATCAAGCAAAATCGAACCCAAACTTCAAATGCGAATATCTCCTAAAATACGCGTCCTAGATGGGTCAAACTTTGCCTTTTTTGACAACGCATATCTCGGCGACTCGACCACCTCGAAGGCTGAAATTTCACTAATGTGATCGTGGAAACCTCCTCTTTCCAACGGTATGCCCACCTTTACCATTTTACAAAAATGTATCAAGCAAAATGGAACCCAAACTTCAAATGCGAATATCTCCTAAAATACGCGTCCTAGATGGGTCAAACTTTGCCTTTTTTGACAACGCATATCAAGACGACCCGACCAGTGACCACCTCGAAGGCTGAAATTTCACTAATGTGATCGTGGAAACCTCCTCTTTCCAACGGTATGTCCACCTTTACCATTTAACAAAAATGTATCAAGCAAAATCGAACCCAAACTTCAAATGCGAATATCTCCTCAAATACGCGTCCTAGATGGGTCAAACTTTGCCTTTTTTGACAACGCATATCTCGGCGACTCGACCACCTCGAAGGCTGAAATTTCACTAATGTGATCGTGGAAACCTCCTCTTTCCAACGGTATGCCCACCTTTACCATTTTACAAAAATGTATCAAGCAAAATGGAACCCAAACTTCAAATGCGAATATCTCCTAAAATACGCGTCCTAGATGGGTCAAACTTTGCCTTTTTTGACAACGCATATCAAGACGACCCGACCACCTCGAAGGCTGAAATTTCACTAATGTGATCGTGGAAACCTCCTCTTTCCAACGGTATGCCCACCTTTACCATTTTACAAACATTTATCAAGCAAAATCGAACGCAAACTTTATAATTTAACAAAAATTTATCAAGCAAAATCGAACCCAAACTTCAAATGCGAATATCTCCTAAAATACGCGTCCTAGATGGGTCAAACTTTGCCTTTTTTGACAACGCATATCTCGGCGACCCGACCACCTCGAAGGCTAAAATTTCACTAATGTGATCGTGGAAACCTCCTCTTTCCAACGGTATGTCCACCTTTACCATTTTACAAACATTTATCAAGCAAAATCGAACGCAAACTTTACAATTTAACAAAAATTTATCAAGCAAAATCGAACCCAAACTTCAAATGCGAATATCTCCTAAAATACGCGTCCTAGATGGGTCAAACTTTGCCTTTTTTAACAACGCATATCTCGGCGACCAGACCACCTCAAAGGCTAAAATTTCACTAATGTGATCGTGGAAACCTCCTCTTTCCAAAGATGTGCCCACCTTTACAATTTAACAAAAATTTATCAAGCAAAATCGAACCCAAACTTCAAATGCGAATATATCCTAAAATACGCGTCCTAGATGGGTCAAACTTTGCCTTTTTTGACAACGCATATCTCGGCTACCCGACCACCTCGAAGGCTGAAATTTCACTAATGTGATCGTGGAAACCTCCTCTTTCCAACGGTATGCCCACCTTTACCATTTAACAAACGTTTATCAAGCAAAATCGAACCCAAACTTCAAATGCGAATATCTCCTAAAATACGCGTCCTAGATGGGTCAAACTTTGCCTTTTTTGACAACGCATATCTCGGCGACCCGACCACCTCGAAGTCTGAAATTTCACTAATGTGATCGTGGAAACCTCCTCTTTCGAAAGATGTGCCCACCTTTACCATTTTACAAAAATTTATCAAGCAAAATCGAACCCAAACTTCAAATGCGAATATCTCCTAAAATACGCGTCCTAGATGGGTCAAACTTTGCCTTTTCTGTCAACGCATATCTCGGCGACCCGACCACCTCGAAGTCTGAAATTTCACTAATGTGATCGTGGAAACCTCCTCTTTCCAACGGTATGCCCACCTTTACCATTTAACAAAAATTTATCAAGCAAAATCGAACCCAAACTTCAAATGCGAATATCTCCTAAAATACGCGTCCTAGATGGGTCAAACTTTGCCTTTTTTGACAACGCATATCTCGCCGACCCGACCACCTCGAAGGCTGAAATTTCACTAATGTGATCGTGGAAACCTCCTCTTTCCAACGGTATGCCCACCTTTACAATTTTACAAACATTTATCAAGCAAAATCGAACGCAAACTTCAAATGCGAATATCTCCTAAAATACGCGTCCTAGATGGGTCAAACTTTGCGTTTTTAGACAACGCATATCTCCGTGACCCGACCACCTCGAAGGCCGAAATGTCACTAATGTGATCGTGGAAACCTCCTCTTTCCAACGGTATGCCCACCTTTACCATTTAACAAAAATTTATCAAGCAAAATCGAACCCAAACTTCAAATGCGAATATCTCCTAAAATACGCGTCCTAGATGGGTCAAACTTTACCTTTTTTGACAACCCATATCTCGCCGACCCGACCACCTCGAAGGCTGAAATTTCACTAATGTGATCGTGGAAACCTCCTCTTTCCAACGGTATGTCCACCTTTACCATTTTACAAACATTTATCAAGCAAAATCGAACGCAAACTTTACAATTTACCAAAATTTATCAAGCAAAATCGAACCCAAACTTCAAATGCGAATATCTCCTAAAATACGCGTCCTAGATGGGTCAAACTTTGCCTTTTTTGACAACGCATATCTCGGCGACCAGACCACCTCAAAGGCTAAAATTTCACTAATGTGATCGTGGAAACCTCCTCTTTCCAAAGATGTGCCCACCTTTACAATTTAACAAAAATTTATCAAGCAAAATCGAACCCAAACTTCAAATGCGAATATATCCTAAAATACGCGTCCTAGATGGGTCAAACTTTGCCTTTTTTGACAACGCATATCTCGGCTACCCGACCACCTCGAAGGCTGAAATTTCACTAATGTGATCGTGGAAACCTCCTCTTTCCAACGGTATGCCCACCTTTACCATTTAACAAACGTTTATCAAGCAAAATCGAACCCAAACTTCAAATGCGAATATCTCCTAAAATACGCGTCCTAGATGGGTCAAACTTTGCCTTTTTTGACAACGCATATCTCGGCTACCCGACCACCTCGAAGGCTGAAATTTCACTTATGTGATCGTGGAAACCTCCTCTTTCCAACGGTATGCCCACCTTTACCATTTAACAAAAATTTATCAAGCAAAATCGAACCCAAACTTCAAATGCGAATATCTCCTAAAATACGCGTCCTAGATGGGTCAAACTTTGCCTTTTCTGTCAACGCATATCTCGGCGACCCGACCACCTCGAAGTCTGAAATTTCACTAATGTGATCGTGGAAACCTCCTCTTTCCAACGGTATGCCCACCTTTACCATTTAACAAAAATTTATCAAGCAAAATCGAACCCAAACTTCAAATGCGAATATCTCCTAAAATACGCGTCCTAGATGGGTCAAACTTTGCCTTTTTTGACAACGCATATCTCGCCGACCCGACCACCTCGAAGGCTGAAATTTCACTAATGTGATCGTGGAAACCTCCTCTTTCCAACGGTATGCCCACCTTTACAATTTTACAAACATTTATCAAGCAAAATCGAACGCAAACTTCAAATGCGAATATCTCCTAAAATACGCGTCCTAGATGGGTCAAACTTTGCGTTTTTAGACAACGCATATCTCCGTGACCCGACCACCTCGAAGGCCGAAATGTCACTAATGTGATCGTGGAAACCTCCTCTTTCCAACGGTATGCCCACCTTTACCATTTAACAAAAATTTATCAAGCAAAATCGAACCCAAACTTCAAATGCGAATATCTCCTAAAATACGCGTCCTAGATGGGTCAAACTTTACCTTTTTTGACAACCCATATCTCGCCGACCCGACCACCTCGAAGGCTGAAATTTCACTAATGTGATCGTGGAAACCTCCTCTTTCCAACGGTATGCCCACCTTTACAATTTTACAAACATTTATCAAGCAAAATCGAACGCAACCTTCAAATGTGAATATTTCCTAAAATACGCGTCCTAGATGGGTCAAACTTTGCGTTTTTAGACAACGCATATCTCGGTGACCCGACCACCTCGAAGGCCGAAATGTCACTAATGTGATCGTGGAAACCTCCTCTTTCGAAAGATGTGCCCACCTTTACCATTTAACAAAAATTTATCAAGCAAAATCGAACCCAAACTTCAAATGCGAATATCTCCTAAGATACGCGTCCTAGATGTTTCTGACAACGCATATCTCCGATCCGACCGATCCGAAGGCTGAAATTTCACTAATGTGATCGTGGAAACCTCCTCTTTTCAACGGTATGTCCACCATTTTACAAAAATGTATCAAGCAAAATCGAACCCAAACTTCAAATGCGAATATATCCTAAAATACGCGTCCTAGATGGGTCAAACTTTGCCTTTTTTGACAACGCATATCTCGGCGACTCGACCACCTCGAAGGCTGAAATTTCACTAATGTGATCGTGGAAACCTCTTCTTTCCAACGGTATGTCCACCTTTACCATTTAACAAAAAATTATCAAGCAAAATCGAACCCAAACTTCAAATGCGAATATATCCTAAAATACGCGTCCTAGATGGGTCAAACTTTGCCTTTTTTGACAACGCATATCTCGGCGACTCGACCACCTCGAAGGCTGAAATTTCACTAATGTGATCGTGGAAACCTCTTCTTTCCAACGGTATGTCCACCTTTACCATTTAACAAAAAATTATCAAGCAAAATCGAACCCAAACTTCAAATGCGAATATATCCTAAAATACGCGTCCTAGATGGGTCAAACTTTGCATTTTTTGACAACGCATATATCTCGGCGACCCGACCACCTCGAAGGCTGAAATTTCACTAATGTGATCGTGGAAACCTCCTCTTTCCAATGTTATGCCCACCTTTACCATTTAACAAAAATTTATCAAGCTAAATCGAACCCAAACTTCAAATGCGAATATCTCCTAAAATACGCGTCCTAGATGGGTCAAACTTTGCCTTTTTTGACAACGCATATCTCGGCGACCCGACCATCTCGAAGGCTGAAATTTCACTAATGTGATCGTGGAAACCTCCTCTTTCCAATGGTATGCCCACCTTTACCATTTAACAAAAATTTATCAAGCTAAATCGAACCCAAACTTCAAATGCGAATATCTCCTAAAATACGCGTCCTAGATGGGTCAAACTTTGCCTTTTTTGACAACGCATATCTCGGCGACCCGACCACCTCGAAGGCTGAAATTTCACTAATGTGATCGTGGAAACCTCTTCTTTCCAACGGTATGTCCACCTTTACCATTTAACAAAAAATTATCAAGCAAAATCGAACCCAAACTTCAAATGCGAATATATCCTAAAATACGCGTCCTAGATGGGTCAAACTTTTCCTTTTTTGACAACGCATATCTCGGCGACTCGACCACCTCGAAGGCTGAAATTTCACTAATGTGATCGTGGAAACCTCTTCTTTCCAACGGTATGTCCACCTTTACCATTTAACAAAAAATTATCAAGCAAAATCGAACCCAAACTTCAAATGCGAATATATCCTAAAATACGCGTCCTAGATGGGTCAAACTTTGCATTTTTTGACAACGCATATATCTCGGCGACCCGACCACCTCGAAGGCTGAAATTTCACTAATGTGATCGTGGAAACCTCCTCTTTCCAATGGTATGCCCACCTTTACCATTTAACAAAAATTTATCAAGCTAAATCGAACCCAAACTTCAAATGCGAATATCTCCTAAGATACGCGTCCTAGATGTTTCTGACAACGCATATCTCCGATCCGACCGATCCGAAGGCAGAAATTTCACTAATGTGATCGTGGAAAGCTCCTCTTTCCAACGGTATGCCCACCTTTACCATTTAACAAAAATTTATCAAGCAAAATCGAACCTAAACTTCAAATGCGAATATCTCCTAAGATACGCGTCCTAGATGTTTCTGACAACGCATATCTCCGATCCGACCACCTCGAAGGCTGAAATTTCACTAATGTGATCGTGGAAAGCTCCTCTTTCCAACGGTATGCCCACCTTTACCATTTAACAAAAATTTATCAAGCAAAATCGAACCCAAACATCAAATGCGAATATCTCCTAAAATACGCGTCCTAGATGGGTCAAACTTTGCCTTTTTTGACAACGCATATCTCGGCGACCCGACCACCTCGAAGGCTGAAATTACACTAATGTGATCGTGGAAACCTCCTCTTTCCAATGGTATGCCCACCTTTACCATTTAACAAAAATTTATCAAGCAAAATCGAACCCAAACTTCAAATGCGAATATCTCCTAAAATACGCGTCCTAGATGGGTCAAACTTTGCCTTTTTTGACAACGCATATCTCGGCGACCCGACCACCTCGAAGGCTGAAATTACACCAATGTGATCGTGGAAACCTCTGCTTTCCAAAGTGAGTGGACCACCTTAAAAATATAAAAAAAAATATATAAAGAAAATTTATATAACTTAAAATGTTTACATAAAACCTAAAAATCATAAAACTATAATTACTCCGAAAATATGTTACCACACCCTTACAAATTTTTGCGGATGTTCGAAACTCGAACAAAAAAAAAAGAGTAAAAGATTTTCACCATGCATACCTACTTCTGTCTGACTTTGATTTCTATTTTCCGGTTTCAATCATCATTCTTTTCTATATCATACGCCACCGCAATCGGCAAGATTCGGCGTTTGCATTGCAAATGTTTTTAGAATCGTAACGAAGAACCGCGACGAACTTATATTTGAGGTGTCCTGATTACGAGTATAAGTTCATCACGTAAAGATTTTCTGTTACAGAGTACATGCTTTTTTCTGAACTGTCGTACATACATATAATTTATACTATAGGTTGAAATAGAAAATTTAAATTAAAATTAAAATAACGGGTTTTACCTATATTCTAAAACGGATATGACGATGTTAATACATATATTAATTTACAGAAACTCTCTGGGCTACTGGTGGTGGTTTGACCTCTACACCCCTTGACTACAACACTTTTGACAATTTTATTATGAGCACAAGTTGCTTTTGTACTTGCTGTAATTTAATATACATTACTCGATTTTATTTTATCAAAAACCATAACTCAAAATTATTTTCGGTTTTATCAACCCCAAATAAGTTAGAAACAGCCTCAAAATAACTGTAAACTAACGTAAATTATACCTTGTGACCTGAGGACAAAAAGTTTTTAACTTCTAAGGGATATTTTGTGTCCAAAATTGAGTTATATGTATATTTTGCATCGTACTAAAAAGTCTACACCTTTTCAATTGATGCTGTGAAAATTTGACTACATATCTCTTTTAGTTTTTGAAAAGAATTCAAAAAATTGCAGGTTCTTCTATCTAATCTACACAATCTCATCCTTTCTCAGTTATGCCTCTTCGACGTTAGCTCCCTTTGTCTCTTTCTTGAGATGACTTAAAAGCGACTTAAAGTCGACTTTGTCATCATTTTCAAAGATGGGATCAGCCTCAATGTGTGTCACATCAGCATCCTCAGAGGACCCCACAGCTGGAGCATTTAGGTACCTCTTCTTAGTATCCTCTTTATATTGTTTGTCGGTTCTTTTTAAGGCCGTTTTGAGAATAAATTTGTGATGATGTGATTCATACCGAACTCCTGAAGGCCTCAAATGGTTTATTTTCAGCTGATTAATTTAATAGAGTTTTATTGAACGGGTCCACTTCAAACCTAAAACAAAAACAGTTAAGGCAGACGCAAGCAGAGAACGAGCAACCGGCAGCATCGAAATCCAATTTTGTTTTGTTTGCTTCTTCTTAGTTGTTTGCTTTTTTGCAATCTGCGCACTCTGCTTTTTACTCCATTAGCTCTGTCATTTTATTTAGAGCTCAATAGCTCAATAGCTCATAGAGGGAGCTATATCCTATAATAGGAAGAAAGAACTTTTTTTAACAGCTCAATTCTCTGCTCTGAGCTAAAAACATTTAAAACTCTAAAAATTATTTCTCCGAAAATTGTTTAAAAAAAATATAGCTACATACACATTTCATACAAAATTTATATTGATATTCAAAAACTTAAAAAATACTTTCTAACGTTCAAATTCGTGTGTTGTATTTAACAGACACTTTGCCTAGCAGGATAACTTTCCAATGGATACATATTTTTATATTCCTCAAATCGGATACCTCGCTATAATGCCGAATATTTCTTTGCTTGCTACTAATTTAAATATTTAAAAAACTTATACACTTCTTTTGATTAGCGGCACTTAGACATAGCTACTAGCCACATTTTCTTTAACTTTGGACAATACAGAGCTGCCACAGCTGTATGTTTAATCGTTTCATGCGAAAGACTGCAACAAGTGGTTCACAGAATTTTAGATTTATAGTCTCTGTCGCAATCTTCTGTATTTTTTGTTTTTCAATGAGACTAAAGTTGGACTTAATGAAATAATCAAATTAACGATTAATTAGAATGATTAATAAATCGTTATCATTTTAAATTTAATAATGATTAATTAATCTTAATCAAAGTATATTTTAATTATTAATTTTGAATCATTAATCTGATTAGCTTTGGGCTAACACTGGGAAGTAGTCATAATACCCTCGAGCAGTGACCAATTAACATCAAAATGGATTTATGGAATCGAAAGCTTACAAATATTTCGTACGTTATTTTAACTAATGACCAAAAAAATTTACTACTTTTGGGAAATCTTAGTATTTTAACGTAATTTCTGGTTACGTTATAAATTAGTTGCTTTTTTCTGAGTGTATAGACTTTCCTTGGTTCACCTTACTATTGAAAGTATTAATAATAGCAGACCTCTTAGTTCAGCTAGTACTTTAACTTAATTACTCTTCATAAATTCACCTTGGAAAGTCTTTATAAAACAGAATTATTTTTGTTTATTTGTTTTTGTTTTTTTCCTTGTCGTTTATTGTAAACCTTCTCATTTAATCCTTGAAAGGAAATACACTAAAGCACTTTCCTTCTATGTCACTCGCATTTACATTTCGGTGGAGTAGTAGGTAATACCTACGTACCTGCCTATACAATATATGTATGTACATTGTACATGTGTATGTATACATATACTCTACCGTTATAAAGGTTAAATTCTGATTTAATAACAATACAACAGTAAAATGAGTTTTATGTTCGGTTGCTGACCCTTTCCTTTTTGCCTTCCAAGGACGACAAAAATCAAATTGACAAAGAAATCTTTTTTTTTTAAAGAAGATTGTTTTCCCTAGTTTTGCTTTTAGCTTGGGGTGTGTCAGATTTACCTATAAAATGTCAGGTATGCTGACGTCGTTAAAGGGTGTGGCAAGTAGGGCGAATGTCTACCCTTAAGTAATTTTAAACGAAGTATATTTTAAACATAAAGCACACTGTGAAGCAATTTTAACAGCAGTTTAATATGCTTCCTTGAATATGGGAGGCGACGTGAACAGTAGCTGCAATCAATTTTCCAACACTTAAATTAAATCTGTGTACCGTTGACATCAGTTTTCCATGGATATAATAACATATGTTATATTGTATCGGTGTGAAATTTGTACATGACACATTGTATGTATGCATTTAACTTTTTGAAATTTCAACAGTTTTATTCCCAATTTTTTATTTTTACATACAAATTTGGACATGAATTTCATGATTGTTGAGAACAATATAAATATCAAAAGCTCAAAAATCAATCTGTGAACAAAATACATACATTACATTTAAAGGACTTTTTTAATTTCCCATAGGGAGTTATTGTTATCGGTCCGATTTGTCAAATTGAAATTTTTGACAAATCTGCACGTTTTAAGGTCTCTCGAATCTAAATCTGTCATTTGTAAAGAGAAGTCTGTGTACGTAGACGTACGTTCGAGATACAATTTTTCGTTAACGATATCTTGAGAATAAATAGAGATATCGACTGGAATTACATTTTTTTTAATAGGCTATAACTTCAAAAGATGCACGAAGGACTTTTATAAAAATTTGTCAAGCGATTTTTTCACAATAGCAATTTAAGAAAAAAAGTGAATATTTTAATTGGTCGCAAATATCTCAGGAACGGATAATGCATAATGCAATCTGATACAAATTTGGTATTAATTTGGAAACATCAGTTCAACTTTTTTTGTTTAACTAAAAAAATGTTTGACGCTCAAATATGTAATGAAGGAAAAAATCATTTTCCGAACTATTTTTTGCTATGTAAAATGCTGGTCTTGACATCTGGTAAAATTTTCGAAAAAATTGGATTGAACGTTTTTTCCACAAAAAATAAAAAAAAGACAAAAAATTCTGGTACAAAATATTTTTTGACTTGAATATCTCGAAAGGGGCCAACGATATTGACTTCATATTAATTTAAGTTTACCAATCATACATAGATATAGTTCCAAACTGCCTTTACCAAGATCTCCAAATTAAGCAGAGAGTCGGGATTTTGTTGGAAAATTGTTCTTAGTCAACATTATCAGGTTTCTTAAATGATTTAGTGTACCTACGAGATTTGAATTGGTCTTAAAAACAGGGTGACAAGACGAAGATTTCCTCAGCATATTTCCTTCCTAATGGAAAAGCATTACCAAGTAAAATTAAGGCCAGGAATGCCAGCAGATTACAGTTGAAAACTTAAAAGGGACTTACCAGAAGCCAAACATTCACGAAAATCGTAGCTATTTATTGTTCACTATAAATTATATTTTTTCTCAGGTTTAATAATTTGTACTGTACAAATATACTTTTATAAAAAACTAGAGGGAAGAGGGCCCGGCAAACTTCGTCTCGCCTCAATTTAATGCAGAAACTCCAGCAATGAAAAATATTGTTGTCAATTGTAACATATTTGCAATTATTGGATCTTGAAAACGTACTTGCATGGTTCAGCCTAGTTTTACGAAAAGTTTTATAGTATATAGTTTTATTATAGATCAGCTTAATCATTTGTCTTCTTCATTCCAGTGGTGAAAAGTGAACTTTTGAAATAAAATCTTTAAACTAAGTTCACTGGACTGAGCAGTTCATATGTAGAACTAGTTCGTTCACGAACTATAGTTTGTAAACTCTATAAGTACTTATGACTACCACTTCCGTCGAAAACCCTTGTGTTTACCGACCTTGAAAGCTGTATAGCTACTAGAATACAATTTTCAAATTAGTTTCTGTATATCAATTTCTGCGGATGATTCAATTTGGCAAGATTCTTTGTTTTACGCAGACCATGAATACTTGGAAAGCAATTATGTACTTAAGTCAAGGTCCAAATCCGGTGATATGGGTTCTTCAGGGAAAACTAAACTTTATTCTTCAATGGAATATGTTCGGGACGAAACAGATACTGATAATTTTGTTGCAAATAAAAGCTAATGGAAGGATCTTGTCTTTATCAAGACTTTGACCTTCAGCTTCCTTGATTTTCTGCAATACCATTTTTCCTCTCTAAAGAAAGTAGTTATAAAAAGGTCGTTTTTAAATATTGATCTAAAGGGGAAATATCAGGTTTTTCTCAAAGTTACATGTTTTTTTGAGTTATCAAATTTAAGTTCATATTATTTTTTAAATACCTATGCTAAGTTTAGAAAGCTATCAAAGTCGAAGAAGTTGGAGATTGCAGAGTGAACAAATGGGATTGATAGTTTACAAAACGGAAATAATAACAATGTGTCAATGAGGCAAGACAATTTTTTGAAAATAGTAGTTTATCTGTTTAAATAAAAAATTCAATAAAATTTTAATAAAAAAGTTTCATAATTATCATATTTATCAAGTGGTTTGAATCCTAATTCAATTATATTTCAATCTTTTACTAGAAAAACAACAAGTATTTTGTACCGTTGCGTTGTATACGTGGTGTTTGGTGATTTACAAGCAAAACGAATAGCTTTAAAATATGTGACAAACGCTGCAAACGCTGAAGCTATTCTTTTTTTAATTCCCATCAAAATACATACGTAGATTCATTAATGACCTTTGATAATAATGAAAGTGAATTTTTTTGTTTAACCTTGCAATAAATTTAAACATTCCATTATCTGAGAATTCGCAAAATATTTCCGGAAAAAATTCCTCTCCTTCCTCCCCATATTTACAAACACAATACACATATACAAACATAACATAAGTGTAAAAGTTTGTGTGCAATGCATACGCGTGAGACAAGAGGTTGAAAAATTAAAATTCTGGGTGAGATATAAAGAACGTGCTGGATCAAAGGATTTTAAACTTAATTATTGTAAATTCCAATTGCTTTTGAAAGAGGAAAGTAAAATAAATAAATATAGATATACGAATACGAGTACGAGGACGAGTACTCGTATGTGCGATATAACTGAACAAAAAGCAAATAAATCACAAAATACAATTCTTTAACAGCAATCAACTCAGAAGCAAAGTGCAACAGAGCGAGCAATGCTTGCTGGCATGCTACAAAAAAAATAAGCCAAAAAAATCGATTTTAAAATAGAAAACAAAATCATACATATACCAGCGGATTTGAAGAAATTCCATTAGAAAATTCAATCTAAATGGGAGCTTCAAATCGGTTACTTCCAATAACTGGAGTCATAGCGAATAGATATCAAAAAAACGGGACAAAGTACAGGAAAATGGATACAAAGTCTGCTTGCAAAACAATTCCTAATCCGTTGGTACTTTATAGTTGTGGCTGTGAGAAAAACTTAAATGTGAGTTACTGCCAAAAAGACATTCAGAGATTTGTCTTAACGAAAAGTTTATATTTAAATAAACTTCAGTTTGACTTTGACAACCATTTATTTGCTGTGTTATAAAACAACTCAGATTATCATATTTTTATATTTCAAGTTTGGTAGGTGTTTGAAATTTGTTTTGTCAAAAATTATATTGTTTAAAATAAGAAAAAAAAAAATTGAAACTGACTGTAGTTGATGTAAGTATTTAATTTTTATTTTTGGTTCTTTTTTACATACATTAAAACTATCACGTTCAGCAGTTTTTATTTGAAAGCAATGATAGCGAAGAATCAAACGAGTCAGATTTGACGCATTTATTGATAATATTTCGAGTTCATCAACATCTGAAAATGTTACTTCAAATCACCAAAGAATAGGAATTTTTTTGAAAATAGTACTTAGATTTTGTGATGCAGATTTAAATAAAAAACACTTTCGACTGCATAGGTCAACTGTTCATTTTTAAGAGTCGGTATTACGTTTTATTTACGTTTTATTACGCCAAACGTTTATGTAAGATCCACATACATTCCAAGTAAGCAATTGACATTGACAAATAAATTATTTTTTTAAAAGTTTGATTTCAAATAAAAAAAAAACGTATATAGCATCGCATTGTATATGGCATTAAATAATTCTGAAGAAATTAATCCAGAAATTATACATACATATGTACATTAAGTGAAGACAACGAAAAAAATAATTTGAGAAAGAAGATTCATAAGATCTAAATCGAAACCATTAGACTTGCCGGATACAAAGTAAGTACATTTACCTAAGGAACATTTTAAATATTTTCAACTATTCAAACTTCAATTTTTAGATTCGAAATGTATTGAATAATAAATAGATTGAATAAGGACGCTTTTCTGTATCTGCTCAATGAGTTGCAGAATAAAATGTCTCAAAGGAAAAGCCAGTTGTCTGTTTCGCCAGTCCTAAAAAAAGCGTTGCGCTTCTTTGCCAAAGGAAGCTATCAAAAAGGTGTTGGTTATAACTTCAATTTGGGCATTGCAAAACCTAACCTACTATATTAGTAATATTCTTCAGGAAATGCTTGATCTAATGGAGGCCCATATTTGGCCACGTTGGATTAACTGTCATTATTCTGATGAAGAAAAAAGCTAGAATTCCTGGAATAATTGGAAGTGTTAATGGCAGTCATTCATGTGACGTGGAAAGAAGATTTTCCGCTTACAAAATGGTTTTGTATTGCAACACCAATTATCTTGAATATTAACTGCAGCAAATTTATATTCGATGATGTTCTCATTTGTGACGGGTTGAAGTCCAGACAAATCGTCAGAATTGAAATTTAAAATAGATAGGTAACTATTATTATTTATTTTCAAAATTACCTATATATTAAAATCTGTGTTCCTTTTTAAAATGGCTTCAAATTTCTGTTTTAAATTCCTTCCGAAATCACCAGTTACAGTTACATATGTTATATGTACATACACACAGTGCGTAGTAGAGCTAAAATAATGCGTTTACTAAACGAACAACACAGAAATACGATAGACACCATAAGTCTGGCAACGCAATCTGCCAACAACTTTTGTGATACTGCTGACCGCAACTCGTTGCAGTTTTTTTGGATACACTTGCCATTGGTTAGACCAGGAAAGGAATTCAGAAGACACTCAGTAGCTCTAGCATGCAGAAGATTTCCTTGTGTCTTTTGTGCAGAAAGAAAAGCTCACTTAATTTCTGAATTCAAGGCTGAGTTCAGACTTTCTAATAAATATATATGGTGGCCGGTTCCTACTTTTATGCGCCAATTATTCACAAGTCGGAAAGAATTATAATGATGGATCTTGAAAAAGCAATAGTTACGACCGCGAAATCGTTTTAACCGCTTTCGGACTTTAGAGGATGTTTATTACATTTTTTGGCGACGCGAAGTGTGAAACAAAAAGGGTTTGCTATTGCTAGTATGCTAATATAAAGACTGCAACCAATTTCTTCTTAAGATTTATATGGTCAGAATTTTGGATTTTGTACCGCCTAAGGAAGTCTCTACATTTATGACTCGATATTATGTCGAAGAAGCACTTACATAGTTCTGCAAAATGGTTCATATAATTCACATTCGCAATGGAAGTAGATATTAGTCAAGTGAAATACTCTCCTACTTTTGGTCCGTGTACGATAGTGCTAAAAAACGGTTTCTATAAAATCAAAACAATGTCTAGGCATATCACCGCAGACTTAAAGTATAAACAAGATCTAGCTAAAGAATAAATATGTATGAATAGTAAAAATTCAATAAAAAACAAATTTAAGTTGCTAGACTAACTGGAGGCAAAGCCAAGACTTTTAAATAGAAAATTTATATTTAAAACTGCAGATGGTTGAATATATAACTGATTACTACTTAAATTACACATGTACATAACATACTCTGCCATGAAAGGAAAATCTCACTGCTCAGGTATTAAAGATTCAAAACAGTTATTATTTCAAACTCATACGAACCCAAGTACTCATAAGCTGTCTAACCGAAGGAATACTCCAATAAACTACACCAAACATGTTCTAGAGCAAAAAGGCCCTAAATTAAGCATAATAAGGAAAGTCTTATAGCTGTGCAAAATAGCAAAATACCATTGTACAAACACACACATCCCTATGAACCTACGTCAGTTCTGCTCATTAAGATCTCGAATCATAGAAAAAAGTATGCAAAAAAAAAAATGGCTCAAGTAGAACACAGTTAAAGTAAATGCAACACATTCCATATTCATACCCACAGTACCTATACATTAATATAGCTCCCATAACATCAGCCAGGAGCAGAGCAGCATCAGCGAGGAAAGAGTTTTCTCATTAAAAGCAAAATTCAAGTATGTACGAGATTAGAAACCAACGAACAATGCATATACTTATTATTTGGTTTCCTCATTGTTACGACGATCTACTGTACAGGGAGCTGTGGGTAGTGGGTTGTGGGCGTGGGGTCCTTTATCCTTGCATTGCGCAAAATACATGTGTGTAAATTTTTAGTACGAGTACATATCAACAACTGCCATAGCTGCAGATGGCGCTGCACGCTGCGCTGTGTCGGGGCGTTCTAGAGTGGAAAATCAAACAATGATTCCTTGCGAGCTCATTGTTTCCCTACATGCATTCGAAATATGGGAAAAAAATGTAACTGGAGATGGTATTGCGAACGAATATTATTATCGCATGAATATGGTTATTTACAATTTCTATACTTTATTGCGGCCTGGCGGCGGCGCACAGTGGTTCCCAGGTGGAAAAAACCCCAAATGCAAAGTATTTTCTGAAATGTAGTTAATAATATTTTTCGATTCTTAATATGTCTATGAGTAAGCGGTACAATCCACATTTTTGTTTTTTATTTTTTTAGCTGAGTATGGCTTATGCAAAGTGACTTATGCCAAAAATCCAAGATTTATATATTTTGTTTGCTAATTTTAGAGTAAGAATTTCTTGTACATATAATATTTTAATGAAATAAATAATTTTTATTTTCATTAATATTGTATTTGGCTTTAAAATTACATTTACCGTTTTTTAAATTTGACTATCATTTTCACATTGGAGGCTCTTAGTTGAAGCTACCTTTGAAGATAAGCTTTTTTCAGTTTGACGGTCTATAAAAAAAAAGCTCCACGATGCTCCACGTGGAATCATAGTTTATTATGATGCTTATAATATATTGCATTCATGATGCTAAAACAAATAACCCATTTTGTCCCATTTAGCAGCAGGAGACTTTTATGTGTAGCAATACATGCCACGCAATCAGCACCTGAAATCGGCTTCTGGCATTTGCATTTCTAATGTAACGGCTTTTTTGGAAAAAAAAGTTGTTAACATTAGAATAGATTTATGTAGTCATCACTGCAGTTGCATATGAGCTTTGGTTTGTGCAATTTATTCAAAATTTTGTGGAGTATTTTGAATATATGATATAAGATTGGGTACCAAAGTATAAAAACACTTAAGCAAAGATATAATTAATAGTAAAACCTATTAATTGTTTATTTTAATTTTCTTCCTAAAATAATTAAGTTGTCAAGAAACTCTAATTTTCTGAAACTTTGTTTGCAAGAGAGTATAATTACGAAGTTTTGCTCTGATGCACAGTTAATTTATTATTTACTTATTTATTTTTTCATCAATGGATTTACAATTTAGTTAAATTGAATTAAAATAAAGTCGAAAACTAAGTGAAATTGAAATAAATTGATTAAAATTAAGTTGACCTTACTTTTAAAGAAATAATTAAAAATATATGTAATGTAGGTACTTAAGTAGTCATTCTGTCTTATGACGAATAAATATTCCCCCGAGTTTTTTCCCATTTTGGGAACTTTGATATCGTAAACAACTGTTTTCAGGGAACTTTCTCCTTATTTGTATACAAATATTTCCGTAACTAAGTTGTGAGAGAAAAAATTCCCAGGGAAAAAGTTTCCATAAAATTGGCGATACCTACAATTATTATAGAATAAAATGATAAACATAATGTCCGTAATAATCGTAAAAATAAAATGAGTGGTTTCATTTTTAATGCTGTTTTTCCCCATTTATTTCTTTAAACAGTAACCTTGGTTAGATAAATGATTGTTTTTGTAAGTGGATTGAAGTATCCACTGGTTTTTCCTTGTACTGAAAATTTCATAAAAATCGTGCAATTAGTTCAAATTTTATCGAACTAAGAGCACATCGATGCAAAAAATAATATCAAAAAAGGTTTATATTTAAAGGAGATCAAACTGGGCGTGGCAGTGGGCGGAAGTTAATAGTATAATTTTGTTTTCATTGACTATCAACCCTGAAAATTTCATTGAAATCGGTTTAAAGATTTAGTTTTTATTGAAACGAACAATAAGTAGGCGTGTCAGTGGGCGGAAATTAATAGGGAAAATTTCTCTTGAAACTGAGTATCATTCCTGAAAATTTCAACAAAATCGGTCCAGTAGCTTAGATTTTATGGAGTTTTTTCCACTCTCCCAAACAAGTCGCCCCACTGTGCGGCGGCGGTTTAAATGTTTGCGCTTGAAATTGTACCCAAGAAATGCGGGAAAATATTTAAGAATGGCTGCTAGTGATATAAAAAAGTTAATAAACTTTAAAACAAAATTAGACTCCATTAGGCAAGAATTTGAATATTCCCAAAACTAAAAGTAGGGTTCAAATGCCAAAACATACCATCTTATCGAATATGGGTCAATTGAATATTATTGAATATACCTAATAGATAATAATTTAAAGTGACAAATAATATCAAATAAAAATGTTTGGTGATACCACCAGCGAAATAATACTATTGTCACTAATGTGGCCTTTATTTATAGTTCTAACGAAATAATTTTTTTGGTACATTACATATGTAGGTACATACAGAAAATACTATGATAGGTGAAACACTATAAAACGTTGTATAGTTTGAAAGGTTGTTATTGTCATATTCGGAAATAAAAATAAAAATTCTATTTCCTTCAAATGAAAATATTTGAATTTTGTGATGGATTTTTCGCGCCCATTCCATGTCAGCCCAGTAAAAATTATTGCCTCTCAAACCGTTGATATTTTTCTATTAGCAGGCATTTAAAATTTAGGCAACTTGGTACCTGTAAACATCAATATCAATTACAATTTGACAATCAGTTTTCACTTCGAAGGAGACTATGCTACGCAAAAAACCGTAGTAAATACGCTTATATTACAATTTTCCTCGCCTGGTACATACATATTACCGTAGTATACCCTGACAGAATTGTGGTCCATTCGTATACTATGGTGCATATACACTATATACTGCATGTGTGTCACAATTATTACTTATTTGTTTCTATGTACATATGTATTTTGTTATTCCGTGCTTCAAATGATTTTTGCATTTATTTAAAAAAAAAAAAAATCGGTGCGCTTTTACCATCTGAACTAAAAATTAAAAATCCTTCGGAATCAAAAGTTTTATAATCTAAGAGGGAAAGAACATACATATGTAAGTATAAAGTTTTGTTTTTGGTCTATGTTCATTACTACAAAGCGTTGGCTTTGGCTTATTGATCAAAAAAGCACACCCAAATACAATGAACTTTCAAACTTAACTTTGATTCAAGTCGAAAGCAACACCAAAATATACAGGTAGATGTGTAACAATGGATTTATCGCATTCACGGCGAATAAGCAACCAAACAAATTGAATGACTAGTCTACCACTAACGGTTACTAACATTTATACATCACTATAGCTGTCTCTTCCTTGTTAAGATTGCACAAACAATAAAGGCCCACCCATCTCCTCTTTACAGTTGATGAGCATCCATCAACAATGTAAATAAAAAGCATTCAGGTGAGCATAAAAGCCCAAAACACCTAAAACGGTTTGGCCTAGATGTTTTTGAAAGCAAAATATACAATGATTCTTGTTCCTCCACCTTCTTTTTCATGATATGTAAAAAAAAAACCTATGATTGAATTGTAATCTTATCCTCATAACAGAAAAGTGATGGTGTAAGGTTTTGAGAAGAAACTATTAGCCAAGTTTGAATAGAACAATTCCTATGATTCTGGAACTATTATGAAGTAGAGAACTTTTGATAGTTTTTAGGAATAGATAAGTTTTCAATTGTCTTATGTTGACGAGCAAAATTGCAAAATATTTAATTCAACTGAACTACAGTTTAAAAAAAAATAATAATAATATAAATAATTTTAAAGGGCTTGCGTGCTGCCCATTATCAGTCCGCAAAAAGGGCTGCCATAGTGCGATCTTTATTGTAAAATTTTAATTTAAAACAAAGAAATTCATTCATTTTTACACCACTAAGAGGAAAATTAATAGAAGATTTTTTATATACCAACCCGCACGAATTTTAAAATCCACTCAAATTGTAATTGTTCCGATTTGTCAAATTGAAATTTTTGACAAATCTGGACGTTTTATGGTTCCTAGAATCTAAATTCGTCATTTGTAGAAAGAGAAAAGCATTCGAGATACAATTTTTTGTTAACTATATCTCGAGAATGAATTAAGATATCGACTCGAATTAAATTTTGTTCAACAGAAAGAACTTTTATAAAAATTTTTCGAGTGTTTTTTTTCACAATAGCAGTTCTTAAGAAAAAGTGAAAATTTTATTTGGTCGCAAATATCTCAGGAACGGATAATGCTATGCCTTAAAATAAATTTTATTGTGTAGATTGCAATGTGATACAGGTTTGGTATCTCGTAAAATTTTCAAAAAAATCAATTGACAATTTTTTTTACAAAAGTTGGTAAAAAATGTTTTTTGACTTGAATATCACGAGAATGGGCAACGATATTGACTTTTAGTTAATTTTAGTTGAAACAAAATATATTTATTAATATGTGCTACAATTTTGACAAATATCGAATTGACAATTTTTTTTACAAATATGTCCAGAGTGGTAAATCGTTTTAACTTAATTTTTTTTATTTTTTGCATAATAGAATTGTCAACGTATGGTACATTTTTGACAAATGTCAAATGACAGTTTTTTTTTAACTAAAAATAAAAAACTAAAACTGAAATTTACAGAAAAGTGACATAAATTGTTTTTCGGCTTAAATTTCATCACTGCAAACAATGATATTGACTTCAAATGTTTTTTTTATATTCAACCAACAATGCATTTGTCAATACCTAAAAAAATGGTAAAATATTGACGAATATGAAATTGACAAAATGGTAAATATTGTTTTCCGCTTCAATATCTCTGATATTTTCTATGTTAATAAAATTGTTATCAACTAACATCAAAAGTAATTCAATTAATATCAGGAACGCCAAATTTTCAAATTATGCTTAATGGGAAGTTATATCAGTGTGGGTGGCACCAAGCCTCTTTTTGTTATTTGTATTAGCCAAAAAATCTTTTTAACAGATTTTTAACTTTTTTCAAAACCATCAAGAAAAAATCAAATCTACGAAACATATAGTACATCATGTAAAAAAGAAGACAACGACAATATTTTTGTCTTTAAGTATCCTTTGAGGGTTTGAGGCTTATAACAAGCTCCAATTCTTGAAAGATCCCTTGAAAATCCCGAACTAAAACATACATACACATACACTTATAAGCATTATCATTGCCATAGTAACTCTAATTTGATGTGGAACACACAAATATGATTGAAAGTTTGTAAGTTGTAAGTGAGCTATACGATCAGTATGGCAGAATGGCTCGAGCCGTGCAAAAGGCAGGTTATAGGGGAATGTATGATGATCTACTTTCGCTAGATAAAAAATAACGGGAAATGCACATGCAGACAATTTGTATTTTAAATACTGCACAAATTGATTCGACATGGTATATAGAAAAATACACTACAATTATTCAACTAAGAACTGATTCAAAATTACTTATCGACTCGAATATCTTGAGACAATTTGTTTAAAATTTGACAAATATTGTATTGACAGTCTTAACAATAAATAAAACTTACAAGAATTTCTACGGAAAACTGGTAAGAATTGCCTTCGGATTTGAATACCCTAAAAACGAGTACCTACAATAACTAGGAATATATTTCGTTTTATACATACTTAATGTAATTGTTAACAATTGGTAAGGTTTTGACAAATATCGAGTTGACAGTTTTACAAAAGAATACCAAAAACGTGTAAAAAATTTAGTTGATTGGGTGTAATTATTACTACACAAAAACTCCAATGAATGCCAGGTTTTTGAAAGCCCCAGTGGAAGTTGTCGGTATTACTCGTACCCCAGCCTACTTATTTTTTATTTAAAAAAATTACAAAATACTGAAGTCTTGAATTCTTCCTACATTACACTGTTATGTTTTACAAGTTGATTTTTTAGACTGACCACGATTAATTTATACAAAACCTAGTTAAATTAATGTTTTTTGAATTAATTTTCCTTGTTGGGGAGATATGGGGGACTATAAAAATAGTGAATAAATTAGACAATTTTTCTTTTATTTTTATTAGAAAAAATAATAACTAAATAATTAAAATAAGAAATCAATAGTTAACTAAATTGGTCCCAAAAACAAGTTTTTTTAATCAGGATTCCTAGAGTCTGACCTAGCAGCGTAGGTACATACCTACTTTTATTCCTAGTATTGAAAATTAAAGATTATTATACCTATCCCTTGTTTGAAACTAGCTGTTTCAATTATGTATGTATCTAATGCATTTCTATTTCATTTGAGATTTTCGAAAAGAAGGGGAAGGGAAGCTAAAATATTTAAAATTTATTCCACCATCCAAAACATCATCTTCATCAGCTTCATATCTATTGGAGTTTTTCATTAGTTGAATTCATTTGAATTTAGTATTTACATACATATTTTATTCTTGTTCCTTAAGAGGTTAGTCTTCGCTACCCCAGTTTATATAAAATAATAATAATTTTTATACATAATAATGGAAAAAGCCAAGTCATTGTTCAACCAAACTCAACTCAAAGTCACGCCATATCATTTTCAATATACAGAGCAATAAAAAACCAGGGTATATCCATTAGATTTAAAGTCATGACCGGCACTCTATGTTTCTTAACCTTTGGCTTGTCTTGAAGTACGATCACGACACTGGTAAGGCTTCGCCACGTTCTCACTTTCATTTTTTTTTTTTCTAGAAAACGGTGGTCGAAAAAAATTCATAATCCAAAACCCCCTCCGTGATGTACTTCCTTTTTCTTTAACGTTGCGTTGGTTGTTGGAAAGGACGTGTGGGTATAGGAATAGCTTTTATATCTTAGCCTTAAACCCCCTTTTTTTATTATATATTTCTGTTCCGTTTTTCCTGCATCTGAATTTCGCTTTTCATTATACATTCACTTGGCACGCCCTGAGTACAAAAAAAATGACATGCTCGAAATTAAAAAAAAAAAAGAAGAAAATTGAGTAAAAAAAAATTAAAATTGCGAAAGGACTTTTAAAGTTCCCACTGAGATTTGGGTCAGGTCAGGTCTCCCGAGGTTAATATACTTATGACTGCACACAATTTTGCAAAGTGCGGACGTTAATGGTTTTGAAAATTGTACAACAAACTTCATAACGGTTCGGCGGCGGTGCGGATAAAGAAACGAATGACATCGAAATCATTGAGAATGGTCAAGAAATGATGTCAATGGTTTATGTTTCCAATCGAGGATGAATATCTTTCTTCAACGACTGATATTTTTTTCTGAATTCTTTAAATTTATTATATTCAATAGGACTTGTCTTCTGATTCCAAAAAAATGCTATAAGAAAAAATTCGATTTGAAGTAAAAATAGATTCTTGTGTGTCAATGACATGACAACTTTCAATAGCGCTCACTACGCTATGCTATAACGATTCGGAATCGAGTTCTGAAATAAAAAAAACATGGTTTTTGGCAATACTCTGTTCTGACAACTCAGAACAAAAACATTTAGGTATTAACTCATTTTTGAGCCAGTGGTTTAAAATGGCTTTGAATAACTTAGCTATGTTGTATTCACTGCTGTTTCCAGCAGCAAGTTTCTTGTAAAGTTTTTTATCTTTTTTAGTAAAAACTACATAAACTGCAAATTGAAAGTACTTTTAGTTTATATGCAAGTTTAAAAAAATGTGTATATATGCAATCGATATCATTACTCTTTCTGCATTCTCGAACGTACATGCATATACCTGAAATACACTGCACACACTTGCCCCATCTCAAATGGAAAAGATTCGGGTGTTTGAGAGGCAGTGCCTTAGACGCTTTTGCACAGAACGCCAGAGTCGGAGTACAAGCATTACTATTCCAACCAGGTTTTATACAATGGAGCCAACATAAACAAAATAGATAACTTCCTCATAAAGCTTATTCAGGTTAAATTGCTGGAGCGATGTCCTCGAGTAACAGTTTAATTTTTGGGGCCTATTACCCAAAAAATCAGTACTACGAAAATGTGCGTTTAGGTAAGTGGATTTATTTCGCCCGATGCTTTCCTCTATTTAGATAGTCGAGGGCTGATTCAGGATAGAGAGGCAGTATCGCTAATCTACCACGTCAGCCGCAGAACCGTAGATAGGCGGCTCCTTTATGATCGAGACGTCCTCGCACAGGACGGAGCTGAGTGCCTTTCGTTTCGTAGGACTGTGTCCGATCGGGACCGGAGAGATAGGGTAAAGCAGGAGAACCATTACTGGTGGTTGCAAATTCAAATTGATATTTAAAAAGTTGACCGAGTCTCTTGACCTTGGCCGGCTTACATAGGTTTAGGTATTTTTTTAGTTAAGTAGGGACAGTCGTGGTGGCACAAAAAAAAAATAAAAAAAAATAAAGCTTACTGTGGCTGTTCTAGTTTGTAAGTATTTCTTAAGTAGTCTTAACTAGTTTTAATTAGTTTTAAGTTAATTTTACTTAGT
Organism: Scaeva pyrastri; assembly: GCA_905146935.1. Taxonomy (NCBI): domain Eukaryota; kingdom Metazoa; phylum Arthropoda; class Insecta; order Diptera; family Syrphidae; genus Scaeva; species Scaeva pyrastri. Next base: position 81,885,187 of record LR989927.1, read on the forward strand.
ATTATTCTAGTTTTACTTTATTTATATAATTTCTTTTAGTTTTAAGTTTTTTAAAAAATAAATAAAAACCGATATAGAAACCAAGTTTTTTGGAATTCTTCTTGGTGATAAAAAAGATATAGAAATTTAGTTTTAAGTTAGTTCTCATGCCGAAAGGCATTAGCATTAAGATATTAGTTTAACTTAGAGCGTCCTCATTGGGCCAGTAAGTTAGTTGTAAGTTATTGATATAATGCTAGTTTTAAGAATTTTTGTCTAGCTTTAAGTAGTTGTAAGATTGAAATAAAATAAAAATGAATTAAAAAAAACTGCACATGCACACACTCCTCTAAAATTGATGGATTTTAAATTATGACTTTTCTTCTCATTATAACTGTAGACTAGTAAATTTTTCTATTCATCGCTTTTATTTTAAGTAAATTCATAAATAAAGTTGACTGCTTAGCTGATTCATATCCCTTACATAAATGTCTTGCAGCAAAATGCTGGAACTTCTAAGTAAAAACTACCTTTAACATCGTCCTTAATGGGAAACATTAATTTATCTGTACAAAATAGATACTTTAACAATTGGGATAGTTTAAATCGGTCAATTTTGGTTTGCTGTCAAATTTTTGTCCAGTACACTACAACTTGACATTTCCACTTTCCAAACAACAAGAATCACAGAGAAACCTAAAGATAAAAGACACCCCGGCTGCAAAGTTAAACGCTATAAAACTCATCAGCAAAATATCGAACAATCCTATTAACAAAAATCTGCGGTCCTTTCCAAAAAAAGAAGAAAATTAAAAAGTAAATACACAGTTATTCCTGACATAATACAACAACCTAACCATTCCAAACTCCCAAGGCTATTACGTTACGACAAAACTTACAATAATAATACGCACATACCCTTATACTCGTATATTATATGGTACATATAATACACATCTTTCCACATACACGATCACATACAAACATACTGATATCCTAACGTACCAGCCAAGGAGCATATTTTTTTATTTAATAACAAACCATAAATAACAAAGCTAGCTGGCATATCTTCGCCTTCCGCAAGAGATTCCTCTCAATGGAGCAAAATGATAAATTACTCTTGGAGACTTTTGTGTTCCGGATCGCTAGGCATGCTTCTGGATTTATCCCTGGAATGGAAGTATTGGACATACTTTACTTAGAATAATCCAGCTATGGTATATGCTTTTCGAAGATGATGAAGGTTGAATAGGTGTGTGTTTTGTTTCTTGGGTATGTTTTTGTTCCTATGTATATATGTATGTAGGTATGTAGTTTAAGTTAAAGTATAGTTTAGTTGAAGTTATTTGGGTTTTTTTTTGTTGTTACATATTATAAGGATATGGATAGGTATTAGACAAGGAATTTTCTGAAGTAACGACAACGAGTACGAGTGAGTACTTCGTTAAGATAGTTGAGTATATTAATTTTATTATTAAATTTGAAGATTGATTTTTTAAAAAAGAATCTTTATTTCTTAAAGACGACTTATTCGTCTGAGTTATAAATTGAAACTGAACTGATACAATATGATTGCATGCATATTGCATATTGGGATATTTAATTAATTTTAATATTTGGGTGTCATCCTTTGTTTGTGTATTTAGGTCTGCGGCTGCATCCTTATCTGGGATTTGTTGTGATACTTACATATTTGGATCTTTAATTAATTTTGATATGAGGCTTTTGTTATAGATAACTTGTTCAATGAGTGCTGGGATAAATAATAACATCCATTAGACAAAACTTTAACCCGACCGTGAAGCAGAAAATCCTTACTAATTGAAACCCAACTATATAGTTTTCCGAGTCGTCGCTTTACTAAATACATTTATATACATTCATACATACATATATCATTGTTTTGTTTACCGAAGATGGATAGGTTAGGTATATTTTGAGTGAGGAACAATGTATTTAATTATGATTGAAAGTAAGATATTTGACACTGTTTTTTTACACTTGAAGTTCAATTTCAGCTGATTTATAACTTAAGTTTATCAGCTTCAGAGCTAAATTCAAGTATCAAGGGGGTTTATTTTATTTCAATAAGGTTGCATGTGAAATTAAATAATATATTGTCAAAGTTAAGTTCTGTTCAAAGTTAAGTTCTATAGGCCCTCGTACTCGTATAAGTCAGAACTTCAGTTTAAATTTTAATTCGAGGCTGAACTTCGAGGACTTTGACCTTACTGGCAAAATCATCGTTTTGTTCAGCAGTAGCTTAGAATATATGATAAGGTTTCTCGATTTAAAAAGCTTTGATAGACTATATAAATGTAGCAGGATCTGTTGGATTTAAGTAGTCTCCTGCGTATTTCTTCTTCTTATCGGCTGCTTCTTTTGTATTTGATTGCATTACTTCAAAAGTTTCAAATTTTGTTCTCAATCTGTGAGAAGATTCGGTTCTCGTAAGCCAGTTCTAACCCTTACCCTGGTTATGCTATCATAGGGGGCCCCAAAGTCTATAAACAGATGGTTAGTTAAAATATTGAATTATGATACCTTTTCGCCAGCCTTGCGGCATTTCTTCATGCTTCCATACCTACTAGGTCTTTAATTCCATGAATTGTTGTAAAGCTGACAAGCCTTGTTGAAAATGGTATACGAAAAATATGATACTAGACGCTTTTTCACAATAATACTAGTATTTTTCGTTCATTATTGTTTTCAAATTATGTACATATATTAAAATTAAGACTGTTCAATGAAGCTGTTTCGAACCCGAACAGTTTAGAACATGTGAAAAATGTCAAAATCATCTGTCATCATTTGTGATTGGTTTTCATTTCGCCTGTTGTGCTTTATACATATGTATTTCTTGCCTGTGAGAATAAAATCATTAAAATTTCATATTATACATTTTGAACAGTTTTTATTGATTTTTATTTCGGAAACTAGATACCTACATAGTTGATTTTTGTATCAAAAATTTGTTATAAATTTTCACAAAACGTGAACCAGAGCAAAACATTTTTTTGTTCACAATTTTAGACGTCAGATATTTAACTGTTCTAAGTTGCCCGACATTTATTGTTCTGTTTTATCGTACTGTAAAATTCGTTGAACAATCCAATTATTTTTCGTTATTTTAGTTTGATGAGCTTTAAAAGCGTGTTTTTTAAACTACATACATTTATTACCTAATTCAAATATCAAGTTCTTCTCTCAAGCTATTTTTTTTCCGTAAAGCACTAAAATTACACCTTTGAATACTCATACAAATCCTGAAGCGTTGTGTAACATTAACACGTCATGGCTGAAGTTTCAGCTCTTGACAAGTTGCTGAAATATACCTAAAATAATACTAGGGTTTTCTGTGGACTTCTGTCTGTGGACTTAATATATCATGTTAAAAAAATCGTACTAATGGTGGAGTATCAGAAAATTATGCTGTCATAATTATGCGTCTTCGATTTTAAAACTACATTATCTTTTAGTGTCAGGAATTTTTAAACAATTTCTAGACGTTGGCAATAATAAAATTCATTTCCATGATAATACACATATAATTTTTTAACTTTATGTCTACCAAAGATGAATTGATAAACAGGACCTTACTAAATTTACGACATAATTATGTTTACCATGCATGGCTACGTTATGGAATTTCAATTCCAAAGTAAAACAGTGATTAATTTCAAAACTACATTCCAATCGATATACACTATTGTTGAGCCTGAAAAAGTGTCAAATTTCCCGTTGAGTCTTTAAATTTACTGGACTTACTTGGAATGCCACTAGGTACATAACTTGCGACTCAAAATTAGATATCCAATAATTCTGCTTCAAAATTTCAATGCGCCAATCCGGCAAAAATTGTTTATGTCACGCAATTGGTCAATATGTACATATGTATACTTGGCCTAGAAAATCATGGACAATCTTTCTATTGAACATACTCAAACGCTATCAATTGATCGAACTGAATGTTCATCAAAACGGTAAAGAACAAAGTCTGTGGAGTAGGTACATTAATTTAGTACATAATACATTATGTATGTACATTGTACATGTACATAAATGTAAGTACATAGTACAAAAGAAGTTCTAAATAACCACAAAAAATCTGCATTTAGAAGCAAAGAAATGAGATTTTGTGGATTTAGGAGTTGCAACTTCTTGGGCAATTTTTTAACTAAATAATCCCGAAATGTCACTTTTTACTTTATCCTTGCAAAGTAAGAACTTTGAAGTTCATTAGAATCTCATTATTTTTATGTTTAAATTTTCAAATTAAAGGTGAGTGAGTTAAACCTGTGGCTGTGATTAATGATTTTAAATTATATTATGCTTGTGATTCCTCTTCTTTTTGTAAATTTTTTAAAAACTCATTTTTTTTCATAAAAATTCACGACAACAGATACATAGATGATATTTTGTTCTTTTCATTTTTCCAAAGAATATGAAATCATTAGAAGAATCAAATTACAATCGTGGCATTACAGTTTGTTTGTGAATAATTAATACATATACCATACTATGTAAATACATATTGTATCTATGTACATATGTATGTATAAGTTATGATTATGATTTTTTAATCACATATGTTGAAAATCACAGCTTGTAGGTACTGAAAATGCATAAGTTTATTGAAGGAATGTTTTTTGTTCTCCTGTAAAAAAGCGTCTTTGTCCTTTCTAATTCACCAAGAATTTGAAAATTATATCGACAAAAATGAAAATCTCAAAAAATATAAGGGGAATTTTGGCAAGAAGCAGATACATACTTTAGTTATCCAATCCTCTTATTTAACTCAAAGTAATTTAAGAAAATTTTAATTTTTCATTTTTAGAAACGTTTACAAATTAAACAAATAAAATAATAAATAATTTTATTATTACTTGAGATTAATTATTCCTCGCTGGAATTGTTTTTTCTGTTTAGCCCTATACATGATTTTTATTTGAACCAACATTAACCAAAAAAAAATTGAAGCATTCTTCTGTTATTGTTTTACGTTCAACAATGTTACAACAACTAGGACATGAAATTCGGTTGTCCTGCCGCTGGATCCACTTTTTTTCCAAACAGGGAATGTAAATGTATTTGATTTTTTTTTTTCAAAATAACTATTAGACTACACTGAGAAAAAAGTGAACGGGAACTATGCCTATAATGTATTGTTAGGGAAATTATGGGTAATTAAACAATAAATTGTGTAATATATCAATATTTATTTGATAAAACTCTATAAAAATTAGGGTATCTTCCAATATTTTTTTTAGATTTATAGGAAAAGCGAAAAACGATGTTTTCCTATGCATTATTGGCGTTCCACCCATACTTAATTGAAAAGAACACAATACGTATTGTAAAAAGTCCCATAATTATAACAAACAGGTATGCTACCAATGTGGAAGGGAAGATTTCCATTACATTTTGTTCTTGTTCCAATAATTTATTGTAAAATATACCAATAAATTAGTTATATTACCAAACCATGCAAATACCATAATACTTAGGTGAAATTCCAATAAATGGAAGAAAAATAACATAAATAAATTGTGTATATACCAATACAATATTGTTATAGAACCTGATGAAATGGCAATGAATTCAAATACCATACTATATGGGAATTATAACAAACTATGTTGGGTATTAACCAGATGTTATTCAAAATGGTTATTTTCCTATACTGTATAGGAAAAAGTCATACCCATAATCTGGAAAGGTTCCAATCAAGTTTTGTAAGGACACCATTTCAGTTTGGTCTTGCAAAAGTACCTATAACATACAGTTAAAATATCAATAATGTTTGGAATATGACCAATCTTAAATAACATTAAAGTATGGTAAAAACACCTAATGAAATTGGTGTCACTTAGCTTCCCATAATGTTTTGAAAAGAAATCTATATTATTTGGCATACAACCTATCCCTACCAATACCAAAATATGAAGGCCATATCCCAAGTCAATTGGTAAAATAACTATATACGATGGGTAATTTAACAATTTATATAGTTGAAAACTCTTATATGATTATTGAAAACAGCTATATTGTACAGGTAATTTTACAACTATTATTGGCTTGTAACAAAATTGATTTGTTAAAATACCAACATTTTTGGGACCGAAAACTAAAATAATATGGGTTTTACCTAAGAAATATAGGGAAGGTTTCAATACAGAAAGTTGAAAGCCATTCATGTTATTGTTGTTATTGCAACAGAGTTTGGTAGTATCACCTAATGAAGTTGGCGTAGCCAAGCTTCCCATAATGTTTTGAAAAGAAATCTATATTATTTGGCATACAACCTATCCCTACCAATACCAAAATATGAAGGCCATATCCCAAGTCAATTGGTAAAATAACTATATACGATGGGTAATTTAACAATTTATATAGTTGAAAACTCTTATATGATTATTGAAAACAGCTATATTGTACAGGTAATTTTACAACTATTATTGGCTTGTAACAAAATTGATTTGTTAAAATACCAACATTTTTGGGACCGAAAACTAAAATAATATGGGTTTTACCTAAGAAATATAGGGAAGGTTTCAATACAGAAAGTTGAAAGCCATTCATGTTATTGTTGTTATTGCAACAGAGTTTGGTAGTATCACCTAATGAAGTTGGCGTAGCCAAGCTTCCCATAATGTTTTGAAAAGAAATCTATATTATTTGGCATACAACCTATCCCTACCAATACCAAAATATGAAGGCCATATCCCAAGTCAATTGGTAAAATAACTATATACGATGGGTAATTTAACAATTTATATAGTTGAAAACTCTTATATGATTATTGAAAACAGCTATATTGTACAGGTAATTTTACAACTATTATTGGCTTGTTTTGAGTTATTAATTCAGAAGTTATTGCAATAAAGTAAGCTTTCATCCGAAAAATTATTTAATTTAGCTAACGACATTATTAATACGTCATAAGGTTATAATTTCTTTGTTTTTGGTGAAACACATAAAAGTGACATTGCTACAAAATTTTGAAATTCATTTCCCGAAAAATTAAGTTTTTTAGTTATGACGATATTGCAGCAAATGAACGATATGTATAAGTAAGGTTTCAATACAGAAAGTTGAAATTATTTTAAAATGAATAAATAAAACAAAACTATTAAAATATGTTTAGCATACATTTTAGAGTAAACCCTTAACTTTCGTCAAGTATGTACATAGTCCTTTTTTTGTTGTTGAGAAATTAGCCTAATTTAACGACACAAGTAGCTTGTGTTGCAATTATTTTTAATCATTTTTGGCTTATCTAACCGAAATTCTGAGCAGCATTACAGTAAAGAAATCTTCACTTAAAGTAGATAGTTTACTGCAAAATGAAATTTTTTTTCCAAACAAGTTGCCAAGAGACTGACCTTATCAATGACTTATTTAATTTTTCAACGGGCGTTTTCGATATTATTTTCTTGTATTCGCGTATACGTTAAGTTAATTGTCACTTGTAATTTTACAAGTTGAGTGTAATTTTGTAATATTATTTCAATATAAGGTAAGTATCCATTCAAAAAACGAACATAGCATACAATTTTTAACTTTATCAATCAATCTTTCAATCTTTGACTGATCAAAATAAGATGCGTTTTTTGTTAACTAAAAAGTTTGACCAAAACTGAGCATACATTTAAAACAAGGAATATAAAACAATAATTTATAAGTAAATAATAACTTAAAAGTAAATTTTTATTGGAATATTATCTGCATGCAAAACATGTACAGTCGATTCGGTTTGTAAATACATACCTAGAAAAATATCCCCTAAAATGGTGTTAACTCACCATTTGGCGACGGCATTATATTTTTCACTCCGAAGAATCTAAAATGAAGTGTGTATGTACTCTTCATACTATTGATGGTCTGTGTACTCAATATGAAAAGTGCGTTCTTTATATCAAAAAATATGGTTCTTTTTCAGAACGAAAGGAAAACCTAACAAAACTTATCATCTTATTTCATTAAGTTCTTCACTCACAGATATTTAATCGAATGAATTGTATAAATAATAATTATTTGCATTTAATAATATTTATTTATTTATTTCTCTAGCAATTTACAAAACTTAATATTGACTTTTAGATTGTAAAAACCTAAATATCATAAAAAAAATAATACAAAACATTCTTATCATCGACTCATAAAAAGCATGATCGCAACCTTAACGCAACCTAGAGAATGTGAACGCACCACAGCATTAGCCATGCCGATTGCCGATGTCATTCCGCACCCTCTTACATTCAGAATATGTTTAGTATAAGTGACCCGCCATTTTACTCAGCGTCTTATTGTCTGGGATCTGAGTTCTGTTTCTCATACTATTTATGGTATGTGTATTCAATATAAAAAGTGCGTTCTTTATATCAAAAAATATGGTTCTTTTTCAGAACGAAAGGAAAACCTAACAAAACTTATCATCTTATTTCATTAAGTTCTTCACTCACAAATATTTAATCGAAGGAATTGTATAAATAATAATTATTGACTTTTAGATTGTAAAAACCTAAATATCATAAAAAAAAATAATACAAAACATTCTTATCATCGACTCATAAAAAGCATGATCGCAACCTTAACGCAACCTAGAGAATGTGAACGCACCACAGCATTAGCCATGCCGATTGCCGATGTCATTCCGCACCCTCTTACATTCAGAATATGTTTAGTATAAGTGACCCGCCATTTTACTCAGCGTCTTATTGTCTGGGATCTGAGTTCTGTTTCTCATACTATTTATGGTATGTGTATTCAATATAAAAAGTGCGTTCTTTATATCAAAAAATATGGTTCTTTTTCAGAACGAAAGGAAAACCTAACAAAACTTATCATCTTATTTCATTAAGTTCTTCACTCACAAATATTTAATCGAAGGAATTGTATAAATAATAATTATTGACTTTTAGATTGTAAAAACCTAAATATCATAAAAAAAAATAATACAAAACATTCTTATCATCGACTCATAAAAAGCATGATCGCAACCTTAACGCAACCTAGAGAATGTGAACGCACCACAGCATTAGCCATGCCGATTGCCGAATAAGAATATGTTTAGTCTGGGATCTGAGTACTGTTTCTCATACTATTTATATTATGTGTATTCAATATAAAAAGTGCGTTCTTTATATCAAAAAATATGGTTGTTTTTCAGAACGAAAGGAAAACCTAACAAAATTTATCATCTTATTTCATTAAGTTCTTCACTCACAGATATTTAATCAAAGGAATTGTATTAATAATAATTATTTGCAGTTAATAATATTTATTTATTTATTTCTCTAGCAATTTACAAAACTTAATATTGACTTTTAGATTGTAAACACCTAAATATCATAAAAAAAATAATACAAAACATTCTTATCATCGACTCATAAAAAGCATGATCGCAACCTTAACGCAACCTAGAGAATGTGAACGCACCACAACAATTGCCATTTCATCCAGCACACTTTTAGTTTCAGCGAATAAATTCACGCGCCATTTTATTCAGCGATTCTTATCCCGCAATCTTGAAACCGGAAAAGACCTTCATTAAGTAAAATTAAAGCAAAGCGAAGGCACACAACACGCGACAGATTAAATAAAAAACTTAAACAAATTTTTATTAAAATTCTTATATATTGGGTTTATGAAAGCGAAAATAATTAGTAAGTATTTTTCCTTTAATTTATAATGCTCGTCAAAATTTTTGTCTTAAATTTTAATTAAAATTCATCACTAATTCCGTAGGCACTCGTGCGCTGTTTCGATTTCTGTTTTCACTTTTTAACATTCGGAAGATCGTGCGTCGGCTTTTCTTTTGACCCTTGGAAACATTTTCACGGACGGGAAAAAGGTGAGTACCTGATTTATTAAATAATTTAGTTATTATATGAGAAAAGTATGGTTGTGCTATCTACATTCTTCCCAACGAAAAGAAAAGTTCACAAAACTCGAATATTTTTTTATTATGTTCTTAAATTACATACATACAGTTTTGATTACGATTTCTTAATCGAAATCTACAGTTTTTAATGATAGAACTTTTTCGGATTATTAATTAAAAATCAAACATAAATGTCAAGCTTTCGTTAATAATTCAAAGTGGAGTTTAATAAATGTTTTATTTCTTTTTACGTCTCATATGACAAAATACAGATATGTATGCACTTAATGGTCAATTTCACGCATTAACATAAACTCCAGAGTTATGATAAAACCTAAATGCTTCAAATTTCAATGTGTTTTTTTAACTTTATAATCTTAGTCAAAATTTTGTATCGTTCATGTTATTAAAAACTTTTAATTATTTCCGTAGGTACACTTGCGCTGTTTCGATTTCTGTTTTCACTTTTTAACATTCGGAAGATCGTGCGTCGGCTTTTCTTTTGTCCTTGGAAACATCTAACTAAATCTGGACAGCATTTTCACGGACGGGAATAAGGTAGGTGATAAATTTACTAATTTATTTGGTTTTAATAAATTGTATTTCCACTATATTATTCCATGAAACATTCTGTATGTGCTTTTTTATCGACTTGTGTATGCTTTTCTTTATATTGTAATTAGTTGAGGTTTACCTTTAGCCATAGTATTATCAAATATGGAGAACAACTTTGAAAGCATGAACTTGGTTCGAGAAAAACTTAAACTTTGGCAGATGGAGCACTTAACAGAGGTTTTTATAAGTGAGCACTTTATATTTTACATTTTAAAGTTGGCCCCTCACATACATATATATATAATGTATGTACGCATATATTCTTATGGTACTTCCTGGTAACTCGCGATAAAATTTCAATCAATTATTTAAATTTTCTCGTGAGTTATAATAAAATGTATGGAAGTTAAGTACAAATTTGAAATAAAATTCGCATCTCTGAGAAGAGAGTTGTTGTGGCCTACGCTAATTTCTAAGGTGGGCGGTAGAAGTAGTAGGTACAAGTCAAATTTTTGGTCAAAATGAGTTAAGTACTTCATTCGACTGTAAAATTGATGGGTAATTTTTGTTAAAGAAGTATAAGTAAGCCTGTTATCTATTTTTGAGTTCGAGATAAATTAGAAACTGAGTTTAATTCAAAAAATTATTTTTTTATAACGTTTTTTCGCCTCCTGAAAAATTGCATTTTTTTACATATACAAACTTCTACCGGCCACCTTAGATTTTATTCTTGAAAACTTAGTGTTTATTGAAGTTGAAGTGTAATGATAAACACACTAATTCAAGAAAAAGTATCATATCAAATCCTAATTAAATTAAATTTTGAAATTTCTGTTATATTTTATATTTTCTTTTTTGTAAGAAACTGTATTTGATTTTGATTTTACTATTGACAAGAACTACAGTGAGTGCCATTAATATTCGGTTTTTTGTTTTCTTTTCTTAAATCTTTAAGCATTTCCTTATTTTACCATTTAAAAATTAAAATATCTCAAATGTTAGTGTTTTTATAAAAGCTTCATTATTATTTTTATTATTTTGTTTAAATAAATAATACTATTCAATACAAACTAAAAGAAAATCACAATGATAAAAAAGAGCAAGTATGTAAAACTAAAAAAATAACACTTCATTAATATTCGGTATTTTTGTACATAAAGCTATAAATGATTTCAATAATCTACTTAACGTTTTTTTTAATATTTTGTTGGATACCCATGGTTAGATAAAACATCGTTGAGTCGCTTAGGCATATTTTGCACAATCTTCCTAGTGTATTCCGTACTGATTTTAGACCATTCTTCTTGTAGTCTAGCCTTAAGAGCTGTTATTGACGAAACAGGGTTTTCGCGAACCCGACGATCCAATTCGTCCCACAAATTTTCGATTGGGTTCAAGTCCGGAGATTGCGGTGGTGTTTGTATCACTTTTGGGCAGTTGTAGAGTAGCCATTCTCTGACAACATGCGCTTTATGCTTAGGGTCGTTGTCCTGGTAGAATTTGAAAGTTCTTAAAATACCCATTTTTTCCGCGCTTTGTTTCAAATTTTCGCGTAGTATCTTTAAATAGTACTCCTTATTCATTATACCATCTATGAATACCAAGTTTCCAGTGCCTTTTGCCGAAATGCAGCCCCATACCATTAAGTGTCCGCCTCCATGTTTCACAGTCGGTTTTGTGTTTCTACTTTTAAGCTCCTCATTTGGTTTTCGCCATACCATTACTCTCCCATCTGATCCAAAAAGATTATACTTGCTCTCGTCAGCAAATATTACATCATCCCACCAACTTGCATCTTTTACTTTATGTTCTTTTGCGAATTTGAGACGAATTTGCCTGTTGCGCATGTTTATGAATGGCTTTTTGCGGGCGACTCGGCCATTGTATCCATATGTTTTAATGGTTCGGCGAACGGTTGATGCAGATACTTGTTTATGGCATTCGGTAAGCACTTCTTGGACAATTTTTGGTGCACTCAAACGAGGATTTGCCTTGATTTTCCTCACAATCAATCGTTCTTCCTTCTTTGTCAACTTTTTTGGTTGACCCATTTGCTTCTTTGGCTCGATCCTTCCTTCTTTTTTGTACCTCCTTACAATATCTCCGACTGTGTTTGGCTTCATATTTAAAATTTCAGCTATTTTTTTGTATGTTTCACCTTTAGTATGATGAAAAATGACAAGGTTTCTCTTTTCTATGCTTGAATTTTTTCCTTTGCGCCCCATATTAAACTTTTTCAATAAAAAACAAATAATCAACACTGAATCGCTACAAAAATAAATTCCAAGTATTAAACAATAACGGTAAAAATAATTTGTTTGACAGTTATTTGCTTTAGTCGTCAAACTTAACGAAGAAAACAAAAAACCGAATATTAATGGAGTGTTTGTATGTGCACTTGTTTTGTTTTTCATCATTAAATTTTATGCAGATGGGTGGTAATGCAAATATTTTGTATGAAATACGTGGAGAATAAAACATTTATTTATAAAATAACCAAATAATTAATCCTTTTTCAGTTTTGACAAGGAAAATAACATCAAAAGTAGATTTAAGCATAAAAACCGAATATTAATGGCACTCACTGTATTTAAAAAAAATAATTCTATATAAATTTCAAAATTGTTCAAATTGTTTGAATGCTGTAAAAAAATATTTTTGAAGTCAATATTTTTTCGCATTGCCAGAAAAAAACAATTTTTTAATACTTTTATAGTAGATTTTCATGTAATTTTTAATTTTTGTAAGAAAAAAAAAAAGTTTCTAAAATTAATTCAATATGCATGATTCTTTAATTCTGTTCGTAGAAACTAAAATTTAATTTAATAGGAACACTTTTCACTCCTTTACTTAAACTTTTATAGTTGGCCTTTATTTGGGTTATGCACAACGATTTTAATTATAATTTTATACAATGTTTTAAAAGTCATTCCACGTCTACTGCTAGGTGAAGAAATCGACGATGAAGCTTTTGTTCAACTAGAATATATAAATGTTTGTGATATTATTAAGAAAACTGGCCCAAGAATTAAGTTTTGGAATAAATTTGCTGCCGAATATAAGAAGACACAAAACGTAAGATTGATGATCAAAAACCACATTATTAGGGAAAAATGCACAAAAAAGCACTATATTATTTTTGTTCATATGAATTACCTTCATATGTCTGTAAGCATACAGCACAGCTGTTGTAGGTACTCAAATTGAAAGGACTTATGGAATTAAAAATTTTAGCGTTTAAATAATTAGTATTAACTTAAAACTTAATACTATTCTAATATTTTTAATGACATTAATGTAAAAAAAAACAATTTTTATAAAAAAAACTATGTTACTGAGTCATCTCTTTAATGTACTCGATTTCAATCCAGTTTGTCCTTTCTTTTTGTAATTGGAATACAAATGATCTCCTTTCCTACAATTATTTTAAAAACCCACACAATTAGACAGAATTATTAAAAAATGCAAGTACTTAACAATATTTTTTTATTATCGATTTTTTTTTTAATAATTTATCAGATTGATGTATTATCCATCGAAAATTTATCTGATGTAACGCAACCATCTTCTCCCTGGACCGCAAGTTCAATCGAAATCGAAAACGAAGAAGATTTGGATAAAACTCTTCAATTTGTAAGTGATTATTTCATTTCTTAAAATAATATTTCTGCCTTTTTTTTAAAGTCCATTTTTGCAAAAACCAATTATTTTTACTCTATTTTTTCTTTGAAAAGGTGCTAGACGAACAGTCAAATTGTTCAAATCAGAACGAGACACTTGTTTGTAAAGGAACAGTTAAGGAATACGTTTCTCATGGAGAAGGCAAAGTGCCCTTTACATTTTTTAAAGTACATGGAAAACTAGACCAATTTCATAGAAATCGTTTAGTTTCTATTATCATTGCTAAGGAGTTTGAGTTGGGTAACTTTTCGAATGAAAATGATTTTAAGATAACAACAGAAAGATTTAAAGAACTCACAAAACAAATCCTGGAAATTTTTCCCACTGAATCATCATCTACATACTTCAACCCGTATATGAAAGACACGAAACGAAGGGCATCTGGAAAACTTTGGGAAAGGCTACAAACGTTTAAGAAAACACTTCGACGATCTAAAAACCCTTCAAGCCAACTTTCAGACTCAACATCAACTGTTAGATCTTTAGAAACTGAGAAAATAAATGAAAAATTACAGTTTCTTTATAATTATTTGGAACCATATGATAAAATTGTAGAGTTTTGGTATGATACTGTCGAAGCAAGAGCCGAACTACTTAAACCGGAATCAAATCTGACAATAAGTTCATATGTGGACAAATTTCCTTTTCTTAAAACTGGTGAAGGGTATAAGCTATACAAAATAGATTTTGACCATTACTACAAAGATAAATCAAACAATTTGCTACAGAAGTGGCCTGATATAAATACTAGACTCATAAGTATTGCAGAAAAAAAAAAATAAGCCAGAAATAAGAAATCTGTTGATGCAAAGAAGTAACATAATTGGATTTTTCCTACTGCCATACCTCCTTTCCACTCCAGTTTTAGGGAAAAGAAAACTTTTACAAACTAAACGCATAACGAAGCTTGAAAGTGCTAATTCCTTTTTGATGTTTGCCGTGGTACGATTGTTTGTATGACGTTTAAATAAGCTATATAGTAGATTATCGTCTCCCATTTTTTCTGTTTCTATTTACCTACTATCAACGTTAATAATTGTTGGTTAAATTTACTACTTTTACTAATATCTTATAAAATTTGTATAAACAAACTTATATTTTTAGTGCTCCACCCAGGTCCAAGAAAAGTTGGAAGAGGCAAGGAAACTAGTTCAAGCCCATAAACAAACACTTCAACCAACTGTAATTGTTGTTGGGGAAACTATTCAACATATCACGGAGGCATACCTAGCTATCGACGATAGTTTGTACAAATGTGAAGGGCCCATTGAGGCAATCGATGCATGCTTCAAAAGTTACACCGCGTTAAACGCCAAGTTCCCGGAATCGTCGCATCACATTCGGACCTTGATACAAAAATTTATATATGGTATAGTTACCATTCATGACAAGAATTATACAACTGTTAACTCCCTCATAAGCGACCTAACGTGAGTGAGTTTAATGTTAACATTAAAATAATTTTTTATAGTCCTATCTATACATAAGTATTTATTTTTTTTTAAAAGAACATCTGTTTTAAATGGAGTGCTTCAAATGTAATTTATTTTATAAAGACCTTAAAACTTATGTTCAACATTTGAAACATAAACATAAATATGTTAATGTATATAAATGTCAAAACTGTCCTGAAGAACGATCATTTATATATTTTAATAGTTTTAAAAAACATATAATCAAGCATTTTATGATTCCTCCTGATAGATGTGTTAAAAATTCAAGTGAAAGAAATATTCATATAATTCCTTGCAAAACAAGTGATTCACTTCAAATTGAGAGTCTGGCAGTCCCTGCAAAATTAGATATTAATTTGCTTAGAGATAATGCTAATTTACAACTTATTTCTGAGCTTTACAAGAAAATTAGTATATGTAAGAAAGACGTTCAATATATTTTAACTTTTTTTGACAAATATTTTAAAAGTGAATTTCTAAAAACAATTTTTAAGGATGTAAGTAAAGAATATGCGCATGCTTTACATGATCCTTTTCAATGTATCTCTACACAATATAAAAGAATTAATATGTTAAGAGAAAATGGGTTATACTTTTCTTCATCATTTGCCACTATAGGCAATAGGTTAGATTATACAAATTGCGAAAATCGCACAATACTTCAAAATATTACAGTAAAGGAAAAATATATTTCACTTAAATGTAATTTAACTGTATTTTTAGAAAATAGTTTGGTTTTCGATCATGTAATGAATTATATTAACGAATTAAAACTTCAAAAGAATTCTATTAGTAATATCATGCAAACCGCATTTTGGAGAAAAAAATGTTCTCAATATCCTTCCCAAAGTATTGTATTACCATTACTTGTATACTTTGATGATTTTGAAGTCAATAATCCTCTTGGTTCAAGAAATGGCTATCAAAAGATTGGTGGCGTTTATGTTTCTTTTCCATTTCTTTCACCACTTTATCGATCAAAATTAGGAAATATTTTTGTGGCATTATTGTTTCATACATTAGACAAGAAAGCATACGGTAACAGCGTCTTTCGGCCTTTAATTGATGATTTGAAGCAACTTGAAACAAATCCTTTAACATTATCTAATTCTAATATACAAGTCTTCTTTGTTCTTGTTTCTTGTATAGGTGATAATTTGGGACTTAATTCTATGCTTGGCTTCACTGAAAGTTTTTCTTGTAATTTTTTTTGTAGAATTTGTAAAATGCATAAGAGCGATACACAAACCGCTATTTCCGAAAATCCCTTATTGATTAGAAATCCTTTTAATTATTCAGTTGATTTGAGAAAAAATGACGTTAAGAAAACTGGCATTTTATCATCCTGTATTTTCAATGAACTTTCCAGTTTTCATGTTTGCCAAAATTTTAGTGTTGATTTACTTCATGATCTTTACGAAGGAATATGTGGTTTTGAAGTAGCATTTATATTGTATTCATTTATTAAAAATAACAAATATTTTACTTTAGAAACATTAAATAATAGAATTGTAGGATTTTTTTATGGCCGATTTGAAAGTTTAAACAAACCTCAAGAGATCAGTATGGACAGTTTGAAGAATCATAAAATAAGATATTCAGCTTCAGAATTAATATGGTTAGTAAAATACCTACCACTTATTATTTCGGACTTAGTGTTTGAATTCGATGTCCTCTGGGAAAATTTTTTAATTTTGAAAGGAATAACAGAATTACTCTTTTTAGAAAGTATTGACGAAAAAATAATTTCTTGCTTGGATTCGTTTAAAAATTGATCCTTAAAAATCAGTGATTTCATTACGTACCATATACATGTATTTGTTGATTTTGATACATTACAATCGTCTACTTTAGTATTTTTTTCAGCTTATAATTATTATTAATAATGCACTCTATTTTATGTTTGACTATACACATTTATCAGAGGATTCATAATTTGCTTGATAAAGATTAGATCGTTCCTCATAGGCCGATAACATGTATCAGATATTGTATTTATTTGAAAAAAAAAACTAAAATTATAATCATCTATTCTTATGTTTTATTTACTGGTTGTTTGGTTAATAATACACTTAAAACGACTATAAACTTAAGCTCACACTGTATAATTCAAAAATATATTTAAATAAAAATGTAATTTATTAATACCTATATCAGTCTTTCTTATTTATAGAACAAAAGATTTTTTCTCTAAAGCTTTCAGAAGAATGGTTCTTGGTTATGTAAAACTAAACACTTTTGCTAGTTTTTCAATTTTTGGATTATCATTGTTATTTCACTAAAAGATACTTGTGTGAAAGGGTTTTCAAAAAAAATTTCAGATTTAATGTTACATTTTACAAAACTGGATTTCATCACGATTCTAAACTGTGAGTATAAATTGATATATTAAATCTTTGTAAGTATCTCTTTTTTCAGATTAATTTTTCAAAATAATTGTTAGGATAACTTTTATATTTCACTGATAACATACATTTTAATTTTTTAAGGTAATCCAAAAATTACTTTTCAAATATAATAGCCCTTTCAATGCGATAAAAAACTGTTGAAAACTTAAAGTTTAAATTTCATTCTGCGTTTGAAACGCTTTTATAATTATTGGGATTTTCTCAATAAATATAGGTGAAATCCCAAAAGGCTAAGGCAATTTACCAGGCCAGTTGGGTATTTTAACAATAATTTTAAGTAGAATACCAATTTGTATATGAAATGAGTCTATAATTATTGGGATTTTCTCAATAAATATAGGTGAAATCCCAAAAGGGTAAGGCAATTTACAAAGCCAGTTGGGTATTTCAACAATAATTTTAGGTAGAAACCCATTCTGTATATGAAATGAGTCTATAATTATTTGGATTTTCTCAATAAATATAGGTGAAATCCCAAAAGGGTAAGGCAATTTACAAAGCCAGTTGGGTATTTCAACAATAATTTTAGGTAGAATCCCATTCTGTATATGAAATGAGTCTATAATTATTGGGATTTTCACAATAAATATAGGTGAAATCCCAAAAGGGTAAGGCAATTTACGAAGCCAGTTGGGTATTTCAACAATAATATTAGGTAGAAACCTATTCTGTATATGAAATGAGTCTATAATTATTTGGATTTTCTCAATGAATATAGGTGAAATCCCAAAAAGTTTAGGCAATTTACAAAGCCAGTTGGGCATTTCAACAATAATTTTAGGTAGAATCCCATTTTGTATATGAAATGAGTCTGTAATTATTGGGATTTTCTCAATATATATAGGTGAAATCACAATAGGTTTAGAAAATTTAACAGGCCAGTTGGGTATTTCAACAATAATTTTAGATAGAATCCCATTCTGTATATGAAATGAGTCTATAATTATTGGGACTTTCACAATAAATATAGGTGAAATCCCAAAAGGGTAAGGCAATTTACGAAGCCAGTTGGGTATTTCAACAATAATATTAGGTAGAAACCTATTCTGTATATGAAATGAGTCTATAATTATTTGGATTTTCTCAATGAATATAGGTGAAATCCCAAAAAGTTTAGGCAATTTACAAAGCCAGTTGGGCATTTCAACAATAATTTTAGGTAGAATCCCATTTTGTATATGAAATGAGTCTGTAATTATTGGGATTTTCTCAATATATATAGGTGAAATCACAATAGGTTTAGAAAATTTAACAGGCCAGTTGGGTATTTCAACAATAATTTTAGATAGAATCCCATTCTGTATATGAAATGAGTCTATAATTATTGGGATTTTCTCAATAAATATAGGTTAAATTCCAAAAGGCTAAGGCAATTTACCAGGCCAGTTGGGTATTTTAATAATAATTTTAGGTAGAATACCAATTTGTATATGAAATGAGTCTATAATTATTGGGATATTCTCAATAAATATAGGTGAAATCCCAATAGGTTTAGGCAATTTAACAGACCAGTTGGGTATTTCAACAATAATTTTAGATAGAATCCCATTCTGTATATGAAATGAGTCTATAATTATTGGGATTTTCTCAATAAATATAGGTGAAATTCCAAAAGGCTAAGGCAATTTACCAGCCCAGTTGGGTATTTTAACAATAATTTTAG
The DNA here is from genome assembly GCA_905146935.1 of Scaeva pyrastri. Classification (NCBI taxonomy): domain Eukaryota; kingdom Metazoa; phylum Arthropoda; class Insecta; order Diptera; family Syrphidae; genus Scaeva; species Scaeva pyrastri. Next base: position 81,904,813 of record LR989927.1, read on the forward strand.
GTAGAATACCAATTTGTATATGAAATGAGTCTATAATTATTGGGATATTCTCAATAAATATAGGTGAAATCCCAAAAAGTTTAGGCAATTTACAAATCCAGTTGGGTATTTCAACAATAATTTTAGGTAGAATCCCATTCTGTATATGAAATGAGTCTGTAATTATGGGGATTTTTTCAATAAATATAGGTGAAATCCCAAAATGTATAGGTAATTTATATGACCAGTTTGGTATTTTAGCTATAATTTTTGGTAAAATCCCAAAACAGGTACGGTATTTTAACCAAAAGAAAAAAATATTGCAATTTTTTTCAATAAATGTTGTCAAAATCCCATTTTCGATGTGAAATGCGACTAAAATTATTGGTGTTCTCCCATTAAATGTAGGTAAAATCCCCATATAATTTGGTTGACAACTTCATAAGGTATAGGTTGTATAACATTATAATTTAGGCAATTTTGCAATAGTTTGAAGTTATCGAATGGAATGGAATAGAATTGAATTGAAATAATATACCTATACAACTTTTCAGTACCAATAAAGTATTGGTAGATATCCAATAATTTTTTATGGGTTTTGTAACAATAAAAAGTAGAAGTCACGAAAACGCCTATATTTATGGTTGCATTATACCGAAAAATTGAGCTAATTTACCAATATGTTTTCTGAGTGTAAAGTGAAGTTTTAAAAGATCGGATTTTTAGATCTAAAAAATAACAATGCTGTGCATAAGAGTTGGCATAAGAGTTTGTAATAGAATCAGCCATTTTAGCGAAGGGACAAGGGAGAGTTTTATAACTTTTGGATAAGTGATACGAAGCACACCAGGCCCCCTAGAAACTATAAAAAAAATTGCACGGAAAATAGAAAAAGTAACAAAAATTTTTTTCCATAGCTTGAATTCGTGCCATAAATCGGGGCGAGACGAAGTTTGCCGGGCCCGCTAGTCTTTACTGAGTAGAACTGATAGGTAGATATAGACGAATTTCATGTGAATTTAAAAAAATAGATTCAATTTAGAAATAAAATGATATTAAAGTTCAAATAAATGAACTTACGTATAATTAATTATGTAAATCAAACTCTTCAAAAAGATCAGAAAATTGCCCAGCGTGGATCATAACACTCGTAACATTCTTTGATAACCCATACCCAAATTATCGTTTTATTCAATTTCAGTTCTTTGTCGACTTTTTCTTTAATCACAAAAACATAAGATCTTTGCGTGTTGTAGTAGGTACATGTGTATATATGTATGTAGATATGTACCTTAATATGATACCTAAAATGCGACCTAAAAATTTTATAATTTTAATCACAAACATTCAATTCTGTTTCACTATTAACTACACCTTATCCTTTTATTTGCTAATCTTCTTTTGCTTTGTTGAAAAATCTTACCTCTTTGTCACATCTTTTCTTTACACAAAAAAAAAAGGGAAAAAGGTTAGCATATTAAATAACAATTGAAATTTTATTTCAAACAGAACAAAAATATTTTATTCAATAGAATCTCTTGATTTTAAATATATACAAAATCAGATACCATACCTTCTTTCAATACCTTTACCCAATTCAACATCCGAACCATAAAATGCTATCCTTTTTTAATTATTTTTCATTAATTCCACTTCCGTCCCGACAGACGGCACAATTTCCTTTAATTTTCCGTTAACCTTAACGAATAACGATTTCAAAAGAGGAAACGTCCTAAAATTATTATTTTTGCGCCCCAATAGCACCCAATCAAATTTTCGCCATATCCTACCATATCGCCATCATCGCCACGGTACAATACATATATAAGTACATATATTATGTATGTTTTGACCTTTTTGAAATGTATTTTTAGGTTATTTATTTTTCAAAAATATTTTGGTTAATATTCATTCATATTACGTACCTACCTACCTACACATGTACATATACATAGCTATACGAGTATCTATCTAAATGGGAGAGTTAAGGCTGTTTGATTAGATGTAGGAGTCTCTGTATTCAAATGTGCTCCGTGCCACCCCCGTTTACGCCTTATCGGAAATGTAATCAAACTTTATACGCTTAAAACTTCGTCCTTTACAAAATATAATGTATGTATGAAGCTATTGAAAACTTATTTAAGCACGCTGAGATTCAGATAAAGATTTTATGTGTCCGTGTTGTGGAATCTTAAAGCTTTGATACTTCCACATTTACAAATCCACTTTTGAATAGAACCGGTCGGTTTTTGTCTGAAACTTTAACCTCGGATTCTCATAGACTTAGTCCACATAAGACATAAAGCTTGGCTTGTTCTTCAAGCGACGACGATGACGATAAACATGTTTAACTTTCAAAAGTATATGAGGAAAACATGGGTACATACTCATATTTCGTTTCGAAAAACATTTACGAAGTCGCCTTAGTCCTTTTTTGGTCGAAAAAACTTTCTTCCTATCGATTAAGTAATGATGGCAAATATCGTTATTGCTGTAACCCTTCAATAATTAATATTAATTCATTTAATAAATTTAAATTTAAATTGTTTTTAGGGATCCTTTGTTACGTTAATGACGCTTGTTGTGATCCTCCTCTCTTGCTATTTTATGTAGGTAGGCAAAGGCAATTGATTTCTGTAAAGTATAAAGTTCGGGGAAAAAATGTATTAATAGATAATTTTAATAAAATTTTAATTATTTTATTTCTTTTTGTTTTTAAGATTGCTTTTCTGTGAAATCTCAACAAGTTGACTTTTTTTTTTTTTACTCATTCCTTACTTTTAATTATTTGTCATTTATTTTATTTCTTTATGAATTCTCTGAAGGTAGAAACTTTTCCGTTGATTTTTAATCTTTAAATTCTTGATAATTTTTTTTTTTCCTTCATAAGCCAATAAATCTGTGTAATTCTTTACTTAAGTAGCAAGCCGAAGCCTTGTCTGGTTAGCAAAGATGAAGAGGTTGACAGGAGTTGGCCACTGACCTTAGAACTATGTAAAAGGAAAACGGAAATTGTGCGCAATTGGGTGGCAAGTATTTGCTCTTATAAAGGGTGTTTTTTTTTAGCTCAAACAAATTCCAGCCGAGAGGTCCAATTTTCGATTACATTTTGCAGCAATTAAGGCAGTATGTCAGCAATGATTCTCTTTTAAGACGTCCAAAGACGTCCATCGGCTCGGGTTTATCTGGGTAGACAAGCGACTTCACGTAACACCACAAATAATAGTCCAGCGGTGTTAAATCGCACGATCTTGACGGCATGTCCCACAGTGCGGCGACTGGTGGAAAAAAATTAAAAAAAAAATGCAAAAAAATTTTAACAAGTATGCCAAATGCAAGATATTAGTCTAAATGAATGATCTCACTGTTAGTTTAGAATAAATTTCAATTTACTGTTGTGGTAGATCCTCAGAAGATCGACAAAATTAAAAAAACTAATGAGAGTCAAATTTGTAGGTACGGGTTGAGAGAGCGTTTAGAGGAGAAATTGAAAGAACACATGCATTTTTTTTGCTATGCTCACATTTTGCAGAGAAAATATAGTTATTCTAACTGTATTTTTTTTTTTTTTATGCACATATTAAAATTTTATGAGGGACCAAAGCAAAGCTTTTTTTTACGTGGTTAATGCTGTTTTATATAAGCTATATGTTTTGTGTGGGGCCTTATGGGAAAAAAGTGTTTTCATTAAAATAAAGAATACTATTTTATCTTTCAATAAAAGTAAGTTCCTTCTGCGGCAAGCTGCGCTTTTTCTTGCAACAAGTGTTTTTCTACGAGCATTTTTTACAGAATGTGCTCAAACAGGGATCTTTTCGATGCTTGGTTTTCCAACTCAACTGAACGTGTGCCTTGTGTTTTGGAGTTAATGAAGGTGAAATTGAATTTGCAATCAACGTTAGAGCCTGAAGATGAAGAAACCTTAGGAAGACATGCAGCAACAACTTGCTCGGAATTTAATAAACGTTGGCAAAATTGCCACCGAAAACGCGATCGGTTTCTTACAAAGAATAAAGATTGGCTTGAAAGTGTTCACTCCTTCCCCCAATGCATTAAAGCTTTAATAAGTGCATCGAGCAGCCAAGACACCAGTTTTAAGCGTGGAAGACCGAAAAAAGACTTTGTTGAGTGTTGCAACAAGACTAAAAAAAAAAAGTTGATGACTTAATAAGGGCAAGATCGCTCGAAGAGTTAAGGTACGCCTCAGATTTGGCTGCTTTAAATACAAGCATTAAAATATGAATGAATATTTATTCTTAATAGCATTTGTACCACTAAGATTAGTTGATATTGATTCCGGTGTTTCGCTTTGGGTAAACGATCGTCCTGGATCAATATTAAATTGTAGGCCTGTAAAATTCTTGTTCCAAAAGGAGTGTTCTTATTGACCATACCGAAATCATTGCAGGTCAAAGTTGCAATATTTCATTCGAATTTCATATGACCATGGTTGATGGAAGTGTATGTAATGTTTTGTCTGGAACAAATTCGTCATCTAAATGCTATATTTGTGGAGCACTTCCTAGTGAAATGAACACGGCCAAATGTTGTTGACAAACAACCGAACGCAGAAAACTATCGTTTCGGTCTTTCTACTCTCCATCTTTGGATAAGGTCTTTTGAATGTATGTTGCACATTTCTTATAGACTTTCCTTCAAAAAATGGAGAGCCTATCTTCCAGATAGAGAAAAAACGCATTCAGACCGAGTTCAGAACAAAAATGGGACTAAATGTTGACAAACCGAAACAAGGCTATGGTTCCTCAAACGATGGCAACACTGCTCAAAAATTCTTTTCTGATCCTCAAAAAAGTTCGGAAATAACCAAAATAGACCAAACTTTGATTCAAAAATTAAGTATTATTTTACAAGTGATGGCAACAGGAGCTGAATTATTTAGACTTGTACGCTTGGTATCATATGCCTTGTACATTGCACAAGCTATTTTTTCACAGTTTAGATGTGATGAAAAGCTTTCACATACCCATCGGACAATTGTCTGAGGAAACTCTTGAAGGCTTACACAAAACCTTTAGAAAAACTAGACTACATCATTCCAGAAAATCCTCAAGGGCCAACAACTGCAAAGACGTTTTAAATCATTTACTGCTGTTGTCGGACCCATATATTTCTTCCCAAAGAAAAATTCAAAGAAAGGCCAAAATATATGACTCCACAATTAAAAAATATTTAGTTGATTTTGATGACGATGAGATTTTTCCATCATCATCTTCAGATGAAAATTGAAAATCAATTAGTTCTTATTTATAAGACATTAAAATATGATATTAACTTAAAAAAAAAACAATATAATAACAAAAAAAAAAAAACATAACTATAAATATGAAAAACAAAAACCAAAACAAAATTTAGTTTAAATTACTTACAAGTGGTTTATAAGAAATAAACTATATAATATGTGGGCGTGGCAGTGGGCGGATATTTTTGAAACTTTTTTTATTTCTTAACTCACCTAGAAAATCAAATTCCTGAAATTTTATTTAAATCGTTCAAGCCGTTTTTAAGATATTAATCATATCCAAAAAGTGGGCGTGTCAGGGGGCGTGAAAATCTCGTTATATTTTGTAAAATTTCTATTTAATTATATGTATTTACAAACATTTTTTTTTGTAAAGTCAATTTAGTTTTGGAAAATTGATTTTTGTCCACCATCCCCATACAATCGACGCACTGATGTCCGTCCCACGACGACGATGAGAGAAAATGCGCTCACCAAAAGATTCCTTCATTGAATTTAGCACCGTAGATCGAGCTGAAATTTTCATGGGGTTTTCAAATCGACCTGAGATATTTATTATGCAATCCCACATTTTTCAAACAAGCCCTAATAAAGGTAGTGAAGGGATACCATTTTTGGGAGTTAAATTAGGAGTTAGTTATAAAGTGAATAAAGCGTTTTTTTAGAACTCGTATAACTGCGCTCGATAAAAATTACCAATAAAACACACGGCTTTTATTTTATTTAAATTTAAAAGTAGGAAGCCTAATGGAAGGCCCTGCTCCAGTTGGTAAATGAGAAGTTTTCATACCTTTGTAGGTCTTTCTATTGTAACTTTAAATACTTTCATGTTCATGTTAATTTTTATATTTCATTCTTAACTTTAAATCTTTTTGTACCTAAAAGTTCTGTAGAAATTAAGATACATTTTTAATGCCCACACACGTGTTTGTGTGTGTATAATTTCTAAAGAAAATTTTACTGAAAATCTGTTGTCCGAAAATGTTGCATCTCCTTTACTTTTATATATGTATGTATTGTATGTAGATACAAAGATAATTCTGTCTTTCTGGATGGATAATTTTCTTCAACAACGATTCTCTTCATAATAATCAACTCCTCGCTCACAATTATAGTACCTATGAATGTAACTATGTATGTATAGTTTTAGTTGTATTTATATATGTAGGTACTTACTATCCTTCTATTCCTCCGCCCTGAGTCCTGACTTTTATTTTCCAAAAAGGCTTTAGGCTTAGTGCTAGTGCCATGCCACGGCCACCATGTTCCAGTCGAGTCGAGCCATTTGAAAAATTGTTCGCTGAAGAGTTTTATGTGAATTAATTAAATTTGTATGCGCTTTGTTTGCGACGATGCTCTTTCTGTATTTTTAATTAAAATATAACCACTTAAGGAAGACAAAGAAATCTATGAACACAAGAAATATAAATAATAAAATTACGGGTAGGTATTTATGATTATGTACAAAACTAAAAATTATTTTTTTTTCTTTTCCCAACAAATAGTTTTAATTAGTAAGGTTGAGAAGAAGTCCTCTTCTGATGTTTGAGATAAAAAAACATCTTTTCATATTGTTTTTGAGTTCTTCTTTCTTTTTCATTATATTTGAAGAATTATGAAGGAAAATGGTAAGTACCTTTCTATATCACACATAAAAGATAGGTACACGTGGAAGTTTTTTTTAAGGCCAAATTAACTGGGTAAATGAATTTAGTCTTCCAAAAATATCGTATACTAGCGGATCGTTACGGCATTGAATGGGTGAACATTTTACTAATAAGTTATAATAAATTTTAGTAAGGATCCCTTATTTTATTGAAAATGAAATATAGCCTACCTATGTCAATTGGGTATAGTTTAGATTCCCAACGGTGAAAGAATTTTTCAAATTGGTCCAGTAGTTTCGGAGCCTTTTCAATCATACCTTTCCTTTTTATATTACGAGTTACGTATAGTAGTTTTTTTGGTTAGTGCATACGCTACATCGCAAAGTTTATCATGGAAAACATTAAAACAATAACAACGGATTAGTGAACATAAATAATTCAGTAGTCAGTAAAATTATTTTATTGAATATAGATTTCAGATTGTGAAATGCAGGAGCCAGTTAAGTTCAATTGAAATGAATTCTTTATTGAGTCTAATGGTTACAATTATAACAATACCTTATTCTAGATCAAGGCTATATCTAAAGTATGGCAAGTGGGCCACATGCTTAAAAAGATTAATAAGATAGATGACTGTGTTCAATTTGACAGGTTGCCTTTTCGTATTGTCATTTTTTATGACGTAAATATGCTATTTTTCTTTCTGCAATTGATCCGAGTTTTTCGTTGGAATATCGCACATCACGTCCGCCTCCGCAAACGAAACAAGATTTGTGATCATTGCCCAAAATTATACAAATCTCAATTGGATAATTGAACGGTTAATACTAGCAACAAAAAATAAGGACGTCGATAGCTTCAATTTAACTATTCAAAGTCGAATTGCTGACGAACTACATTCCTACAAGTCTGTTAACAGCGTGATCGAGGACATTTTTGAACTTACAAATCGTACAGCTAAAGGTGAGATCGATCCGAATCCTTTTGTGAATGACAATCAACAAATCTCAAAGCCTATCGTCAAAAATCGGTGGGATTAATCTCAAATGATCCTTGAATCACTTTGAAATTTGAAAAACCTCTGAAGTGTATTTGAAGGCTATAAATTGCTAGACAAAATTTTATTCGATATCTTTTTGTTTCTCTTTAGATAGATATCCATCAGCAGAACATTTTTTGACATTTAGCTATTTGACAATTTTAAGTGTACGATTTTAGCTCCATAAGCGTAAGTTTGACATGAAGTTAACAGCATCATGTTCATGTTCCTGTATTCTAGAATGCCCGAAAGTAAACCGATGCTTAATCTCGTCGGCAGTCTAATCAAAAGTCTCGGCAATTAAATAGAGCAAAAATTACACGTGATAAAATTAAGGGAATGTGTGTTCGATGATATTTTGTTTTATACTAGGGCTGCACTGCAATGTGTTAGGGTTCACTGAATTTCAGAATAAATAATTTTTGAATGAAAATATACAAGTACATGTATACATACATATGTATATAATAATTTGAAGAAACCAAGATTATGCAATGGGCAACTTATTTCTTGTGCTCTTTCATTTGTATAATCGAATGCGATTGAACTATGAAGCAACTTGTTCAGAGGATGTCATTTGGGAATAACTGCTTAATTTTGCCCAGTTTTTGAAGGGAAAAAATTGTTTCAACACAAAAATTATTTTTGTTATTTTAGATAAGAATTTAATGTATGTAAAAGCATGGAAAGAAAAGGAACTCTGAAATCACGATATTTCAGGTAGCAAAAAATGTTTGTCATAAGAAATTAACGCGCGGCACTCACATGAATAACAATTTTCTTACCTACCTACACATTTTCGCATTTTCTGTAATTTTTCAAAAAGTCACTATAGGTATAAATTTTACATAATTATATATAATATAAATTATATATACTAACTCATTCCGATTAAGCTTTAAAATGTCATTGTCTATAAGGATTGACAAATTCCTTCAAGTCCTTATACACATACACTAAAAAAGGACTTTCTGCCATCATCGCATTTCCTTTCCTTCCTCTAATCGATTACTCAAAAAATAATCTCTAACCGATGAAAGAGAACTAACAAAAACCCATTAAGATACAAGCACAAAAATCAAAATTTTGATTGATGCATTGGTGGGTGTATTTTATATATACATATGTATGTACATATTCTCTTATATGACTAATATATGTATGTATTAGAAATTATTCGAGAATTTTTTATACAAAATCATACAGAAGTAAAGTAAAAAAAAAGACAGGTGCCGATGACAATGTCCTAAATGACAAGATTGATAAGAGGCTCTTAATTAATCACACAATAAAATTGATTTCTTTCTTAATTGCTTTGATTAACTTGTTAATATATCAGAGAGCTAAAGTGTACATCAATTATAGGATCTTAACAGGACAAACATGATTTTGCTGACATCATTATTTCGAAGAATACAATGAACTCTCTCTTAACCGAAAAGTGGACACTAACTCTTAGTGAAAAAATAACCCTCTATAGCATATTAGTAGACTACAAACTACAAGCAACATTTCGTTTAACCCTTCATAATTCTCAAACTATTTATTATTTTAGCTTTTCACGCATTGCAGAATGTCGTCTACAATCCGTTCTTTCAATCCAAAACAATCAAAGTAGCCTATCTGCCATTTTTGTTCAGGGTAACGGTATAGCTACTGCTAGTGCAGTATTATTAACGTTTGTTTGTGCTTGTTTTTTTGAAAATCTATAAGGAAGGTGTTCGACTTAACTATTATGCTAATTTAGCAATTTCTGGAATTTTTTTTAGATATTTTGGTATTTGGTGATATTTAGTGTTTGTAGCTTGTAGGCTACATTATGAAGAAAGGAAAACTATTTTGAAGGAACCATGCGAATATTTACCTACATTGGAAATTATTTTGTTTTAGGATGGCTTACCCGACACGCCATGATGCCCGTTTACTCGAAAGCCTGAAAAACGTACATTACTGTGGAAAAAGAAGAATCTACAGCTAAATGGGCAACTGCTGGCTTTTACTGGCAACGAATCATTGGGTTCTGATATCTTGGATCTTGAAATTCCTGTATACAGTTCTTTCTCCACTTATTTCCTCCAGAACTTATAAAGAAATTTTCTGAATAAACGAACCTCTATTTAGTACAGAAAGATCCCAACAACACTCTTCATGTATCTGAGACAGAAATCAGACAATTTATTAGTCTGGAATATATTATGTCACTGATTCAATTGCCTAGAGATACAAACCATTAGAGTTCCGTAATTGCTACACCTCTCATCCAACAAAATATGCCATAAAATAAATTTGAAAAAATCAGACAGAATCTCCATTTCAACGACAACAATAAATGTCTTCCAGGAGTAATCCTGATGCCGATAGGATATTCAAAATTCGTCCAGTGGTTGAGGTTTTAATGAAGCAAAAGTTCCGCTAGAATCAAGGCTTTTTGTGGATGAAGAAATGTGCTCTACAAAATCAAGGAATATGCTAAAAAGGTATAACCAGAATAAACCTCATAAATGGGGCTACAAATTGTATGTTTTGAGTGGTGTTTCGGGTTTCGGTTGTAAGACAGAGGTTAAAACTGGAAAGGAAAACATTGTGTGAGCTGAAGAGATAGATTTGGGAGCATCTTCCAATGTCGAAGTAAGCGCATGATTCCTCGACATCAAAATTACAGTATCTACTTCGATTACTACTTCACTTATTTGCATCTTTTGGAATATTTAGCCAAAAATGGAATTCATAGCCTAGGCACTATATGAAAGAATGGAATTCCTGATTGCAAGTTGTCAAACGAAAAAGTGATTACGAAGAAAGACAGAAGATACTCAGAGGAATACGTTACTTACATCAACGGAATCGATGTTTTAACGGTTGTATGGAAAGATAATAAGCTAATAACGTTGGCTTCTATTTTTACTGGGCAAAATCCCATATCTGAAGGACGCAGATATGATAAAAAGAATTCGAGTTATATCAAAATCCTGCGACTCAATGTTGTGGACGGAGTATACCAAATACAGAGGTGGTGTTGACCTTATCGACAGTATTATGGGTATTTACAAGATACGACCGAGGAGGAAACGATGGCAGATGCTGCTCAAAAACTGGTTGAACAACACACCGATCTATAGAAAGTGATATCCTAGCAAAAAAAACATAAAGGACCTAACCACCACAAGCAGTCCGCCAGGATCAAGTCTGGCCTCAATAGGTCAAAATAAAAAATACGATGCAAGTTTTCCAAAGATATATTTTTAAGGCTTAAAAGTTGTAGGTTCTTTAATAAAATATTCCTTTTGCGAGAGGTGTCTTTTTATGAGAGAGTACACTGTTAAAATCTGTAATTTCCTTAAATGTTTTCTTTTTTGAACTGCCGGGTTAAAGCACTTAGATAAGTATGTAGATGTGTGTATATACTTTTATATTAGTTTTTATTAAAAAAATTACGAGTCTCGGTTTTGTAAAAAAAAAATCAGAAATTAATTGCTACTTATTTTTTTATTCTATAATTTAATTATTCCTCGATTATGATTTTCATTTGGATTAAATTAACCTTGATGGACAATTTGAGCTTTGCTGTATAGATTTAAATAATTAACAAAAAAAGTGTTACTAATTTTCATAAAACTAAATCTTATTATTGTTTCTTATAAAAACACATCATATATTGAAACTGTAATGTAGCTTAGTATAACTGCAAATAAAATTAAATGAAATGAAAATCATGACCTTGAACTTATAGAAAATTATAGTTTTCAACGTCGAACTCCATAACAACAATGCCAAATTCAAAATTTAGTCTAAATACTTAATAATATTAAATGTCATAAAATTTTACACCACTAATCATCTTAAAAACTTTTCGAATTTTAGATTTATTCCATAAAACCGTTTTATTCATACATTCTATGTATATTAGAAATTTAAATTAAGTCATAAGCAAATTAATTGGCACAGGTTTATAGGTTAAGGTGGCTGCTGGCCGGAAAAATGCAGCACAATGGGCCAATAGTTGGTCCATTGAGAATTTGAGATACCATAGCCCAAAAACCGTTAAAGAAACATTGACGGACGATATGTGCAACTTATCAGCAGAAAAAATAATTTTCTCGGACGAGACAAGCCCCTAAGCACCCGCTAAAAGTTATTTTTTGTGGTTGCTTTATTTCTCTTCTGAGACTTAAAAGGTTTAAACTATGTAAAATTTTACTAACCTAAGGATAAAATGAACAACAAAACGCGCCTTTATTTATAAAGGTTATTTAAAATAAATCAAAACAAATTATTCCTTATAAAAATAGATAAAGTTAAAATATAATAAGATCGATAATTGTACACTGCTATCATGAAGTTATTTGACAGAAGAATGTAAAAAGCATTCCCAACATTTTTAAATTCTTTACATAAAAGTATTGCAAAATCGAATATGACCCAACCATGCAGTAATGTGAACTTTTAATTTTACTCAATTAAATATTTCCACATGATTGGAATGAGCTTTTACACTCAGTTGAATTTATTTTCTTTCACACAATTTTCTGTTTATTGAACCGCAAAAGCCAAGACACAAAAATGCAACAAAAATTAAATAATAGTCCAGTCCAAATAGACATAAATATCTATTATTACATAAAAAGTTTTAAGGCTTCGAAATATTTTTAATATTGATAAAAATTGATACAGATGTAGTGAATAGATGACGAAGTCCCTAAAAAACTTTTAGTGAGCATATTTTTATGTTGAAAATCTTGCTTTTTTAAATTACTTCCACTCGAAACAAATACTGAAATCGATTTGAAATAAAAATTAATTTTCATTGATTTTTCAAAATTTAATGTTGGTGTTCAACACATTTTTATTTTAACTAATTTTAAGTGATTGGAATTATTCAATCAGAAGTTGTCGATTTCAAACCGTTAAATATTTTTTTTTTATTATTTAATAAAGAAATAAAGATATTTTGAATTTATTAAAATAGTGGCCATTCCTTTAATTCTGTACCAATCTTTGTCAATATTCAAATTAATGTACATTATTTATTTCAAATGGAAATGTTTACTTTGGCTGGACTATGAAGACAAAATCAAATTTAATTACGACAAAATTGACAAGGCATCACCAATTTTGTGTGCATTGATTTTATTTATATGCATTTCCATCTGAGTATGTATATTTACATTACATTGATTGTACGCGCATTGATGTGCAATTAATACTTTAATAAAAAAGATAGCGCATAATTAATTTCCTCCTGAAAGATGTTATCATTTTTCCAAATGGCGTCGTACGTTAATCATATCTGACATTTTGATGAACTCGATTGATGTATAGTATACAAATAGTAAACAAACAATGCTATGCAGCGGGAGTGTTCATTTCTGTCAAAGTCAAACCATCTTCAATCTCAACAACGAACATGACGATTTTGTTTCGAAATGGCGACGAGGTGCATTTTCACCTAAGCGGCAACATCATACACAAAATTTATACTGTACTGTAACTGACAATCCAGTTACGGTCACAGTTGTAGGTAACTGGTGAAGCTTTGAAACATACAACATCATTATTTCACTATCTTTTAACATACCTAGTTATGTACTGCTAAAGTTAAAATCCCGAAAACGCTACTTTAACTTTTAGCAATTTGTTAAATCCATATGGCGTCTGTCATTAATCTAGATAAAATGTCTTGAGAATTTTACTTGAAAGGGCTAACTATATTTTACTCACATTTTAAATCAAATTTTTCACCGAAAATCACCTTTTCCACAGAAATACATATCAACCAAACTAACCACTGATGTTGAAAGTAATTCAAAATGATTAATCAATTATAATATTGTCCTCGTCCGTCGACGTACCCTGCCGTAGCCGTCGCGTCGTCGTCGTCGTCCCGCCGCACCCTACTGCCACCGTTTCCTCTGCTTCACCTTTAATGAGGTATTGACGCAACCAATTCGGAAAGACAAAAAGGAAATAATTATTAAGAAGAAAAAAAATTGAATCGAGTCATGAATAATATAATTTTCTTCATTCATTGCATTATTAGCGTTCATTAATTTTCCATCGCAAAGGAAAAATCAATTATGGATAATATCCTCCTCTGAGGAGGCGCAATACGATGACGATGATAATAATGGCTCAGGCTCAGATAAAGTACTAAATGTATATACTCGTAGATAGTCGTGCATATGTACATAAACATATGTACATATGTATGTACAGTATATTGTATATGCAAAAGAATTTTTATCCAAAAAACATTCGATTCGAAATCCTTTTGAAGTCATTGTATGCTTCATGGAGAGGTGACATTATTATGGCAGAGAGGACGAGGATAAAGAAAAAGAAATGACAATAATCTTGTCTAGACATTTTATTTGCATGGAAATGTATATTCCTGGGCTTTTATTTTAATTCAACTTTCACCCACATCCACACTTACTATGTTCGTTTGTATGAATGTACATATTATTATCTTAACTAAGAGTACCTATGTATGTATGCTTGTATGTATGTATAATTGTATATAATGTACATACATTGATTTTCTTGGGCGATGAAATGCTCTCATTTATGGTCTTATGACAACTTTTTCTGTTATTCTGTATATCAAAAGACAATTTTCTAAAAGTGCATATCAAATCATATGATTCGACGCAAAAGATTATACCTTCCTTCTTTGACAAGATTGAAAATTAAATTAAATTCTGTAATTTGTGTAGAAAGTATATAGAGTGCTTACATCAGGATTTAAAAAAAGGAACAAAATAAACTCCCAAGGCTTGTGGTTTAATACTGAATCAAATATCAAAGATGAAATGAAATTAAAATGTTATACTAGATCGTAATAAGAAAAAATTGAAATTCAGTCTTAGCAGAATAATCGGGATATTATAAACACGGTAGGGTTTTATTTCCCAAAGTATAAAGGATTATCACACCTTTGGGCCATTTTTCCACTTAAAATGACGTAAAAATCTGCGGGCTTAAATTTTTCAGATGTATTAATGGGTTTTAATTCAAATTTTAAAGCGAAATTGAATTCATCTTGATAAAACGTAACAGAGATGTGCCGGAGTAAGGACTTAGGAAAGTCTGCGTTTCGTATCGGTCTCGTCTTGTCGAAGAGCGAGTCTGTATATTTTGAATCGAAATTTTCTGATACACTCACCAGCCACTTCGATTTTCTAAGTTTTTTTTTTTTTTTTGAAAAATCAATAGATTTTATTCTTATATTGTTAAGAATGTAGGAATTTCAATAACATTAGAAAAATAATCATCCAATTGGCTGATAGTGACCATGACCAATTACGACTGTATTTCCACCATGAACTTTACGAACTCCATCTTTAAGGTCTTTAGAAATCATAAAAAGAAAAGCTTCTAAAAAGACAGTGTTTTAAATTTCATTTTTTTAGCAGTGATTACAGTTCGAGGTGAAGGAATTTCAAGGTTCATTGTATTGACTGAATAGAAATGATTTATGTGAGTATTGACTTGAGATAAATTGCGTTACTCTAAGAAACTTACTGAGATGTATTGATTTATATCACAAAAAACACAGTAGATTTGAATAAACCGCAGTAGATTTTGCAATTTACAAAGAAAACAAATCAATGCATTTAATTAACAAATATAAAAATCAAAATCTTAACAATCTTAAAATCTTAACAATTATTTCATAAACCAACTAAGAAAAACAGAAAAAATCTCAAACCAATTTAAAAAAAGAAATCACGTTCCATTTGGTACATTAATTGCGTTTACAGCTAAATTTGTATAAAGATAAAAATTCTTAAGAGAAGAGTGATTCGCTTTGCTGCGCAGTAGATTTTTATTTAGGGCTAAAAGCAGTAGATCTACTGCTATAGGTGTAAGGTGGCAACACTGATCTTAAATATTTTTACTAAATAAGTATTGTTTCAGGTACCTGTGTCACTGGAATTGGGGGCAAATACTAGTATTTGGTCTGATATTTGCTTGAAAACATTGTAGAACTTGCAGAGAGCTCTGCTTCCTAACCTAAGATGCTGTTTTATCTTTTTAGCCTGCAGTAACCAAGAACAATATTAAATTAAACAAGAAGTATGTAATTTGTATTGAAAACCGTTTTTGGTTTTGCATTAGTATAAAAGCAGGTACTAGTTGAGACAATTTAGCAAAGGAACTTCATTCCAAAGTTAAGATTTGATCTTGTTTTTCATCACAGTCTCATCTATTCAGGAACAGTGACACCATTAAGTGTGACGTAGTGCCTCTATTTTCTAAGTAGTTTTAGTTTTAGTTTTAGTTTTAGTTTTAGTTTTAGTTTTAGTTTTAGTTTTAGTTTTAGTTTTAGTTTTAGTTTTAGTTTTAGTTTTAGTTTTAGTTTTAGTTTTAGTTTTAGTTTTAGTTTTAGTTTTAGTTTTAGTTTTAGTTTTAGTTTTAGTTTTAGTTTTAGTTTTAGTTTTAGTTTTAGTTTTAGTTTTAGTTTTAGTTTTAGTTTTAGTTTTAGTTTTAGTTTTAGTTTTAGTTTTAGTTTTAGTTTTAGTTTTAGTTTTAGTTTTAGTTTTAGTTTTAGTTTTAGTTTTAGTTTTAGTTTTAGTTTTAGTTTTAGTTTTAGTTTTAGTTTTAGTTTTAGTTTTAGTTTTAGTTTTAGTTTTAGTTTTAGTTTTAGTTTTAGTTTTAGTTTTAGTTTTAGTTTTAGTTTTAGTTTTAGTTTTAGTTTTAGTTTTAGTTTTAGTTTTAGTTTTAGTTTTAGTTTTAGTTTTAGTTTTAGTTTTAGTTTTAGTTTTAGTTTTAGTTTTAGTTTTAGTTTTAGTTTTAGTTTTAGTTTTAGTTTTAGTTTTAGTTTTAGTTTTAGTTTTAGTTTTAGTTTTAGTTTTAGTTTTAGTTTGTTAGTAAGATATAAAATCTTTTAAGTTGGAGCAAGTATCAGTACCTACATACGTAGTACTTTTCTAATAAATAAATTTAAATTTATAATGTTCTTTTAATAGAACCAAAAACTTAATTTTTTTATTTAGATTCTAATCCTCCTTACGCATATACAAAAACATATCAAGTAAGAGACACGATTGTGCCAGTAGGGGCAGTAGTTACAACAAGCCAACCGAAAATTAATTTACATTTTAAAAGAATGCAAATCCTATGAACCATATTCTAAGCCAATATTCAAATTAAAAGATGCAACTTTAAACAGAAAGTTTTTATACCCCATCCCAAAGTATTTTAATATTTTTAAAGGTTTTACTAATTTAGGTAATATTTTTGGATGAAGGTAATTTTCGCAAGAAATGAAAACAGATATTCATCCAAATAGCAGAAGAAATTTTAAACTCACTTTTTTATCACCTTCATTCCTTGACGAAAGTTTGCATCTGCCATCTCTGTGACTGGAATTGAAAATTCATCCCGCAGCATGAAACTCAAGTTTTATAATGTCCCAGTTAAGTTTCAGTATCATAGTTTCCTAGTCCGAAGACCTGAAGGAAAACTTCTTATCTTGCATGCCCTATTTTTTGTTTAAAGTAACAAATTCGGTTGTTGGCGTACAGCAGCGCATACAACTTCTATCATCACTCACTTCAATGTTTTCATCACCAGGCCCTCAGAGTGTAGGGTAGGGAGGTATGCTGGCATATTTGAATTAAAATCAGGACATTCAAGGACTACGGGCGTGCGTTTACATAAAAGATGGGTGCTGTTGCAACGTACAAGCATCCTTCATTTTCCTGGCCTTACGATGACGATGGGGCCTTAGAAGTGTTGCATGTTAGCAGTGGCAGTAGTAGTGTAGGGTGCAAAGTAATGATTATTTTTCGAAGGGTTATGTCGAAGCTTGAGCTATACGAGAGCCATTAACGGGATTATTAGTGCAGCAAACAGCAAGTATGTTAAGCAGCAGATGATAATGCAGAGCGGTGCTAGTGGATGGTTTGGACTTTTTAACAACTTTGTACTTTATTAAAATATTAAACAACTTCACCGTTTATCCGCACACACCAGTTAAATACGAAAAAAGCTTTTAAAACTGAATGTTTTATAGCACATTACTATAGCAGAAGTACGGATTCGGGACGGTCGAAAACAGTCATAAAACTTCGCAAAAGTGGCCTAAAAAAAGCAATAAACTGAGTTAGTTTCAGAATTTTTGCATTTTGCCTCAATTTTTAGATTGGAAGATGCAGTTTAATCAGATGCTGAGAAACTAAAATAGATTTTTAAAAGCCAATTGTTTTTTATTAACAGGAAAAAGCTTATAATTTAAGGTAAGTCTAGGTACATTGGCAAGATAGAAGTGACTTGCAAGATAAGAAATTTAAACAAGTTGAGTGTGAAATATCCAAAATTATGGAAGTTACTAGAAACTGAATGAGCAAAAGCGGATGGTTATGGTTACACTCTTAAAAAGCTTAATATACATACATATGTAGGTACATACATATAGTCATTAACTACATGAAAACATGGAGTAGAACAACTTGAATATTTTTTTTTTGTGAATATTTAAAGTGAATGCAACTTAAACATTTCCGAACTTTTTCTGACAATTTTAACTGTCAAAGACTCATATTTTGCTTAGAGAGGCGTTTTTAGGTTTATTCGTTGATGTCTTAAATCGGTCTTCATCATCATCGGTCCTGGCCTCATTTTACAAGTCTCTCCATTTATCCCGATCACAAGGCCGACCTAGGTGACCAGCCTACCGAGCTAAATTTTATTCACGATATATCTGCTCCAAGGTAGATTGCACACAATTCATGATTGTAGCATCTCCGTCTCGGCCTTCCTCACATACTGATCCAACAATTCTTCAGTGAGTACTGGCCCAGAAGTTATAGTATAGTTTCTGGACTTAAATAGCTTTTAGAGACTATAATAGGCTCTGTTGGAAAAAAGATGCGGTGCGACTCACACTTCCATTTTTATTGAAAATCTGGTTTTGTGTAAAAATAAATCACTAATCAAAAATTCAAAAGGAAAGGTATCAGGTGTTCCCTTGCAGTCTTCAAACAAAGCAAAATTTTGTTAATTCTTGTGAGTTTGTTAATTTTTGTAAAAATTGATGTGTAATTGATTTATTCTTGCTTTTAATCGATTTACTTCTGATGTTGATTGAAAATAATTTTACTAACAAAATATGATCAGGCGTTAGAAATGTCTCGAGTTATTGTAGTGGAAAAACAATTCTAATAATTGTTAATAGATCTTTTTGTAGTTTTTCATTTTTCAACCCATTAGGAGTGAAGTGCTTTTTTCTGTGAATAAAGAACACCGGCTTATCAACTTCTTCTTCCTAAATTAAATAACTTTTGAACATTTTGTTAGTTCAGGGATTTGTGTTCGGCCACGAAATATCATCGCTAGTTTAATTTCAACTAAAACGTTAACTGTTTTGCAACTTGAGAGATTTAATAATTTCAAGTTCGGTTGCAAATGGCTTAATCCCTTAAAAAAAGATAACAAAAACTGCAGGAATGTCCTGCGTGTCGTAGTGTTGGGATTGTTTTGCGAATGGATTTAAACTGGTTAGTAGCTGGGTAAGAAACTTTAAGTTCTTTTCCATTGTTTTACAGCTAATTTTGGGCTTAACTTATGTGCTCGGTCTGCATTTTCATGAATACCAGAACTTGGTCTGAATTTTTAGTCAACTTTCAATTCTACCTTATTACTGTTTGTCTTGACACGAGATTAACATTAGATACCAATAAAACATGGCTATTGTAACTTTTTGTTTTTCAAATCAATTAAAAGCTGTCATTTGTCTAAATGAACACAAATGTGCAAAAATGAAGTGTTGTGTTTTAAAATTTTATAATTGTATAATTGAAAGAGTTTGTCAATTTTTTATTCCTTGCTCTCTTCCGCATTAATTCAAAAAAAAAATTGTGAGAATCTAATTGCGTTTTTGAAGGACTAAAATATTAAATTGTTCAATTTCGAATGCAATTGTGGCTTTTCTGTAATTATTTTGTCGGTATTATGTTTCCTTTTTTTGCTCAATTTTAAACCTGCACAAATGCGCAAGTTAAATATTTCAATCCTTAACAAATGCGAAGCACTTTAATTTGTCCACCTTTTCAAGTTGAACGAAGTGACACGTTAATAGCTTGGAAGTGCAAGAGGAAGAAAAAGAAAATTGCCTGCAGTGTCTGAGGGGTTGACATTTTACACGATGTAAATTACCCAATGTGTCATTTTTTGTCAGCTATTATGCGTCAGAATGTCGACCGTTGTCGCAAACGGTGCAAGCAAATTAATTGCCTCCATCGCTAAGGAGTATAAATCTCCTGCATAAGTCGTAAATTTCATTCGTTTAAAAAGAAGTGGATAAAGTTTCGTTTTTATTTGAAAAACAAACCCACCGTTCGTCGTACTCACCGTCACCGTCACCGTCACCGCCACCACCACCACCACCGGCATCTCAAATAGCATAGCATGGCGTTCCGCATAGTTGCGTTTTTTCTATTCCCGGCAATTTTTTTTGGTGCTTATTCGTGTATCCAAGTGAAATCCTTTAGCGACTTTATGGAATACAACCACCTCAAACAAGGTATTATTATAATGTGCAACGATGTTTCCTTGCAGATGGAAGAGGTCAAGGCGATTTCGAAAAAATCTCTCTGGCTGTCATACATTCGTGTTGGCGAAACACCCAACGGCGGCGGCGGCGTCGCTAGCATGAACAACGCTGATTTTAAGGATTCCTTCTACCACGGAGCAGGCCGAAAAGTTGGAGTCTCCCTGGACATTGAGTGCCAATCAGCGACACTACCCATCTTAGAGTCTGCATCAGCCAGCAACTTTTTCAATTCATCACAAGCATGGTTTATACTCGCTAAAAGTTTTGCGATGGGGCTGCAGGCTCTGCAGAAGTTGAAAATAAATATAGACGTAGATATAACGCTTGGTATAAAAATGCAAAAGTAAGTTATGTGTAGAAAATTCAATTAGTTTTAAATCGGTTTTCGAAATTCCAATTTCACCATAACCATCCATGCGCGTCCTTGCAACTTTTTCTGCTCTACTATGCTCTCCAGGGAAGACATTTTGCGGTTGTATGATTTGTACAAAGTGTGTCATCAGTGTGGCACTCCTTTCGAGAGTTTGGAGAAAGGCAGTTGGAGTGACAGTGGAGGCATGCAAGTTTTACCATATTTTTGGCAAACGACAGTACAACGCCGAAGGAATTTCAGTGATATAACCTTGAATGGCGGTGTTGTGGTGAGTTGAATTTTTAATTTGCTAATAACAGTTGGAGGCTGAATATGAAAATGCTATAATAAATATTTATATCATATCACATATCATACAAGCCAACAATGGTTCTGATTTTAATTATGACGGTTTTTTG
This sequence comes from Scaeva pyrastri, assembly GCA_905146935.1. NCBI lineage: Eukaryota > Metazoa > Arthropoda > Insecta > Diptera > Syrphidae > Scaeva > Scaeva pyrastri. Next base: position 81,926,025 of record LR989927.1, read on the forward strand.
TTTTGAATAAACGAGGAAAATTATTACGAGTAGTGGTTTTGCATATGGGATGTTTAAAGTTTCCAAAATGCATAGATTTGAATTTGTAACATTTTCCTAGCAAAGTGTTGACAACCTTGAAACCTCACAATGTTTTAATATTTGAACAGTATTTTGAAAATACATATTAAAAACTTGATCAGGACAAAAATTAAAGTGTTTCTCGAAATAGTCCTTATAAAAGAAAACCAAAAAAAAAAATAATCTACTGATAATTATTCCTTAAACAGCTAACTTAAACTTTATTTTTAAATAAGCCCATTTTAATAAAGATAAAGGTGTATGGTCTTCCTCGCTGTCGCTTTTTGATCAAAATACTTGATTAAAATTTCTTTATTCATAAAGAGAAAAAATAGACGAATCCTTGACTGTGTTAGCAAACGCATTAGCATCAAAAACTTATGCTTGTCTTTGATTAACTATATTTCTAACGAATCTTTTTAAAGTACTGCCCCTTTCCCATGCGATGTTGTAAAGCAGTTTCACACTCCGTCCTCTAAGAGTTGCAAACATCATGCAATGAATCTGTTTTTCAACTCTATTTGAATCTTTTTTACTGTTTCCGAACCAAAAGATGATAGACACCACCAAACTGCATACATGGAATCAATAAACAAAGTAACGTGAAGCTACATCAAATTCAAGCTTTAAGTCATCTCCAAGTTATAATTTATTAGGTCTGCGGCTGTACCGGTTTCTTGCACCTTGTTAAGTTTGCCATCGCAGTCTTTCCAAAAAAAAAACAACAACAATATATTTTCAAGGCAAGTTCAAACACTGTTTTTCGTTGTTTCTAAGCTTCTTCTTTAAAAAAGAACTTTGACAGATAGCGCAGGTATTAATCGAATATTGTTTTGTGAATTGTAGCAAGAAGCAGATCCAATGACTTTTTATATAACTTTCTAACGAGTTCAAGGCCAAAATTATAGTTCTCAAGATATTATCATATAGGGAAACATTATGAATGAGGAAAATGTACTTACACACTTGGATCTTATTTCCGAAAACTTGATTTTACCCAAGAGAAGGGCATGTATTTTTTTTTTAACCTTTTTGAACCCTTTTATTCCTGGTATTGGAAAATATCATCTCGTTAATAGATATACATGTGCAGATTTTTAAGGATAATTTCTTCATTCAATCGCTGTGTATGATACAAATTACAAACGCAATATTCTAGAACTTCAGGCAATTTCAGTTTTGCATTCAGCCAGAAGCTTTTAAAATGATTTTCTTAAATGCATTTTGACTTATTCCCACATAATAATTCTGACTCAAATATTTATGGAACTTCGATATTGGGAAAATTTGATAACTTAGGATTCTAGAATTTCAACAACAAACGATTCAGATGGGCTTAGATTTACCTACATTTAAACTATAAAAACTATCAAGACTACCTATTTGATTGAACCAGATAAAGACATATCTTTAATGGCTGTACATCTTCATACTTAGGTCCTCAGACCTACGAAGTCCGTTGGTGTTCCCTAGCGGGACATAGAGCCTCAACTACTCCGACGCGCCATCGTGTGCGGTTTGCAGCGATGTATTTTAGCTCCCTCCAGCTCTTCCCCAATCTCGCAGATTCCTCCTCGACTGTTCTTCTCCAGGTGCTTCTCGGTCTACCAACTCTTCTTCCTTCTTGTGTGAGTGGGTTCCACTGCATTGCTTGGCCTGCAATGCAGTCATTACCTTTTCGAAGCATGTGTCCAATCCACTGCCACTTGCGCCTTCGTATAATGGTGTCTATGGATTCCTGACCTGTTCGTCTATGTAGGTCATAGTTGGAGATACGATTAGGCCAGAAAACCCGTAAGATGTTTCGAAGACACCTATTGACGAAGGTTTGCAGTTTCCTGGTTATTGTAGTTGTTATTTTCCAGGTGCTGCATCCATATAGCAGAACTGATTTGACGTTGGAGTTAAACAGTCGTAGCTATGTGTTCAAGCTGAGAGATTTGTTCCTCCAAACATTGGACAACATCCCGAAAGTAGCCTTTGCTTTTCCGATGCGGCTGGCGATGTCTAATTCGGTTCCTCCTTCAGGAGAGACGATACTTCCAAGGTATTGGAAGCTATTTACTTTCTCTACTGCTTGTTGACCAATGTTCATCAGAGCGGATGATTGCGAGCTCCCGAGGCTGAACATCTTTGTTTTTCCCGTATTGATTTTCAGCCCCACGATTGCTGCTTCTCTCTCCTCCCTTGTTGCCATTTGATGGAGATCCATGATCTTATGTGAAAGCAAGCAAACATCGTCAGCGTAGTCAAGATGTTTAAGGTAAGTTGTCAGAGTCCATCTTATTCCTCCGCTTTCTGTCAAAGCCATCCGCAGTACATCACTTATCACCAATAAAAACAGGATTGGTGACAGTATGCAGCCCTGTCTGACCCCGCTTTGGACTTCAAATTCTTCAGACAACCTACCTCCGTGTAAGACGTGACATTTGGACCCATCATAAGTCGCTTTAAAATAGAAATGAGTTTCTCCGGTATACCCCTGCTCCGTAAAGCAAGCCAGATAAACTCCCTGTTGACGCTGTCGAAAGCCTTGAACAGCAGGTGAAGTGGTGATCGATATTCGACGCACTGTTCGATGATGATAACATCTTCATAAGATAAGATTAATAGTGCCAGGTAACTAATACATATGTACTACGTTTTCATCGTCAATAAATCCGAGATTTAGTGAAATAGTTTTAGAATAAATCTCGAAGTAGTTTTTACTGACGCACTGGAACTATTGCTACCAAATTTGTCAATTTTACGATGCAGTGCTGGCAGGATAAACAACACTCTTGAATCTTGATATACGAATTAATTCATATAGTAAAAAGCGTCAAAAGTGCTTGATTAACATTTTTTGAGGAATTCTTCCTCTTGCAATTGCTATGACTTGTTTGTAACTCGTATCATCAACAATTCCGTATACAATTTTGAACTATGCTATTGTTTTAAAATTCAATAGCTTCCTACGGATCAGTCTTAAAATTTGAATCATTTAACATCAACAGCCGGCTTGTAAAAAAATTTAATTCAATTTAATTTAAGTAGAATTTCGATTGTCAACAAAAAAACATGACATTCAAATATCTACATACATATCACAAACCGATTCGGCATTACTGCCATTTTGCGATACTGATGCTTATGCAGCGTTGCTGATGCGATGCCGATCCGATGCTGATAGGTTATTTGTCTGGCGTTTAAAAGCGTTTGTTTGCTTTTCATTTCAATCACAATGGAAGTTCTTATACTCGTACTTAAAACATTAATTGAAAATAATGACCGCATAAGTGACAATTTTTTTAGACTACTGTTTCAAAAATTCCATTTTCATTCATTTTCCTAATTTGTACGGCGACGTTTGTTCGGTGAGGTGTACCTACTCTGACTGTGTGTTACTTGGCTTCTTCCGAAATGAAGATATTCTCATCGGTAGACTGGGACCAAATTGGTGTTGAAGCTTGAAGGATATGAATAAGATTCCTGCCCATCCATGCTTGTTGCGCTTGAAAATAAAATTGAAGAAATTAAATTCTCTGCAGGAGGCTTGATGGAATGCTATTTTCCATAGACGATAGACTTTATCAAGAGTAGGTATCAAAATGGTTTCATTTCCATGTTGTTGCATCGCTCCTAGAAAGAACTTTACCCCAGAACACGGATTTTGTTTTTTTACCTGCTGTGAATTCTTTTTCGTGATTAAGCCTGGTGGCTATTAATAATTTAATTTCGTCTTTGGTGAAGAACTCAAAAAAAAAAAACACGTAAATCTTCAGTAAATATTAATTTTATAATTATATTGTATTCATACTCTGAAATTGTTTACCTTTTGTCTTGATTCTCCATACGATTCAATCAACCGGCTCGCACATCGTCAACAACTTATCACTACCAGCAGCGCTGCCATCCTATTATGGAGCGCATTATAGATTTGTAGTAGATTTGAATAAAGCGCAATAGATCTTGCAATTGCAGTTGACTTCGGACGTTTGGGCATCACTACTGCAGTGATGCGTCTTTGAATTTACACATAATCTTTTAAGATGTAAATCTTTTTTGAATTAAATACTACATAGTTAAGTTTTTACTGTTTTGTAATAAAAGTATACACAAATACAATTTCGGTGTTATTTATCTACGATAATTTACGATTTTGTTAGTTTTTTTTTTTCAAATTGTCTAGAATCTATGGTCGCCAACTCCGACAACTAGATTTTTATACAACCAGTTAAAATTTTTAAGTGCTTTCGAAATCATTTGTAAAGCCAAACATCATTCCATGTTCTGTGAAATTTGTCCAAAAATACCTACCTCCCTATACCCCCTTGTTAAAATCATTTAAACCAACAGATAAATGCGGCCCCAAAAGGAATACCACTGCTCGAATATCTTGAGAGCTACAATTACAAGCACCTGGACACTATGCAGCGTAGAACTTATCACCTGATGAAAATTTTAAAGGATATTTACAATTTCCGGCAAGTGGCAACATCTAACATCACTATTCACTATTTTATGATTATTGATTCTATTTAACAATTGCAGATACAAAATTGTCATTTCCGATGCATGGGGGGTTCCTAAGGACGGCAACTGGACCGGTGTCGTAGGCAAGATTCTTAACGGCGAGGTAGCAATTACACTCTCCCCATTAAGGTTTACTCAACAACGTGTCCATGTCGTTCGTTATCTATCTGAAGTGCATGTGGAAATGTACGTGCGGAATTTATTTTGTGTGTTTTCCATCATAAGGTTTTTTTTTTTATTTTATTTTGTATGCCTTCGAAACAGAATTCGGTTTTTATTCCGACATCCACGACGATCGCCCATTCGTAACAAATTTTTGGAGCCCTTCACACCGGCAGTATGGTACACTGTTTTAGCAATTACCGTCATTGGAGTTCTCCTAATGGCAATTACAATGCACCACGAATGTGAAAGCTACGAGAGTGGTGATGGTGATGACTCTAGTGCTGATACCGTAGCTCTTGCTGCTTCGGCTTCTGCTGGTGTTGAGAATAAATTGGATTTTTTTACTTTGATCATCCTAGAGGCGATCTTTCTTCAAGGACCAAGCCAAATTTTCCAATTCGTTTCCACTCGCACGCTAATTATATCAATTTGCATATTCGCAGTGATGCTGAATCAATTTTACTCAGCATTCATAGTGGGTTCTCTGTTGGCAGATGTTCCGAGGACCATTGTCAGTATGCCAGCTCTATTCAACAGTAGCCTGGATGTGGGCATGGAGAAAATAGCATATAATTTTGAACTTTTCATCAATACATCGAACCAAATGGCAAAAGATATTTATGTTCATCGTATAATGAGAAATCCTCCAACAAATATATTGCCACTACAGAACGGCTTGGAACGTATTGCCAGAGGTGGCTATGCATTTCATGTGACTTTGGTCCGAGCGTATCATATATTAAAAGGTACGTAACGTATACACATATACATACACTGAATTTAATGAATTTATAATTTTGATTTATATTTCATTTTGTGGGGGAAAATTGTCTGTTTCAACATAAAATCATTGCCTTAAAAATGAAAAACTGAAATTTCTGATATGATGAAAACAGTATTTCGCATAATAATTGCTTGAAGTGCTGTTAGTATAGGAACGGTAAATTTATATTTACACAGTAATGATAATGACAAATTGACATATTTCATAGAGCACTGTTTTTCATAAATTGTTGAAGGTAATGCAACATTGCCTTATTAATTAAATCTTATTACAATGACATTAATAAACAAAGTTTTCACAAAATTCCATTTAAGTTGCATTTTCATTTCGTATTTCATTGTCTCTTACTATTTGAATTAGCTTTTTATTATTTATAATGTGGTGTTCGTATTAATAAGCTTTTAGCAAAAATAACCAAAAGTTTTGAAAATATAACCAGGAATTTGTTAAAAAAAAAAAATGTATTAAAAGCAACGACAAAACTTACTTATCTACTGTTCCAGTTTCAGAAACCAGAATCGTGGTCTATATTTCTATAATTTAATAATAGCCGCGTTTTATTGCTAATCTATCCCTAACATAGTATTCGAGTACCAATAAAACGCTATATTCACTTTTAATTTTTCTTCTTAAAGTTGGTGTCCCTACATTATTTGTCAAATCAATGATGTCAAAATTTCAAAATCTTCTGTAACACACAAAATATAAAAGGCAAATGTGCACTTGAAAATAGAAAAAATTTAATGCATATAGCAAACAAAAGTTGTAAATATACAAACTCACTTGTTAAAGAAATTTCTGACAAACATCTTTACATTTTAGTTAAAAATCCAATTTGAGTTTTAAATCAAAATAAACAACAGCTGTTCTACATGGGGCGCGTTCGAAGAATGTACAATTGTGTAAATTATTGGATCCAGTTAGAAAATGCATGAAAACGGTTGTTGAGTTGAAGTTTGCATGGAAATGCACACCGAGTTGGTTTCGAATGTTTTTTTACTTATATTTGTAGTAAAACTTTGAAAATATATTGATTTTCTTGTTATATTTATCACCCAGGGATTAAAGTTTACCATTTTATCAACTCCCTGTTCAATTCTATTGGTTTATATGGAAGAACGAAAAATATGGAACTAAGTTTGTGGCAACTTTAAAGACCAGTTGAATAATCGTAGTTTTCCTTAAATTATTATAGAATTTATTACACAGACCATTTATTTGGATAGTAAACATGTTTTTATTCTTTTTATTCAATAAATAAAATATTAAAAGACAAAATTCAACATGAAATTATAAAGAAATAATTAATAAAAATTGTAAGAAGTTACTTCAAGTTGCCTGTAGAGTCAAAATTACCATTTTATTCTACTCAATACCGTATATATATATCTTTGGGTGTTTTTATAAATACATGCGATCAATTGTAATCATATTAAAGTAAAAAAAAATATGTTTGCTTGTCACTTTTTATAGTTTCACATTTGCACAACAAATATTTGAGTCTTGCTTTTAAGAAAATCGAACATTTAACATGTGCATTTAAAAAAGGTATGCATTCGTCAGACTTTCACAATCATGCATTTATGGAAGCAACCTTTGTCAGCTTTTTAATGAGAACAAGCATGTTTCAATAAATTTTCCACAATATGTGATGGTAAAATTCACTAATCCTAAAGAAAATTATTTTATCTTTTATGAATTGTTCCTAAAAAATTGTAAAAATTTTTTTTTTTTTTTTTAATTGCATTTTTATAATTTCAACCCACATAAATGTTTGGTTTGAAATTTGTGGATCGCTTGCACTTTTCAATGCAGGCGAAGTGTAAAAGAAGTGTATTTGTTACCGAACACACCCTCATATTGCCAACATTTGCATATTTTTTGCACTTTTTGACTGCCACTACATTTAACTAGATGAAACTCTATCTTTACTAAATTACTATGGATAAACACTAGCTTATTTTTGTTCACTTTTGAGGTGTTGTTGTTTTCCATGTAAAATTTTACTAGCTAGTATTTTCAATTACCAATAAAACACGGCTAATAAATTTAAATTATATTATTTATGCCAACAGTTTTTGGAAAATTCGCATGCAAATGTTTTCCAAATCTGCCTTAAGTAAATATTTGGTCGATTATGGACTTGAAGCCACACAGATATGGGATACTGATAACATGGCAGAATCTATAGTTGGTGCAGTTCAGAGGGTCTCTTTTCTTGAGGGTTCCAATCATGGTTTATACTTCTTAGCAAGTCATCGCTTGCTACTTTAAACAATTCGGAAGCGAGACCGTCAGTTCGGGAAGCTTTGTTGAGCTTAAGATTCGATTACAATATAGTTATTTTCAATTTGTCGAGATCGGGTAGGCGCAATATTTGTTATCAGTCGTCAACCATGAATGTTTGTTTTGATTAGATTTAAAACTACATAATGTAGGTACATATGTAAATCGTAGTTACAGGTTTCTTAATTTATTATTTTTATTTGTCATAAAATAATTATTATCATTCATATGTCTATGACTAGGGCCACCGACCGAACCACTGTGCTTTTAACCTAAACCTGAATGCATTTATGTATATATATATTTTTTTTTTTCATTAGATAAACTTAACGAACAAGAATTCTGTGATCTACAGGAAGTAGCAATGGAACCACCATTTTCTGTAAGTGCAGCTGTTCCGCAAGGTTCACCCTACAAGGAGCACTTTGCTACTGCAATTTTACAACTACGCGAAGCTGGCTTAATGGTCTACCACGACAAATTGTGGTCGGTTAAGAAACCACAATGCAGTGCGGAAATGATGGAAAAGGACACGACAGTTGACATGGAACATTTTATACCAGCACTGGGATTTTTACTTGTTGCAATACTAACGAGTTGGGTGGTTTTAGGTGTGGAAAACTTTGTGCACTATCGACAAAAAATAAGAGGAGTTCTTTTAACTTTAGTTGACAAGATGACAATTAATTAAAATTATAGAAGAAGATAGAAATATTAATTAAAAGTGTAATATGGTAGAGTTAAACATGTTTCTTATGTTCATATAATTAAATCACTCAAGTAAAGCCAAGAGTGGTTTAGCTCTTTGTGTGGTTCTTATAAGTACCACAATAATGTCAACATCAAATAAAGTATCTATGTTATGACTTTATGACTAAAAACTAGTGTCCAACGTGATTTTTAAGTACTATGTATTAATTTTCCATATTCTCTTTTTTGCTTTGGTTTAGCCGCAGTTATAAGTTTTTTTTTCAAAACCTACTATAGGCTTTGAAAATGTTGCTTTAGTTGATTTTGACACTTGCGATATTATAGTTTAATTACTCTGACATTTCGAAACAAAAATATTTTAACTTAAAATCTAATGTGGACTATAAGGAGGTCGTCGGGCTGTGTGAAGAAAATTTTGAAATTTTATTTCTTCATTATGTTTTTATTCATTGATGAAGAAACCGACCCGAAGATGAGGAAAAACAAAATATCAGTAGAGGAACCAAATCATCAATGGAAAGCTAACGACGCAACCTTGAATCAAAAACGCATGGTTTGTTTTACAGCTCCCAAGCGTTTTTTAAGTATTCTTTCTTGAAAATATGCTCGATAATAAATTTTCTTATGAGATACCACAAGCTACATTAGCTGGAGTCACTTTTGGAGTGGAAGTGATGATTTAGGAGTTTCGTTGGTTTCGAATCGAAATGGATTCGATGCAATTTTGAGCAACTTGCACGTAAAATGACAAAAAAAGCCTCATTCCCAGAAATAACAAAGATTGTCTTTTCAAACTTCGTTCAATGATAAATTCATTGAATGAATAAAGAGAGGTTACAAATTATGGTGCTTATAGCAGACCAACATGGCTATCAAGAAATTTTTAATTCATCAAAGAAAGGACGATCAACTGGAAAGTAAATCGGTCTCTACCGTCGCGCCAAAAGCTCAGTATGTGTTGTCAATAACTGAAAAGGAACGGGGAAAACGAGATTACAACTATTTCCAGAACGGAAAAATCGGGAGTGTAACACGATATCATGTTGCCGTAAAGACGTAAAAGACTATAACTAATTCTAGCTAACTATTAAAGTTATAAAAAAACACTTATCTAGTACAAATTCTAGGACATTGACTAGTGGGTGTTGATAAGCAAATTATGTACTTTGCTCGACGCCATAGCCTAATTATTCTATTGCCAGTTTACAGAATACAACCTTTAGTCCGTTCTTACTAACCAAAAACAAGCCCTTATAAGATTAACATTAATTTTACAATCGTTTATTATTTAAGCTGAGTGTAAAGGGGTATACAAATTCGAAATGAAAAGTCATTCAGTCAACAAAACTATGGAATTAACAATATAAAAAGTGACAGTACCCAATAAATGACAGCGAAACCGGTTCGTAATTAAATTCCAAGCCATTATAATTTTCATTTTCCGAACTTCTATCACTATTAAAATGATCAAAACAATCAAGGTGTGGTATCTTGTATTATTTTTTATAAATTCCTAACAAAGGTTTGTAACTTAAAAAAAAAAACAATTTCAAATTTAATGTATTACTAAGCACATTAATATTCTAAAATCTTTTGAACTTCTTTCAGTTCGAAATTTTGTCAAAATTATAATAATGAGTCATAACCATTAATCAATAATATTAATTCCATTCAAGGTCAATACAATTCACGTGGAGAAGGAGAATTAATTATGCTTTCATAACGATTTAATTAACAAAAGACTTGCAAATCCCTATAAATGTTAAATTCAATAGGTACTTACCTTCATACTTTTTAAATTGGCAAACATATTTACACATACATACGAGCATATGAGTACGAATAGAGGCGGGTATGAGAAGAAATTAAATTAAAATGCAAATCAAACCATTAAACAATCACCGAATTATTAACCCATCGCCATCGTTGAGACATGAGAGTTGGTCAAGGGAAGAAGAAACCAGCTCTCTGTTATCTTTAACCTATAATTGGGAGGTTGAACTTAATCGTCGTTAATTGGTACCTACATAAATTAAACTGAATAAATTAATTAAAATCCAAAAAAGTCACACTTATTGCATTCAATCACATTTTATTTTTGTCTTAACCACAACAGCTAGCTGCTTGAGATTAACACAAAATTTATGTAAATATATTTAAATCTATTCTATCCAATAAAAATAATAAATAACACGATTTGGTACAAATGTTGTTAATAGTAAAGTGGCCTTGGGTAAGAAAATATAATACAATACTTTCACTTTTCCCAGACGTTTTTTTTTTTTTTTAATTCGATTAATGATTTTGTCTATAAACCTGACTTATGACTTGGACCAGTTCGGGATCGATTTTGGCATTTCCGAAATCCAGCGTTGAACCATATTGTGGGATTGCAGTATAGGCCACCGATGGATATGTTCGGATTATGCTCCCACTGCTCCCACCATACGAAGACACTGTCCTGGGCACAAAGGCTGATTTCTGTACACTTGGATAGATGTGCTGAACACCAGCTGTTGGTCTCTGCCCCGGAATAGACACGTATTGCGTATGAGTGGAATGCTGATGGACTCTGCTCTGAGTTACTGGCTCGTAGTATTGTGGAGTGGACACGAAATGTTTATGTTGATGATTCTGGGTCACTGCTGCCACAGGTTGTCTTCCTATGCCCGCACTGTAGGTGGTTGGATATGAATATTGGGAGTAGGGATGATGGTGATGAGCTGTGAACTGCTGGAATGGCTGATAAATTGGCGTCTTAGGTTGATACACTTGAGGTTGCACCGGATTTGAGGAGTGATGTGTTTTCTGATGGACTGCTGAATGTGCGCTTCGTTGTTGGGCCGAACTCACAAATGGCTTGGGAGCATTAACAAAGCCGCTTGGACGAGTATTGGGACTGGAATGAATGTGATTTCGGGATTGGACTTTGGGTCTCGTGTCATCCCTAGCTGGTTGGCCATCTATTGGTGGTGGTATTAACCCAACCGTATAATCCTTGATTGGGTTCTCGAATGTCGGTGGTACAAGGCTCTGAGTAGGTATGGGTATCCTCTCGCTTATATCTCCGTTGCATTGCAGGAGAAGTGAAAGGAGGGTTGCTATCAAAATTGCCTGTTAAAATATGAATGCAAAAAGTAGGTATAAGTATAAAAGATACCTAGTAGGTACTCGTATAACAAAATTAAGTCTTATACACTCACCTTCATTTTTGAGAAGCGACTGTGGCGATGGATGAGTGATAAATGAAGCTTAAAATACAAAACTGATTCTGAAGAGCGGCTAGCTTTTGTGAAGACTTTATATATAGCCTTGGTCTAGCTGGAAAATTTCCATTATGGAAATGAGGGGTTGAGGAAACAAGCTTCGCTGGCGGGATGTGTAAGACAATCTAAATCTATTCATTCATATTTTTTTTGGCGCAAATGGTTTGATATCTATACCGCATCGTGTATGTCTCCGCCGATCACCGGCCGGCCTGTCACAAGACCAAATGTTCTGATATCTAATAAATTAAATGTCGAGTGGAGTGCGAGCGATTGAAGTTTAAAAACAGGTTTTGTTAATTTTTGATGGCTGATTCAGCATAACTCGAATTCTGTTTATATCTCCATTAAAATTGTTTTATTTTTCAAATAAGATTTTTTAGTATAACTAGTTTAAAAATTGTATTTAATTTCTGAACCAAATGAAAATATGTACATACATACATACATAAATAGTTTGATAGATAAATATTGTATCTATTAGCATATTTTGGATTATTTGTTGAGATACCAATAGGAAGGAAAATATGTTTATGTACATACCTACATACATTGTTATTATAATTTTTTTTTTTGAAAGGTGCTTCAAGCTAAAATTGGTTCAAAGCTGATGCGTAGACTTAAAAGTTCTAGAGTGCTTATAGTGATAAGTAAAATAAATAAAATAACAAATTTCGCATTAAAGTAAATCTTATTCATAGTTCGTTGTTTTTTCTAGAAAAAAAAGTGAAATAATTCTGAGATGAAAATAGTAGGCGTGTTTTTTTGAATATAAAGTTATTAGCGTAGAACGTAGATTTAGATTTCAAGTTTCAATGATGTAATAGCAACGTTCTTGATGAAACCGTCTGTAAAATTTTATTTTTTTATGAAAACTCAAAATTTTGCAGATTTAGGTACACGACACGATTACACGACTTATTAGCTAAGGAGTATTTGGAAACTTATTTCAATCAAACGCTTCGATCTGAGTAATCTTTTTTTTTCAGAAATTGTATATCTATTCAATTATTTCGAAATCAAGTAGTTGTGTATGGCTTAGCTATTTTAAAATATTTTCCAATGCTAATTTTGAAATTTTTATAATAGTAATTTTACTTACCTATGTACCTACGTACTGTGAATCCTACATCGGCTTCTGTTATCTTATCAGTGGTAGTGGTAGTAATAAATTTTTATGAAGAAACACAAATTTTAACTTCACGTCATTTTAGATGGTAAATTTCGTAATATTAACTAAACCTGAACTTCAACGCCCGGCTCGAGTAGATATGGTTTCTATTGTGCGCAAGTGTTACAAGTTGCAATTATCTTACAATTGGTACAAAAGTTTCATTATTTAATGTAGACTGTGTACACATTCGATTAATTATGATGTAGCTCACAGTAAATATTTTTTCAAATAATGCAGAAGCAGTTGCCTTAAAAAGAGTCCAATATGAAATAAAAAACATAAGACGAAATTTAAACAAGCAAAAAGTATAAATAATAAATATATGAATTATGAACTTTTGTACGTATTTTATACTAGCGGATCGTCCCAGCTTCGCACAGGATAGATAGATAGATAACAACAAATAGAAAAGCAAATCAAATGAATGGTTGTATTTGAGTTGACTCAAAAATCTGTTCATAATATCTCTTCGCCAAATTTCATCCCAATCATTCTAGCGTACATAATTGGAAAAATTATTAAAAGAAACCTATTCTAGGTACACAGCGACAGTACATTTTGCATATGTACTATTCCTATCCCAGACTACAATCTATCTATGTGCCAAATTTCATCCAGATCCGTTCAGTCCTTCTGGTGTTATTGAACAACGAACATTCATTCATCCAAACTTTCACATGAATTTATAATACCAATAGGATTTTTGTTCAACCTTGAACTCTTTCGTTATAATAAGGAAACTTTGAAATGCATGTCCTTAGACACAATTCAACAGTGGGTGTGTATATACATACATATATTATGTACTCGTACAGAGAAAATCCTCATAGTGAGTGCCCGAGTGGTTATCTGATTTGCAATCATTCTTACCAAAAACTGAAGCAAATCTCATCGAGGAGTGCTATTGACCTAGTGTTTTGTGTGACTCTTTTGACCTGTTCCCCAATCTGGCATTGAATATTTCATGGATGCCTATGCCATAACTTGTCCGGCCCGGTCGACTATGCCGGGCGGCGGCGGCGGCAAAAGCGACGTCCATATACTGACTGTACAAGCAAAAATGGAAATGAGAGACGATGATTTGAAAACTTTTCTCAAATGCAACACGATAATATAAGTATACCAATACCATATCTAAAATATACTGCATTTATCTGCAGTTGGAGTATATTCTTGTTTGTGTTGTTTTGGCAGGATATGGAGTATTTAATATTAAACTGACTTTAAAGTTGGTGGTTTATGGCTCTAGAAGTCTAGAAGATGACTTGCTACTCACTATCACTGTACAGAAGCCAAATGAAATTCGTTAGAATCAAATATTAAAAAGCTAAACGTCGTCGTCATAGTTTTTCGGTTGGTTTAAGGGCAAGATATTGGTTGTGTTTAAAATTGGATCTACATCCGTCCTATATGAATATGTATCTACCATGTCCATGAATTGTGTATTATTAATATTATGCAAATTGGATGCCAAAAAAGGAAAAGTTGAACTGATTGTTGCAATCACATTTTAAGTGAGCAATAATTACACTTTGAAAAACGAGAAGCGATATGACTATCAGATTAGATTGGACCTATCCATGTCATGACCATTCCATATACTGAAAAATGTAGGCTAAAATGTTAATGCTAATATTTGCTATTAAGGAAAAGCCAACTATTCCGATTTTTGTACCGCATCAGAGACTACGGGAAATAAGGAGTGTGAGATTTAAATTTGAGGTGTACACAATTCGAAGATTGATTAATAAATTTAAAGAACTGCTTTAAAGCTAAGGGGGTTACGGATCTTTCAATAAGTTTGTCTTGTGTTACATTTATGGTTAGAAAAAAATATTAACGAGAATCAATTATCTAATACCATATCATCTTAAACTTTTTACAAGACTTTAAAACAGCCTCAATTGACTTAAGATATCTAGTCGCTCGGCCTAATTGTACACAATCTTAAGGGTCTGTATATATGTATTCCAAACGCTTACATCACTTCAATATAATGCTAAAACGCATTATTAATGCATAACAATTTTTTACACAATCCGCGACGAAAACAAAGTACAGTTGATATTATTATTATTTATTTTTTAAAAAAATCTACGATTTACCAAATACATTCATAAATATAAGAATTTCACCGTGCTTACTATTTCTCTTTTAAAAATTAACAAAGAAATTAATGACATGTACAAAAACTTACAGCTAAGTATTCAGATATTTAAATCTATGGCCTTATAAGAATAAAAGTCCTATTCGAATGAGGGAAATTTAGTCTGTAAATGATCAATTTTTTTTAAATTAAGAATTGAAGGTATTTTAGTAACCGGAATTTCCATTGATTATCCAGACTACAATTAAGTAGGTACCATTTAGTTGATCAAAAAAGAGAGAAATGTGAATAATAGATCGAAGGTTATAAATATATGAAACTAGCAATATTATATTATAGACAACATTAAGTATTCTAGACGTAACATTCCCTATTAGAACTGTTAATATGGTTATTCCAAGTATGAGCACTATTGAAAGCTATAATTAGATTACGGGCAGAATAGCTAAATCATTAATATACCTCGAAGCATCGCTCGACGCTGAACAAGCGGGCTTCCGCACTGGGTCCTCCTGTATTGATCACATCAACACCTTGAGGATCATCATCGAACAGTGTGTCGAATATCGATCACCACTCCACCTGCTGTTCATTGATTTCGAGAAGGCTTTCGACAGCATCAACAGGGAGTTTATCTGGCTTGCTTTGCGGAGGAGGGGTATACCGGAGAAACTCATTGCTATTATCAAAGCGACTTACGATGGGTCCAAATGTCACGTCTTACACGGAGGTAGGTTGTCTGAAGAATTTGAAGTCCAAAGCGGGGTCAGGCAGGGCTGCATACTTTCACCAATCCTGTTTTTATTGGTGATAAGCTATGTACTGCGGATGGCTTTGACAGAAAGCGGAAGAATAAGATGGACTCTGACAACTTACCTTAAACATCTTGACTACGCTGACGATGTTTGCTTGCTTTCACATAAGATCATGGATCTCTATCAAATGGCAACAAGAGTGGAAAGAGAAGCAGCAATCGTGGGGCTGAAAATCAATACGGGAAAAACAAAGATGTTCAGCCTCGGGAGCTCGCAGTCATCCGCTCCGGTGAACATTGGTCAACAAAGAGTAGAGAAAGTAGAGAGCTTCCATTACCTTGGAAGCATCATCTCTCCTGAAGGAGGTACCGAACTAGACATCGTCAGTCGTATCGGAAAAGCAAAGGCTGCGTTCGGGATGTTGTCCAATGTTTGGAGGAACAAATCTCTCAGCTTGAACACAAAGCTACGACTGTTCAACTCTAGCGTCGAATCAGTTCTGCTATATGGCTGCAGCACCTGGAAAATAACAACTACAATAATCAGGAAACTGCAAACCTTCGTTAATAGGTGTCTTCGAAACATCTTAAGGGTTTTCTGGCCTAATCGTATCTCCAACGAGGATCTACATAGACGAACAAGTCAGAAACCCATAGACACCATTATACGAAGGCGCAAGTGGCAGTGGATTGGACACACAGTGCGAAAAGGTAATAACTGCATTGCTAGCCAGGCAACAACTCAGTTTAAAATCTAAAACTTTGTTGCAATCTTTTTTAAAATCTTATAATGTGAGCAGTATAAAATGGCCTTTATCTAATAAGTAGTAATAATACAAGTACGTTATGCTCTTAAGCCAGACTAACATAATTATCATACTGGTGAGATAATTTTGTGTCTTCTTGGAAATTTTCTTTTCAAACACTTTTACTTTTTTATAGAAACGGTAAAAAAGCCTTTTGCTCGTAAATCTATATTGACGTTCATGTACATTTCTTGGGAATGGGATTAATTTTTGATTTCTTCCATTCTGTCCATTCTGTACAAAACTAAGATGTTGTCAGAATATTGTTAAAGATGTGTGTTACAAATTTGCAGCAAATTTGGATGAACTTTGGGTTCATTAAGTCGAGTTTTCTCAAGTATTGTGCGAAATGTTTGAAGGGGGCTGAAGTGCGATATTATACTATAGGGACTATCACTTATCAATAGTTGTAAATAGAATATAACTATTATACTATATTTATTTTATTTAATAGTATTAAAGTTTAATAAATGAATACAAACCCTTTTGGAATAAAACGCATCAATAAATACAACTTTTAACTTAAAGATTATTGATTCTTTTGTACTCTTCATAAACAACTTCCAGTATTGACATGGCTTATTGATGAAGTAAAACTTGTACTAAAAAACAGCTTAGGGATATTGTCGATTGTAAACATTCTTTTGACGGTGAATGTTTCAAACAGAAATTTTCCTTTATGTACACTTTCTCCCATCGCACAAAGTTGCAGGACATACTCGTATTATGCATCGAAGTTTAGTACCTAGCTTCTGATTTATGCTCCTTCTAAGTTTTCTTGTCATTAGATGTTAAGAGTTCTCGTCGACCCATAAATGGGTTCAGTCTATTCTATTCTATTCTTCTCATGGGAAGTTAGGTACCTATTTTCATGTACCAACATACCTTATTCCTTATGTAAAGGACCTCATCATCATCAGCTCGTCCTATACCCCCAAGATGTGTACCATATTGTTGGGCACCCATCAGCCACCACACCACACCACTGCCTCCACCATCACCATCATCAGGCAGGTAGAAAACTGAAGAAAGATGGAGAACTTTTCCGTACTTCTACTACAGCGTTACTCACTCTTGTTTTTTTTTTGTTTTGTTTTTTTTTTTAGCAGAATTTATTACTTCTAACAAGGATATCCTGGTGGTTTCCTCCTGCTCGTGCAATTTAAAGACTAATTAGTATTTTTCTCTACCCACATAGCCATTAACTATTCAAACAAAGCCCTCAACCTTAAACTTATTATGCCATCATTTATTTGATTAATTTCAACCCCACATTTTGAAGAGCTCTGAATCTGAAACAGTCCTGATGCCAGCAGCATCCCGTCATGTAGACATGTGTGTCGTACATGAAGGAGTAGGAGTGTGCAACGGGTGCTAGATTTTCTGCAATTATTTATAATATTTTTTATAAAGAACAACGTACCTATGTACATACATATGTATGTATATTATAGTATACACAGGTACATATGTTTTATAAGTGTATAACTGAACTGTACACACACACAAATGTTACTGAATTTGCCTTATAAGGTGAAACTTTTGCATTAAGAGTGCTTCGCAACCAGGACGATGATATGTTTTGTAATTAACAAGCTTGTTTGCTTTGGTTCAGTTTTATATACCCCTTTTTGTGATTTAGTGTTATTTTCTTGTGATTGTTTAAGGGCAGCCTAACACTACTTTTTTGTATGGGTGGATAGTTTTGTTGTCCTTTAATTGAATTTTAATGTGCGAAGATTTCATAAACAAATACATATATGTAAAACAGATTAACTTAGCTACGAACTAGGACAAGTCATAAATCGTTCTCCCAAATTTAATTGGAAAGCCTACTAAAGCAAGAAAATGTAGATATCCTCTAGAGATTGGAAATTGAAGATTTAATTCCATCAGTTCAGTTTTATTGGCTTATTATGGTTAAGGAGAGCGCCAAATAGACAACTAAGTTGCCGTGAACTTTAAGTTGCTGGGAGTTGTTCGGAACTTTGTTGTCGGCAAACACCAAGCAACTTAACAGTCAAAAAATGGAAAATGATGTTTTCGTTTACTATATTCAATGTAAATGTCAAAATGACCTTCCACCTGTTATTATGAGCCTTTTTTTTGCATAGATTCTTTTTTTTATCTGATAACATTGTTGCCCATAAATAAAATTGAAGTTTTAATAAGTCAATCAAATAATACCACATATGTATGTATATTTGTTTTATAATAGGAATGTTCTTATAAAACGCGACTCTTACCGAGCCGTTCATCTGTTGAAGGTAATTATTAATTCAATAGTATTCAATTCGATTGATGAATTTCTAATTTGAATTTTTAAAGTAATGATAGTGATGGTGAATGGTTAGATTTTTTAAATAAATATATATTGTTGCATTCTTGTAAGAGACTAGAAACTCTATTCATATGTCAACAAAACTTCAAATTCGTTGGAAAACAACAATGACGTTTTTCTTTATTGCAAAAGTTTTTGAATTTTGATTGTCATTTATTGTATAAAGTACATTAAATAATAACAATTTGACTTCTGTCAAATCATTATGCAGAAAGTAAAATCATGATCTAATTTAGGTACTTTGAAATGAAAAAATGTCAAACAGAGTCTGTCCAGGCTCCTTTTTCGAATAAATTAAACAGTTACTTATAATTCTTACCTATTTCGTTTAACATAAGAATATTATATAAATCATAATTATTTTCTTTATCATTTAATGGACTTTGTTTTACTTTTAGTGATTTCATTATTTTCAAAATGAGAAACTTAAGCAAAATAATTAAATAAAAGGAAAAAAAGAGAACAATGGCAATTAAAAATATTTTTATTTTAGGTATTTTATAGTACTCGTAGGTACCTACTATGAATCTAACTTGGTCCTAAAAATGCTGCAATTTTTTTCGCAACCACACTATCAATTTCCGAAAAATTGGGCCCCACAGAAAAGAGATTCTGTATAAAAAATCTATTTAAAGTAACAAAGTTATTGTACCTATTCATTGAAATTTAAACTTGAACATACTCGTAATTATTTATGTAGATAAGTAAAATTTCAAATATCTTTTCGAAAATTAAAGAATTTTACATTTTTTTTACAATTTTTACATTTTGTTTATCATTCAGTTTCCTTGCTGTGAATTTCAACTTCAACTGAACACGTGAGTCAAACACTAAAATAGCTGACCTTATTTAATTCCAAACTTTTAATTGTTTGCTTGATTAGCTCTAAACAAATCCAAAGATAAACCTTGCTCAAATTTAAACTTCATTATTTCAAAATAAAAGTACCAATCGGTGCTGAATTAAAGCTAAACGTGTCCAAAGCCACCACCACCAGCAACAAAACAAGACCCTAATTAAATCCCCTTACAATGATCACAATAAAGATGAACATCATTTTGTACTTCTTTTCTAGACCACACCAATACCAACACCAAAACTCATCTTGGTATCTTGTCATTGTCTGCGTTAAATCTTCCCCCCGCCCCCATGCGAAAGAATCTAGACGTCACATACGTAATTGCAAACCATTTAAAACTGTTTTGTTTACAGTTGCTATTGCTATCTAGTAGACTTGTATCGTAATCACGTAAATGATTTCCTCCATTGCCAAGCAACAATGCATATACAATATACATACATACACATTTACAATTCTACATCTAGCTAGTTCTTTTGAATGGCAGGGAAGCCCAAGCCTGGGAGAAGGAAGAATACTCGCCTGCCTGGTTGGGTTGTCGTTGCGTTGGCGGGTTGCAGTCTTGCAGTCTTAATTTTTATCCATGATGCTCACAATCAACCGAATCGACTGCGATTGCAGGCTTAGATGCATATACGAGTTATGTATAGATACATTTTGTGCAGAAAAGTATTTCTGCTTGTGGGAATGCACGAGCAGCTGTATGTGTATGGATGTATCTATCAACTTATACTTGGAGTGATTCTACAATCCAGGAATTAAACTGTATAAACTAGAATTGCATTCAATTTTCGCTTTTCTACCCAAGGTATATCTGAACGCAAGCAGCAATGAGTCCATAACGTAATGTCCTGAGCAGTAGCCCCTACCCCAACTCAGTTCCGTCTTCCATATCAACGCTACGCTGGCTGATGGTGACTCCTAATATGCCAACTGAATACATAATGGCAAGGACTTTAAGGGAGGAAATGAATGCAATTGCGTCCTTTACGAATGACAGAATTCCTTTCTTGGTATGGGTTGGTATACTGGAAAACTGAAGGAGCCGCCGCCGACGACGACGACTAGGTACGATGCGACGGCGGAAGTGAAGAAAGAAATAGGGAAAAACAGAATGGGGAAATCCTTCTTCAAAAGGATCGTAGAATGTGGGGGTGAATTTTTGGTATTTTTTTTTTTTATTTTCGTGTTTCAATATAGGAACCGTTTCAATCCACTCTTTCATTTTTTTATTTTTTGTTTAATTCCTGTGCGCCTTTAGTTTCCGGGGGATACAGGGGACAGGATGTGATAACTACTGGAATAGAAACAGTACTCTGTGAAACTAGTGGTGCTGGAGGAGGAAGAGCAGGAGGAGAAAGCTTTTGGATGTTGTTGTAAGTTGTTGGTATATTGCTTACGGGCGATCGGAATGAGCAAAATGAAGGAAACTGACGAAAAGCACGAATCGAAAATATTCCCTCCTGCTTTGAAGCTAAATTACGAAGCAAGTCGAGAACAACGGTTTATGTGCATCGTACTAGTTTTCATTCAACTCGATGAATTCACGGAACAAAAGTTCCCGCGAACTTTTTTCGCTTTAGTTTTTATGTATAGCAAGCAGGTAAGTATACGTATGTGAGTGGATAGGGTAGGGTATAGTGTTTTTTCTGTTCTGTACTGTTCTCATTTCAATTTTCAATATTTTGTGTCGTTCTGCTTACCTCCTTAACGAAAAAAAACGAAAATAAATTTAGCCCAAGCTTTGCAGAGATTTGTTATATTTTCATTCTTTCTTAATTTGCTTTATTCTTTGAAATCCCATTTTCCGTAAGTAGATACAGGTAAAGTGAAATTGAAATAATAAGAATAAATCTATCTAAAAAATTGCAAATTTTTAGTAGAAAATCAGATAAACATTTTCCTGAGCCATGGAAATAAGAATTGTAACTCAAACACTATATAAGTGCAAAATCGCCCGCCACGCCTCCTCATATGTCACATTTTCCTTAAGTTGACTTAATTATGATTACTTAATTTTACTTGGTATCCCTACATTCATTGGAATGTGTTTGAAAAATTTATAACTCAGGTCGAAAAATGAAATAGGAAATGTAGATCAAGTTGAGATATTCATGAAAACTTTTCTGATTACCATTGCTCAATTATTTTGAAAGTTTACTGATAAAAACAAGTGCAGTTCAGTAATGTTTCCACAAAGTGTAATCATGTTAAACATAATTATAGAAATGTATTTAATTCATATATGTATAGGTATTTACATTTTTATTATAGTTTTACCAACTTGAGAAAATGTTTAAAAACGAAATAATTACAAAAAATGATTTTAATTTTTTTATTCAAAAAATGTTTGTTCTGTAATTAACAAAATAAAAAAAGAACATCGATGAACACCGTCAAATCAAATTTACCAACATTTATTAATTTTCTTGCACCACTTTACTACCTCCTATATTTCAAAATCCGAAGCTTTCTTTTCACAATAAAAGGTACTTTTACTGATTATCTTACCTACCGACTTATTGTTGTTCATTAACCTGTTGTTGTTGTTATTCTGGTAAAATTTTGCGACGTAGAGTAGGTATAAAAAACAACTGATTTTGTTTTGTTCCTAATATTTATGGGTCATTCATTCCGATATTTAGAAAAGAGAATAAAGTTAAAAAAGATGAGATAGGTATATAAAAATATAAGACTAAATAAAGTTGTTGCGACTGATCTCCTGAACGATGGCTAAACTGCTTGGCTCCTAGATGGCGGTGATCATCTTAATATAATGTTGGCAAAACTGATGCATTTTACATTAGTAAAAACGCTTACTATTTAAGAAAAACAAAAGTTAATTTGTATAGAATACTATATAGTGAAGCTGGCTAACTTCGTCTCGATCCAATTTAATGGTTTGAGATATAATATACATATATGTACCTACTCCATCAGAGTGACAATAAAACACCGATTTTGGTCTTAATGATCGTAGCTTAGATCATATTGTCCACCAAATTTTTGACGGATAACCGCATAAAGTGGCACTGCACAATTTCGAATAATTCAGATTCCGCAATCTGATTCCGCAATCTGATCTTACCTTTACCTCTGAATTATGCGACGGAGTTCCTGGGTCCTGGGCACATCAAATTAGTTCAAAAATTTTGTAGTACATATATTTAGTCGCTTCATCCTAATTGGTCGATTGGAACGAATGCAGTTCATCAGCGATTTATCTTTGAATACTGAAATTCAAGCTATTTACGTTCTTATCCTTCGCCTCTAGTAAATAGTGCTATTTCACTAATCCAATCTTTCCCAAACCACAAATTACGATTTTGTTCCGGGTTTTCCACCTACAAAATCCATACAAAAAATAAACTTTCGATTTTTCCAATTTCCCGAAATTTTTCGAGGGTTTTTTCAACTGTTCTTTTGTAGAAACCTTCTCCTGTCAACAACAACTGAAAAACAAAAACAATTTGAATCAAGTCGACCCAGTCGCTCTAGATCTACAGTCATACATACATAAGCTCATCCAAAAATAATAGGTAATTTAACTGAAAGTCCGAGTTACTTTAAAGAAACTTTCTTCGTCTTTTTACATTACAGTAATCGTTAAACAGTATTTGAAGCGCTACAAAAAATTAAATTCAGTTTATATTTCATTCTTTATTAAATCAACAAAACGTATATTCACGTGCATCCAGCATCAGCTTGTTTCCCAAAATGGCACTCACTTATTATATCGGTTGACCATCGTTTTCATTTTTCTATACACAAAAATAGAAACTCCGCCATTATTTATATTGCCTCCCATTCTGTGCTTTATAACTGTTACGTTTTTCAATAGTGCCTTTTTTGCATTTGGCCAGAACCAAGATTTACGAGCGACCGCCCTGTTTTTTATTGCCAGTTACTCTACCAATTTTACAGACATTAAAATCTTCCACAGTTATTCCTGTAAATTTCCCAAAAGCCACATAAATTCCATTTTTACCCACATAAATACCCATACATTATGGTGGCAGGATGGCGAAGTCGTATTGGACATACCTACCTACCAGAAAATGGAACGTATCCTGCAGTCCTAAGCCCATCGCGTCTAACGTTTTCAACAATACAAGTTTGGATTTTTGTTTTCAGTTCTTACTATTGGGAATATGACGGCCTGCTCCAAATGGTCAAGCAATGATTCTAACCCTGGGAGACTATGGGCGAGTAGAGTATGTATTCAAGGATGGAGTCAGCTTGGGTCAAATCTAACTAACGAAACAAAATCCCATCGAGATCTTTTTTACCATCATCGTATCGCCATCGCTCGTATTCACTTTAATTGCAATGTACACATTCAAAGTTACACACAATCAAATGAAAATGTCGTTAGATGAAACCACTCAAAGCCGCGACGCGACGACCGACACGACCGACCGACGACGACATGACGAAGCTTGGTATATGGTACCCTTGCACTATTATATTCCTTTTCAACCCACAAAGATTACAACAATAGATGCCGAAGCCGAAGCTATAAGTTCTATGTGCATTTCTGGAATCACTTCCCCCACATTTGCATTGTGTGATGTGCTTTAACACTCGCTTCAAAAACTGGCGTTTCAAGAGGACAAACTTACCCATGTAAATCCTGGTTACCAAGTACACGAGGATAATGACTTCGCAAAAAAAGCAGCTTTGAATAGAAAGGACTTCTCACGAGTCGTTTGCATCCTGCAAAATGGCACAGTAGTCTTAATTTATTTCGTATTTATGTCCCACACGAATGCCAATTGTACTCGACGGATGAGTGAGGTGGCAGCTAGTAAAAACATTGCCTAAAGGGTACATTATGGGAACCCAACGTGAAACCACTTCTGCAATGATGAATTGCTGGCAACGTTAAATCCTTACAATAGATTCTCCACTCCTCTGCCTTGGTCTGATTGTTGATGGCAGACGATGCGGCGACACGATAATTGAAATCAAACAATAATTATTCTAAGTGCTGAGGATAAGGAAATGGAAGCGGTTTCCTTGAATAAGGAAAGTTCCATCAAGTGTACCTGACACTCGGCTTACACATACATATTCAGGTTTATCTCTTGCTGCCCGAACTGCGATAATTGTGCATACGATTTATATCGTTATTATCCAATTAGTTACTTGATTGTTGGATCCTTCAAGGATTTCGAACAAGTGTCCTCTTCGAAAGTGAGTTATACATCACATAAAAGATGATTATTTTTATGAATTTCAAATCTGAAGCAAGTGTATGTATATTGTATGTACATAGGTAGGAACGGTTGTTGTTTCAGAATCGGCAGGAGGATAGGTTTTTTTTTACCGTTTGCAGGATGTGTATGTGTACTGTACACTTCAAAACATGTGCAGAGTGCAGATGAAATATGGGCTTGGGCATATTTTAAAATTGTATATTAGCACTCTCTTGGAGAATAAGTGAGCTTGAAAACCATAAAGGGTTTTGTATTGATTTAAAAAGTTGGTGTCTACATTTTTTTTAAACTTTTTAACGATATAAATTTGAGTTGATCATTTTTTCAGAGTTTTTGAAGTTATCTCTCTTATTTTTTAAATTGTTTATAGGGTGGGAATGAAGTACCTATTGAAGTAGCGAATGGTCTAGTCTATATAGTTTCAAGAACTATCATTTCGTTAATTACCGTTTACTAACACTACTTTGTTAAATCAATAATAAAAAAACACCAAGGTTTTTCTTCCTGGTAAGAGAGGAAGGGGGGGGGGGGGGAACGTGGCTATTTGTTAAAATAAAGCGAAATTATAGAAAATAAAATGTTTTTGGAATTTCATTACTTTGATTTTTTGATTAACTTGAAATTTTCTTTCTACAAAAATAAAGATTATTCCAATAACAGAACTCATTTTCATTTTCAATATCCCTATAGTTTGACATCTGTTACTTTTGAGGTTGTCAACTTAACAACTATACGCCAAAAATTAAAGCGCTTTTTGGTCGTGAAGTAATTCCACAGCCTGCAATGATGAAATTGGTGTAAAATGTGAGCTACTGATGGGACAAGTAAGTGATGAGAAGAATCGAAACCATATGTGTTCCAGAAAACTTTGTTGGTTCAAGTAATTAAGCATATTACAAACGGCATTACAGCGTATTTTACACTACGACGTATTTCTTAAGGCTTTTTAAGTTCGGTTAACTCAAGAACTTTGTAGATCACCAGCAAAGACCTATTTTCCGTGATTGGTAACTGGAATTACAAAAGTTTCTTGACCGTGATATGTCTCGAATAGGTGATGATCATAATTTATCGCACTTAAGACACAAGAACGTTACTCATTTGTTTTTGAACATTAACTGGGCCCTTTATTGAGAAAGAATATATAATTCTATATATTATGGCCAAAACTTGAACTTCTAATATCTAGTTTTTCAGTGCTAAGTCAAACTCAGAGTTAAATCAAATTTATGTAGTAATTGAATCCAGAGTTAACTCATAAAGCAGTTTTTCAGTGCATGATAAATTTTATCCTGAGGAGTAATTTTTAATTTGACACAACTGCAAAAGTATCGATATTATGTATTATGTCAAAAAACTATAGAAATCGTTTTTTTATAAGGTCGTATAAGCTCCAAAATTAAGAAAGCCGATGACTAAAAACGATCATAAGAATATGTATATCTACAAATAAATGAAAATAAATTGGTCGCGAGCCTTTTTCTTTTCAAAACAGTTAAATTTAAATATCTATAAGAAAAACTCATTCATTTGTCTTAAAATTTATGAGGAAATTTTTAGAAAAAGAAATAAAAACATCTCCATCCATAAATAATAACAAAAAAATATGAATTGTAATAATACTTACAAAAGAACATAATCTCCTAAAAATAAGCAAATATTGACTTTCTTTTTTGTGTCACTTAGGCGACGAATTATCTACCGAGATTTTGAAATGTAAAACTGTTTTTCTTTTGGAACTACGTGAAAATAAGGCCTATGCCCTATGCTAACGTTCCATAATTGATATAAGACCCTAAAAATTGAATTACTGAAGTTTTCTATTAGGTAAATACAGCAACAAATGTGCTAATTAGTCAGAATGGGCTTATATCGTTTGCTACTGGTTAACAGCATATACCTTAACCTTCTTCATTACAATCAAATAAACATTCATTGACTTTTTTTGAAATACTCGTTTTCTTAATATCAAAAGAATTCGTATTCAACATTATGTATCTAGTTTAAAAGTGCTTCGAGAATACTCAATTCAAAAACATCCTCAATTTTCAAAAAAAAAAAAAAAATTAATTCTTCCAATAACTTCCAAAAAGTCCGCTATCGACCCAAGCTCAAGTTTTTCGGTAAAAATTAAAACTCAGTCGTAATTACAGTCTTCACTCATTATTCAAATAATTGACACTTTTCATTCATGCTTTCAAGATCAACTCCGAGTGAAAAGTTGCTATTTTGTGTCCTAAAAATTCTTTCAATACATCTTAGAATTCAATTTACAATATCCGAGTAAAACAAATAATTACAAGGCATCTTGTTTTGATTACAATTTGTTTTAAAAAGGTATACCTACAGTCAAATTTTTAAGAAATTTAATTTTGTCTTATGCAATGAGAATTTCATTCAATCTTGCTTATTGCAATTTTCAGGTTGGTATTCAAAAGTTATCGTTTGGGTGCTTATGTACCTAAATACACATCTTAGCCTTTCAATTGTTTGATTAAAATAATCCAATCTAATTAATTAATATCCCGCGCTCTGATAGGACCGGACGCCAAAATCATTATCTCCCTGACAATAACGCGTCCTTTGTACGTGACTATCTTTCAATTAAAGGGCATACCTACTATACACACTATTCCTATTCATAGCCAAAACGCCCGCCCGTATTATAGAAACAGCCAACACCATAAACGAAATAAAACTATACACCAAAAATTCCAGCATAGCTTTCACCAAAAAGGAATAACTAGAAGTTTTCACGTAGTGTATGTAGGTATGTATGTTTATATCCTTATTTGTGTATAGGTATATGAATGTGTATGAAATTTGGATGTTTAAGGATATTATCAAAGTAAAAGTCAAAGGATTTTCTCTGTCTAAAGTGCGAAAATACTCCGGAAATGAGGTTAAGAAATAATATTATCTTTGGACTCGCACCAGGTTCCCCGAGCTTATAATATTAAGTTAAAGTAAAGTTTGAGAGTTAAGAGTTTCATTTCCTGTTGAAAAACGGAAATTGTATATTCAAATGTCTGTAGTGGTGGTCCCTGCTGATGAAATCATTGTTTTGTTTTTTAGAAGCACAAAGTTTAAGTTCTCCGTAAGGCATTCTCTTTCATATCCTTTTGATATTTTAATATTTAACTTCTGGTCTGAGTTGAGAAAATTATTATGTGAGCCAGTTTATGGCATTGACGTTGTCTTAATTATAATAATCGGAAACTATTGAACATAACGTGAAGGCAGTTTATTGGCAATAAAACCGACTCAGGCTTAAGTAAGTTAGTGAGTGGTTTAGAATAATTCCAGTTCCCAAGTTTCAAAACCAAAGCACTCGGTACAGACCTAGATCTAGATGACAACTGTCCTACGTTATTAACGTCATTCTGTGAGAAGGTAATCGTAATATGCAGTTTTGGATTTTCTTCTTTGGCACTGACAGTTTAGCCTCTATAATCTTACCGAAATGAAAAATGTGTATTTTATTTTTTTGCGACTTAAAGTCCAAAATGCGTTTCCCAATTTTGGCTCATCATCAGTTAGATGATCTTATCATCTACAATAAATTAGCAGAATTTATTTTTTTTATAACGCTACGCCTTTTTCTACTTTCTGCAAACCATAGACTTAAGCTTCGAAAACCTCATTATCCTTAGAACTCTTTTGCACGGAAATATGAAGGTCAAAAAACTTGAGTGTTTACATACTTTCCTTTACTTTATCAAGCTCGTGATCCATGAAGGTGATTGGCGATTAGATCTTCTCTGTGGTCTTGAACTTGGAGGCTGGGATTTAAAGATTGTATTTTGGCTGGAGTGTTAAGTGTTGTGACAATTCACTTGATTTGACCGAGCTTATGAAGTTGACATGTCTTTTTAAAATACATCCACATTGTACAGCTCACCTTACATATACTAAAATCTTTTCCTTCATTCGCTCACTCGCACACAGAACGAAATATCCGACGAAGAATTTTTCTTTGGAAAGAGCCCAACATCAGCTTTCCCTTTGTGCATAACGTCACTTATTAATAAGTTTCACCTTTTCTTAAATCGCTGCCGTGCAGAACTCTTTAACGGAATGTTGGGAACGGTCAATGGTGTCTTTATCGTCCACGTTTTTATAGAACTCGTATCCCGCTTAGAAGAATCAGTAGTATTAAACAAACAAATTAATAAGATGCTATAAATGTTTGACAATCTATTTTTTTTTCATTATGTATTATGAACTCAAACAAACACTAAAAGAAAAAACAAATTATTCAAGAATTCAATGACCACAAAATGACAGATTAAAAGTCCTCCACCGCCACTTTCAATTCGGTTACATACGGTTTATATATGCTCAGTCATTCTACATCAATTCCAATAAAACTTTTTATTGAAGAAACCTATATTTGAAAATTTGTTCGCTTATAGAAACCCACTTATACTCACAATTTACTTCTACGCTCCACACTCCAACCGCACCCTCCCAGTCCTTTGCTTTTCTAAGAAAGTTTATTTTCTTTCCAAGAACGTCACCTGCTTCAAATTTGATGCTCAACTATTGATCCATTACCTAAAAGTTTACAGCACCTGGTCATTGAATCGCCTGACTGACCTTCAGTCCTTATCCCTCAACGCATCAGTGAAGGCGGCAAAGGAAAATCAATACTAGGTACATAGATCCGACCAATATACGACCACAGTATGGTTCCTACCAAGGAAAAATCGACGAGCACTTGCAATCCATTTCAGTTCTTCATCTCCATTTTTATACCAATCCAAACTTAAAGACATCCAACTGAAACCTTTCAATCTAAACAAGTCGAAGAAAACCAAAGACAACGAAGACGAAGACGATGATGAGCATGAGGATGCGGATGTGGGCGACGAAGACGAAGACGACGAAAGACGACTAATAAAAACAAGAGAAATGTAAAAAGCAACCAAATAAACAGACAGAGATAAAACTTTACGAAACACCTTCAAAGTTTTTACTTTCAGTACCTACCACTACCTAAACTATACTACAAGAACGAGTATAATAGTATCTACCAGCACCACTGCTGGCATAAAAATTTCCCAACACAATTTCAATCAAGTAATGGCTTGGCTTCACCTCAAGTGCACCAAATTTAAAGTTGAGGAGTTCTCTTTTGCTTTCCAGTTCTATCTCGACTTTTTCCACATCCTTGCAGCTTCAAAGATTTTTCTCATTTTATCTTTTCGTTCGTTTGGTATTTTTTTTTTTTTTTTTTTTTTTCAAAGCCTTTTTGGTTCCTTGAGATTTGTGTCAGTTTCAAGTTTTCAAGCACAAGAGAGAGGCACGGAATCTGAGTTACCAACTATAACCTAAGAAAGGGAGGTAGGTTAGGTCCTGCCTGGTACAGGACCCAAACGGAACGAGACTTTTGGAAAAGTGTTTACACAAAAAATATTCTTTATGTAGCGACACATAATATTTAAGTGTGGCATATACTTATGTATGTATGTACATATGTATGTATGTATAAGAAAAATGGTATATATACATACATGTGTACAGGATTATTATATATGTACATATCTATGTATATGTAATTTTTTTATGTGTATTTTAACTTTTTTTTCGTTTGAAGTTATTTTTCAAAAAGTTCCAAACTTGCCATCTTCTGCCAGCGTTAACCATAATCATTAACTAAATGAAAATAATTTAATGTGGCTGAATCTGTGGTAGAATTTGAAAATGTGCCAACTTTCAACATGTTTTCCGATTAACGCTGTCGTATGTCAAATTCATACTTTTCAACTTTGACAGTTCTATGAGCTGCACCTTTTGTGTAAAACCACTAATTAAAAAGAGTGAACTTACTTTGTATGTGGCGTATAAGATTCCTCTTTTTTTAAGTCTTTCAAAACGGAAAATAATTTAAACATACCATACGATACATACATATGTACATATGTATATCTATATACATACATACGTATGTATTTACATACATAATAATATGTACAAAAATTCTACCTTATGAACTATAATTTGAGACACTTAAACCGTGGAGGTGTTCTCTTTGTCGATTACAAAAAATGTTTCGATAAGAAGATTTTATTCCGGCGGAATAATATGAAATGAAAAAAGAGGCTGGGTGTGACCCACACTAACTTAACTTCCCATTTTGTACTAAAATGTCAATTTGATATTCGTCAATATTTTATCATATTTTTAGTTATTGACAAATGCATTATGTTAAAAATAAAATACATTTGAAGTCAATAGCATGCTCATTGTGATGATATTTAAGCTGAAAAATAATTCTTGACACTTTTTGGTAAATTTCAGTTTTGGTTTTTTATTAAAAAAAAAACTGTCAATTCGATATTTGTCAAAATTGTAGCATATATTATTAATTTTATTTTCTTTAAACGTAAATAAGTTTGAAGTCAATATCGGTGCCCATTCTCGAGATATTCAAGTCAAAAAACACTTTTTACCAACTTTTGGTAAAATTTTGTGTACTTTTTTATTTTTTTTAAAAAAACTGTCAATTCAATTTTTTTCAAACTTTCACTAGATGTACAAAACATCATTTCACATAACAGAAAATAGTTTTGAAGATAATATCATATTTCCTCCATTGTATATTTCGTGGCAATTTTTTTTTTCTAGTTTTTCTATTTAAAAAAATTAACGGTAAGTTTAAAATGTTCAAAATTTATATCAAATCTGTATCACATTACAATGTATATAATAAAATTTATTTAAAGTGAATTACACTTTTCATTCCTGAGATATTTGGTACCAACCAAAATTTTCCCTTTTTTTAAAAAACTGCTAGGTATAGTGAAAAAACCGCTTGACCAATTTTTATGAAATTCCTTTCTGCATCTTTCGAAGTTATAACCTGCGAATAAAATTTAGTTGGAGTCGATATCTCTACTCGTTCTTGAGATACCGTGGACAAAAAAGGGTATCTCGAACGTACGATCGTACGTACACACGCACGCACAGACATCTCTCTACAAATGACGGATCTAGATTCTAGGAACCTTGAAACGTCCAGATTTGTCAAAAATTTTAATTTGACAAATCGGACCGATTACAATAACTCACTATGGGAAGTTAAAAACATCATTTATTTCATATTATTCCGCCCCTTTTATAATACGTTAAACTCAAGCTTACGTTAAACTAGCAGGCCACCCAACTTGCAAACGTAACCTCTGTTCATTTGCTTCTGTTCTGTTAAAAGCCATGATCAAAATAAAATCCTATCGAAATTGTAAATTTAGGGGGTAAACCTAAACAAACAAACATTTATATCCACATTAGAGGACCCGGCGAACTTTGTTCCGCCCCAATTGAGTTCTTACAGCACGCCTGGCTGTTATAGATTAGTCAATATGTCACCAACCGATAAAAATTTTCTTTACTCTCGGAACTTACAAAAAAAAGTTTATGTATTTTTAATAAAATTATTTGAATTGTATTGAGTTAAAATTCGTCTTTTCCTTGGCATTTTAAGACCAGTAAATCTCAGGTACTAACAAACTGATGATTAAAGATATTATTAACTGTATAATGGTGACAGAAGAACAGGTAACTCTATAACTTAAAGTTGGACAGACGACTGATGTAGAAAATTCTGACAACCAACTGACAATCAAAAATAGTTTTTTTTTGCACGTCGAACAAAACATCGGTTTCGTTGTGCTGAATAAAAAAAAAAAATAACCGCAGATTGCTTCAATTTTTATGTAAAACGTGTTCAATGTTTAATCCTAAAAAATACATTTTACCGGGGTAAAAATTAGCCTAGGTGCTTTTTAAGACTATAATCTATCTCTGTGCCAACTTTCATATTATATATAACTAGCTGACCTGGCGAACTTCGTCTCGCTTTAAAATAAACTCCAGAGTAGTTATAAAACCTAGATAGTTCAAATTTTAATAAGAGCACTCAAAATGGATGTAAAGCTTAATAATGAATTTTACAATTATCCGAATTTTTCAGAACTTTACAATGAATTTTTCACCTTTACGTCGTCATTGAAAATCATTAAATCATGCGATTTTTGGTGTTTTTACAGAATCATTTTTTGATTTTAATAATTTACCGACTTTTTCAAATTGTTTGAATTAATTTTTTTCTATACATATGTAAATATTTTGTTTTAGTAAGGATCCCTATTTATTTTTTTTAAATATAATAAAGTTTATGGTCTATACAGGGTGATTTGCATAAGATGCATCAAAGAGCTGCAAATCACCCTGCATTATGTTGTCCATTGACTCCTCGTTAACGTTGATCCCAGAAAAATTTTGTCCCATCGTATAACGATTTTGACCGTCTTAGGTAAGCCAAAAGTGCATGTTTTTATTTTTTTGGTTTACTGTACATATGTAAGTTCAAATTTAATAGTGATCGTTGAAGTATATATGTATGTATGTATGTATGTACTTACATATACACATACATACATATTTATCTGACTAACACTCTTTAAAATTTTATGAACTTCTACTCACTTTTTTCGGGACCAAAAATCGGTAGACGATGGGCTAGAATTTTCCTGGTATTTGAGCTTATAGCAATTTCTTGGGCCTTTAACCCTCCAAATGAGCCAAGTCCATAATGGCAAGCAATGCAAATTTGATTTGGGCGTAATGTGTTACATTTGATTAATTGAAAGGAATTATAGGTATTTTATTTTTTCTATTTTTTTTTATTTATATTTTTTGACAAAACAAAAAACTAAGAATTTATTTTTTGATAAGTAAAGGTGCTTTAATCCTAATATTGCAGTAAGGATAATGTTGTGTTTAATTATAAGGTATTATTTTTGTTTAAAGTATATATAAACACTCACGGACTTGAATTCAATGTTCTGTCAAAATTTGAAAGCAATTGCTTAAGAACTTTCTGAGATTAGCGATTAGGAACAAACATACATTTACATTTTTATTAATATAGATTTCAAATATATGTTGTATAACTATTTGATAAATAATACTTAACGCTAACACCAAAAATTGAAAGAGTAAAATTCACTGTCTATCGGTTTACTACAAAATACTTTAGGCTCAGCAACATGTGGTGGTTATGCTATTAAATTTAGCTTATATAAAACGTTTAGACGTTTGACATAGCGCCATCTATTGAATCTGTTAAAATCGTTTGAAGCTAACAGATAATTGTGACTGTCAAATAATAGACAAGACTTAAGATCTTACTAACTAGCAAATTGATATATACCTATTTAACAATTTACTAATGACTCAAAAATTTTAAACCCTTTTTTTCGTTTCGCTAACTAGTAAATTGCTAACTCCTTTTTATTAAAAAACAGGCATCCGAACATGTCCAAATTGTGACAGTTCGTGAGAATTAGCGAAGAAAACATACTTAAACCGACCCATTAGTTGGAAATGTCTGAACTGTAAACTGGACAATCCCATGCAATTCAATTAGATTAAAATACACATGAACATTCCCGTATTCCATTATCCTTATGTATAGATTTCTCCCAAAAAAGCATTTTTCTGCACAGTCTTCAAATATTTCGAAATCTTCGTCTTCCGATAACATTTTATCGATTGAAAACAATTTTTAGTTTGAATTATGAAAAACACACGAATCAACACCTTGAAGTAAAATTAGAAAGAATTTTTACTAAGATAATAATGACAGATATCATATGGATTTAGGAAATTGCTAAAAGTGAAAGTAGGGTTTTCGGGATTTTAACTTTTGCAATATGTTAAGAGATATAGTAAAATCTTAAAATCGTTTAAAATTAGCAAAATCATCTTTTTAGCTTAGCAAATTGCTAAAAATGGGTTTAACAATTTGCTATATCGATCGTTTAAAATTTTGCGCCAATATCTTGTAATACATATTTATAAACCTCCCGCTTGATTCACTTGAATCTATTAAAAAATCGCATCAAAATCGGTAACGTAGTTTTGAAATCTAAGCATACATATGGACAGACAGCGGGAAGCAACATTTTTGTAGTGATTTCACGCACTTACAAGGTTCAATTGACTCAACACTTGAAGTCGAAGACTACCCGCTTCGCTAATGCTTTGCAAATAGGGACTTAGAGCAGTTGGAATTGGACAACGATTTTGGGCTCCTACGTTAACAAACAAAATTGCCACATCTGGAGACCGGGAAACCCACACGTTATTATCGGGAGGCCCATTTACAGAACGTGAAGGTAGTGGCATCCTCGGACCTTTTTTCTTCAAAGATACACATACAAACAAAGTTTCGGTGAACGGTGTTAACCGGCTTTTTTTTAATAAAATCGAATGCACAGAATTTGACTTTCTGTTTTTCAAGCAGGAACTATCATTTGCACACCAATGTCACAAATCGTGAAATTAATCGTCTTGGTGATGTCAAATATTGATGTCGATTTGACCCGTTTGCACTTTTTTTTTTTTGTGGTGAACTATGAAAGAACCGATGTTATGCCAATAGTGCGGAAACAATTCAAACACTTACTTATGTTATGCCCATGTCACCCAAGCAATCCGTTACCTACATTAGGAAATAAGAAGCCATCATCATCAACAAGGTTTGGAGTGATAGATGTGCTTTTGCAGAACCAGTCGAGGAATCCACTTGAACGACATACAATTATAGAATATAATACCAAAGAATTTTGAAAATGCGTAAAGAAATAAGATTCATTTGATTATGTGTTTTTGTTTATATTTTAAATTAATTCCTTACGTGTCCCTTAAAATTTGTATTAGTCCATGTTTCAGTCTTATAAGAACCTATTTTTATAGCCCCGATGACGGTTCTTAACTAAGATCCATTTGGATCAAAAATCTTAAGGAATTTAACTTTAGGTATAGTTCGCTTTATCTACTTTATAAGTCTTGATAAAAAGAAAGTTGACATACGAGTGTATGTACTAAATTCAGCATCTCAGCAATTCCTAGAAATAAAGGACGATTTGGAATTTCTTGAAATTTAACCTGTAAAGGTTATACAAGATGCACAAAAATAATGCATTCTTCCAATTCTTCTTTTTTTCTTCCTCATGATATACAGGGAAACTGAATTTCAACTTGTTTAGGTCCTCAGAGAGAAACAAAAAAAAATACACACAATCAATTGACCATTTAATTAAAATTGTGTTTGCTTACTGACCTGCATTTGCAGTGCAGAGCTTCTGCAGCTGACTGCTGCCACTGCATCTGCAGCTAGCGCGGCTTGTGTGCCCATTAAAGTGGAAACCGTGTATCCTTTTGTTCTAATAAGGTCAGTGTGGGAGAATATTTAGCACCATCGATATTTTTTTTTTTTCAGTTCATTTTTACACATATGTACATACTCGTGTGTGTATAAATGTATGTATACTTAAGTATGCAACTATCATACTCAACACCAACACAACGTATATTAACAGAGAAATGCTCACGTTCCGTATTTTTTTTTTTAATTAACAGTGGATACCTAAGTAAGGCTATAATTTTCAAAGTCTAGTACTAGGCAACAAAATGTTAATAACACTGATTTTCTAAAGATCTTAGGGTGATTTTTAACAATCAAAGTTGAAAACAACTTCCGGATTCGTTCCCTTGATGTTTTGGGTTTTGTTTTTTTCTTATAAAAAGTTGATTGTTTAAAATTTTTCGTATAAACTATGAATCTTATTTAAATTGAGTTTTTTTTCAGCTTAAGATTTTCTGTCAGATATTTTAGTCTGCATTGTAAGTTTCATTTTGGGAATTATTATTATTTATTAAATGTTTAACAAATGTTCCTAATAATCATACTTGTCCAAATTGCCTACTTGACTTCGACGAAGTGATGATGGCTGTATTTTTTCAAAGCAGTCGGCGATGATTTAGTAAGGAGTACAAATCAACTCATTTGCTAAATATGGTCGGAAGATTGTACGCCCAATGAATAGAACCAAAACATTAACTGCACGTTTCTCAAAAATGAAGACACTCTGAACTTCGCCAACTACAGAGGTACATATCAGTCTCCTGGACATTTATAAAATCTATAAAATCCCTCCTTTTGTCTTATTTTTGAACATCTTAAGCCGTTTGTCAAGAACCCATATCAGTGTGGCCTTAGACCAGGAAAGACTATCATTGACCAATAATAAAATATTGTGAATACAGCCTATCCTGGAAAAAAATCGGGAAACCAAATAGATACCTATGTACTTACCACCTTTTCATCGATTTCAAGGCTGTGTAAGACAGCGTCTAATCTATAGAGAACAACTTTACAAAATGTCTAGTCTTAGAATCCCTGTCAAATTTGTCTATTTGTGCTGCCACATCAAGGTCGGGACGATTTACTGTCATGTGACTTCTTCAATATCTTCCTGGAAAGCAAAAGTCGTCCACCTAGAGGTACAATCTTTCAAAGGTTTGTTCGATTACTCGGATACACCGCCGATGATATTGACATAATTTGAAGATCAAATTGTGTTTACACTGGTGCGTTTGTAAGTAGACGGAAACAGAGAAGATGGGTTAAGTGGCCATTGAGGACTAGACCAAGTACAAGTCAAGTAGATATAGTTTATATTTATGGACCTTAGACCTTGTTAAGACAGGATTAGAAAATCTTAAGATGCTTCAAGAGGAAAATTCTCCGGGTGATTTTTGGCCGAAACTGACTTGGTCAAAATAGTCAAATTGTACACGATATAACGACTTAGATGCATTGCAAGTAGATATCAACACTGCGGCCGGAGAGTCTTCGAGCTTCGAGGTAAATCCCGATGGACGGATAAATAGAGAAAGATTGTGGAACTGGAGACGAAGCTGTAAGTCCTTCCTGAACTATAATTAAGTTAACAAATAATGTTTCTGCATCCATGGCTTATACATCAATGTCTCAAAATTAACGACTCCATTTCATAAAGATGATTAAAAAAACCCAGCCTTTAAACCGTTATTATTCTGCCTTAAAAACCATGATAGAAAAAAAAAACAAGTTGCTTGGAGTGCGAATTCAAAACATTCTTATAATAATTTTGATAAAACTATCCAGCATCGTTTAAAAACTTTAAGTCTGTGTCAAAAATGCTTTATATTTTTGTTTTTAAAATGTCATTTTTGGATAATGGACCTTAAATATATTGACCTAGCCAAATTCATTTTGACCCATGGGACTGATAGTTTTATCTTAAAAGGTTTGTTCAGTAAATGAAAAGACGAAGAGGAAGAGGAAGGAGAAGAGGAAAGGAAGTGGTTCCTTGCTAAATAAAACACCAAACTCAACTAAAAGTTTTCCAAATATAGTAAAGCCATTTCCTTCTCATATTATACAGAGGTAGCACTTAAAGTTTAAACATAAGTTTGTTGCCAACATAAATACGTCGAAGAAACTTTAATAATCGTCATTAACATTTCATTTATAGAGTTAGTTCACTTTTGGCATTGTAGTTAACATGATATCAACCGCACACACATGCACATGCTTACCGCATCAAATATCACCACTGTACCTACTCGTACAATACTGTGTGCAAGCCAGACCCAACTAACTTTCCCACAACCTGGACATGGGACAAAAGTCTTGTATCCATTTTCCAACTTCAAGTTATTTTGACCAACAAAAGGAACAACCCAGGTTGTGTGCATACCTACCCTTTATTTTGGTCTCACTTTGTTCCGAGCCGAGACCATACTCCGTACCCCCTCTTGAAGCTTGAAGGCACTCTCTGATTAAAAATTTAGAAGGCTGGTCACGTACCGGACGATGGGCTTCATGGGGGATCGGAAACGATGAGAGTGTTTTCTGAATTTCCCGGAAGCTTTGTATACGCTCCAGCTGCCCATATACAATACATAGTCGTACATACACATGTACACTACTTGGTGGAACGACAAAATTTAAGGAGCAACTTCCTCGCCCGGTTCTGTCACATTTCCAGGATTTTAGTTTAACTTTCTTTTATTCTGGTTTTGTATTCCCAGGATGGTTTACACTTTCATAGAATAGCTTTAAGTGTACATAGATGGCTCGAGATCTGGAAGTGGTGGAGACTGTGCTCGCATGTTTTTTGAGTGAATTGGGGGCTGTTTATTGTGTATGACGAGGAATGTTGCCGCAGGTAATGAAGTCGCGTGCTTTTATACGTCCGATGTTTAGCATGGTGGAGCTGAAGTAAAGTAATATGAGGGTATATGCACTATGCATGATGCTGAGATTGGAATTATTATGTCCTCAAAAAAAAAACCCTATAACTATGAGGCACAAATTAACCACGTGTAAACGAGGTCAATGGTCGTACTGGCTAGGTTTGTAAATTCTGAGTGTTCTGGGCATTCAACATTTTTAAAGTTGTGAATGTAACTAAGGTAGGTACTATTCATTTCATATTTATAATTGTTAGTAATTATTTTTTAAGCAGGCTATTTGTTAGAATTGTATACTCTATAATGACTAATTATTTTTGTATTCTTTTAAGTTGAAAAAGACGGGTTTTGGCTTTTT
Source organism: Scaeva pyrastri (assembly GCA_905146935.1). Lineage (NCBI taxonomy): Eukaryota > Metazoa > Arthropoda > Insecta > Diptera > Syrphidae > Scaeva > Scaeva pyrastri. The sequence continues at coordinate 81,965,521 of LR989927.1, forward strand.
GGTTGTCCTCGAAAGTTAAACAAAGAAAACCATATGGCAATACATAGGTACAGATACTAAGCTATTTGAAAAGTGAATGCTATTTAAAAAAGTTTTAATTACTCTTGATAATGATTAATTTGTTTTTAATTGATGTTGCAATTGAAATTTTTCTTAATTTCACTTTGATGAAAATACAAGGCTTAAAGCCTTTATGTTTGTATTGCACGAAACAAAAAAATCGATGGCAAAAGAGGTTAAATACGATAAATGAGTGTTTTGACGTATTTGTTCCAAGAGAAACTGAGTTTAAAAATGGTTTGACTTTAATTTTTAGAGACACATATTCTTAAATATTTTCCTTACAAGAGCAGCATTTATGAATGTTATTTTGTCAACGAAGACAATAGATGACGCTTATAGGTATAGGTATAGGTATAGGAAACGGAAACTTATTTTATCTTCTGAATTATTCTGAGAGATGGACAGTAAAATAAAGGGTGGGTAAATTGTAAGGGCCGATGTTGAATGTGAACCATACCTAAACGTCAAGTTTTTTTTCTGCATTTAATTTGACATTTCTCAATTTCAGACTAACTCAATTTGAACCATTGAAAGATACACAATCGAGCAACGCGTTAAAGTTATTCAGGCTTATTATTAAAATGGGCGTTCAAATCAAAATGCATATCGTGCACTTCAAAGAAAACCATCTTCCGTAATGAGGCACATTTTTATCTCAGTGGATTCGTCAATAAGCATTTGGGCGAATGATAATCCAAGAGTGATTGTTGAAAAACCAATGCACCCACAAAGAGTGACTGTTTGGTGCGGCTTATGAGCTGGCGGCATTATCGGGCCGTAATTTTTCCAAAATGAGGCCGATCAGGCAGTTACTGTGAATGGTTCGCTATTCTGAGATGATAACGAACTTTTTATGGCCCGGGTTTGAATTTGAAGATATGGATGTGGACGATATGTGGTTTCAATATAGGACGGTGCCACTTGCCATACAGCTAATGAAACAATGGTTCTTTTGCGCGACAAATTCAATGCCGATGTCAATTGATATTTTGTTCCATACATACTTGAACCATATCATAACAATATTTTCATAATAAGAAGAAATAACAATAATTTCCTGAATAATTTGTGTTTTATTCAAAATCAAACCACCCATAATTAATTTTGATTTCTTCACTCCTAACTAACAGAATCGAAAACTACTTAATTTGTTTTAGACTTCTTCACTCCCAAGAATTATTTTTAACAATATACCTACCACCTAACGAATTTGAGTAAAATTTTCTAAAAAGTTAAAGTGGGTCAAGGAATCAACAAAATTAAAAATTCTGTGAAGGAAAAATAAAAAGTACTTATACGCCTTGGTAAACGGTTCAGCTTTTGCTGATAATATAAACAATTTTCTTCACAGAAAAAATGTAAATAAATGTTGTTTTGTAATCGAGTCAGAAAATAAGAACGGCTATTATTTTTCCCGATTCTTGACGGGTCTCTGCCTGAAATATGATAACGCGGTTATATCTTCTCCTCCAGTTTTGTATTCGAAAAACTCAGCTATAGCTCTTCTTTTTTGCTCATCCAATACTCAGCACCGTATAGCAAATCTGACAGTATGTAGGTTTAGTAAAAAATAAACTCCGTATTTCGGATGAGAAGTTTTGCCAAGCAGTTTTCAAGGATAATAATTATTTTTAGACCAATATTTACTAAGGTGTCATTCGTGGAGGTAATTTTATCAATACTCACGTTTTGTCCAAATCTGTGGTTATAGATGTGTTTTGTTTGTTGATAGAAATATTTCACCGTGAAAGACTTTATATAAATTCCAATAGTTGAACAGATCTGTTAAAGATTGTTTCTCCCTTATTATTTCGTGACCAACGATCTATCTGTTTTCAGAACATTATTATGAACAAATCTCATTCGTCATCTTCTTGCCATAACCCTATATCTACATGTTTGAAAAAAATTTAGAAGAGCTATTTTTCAACTGCATGTTGCAAAGTGTTTTTTCCAAAGTTACATTCATATGCGGCCTTAAAGTCGATGAAGAGATATTGATTTTTCACTTCAAATTCGTTGGCCTATGGTCAATCTTCCGGGCCGATAGCAACACTGTTATTTGCCGATTATGACTGATGGAGCTGATGGACAACACAACAACACTCATCATCATCATTAATCATTATCATTATCGGCTCGACTACCGGGATCCGGCCCTGGGCTCATATAATAAGTCTCTCCAGGGCCGGACCCACCATATGTGCAGGATGTGCAAGTGCACAGGGCGCAGCATTCCGGAGGCGCATTCTCGGGAACAAAGAAAACCATAAGGTGCAGGTTTTTACTTTGCACAAATGTGTATTGTGTATTCCATAGGCCACAGTCCACAGGCACACACAGTCCACACTCATCCACACCAAACCAACTCATCAGTGCGAGTATTTTTCCTGCACACTGGGTCCCAAGACTTACATTCTAAGAAAAGACAAAAACAAAAACTGATTCGAACAAAATTGTATGCGCCAGTAGGTGCAGGTTTTTACTTTGCACAAATGTGTATTGTGTATTCCATAGGCCACTGTCCACAGTCCACAGGCACACACACAGTCCACACTCATCCACATCAACTCATCAGTGCGAGTTTTGTTCCTGCACACTGGGTCCCAAAACTTACATTCTATTCCAATTACCACGGCGTACAGTGTGACAATTTCCGTATTATTTTTGAATAATTATTTTTTTATTAATGAAATAAATTCATTAGATACAATATCAGAGAATTGAAAATAAAATAAAATAAAATTAGTGGTTAATTATATACATTATGTTGATGGATGGGATGTTATAAACTTAAAGAAAAGGTTAAACTTGTAAGCGCTATTAATTTAATTCCCCTAAACGAGCTAAATGTCACACTGTAAGACGGTAGCGGCGAACGGATAGTTAAAGGATTGCAATGTTCGGGTGTTTTTACACATCATAGAACATAGAAGCGATAAAAAATGCGTGTGGGTTTTACAGTCGCCTTTTTGTTCCTTTTCTTCTTCTATTGAATATTTTTTCAGTTAAAATTCTTTGTACTCTGGTCTGGTGCAGATTTTTTAAAACTTTTTTTCGCTTACGATTATTTAAATAAAATCAGATTTGAAAGTCAAGTGACGGCTTGTGAAAGTGTTTAGTAACTACCTATTTACTATTAAATTTTTGTGCTGTTTTTTTTCCAATATGGACAAAGAAAAGCCTTCGGGGGCAGAATTCAGAAAAAAAGCTTGTTGAAGCCGAAAACAAAGCATACATTTTACTAAATTTCGTATCGATGAGGTTCTGGTAGGGAGTGCAGTGGTGTCAGAAGAAGAGGTTTCTGATATTGTTTCAAATGAAGATTTGGGTGACCCTAAATTTTCGTTATTACGTTAAATTACATAGTACATATCAGATACTCATACATACAAGTATTTTTTTGTTAGTGAGGATTAGGCCTACCTCAATAAATAAAAACGCATTGAGAGTCTACCTCCTGGGTAATGTGGAAAGGACTTAATATGTGTATTAGTATGTGTATGTATGTATATTATATGTATTTTCGCAAACATAAAAAGGGCGCTTTCTAAAAATCTTGCACAGAGCGCAATTTTAGCTAGGGCCGGCCCTGAGTCTCTCCATTTATCCCGATCTCAAACAGAACGCCCGCAGTTGCGCACCCCAAGGCTTCAGGCGTCCTGGTCTACGATTACACTCATACTTTATTGATAATATGCATGTTCCCTTTTTTTATATGGGAATGGAAATGTTAATATTAATATGTGTACTATTTTTCAAGTCTAGAGCTACAAGTATAGAAAAACTATTGTGTAGCATAATTTTTGTCAAGTTCATATTTCATAAAAATTCAATTTCCTAAAATTGTGGTCACCTAAATTTCCCAATCGAATTCGAATATTGGTTCTTTTAATGATAGTGAGGACTTGAAAATTTTAATTAATCTTGAAATAATTGTTTGCCAAAAAAAAGCGTTCATTGATAATGTCTGCTTCTAGAATCCTAGATTATTTTCGGTATCAGAAAACTATGTGTAAGTGATTAAGTTGGTGTGAAGTACATAGTTTAGAAAGCTTACATGCAAAAACTTTATTTTTAACTTTTAACATTTTTCCTCCAATTTCATTACATTCGATGTTAATTAGCTATGAACCCTTATCATCCTGAGCTTGAATGAACAATCAAATTATAATTCTGCATAACACCAACATGCACATTGCACATGCACTATGCACATGCTTAATCCTTTCTTCACTTTTCTTTCCTTCTTTTATAGATAATTTCATATAATCTTAGCACTTTAAAGTTCTGATTAAAATAACGGCACTAGAATAACTGTTTTTTAAGTACGAGTATAAACTGCAAATGATCCCTTACAAGAACTCCAATCTACAATCCACCCCCTTCCAAACTAAACCCCCTCATTATCTCAGTAAGACAATCTTTTAGTTTGTGATGAAACCAAAAAGTCAAAAAGTGCACACACCCCCACACCCATACTTATATTCTTTGGTTACAGACTTGTTCACCATTTAAGGGAAAAATATAGAAAATTGTATACTTACACTTTAGAAAGGTATAGAACTAATACATACATATGTATACTTACACTTTAGAAAGGTATAGAACTAATACATACATATGTGTTACTACATACGTATGTAGGTATAGGTACGAACTAAAGGATATAAATATTTACCACATTCTAGTAGTTGGGAGAAGTATTTCAGTGGCATACGTGAATAGCAGTTTTCTCAAGCAAATCACATTCTTACCTTACGTGCTAACGGCAGCATAGTGTGGCAAGGATGCACTGCCTCTCTCGCCCTATCCCTAGCCCTAACTAAAACCCCGTTTCCTGGTATGGTGACTTGACTGTGAACACTGCACGCCTGCACGCCGCCGCCAACACCGCAGCAACAGAAGCATGAGACAAGGCAGTTTTCATATCTAGGTGACGTTTGAAAAGTGGATCGTCGCGAATTGCGAAAGTCATTTCGTGAAATCTAAATTTTACTCGTCGTCGTCGTAGTCGTCGTCAGGATTCAGGAAACAAATAGCGCACCCCCTTTTCTGTTGTGCCGGAATCTCAGCTTAGTATTGGGCTGTGGATGGCGGACGGTTGGGTTGGGAACGGAGTTACCGTCGAAATGTGAACATATCATTAGGCATCGTCGTCGGCGGGCGTCCTTGATACAACTTCAGTGTTCACTGTTCAGTGCTCAGTGTAGTGCCATAGTCCTCGTCTTCGTCGTCACAGTTGTGCATTTCTGTGGATAGCGAATACAATGGCCAAGGATTTCGTTCTTTTTTTTAATCATGCGTATGTATGCATTATATGCACATATAGGGTCTGCTTTTGTTCCAGCAAAACAGCACTGATGCACATACATATATGACAACTTCAAGAAAGCATTAAAATGTTTACCATAGCTGTCATGAATTCCATAAGGACCTGCTCCAGAAAATCTTCTTCTGTCGTATGAGTATGAGCCGACGACGACGACGATGATGATGCTCGGCTCGGCTGCTGCGGTTACCAGTGCCAGTTGCCAGTTCCAGTGCCAGTTGCATTGCATTTTGCCTCTGTTTGCTGGCTGGCTTTTGCAATTCTCATTCTCTCCCCCATTCATAGTGCACTTTAACTTCAAAATACGCCATCTTCTTTTCAATTCCCACTGTGACTTTTCATCATCTGAAAGGATCTTTTGTGGCAAATTAAAACGCTATCCAATGTGTCGGGGTGAGGACTGAGGAGTAAAGAACCGGACGAGAAGGATACGAAGACGTAGAATGAAGAATGAAAGCTAAACATTTCTTGTATAGCGTGTAGATGATGGCTTTTGTATTTTGTGTGCAAAGGATCAAAGGCATGCCATGAAATTAAATTGCATAAATGGTTACTTATATACAAATATATATATGTACATACCTGTGTTGCTGAGACTCAATGATGCTTATATTTATACAAAACATTCACAAACACAAGGTGTGATGATTATACCTATGACGACGACAAGCGACACGGCAGGCTTTTACTTTATCCTCTCCTCGAAAGTATTAGTTCATGCCCATGCATTTTTGTATATCCTGAAATTGTAAAGGTAGGTACCTATATATTTTCGACATAAAGCACAAGGGAATAATATATTATAGCTGGAAAAAAAGCAGACACAAAAGCCAAAAATCCTTCAACAAACGTTCTCAATGATTTAATTTCACTTTTTATTTGTTCTATTCATTTGGGGTGTATTAAAAGGGAACAATGATTAAAAACGGAAGAGCTTTACTTTTGAATGCGCCTTTGTCAGGAATTGCGTTAAAAATTTCTAAAAACAAGCAAATCATAAAAAAGTGCAGATATGTAGCTGTAGGTACCACTCCGAAACGTCTTTATTCCTATGGATAGGGGATACGTTAACCCTTTAGTTACGATCTTGTCACAAATGTATAAACAAAAATGCTTTTAATGATTTCATTAAAAATTATGTATTCTTTGTCAAACACTGAGCCTGTCGAAATGCTAAAAACAACTGTTTTTGATAAGTTAAATTTAAATATGAAAATTGGTGTCATATACCAATATCAGTGGAATACGGATAAAATATTATGTTAAGCATTTTATTAGCAATGAATTGTTTTGGATCACAACGATTGTTAGTTGTTACAAAGTAAAACTTTCTTTTGGTAAAATTAGAAATTGATTACTAAAATTCACTCAAAAGATAACATTCATGAACAAATTTTTGAATTCAATTCGAACGAAGACCATGAATGCAATCATTTCATTAAATTTTTTAATTTCTTTTGAAAAAAGTCGATATTGTGAGGGCTAAGCAAATTTAAATTAATAAAAATAAAAATTGATTATATTTTAAGACTTAGGTTATACTTTAAAAATTATTTAATAAAACTATGAATTATTTCTTCGGAAAATATTCTCTTGTTGGTTGAAATATAAAACTATACCATCTAGACGGCATTTCATATAGTAAACAATTCATAGAGAGGTTTAAAAGAATTAAATCTTTTATGAAACAATTTCTAGGTATAAAGCATTCATTGAATTCATTCTTAAGATTGCATTTATTGAAGTAATTTTGAGAGTGGGATTTATGACTTTGAAATCATTAATGCTTCGACATTAAAAAGATCGCTTATGAATAAAAATAGTTTAAAACATAGACCAAAGCCTTCAAATGAAAAACAAATCACTGATTGACGATTGCAAATTTTGAATTGAATATTGAAATTTTCATACAAACATGCAATTTTATTTTTAATTTTCTTATAACGTGTTGTACTTGAAAAAACAAACATTAGTGATAGTTTAAAAATAAAATGAAATCATCATTCATTTATGTAAAAAGAAAAAGTGCCATTCACCTATATTAAATCTTGATACAAAATAAAGATTCCTATAATTGGTGATTGAATTCGAATTTTTTCTTAAATAGATCATTTTATATATATCAGAGATTTAGTGAAAAGTATTTTTAATATTGATTATAATTTATATTTGCAAATTGTCAAGGAATAGAAAAAAAAAGTAAACAATCAAGTTATTTTTCAAATTAATTTCCTAACAGCACTGTTTTTCATTTCATCGATATAATTAATAATAAAACAAAAATTATAATTGGATATATGAATACAAGTTTTTAAAATGTTGACTTTAAATGGAGAAACAAATTTTAACACCAAATGTCATGATAACAAATTGCTTGTCAAATGTGTCACTTTGAAATCAGTGACTTTTGTTTTCTAGCAACATTTTAGTCACAAGTCATATTTTCACTGTGCGTATTTTGTTATTTTTAATTAATTTCATTTGATAAACAAAAGGCCTTAACATAATGAATCAATGTTTCCGAATTAACTTAATTTAAGTCATCATAATTTATATTATAAATAAAAAGCGAATGAGTACAATCGTCTATACGTATTATTAGAAATTTGTTAATGAATTTTTATTAAGCTTGCATTTTTATATTATTTCCTCGGTTCGGCAAATACATAATTACTTTTCTAAAGTTAAGAGGATTTAAAAATTCAATTAACTCTTATTTAAAACAAGGCAAATTTGTATAGTATTTTTTTAAAATATACTTGAAAAAAAAATGTACATTTATGTAACCGTTTGAATATTAAATACTGATATTAACAAAATCAAATTATGTAGATATATATTGCATTCAATCACATTTGAATTTGTGTGCGTTAAGTTAAATATGAACAAATTCTGCATACATAAAAAATAGCTCCTAGCTTTAGTCCATTAAACTTTTAAATATAAATATATATTTTTCAATACAATTATATACATTCTATATTAAAAAACTATACTTTGTTTTAAAGTCATTTTGGTTGATGATAGTGGCAATTTATCATTTTATATTTAATCTCATCTAGTTCGTTATTCTTATCAGAAATTTTTTTAATAACACCGAAAATATTAAAAATTGATTTTAACGTGGTGGAAACTTTTTTATAAAAAAGAAATAGAAGTTTTTAAAAATATATTTCAAGGTTTATTTATTTATAAGGTTTATAAGAAATTTTTTGAAAAAAAAACACTATGTTTTTTTCAGGTGTGATTTTCTTAAAATTAGTCAATGCACTTAAATTTTTTTTATTTCTATTGCAGAGTGCCAAGAAGTATTAAAATACTTACCTCATTTACATTTTAACTCGGCTATCATTTATCACAACTTCATTAGACCTGAAATTGAATGTCTAGACTCATAATATGTATCTCTTATAGCAATGAAAAAAATCAAAACCTTTTAGGCAGGTAGATCCTAAAATGTTGTCAAATCTGTCAGTGAAAACATTCTTGCAATGTCTTACAACCGCATCGTCTTACAATTAACTGTCAAAAAATGTATTTGATAAATTAATTATTAGATACACGGTTAAAAATTTTGGCATGTTTTTTAATACAGCACTTGTATTACAGCTCTATGCAATACATCAAAAATTAGTTTTTAATATTTCATAAATATTAAAAAATAAATGTAATTAATTCGTATTATAGTTTAATAGTTAGGTATTAAATCTAGTATTTGTAATTCAAAAAATATTAATATATAATTAAAGATATTGAAAAGCAATACTTTAGTATTAAAAGTTAATTTTTAAAATGATTTGTAACAGCTTTAATTCGTTTTTGATTAAAGTTTAATATATTAATTATTAGAATTAAGAAATATATTCTTAAATATAATGTAACAACATATTAAAAAGTAATACATGAGAATTAAAATTTAAGTCAAGCCACGCTGCGATTGTCGCTGCATAAAAGGTTTGAATATTCCTGTATTAGATTTTAATACTGCTTGATTAGATTTAAACTCCGTGGTATTACATTGTACTCAAATTCATTACAATGTAATACCATTTTATTAAAACTAAATATATCGATATTAATTCTAGTTCTCTATTGAATTAACAAGCGGCATTCTTAAACTTGCGGCCATGGATGCCAGTTCCACTCACGTTGTCGTTCGGTTTTGTTTTAGAAGTGTAAAAGTCTAAAAGTTTGTTTGTGATATTTTTTAAAATTAAAAGAAAAAGACAAGGCAAGTTCATCAGGCATAATAATAATTTCAGGTAAGTAAAAGATTTTCCATCGCTTAATGCAATTTTAAAAGTTATTTTCTTTTATTGCAGAACTTGGTTATTGTATAAAGAAGGAGGTGAAGGAGTTGTACAAGGAAATTACAAATGGCCGAGGAATCAAAGGTTTGTAAGGGATTGAGATGAATCCTAAGATTAAATTAAATTTTGATTTTTTCTTTTATAAAAGGATTATGAACACCGAACACTGCTTAAGGTCCAAAATGTCAGAAAAAATAAAGGGAAAACATTAGTAGGTAGCAAGAACATCACTTCTAATTGATTTCGATTAAGAATCGTTTTATAAAAGTATTAATTTAATTATTTAAAAAAATAAAATATTTCTCACAAAATGTTCTAGTTTTTTTAATTTTTGTTCCAGCTATAGTATTAAAATGCAATACAAGTAAATTGCAATTAAATAAATGTATGTATTAAATTTCAATACAAAGAAGTTGGAATTCAATAAATATCTGTATTTAATTCTAATACAAGGTTATTGGAAATTATCAAATATATGTATTAAATTTAAATACATTTATTTATGAATTTTAATAAATTTCTTATTATATTATAATAGTCTTGGAATTACTTTCTAATTCCCCTGTTATTAGCTGTTAATACAAAGTTTGTAGAATACTAATTAATTTTTCATTTAAATTTATTACATAAATATTAATTTTTAATAGCTTTATACTATTAAAGTTTAATATTTATTTTATTAAAACTATTATTGTAATATTTGCACTTTATTAGATTTTAATATAATTTTGGTGTTGTCATATATGTAACCCTAAAAATATTAAAAACTACACCAAAATTTTTAACCGTGTATGATAAATGATCTGATAGATAATCTGAAAACAGAGTTTATGCACAATATTAACTGTCAGATCCATCAATTTTTTCGTTATCTGACATTTCTGAACTGTCACATGAATTTTTCCAAATATCCAAATTCCAGTTCTGACAATATTAAAAGATCTACCATTAATTTAAACTAAGCTTAAGACATATTAAAACTTTCAAAGTGGAATTACCAATATTTTGTAAAATGAGTTAATTCAATTCAAATCATGACAATTTAAATGTTTCAAAAACTCAAGGCGATATCCGTTTTCCCTAAAGCATAACCCAACTATAAGGCCAACTTTCGTTAGTGCCTCTACCCTAAGCATTGCACCAAAACTTCCTCTTGGCAAAGGATCACATACAGAACATCATCGTCAAAAACTCTTCCAAGTGTCCAACTTTTCTGATCTGTGTTTTTTTGAAATCTCTTCATACAAATCTTAAGTAGATATAATTTTTCATAATTTGGCAGCTGGCAGGTTTTCAAATTATTATTAATTCCTTACTTTACTCAAACAATTGCTATCTTCATATTGAATCAATTTCAGTTGATGCATTAATTAACAAGTAATTGCGGCTTCTATATATCATGAACACCGACAAAATATATCCTACATTACCTCTAGGATATTTTTACTGATTGCGAAGACTTTATAATTATTAAAAAATTATTCAGAAACCTATTTTAAGCTCTGCTCAGTCTTTTCATTGATTTTCAATCGGTTCCTACGATTTTCATTTGTATTTCTATAGCGTAAAACTATACGAGTACGTACACAAATACAAACACAGATTTATGAATTTTTAGTGACATTAAACCCTTAAACAAATATTTATATACCTATAACCTACATGAAAGTCGTCTGTAGGGGAAAGAAAACCGACTTAAAATTATATTTAAGTCCCTCTGAAATTTCCCACTACCTATACCTACATACATATGTATATTCGAAAATGGAGAAAAAGCAGAGCTCATGTTTTCTGCGCAAACTCAGTTTTGTTGTTTTGCTATTTTCAAAACCACCAAAGGAAATTCATGGCGTTACTGTCGCTAAGGAGAACATTTTAATATCACTGCTCTATTCTCTATCTCTAGACTAGAGCATAGAGTAGAGTCTATAGATCCAAATCTCAGAGACCGATGTCTCTTATACCTACTAGGAGTATAGCAGATATAACATTATGTATGAGCGGAGCACGGCAAAAGGAAAATTCTTTCCCTCTAAAACGGAACATTTTGTCTCCATTGATTTTCAGTAGTGTACAGAATTTTCCTTGGGCTAGGTTAAGAATAAAAATTTGAAATGTAGGTAACGAGGCAAAATCAGTCCTCGTGGCATTTGAAGTAGCCTCTACCGCTATACCGACATGGGTCTGTGCTGTGAGAAAGTATACGACTACATGGTGGCAGGAAAATGAGGGTGAATAAAATGGGATTGAGAAGCAAGTAGGTATCGTATAAACATAAAGTATGGCAAACCAAGGCAATGCCATACAGTTGTGTATTTTTTCATTTCCGTACAATTGATTTAGCTCCACTGTTTGTTGAGTGGCCTTCATTTACGCCTTTCCCCTCCCAAGGCTCCAAAAAAAAAAGAAGAAAACAAACGTCCTTCATAACTTCCATAAACATTATATTTATTTCTCTTTGAAATTTCTCGCGGAAGTTTAATTACAATTCCCAGCACTTAAGTTTTGACCGGTATACTGGCGAACTCTTTTTGAAAGCCTAGAGTCTATTGAGGATTTTGAAGGCTTAAAGGATATCGTAAAAATAATAATTATATGTTCAGTGTTCACTGTTTTGTTTTTTTTTTTTTTTTGTACCTATACTTAAATTGTGCCCTTTTTACGCCTATTTGTTGAGCGCTCATAAAAAGCGGCATCGAATATCCTCGTACTATAGGTACGGTCCAGTTCCAGTGTTACTGTACCGGTTGACCTCGTCGTTGTCGTTGTCGCTGACTGGTCCTATGAGGGTTTCTGCATTTTGTCTGCGTATTCACTGTTGCGGAATAATAGCTTTGAAAGCGAGGCTGCTCGCTCCCAGACATTGGTCGCCTGAGTTTTATGTTCCGTGGTAAACGTTATTAGAGACGGGATACGGGAAACGAAATTGATGGGGCACATAAAAATTGTCCTTTTTGAATTCTCATTGTCAGTTATTCTTGCTTTCTGCTCCTCTGCCTGCTTTCATAGTAATTTCTTCTTATAGCAGCACTTTAGCGCGCTTAAGATATTTCCGTGCTGTTGCCTCGTTAGGTTTATAAGATTAGATTTGTGGCCAAGCATCCGACGGCTGTCATTCCGCAAAGTGCGTTGACATTTAAACAATTTTAATTGGATTCATTTTCAGTTGATAATAATAGAAGTCGTTAAAATTTGTTTCGTTCATTCTTTATCTGTCATTTATCCGTTTTATACCCTCTTGTTTTGTATTTTTTGGCTTTCGGTTGGCGGATTGGGCTTGGTTGGGTTGGAGTTGGAGCGGGGATTGTGGAGTGGTAGTAATATTTATTACAGGAACAGGGCGTTGAATATAAATCAAAATTTGAGCAATCGTTATTCCATAGTCCTTGAAAATTTCAATTTATTGACAATGGTTTCGCTTTGTGAATGGCCCAGCAGCGCAGCGGTGGTGTATTGTATGGTATCATTGTTTAGGAAGTTTAGATTTGCGGAAGGGGACCGGGAAGCGATAGTGGAGGGGGGAGGGGTTAAACCGATTGACTTTTCGCTGAAAATTACTGTTGGGAGATAATAAATCTAAAATAATATCTATTTATTAGTCGATTAAGAATTGTAATTTGCCATAACTTTCCATTATCTTTTTGAACATTTTTCAAAGAAGTGTCCATGCCCATTGAACCTAGCATCGATATATTTCCTTATTAAGTACTTTGAAGTTTGATATTCTGTGTAATCAGATAAATGTGGAAAAAGAGTATAATATTGTTTAGAAATATTATGTTTCAGAACATTCATTTATTCATGTAACGGTTAGGAAGACAAAAATCAAAGTGCGCGAAATAAATTCAAAACTGAATTATGAAATAAGTTTTGCATTGAAGTTGAGTCAGAGGTTATCTATACAATATTGGTTCAAAAAAGGATATGAAAATATTTTTGTTATAGTTTTTTTCAGTTGTACCAGATTTTTGATACGAAATTTGTAGCTTGTAGAGGATGGAAAGCTGAAGTGTCTCAGGCAAATGCCTTTCATGGATTGGGAAAGGGATGGATATAAAAAAGATAAGGACAAAGTAAGAGAAGGAAGCGAAGAAGGCATCTAGGAACTTGTTGAGTTTCTTACAAATCCTTGACATATCGTAATTGAAAATAAATTTAAGCAATGCGAAGATTTTACAGATGTTCCATTTTGACATTTAAAAAACGAGAAGATAATTCAGTTGTTTAATTCTTTGATTTTATGATTAACAATGCAAAACAATATCAGACCAATGGGCTGTGGTGGGCGGTGGCCCATATCCTTCTGCGATGAGTCAAAAAAACGCCTCTATGATTATTATTTACTATCTGTTACCCGGTGCGCTTCGCTACACCTAAATCAAATAAAACTTAAGGATTTTTACTTTCTGTCTTATTTATTGTCGTAAAAGGCATTTGACAGGACTGCTGACCTGCCGAACTTCATCTCACCCAAATTTAACGTCTTAACATAAAAAAATCGTATACAAATCAGATCAATAGTTTTGGCGTAATGTGATTCTAGACAGAGTTTTAATGTTGTAGATAGGTAACTATGTATAGGTTCCTGTGGGAAGGAGATATTTTCCCGCCGTAAAAAGTTGCCAAGTCTTATAAAAATCCGTTTAGACGTTAAGGCGTGAATGAGGTAAACTTTTAAAACAAACGATTAAAAATCACTAACTTAATTAGTTTTCTGTTTAAGTACGATAGCATGAATATTAATAGCCCATATCCTTTTCTAGGTTACTATTTATCACCTAACTAAATTTCATCAAAATCCGTTCAGCCGTTTAGGCATGATAGAGAAAAACTCCCAGCAAAAACAATAAAAAAAATCACTAACTCAATTTAGTTATCTGCCTACTGCCTATCCCCTAAGAATGATGGCGTGATTATTTATAGCCTATGACCATTTCTAATATCATCTATCACCATACCAAATTTCAACAAAATCCGTTCAGCCGTTTAGGCGTGAAAGAGTAACAGACAGACAGACAGGCATAGTTACTTTCGCTTTTATAATATTAGTATGGATAACTAACTTTCTACCGTAACAGTTGCACCAGCCTCATTTAAAATAAATAAGGTCCAATTATACGCATACCACTATTCTTAGACTTTCCGAGCTCTAGAAGTCACAACTAACGCGGACTTCGTGGGAAAAATTATCCTCATCACTTATGATGATTTTTCAAGGAAAATCCACATCATCAATAATCCAGCTGCTTTAATTCTTCTGTTAAATGAATTTAAAAAGCCTAAAGACCCAAATTGTAATGCATATTCACTTTTGGCAGCCGAGACGGTGCACCGGTGGTGGTTTACGACGACATGCGACGACGCACGACTGAAAGTGCGAAATGTGACTTCAAATTTTCCAAAATTTTTTATTTTAACATTTTCAATCGAAGACGGAAATTTTAGTTGGCCAAGTGAAGGGAAACCATGAAATCTCAAAGAAAACCTATCAGAAAACAGGCACCCAACATTCCTAGCACCAGGCAGTCACCCTATTCCCTCCTCTCCTCTCAAATGATAGAAACATTTTTCTTCTATCATTTTCTCATATTCTGACTTACGAGTATGAATAAAAAAGTCTCTTTAAAGAGTGTGTCTTATTTTTATTATTAGTTATTGTATATTGTGTAATTTTATCAATCCAATACGGGACATGGTTAACGAACAAATATTTTGTTTGAATTAATGAATTCAATTTTTATAAGCCACCCAGGATAGTAGTCCGCTTTATTAGATCTGATTGCAGTGTTTTAAATTCCCACATTTTATATTAAAGTACCGATATTTTTACAATGTTATGTATAGTTAATTTTGTACATAATGTATAACAATAAATTTATTCTTAATTGAAAATAGTAAATTACTCGCTTCATTAATATAAGTAATTTTGTATGTAAAACAATTAACAACGTTGCCACTATATGATGTGAGTGTGGGGGCTTAAAAAAGAAAAAATCTAGAAGAACGATGAGAGGTGGAATGGGTTGAAACTTTATTAAATGATTTTATGACATTAATTTAAAATAAAAAAAAATATTAGGTTTTGCGGTTGCTGGAACGTATAGGAAATAATGCAATCAATTTTGAGCTTTTTTCGCCGGTGTGTGGTTAGGAAACGGATTTTCCGTATTCGTGAATATATACCTACACATCTATGAGCGTACGTAATTTTTTTTTTATAGATAAACCAAATGATGACGTTTATATTTCAGGAAGTCATTATTTATTAAATATGGTATGTGAATGATTTTTATGGGAATTTTAGTTAATTTATTGTATAGCTGGTGTACAGAGTATACAGGAAACGATGGACGAACAAAAATTAATAATTTTCGATGAGATATAATTCTTTTTCATACTCCTGCTTGTATTTGAATTGTTTATAAATAAATCATTTTTAAAGATACTTTTATAATGATTTTTATCAATAGGATTCATACAAATTTTATTTGTGTTTATGTATATAATTTATTTATTTCTATTTTAGTAGTTTTTATTTTTTGGATGTTTAAATTTCTCTTTTCATATATACATACATATATTCTGAGTAAGAAATGTAAGTAAATTTTGTATCTATGCATGTATATGTTATTATGCAATAATTAAGACACTTTTTATCACAGTTTCAGATACTATTATATAAAAAAATATCTAATAAGAATTTTAGGAAATTTTAGCAAATACAAATGCATATTGTATATGTTTCAATTAAAATAACAAAGTCGTTTTAAACACGTTCAAAACCATTATTTTTCTAATCTATATATGGTCATGGCTTCGAGAAATGAAACCGAGTGGCATTTTTTTTTTTTTAGAATTTACCGCTATTATGCTCATTTTTTGAGAGAATACATCTCATAGGAACGATCGATATCATTATCAACAGTATAAACATTTCTAGTTTGATCTAAGCCACAGTTAAAGTCAGGCTGTTGAGCTCTTTAAAAATGACCGGAAATTCAAGTGCTCGTAAAAAGGTAATTTATATCATTTTTAATAATTTATTTTTTTTGAATACACTTAAGTTTTCAAGAAAAGATCTTACCTTACCTGAATATCTCATTTTTTTGTCAAAAAAGAAGTTTCAAGTTTGTAAATTTTAAATAACCAAATTCGTGTAATTCGTGTAACGTTATAAGACAAAATTCTTTAAAAGTTTTTTTACTTTTCATATGAAAGTTTTAGAAATTGAATTTTTTGAATTTTTTTGAGTATTTTGTATTTATTTAACAAAACTAAAAAAAAATATATATATAAAGCTACCATTTTCATTTAAACAATAGTTAAGGATGTGTAACGTTATAAGACATTTTTTGCTAAAGTCAATGAAGATGAAGTTTAAGACTTTCTTGGACTTCAAATATATTAGTGAACTGTCTTGATTCTTTATTTATATGCCAAATTATTTATCTGCTTCAAATTTGACGAAGAAAAATTAATTTTAAAGGAAATTTTAAAAATATTGTACATGCTTTTCTAAAAAAATACAACATTTACTGTAAAGGACTATAACTTCTTACAGGGTTGTCCAATTTCTTTGATTTTGGTTTTAATGGATTAAGCATCGAAATCTACCCTAAAATCATGTATCATATGTTTTAGGTGTACTAAAACGATTAAATGAGTTTGTTTTACCTGGACCACCACCCACCCTCCCTCCTTAAAATACGATTTTACAAAAATGGGAATTTTGGAGAAGTTTTTGTTGTGTTGCATAGAATGATGTTTGGTGTCGATTCCAATCATAAAATTTCTTAAATCAATTTTTTTGGACCTTTCGGTTATATTTTGGCTTTTTTATCCGCACATTTACGTTATAACAAAAAATGAAGTACCTTATGGTAAATAAATTATTTTTTTATATAAATTTGTTTTATTGTTTATTCTTTACTAGAATTTTTCCTTTCAGTCATATTTTCACCAATTTTCACACAAGAATTCGGAAGGTAACGTTATAAGACTTTTTTCTGTAACGTTATAAGACACACATTTGACCTCAAATAACACATACAAACATAACTTTTTCTTAAACAAAAAATGGTAAACTGTTAATTGGAATTTTATCTCAATTCTCTAAAAGAAAAAAAATGAATTAGCACACCAATTTCGCAGAGTTTTTTAAATATGTCCAGTAACCTCAACAGCTACTTCCAAAAAATGTAACGTTATCAGCCAATTCGGAGGGGAATATTTAAAAATCTAAAAGAGATAATTAAAAACTTTTTTCTACACAAATTAGATTTTGAAGAGATCTTTCAGACGTATGTTTAAAAATCAGATTAGCGTTGCAGTTTTTCTAGTAATAAGGAAAAAACACGTACAATGTAACGTTATAAGACGGAAGCCATGACCATATGTATATAAAAATAAATCCCGTTTTCCCTTGCTCACGGCATCACGCGTGAATGGCTGGACCGATTTCACTAATTCTTTTTTTGTTGTATTTGTTATTATTAGGAGAAGGAAAAAATTACGAAAGTTGCACAGGAAACAAGAAGATTTTACTTTTTTAATAAAATAATAGTCACGCTATAACTTAAGAATGGCTAAACCGATTTCGTTCATCTTTCTTTTAAATGTTTTCTAATGTTTCGTAGAAGGTTTGTCAATAAAAAAAATAAGGAAAAGTGCACAGAAACTAAGAAAATTAAAAAAAACTAAACAGGTTGATACCCTATTTTAAACTTTTTTAATGTTTGAAATAACTGCCAATTTGACATATCGGAAAATTTATTAAAAATAAATAATAATAGAAAGGGGGCTTTTGGTGTTGCCAGAGCTGTCGAATTTTAGTTTTTTTTTAAAATAACATTTAGTTTTTAAGCGACCTACTAAAATGGATTGTAAATACAAGTGGAAAGGAGGTGCTCAGCTATATATATATGTATGAAAAGTTTGTGAAAGTTTTTAGGTTATGTGTCTGCCTTTAGCCATTGTGAATTTTGGGATAGTTTCATGATACTTTTAATTGACAAAAAAGTTCCAATAAAGCTGTGATTCCTTCTAAGAAAATTTCCGATTTTTCTTGACTTCTCAAAACCTATACTTTTCATTTGACGTTTCACTCGGATGAAGCAGTAGCTGTAAGTTTTTGGTCAGTTTGTGCGCATTCCGGTCTTGGGACAACGATCAACCTATTTTGACTTAGTTGAGGAAATGACATCTAGCTATGTATACAATTTATAACTCAAGAACGGCTGAACCGAATTGGTTGAAATGTGGCACAGTGACAGTTTATAGTCTGGAAAAGCAAATAGGCTGATGGTTTCAACAACTAGGACATGAACTTCGGTTGTCCTGCCGCTCGATCCACTTTTAAATAAACTTACTATCACCCTTATTACGGTTGTCAAAGATCAGTACGATATTTGATATTTATCAATAAAATTAATGAATCGGTATTATCGTTGTCAAAAATCAAAATTTTTGATAAACTGTGAACGCTCTTCAGAAATTAGATCTATTGTGAATGATTTAAATTGACAGTCTTGGTATTATGGTTGTCAAAATGTTTGTTGATTATAAAATTTTCAGTCAATCACAAATTCCTTGTTGATAAAATATTTTACGGATCGCGAAAGCCAAAAGCATGTCTACTATAGAACTATTTTTCGGTGAAAATGAAATTGAAGACGAAAATACTTTGCAGCAGGCAAAGATTCGAAGAAAATATGTATATAGATAAAAGAACTTTTTTAATTACATTACAAAAACTAATTTGGCTCCCTTCTAGATTCTTTCAAAACTTTAGACTTTCGAAAGAAGCCTTCCTTAATGTATTTTTAGATATCAACGACAAGCCAACGAAAAGGCTACAATCCATCCCAAACATACTAAAATTTGCAGCTGTCTTAAGTAAATAGGCACTATTCACAATAGATTTCTGATCTTTGTTCACAATGGATCAAAAAATGATGAACTCGGGTTCATATACTGATGTATCAATTGATTGACAAAATATTTCAATTGTCAATTAATTGATCTTTGACAACAGTAATAAGGCTGTATGAAAAAATTTTATTTTAAATCAAGTAAGCAACAACAATATTTTCCAAAGCAGCACCCGACTTTCGGTGAAAAGATTAATTAATAACGTGATAGAAGCCACAATTTTGAAAGGGAAGTACAAAGGCGAAGACTTTTTAATTCCACGAATTCCTCAAATTCCGAACGACACATGCAGTCGCTAAGTGTATACAATCACAGTTAAGAACATTGTCTGTCGGGTCAGCTATACTTAATAAAGAAATTAACTTTATTCAGATAAAAAGGTAACAGATATTTCTTGATTATAGGGCGGTACTAAGTTCGCCGGGTCAGCTAGTATATAATAAATTTTTCCGGTTGCAAATGGTTTTGAAAAATTAAGGTGCAGGATAAAAATTCCAAATGCCGGAAATTGTAAAAAAAAATATTAGATATCTATAATATATATGTAGTATATAAATATTTTGAGAACGCGTTATAATATTGTCTTGTTAATGAGTGGTAAAAATTTGACAAAAACTGAGAAAAAACGTTTTTCGACTCGAACAACTTGAGAACAATCAAGGATATTGAAAATTTATATAATTTATATCTACATAAAACAATTCTTAAAAAATACTTTAACATTGTTTAATCAGGTAAAATCTTAACAGAGTTGTTATCAATAATTCTTCATAATATAAATTTAATATGTACCTACAGTTTTTCAAAAACAATAGCCTCTTTAATGTTTTTTTTCAAATGCTTGATTCAATCTGATTTTTTTATTGTTAAGATTAATTTGATTCATAAATTTAAATGGGATTTTTTGATCTGATATATAACAGTATTAGTTGAATCAAAATTAAGAAGTTGTTTCTTAATTAATTCAATTTTTTAGTTTTTCAGTTTGCAATTTTTACAATTCAGACATGATCTTCAAATCCACAAATTTAAACAAATTTAATTTTAATACACACAAAATAGTTAAAATTGCTCAATTTTCAAAATATGTATAGGTATCTATCGGCTGTTGGCATCGTCGTCGTCGACATTGTTTCAAATAACTTTATTATTACTCCAGATTAAGGAAAGTAAATTAGAATAGCTTATTAACTTCGCTCATAAAAAGATACTCTCCTCAACTGATTTTTTGTATTTATTTTAATTCCAAATAAAAATCATAAAATACACATAAACTCTGCTGAGTATTCGCTGATATCAATTTAAAAGTCCAGCATATTGTAAAATTCTCATGCGCTATCTTCATCTTTAAAATATTATCATTCCTTATTCGTTATTTTTATTACTGTTGACTTATTCATCCCTAATTATTTTATGTTTTCTTGGTTTTTGAGAAGAAAAATATTATTTTTTAATTAAAAAGGGTGATATGGTAACCTTGAGCATTCAGAAATAAGTCTCACCTTAAAAATTCCGCACAGAATTACTTTATTTTTTGATTTGTATAATAAGTCAAAAAAAAGGACATTACAACCACGAGCAACTAATTATAAACAATATTTTGACAAATAAAATTTGTCCCAAAATAAATTTCTTGTAAGAGTGACACAGTTTTTTAGAACTTAAAAATATTCCAAAATACTTTTCAAATTTAAATTTAACTTTACAAAATTATTTTTATTTAAGCCCCAACCGAAAATAATTTTTGAGAGAAGATTTAACAAAATGTATATTACAAATTTGAATCTCTCAAAATTCTACTTATTTCGGAAGTTAAGAAAACCAGAAGTTGATCAAATCGAGAGTTGACAATCGAAAGTTAAAACCGTCAACTTTTTAGGTTAAGTTTTAGTATTAGGTAGAATTACGTTTTTCCTTAGTATTACATTTTACAAAAAATATTAATAAATAAAACGGGTAAATAGGTTTTCCTCACTTTTCTATAAAAATCTTAAACTAATACTTAATATAAATGTAAAAATAACACAAAATAACTTAAACCTTTTGTTATGTACACATTAAACAAAACTAAAAATGTACAGTATATAGTTCTTAAGTTTATTAATTCTAAAAATGTATTGTTTGAGTAAATAAAAAAAGATGATGAAAATGATGAAAGGTCGAATCGACAAAGTAATTTATGAAATTATTATCATTTTTGTTTCATTAATTTAAATTTTATTCTTGGAATTACTATTAATGTACACATAATGACATAAACATTGGATACCTACAATTGTGATCGTGGCTTGCATTTCATCCATTACATAGTTAAGTCCTTCATTGCTTCACAATTGAATTTATTTTTCAAGCGAAATCACCGTAATTAATTACTACCTGTGTGACTTTGTGTGCTAACAAACAATTCCTGCTAGTTTCCACAAACTGTTGTTTTGCCAATGTGTTTTGATATGCTTTTATATGTTCACAGGAAATTTCGTGTTATCAAAAACCTCTAATAAAACAAATTATTGTTTTCCTTAAATCCCCATTAGTTGCACCTAGCTAAAGTGACTTTTCCAATTAATTGAAGTTGGTTTGAAAATTTTATCAAACTGAAAACATGTTTGTAAATGTATTAAATGTAAACTGTATTAAATCGAAATTGAAAAACAACTAATTTGGATTACTTTTTGTACAACAACTTTCGAGGAAAAAGAAAACAACTAATTGAAAATTCCATATTTATTTGTTTTAGTTTTGAACAAAAATAAACTCCATACTTGGAGCTTGATACTGATTTGCGGTAAACATTAATTAGAACTAAATAATTAACATCTACTAACATTTTATTTTTCAACCGGAGTACTTATTTAAAAAAATTATTATCATCAAAGTATTCACGAAGAACTGGTTCATTACTTTTCATGTATTACAACAACACTGCATGATCTTGATATTTTTCTGGTTCAATTTTCGAGAACCAAGTTTGATCCCACCACCAAAAGAAGGGACATTTTGCATTTGCAAGGTGTAGTGTTTTTGTTGTGAGTTGTCATAAACCATGTTTTTTGATTTAGGACTCGATTCCGCATCGTTATGGCAAAGTTTACAATCTTAAGTTGCGTAGTGAACGGCAGGACACAGACAATAATCGTCGCTGCAGACCAAAATATTTTATTTTTGTGAATTTGCTCAGACCTCCTGTGTTGTGTGTATGCATGTCAACTTTTTGCAGTGAAAGCCTGTGGGAATTCATTTTGTTTTTATTTTTTTCGTCTGTACATGCAAGATGTTTTTTCGGAGTATAATTAAATTCTAATAATCACAACTGGCAACATCATTGTGAAAAAGTGGGAAAATATGATCCGTATCGTTTTATTTTAATGATCTGAACCAGTTCATCTCATGTGCATAATAAAACGCGGCTTATGTAACTGTGTGTGTCAAATATTAGTGCATGCAACACAAAACGCCTTTTTCTAAAGTTTTTCTGTGAATTAATTAGTGAGGAGAACTCTAAAGCAACTCCATCTTTATGTCCGTGTATATTTCAACTTGACAACATTTCCAAGCACGCCCCAATTAATGTAGGGATACCAATTTTTGAATAAAACGTTTATTTTGAAACATGTATTACTGCGCTAGCTAAAGATTACCAATAAAACACTGCATTTATTTCAATAGATTTTTAGATAAGGTTATGGCTAAAATCGATACAACCTTATCGACCTTAGAAATTTTGTAATCGTATCTTTGTAATGCCGATTATTTTTTTTTCTATTTAAAGGATTTTGCAACAAGAGAAAAATCTTGCTGGATATAGTGAAATTGAACAAATTTGAGCTCTTCAAAGGTAGTGATGTGAAGAGCCAAAACTGTGTGCATTACACAAACCATGGAATAAATATGGCAAGTTATCAAAAACACCAAATGGAAGTTAGCAGCCTTCTGTCGCATCCTTTTATATATTTTTTTTAGCATAGTTGCGTTGGACTGTAAAGTCTGCACGATGTAACGTCTAACTGAACCAAATCTCATTTAATTTGAATTCCAGCATTCCTGGTTAGTCCGATCCGATTTTTTTTCTCCCTATCTTAGTTTATGAAGTAAGTTCTCTTTGAATTTTTTTTTGCGAAGTTTTGGCCGATTTGCTTGTATTAATTGGGTTCTTTTAAATTGGTTTTTATTAGATACCAGATAAATCACAAATCTTTTTACTATTGCCAATTTCAGTCACGAAATAGAAAACATGACTGCGTTGAAATTGGGCAATTTCAGTACTTCGAATTTACATTTTCCCATTTGACTTTGGCCCTTCATCCAAAAAAAAATTATTCGAAATAATATTATTGACCATCATAAATGTTCATTATGGGTTTTGGACGCTTATTGATTTTTGTATATAAAGTTGTCAAACTCTGTGCTTCATTCGTATGATAGAGTCCTTATTTGAAAGTGTACAATATGGTGCTTTTTTTCAAAAGGACATTTCGATTCAGTGGATAAGACAAAATACAAAAGGAATAATATTTATTTTTTTTTCAAATTCGACGCTTATGCCACTCTGCGTGGTGGCCGTCACTATAGAAATCCTGACAACCATTGTGTTTTTTTTAACATTCACTAAAACTGTTTTTGAGAGGAAAAAACAGATAAGAGTAGTTATGTATGTATGTATGTACAGTGTACATATGTATAATGTATATATACATTATGGTATGTACACATGGAGAAGTAAAATATAACGTGTGCAGAGGACATCAGCACTTTAGACTTTAGAGTATCTGTTGACCAAAAATTTCCATTTGATTTGAGAAGTTTTAAGATAAATCAAATTTGGAAGAATAATCGAATTCAAGTGAAAGATTTCCAAACGACAAAATCAACTCAGGCGACTAAAATTTAATTTTAATTTTGTGGATGAAATATTTTTTAGAGAAGTTATCAACATTTCGAATACACATGTAGTAAATATTAAATTATTTTTTGTTTACTGATTTCAAATAATGGATTTCAATGCCGGGATGATCAAATAAAAATGATAGGCAAAAGAATTTTAATTAAGCAACTACAATTTGAGCTTTAAATTTGATTCATCCTTTATTTACATAATTCAAATAGTAATCTTCTGGGTTTTCCGTTGATCGGATTCTTATTTACTTGGCGGAATATGTGTGACATTAAAAACAGTCTCGAATGTTGGTTAATGATCTTTTCCAATGGTGATCTTTTATTTATCAGTGCCGTCTTGTTGGGACCAGAGCACTGATTACACCGATGCGATGCGACGACGTCAAACCCTAATCACAGAAAGTCCGTTAACATGGAAGAAGAATTAAAATTAGAGTTAAATTTTTCGGCTTATGTAAAGTTACGTTGTCGATACATTGTGATACCCCGTGAAACTAAAAGCTTCCTCCTAAACTCAATGAAACTAATTATAGATTCTTACGAAGCATGAAAAATTATGTTAATGTGTTTGAGCCATGTGATTTTCAAAGATAGAGAAGGGCAATACAATATTTATGATACATATCTGCAAGAAATTCTACCAAAAATTGATAAAAATGTTATTGACTCTTATAACCTTAAAATGAGGAATTATTAAATTATTAACAAATACAACTACAAGTAGGTAATTTTGAATACATTTTTTATCAATTGGTGAAAAAAATGCAAACACCGGATTCATGCAAATAAAAAAATTCACAAAAATTACATGTTGAAATAATAAAATTGAACACAATTTTTTGTGCTTGTGCGAAAAGTCCTGGCACCTAACAAATTTATTGTTAATATATGTAGTTTACTTGTGTTTTCAATTAAGTTGTAAAAATAATAATTTCAGTACTACAAAATATGCACTAAACAACGTTCATAGCATTTTTTTTTTTTTTTGTGCCTTTATAAGGTTTTGGAAAATTTAAATAAATATCTCAAATGTTTTTAAGGAACTCAAAATGGAATTACCATTCTGGATCTTGTCAATGAACCTCGGAAACCTTCGACCTTCTTTCGCAGGAGGTCCTGTATGTGTCCCTGATGTTTTTATTTATTCGATTCATGTTACATTTCACAAGAATCCACTATGTTTTTTCCCCCGAAAAACTTGCATCACTCACCAAAGTGCAATTATATGCTCAAATAAATATAAAGCTCATCATCTCAGCGTGAGAAAATTTCCCAAACGAAATGTTGCGTTGAAGCTTGTTAACAGCAGCTGGCGACGACAGATCGCCTTCATAACTGTTTTTGTTAAACTTGAAAGATTTAACCCTTCCCAATATTTTCCCACGAAAGAAAATGTGAAAGGATACTTTCGTTTCGTATTTCCAAACATTTTGTCTTACTTCATTTTTCAGCTCGTTCGCAGGTAGTCAACTCTTGAGAGTGTTTGCCGAGGCATCAGCATCACGAAGGTTGGTGAACTTTTTTAAAGTTACTTGAGGTAGAAAATCGTGACAGAAAATTCACCTGTCTGCACTTTGTGTGAAATGTTTGGTTGGTGGTGCAGAGAAATATATCTCATTACTTAATTTTATTTCAACTGAATCAAATAGACTAAGGAGTTTTCTACCAAGGAAGAAGGAAGATAATAAGTGTCAAGAGTGGTTCGTCGCGTCGGCTGCGGCTTGGCGTCGTCCTAGCTCATGGAAGCATAGGATTTACTCTTTGATAAGGGTAGATGTTATTAAATATACGAGTATGAAGATGAGATTACTCCACGTATTATAGCATTCTGGAAGTTAATCATTTGTGTGAGATATGAAAAGACCAAAAGTCTTTAATACAGACATGCACACTTTCACTCGTGATGAGAGAAATCTTTTTATCTGCCATCGTTAATCCTTTAGGATAATGAAAGGCTTCTAGAACGAGGTGGTTCTTCGAGAATCTACTTTATCGAATATAGAAACGAAAATTGTAGGAGCAAGGATTTTTTAGTAAAAAGGGGAACTTGCTAGGTATAGGTACATATATCATTATTTTTCTAAACAGGATTCACGTGTGTTGTGTTTATCAGCAATTGTGTAATTAATGTGATAGATCTACATAAACCCCTTAGTTCCAAAAGTTATGCAATAATTATTTATATGTTATATATGTTAATAGGCATATTTTCTCTTAAATACAATAACAAATTGATACCGTTATCCTTAAAACTCCTGAAAAATAAGTTGATTAATTTTTATTATACGAAAAATGATTTGAGGGACGAAAAAGCTACTAAATTGAGTCGCTATTCTGTGTTGCGATTTGGGGTTCATTTGGGTTTCTTGGTAAAATTCCATGGATGTTTGTACGACCCAAAATGAATGGCCAAACATACAGAGAGATGCTAGAATATACCTTGCTGAATTTGGAGACATTATTGCCGCTGAACATTTAATTTTCCAGCAAGATATGGCTTCCAATAATAACGCTAGTTGTGTTCATGAACGGTTTGAAGTCAATAGAATTCAGTGTTTGTCATGGCCATCGTGTAGCCCTGACCATAATCCCATCGAAAATTTGTAGGTTTTAATGGCCAGGAAGATTTATGCAAATGGAAAGCAGTATAGGAATATAGAAGATCTTAAAACTGCAGTTACAGACACATGGTTGGAGATTTTAAAGAAGAAGTCCGCCAATAAATAAAATACGTTTTTGTTAATAGATTTTTAGAGATTTAAATTATAATAAATTTGATAATGAAAGCATAATATTTTATTTAGGGAATACATTGCATAATTTTATGACATAACAATATGACTAGTTGTACTAGTTTGCTAGTTGTCAGAACTATAAATAATTAAATTACCAAAATGTCACTCTATATTTACTTGGATTAAATTAAAATCCCATTCTTTTTTTAGTTCACAAAGAGACACAATTTTCGTTCCAGGCTTGTGAAAAGATTATCACCTTTCCACGAAATCTTGCTTACTTCTTATATCCTTAAAAATTTAATCTTATAGTCTTACTACTGCGTATATTTTTCATTTAAATCGAAAAAATGAAAAGGACATCGAGTCTGGCAAGAGTCTTGGCAAAATTGGTTCTAAAATATAAATTCTCGTCTGGGTCTCGGTTCATGGATATGATGACATATATGGTTTTGTTTCATCTTGAAGATTACTAGGGACGATGAGACCAAGACTCGTTACCAGTCCTACATAGAAGGTTCATAAAAAAAACTCCTTAAGACACAATATCATCCCCAGACTGATAAACTAAAATATGAATCCAAGGCTATTAAACTCCTAACTAAGTTTGATCTTTGACATCAATTTGAAAATGATAAAATCTTGATAAAAAAATAACACAAACAATATTTAAAGAACTTAAAAAAGGACCCTGATTTGATAAGCATAAAACAAAGTTCCCTCATCTCTATTCAAAAATATTTCAACTTTTTATCTGAACTTTCTTAAACGAATTCCCAAAAGAAAATTTTATAAAAGAATCAAAAAAAAATAAAAATGTGCACTTCGCAGACATAAAAGAACAATCAGATAGAAATGGTTTATATTGCGGTATCTATGTTGATTATTTTCCATTTTCTATTTAAAAAGCTGACTTTGGTCGGATTAAAGTGCATGCTTCATTCTCATCAAAAATCATGACTTTCTTTGGAACTAAGATTCAAGACAAGCAAAAAAAATGTGCGAAAATGTCAACATCAATTAAGCATAATGCTCAATGAAAAAGAATAAAGGCAGAAATAATATAAAATTATGGATTTTCTGTTTGTAATTGTACTTGTTTTTTTTTTTTTGAGTGAAAGTGGAAAAGTCTACTGTACAGTATTGTGCTATGGAAAATACTATAGGAATGACTTTGTTTTAAAAGTTCAACTTTCCCTAGCTAAAATGAATTAGTTTTTGCAATGTTATGATTTGTATTTAAATTAATAGGTATAAGGCTTGTTTTTTGGTTAGTCGATATGCTAAATAATTCAGTAATCAGTAATAGTATTTAAGCAGACTTGTGTTCGTTGCAGAGCCGGCCTTAGGGGTTGACGAAATAGAGCGATATACTTCAACCGCATGCCAAACTGATAAGCGCCGTGGATGATAGGGAAAGATAAACGTTTGATCGTAATGCGAGAACGCTGATTTGTGAACTTCGTTTCAAAATTCATTGATCTTCTATAAATATGTATAATGTTCATTTATGTACAATGTTTTTATTACTAAATGCAAAAGTCAGAATTCTTTGTGTTATTGGCTACCTATATTTCTCGAACAGCTTAAATCTGCAATATTATTTTAAATACATTATTTATGATTTTGAATGTTTATGTAGTTTTTTTCATACATACTGGTTTTAAGTTTTAACTTCAAATGCGTTGATTTTTAAAGTCCACGTCTTAGCTTTGGGTTTAAATTAATTCAGCAAAAAATTTAACAATTATTCTTGAGTGAGTGGTCCTATGGCCGGCACTGCTTCATTGATATTTATTTTTTATACTTTTCCTAAACTTCAAAGTGTAAATTACAATTCAAACTCATTTTAAATGAGAATATAAAAATATTTCACATATTTACATAATGTAACTAGCAAACTCGTCGAACTCCGTTTCGCCACCAGATGGCTTCGTTTTATGTAACATTTCGTTTGGTGATTAAAAGATGAAGAAAATGTTTTTTTTTTTTTTGTTTTATATTTGAAAAGGAAAAATTTTATTTCATTTCACAACAGTAATGAATTCATTTCGATTACAAAAATGAAGTGTTATTTAGTTGAACTTCTCTAAGTAAATGAAAGTGAATCCAAAGTAAATACTGAATCGAAGCGTTATACGTGTCCGCAAATTATCTGTTTCATTGAAGTGCTCTTTGGTAAACCACATTTTTTGTTTTTTGGTCTGACGTTAACACAAACAAAGCGGATGGTTTCCCAACTCGCCCATGTGAAAAACAATGATTTTCTAAATTTATCCCGCAAACACTAAGCGATTGGCCTTGCGACTTGTTAATTGTCATTGCGAATGCAAGGCGAACCGGAAATTGCAATCGTTTGAAGTTAAACGGAAGATCAGTCGGAATCATTGGTATTCGAGGAATACATACATTTTCACCTGCGTACTTTCCGTTAATAATGGTTGCCTCAATCAAATTCGGCATAAGTCTTTTTACCGAAAGTCGAGTACCGTTGCAAAGTCGCGGTGGATTCAAATTACACAATATCATAATAACTGTACCAACTTTGAGTTGCAAGTTATGTGGTGGAAATCCTGGTAACTCCAGAGAGTTCAAAAACTCCGTTGGATAATTTACTACATCATCGGGATTTGTTATGGAATCAACGGATTTGTAACATATGTCACCAAATTGCCAGCAATTTTTGATTGAACGGTGAAATTCAGTGCGTGTACATCGTTATATTTTGCGGCAAGAATTGCTCGTTGACTTAACCAAGCATATAATTCTGATAATTTTCACTAATTTTTGGGAAAACATTCTCAATAAGAGCTAATTAAGAGTCTACAAATCGGCCAAAAGTCGTTGGTAAGAGTAATTAATCCAGATGTCTCATCAACTGGGACTTTTCCATTTCCAACAGCTAACAATTGTTTGGAAATTTGTTCAGCACTTTCATCATTTTCACATGAAATTAACTGAGCAGAGAACAATGAGTAGCTGTCAAACAATGTATCACGCACCGGTGCCATCTACTTAAAATATTGGTTTGTAGTACATGCTATGTATCAGAGATGACGCTGCATGTGGAAAAAGATTTTCCCGCTTTTCTGTTGAAATTTTTCCTTAATTTTCTTTGCTATAAACCTCACGGAGCCCGAGACCTTCCCAACGTATGCAAAATCGTGGAAATCGGTTAGTGCGTTCTGGAGTTATAGCGTCAGGAAGGAAAACCCGACTTATTTTTATATAGTAGATTATGTATTTCGATTTTGAATTTAGTTTAGTTTAGTTTATTAATAGATAATGTTTAACATTTTTTTACAATGGTTAGTTACCGCACATTTTACAATAAAGTGAATTTACTTTTTCGCAAAAATGTTAAAAATAAAATTGATTAAAATAGTAAAAAAAAAACTATTGAAAAAAGTTTAAATTCTATTGATTTTATAGTTTTTTTCTCCGAGTGCATATCATGGGTATTTCCAGAAAATAACTTGATCCACAATTCCATGCATACGAGCTGCGAAATTTACTATACATTTTCTAAACGCACACTCCAACTAATGTAGGGTGCTTAAGAGATTACCTAACAATAAAAAATGGCTAGTGTAAAAAAAGTCTGGAAAGCCTTTAAAATTTCGCCTAAAAGGCGGGGTATTTCTGTGTTTAAAAACTGTCAGTAATATACACTGGAAAGTGTTTGAAGTCCTGTCCTAATGTATCCCTTAACTCATATTTTGAAAACACATTTTTCATAAACTCTCAGACCAAACTTTAAAAGGTTATTATCTATAACCTGTTATCCGATTTTTCTCAGTAATGGATCTACCTAACTTTACAAGAAAATCTTGCAGCAATAAATGTACTTTCAATTATCCATTATCTTATCTTCTGCAACCTACTTATGAACAAAAGTGGTTGAATATAATTCTTCTTGAGCGACATGCGAGAGACCCCTCTGATGATACCCTCATAGTCCTCACCTTTTGCTCTTATATGAATAACTCTTCGACGACCGACGGACGATGCGATGCGATGCGATGTTATCATAATGCAAAAGCATCTTTCCTTGAAACATAAAGAATATCGAGGCGACCTATCCTATTTCATCGTTATCAAGAGCACAGAAACGGTTGGCCCTTTTGTTTTTTTACTCTCAAAAGCCCTATTATCTGCAATCTGCGTCCATGATGTCAGCTAAGGCGGCGCGGAGGAATAAAGGAACGCGCGACCATTAGAACAGTGTAGTTGAACCGCATCGAGCTCCGTCGCGTCGCGTCGCGTCGCTTCCGCATCACCTCCGAGTCCGCCGTTTGTTCGCCTCTACCGTTCATCCGAAATTGAAATATTTTGTTAGAGCTGGAGGGACAGAGCGTGTAGCATTGAGTATAAAAAACTTTAATTGTTCGCACTATTTGTTCAACCCGTGTACATGCACAAAAACTACCAGCACAAAATCCTGTAACAAAGGGGACTGAACGAAGGAACTGCTAAACGCTTCTTGCTGTAGCCGCTGATACCGTACCTACCGATGTGGCGGTAGAGGGGACTGAAGCATGCAAAACGTCTGATAGTCCCATAAACCACATAAACGCTCGGGACACAGGCAAAGGTTAAATTATCCACTGAATCATGTAATTTCAATCCACTCCCTTCGTCTGGGATGTTATGCCTGACCTCTTCGTCGCATCTCGTATAGATACAAGCATACAGTATACATACATTATACATAGGTACATCCTCATCCAGCTCGACCAGCTCCATGATGGCAAATTAGCATAATTTCCTCGATAAGAAAATTCTTGATGGCGGGTTACTCTACTGGCGATGGTGATGGCAATGGCAATGGCGATGGCGATGGCGTTGCTGGAAAAGGAGCTCAAAACACATGCGGCAAAGATACACAAGTGGTGCGGTCGGTGGACCCACGGTATGTAAAGGAGTCTGGGCTGGGCAATAGGATGTGAACAAAAAGAACGAACCGAACCAGTAGTGGCAGAGGTTTGAAATAAAAACTATGCAATATGCATAATGTAGGATTTTCTGCTGCTCATAATGCTGTTGTTATTCCAGCTGCAAGTGCAATCCAACTCCCACAAATGGTTTGCGAGCTGGCATGCTATTCCATTCATCTCTTCTTAGCCAACCATGTGAACATACATGTCAGGTCCCAGAACGGGACCGATGCCAGATCGCCACTTCATCTCCCATCGGACCCTGTGTATATTATTTATGTTGAATTTTCATAGCTCTAGCTACATATTCCTTTCCAAGGGCAAGTATAACGTTGTGCACTTAGCGTTCACATTGTTTTTTTTTTTTTTCTAAAACATTGCACATTACGTTTTAGACATGGATTGTGTGGTTAAATAATGATAAGTTCTTTTCACTGGGCTTAAATGGAGCTGTTGTTCAAACTACCAATTGAATTGCGTGTATCTACAGAATGTATGGTTTTACTTATGTTCCCGAAATGTTTTGTTGAATTTAGTTTTCAGGATTATAATTTCGGTGGAATAATATGGGAACAAATATTTTATTCACCAAAATTCTGATTTCCTTGAACTCAACGTAAAAAAAGAATGTAAACATTTTGATATCATAAAAACATAATTATTTATGTTAAATAAGCTTGTTTGCATATTGCATTATTTGAAATTTCAAGCATACACACACACACAGGCAGTGCAAAGAAAGGAAACATTTATTAGTCAGTACTCAATTCTGTGCATCTATCAGAACCAAAAGGATATGTCGATTCTAGGTGCCATTAGCATTTTTTTTATTCCGACGCACAGAATATGGAGTAATGTGACCAAACACCAAATGACGTCTTAATTTTATAAATTTATTAAATTTGACCACAATGGATTCAATATTAATTTATCAAACAGAAAGCTATTCCATCTAAAATGTTAATATTTCTTTTTGATATATTAATTTGAAGGTATCTCAAAATTAAAGACTATAGCTTTGCGCTCCTCATACATTTTTAATATGAATCTTTCTACTGATCATTTTTAAATCAGAAAGAATTCAGTATTTCAGTGGTTAATTATTGAGCAATATTTAAAACTCTCTCCTAGAATATTTAAACTTTATTCAAAGAGCCTTTTGGGTAAGCGCATTTTCTTGAAATATCCAGAGCCGCCAAAATGATGCTGCTCAAGGGTTTCACATCCTTCTCCAAAACATAACTTTGTTAGCTGGTAGCATTTTTTTTAATTCCTTCTTCATAAAAGTGCAAGTTAAGAACATCATCAAACGACACGTCCCATCAAATCATTAACGCAACTAGATGATGGCCTCTTTTGACTTTCCCAACCTTTTCAGCAGCCTATTAAGAGTTATGTGCAAAAATTGTGTCACTTTTGCGATCAAACTTATGTTCCACTTAAAAAATGTGTCAACCATTTGCATGTCTTGTAAGCAACACTTGCTCAGTCAAACATAGTCCAGAACATTTATGGGAAATCACTAAGATTGCTCAATTTGTTTCAGGTGATATAATGTGGATCGAATTTGAAATGTTCAGTTCTAAATCACTTGGCTACAGTTACCATACAAACATCACGAGTTCTACTATACAAAAAAAAGCTTTATCTTTATGCAAATGTCATATTTCAAAATATCCTTGTGAGTTTGTTGTTTGATTTATAATTTTCTGGGTTTGCTTCAGAGACAAAAATAATATATTTATTCTCTTGTGAGATCCACAATTTTTGCGAATGATTTTATTCGTCATTTCTGAGAAAGAAACTAAGGAATCCTTTTGCGACACAACAATGCAGTGCATTGTGATTGTGCATACCACATACCACCTTCATTAAAGATGGATGAAAGTTTTCATATAATGCTGGGTAACAAAAGACGAGACTTTCGCTGGTCTCGTTTCGGTCTCGTAAAAATGGAATACAAGTCGGTCATGCTCAGTTTCGTTAAATGAGAGTCGTTTTGGTCTCGTGTTCGAGCCTCGAAACACTAATTTTGAACCACCAGGTATTCTTCAATTTATTTTTAATAGCACTCTATTTGGGCCGCTGTCACTTTTAAAGATGTCATCTTTTGAATTTGACAAGTAAAAATCACAATATTTCTAAAACTCAACGATTCACACTTCAACAATGTATTTTTTGTCTAAATATGAAATCTCACGTTGGGATACTTTTTTGGTAGTATTGTCTCGTTTCGGTTTTAAAAGAATATAAGACCGAAACTTTTCACGTGCCGTGGCCATCACTAGGTTAATACTATAAGGTTAAATAGCGATACGAGTATGTCGTGATGTTACCCAGTATCAATATGGAATGGGTCCTGGTTGCCGACTATTTATCATTGTGATATGACATCAAACTGTGAAACATCTTATATATACATATATTTAAATGATAATCGCTCTATATACGAATATGGTTGTTTTATTATAAAATGTTTACAGGACGTGTGTCCTTAAATTAATACATCTTGCATCTGTTGTGTGCGATATTCCGCCGCCGCGGCGCGCCGCATATGAGACCGAC
Organism: Scaeva pyrastri; assembly: GCA_905146935.1. Lineage (NCBI taxonomy): Eukaryota > Metazoa > Arthropoda > Insecta > Diptera > Syrphidae > Scaeva > Scaeva pyrastri. Next base: position 82,000,286 of record LR989927.1, read on the forward strand.
ACGACGACAACTATGGATAGAATCAAAACATTAACTTCCAGCCAGCTGGTCCGAAGTGTGTGTCCTTCTGATATGTTCTGCAGAATAAATTCAATATCTTTTATGGTATATTTTAAGAATATAAACGTCATCTTCAGAATTACTAAAATTATTTGGCTTATGAAAACTTTTCGAAAACTTTGGGGCTATGCAAACTTTTGTTGGTTTTAATTTACATATATATAGGAGTTTTATCCACCATTCATAAGAAAAACAAATTAAAAGAAAATGTTGGTATTTACTCGTATAAGAGGTGAATTGTGGTCGGACATACAAATGTATGAAGTTTAAGAGTTTGTAAATTGCAATCATGTACAATTTAAGCGTTGCCAAAAATTCAAGCATTTATTTTTTCTTTGTTTAACTTTGACTTTGAAAAAGTGAATAGGTATACATACTTCAAAAAATATATCCTGAACTTACACTGACAAATATTTTTTTGACACTACAAACCTACAAAAGACCAAGAGACAGAAAGTTGGTTGGAGACACAGTAATTTGAAAAAAAACGGGTATTTCAAGGCCATCTGTCTTAGACCTAGTGGTTCCTAGTGTTTTTGTATGAATTTAAGGGTTTAACGCTTAAGTATTTAATACCATTACAAATCAAATGCACCATAACATACGTCCTAAGGAGCATGTTTTACAGCTTGTAGGATTAGTGTTCATATATTTAAAGTTATATATGTATATATACCATATATTGGAGATTTTGAAATTGTACTTGAAAATTACAACTTCCGAAATAAATTCAAAACCTCAAATGTTTTGGTGAAATCTATTATCTTCTACTTTCCTTAGAATTACATTTATTTGAAAAGTGTTCAATGATATTTATGCGAAATTCTGTGTGAGATTTTCGTACCTTAGATCTTAACAAAGCATTTTTTTAAATAAGCCTACATTTCTTGCCTTCATAGTTCTGTTTCTCCATTTATATTATTATTATTTTTTGTGCTGAGGGTTTTAAATTGAGGCTTAGCAAACTTCAACCAACCCTGAAATCGTGATGCCAAGTGGTAAAATTTGTAAAATTTTTACAATGATCACCTTTTAATTGCAAAAAAAAACAAAACAAAAAAGAAGTAAAAAGTCAAAATTGAATTTAAAATACTGTACAAAATTGAAAGGAACAGTGGGTTGATGCTAAATAATGCTTTCAAAAATCATCTGCCACAACCATCCACATTTTTCATACGTCCCTTGAATTTTAAGAACAAGAAAAATGCAAAAAAGGGCTTTAGGTCAAAAATTACAATGAGCATTGTCAAACTTCACTAATTTCTGATATTTAGATGTCATTCTATTCTCCATTACAATTTTCTCTCCTGATTCCATGCGTACATTGGTAATAATTGAAGTGCAGGCCAGTCCAAGCCGAACATCGCTATTCACCTCTTCTCGAGCACTTGTAAACGATTTTTTTCTTACATCGCACTATCTGTATGCCATTTTTCACATTTGAAGTGTTTTTGACCACTTAATTTAATTTTTTACATAAAATTTGAGGGGTACAACAGATATTAATTGACATACGCAAGGTACTCCTTACACATATGTACGTCCCTCACAATCGAACAAAAAATACTTTATTGTTAAAGCTGTGACCTGTGAACATAAATGTACAATGTACATTTGGGGTAAGTGTGTGAACATAGGAATGAGATTCAAAAATCGTATTTATATTATGTTATATGTATGTATATAGCCGGAAAAAAATTCACCTAATTTTTTAAAAAGCCTCGCCCATATACATATCTACGAGTAAATCACTATTAAATTCACAAACACAAATGAAATTAATTCCATTGAAAATACAATAAAATATTTGATAATTAAAAAAGTACTCATACGCCTAGGTTAACAATTATATTATTATTGTTTTTAAAATAAATAGAACAACTGAAAATGCTTATTATTATTATTATTTCATTAAAATTCAATTTCACTTATTTTAATTAGAAGTCTTAATATTAAGATATTTAAAAATAATTTAATTTCATAATATAATGAAATATATACATTTGTACTAATAAGTGGGAATTTATAATTGAAATGTCTATGTATGTATGTAGAAAACTTTCCTATTTTCGTTTCATAATTATTTATCTATATTTTCTGATAATATACAATTAAATTTTATATTAAAACATTTTCAATGAACTTCAGTAATTTCCCGACCTCAAAAATTATATTCCTATGTTCACATATACTGTTATCCAAAGCATTATTCAAGCTAATTATGTTATCATTGTTTTTCAATCAACTAATTCTACATGCCACCAGTTTTATGTATTCGGAATTCTACAATTGGTTAGAAAACAGTCCACATTATTTGCCAACAAACAGACAAACATCATACTCACAGAGGCAGTCAAAATTATATATTTTCCTGCATAAATAATGACTGGCAACACATCACATCAAACAAAACCGTCATCTCCCAAATCAGAGACTTTATCCTCAATTAGATTTATTTTGAAAACTCCCAAATAATTCTGCGGGGTATACCCCAGAGCGGGCATCCGTCCACACCCCTGGTCCTGATCTATCATCATCATCTATAGCTGTTCGGCATTTATAGTCAACAGTATCTTCAACCTACAACGGTATGTATATAATAGTACATCAATCAATGTCGGAGGCGAATGTAAATCATTATGTCATTGTTTACAATTGCACACAGCACAGGAACAGTGCCGAGCGCTAAAATAGATACGCAAAATAGACAAAGAAGTATATTAGGCATCCGGGGTGATGTGGGGTGGACGGGGTGTGGGGTGGCAGTGGATCGACAGCAGTTGTTGTATTGAATGGTTTTGACTTCCATAATCACATCCTGTGTGGTACAACTAATCATTAATTTGCGTCCCCTTAACAGTCGAATGCCGCTAGGATACTCACATGGTTTGCAATTAGAGCTTAGTATATTTGGCCGTGTAGAGGCCAACGGCTGGGTGTTCAATTTGGGACAATTAATTTTCTTCAATATGCGACTTTGACTTATTTTAGTTTATTCGTTGACGTTTGCAGGGGTGATATTCTCAACAACAACAAAAAAAAACCTTAAACATACAAAGTTTAAAGCTTTGATTGCATATAGTATTCAATTAGCAAGTAAACGATATAAAACAAAACAATATCCATTAGGTCCAGCTGAACCTCATAATCAAAAAATGTGAAATGTGAATACAATTCTCTACTGTCATCGAATATAAACAACTTAATTTTCAATTAAAAACTATATGAGCAGAAGTCTTAAGGTGTTTAATCGCAAAATCTCGGTGTCGAAATGTGATCGTGAAGACTTGTTGAAAATAAATGTTAGGAAAACAATGATACGTAGGTAATGGAGAGGCTTTTTTTAGTAATGGCATACTTAGATTCAACTTTTTAAATGTCAAAGATGACATCTTCGAAAGTGACAACCGCTCAAACCGGGCTTTTCCAAATGAAACTTCTTATTGGAAAATCTTTTATATACGTATACATAACATCTTGCACAAAATCCGGTACATAGTTAATTTTTTTAACTTTTTTTTTAATTTTTCGACATGGAATACAAAACGCAATGTCTCCAAGTAACAGAAATTAATTTAACCCAAATAATATATTAAACACAATTAAGTTTTTTGGTTTTAAGTGATGATAAAAAAATCCCTTAAATTTAAGACAATTTCCAAATGTATTTGGTGTCACTACAGGTCGTTAAGAAGCAGGGCCTATAGTGACTTATAATTACAACTCTTAACCATTCCTGTTTGCGAATAATGTCAGGACCTACATTTTTTATCAATTATTCGAAGGAATAATTTTCAGACAGTACTTTCAATGAAAAATTGAGCTAAAATAAAATGAAAGATGGTATGAGATGGGGTTCCTACATATCCTTCTGTTAAAGTGGAAAGTGTATCTTTCTACAGGGATTGACATTCCACAGTAAAAAGCAATAAGTAAACAATTAAATTGACCTTACTGATTTTAGTCATATGCCTTGTTTTTGAATTGAAAAGGTGACAAATCCGGTAGATTTTTTAAATTTTTTATGTTAATCTTTTAAATAAATACAAGCTTTGAGCCTCAGGAGCAATATAGCAGAATGTCAAGCCAATTATTCAAGTCTTAAAGATTAAAAATGTTAAGAGCTACATATCAATATTTATTTTAAACTAGCTGACCTGGCGAATTTCGTCTCCAAATTAAACACTTTAGATAAACTCCACAGAAGTAATAAAACTTACATACATATATATATAGTTCAAATTTTAATGTGAGAGAATGATGAATTTTACAATCCGAAATTTTCATAACTTCACAATAAATTTTCTACCTTTACGTCGTTGAAAATCATTAAATCAAGAAAAACTTCTTCTAATTTTTGGTGTTTTTAAAGAATCATTTATAATTTCCCGACTTTTTCGGATTTTTTGAATAAATTTTCCTTTATAAAAATAAATATAATTAAGGCTATATTAACCGAGGAAAGTGTAGCTTCCCAACGGAAAAAGAAGTTTTCCAAATTCAAGTAAATTCCTCCTTATAAAAAGAATATTATAGATACAAAATATAGTAGCAACTAAAGTTATAAAAAAACGTTATCCTAAATATAAGGGTTCTTAAGTATTGACAGAAGTTTTACCTAAAGATAGATATACACATATGTACACTGACAATCACTAGGATGAGGCCACATATATATTTTTTAATCGATTTTCGTTCTTTATACCTGCTGGAAATTTCGTACCCATACAAATTTACTACATTTGAGTAGGTAGATATTTTCTTTAAAAAAAAGTAATAAAATTAAGGGGTAAATAGAAAAGACTGTTGGAATTTCCCTACATTAATTAAAGAGCTACTTAAAAACAGTATGAAAAAGTGCGTCACTTGGATGAGGCCACATGAAAAATCTTATAAAATATCAAAAAAATGAAAGAAATGTTTACAGTTTTTGGTTCTCAAACATTTATTTATTAAGTTTATCTCAATTAATAATGAGTATGCCCCCCATTTTTCGATATGACCTCTATAAGACGGTTTGGAATGGAATCATAAAGTTTTTTTAAATAGTTAAGTGAAATCTCGTCCCAGGCATCATGGATAGCTTTAATTAAGGAGTCCTTGTCTTCAAATTGTCTACCGCCTTCATAAACTTTTCGAGATAGCCATGCCCATACGTTTTCGATTATGTTCAAGTCCGGTGAATAGGGTGGCCATGGCAAAAGCTCTACGTTTTCTCATAAAATCCAGCTTTTGACAACCCTGGAAGTGTGGATGGGGGCATTGTCTTGTTGGAAAATCCAAGGCAGAGGTCCAAAAATATTTTTCATCTTCGGAAATGACCGTTCCAACAAGCATTTGTAGCTGTTTCCGTTCATTGTTGTAGAAAGAAACTCCAATTCGATTTTGCCATAGTAGGTGATAGCTCCCCACACCATAACACCTGATGTACCGCTGTGATGTCGTCCCAAAATTAGTTCCTCTTTTCTTAAATCATGGAAATAAAAGTTGTAACCATCGGGGCCGTCAAGGTTAAACTTTTTTTCATCCGTAAAGACAACGCGTTTCCATTGACTGCTCCAAGAGACATGTTCTGTTGCAAAGTTCATTCGCAGCTCCTTGTGTACTTGCTTTAGAACAGGTTTCTTTTTGAGTTTTCTTCTCTGGATAGTACCATCTTTTCTTATTATCCTTCGGACTGTCGAAATACTGGCTGATACTCCGCTTTTGGACCTTATTTTAGTAGCTGATTGAGTAGAATTTGAAGCAATACGTAAAATTAACCGCTTTTCTCGGGATGTTGTTGCTTGGGCTGTGCGTCCTTTTTGGTTTTTTCCATAGTTTTGAGGATCAGAAAGATAGTTGTTTACAACTGTCTTACTTCTGTTCAGCTTCCTTGCTAATTCTCGGCTTGAGAGTCCCATTTCTTTGAAAGCATCGATTTGTCCTATTTCTGCCACTGTCAACGTCTTTCCGGAACCCATTTGTAATTGAAATTTAATAAAAAGAGTTATTTGTATAACTTTCTTAAATATTGCAACCAAAATTTTTAAAAAAATGGCTGATGTCAACTTCTACAACGAAATATTCGCAATGGCCTCATCCTAGTGACGCACTTTTTTATATCCTTTTTAGGTAGCTCATTCATTAATGTAGGGAAATTCCAACGGTCTTTTCTAATTAACCCTATAATTGTATCACTTTGTTTTAAGAAAATATGTACCTACTCTCATGTAGTAAAATTTTCCGGGTTTAACAAATTCCAACAGGTATCGGACCGAAAATCGGTTGAAAAATATGTGGCCTCATCCTAGTGATTGGCAGTGTATATCATTAAGAATCTCGAAAATGAACAAATCTCTCGGATGCGTTATCATGGTGTGCATTGCATATGTGCCCCGCTAATTTTTATTTTTCTTAAGGGTGATTGGCATATAAGATGCATTCGTTCATTGACTCCTCGTTTACGTAACTGAACAATTTTGGCCCATCGCATCGTCTATATAGATTTTTGGCCGTCTTAGGTAAGCGAAAATACATAATGTTTTTATTTTTTTGGTTTACTGTACATACAAGTTCAGATTTAAATGTGAACGTTGAAGTACTTATTTATCTATCACTCTTTAAAATTGTATAAAATTCAACTCACTTTTCTTTTTTTTATTCTGGACCAAAAAACCAAAACGATATACAATGGGCCAGAATTTTTCTGCGCCAAATTTTCAATATAGCAAGCAATGTACTAATTTGTGTTGGATATGATGTCTTATACATACACATACACTTACATCTTTGACAGGTATCGAAAATTTAATTTTTCGCAGAACATTTCATCAAATGTCTTTAATCTGACTTTGTTAGTTTTTATTTTATTTTGAAGAAGATTTGAGGAGTGAGGATCTAATGGATGAAGAATTGAATTTCCCTCAACTAACGGACAGACTGCGTTATACCCAGCTTTAAGTCAAGCTTGTTGAATCACAAGTGTAAGGATGTGATTGGAGCACAAACAAAAGCCTGATTTCACAAAAAATTAAAATTTTAAATTTCTGACAGTTCTGTTAACAATGATTTAAATCCTTTAAATGAATAAAGTTCAACCCATGAACAAATATTCATCCACAACTTTTAAAGTAAAAATAATACTGACACAAGTTACAGAATGCTTAAATCCCTGTAATTTTCAATTTTCAATTTTTAGCTTTTATGTTTCTGGACCTCTTCATGTATTTATTACAATGCAATTTTAGTCTTGGAAGAAGTGAAAAATGGGATTCGATTTTTCTATGCATGTACGAGTATACTTTCTTTCGGAACTTCAAAAATTAGACACACAAAATTATGAGTTGTATCTGAATGTTTTATAGGTGTAAAGATAATCTGGGTGGCTATATGCATCTGGGTGGTTATGCATCTGTTTTTCTTGTAAAAATAGAAAATAAAACACCTGTACAAATTCAGCTTCAACACCTTCCATCAATGTCCGTTTATCTCCTGCATCAATAATGACAGCAGGAGAAAATTAAAAAAAAAAAACGAATATCAACCCAACTAGAAAGGGTGCCTTGTGCCTATAGAAGAGATGTATAGAATAGACACTGTGCATCACAACTTGGGCTCGGGATGTAGCTACATATTTGACGTCCAGCAGAGATCAGAATAGAACTTCAGTAACAGGTCAGCCAAGAGCCAACTTACTCTAGCAAGGATATCTGGCACTTCAATATAATATGTAGCTGGTGTTGGTTGTTGGTACACTGTGGTACCTACTCTGATGGACTTGAAGGTGAAACAGTGTTGGGAGGATTAGTAACATATTTATGATATGCAGCCCTGCAGCAGAATGCACAAGTGAGGCACATAAAGATGGGGCAGTGACATCGTATTTTTTCTGCCATCCATTCATTTCATGCAGCACACTTAGAACCATGATTTTCGGAACGTTGGGTTTGACTTTATTGAAAGCTTACCGGACCATATACAATACATACAGTATACGCAGAGGCCTGCATACTTGACATGTAGTTGTAGGTGTGTTCATAGTTCAGTTATAGATGTATATGTTGGAAAGGGATATCAACCTGTCCGTGCTTACTCGCATAATCCCAACGATGCGATGTTCTAAGAATGTTCTTCTGATCGGAACCCTATTTGGCTGCATCTATTTCTGGACCCAACAACATGCCTTGGTTTTTGTTATGGGAAACTTTTTTTTTTTTTGAAAAATTAAGCACTCAGTAACGTAACTCTTCACAGGTGGTGTAGGTAGATCTATAAATATATGAAGTTTTCTCGTGTTAGATGCCTGTGGGACTTTTCATGAAGTTAAACTTGCATTTTTCAAATTGCAAATGAAAACTTTTCTATCCTCACAAAAAAAACACAACAAAAAAACATGAATATGAATTGTGGAATGTGCTCAATTTTGTGATATGCATTCGTATCCATACAAGGACCAGAATTTTCACTTTAAAATATTTCCATTATCTGTCGATTTAGTGAATGACATTATTTGTTGAAGAATTGAGTGGGTGTTCCTGAGTGTGTGTGTTTGTGTGTCCATTTTTGTGCAGCGACTGGGAAGTGTAGAATTTCGATTTAATCGTGTATGTACGAGTATACATATACGAAATAGATTCTAGCCGAATAGGATCCTGGAATATTCCTTTTTTGAAATTTTTGTTTTTGGTTTTCATTTTGTTCGTTTAGGGCGTTTTGTGTTTATTGCATTCTTTTTAATTGGGTCCAGTGGGTATTTGGGTATTTGAAGCTGCGCAAAGCGCGCCTGCGAAATTGCTTTGCTTGTCAGTGCCTAAAGCCTTAGTTGAAATTTATTTTTCAAATAAAAACTTCAAATATATTTTCACAGGGTTTGCTATCTTCTACAATTTTTTTTTTGTTATTTTTTGTGCAGTTTTTTGTTCATTGTTGTCACCGGTGATTTCAGTGCAGAATTGATAATGTCGCTGGCAAAAAAAAAACAGTGTCAAAAAATTTCCACACATAATGTTTGCAGGATACATATTCCTATCCACTCGTTGGTATACGAGTATATCGTAGTTCAGATGTAGTGAAAATTGGAAAACACGCTGTTTTTTTTGGAATAAGGCGTCTAAACTATATTGTTATTTGAATTTTAGTTGAAATTCAAGGCTTAACTCCTTTTTCGTTTACAGTTCCAATATAGGTAATAGTATAGTATAGGTATATTATTATAGTGTGAGTCAATGCAATGCACAGTGGATCACAGCTTATTTGACCCACTCTTAATTTGAAATTTGAAAGTAGCAACGAAAAAATTTATTAAAAAAATAAATCATAGATAAGGAAGATTTAAACTAAGAGATTTAAGAGATTAAATATTCTAGGAGTAGGTCGCACTTGCTAATGGGTTAAAGTTCAACATTTCTGGTTTCGATGGATGATCTTTTAGTACTGAGCTTTGAAGAAACACTTGAGGGCAAAAGTCAAGCACAGAAAGTGTGGGAAATCGAATAGCTTCAAATGGACTAATGTCGTTTTTAATTAGCAATCAGGAATTGAAATTAGAAGAAGAATCCCAATTGAACAGTTTTTCTGAATTCTGAAAAAAATTGAAGTTTTGTGTTAATATATAGGTATTGGTAGTTTTGCAATCTTGGCTTTTTGGAAAACACCTTCATACGAAAATTTACTGCATCACTTGCATCGTCATCACTTCATGAAGAAGATGAGGAAGACGACTCCAACAATGTTTCTAACAATTTAGGAACAATTGTTAAGATATTTTCAATATTATTTTCCATTTTTTATATGTATTTAAATTTTAATTTCAAGCAATCACTTTTCACAATTCGCACAATTTGTTAATTCAAATAATATGACACTTATCAAGTGTGACATTTCAAATCTTTACATTGGTGAGTGATTCTGTTTTTGCTTCTGATTTCAAATCCAGAAGAGAAATCTTTTCTTTTTCAGAATCAGAACTGTCATTTCAGCCCAATTCAACGCTTTCAGAATGCTTTTTTCTGCTGTTCCACTAGTCTCATTGTCATGGTTTTAGGTTTTTTTTTTTAAGTATATATTATCTACATCAAAAGCCGTATTTTTTGGTAAGTGAACACTCTGCATCGCAAAATTTTACAATGAAAACAACAAACTTTGATTAATTAGTAGTCACTAATCATTAAAAGTATTTTAGTGAAGATAATGTTTTAGATTGTGAAACAATGGAGGCAGTTTAATGATGCATAAAATAAATAAGTAAGTAGACTTGACGGTGTATTCGTTGATATTTAATGTAAAAGTTTCTCAAATCACAAAAATTACAGAACAAATATTTTTAAAAAAATTTAAAACACGCCGATCATAAATAGTAAAGTGTTGTTTTTTTGGAATATTGTTACTGCTACCGATAAAATACAGCTAAAAAAATTATTTCCAAGCGCATGTAATATAGTTTTAATGATATTTTACCTTGCTAAACTACTTTTGTTTGAAATTAGAACGGTTTTTGCCGAATTTTATGTATTTTTTCCTATTTTACTTATTTTATAAATGGATTAAAAAAACCTACGATACTGAAATATTGAACTTACTTCGTTTTTGTTTACTTTTGTTTTATCTTAAATTAAAATTATTATTTTGGTCAAGTGTAAATCTCAATTTTATTTTTTTTCGTCAAGTAACCCTAATTGTTAATCTGGAATCGGTCAAATGTGAGCCACTGTTGGTAAAAACAGGTAAAGCTTTTGTTGTTGTTATTGTTGTTATCTCGTTAGCTTTAATGTTGACGATGAAGTGTTGTCGGATATAGGTTCCTACTTCCTATCAGTGTTTATGTATATGTAACAGAAAAATATTAGTTTTTCCTACCAATATATATACATAACATAGAAGTAGTTGCGATGGTGATTACAATTTATACTGGAAGTAATTTAGAGATATTTAAATTTAAACAGTTTTTGTTTTTGTTCATGCATTGAACAATGTACGAATAAAAATCAATATTACCTACTATGTATATTCTTTGCTAAACAAAAAATGCTTAAGTCTGTTTTTTATTGAATTGTATTTTATTTTTATTTTATTTTCATTTCGTTTTATTTTATTTTACATATTTTGAATGTATTTTAATAGAAACTAAAGCTCTTGTTAACATGAGAGGTAATTTTTTTTTTGTCAGATAATTCGTTGTTCAATTGAACAGGTTGGTTATCTATCATCCAGTAGAAATGTATGTATGTACGTACAGTGCCTACCTAGGATCTAGGTTTGTTGGTTGATAGGTCTCCATGTAATTGTTTATTCTTAATTGATAGATATTAAAAATCGATTTGAATGAATTAATGATGATGAACAGCAACAACAAAAATGTTCAGAGCGCTTAAAATAGATTCATTTGCAGTTTTCATTCAAATATCTTTTTTGTGTAATTTTTTTTTTTTTAATTTGAAATCAGTCATGTGCATTTGGGTAAATAACACTTGTCGCATATACATACATATATTTTGTATGATTTTGTATTTGTGCAACAGAGACAATTCAATCACCATACAAAAAAAAAAAAAAGTGAAATGTTTCCGATTGACGAAATTTTTGGAACAATAAAAAGAGGACATTGCATAATTTGTTTCAAACAATATCTCATATTTTTTATTTGAAAAATTTTCATGGTTAAAACTTTGATCGATGCGTCATGATAAAAATCTAAAAATTGGAAAAACTACAATAATTCAATTATAGTCGTGTTTTATTAGTAATCTTTAGTAAGCGCAGAAATAAAAGTTAAAAAAGCTTTTTTACTCCCTAAAATACTAACCCTACGTTCGTTGGGGTGCATTTGAAAAATGTTCAATGCATTCCTCAGGTTATTTTTTTGACAAAGTAAGTTTAAAAACAAAATTATATTAAAAAAAAAAAACAATTATAAAATCCAATATCCTTAACTGTAAATCGGAATCCAATGAAAGGACAAAAATTGTGTACATTTCGTTTGGCATTACATTTAATTTAATTTTTAAAAGGAATGTTTCCATATATGTAAATAATTGTTTCACTTATATTTGGACTTAAAAGGAAAGCAAAATAAATAGCTTCTCATTAGACAGAATGTAATTTTCATTCCAAACGTACTTTTAAAATGCAAAATAAAAAAACTAAAGTAAAATCCTTAATGGCTGTTCCGCAATAAATGAAAACGGTGACCATTTCTCAATTTCCTCAAAGTAAGAGAAAAAAATAAACAAAGTCAGAGACTCAACATTTTCCAATTTCAGACAATGTCATAAATGTCATAAAAGGGTGTGTCAACACAAAAACATGTGAATGTTAAAATACTATTTTTATCAATATATTGAAATTCAAAATCATAAACTATGTGGTTTCTTTGAAAGATAGTTATAATCGATGGAAAATGTTTGCTCAATGAAAATTTAATTTTTCAATTTGTTGCTTCAGAAAATTTTAAAGTCTGGTTTATAGGAACAACAGATATATGGTTTTTTAAAAGCCTCAATAAAGGTGTAGCAACTTTAAGTAAATAAATTACTTATCAGCTTCAGAAAAGGGTGAGAGTTTCGGAGTGACATTTAAAAAAAAAAAACAAAAGCTTTAACGAAATTTTAAAAAAACACTAGACCGATGTGAGACTCAGTTAAACGACACGTAGTCCAACTTTAGTTTTGCTATCAATATGCAAGACTATCAAATCTTTTGCCTACCATAAAGCTATAGCCAACTAAGAAATTTGCTATTGAAAATCATATTAATATTCAATGCAATAAGATCTATTTTAAACGTCTCTTAATGTCAAAGACCACACTTGGCTAGCATATTCATGAAATCAAAACGAGATGAATATGCATGGAACTTATAACTTTCATCTTATTCGTTTTTGAAAACCTGAGGTTGAATCACGTAAGGCGATAGTTGAATGTTGATTATCAAAATATATGATTTTGCTCCACGTAAGGTGATTATCAAATTGACTATCACTTTTCTAGTGTAGTTTTTTGGTGACAGCTATTTAGGTGTCGCTTTCATACATTTTTCTTAATTTTTTGACAGAGATAAGTTGTGGTTTGTTTCAAATTGAAAAATAAGCTGAAAAATTGAAAAATATATCATATTTAAAATAAAAGATAGAGAATAAATACCTACATAATGTTCACATCAATGCATTATTTAATGAGGAACTCAACAAGGAATAACCACAAAAAAATTCAGTTGCTAAGAATCAATTTTTGCAATCTTACCAGAAGTTGATAATCAAAGTTGACTATCAAAACAGTGACAATCACCTATCGCCTTACGCGATTCCACCCCTGAACTTTAGTAGACACACTTTTTTTCTAATTCAAAGAACACCACAAAAAACCAGAACTTATTTATTCTGAAACTTTTCAGAACGATTTACAAATCATCAAGTTATAAATTAAAATCACCAGCCGTGTCTGGCTGTGTGTTTATATGTTATGCTAATCTCAAAAACTACTGAACGCATTTTCCTGTCGTATTCATCTATTGAGGTACCATGAGGAAGGTTTAGGTGTTTAATTTGTTAATGTTTCGTAAAATTGGTTGAAATATGACGATCATTTTTAAAGGTGTAGGAAAATCAAGCCGCCTTTTAGCTTTCATTAAAAACGCTGCCTAACCCGTTGCAGATATACATATGTATCCAATATGCATGTAATAAACCATTATATGATGGGATTGTTTCTCTTTTAAAGGTCTACAAAGAGTCTTCGATATATCCTTCTCTTAAGAAAAGCTTACTAGTTACCAATATTGTATGTATACAAATATTTACTATTAATATTTATTTTCTTATAAATTACTTAGTATACAACAAAAAACTACATCTATTCACTAGTGCGTAATTCTATTTAAACTTCTAAATTGATTATTAACTTCCCATAGTTATTGTTATCGGGCCGATTTGTCATATTGAAATCTGTAACAAATATGGATGATATAGAATCTAAGTCCGTAATTTGTAGATGGTATTGTAATACAAGAAATTCAATAAATGCCATTTTTTCAAAGTATAATGGGTAGTAGTCAGTGCGTATGTATGTATGTGTAAGTGTATGTTAATTTTTTTAAGGCAGAGGCTTATCTAAAAATTCCACATCAATACAAAAAATTAAATCAACAAATGGTCACCGCACTAATAAAGCAAGTAATGTTATAAAACGCCAACGTACATACATATATAATATGTTAAATTTATGTTTGAAAAATCAATATAATTCCATACCCAAAAATGCAATACGTACAAACTTTGAAGAAAGTAAAAGGAAATTCTTCTTCGTTTGATTTTGTTTGTTCAAACTGAAGAAGATTTTCTATAATTTATTCCATCCCAGGTCCCATATCCCATAATCCTCAATTCGAATTGCCTTCAATTAAAAAAGTTCCAACATAATACCTATACAGTATACATACCCTAGCTATATGGAATGGATGCATGTATTTCCAATTCCAAGAACATACATACAAAGACAAACCCAGTTACATACTTAAGCTATTCCTTCGACACCATATTCACCTCGACATCGAATTTCAATAAAATTGCTAACTGGTGGTAGTCAGGTTTCAGCTTTCAGCTTTCAACTTTCCGCCCTCAGCTCAGCTCGGAACTGGCACTCACAGGAACCCCGATTCTTTGTCTTTCGTCTTTCAGAATCGGAAGAGGCCAAAACTTGAACTAAAGGAGGAAAAGAAGGACGCGCGACAATAACTTTTATATGGAACATGTAAACGTGTATGTACATGTGGATGTGGATGTGGATGTGGAATCGTCGAAGTGGCGAGAGATGGCCTCTCAAGTTTGTCAAAAGGTTTTGGTGAAGATTTACAACCATTAAATGTCATCCTTTAAGTTTGCTGGCATTTTGAGAACATGACTTTGCAATTATGTTATTGTTCCGTGATGATTTATGCATTAGTTTCAATTTCAGTTTCACAAGCACTTTTCTTGCTTTCCTCCTTACCTACCTGTTCGTCGAAATGGTGAAATGGTCATCCAAGATAAGGCATCATAATCTCTTGCCCTAACTTCTGTGTGGAGAAAAAAATAAAGTGTCGAAATGAATTTGTTCTAACCATACTTCGAGGTTATGTTTTAAGGAAGAATGGCCCGAACAGGTGGGTTAGTTTGTCAATTTTATGTGAAGCAACTAAAATGAATTTGAGGAAGGTTTGGATATAATATACCTACAGGTATAATGCTTTCTGTTAAGGTCGAACAAAATTTAATTCATTTGTAGGAAACTTGAGCAGGTGATATCTATGCAAATTCGATTTATATGATATGATATCCCCTTGTTTTGTTTTAGTTTTGATGGTTTGAGTTTGGTGAAACTCTAAGCTCCTCATATCCAGCATGGTCATTGGTCAACCATAAATTCTAACATGCTTACAGCTTACAAAATGTATTCATCAACTCTCAATTACACTTATCATAACTACACCGAGGTTATGCATACGAGTACATACACTTGATTGGAATTTAAGGAGGATAAATCCTTTAATCTTAATTGAGTACAGAATTTGTTTTTGATGGAAATTGTGTTCAAGTATTTTTGGAGCAGGATTTTTTTGTTCAAGGTTTTAAGGACGAAACAATTTTATTTTTGCATTCGTGAGGAATATTTTATAATAAATAAAATATAATATAATAAAATATAATATTCGTGAATACTGTGCAACTTTGACGGCAAAATTTGATAGAATAAATTAAATAAGACACAATTGTCTAATGGGATAATATTATTAGGGGTGGTCCAACCATAACGCACAATTTTAATAATTGTAAAAAAAACTAATTTTTTCAGAAAGTTGTTAATGTTTTTTACTTTTATAGAAAAATGTATGACAATTAAATTTGTTGTATTCAAAATATTAGCTAAATGCTCGCAATGGCTTCGGTGGTTCATATTTTCAAAGACGCTGATGTATAATTGAGATTCGTGGTCTTTAACGCACTACGCACTCAATTATCTAATCTTTTTTCTTGAAATATAAACAAATAAAGAAGTCCAACGGTGTCAAATTACATGATCCTAGAGTCTAATTGGTAAGCCACTGTATTGGAACCATAGCAGCTCCATATTCTCAATTTCGGACCACAAAAAGTTCACATTGATAGCGAACATCATTAACGGTACTTTCTTAACCGAACTTCTTTTGGAAAAATGACGGCCCAATGCGCAATGTCGTGCCCGCCCATAAGCCCTACCAAACAGTTATTCTTTAATGCATCCCTAAAATGGGACAGGGGCTTGTTAATGAATGCACTTAAGTAAAAATCTTCTTCATCGCTTAAGTCCTAGTCACTACACTATACACATACACTTACATTTATGTATGTCTGTTCAACCAACCATTCGTCGTCGTTAGGCTACAGATCCTGGAGTCAATTGGACCTTGAGTTTGGGCGTTGTGAATGAATAAAAAGGTTAAGCTAAGACCTAGATTTTAACTAAAAGCTTAAGCTAGCTAGTTAAAGATGTCTTCTAGTATAAGCTATTTTAAAATATCTGTAATTTTTTTTTAGTCTTAGATTGTTTTCCCAGGCTATGTTTCATTTTGTTTGAGTAAAAATAGCTAAAACTAGAATATTAAAAGTTGAGTTTTATTCACAACATTCAAGTGAATAAAACGATCCAACTCACTTGATATTGATAATATACACTGCCAACCACTAGGATGAGGCCACATATTTTTCAACCGATTTTCGGTCCGATACCTGTTGGAATTTGTTAAACCCGGAAAATTTTACTACATGAGAGTAGGTACATATTTTCTTAAAACAAAGTGATACAATTATAGGGTTAATTAGAAAAGACCGTTGGAATTTCCCTACATTAATGAATGAGCTACCTAAAAAGGATATAAAAAAGTGCGTCACTAGGATGAGGCCATTGCGAATATTTCGTTGTAGAAGTTGACATCAGCCATTTTTTTAAAAATTTTGGTTGCAATATTTAAGAAAGTTATACAAATAACTCTTTTTATTAAATTTCAATTACAAATGGGTTCCGGAAAGACGTTGACAGTGGCAGAAATAGGACAAATCGATGCTTTCAAAGAAATGGGACTCTCAAGCCGAGAATTAGCAAGGAAGCTGAACAGAAGTAAGACAGTTGTAAACAACTATCTTTCTGATCCTCAAAACTATGGAAAAAACCAAAAAGGACGCACAGCCCAAGCAACAACATCCCGAGAAAAGCGGTTAATTTTACGTATTGCTTCAAATTCTACTCAATCAGCTACTAAAATAAGGTCCAAAAGCGGAGTATCAGCCAGTATTTCGACAGTCCGAAGGATAATAAGAAAAGATGGTACTATCCAGAGAAGAAAACTCAAAAAGAAACCTGTTCTAAAGCAAGTACACAAGGAGCTGCGAATGAACTTTGCAACAGAACATGCCTCTTGGAGCAGTCAATGGAAACGAGTTGTCTTTTCGGATGAAAAAAAGTTTAACCTTGACGGCCCCGATGGTTACAACTTTTATTTCCATGATTTAAGAAAAGAGGAACTTATTTTGGGACGACATCACAGCGGTACATCAGGTGTTATGGTGTGGGGAGCTATCACCTACTATGGCAAAATCGAATTAGAGTTTCTTTCTACAACAATGAACGGAAACAGCTACAAATGCTTGTTGGAACGGTCATTTCCGAAGATGAAAAATATTTTTGGACCTCTGCCTTGGATTTTCCAACAAGACAATGCCCCCATCCACACTTCCAGGGTTGTCAAAAGCTGGATTTTATGAGAAAACGTAGAGCTTTTGCCATGGCCACCCTATTCACCGGACTTGAACATAATCGAAAACGTATGGGCATGGCTATCTCGAAAAGTTTATGAAGGCGGTAGACAATTTGAAGACAAGGACTCCTTAATTGAAGCTATCCGTGATGCCTGGGACGAGATTTCACTTGACTATTTAAAAAAACTTTATGATTCCATTCCAAACCGTCTAATAGAGGTCATATCGAAAAATGGGGGCATACTCATTATTAATTGAGATAAACTTAATAAATAAATGTTTGAAAACCAAAAACTGTAAACATTTATTTCATTTTTTTGATATTTTAGAATTTTCATGTGGCCTCATCCAAGTGACGCACTTTTTCATACTGTTTTTAAGTAGCTCTTTAATTAATGTAGGGAAATTCCAACAGTTTTTTCTATTTAACCCCTTAATTTTATTACTTTTTTTAAAGATAATATCTACCTACTCAAATGTAGTAAATTTTTATGGGTACGAAATTTCCAGCAGGTATAAAGAAAGAAAATCGATTAAAAAATATGTGGCCTCATCCTATTGATTGGCAGTGTATATCGCCAGCACAGTTGCCATTATTTTTGCTGGCCAGCAATAAAATTGTTGTTTCTTTCCGAGATAAATTTTGCTGCGTAAGCTTTGTAGCAGTGAATAAAACACAACAATAGTGTATTTTCAGTGCTCTCTTTAGTTAAAGTACGAACTTGCTTTGTATGTGGTTGGGAATGAATCCGGTTCTAAAAACTTGTGGCAGCTGTTAATCAAATGTAAGGGAATAACTCATAAATAAAACAGTGAACGTACCCATATACTGACTGATACTTGCCCTATAGAACACATAACAAATTGTTAAACAAATAAAGTCAACTTAATACAATTAAAATTCTGCCTATGCCTAGATTTTAGTGTTTAATTATTTTGTATCCTATAAAATAATTTAAACTTAAAAAAAAATTAAAAAATACTGTATCATTTATTCAGTAGCATACCTATAATCTTATGTGCTTCTATAAAGTGTATGGAAAGTTAATTTTAAATTTTACATCTCTCTTTATAACAAAAATGATTTCATCGTAAAATTTTCTTTTCTGAAAAGACATAATGTCAAAACTTCAATTTGTAAGTTTTGAAGTGACAATATTATAATTTATACATGAACAGCTCTGTTACAATGTTCATTTTTCATGATTTAAAAATCAATTTAAAACATGTCATAAACAGTACTCTGTCTTAGTAAGTTAGGAATGGAATGGAATGAAAAGAGAGTTTGTTACTGAAAAATCAGTTTTCCTCGTTTGAAAGAAAATCTTACTTTTAATATGTACCTATAAGATTGCCTTAAATATAAACCATACAACAGCAGAAGTTCTCTGCAATATCCCCTATTCATTAAATTGAAACAAAGAAGAATTTAAAAAATAAATTAATTTTGAATGGAGTTAATCTAAAGTCTATAAACATAAGTCCTTAAGCTTATGTATACATAATATGTTTATCAAATCCAAACAAATTTAATGTTACAAATTCTTAAAAGAAACAACGAAATTTTAACGAGTTTTTAGCAATCAAGTCGATTTGAGTATACAAGCTTGGTATTTGTTTTTTTTTTTACTTTCCACATACCTATATCTGTTTTTGAGTTGCATTGCAAGGAATGCACTCAATAGATTGTTGCGAAATATTTTATGGATGAAAAAAAAAAACAATTTAAATCTCTTAATTTCATTTCATGAAGGTTTCAATTATTGTTGTAATACATTTCCCAGGTCGAGTTGAAGAATGCATAAAAATGAAGGTCGAGTTCAAATCTTCATGGATATTCATACCGAGTTTGTCTTCTCTTTGTTCGGAAAACGCGCAGCTGTAGCACAGTTTTTTTGACAGTGTACTAATAAAAACTGGTATATTTTAATGACGTTTCCACAATGTGTAAAGATTGAACATACTATTATTGAAATTATTTGTTTTCGTTTGAATTGATTTTATTTGTTCTATCATATTTTTGAAAAAAAAAAATTAATTTAAAAGTAATATAATGTTTGTTCTGTAATTTTCGGAACGTTTACAGTTTTTGTAGTGAAGCCAAAGTATAAATTAATAAATGTCAACGAACCCACCTCCAAGTCTACCAACTTAACTGCCCCATTTCCAATCCAAAACTGTATCTTCACTAAAATACTAACTAACTAACATATATTATTTGTTTATTAATCCATTAAGCGTTTTCACTCAGTGTTGGGTTACTGAATTCAAAATTAGTTTTTTTTATTTAAAAAAGAAAAAAAAAACTTCTTTTCAAATGACTTTTTTCCCACAAATATGATGATTTATATTAAAAACAACTAATTATGAGTTTAAGGTAGAAGAAATCTAATCAAAAGATAACAGAACTTTTTTCTTTCTTCCACGCAAATGAACTTTCTCTATTAGCAGTTTACAAAGAAGATGAATCTCGAAAAGAAGGATTTTATATCTTACATCCGGCTGAGAATGCAAAATTGGCATAAAGGATTCATTGAGTAAAAAGTTAAAACCGGAAGTGGGTTGAGTCATTTGTAACTTGAAGAGACCTCTTCAGAAAGGATGTTCCATATTATTTCAAAGGCTGTCCGCATCATTAATATTACTATAACCAAAATATTGGATAAAGAGAAAATAAAAATAAATTTCATTCTTGGTCAATTTAACATCTTTTCACTCATTTTTTTTGTTAATTTAAAATTTGTTTCATCTTATTTGGGAAGGGATCATTACTTGACTCTATTTATTAGTTGATCTCTGTCAGCTTGTAATAGAATACATTTTTTATGACTTCCTCCGGGCTGAGGTAGGTATGCATAAACTCTATTTAAAGTTTGATTTTCCTTTTCTTTAGAGGATGTACCTATACATCGGATGCAAAAAAAAAGCTAATAATATTTTTCGATCCATTGAGCAGGATAAGGGAACAATATGATGGTTAGATGAAAGTCGAAGCATAAAGAAAAGAGTAAGTATTGTTTATTGAAGTAAAAAATGAAAAGCAGAATATATTGGATGACAAAGTTAAAGTTTCTTTGTTTTCTTTTTCTTTTCTTTTTTTCATTAGGTTATTTGTAGATATCCCTAAATAGCAGCACATTGATAAGGATGGATAAGATGCTATTTCATTTACTTACTGATTTCTTTGCAGTATGTGTGTCCTTTCGGGTTTTGCATACAAAATATTAAAGGGTGTTTCAAAATTAAATTATTAATTAAATTATTAATAAATAATTGATAGCTGGTAGTCGAAGGTAATTATATTGTAAAATGGTATGTACATTGCACATAACACTTGTTTCACGTGTAACACAAAAATAACTAAATTTGATTAGTTATGACTGTAAGACTAGTATTAAGTGTCAAAAGCTTAGTACCTTAGTAAGAACCAAATTTTTTATGAGTTTTAATTTTATTGAATAAACAATTTATCTTATCTGACTAATATTATAAATGTCAAAGATTAGATGTATGGATGTTTGTTGCTTAATAACAACAAAACGGCTGAACAGATTTGAATGAAATTTGGCCTAGAGACAGATTATTATAGTCTGGAATAGCACATAAACTACTATTTATTTCGGTGAAATTCAAAAAGTGAGAAAATATTTAGTAATTGCGAGGAATTATAGTCATGAAGTTCTATTGTCTTGCCGCTCTATCCACTTTTTGCTATGCACAATTATGATATAAGAAGCTATTTAATATAATTACTTATAACTTAGACCAACATCATCTGTTTAAAGACATTTGATGACATTTTTTCATGTAATTTGGTGTTATCCGTTTTTTAGATCTGAAAAATATTTATGCGGCACAACCAAATTACATGGAAAATCCATAAAGCAACAAATATATTTTTCATTAGCTTGAACTTCTTCATTCATTTTTAAGAGACAAAGTTCTCCGGGCCTTTTAGTATTTAATAAAATGTTTGTTTGTTGTAAGTCTATTTAAAATGGGTACTAAAATTTACTAATTTTCTTAGTTTAAAGGAAGTTTTTGAGTATTTCTAACATAGTACTATTATTAAGTAAAACATTGCTTCTTCAATATAATTTAAAGTAATAATTAATAAGTAACTTTGTCTATACCAACTATCTATCAACGAATGTGTAACACGCAGATCTCGTCAAATGTCAACCGTTTCAGTAATAATTCAGTAATTTGTTTTATTAATAAAACTAAAATAAATATAAATTCTTCTTAAATCCACTGGGGCGTATACGCAATTTTCTTAATACAATTTTTTTTTAATCCTTCATTTAGTTTATACAACTAAAGTTATTTTATACCAAATCACAAAATCTCTCAAGAATAGATTTAATAACATCTGCCAGGCTGACAAGTCATTCTCTAAAAGTTATATTTAAAAGCAAATCACAGCTAACTACATCTTATTCCTTATAATGACCATAATTTCGTAATTTCAAAATGTTGATAGGTATTTATATATGTACTTAGTGTGGCATGACTAATTGTTCCTGAAAAAAAAAACTATTCTAATTATATGTACATTATGTATATTTGAAGCCGTGGTACATTTCTATTCTACTGGAGTGTTTAAACAATAATAAACAGTCATCTTTCATTGGACTTAGTTGCTATAGGTATGGATTGTGGTGGGTTATTTCACTTCAACCAGTCCCATATAATACCAACTTTATTCGACATCTGCAGCAGCTTCTCACTTACATTTATTGAAAAATATTTTTCTTCGTTTACATCAACGCATATCCATACACATCATTGTTGAAGTATATTGCATCCTTAGGCTAAAGGACAGGACGTGCTCAAAGTGAATTCTGACATTTGTGATTCCGTTGCTCGTTTTCCTATCCCATTCTTCCTCGTCCTCGTCCCGATTGAACGGGAGAAGTTTACTGCTGTACTCCTGCCAGATCGATATTACCCCCCCCCCCTCCATGCACACACATACACACACACACAGCGGTAGTTCCTAGTTTTCATTCCAGCCAACTGACCAACGCGTCCATCAGCCTCAATCCCATTTGAGACTGCAAAAGAAAATTAAAACGGACGCTTAGACGTCTAATTACTATACAATTTGCTTATTTCATTTAAACCGTTCAAAGCTACAATTAATTTTAGTAGAAGTAGACGGTTTCACACAGAGTCCGAGTCAGAGTCAGAATCATCTTCAACGAACAACGAGTGAGACTGAACCTCTGGGCCAGCTTTCGCTATGTATAATCATCCTGAAAGGACTCGTGCTATTCAAGTAGGTACATATCCATTTACATACAGCCATTATATAAGTAGGTAGGTATATGCCCGCCATCCACCATCCGCCAGGCAGCAATAAAACACCACAAAAAATGACTAGTAGACCCGGTCGGGTTTGACTGTAATGAGGTCGTGAGAAGATTAAAATTGCGTAAGCAGTAACCATGTAGTTTCCAGATCCCGGTACGGACGTACGGTATGTCGGTATGTACCTATACGTCAACGTCACCGTCGTCGTCGTCGGTCGGGCGGTTGGGTGGTTGGGTGGTTGGGCGATTGGGTCGCAGTCCAACCATTTGAAATTTTCCATTTTAAAACCAGAGAAAAAGGCTTTCGAGGAATTTGCTTTAAAAAGGTTTTTATTGGGCTATTGTGTTAAGGACTACGGTAATGTTTACACACGAATCAGGAACGTGAGATTTTCTACGAATTGCAGAATGGTGTTTGCGTGGGTCTCTGAACTTGCACTGACAGAATTTTGAACGTTAAACACGTTTGATGTTGCCGAACGTACCACATTAGACAAGCGTTGAATTCAGGTATAAGGAAGGTACGTACGAGTACGAGATACGACTAATTCGAAAACACAGTACAGGAGCGGACGCGGCGCGGACGAGGACGCAAACGTGTGTCTGAAATTGTTTACATACAATTAATTCAAAGTGAGGAATTTAGTGGATTCTCTAGCAGATTGTGTAGAATTTCAGCCGTTAAGTGCAGGTCGTGATTTGATTGCGGTTGCTCTGTTTAGGTTTAAAATTAGCTACAATTCAAGTGAGTTGTTTTGAATGTGCTATCAAAAGCCCCGGATACGGATTCGGACTCGGACTCGGACTGTTTGATGAATTGTTTTCATTTGTAGGATACGCTTAAATCTTGGCAGAATAATTACACATCATGGATTTGAAAATAAGCATTCTGTTTGATGATGCTTCGCCAAATATCCATAGTTAAGTAGAGCTGTTCGTTTTCAAATCATAAAACATCTAACAGAGGATGGTTAAAGGATTAAAATTGTTTTCCAATACATTTTGAAGAAGGTGCTTCAACTTGTATATCGTTTATTAAAAGTAGATAGTTGAGATTCAAGCTTAATAACATTTCCTTGAAATTGGGCTTTGGAATCAAAATATCTCAGGTATGCTATTTTGGCAATTTTTTCCGCGAACTAGGGAGTCTATGGGTATTCGAGCTAAGCATGCTTAAAAACCTAAAATTCTAGTCTAATTATTCGTATACTTTGTTAATTTTAATATGTTCCTCACAGTTCCAGCTATTTTTTTTTTTGTTGGTTAGAATTGCTTTGAGTGTTTTGAAACATTCAAAACTATAATCGGACAGTACCAGGGTAGTTGTCCCAGGCAAATCAACATTAAAATAGCCGGAATACTATCTAAAACGGACTCCGATAAAGGGATGGTCTGACCCGACTCCTCTTCAACCTGGCATTGATGAAAGCAATCTGTGACTTTGGTTAGCCTAATAGAAAGACCATTGTCACCAGGCCTACACAGTTACTGTCTTACTATATATCATCAGGAGAATCGAGAATCCTTTTTTCACGACATAATAATCACCCTGTACATGGAGCTGTGTGTATTACTTTAAAGTGTAAAATGAAGATGAAAATGCTACAATAAAAATTTGAACAAATTGATAATTTTTATTGTTTCTATATTGAAAGATATTTCGAACAAATTCAGTCATATCCATACCTACCCCACCTCATTTTGGCATAAACAACCTACGCCATTACTGGGGCAGAATTGGATTCATATTCTTATAGGTTGTTTGGCGCTCCATAGCCATCGATATCAACAACCTATGAACTGTTTTGTGAACCTTCTTTGTAGCAATATCCAATGTATTTGTGTATTTGGATATATATTTGTATATAAAATCACAATTCAACTGTTGATGTCTGTTCAATTGTAATAAAAAGAAGAATTTTTTGCCATAATAAAGTCCATTCTTACAGTACGAGTACATTCAATTCCAGCGCGCATTTGATTAAAAATACAACCCTTCAAATGCGATAACAATGTTTATAAGTACGCATTTAAGCTGACAATCAAAACCAAAGGAAAAGAGCTTTATCAATACCACGTATCTAGATGACAGGGACAGGGACAGGCATATAGAGTACATCTACATACATAACATATCAGTAAATAAAACGCAATATAGGAATTTCAATAAAAGGGTGTTGATTTCATCACCGCTATTGTATTTACGATGACCCCTAAAGGCGCAGGATTTCCAATGTGACAATTTCACTGTTATTGCTGGGAAGGCAACGACCATAAAAAAATCGCATTCTTTTGAATGCATGGTCGTAGGAAGCAAACAGGATGCAATATCAATTCAACCCAATACACCACCCCACAACCCCGTCAAACCAAACGACCACCAACGCCATCATCGTCGTCGTCGGTCGCTCGTACAATTGCAGCGTATAAAATGGTAGTGTGGTGGGAGGGGGGGGGCGGAATAACATAAAAAATAAAAATGCGGATGTGAGTATGGGGACAAGAGAGAAGCTAGCGAGCTTGAGTTTACACATATTCCGCAGTATCCTTTCCTTTTGCAGACAGCGGGACAGCAATAATGTTCCGAATACCTACAACTACAAAACAAGGATGGTTTTTTGTAGTACTTACATATTTGTTATCCTGGAGTTATTTTTTATGGATCTGAGCTTCTGTGAAAATTTAATTGTATACTGCGTGCCAACTGAAGGCTAAGCTTGGCTAAACAATAGTCGATAAAGATCCTGAAACCTTCATTTGCCTTTAAGAGTTTGGGATTGTAGGACTTTTTTTTTCTTTTGAAAAAAAGAAAAGTTTAAGCTGATCACGAACATGCTGAAAGTACAAATTTCCTTTTCAAAATTTGTATGTGCATATTATCTAGATACATTGTATGTATATATGTACGTACATATATGTATGTAGGTATTATGTGTAAAAAAACGTACGTTTATTCTTTTTTCTTTATCTGCCATGGGTTCAAAAAATGCAGGGAAAATGTAAATGGTATTCCAGAAAATAATAGATACATACATAATTGGCTTACATTTCTGACAATTTTTAAATTTTGTCAAAAACTTCTCTCAAATAACAGATTTTTTTGGATTGTTTAATGAAGTTGTAATTTTTAGTACTACTTTTTTTAAAAACTACGGACTTAAAATATTAAGACAAAAAGAAGTAGATATAAGTTAACCATAAACTGTTCTTCTTCTTTTTGGAAATTAGCACGATTATGCCTACAGGCCTTTCTATTTTCTAATAAGCAAATATATTATATGATTAAGACTGAATCAAAATCCTTGGATTTTTAATAATTTGCATACCAATAACGCACTTTCTTTGTTATGTTGTAAAAACAAAAAAAAAATCGAAATACAGGGTCATTCATTTTTCAAATTTATTTTATTTGACAAATTTATTTCATTATAAAATTCTGCCATTAAGTGTAAAAAACAATATCATTTAAATGGCCGATGAGGATGATTCTTTGATGTCAATGTTAACGATTTTTTTATGACGGTAACTCTGCGATAACTTGAGTAATGTTCTTTTTTTGTTCTTCAAGATATCAATTAATATTCGCGTTGGCACAGCCTTCTGCGTAGCCCCACTTAAAAAAAATCTAACAATGTCAAGTCACATGATCTTGGAGATCAATTGATATCACTTAAAATCGAAATTACGTGACTACTCAATAAAGCCAGATTTAGTAGTGTCATGTTGTCATATCATTCAAGTTATCACCGTCAATCAACGGACCCATGACAATTTTAAACCATATAACCCACCAACAGTCACATTTTCTAAATTCAAAGGATGGTGTTTATTGTCTGTTGTTCCAACACCCAAGAAGCTTATCTACGGCGACGCGACGTACGGAAGCAGCAGACTTCAATTGTTACATTCCATTACGTTTACGTGTACGTGTCGTACAATTGTGGAAACAATTTATTGACTAAGTGTACACAGGCCTTACGACATCGTTGACGGCTTCAATATCTTAAAATTTCTTCAACATTTTTCTAATTACTTTCTTAGTAGGTCGATTATGATGGCCACATCCGTGAACAACTACTTCCGTATTAAATTTTGATCATTTCAAAGCGTAGTTCGCTTTAAATTAAAACTATATCTTCACTTTGGAAAATCATCAAGAATATTTATTGGTAACAACTACGTAAGTAAGTAAGTGTAAGATCAAGGTCCAACATTCTTATGGCATTAAATCAAAAAGTGTTTCAGCACTAAGTGTCAAAGATTAAATTTTCCAAGAACTTTGTAATTGGTTGCAGATTCATCAGCTACCACTACTCAGCTCATCCAAAAAAAAAAATGAAATTACATTATTATGACAAATTATGTATTATTAAAGAGAGAACAAAAACCCACAATAAAAACATACCTTTCATCAGGGTGGTCGAAGGTACAGAAACTTTACCAGTTCGCTTTCCGGGCCCGTTTTTTTATCTCGTCGTCGATGACGGCCCTATACCTACATGTTAAAAAAAAATTCCACCCACAAGTACACCTATGTACATATGTATATCATAAAGTACATACTACTCAGCCTTGAATTTAGTTTTTTGTTTTTAGCCTCACTTGAGTTGTACAGGAAATGAACACACACTTATATATAATAATTAAAAGTTTGTAGCCAAATGTCAAGTGAGTACTTAAAAGTTATAATTAAAAATTAGATCTACCTAACTTAATTATTTAATTCACAAAAGTTCTCACGATTCTAACCTCTCTATACGGTAGTTCATAATATACATACAAATGTACAGTATAAGCCTTTATATATTATATTATTTTTAAAAGAAGGCATACCACGTTCCTAACCTCTTTTGCTCTTTTCAAGAGGAATAAAATGCATGTCAGGATCGCACGAACATGCTTGCTGTTTGGGTCAAGATTGTAGAATGGCTGAGTTTTATAGGCATTAAGATTTAGTATTCAAATTATTTTCTTAAATTGTTATCGAATGTAACATTAAAGATTTGATAGTTCTAAAGTTCATTTTAATAACTGAAAAATGAAGGAAAACCAAATTTGACACCTCTTTTGAAATTTAATTGAATCGTTTTTACTCAATAAAATAATCTGTATAAAAGTATGTCTTTCTCTCAAGTCAATTTTCAGCGGTTATGCCTATGATTTCGACGCCAAACTTAAGATAGACCAAATTCACACTTTTTACTTATTTCTTTAATATTGCTACTTTTCAACTTTTAATGGTTAGTTTGTGCTTTTTTCAATTAAAGAGATGAAAATAAAGTATTTTTTTATGAAAACAAGCTAAACAAACAGATCTTGACATTATTTTGAGACATCCGTTATATAACAAAGAAAAATAATTTAACATATTTAACAAAAAATACACATACATAGTGTTGTCGAAGTCTACTTTCTTTCAAAATGATAAGAACACCAGGATGTTAAAATTTTTTTTTAATTAGACAGTTTTGGTTATTGCAATCTCAAACCTTTTACAATTGAACTCTGGACAAAAAATATGATACATTTTTGTCCGTGTCACTTGGTTTTTATGAATTAAAATAACTATTCACTTGCTACCTATGTTAAGATGCAGAAAATGGTCGGTTGGGCTAGTTAGATGAAGTAATTCAAATGTAAGTTAATGCATCAAATACAAAAACAATAACGCAATAAAACTTAGGTAGGTCCTCAGACCTACGAAGTCCGTTGGTGTTCCCTAGCGGGACATAGGGCCTCAACTACTCCTACGCGCCATCGTGCTCGACTGTTCTTCTCCAAGTGCTTCTCGGTCTACCAACTCTTCTTCCTTCTTGTGTGAGTGGTTTCCACTGCATTGCCTGGCCAGCAATGCAGTCATTACCTTTTCGAAGCGTGTGTCCAATCCACTGCCACTTGCGCCTTCGTATAATGGTGTCTATGGGTTCCTGACCTGTTCGTCTATGTAGATCCTCGTTGGAGATTCGATTAGGCCAGAAAACCCTTAAGATGTTTCGAAGACACCTATTAACGAAGGTTTGCAGTTTCCTGGTTATTGTAGTTGTTATTTTCCAGGTGCTGCATCTAAATAGCAGAACTGATTTGACGTTGGAGTTAAACAGTCGCAGCTTTGTATTCAAGCTGAGAGATTTGTTCCTCCAAACATTGGACAACATCCCGAACGCAGCCTTTGCTTTTCCGATACGACTGACGATGTCTAGTTCGGTACCTCCTTCAGGAGAGATGATGCTTCCAAGGTATTGGACTGTTTGTTGACCAATGTTCATCGGAGCGGATGACTGCGAGCTCCCGAGGCTGAACATCTTTGTTTTTCCCGTGTTGATTTTCAGCCCCACGATTGCTGCTTCTCTTTCCACCCTTGTTGCCATTTGATGGAGATCCATGATCTTATTTGAAAGCAAGCAAACATCGCCAGCGTAGTCAAGATGTTTAAGGTAAGTTGTCAGAGTCCATCTTATTCCTCCGCTTTCTGTGAAGGCCATCCGCAGTACATCACTTATCACCAATAAAAACAGGATTGGTGAAAGTATGCAGCCCTGCCTGACCCCGCTTTGGACTTCAAATTCTTCAGACAACCTACCTCCGTGTAAGACGTGACATTTGGACCCATCGTAAGTCGCTTTGATAATAGCAATGAGTTTCTCCGGTATACCCCTCCTCCGCAAAGCAAGCCAGATAAACTTCCTGTTGACGCTGTCGAAAGCCTTCTCGAAATCAATGAACGCAGGTGGAGTGGTGATCGATATTCGACGCAATGTTCGATGATGATCCTCAAGGTGTTGATGTGATCAATACAGGAGGACCCAGTGCGGAAGCCTGCTTGTTCAGCGTCGAGCGATACTTCGAGGTGTTCTTTGATGCGATCTAAAACAATCTTTGCTATTATTTTGGCAACTGCAGGCAAAACGCACTATACCAATATTTTCAAATAAAAAAAATTTATTTTAAATCCTCGTATTAATTTTGACCTTTGAAAGTTTTATTCACATTATTTAAAAGGGTCAGGGTCAGAATCCCGAAAACACAAAATCCCGAAAACCCAGAATTCCGAAAATCCAAAATATCGAAATCGAAATTCCGAAAAATTATATAAAATTAAAAATTTTATTTTATACTAGAGGGACCCTCTAAGCAAACTTCGTCTCGACCCAATTTAATGCATAAACTCAAGCTTATCAAAAAAATTGTTGTACTTCGTAAATTTATTACAAATTTAAACAAGCGGCAGGATAACCGAAGATCATGATGTATTAGTTGTTGAAATCATCTCTTTTGTTGTGCTGAATGTAAAACAATGTTGTGCTGAATGTAATAAAATATTAATATGTAAAACGTGGCCAATGTTTAATCCTAATAAAATACATTTTACCAGGTTAAAAATTAGTGCTTTTCTAGACTATAATCTATCTCTGTGCCAAAATTAATCGAGATCCGTTCAGCTATTCTGGCGTGATTGGAAAAAGTAAAAGAAATCTATCGCACGGGAACCAAAAAGTAGCCTATAGACTATTCCAGACTTGTCTCTGTGCCAAATTTCAGCCAAATCAGTTCAGCTGTTCTTGAATTAGATTAGTGTAACTAACACGACTTTCTTTTATATATATAGATGTTATACCATTTTTTGGGATTGCGGGATTGTGTCCGTCTCCTGTTTAAAATAATTTTAAGTCTTCATTATGTATTTTGGTGTTTGATAATTTTGTGATATTTATTTTCTAATATCTAACCTCTGCAATGAATCCTGCAATTAGTATTGTATTTCACAGAAGCTTGGGCGTTTTCTAACTAAAGATTCAATCATATTTTTGTCGTGGATTTTGAAATTAAAAATTGTATACAATCATAAAATAATATAAGATTAATATTTTGAAGTTTAAAAGACGGTTACAATGCAAAGTTATAGTTTATAGTAGGAACATAGATTTCATTGTACTTGATTTCCAATATTATTTGCATTTATTATTATTTCATATACATATCTGTAGGTATAATAATTTGCTTGATCTTAAGTGGAGATTTCAATGTGAATTCCTCATCAGATAAATCTTCGAAGCTGGTTAAATTTATGCCTGCAAAACAGTCCACAGAAAAACCTTAGGTATTTTTTCGTCCACAAAAATGATAATTTGCAAATGACTGCATTTAGTCAATAGTCCTTATCCAAACTCACTAGAAAAAAAAACCCACTGATAACACTTACACATACATAACACATAAGTCCACCCTGCCTAATCTAATCTCCATCTGCATAGAAACATAAACATGGATCTCAATTTAATTTTCTTTAATGCAACGCGATTTGAATTGTTTTCCTACAAATCTTCGGGATAATACGACATACTTAAATTGCCATTCGGGAACCAATTTAAACATAAACCAGATAGTCAGGTACAATCCTCGTTTTCTTTACATTTTATATGCACATG
Organism: Scaeva pyrastri; assembly: GCA_905146935.1. Classification (NCBI taxonomy): domain Eukaryota; kingdom Metazoa; phylum Arthropoda; class Insecta; order Diptera; family Syrphidae; genus Scaeva; species Scaeva pyrastri. The sequence goes on from LR989927.1 coordinate 82,031,830, forward strand.
TACTGGTATAAATATATATATTTTTTTCTCAAGATACAATCGCAGGCTCCGGAAGTATAAAGTGGAAATTAAAATGTCCCCTTCTTTTATCTACCCACTTTACCTTCCCACTACAAGATGTTGGTATATTCTCAAAAAACGAAAAGAAGAAAATACTCTAATCGCCCATCATTTGTCCTGACGAAATCCCAGATTTGCTATTAACAGCGGCACATAGCAAATAAATGTGAGCTATCTTCAAGGATTGGGTTTCGGAACCAAGCAAGTATTCCATTGCCACTCCGCCACTCCTCGTGAGTGCGTCCTTAAAATCAAATTGATACAAAATGGATTGTATTTTTAGCACCAACCATAAATTCAACCCTAACTGGTACACAGTAGGTGAAGGTACAAATATCTACCTATACCTGAAGACTGTTCCAAGCTACAGCATACTCGTATCTACAATAAGCTTAAAACACGTTCATCTACATATTACACATCCAAATTGATGAAATTTATTTTAGATCCTTTATAAGGTATGGTATGTACCTACCAGGGCTTTTAGCTTGGTGCGGTGCGGTTTGGTTAGTGTAGTACTCGTATGTACGCCTTAGAAGTGGAATCTACATAAGTGGCATCGAATCACACTTGACGTTAAAAGGAAGAATTCAACCACTATTTTGCCACCGATAAAATCTGTTCATTGCACCCAGTTGTCAATCTGATAAATTGAGGTGCCTAACGCTTGAAGCAAATCAATCAAGCTCGGCTCTTAAAATCTCAGCTCGCGCACTTGGGCGTTTGTGTCCTCAATCACAATACGGCCTCCAGCTGAAGACAACAAGGCAGGTACCCTATGAAGTAGCCGGCGGAATTGAACAAGTAAATTTGAAGTGTGATTCTCCTGAATTGGTCTGCATGTTTAATGATATTCAGCCTCAAAGGCGACAAAAGAAGCTGTTGAAATTAATTTAAGTCATCAAAGTGAGTATAGGCAAAGATAAATATGTATATGTATGTTGTCAGCATCAGTGTTTTGTTCCGAAAGTAGAGATATTGAAAACTGGGGAAGGGGTTTTCGGTCCAGGTCATGACAGTTTACTACCTATGGGGACGCTTGAAAGCAGTGAAGGCCGTCAATGTGATTACTTTGCTCCTGTTTTTGGAAAATTTATCACCAAACATGTATCACAGTTTTGAGTTTGGTGTAATTGAAATTTTATGGGAAGGAAGTTTTTTTTTTATTTCATGAATTATTCTTCTTATTATAATGCTCTTTAGTTAAAAAAAAAAACTGATAGTAAAAGCTTTTATTTTTTTTATTAACACATTATGCATAATGTATAGGAATATTTTAATTGTCAAATAAGATACAAATTTTTATAAAAGTCCTTTCAGCTTCTTTTGAAGTTATAACCTATCGAACAAAATATAATTGGAATCGATATCTCTACTGGTTCTAGAGATATCGTTAACGAAAAAGGGTATCTCGAACGTACGAACGTACGTACATACACACACACACATCTCTCTACAAATGACGAATTTAGATTCTAGGAACCATAAAATGTCCAGATTTGTCAAAAATTTCAATTTGACAAATCGGACCCATTACAATAACTCCCTATGGGAAGTTAATAAACCTTGAGAAAAATTCTTAAAATTACTCATTTGGCTTTGAAAACTTCTAATAAATAAATGTCGAGTTTTAAAATTTACTAAAGTTATATTTTCAGATTTTAAATAATTTTTGCTTTTATCAATCAAAACGGGTAAAATATTTTTATTAGTTTAAATCATTTAGCCTTAAATTTAAGAATATTTTGAAATCGTTAAAATAGTATCCTGACAAAAATGTGTATTGCAGTTTTTCCTTATGAAATTTTTTTTTATTACCTATTTTTAATTTGGTTTGTAATAATCCGCCCTATCGCCAATTGTATGAGAACTTTTTTTCCATGGAAATCCTTTCCCCAGAATTTTCTTACGTACATTTAAACTTATCTGTACATAGTTCTATCTTTAACCCAAGTATAAATAAACCGGAGTCTGAAGTTAAGCCCCAGGTTAGAATTTAACTAGAAACGGGTTTAAGGATATTCTATTATAATCTTACATACTTCATTTTTCATGTTGAATCTGCCAAAAAAATAAACTGAAGGCGAAAATAATTCGGGAGATAAATAATATTCACAGGATTTATGCTAAAAAAACACTGTTTGGGAGGACATCCAAAAAAAATATGGAAGCTGTTTGATACAACAAGAGAATTCCGAAACTCAATGACCAATACCAATATCCACGTGTCAAAAAATTCAATTCTTCTGTGGGTTTATTTTAATTGCATGTTAATTAGAGTTAAAAATAGCTTTAACATACTCTCTGTCGTGTTTATATTTAGACTCCAGGTTATAGTTTAAAAATGGGTTTAATTTGTCTATGAATAACATTAACTGGAGTTTAGCTTAAGCAAAGACAAAATCAAAACTTATCAAAGAACTATGAATATGTCCCAATATTTTCTGATTTCGATATAACGAGTGGGCTGAACATTTTATGTTTCGTTTTCTGTGCTTATCGATTCTTCAAAGATTGAAGAGAAAATAACTTGGATTTAGTATAATAGCTAAGCACCCTCAATTTTTTACCCAATACGTCATATTCTGAATCAGGCTTGAGATCGATAAAAAATTGTTCCGAGTGTCCATAAGTCTTTAAATGGTTGTGGGATACTTAAAAATATACAATCTAAATGGAACTTCACTTATTCAATTCTTTTATTCATTTAAAATGCTCATCAAAAATATACAACCAGACTTAATAAATCTCCACTTGCTGTTTTGTAACTTTTTTACAACTCCGACCTGTAGGGTTTTAGAAAACATTAGAATTCTCAAGAAAAACAAGATAAAATATCCAGTAAACTCTTGACGAACAAAAAAAAAAAAAACAAATCGCCCGACCAGATCTAAGTATCGCTCTAAAGATTTGCATACGTATGTATGCATGTATATGAACCTGCTATTTTTTCTACCTTGGAAAGGAAAAGAACAACTGTGTTGTGTGTCCACAAAATGCTCCTACAAGCCTGCCTGCATGGCTCTCCAGATAAGTTTCATTGCTCTTCCTTTAAAGCACCCGGGACCGAGTACTTCTTTTTGAGGTTTGCATATTTGTCGTGCATTCATTTCGTTCACATACACAGTATATGGCACGGTATCGTGTTCTACGTTCGCCCTGAACTCTCTAAATGTGTGTTGCGCCTTCTAAGCCCTTAAACATTCAACGTATGTAATAAAGCATAAATGAAAAGAAAACAAGAAGCACAGCGCAGCGAGGGAAAACATTTTGCCGTCAAGTGCATGTGTTTTTCACCAGGGGATAAAAAGTTTGCACAACCGCCCTACAACCACCCTTCAGATGCATTTTTTTTTGGCTCCTCGTTCAGACCCACTTACGCTGGCTGTTCCAAGGATTTGTCTCACTCAAAGGATTTGCACATACAAACCGTGTTTGGGTTGTTCGTAGGAAATTCATTCCGTTGATATCAGGACATGTGCAGGAGCATAGATGAATTACCCACCTGTGTCGTCGTAGTCGTCCTCATATCGTCATCGTCTGGTTGAATGGTGGTACATAGAATGTGTCGTAAAATGTTCTATATGCAGCATCACCTTAGCCGGGCTGTTAGATTCTCTTGACAATCATCGTGTATTTTTATCACCCAGAGCAGTGCGCCCTTGCCCTCCTTTGACGTGTACTTGTGATGAATGTTGGTTTAGCTTTTTTCTGTCACTCCTCCTTTAGACGTTTGGTTTCTGTTTTTCTTTTTTTTTTGGTTTTTGTTTGTCCCAAACCTGGTCATTATTTAGCGCAATGTGGACATAAGTATGAAATCTTCGGGCAACACTACATCTTCGGCGGCGGCGGCAGCGACGGCGTAGCTTTGGTCGTTGTAGATATTTGTGGGATTTTTGATTGAAATTTATGAGAGAAAAACTTGATGAATAGTTCAAAATTTATGATGTTTTTCTATGCTTCAACAATTTATAAAGATGGGAGCTTATAGAAGGTTGCATTTTATTTGTACACAATGAAAAACTTGAGCGTTCCCTCAATTCGTTATGCATTTTTTTTGTCTCTATTTTAAATTTAAAGCGAAAGGAAATTTAAGTTAAGCATAACAACATTATTTGTATAATGTCACACGCAAACAAGAATTGGACCTTAATTTATATAAAACCATTTAATAATATAATCAAACTCCGCTGGAAAATTACTACAACTAACATCAACATACAATACATGTAAATATGTTACTTAAAAAAATCTGTCTGCTTTCTGGTCATTTGGTCAACATTGGCCCTTTAATTGGTGACCGTGAAGATCTATTATGTCTTATTCAGTTTATGTCTAATAATAATAATAATAATAGTAATATAATTAATCATAAGAAACTCAATTAACTTACAAAAACTTAGAATAACCAAAATAAACAAATTGTCAACAATTCTCAGGTGTTTTTACAACGACAATTTCAAATAAAAAATATGAATATGAAAAGTTTAAAAATAAGGTTTGGTAAAATTCAATTGAACAAAATGCGTTTATGGAAAAAGTGCAATGTTCAAAGGACTATCAAATTAAATCTATAGGTCATATGTAATTAAATTTCCCAAATCACATAGGTATTAATAAATTGAACAGAGACACTAGGGCGTATACTTGCTGCTTTGGTTGAGTAACATTTTTAACTGCCTTTAGGATTATAATGTTTGATTATATTATTATTTCTTACTGTTCATTTTAATATTATTTTCTTGGTATTGATGCATTCTTGTAAATTCTTATGAATCGATTATAAACCATAATATCATATGTTCCTCAGTAAATACCGTATTATTGTCGTATGATTACGTTTACAGGCATATTCAAAAACCTACCTAATGCGGTATTGTGATTAAGCTGTGTACATTGTACATATGTATTAGGATCTTAAGAACTTTAAATAAATTATTTATATTATAATTTACTTATATAGATTTTAACTAATTTATAATGACACAAGGCGTTAAATTTTTGGAATGCATTCTTTATTATAATAGCCTGGTAAAAATAAAATGATTTCAGGCCTCTATTTTCCAACGCCTCAACGTGTTACATAGTCCATTTGATCAGTGCAATTTTTCACTATTTTTTTTAATATGGCTGTATGGTGGCTATAATACTGACTTGTAATGCTTAAAAAGTTGCTGGTTTTGTGGTATAAACCAATGACTTATCATGGCCCCTTAAAAAGTTAGGCATTTTGAATGGTCAGCAGGCTTGAACAATATAATAATATTTCATAATTTCATTGGAGATGCAAAATACTTCATAGTAAGGAATGCCGGGATATCGATAAATTTGGATCACCAACAAAACTTGCATTTCGGATGATGCTCAGACTGCGACTGCTTCCGTGATTTCATAATGCGTAGTGCGTTAAATGCAGCTACATTTCAATCATCACTGTTGTTGTAAGTTTAATTATGTATATAAATTCAAATACCAGCGCTATTAACCACTTAATAAGTAAACCTACATTTAGTCTTATTGAAACAATCTTTAAGGTACGCCCGCTCTTTCAATGGGCATATCTAATCTTGCATTATATTGAATATGACACTACTGTATGCACAAGCATAACCCGAAATTAATAATAATCTTTAAAATGTGTTAACAATCCAATAGTACTTCTAATTTTTAATTTACCTTGAGCTGGAATTTTACCTGAGGCATTTAGGTACCCGGAAAAATAATTTTGATATTTTTTGTTTTAAATACCTACATATGTATGCACATACTTATGTCTGTATGTGTAAAGTGAAGTATGTACGTACCTATAACAAGTCCAAAAAAATTTCGTCCTGCTTACATACACACATATGTACATATTTATGTATATATGATGAAGGAGTTCTCACCATGCTCAAGTAAAATAGCTTTTCATTAAATAGGAACTTACTCATCTTCTGAATCCATCAACCAGTTAACTATGGTAAATTACTTTTTTATCTGTGCAGTGCTTTTGTTAACCTTTTTCACGGCATCGAGATTGTGAGATGTGGGAGGGAGTGAATTTATTTAAATATTTTCCTCCTTGCTTCCTAAAGCGTTTTTCAACGAATATGGTTCATATGCATGTGAGTATACATTTACATTTACAAAAACATATAAAACTTTAAAAGCTTAAGTTGCATCCAAAGTGCATCCTCATCTCTAGAGTTTTTAATATAAAATTATTAATGTGGCAAAAATACCCTGAGGAACATGGTATTAAAGTAAAAGAAAATATACAAAACACCATCACAAGCTCAAACACACAATTACTCATATACTCGTGGATATATGTATGTTATGTATGTACATTGTACATATACCTACTCATAACGCGTCCCGTTCCGGTTTAACGTTAACAGTATAAAGTTCACATTGTTGCAAAGGAAACTGATGCTGCAGCAGCCATTCTGCTGACTAGTCTTCTCTTTAAGGAATAAGGACCATCGTCAAGCCACCACCTGTATGAAAGTGATTCTACCTTTCGTCCATGTAACCGTCACTAAGAGATTATGACGTTGCTACTGGTTGCGGATGAGATTATTGAGACCTTGAGAGGCTCTTCAGCGTCGTCGTCGTCGTCGTAATCGTTCATCGGCTAAGAAGCCTGCTATTCCCAACGAAACCATCCTTTTTCGCTTGTCGTCGTCGAAGTCGTCGGCAACTTAAACAAAAGAGTTAGTGGGTCGAAAGAAGAGTGGGATGTGGTGTATGTTGATATGCAAGAGCCATAAACTGATTATACGTTTTATGCAAGGTTGACTGACTTCGCCAACAACACACCACCATCACTTAACACGAAGTCGGGGGTTACGGGTTTATAAAATAACCGTGATTTATGTGTTCCTTTAAAATTATACGAAAACCTTATAGTAAACGATTTTGTCCTATAGGGTCGTAAGGACGAAGGGATATCAAAAGGAACAAAAAAAGATACACATATTTCGCAGATAAGCCATTTCTGGAAGATCACTTCCAAAGTAGATAGTTGCAAGTTTACAAATAAGTTTTTTGCTTTAATAAGTTTTTTGCTTTTCTTGTAATTCCATAGACCATCGTCTTTATCCGAGAAAGCATAAACTTTATCGCCTTTTGCAGTCTGAGTTTAATGCTTGGAGGGGTTTTGATATATTTGAGAACACCTAACTTGAGCTTGATAGAGGTGAGGTATGTAATGTACATACATATGTACATAGGTGCATCTCATTATTTAAATTTACTGTAGTAAAATGTAAAATTCAAAAACTCTAGTAAGGAAAATGGAATGCAGTTGTGAATAGAAGTATTATGATGTTTTACATACATACATACATTATATACATATGTACATAATTATGTACCTACGTGCATGATAAAAAAAGCTTGAAAATGTATGTACAGTGGTGGTCCAGTATAACGAATGGCTATATAACGAATGGTCGATATTACGAACACTTTTTTCAAGTCCATTGTGTTCTTTATAACGAACGAATTTCAAGAAATTTCAAAAAAATTACTGTTAATGTCTTAATATATCTACTAAAATGTATGTTCATGATAATATTGGAAGATACAAACACAATGTCCCGTTACACGAGTGTTTTTTGTTTGGCTTGCTTATTTAGGTATGTCCTACGTATTCGTCTTCGTGTATGCGTGTATGTCACCAGTTGCTCTGTCCGAGTGAGTGATAGAGTGAGTCATCACGAAGCTGTCGAAAATTTTGACATTTGCATTTGCATCCAATGGGCAGAACAAAATGGCATTGAAAACTCTAAAGTCTTAGCTCTAAAAAGTTTACGGGCAGATTCATTCAATAAAAACACTCAACGCTCAAAAAACCAAATGCATATTAACGATTTTTTTCTTAAATAAGCAAATATTTGTATGTACTATGTATTCTATATGTATGTACATATATATGTATTTATTTTTTATGAAATACATACCTATTAAATAAAATAATACAATTTTACTTTCTATTTACCTAAAGATTTGTATGAAAAAAACGTTTCGATATTACGAATTGACTCTGGACATTATATCGTTCGTTATACTGGACCGACACTGTATAAGTTTTTGAGAATATTTTTAACACACTAGAAAAGCTGCTTCCCATATTAATAAAATCAGTCAGAGAGTATTTTATTAGCTTCAACGTTATGACACCTGCAATCAGTAAGCGGATAATACTAATTCAAACGCATTCGAAATTTAACTTCTGCGAGTATATGGCAGTATTCTAAGTCTTTGTAAGTGACGCTTTCTTTTTTAATTAATAGGAACTATTTATTTACTAGCAATAAAATTGATACTTGCAATATGAATAAAATTGTACCACTTAGAAGCCTGAAATTTCAGAATTTTATTCCTGGAAACTCCTCTTCCCTACAATGTACCGATCTTTGTATGTTAGTAATTTTACAAAAACTTATCAAGGAAAAATCCATGTAATACATAAAAACCTTCATATCTCCGTAAATGTGCGTTGTAGAGGGGTCAACCTGTGCATTTTTTGAAACCGCATATCTCTGTAACTGGACCACCTGAATGCTGAAATTTCAGTATTGCAATCCCGGAAACCTCCTCTTTTTAACGGTGAACTAATCTTTTTAAGAGATCAATTTTACTTAAAATCTATAATTATCAGGGAAAAAAAATTTGTCTGCACAGTGGATCCAAAGGTGGGATATCTCTTGGTAAACCGCAGACATATTTTTGGTGTATGTAACGTCTTGGTCGTTAGTTTTTTTTATTACTTGTTGTATTTAAATATCTAATTTCCCTCTATTTTTCATTTTTATATTTTAATTGAAAAGAAGGACCATTTTGTCTTAATTTTATTTCTTTTATTATATAACAAATTTCGCAATTAGCATTAATTGAAAAAAATAATAAATAGATCTATCGACTAACAACGATAATGGGGAATAGCAAAAACCACGTCTTACCAAAATCGTCTGACTGTGTACATATATCTAATAAACTAAACCCATTCCATTGACCAATATTAAAACGTTGGATGATCCATACATGGAGAGTAAACATGTTCTCCTCTAAACATACAATCTAAACCTTAAAACTAGTTCTTCAATTCTTTGGTTTCGGAGTATTGTTTTTGTATTCTATAAAATATTTAAATAAATTAAGTTTTAAATTAAACTTAAAATTAAATGAGGTACGTCTAACACTCATGCAATAATTAAAATGTTTTGATGAACAATTAAAGTACAGATAGAAAAGTTTTTGTAATAAATTTAAAATTGTACTAAGCTTTAAAATAAAATCACAACACAATTTTTTAAATAGTGAAAGCATGCTTGCAGATAAACCTAAAAACTAATTACTAAGATTCAATATTTTGTACTATTTCGTGTTTTCGCCTCATATGCGATTTCATATTGTCTTTCCTATTGAACACCTGTGTGCATCCTGAAACTTCACAAGTATAGCTCTCCTCATTGTGTTTACTACGCGTATGTTTGTATAGAGCATTTGAGGATTTGAATTCCATTTGGCATTCTTCACAAAAAAACCCTGCTTCTCCGCGATGAATCTTTTCGTGTTCTCTCATGTAGGAACGCCTCGTGAAGGACTTATCGCAGTAATTACATGGATGTTGCTTAGTTTCTAGGTGTGAATACAAATGTTTGGATAGTTGTACAACACTTTCGTTGCATATAGGACAGTTTTTGCGATAAACTCCAGTGTGTACCCGTTCATGTTGTTTAAGATTAATCGACTGCCGGAAAAGCTTCCCGCAGTTTTCGAATTCGCAACGGAAAAGGGGTTTCTCGGAATGTGTATAGATATGGTCTTTGCAATGATCTTTACGTGTAAAGATTTTATCTAAACCAAATAGTTTTTTTATAAGTAGAAATAGAAATATCTTTTTTCGAATACATACTACATATTGGACATGGAAACTTTCCAGACAAGTGAGCATCTCTTAGGTGTTTCTTCAGCCTCTTTTCGGTGGGAAAGTGTTTGTTACATTTATCACAAGTTGCTAGGAAATGCTCGTCTTCAACGTGATTTAGCATGTCAACCTGGATTGCAAATTCTTTGAAACACTTGAAACAAGTGTATCTTAAAGGATTTCCATTTTCGGTGGTTAGTTGCACGTCTCGTTCTGTAATTAAAGTTTATTATTAACATGTCCTTAATATTGGTTGGATTATTTTTTTACTAGAATATTGTGTTTCTTCGACTAAACACTCCATTTTTTTATTTTTGGAAAGGAAGTAGGACACTGGGATAAACTGGGAACGCCAAAGCAGATAGCAGAACAAAATGTTTACATCGATTTTTATCCTTTTTTTTTGCTTGACACTTACATATATCCAGGATAATAAAGTCACAGGAAATATTTATTTAAATTTCTGACTAGGTTACAATGAAAAGGTTCAAAATTAAGTTCTATTCAAAACACATATACATGGATACCGAAAATGAAACATGGTTTGATTCTAACCTGTAAAGTTTTATAACGTTTTTTTGTTTGATGTACTCCCTGCGTTATCTTTAATCCTTGAATAATTTTAAATGGTTGTCGAATATAGCATTTAGGAGTGTTGTAAGAGAAGTAGCATTTGTAGTCCAGGTTTCCTTATTAAAATATACAACTGCAGTCAACATTTTTTTCAGAGACACGAACAAAATGAAATATGTTTGCAATGTTAAAAATTTGGCACGAAAACGAACTTTCACCAGAACAGTAATTTAAACATAGTATAAAGTAGCTTCGCTCTGTCTGTCTGTCCGTGTATGCTTAGATCTTTAAAACTACGCAACGGATTTGTATGCGTTTTTTTTAATAGGTTGAGTGATTCGCATTAAAAATTCTCTAGGTGGCGTTTTATGATCATCCTAGCTTACGAATACAGGAAGTTTTTTTAGAAGCTGACGAAATTTCAAGATTAAAGATTTATACAGGGTGTTTTCTTAGACGTGTGGTTTTCAAAAACCAAAATTAATATAATTTAATGTTACGGAAAAGAATTTAGCCTTTTTTATAAAGATAAGGGTTTACCATTATGTTTTAATAATAATTTCCGGCAAATGGAAATAATATCCCAGCCGAGAGGCGCCAAATATTTGTTTCTAAGTTGTCAATCGCCTCATCGTGGTGTTAAATCACACGATCTTGGAGGCCACGCCACAGCCCATGACGCATCAAAAGTTTTTTTTTTAATAAATTAATGTTTCGTTGGCTGTATGGCATGTAGCACCGTCTTGTTGGAACCAAAGGTCGTCCACATCAACATCCTCCAATTCAGACACAAAAAAGTCATTAATCATGGCTTTATAGCGTTCCCCATTTACTGTAACATTATCGCTGGCTTAATTTTTGAAGAAATACGGGCCAACAATTCCCTTTGCCCATAGAACATACCATACAGTGACTTTTCATGGATGTAAAGGCGTCTCAACAATGGTTTGAAGATTGTGATTAGTTTAAATACGACAACCATAAATGAGCTTCATCAGTGAACAAAATTTTCTTGTGAAAATCTGGATCGGTGCACATCTCGTTTTGGTCCCATTCACCGAAAGTGCGACACACTCGTTCAGGAGTATATATTTATTATTAAAAGGCCAACAAAACTGAGCATAAACCAAGTGACAGCTGTCAACAAAAAAAAAATCTCCGAAAACTATAACTAGATAATGTTTTTACAATCACAAAATTAGTTTTTAAAATTTTATTCTAGACTGTGCTGCATTTTATTCCATACAACAGAAATAAGACTCTTTGCATAAAATGGCATCTAGAGCAAACAAAAGTCTAAATCATATAAGTAAATCAATTTAAATGGCTTACATATCAATTATTAATTGTTTAATTCGGATTTTTTTTTTGGTTTTGCAGAAATTGATTCTTTTTATAGCAATCACTGTGAATAGTTCATTTTATGAAATTCACAATTTAAATACTGCTGGCCTATGAATAACCAGGTGCAATCACAATTGTTATATATTCCGATTACTGAATAACGTCCCTGTGTTTTACTTCATCTTCTTTGCTGACATTCTCATTTTAATTTCGCAAATTTTCAAAATTTTCAAATCAGAAAAAGTTCTCCTTTCCATTTGCATACAAAACTATCTGTGCCCTGGCAAAACCTATACAAATTAATTTCTTACACTTTTTTTAAGGACATTAAATTAATTCCAGTAAGTGTTATCTGAATTTTTTGACGTGTTTTTAGTTTGAGATTTAAAAAACTTAAATTTATTCCATTAGAAATGAGTTCAAAATCATACTTCGAAGAACCTGAGGATGGTGGTGGAAAACTTGCCAAAAAAGCAAAGGAATCACCCTTCATGTTAATTGGTAAGTTAAACTGAATGCATATGAATGGGCGCGTGTCGAAGTCGATCAAGATCATGAATAGATGCACGGGCAACGGGAACCTAGTCGGAAATCGCCCTTGACCTTCGTGACGAAAATCATGGTCTTGCAAGTGTTTTTTTTAGCGCTTGACACGACGCTTCGTTATTATCTAACATGAACAATGATGCAATATATACTCTCTAGTGACTCGGAACACCACTTTTCAGTTCTCATTAAAATAAATTTATTCTTTACTAGAACTGGTGAAATAAACTCATGATCGCTTGAATTTGCGAAACACAAGGTTTCGTGTCGTAAGCATCTCAGCTGTTTTTGTATGGTGTAGGCATGTGGAAAATTTGAAGCAACTTAAAATAGTTCAAGTTAAAAGATGATGATAACAAATTCTAGATAAATGTTTTACGTATTGTAATACATAAATAAAAGGAAATTCTTTCATTCTTTCAATCAATAAGTTTAAAAACCTGTAAGATTATTTGATTTAATTTGCTGTATGTAGAGGAGGTGGTTGCGTAAGCACAATGAGATCTCATGATTCATTTATTGTGTACATAAAATGTAAAATTTTGAACTTTGATTTTCTATCCAAACGCATTTATTTTTCTTCTATTAAATGACTAGAAAATTTAATAGAAGAAAAATAAATGTCTATTACATTGGCAGGCTGTATTCTATGCCACAAATCAAAAGTAATACAAAATTCTTTTGTTCAATTTATGTGAATGTTGGTTTATACAGTATTAACAGTCCGCACACTTCTAACCAAGTTATTTATTGAAGCTACAGAACAGATACATAATTATTTTCTGCTGTGCAACGCTAAGACATTTTTAAAGTAACTAAGGTTCAACACATTAAAATATTTGTAGCATTATCAAGGTTGATGTTAGAATTTGCTTTAGTTGTTATCACCGCTCTAAGGCTAAGTAGCCGTAGTCAAATTTACAAACGCTTTTTCTCTACATATTGTTTTGTTACCAATATAAAACGCCATACATTTAGAGGAATATAGGATTTTGAATTCTACATTTTTTTATTTATTATTAAAATTAGGGCAAAAAAAGCTTATCTCTTAACGTTTTAACGCAACCCTTCATACGCCTTGGCACATGACCTATATAGAGGTACACTATATTTATTTATATATTATATAGGAAGTTTTGGACACTACGCAAAATAAAATCTTATCGTCTTCCATCAAGTCTTTATGTATTTTGGACAATTCTATTTCTAACCTTGTCAGCTTATGAATTTTGCAATTAAAAAAAGAATTTTCAAACAGAAACGCCACCGTTTCTTAGTTTTAAGGGACTGCGACCTTTTCTAGTTTGATTTATTTATTTTACCACGTATACCGAGGTATCCTAAATACTTCCAGTTCGAGTGTTGGCTGTCATTTTTAATTTTAATATATTGACTGGGAATGTCCGTTGTGATTTCCCTTCTTCCTATGATTGCAAATTGTTGCTAAGTCACACCAATCTTGCAATGCAAGTCTTAAAAACACTTTGCAATAATTAATATAACGCACTTTTCTCATGTAAAAAAAAAGTTAAAAACAGAAATTGTGTTTATCAATTATCATGCAGAAATAAAGCCAGTAATAAAGGTCGGACTCAAATTTTCAATAGACAAATTGATTGTTTATTTTAGATTCAGAAAAATATTTTAACAGAAAAAAACATAAGACCGGCCATTCACTAAATTCAAAATAACTGCGCAAATTGAGTTTACAAAACTCAGCAAATTTCAAAATTATTTTGATTTTTATGCAGTTAACTGCACAAACCACACAAACAACCCGATTCACATCACAATTTTAATTTGTTTGTATCTTGAATGGCCGGCCAAAGTTCCTACTTTTTCATAATAATAAATACAAATTCAAACACCTTTTTCTCTATTCACTTATTTCATCAGGTTACACATTTAAACGTGGAGTATTTTTTCGACCATACTTGAATTGTGAAAAAATTAAAAAAAAAAAAAAGTTTAATCATTATATGTATTAATGTCAGCAGCAAACGGAACTCTTGTTGCCCCTATATTAAGAATTTATTTACCTAATTTTAAAATTTAAAAAGACAAAGCAATCCCGTTTTCTGTACAAAAAAACTTTTATCTCATTTTTAGGTTTAGCAGGTTTTGTTGCAGCAGGCGCATGGGGTGCTTACAGATATAAAAACCGTGGCACAATGAGCACAAGTGTGTTCCTTATGCAACTTCGTGTAGCAGCTCAAGGTACTGTAGTCGGAGCATTGACTATAGGGCTTGCATACGCCATGGCAAAGGAGTACTTATTCGACAAGAAAAAAGAGTAATCATTTTTTTCTGATTTTTTTTTTTATTTATTTGTAATTCATAATTTATTTACGATAATTTGAAAATGAAAGCCTTACCGTTAATTTATTCATACTGGTCATAGAATTGTTTTTATGTTGTATTTTTTTATTTTCAGTTTCCCCATGCAAAAATCAATTGGTCAATAATATAGGCATTTCATTTTATATAAACAGAATACAAAAATAAACCATATAATAAATAATTATTGTTTTATTTTTTAATTTATAAATGAATGCTCTCAAATTCAAACACATTCAACACTATTTATATTGTGTTTATTAAAAGTATTTCATAGGCAATTCATGTTAAAGATATAATTTATGTACTTTAATTTATTTGGTTTATTTCTATGTACAACATTAATGAGCTATGTCTTTATTTCTTTATATACCTTAAAAGAGGGACATTTTTAATTTTGTTTAACGATAGTCGAAGTAAAACTCTATGTTGTCGTTGGGCATTCTTTTGCCTGTGATACTAAGTACACAAACTAGTAAATTTTAGTATGTAAACAATGAAAAAAAAAAGAAATATGTATATTTTTTCATTTTATTTATGTAATTAAACAATAAAACTTGAATAAATTGCAGTTCGAAAACATCTTATTAAGTTTTGTTAAATATTACCATAAATTACTAGAAAAGTAAAACAAAAAGCAAAACCAACTTGTATTTTGCTACTCCAAACGAGAAAAAAAAAGAATAATATTTTTAAATAAAAGATAAATGTACATAATGTATAACGATTTTTTATTTAATTTTTATTTTCAAGACTTCAGGCAAGCGTAGGAACTCGAGCAACCAAAGTGTGTCTAACGAGAGATTGGCCTCGCATTATTTAAAACCTCGTCACCTTTAAATTTACATTTAAGTTTAAAGTTGTCGGACATTGTTTTATAATGATCGGGTCCATTTAGTATAATAATTATTTTGTTTATATTTATTTTAAGTCAATCTTTTTCAATGGAATTAAAATCTAGGAACAATCATTCAGAGAGATGCGCAATATTAGCACTTAACAAGGTTTGTAGTTTCGACCCAGTGCACAATAAAGGTTGCTATAAGAATTCAAGATCATGGAACAAGATGTTTATGCACAATACTTAAATTGAACAATTTTCACAAGAAGTCAGTTTACATTAAATTTTTAATAAGGTTTACTGCCATCTAGTAATTGAAACT
Source organism: Scaeva pyrastri (assembly GCA_905146935.1). NCBI lineage: Eukaryota > Metazoa > Arthropoda > Insecta > Diptera > Syrphidae > Scaeva > Scaeva pyrastri. The sequence goes on from LR989927.1 coordinate 82,047,772, forward strand.
TTTGCTTGTTATACTAGAAATAGACCACAGAATAAACCTTTTCTGTTCTTGGAAAAATGTTTTTGATGTCTTTCGTTGAGCATGGACTTTAATTTGCAAGTGCATATTGTTTTCGAAACGTATGTACACGAGTCCATAGTATTGCCCTGTTTCCTTACCTCTGAGAGAATTGCTTAAAATAATTATGCTGATTTTGGGTATAAATTTGTTGTCAAAATTCGGTTTCGCATTTTTTATTTGTGATGGTATAGTCTATAGTGAGATTTTGAAAGCAAAATAGCAAAAAAGAGAATTGGATACATTGCGAAATTGATTTTTGACATTGTTTTTTTGTCTTTCTATTAAAATAAAATTTCCTAAAACTTAAAACGCAGAATTGTTTGTTTTTAATACAAAATGCGCGTGATAGAATGCTTTTATTCCACCGAAGATTTTTTACTTTAGTCTAACATCATCATCGGCTCGACAACAGGGATCCTGTTCTGGCGTCATTCAAGAAATCTATCCAATTATCCCGATCGCTAGCCGACGACGCGCCGCCATCCAGTTGCGCACCCCAAGGCTTCGGACGTCCTGGGGTGGAATCACGTAAGGCGATAGTTGATTGTTGATTATCAAAGTATATGATTTTGCTCCACGTAAGGTGATTATCAAATTGACTATCACTTTTCTAGTGCAGTTTTTTGGTGACAGCTATTTAGGTGTCGCTTTCATACATTTTTCTTAATTTTTTGACAGAGATAAGTTGTGGTTTGTTTCAAATTGAAAAATAAGCTGAAAAATTGAAAACTATATCATATTTAAAATAAAAGATAGAGAATTAATACATAATGTTCACATCAATGCATTTATTTTATGAGAGGAACTCAACAAGGAATGACCAAATTGCTGTGTGGTCCTACCAGAACTTGAGAGGGCATTGTACGATTTACCCAGCTCGGGATGTAATTCCATGTAGCTGGATAAAATTTCGATTTGCTTCTTCGTGTTAGTTCTTTGAAATAAAATATTTATTTATAACTATGCAATTTTATAAGCATAGGCATGTACTTAGGTATACTTACATTTTTGCAGAAACAAAACATCTAAACTACAGCTACTATGAAAAACAATTGAAAATAATTTTCATAACAAAACACGATAACTAATAGAAATGACATTTATTCATGTTTGATAATTTAAAATTCGCACAAAGTTTCCCAAACTTATTTAAGTGCTACCAAGTAATTTTAAGTTTTTAGCGATCGCTTTACACAGAGCAAAGAGAAGTTGATAATCAAAATTGATTATCAAAATAGTGACAATCACCTATCGCCTTACGCGATTCCACCCCTGGTCTACGCTATCTCTCCAGCGGCGTAAGCATGGTCTGTCTCGTTGTCGCCTACCATAAAATGTACTACAAATGACTTTCCGAGTGATTCTTCTTCGCTCATGCAAAATGTTTCTACTATGTATTCCTTTTTTTGGATGAACCGGACGCTTATATGCCCTTAGCCATATATCGACATTCTTTCTCATTAATCCAACCAGCTTCGCAGATTGATTTCCATTTGTCCTTGAAAATATTAATATATTCTTAGCAATTTATTTTTCTTTCACTCATTTTAAGCAGAAGAAAAAACAAATAACTTGCTTCACCACTGAGCATTTTGATTGGATAGAATTTTCCATCTGTGTAAGTGATCATTCGACCGTTAATTTACAGATAAAATTCATAAATGTTTCTACCTTTAAAACGAACCTATACTCATAATAGAACAAAAATATCGAATTCGCATATTTGCTATTCATCAGTGTATTCAATGAGAAGGCAGAAGGAAACTGCAATTTGTACGAAATCTCCGATTTTCTTATCATATGTGGGCATAAGCCATTTTGTATTCCATCTCCTTCATACAAGAAACTACAAAAGCTTATCAACGTTGTCGATTTCTACACGATCTTGATCTTATGAATTCAAACGACCATTTACTGAATTGTCCATTTCCATTTGTCAAATACAATTTCTACCTTCAGGAAAAAATGTTTTCAAGTTAACAAAACCTGACTTGTTACCTAATATACATACATTATGTCAATCTTGATTTCAAAACAATAAAAAAAGTGATTTCTATTAATTACAATAATTTTATTGTACACATTGGTAAAAAATCCAAAAATAACGTTTTGGACATAGCAATAAAATCTCCACACTTAAACGGTAACAGGAGCTGAAGTTGCAGCTTGTTCCTCCTTGATGCGGTCCTTCTTGAGTGGTCCCATGAATGCCAATTTGTCGGCGGCAGTCTGGAAACGACCATGACCCATTTTGGATGATGTATCGATGAACTTGAGTTTGATTTGTTCCAAAGCTTTGCGGCTGGTGTGGATCAAAAGTGATTTACGCAGAGTGATAACACGTTTCTTGGAACCAATACAACATCCCTTAAGCATGACGAAGTCATTGTTCACTTCACCGTAATGGGGGAAGCCACCCATTGGGGTAATGCTCTTGTCGGTCAAATCGTATTCAGTCGATGCATTGTTCTTAATAACCTGCGAATAAAAATGGATTTAACATTACTTTATTTTGAAATAAATCACAACAAAAGGGTTTCTGAATTAAATGTCAGTCCTATCATTTAAATATCACTTTGGTATCAAATATTTCTATTTTTTGGCTCTAGAATATTTTATCATCAGTTTGACAATAAGTAAAATTTAATTTAGTTTGAGAACCCACCTTGCCGTCCTTAGTGTGAATACCAGCTCCAATACGGTAGATCTTCTTGTTGATCTCAGTACGGTGATGGTAACCCTTTTGACCGGCACGTGCAACAGTGAAGGAAACACGACTTGGATGCCAAGCTCCAATACAGGCTACCTTACGCAGACCCTTGTGTGTCTTGCGGGGCAATTTCTTTGTATGCCAACGGCTGGTCACACCCTTGAATCCCTTACCCTTGGTAACACCCACGCAGTCAATGACCTCATCCTGTCCGAAGACCTTTGAGACGGGCACAGCTTGTTCCAAGTGCTCCCTGACCCATTTAACTTTGTCTTCAATTGAACCACCGTTCAATTGGATTTCCATGATGTGAGCCTTCTTTTGACGTTGCTTAATCAAACGGATCTATTTGGGAATAACATAAAAGCAAAATTTAGCACTTCTTTCTAATTGTCTGATTGAAGATTTTAATGAAATGGGAAAAATTTGTCCGTGATATGGTTTAACTGCCTGGTAATGGCCAGAAAGGCTATAAACAGTTCATGAAATATATCAAGGATCGCCACCCGAAGGGCAATTTTTTCTGCGACGTTGCGGATGGAACTATGCATGAAAGGCATAGCGGCTCCGGCGTTTAGGGCTCTACTCCACAAGCGTTCATTCCAACTCCCAAAGGAGAAGCAATTACTAACAAGCTTTATAGGTCCAAGGACGTCGCATTTGTAATTAGGTTATGATATAGATATTTTATTTACCTGTGAGTGTGCAATGACACGGATGACCTTGCAGTAACGGATCATCTTCCTGAAGTCATTCTCAATGCTCTTCTTACCGACATCGTCGGTCCATTTCTTGCTGGCCTTGGAGAAAGCCTTCTTCTTGCTCTTATACCTATGCGTTTAGGAACACGAATAAAGTACATAAGTTGAAGAATTTCCAATTGAATTGAACATTTTGGAGTAGGTAGTGAACTGCATTTCCGGCCTCAGAATCAAACTGCTCGATAACAAAAATAAGAGAAAAGAAGCAAACCTCATCGCTACAACCAATTAAGGATGCAACGAGCGGAGATTCCACTTCCATGCCGTGCTCGCTAGTAGCAAAAATAGTCACTCAATCTCAATGAGATAGGAACTATACGCTCACACGACTAAATGTTTTAGAAGCCCTCTCATATTGATCGAAGAGCTTTAGTTTTTCTCATTAGTTAAACAATTTATAACAAAATGAAACAACTGAGGTTAAGCAAGAATTTACTATGGATTCGGATCAGAAGGAAGGCAGCAGAGATGGTATAATATTGTTATCGTCATAGATCTCAGATACCATCTATCATCATTCTGAACCCAAAAGTAAAAACGCAACCGTACTAAACACCTAAAGTCTATTAATTCTTACCAGTTCTTGTAGAAGCGACGACGGCATTCTTCAGACAAGTGCTGGGCCCACACGTTGACGAGGGCACGCAGACCGAATGGAGTCTCAATGTAGCCAACAGCTCCGACAACAATCATTGGTGGTGTTTCCAAGACGGTCACAGCTTCAACTACTTCCTTCTTGTTGATCTCTGTAATCGAAAAAAAGGAAAACGTTACAGAACTGTAATATTGAACAAATTCAAGTCGAAGTTTGTGACTTGATCAGATCGCCCTAGTTGGGATTAAATCACGGTTTATCATTTGTTTCTAACCATAAATTTTACTTTTTATCATCAGTAAATGAATTATTAGATTTAATTAATTTCTAAAAAGATTCCTCTAACTTACTTGATCCAGGTCGGTCGGCCTCACGGACAATGTGAGTCATACCGGCCTTGTATCCAACAAAGCATGTAAGATGCACTGGTTTGGATGCATCATCCTTTGGGAAGGCCTTAACCTTTCCACGATGCCTAGCTGCACGCTTCTTGGGGTAGAAAGCCATGGAACCATGGCGAGGTGCCGAAAACTTACGATGAGACTGTAAAAAATTAAGAGTAAAAGTCAGCCACGTGTTTTTATTTTATTAAATTCGATATGAACAAGGCGAACATATTTGTTCATATTATTTTGTAAATATTACTTGAAATAAAATAACATTTGTTTAAAAAAAGTAAGCACCAAATAATGTACTTTAATTATGCAATTGTAATTGTATTAAGACTATCTTAAAGTGAAACTCACCATAATTAAAAATTATTACAACGCGTCCTATCGACTGAGACGACGATGATAGAAAGGCAGACTTGTGTCGAAATTTTCGAGAAGTAAACTTGAATAGTCGAAAAATGTATTCACTCCGAAAAATGGCGGTTAGTATATTTCCTGCTTCAATTTCTGGGTATACCAATGAACATATTTAAGGTGTGTACACAATTTAGGTTATAAGACGAGTCGCCAGATGACACTAGTTGATAAAATTATTTTTACTCTGAATATGATGTTTCTGCCCCGCTTTAGAGATGGCTCAACTTTCCAAAACGACTCCCGGAATTTTAACACTCCGTTTTTTGTATTCGATAGATAACCACTAAAAAACACTATTTATCGAAATCTTAGAGTGAGGAAACACTTGTTTGTATTTTTAATTATTTTTCAAAGTTTCACTTTTTATACAAAAATCACACAAAAATGGCTTTTCCCACTTATTTTGACAGTTCTTCTTTTTGTATTCGTTTTTCGGTGAGAGAAGATATAATTTTTTTCGGGAATTTTATCCAAAATTGTTCTTTTTTTAACTGTTTAAGGAAATTTTACATAAATTTAGGGGACATTTTGGGAAATTTCCTATTTTCACATTTGAACACTAAAACAATATTATCCTTATAATATCATATCGACAGTATCAACAAAAAAGATTTTTATATTTTGCAAGATTCTTGAAAACTGAATTTTGAAATCAAATGGTGCTTTAGAAGATTCTGAAAATAATGAAATAAAAATCGCGCGATTTTTTTTGTTGATTTCGAATGGTACCTGCCCCTTATTGATTATTGAAAAGTCCTTAGTTCGACTTGGACATAACAAATCGGTCCATACAAAGGTATTATCCACCAACAAAAAATTAGCGTAGGCAAAAAGTTGGGTTAAAACCGAAAAAGGAAGTATTTTTTTTAGGATTTAGGGGGTTTCCTCGCTCTAATATTTTAATCCTGTTCTATTGAGATGCCAACCTAACTGTAAAAAATCAGACCCCAACTCCCGGAGTTACTAGTCATACTAATGCAACCACAGAATAAAAAATACACAACACACACATTTCCTATCTTTCATAATTTGTTCCCATTTGAATTTTCAAAATAGAATTCGGTATTGTAAGTTTACTCAACTTCGCTTTCAAATTACCGGATCTCTGAAAACACGCCCTATACACAAACTAAAATATCAGGTCTGAAGTCTACCTTAGGTTAACTTAGAATTGACAAATTTATTAGCAATTATCAAATTTAAGAAACTCGTATTCTTTTCTATATTTTGAAATTAAATTTCATAAACTAAATGAAAAGTACATACCCAAAGTTTCAAGAGCAACTCATAGCAACTTTATTTTTTAGTGGGGTTATATAAAATAATGTATGTAGATAATTGAACAGGAAGTAACAAATTCAGTTCGTTTAGTTAATATTTTCAGTTACTTTTCCAAAATAGTCAAATCATTAATTTTTCTTATAAAACATACTCGTAGTTGCAATGAATTTACATGATAGTAATTTACGGACAAAATCCTAACGAATATTTTTACATGTAATAATAAAAGTCAATAAAAAGGCTAGTTGGTACAAAAACACAAACTGTCAATATGAGCGATATCATTCACTGAATTTTTAAACAATCTATTTTCTTTTAATAGCTTTTCACTTTTCTGTAAAAGTAAAATAGTAGAAGGCCTTAAAAGCCTAGGAACCCAGTTGAAATGATTCTGCACAGTGAATTATGAAAAAGAGACGCTAAGCAAGTCCTCGAATACAGACTGCACTGCAAGCTAAAAGTGCCAGATATAATGATGAGTCTTTAAAGTGTCTAGGAATTATGTCCCGAGATTCATTTAAAAGTAGCTGTGTTTTATTCACTGCTGCGTAGCCAGTGCAGCAAAATTTCCCTAGGCAAAGGAGAACAATTTGATTGCTGGAGAAAAAGAAGCCAGCAAAAAAATGACAGCTGTGCTGGTGATATATTATAAGGTATGTGTTTGATCGTTTTATTCGCTTCAATGGTGCAACTACAATATAATGAAAGTTTGGACCATACACTTTTTAGGTTCACATTAAATCTGTTCGATTTTGGTATGTTTGATAAATTGTTTCAAATGTACCTACAATCTCATTTCATGGTAGTTATATGGAATTATGGAAGTGAAAACTAATGATCTTTTAGTTTATCATGACCTTAGACTTTATAATAGTTTTTAAAATTTATTTTTGGTTTTCCAATATAAAAGTTTTCTTTTATTTTCTGATTTGGCAAATAATGTGGTTTATCCTGATATATGTTATGTATGTATACGTATTCAGACTTTAAAATTGAAATAAAAAAAAAAACCAGTTCACACTTTTAGTCTTTTTTTTATTATTACAAAATATTTAAACATACCAACTCAGTGGTTTACTTCATGTATTTAAAACGAGTGTTATATTATCGCTTTTTAAAAACATATCCAAGGCATTCTTTATGATTGCATCTCCCCGTGCTATCATGTTATCCACGTTCACCCAAAGCAAGATGAATACAATTAAGAAAAATGTCAATTTGACTATTCGGTCCGCAATGTACAATCGCCTCAAAAGTTTTTTAGCATTTGGAAGTGAAGCTTCAGTTTCTTTCAACATAAAAGTCCGCATGCCATGTATATAAGTTCGAATATATTGCTCCCAATTGATTTGCTCCTGACAAATATCAAATATTTCTCGATCTACAGAATTCAGTTTGGAGTTTAATTGACAAAATTTCTCATTTTTGAAATCCCATGTTTTTGTTGTGTAGTATTGCAGGAGACTAAGACCACCGGAAATTTTCTTCTGCACTTTTACTAAGCTGACAAAAAAATATTACAATTATTTTACATTAGATCTAAAAAAATTGACTTTTTCAAACTTACAAAGGTTTCTTTCCAAATAGTAGTAAGAAAAAATCAATGAAATAAGCTGGTAGATAATGAAAGAATATAACGCAGAATAAATGCACATAGTAGTTTTTCTTAATGGAACCATTCGGATACCATAGAGAGAAACTTAGTGGAGTCTCATAGAAAAAGCGTTTACCCGATTCTATGCTCTCACCCCATGTCAAAAGTAACTTGTTAGAAACACAGACATTGATATAATTTACATCAATTTCTGATTTCCCTGCACAATCCCAGGCTGCTGCAATGAGAGCATTTATCGCTGTGTCAACTGGAATTATAGTGGCTGGAAATTCGGGATTGCAATGCATGGAACGAAGGACACCTCTAGCAGCTGCTATCATTAGCCCTGTAGGTCCATTTACACCTTCAATCCATCCAGACAATGGTTCTTTTCGTGAAGCAGTAACTGAAATAATAAAAAATTAATTTATTACAACCAAATAGAAAAAATAAAATGCGTTAAGTACCTACGTAGTGAAAAATTATTTTCGATGAAAAGAATATTAGGTATCAAGCAGGAAGTACTGCTAAAAATTGGAAGAATGTTTCAAAACAAATTATCAAATTGTAATGAAGGTAGTAGACTAGGCTAGGCGAAGTGAACCTCACCAAACTTTAATTGATGTGGTTACTGAGATAAAGCACATAAAAAATCACAAAAATCGAAATGATTGACTACTGACAGACTGACAGATCATTAAAATTGTCATGCGAACAGATTGACACATCAACTACAACAGCGACAGTAAAAGTCATGTAAAACAGATTAGATACAAACTAAACAGCGTTTTGACAGCAAACAAACCTGAAGAGTATTTAATAATTCAAATATTATAAAAATGATTTCGCCATAAAATTATATGAAAAAACTGTAGGTATGTAGTGATGATGACATTCTTATATCTTTTATTTTGTTTGTTTACGTCTTTTATCGTACAAAAAGGAATTTGTTTTAAAAAACTCAATTAGCCGCTCTTCCATTATTGATGAAATAAAAAAATTGATGAAAAAAAAAAACCTGCGAAAAATTTCGCCTCAAGGTTGGCAGCATTTGCACAGCCACATCACCTTTATTTTATTTTTTCTTATTAAACAAATTCGTTATTAAAGATATAATAAATGTTTTTTGTATTGGGCTATTTTTTCGGCTATGATTTAGGGCTAAACATTTTTTTTATTTTGGGCTATTGAAATACTTCATGACATGGCAACTCCATAAAAAATTACTAAAAGTTAATTTCGTCTTTTTGATATGAAATTAAAAAAAAAAAACAATACGGTTAAAAGTTTTTGTTAATTAAATTCTTAATTTTAAATTAAACTCACCTATTGAGGGTCTACAAACAACAATACGGAATTTGCTGTTAAAAGACTGAACGAGTCCCTCTGCAAGTGCCTTACTATAAGCATAAGTATTAGGTAGTCCCCTAAGCAATCTGAAATACGTTAGCAAAAAATTGATTTCTTTAACTTTAAAGCATTATAAAAGACTCATATCTTTACGCACCCAGGTGTGACTTTTTGGAGTGCCTTATCATCCAAAGAACGCACCATTTCAAGAATTTCATATGGATCATTTGGTGGTTGATATGACCTCTCCTCTAATATACTTTCATTGCATTGGCAGTATGATGTGGAAACATGCACTACCACTTTCAGGTTGGCTATTTTCTCAGCCAATTTAAGCACTCTTAGCGTACCGCCCACATTCATTTCAACCATCGGTCTTAGGGGCTGGTCAAATCGAACATTAGCAGCACAATGGAATACTATATTAACTTTCGATATTAGTTCTTGCAAATCACTGTCACATATTCCAAGACCATTCTCCAAAACATCACCTTGTATGAATCTGATTTTTTTTAACACATCTGGATCTTTTTCCAAAATTTTATCGAAGATCTGAAATTAAATTGACATTTAATTTTTTTTTCTAAACATTAAACTAAAATTGCATCTGTTTTGATCAATAATAGAGATAATGTCCCACCTTGGTGCCATTTCTTTTTTACACCCTGGTTTTCTTTTGTTTGACGTGGACGTGTACTAACAAATACATTTCAGCAAAAATTGCAAAATTAATATGTAGCTACCTGAAGTTGAAAGTAAAAGTATACGGCATGTATACATACATATGTATGTACAAAAGTACTAAAGTGGTATTACTTTGTTGAGGTTAGTAATTTCTAAGTCTGCTTTAATTATGTAGGTGACACATGGTGTTGTTCATTCGGTGTACTCGTATATTTGTTTGCAATGTATCACTTTGTTCGTTTATATATGTACGTCTGATGAATTACATGGCCACTAGCTTAACAATACAACATTTACAACAACAAAAAACAGGTAAACAAAGAAGAAAATTGCACCCATAAGCAAGATCGATCATCAATCAAAAGTGTCAATCATTGTTCATCTATGTGGACAAAAATATTTCAGAACGTTGAATTACATAATATACATATATGTACATAGATACGTATGGACATACATAGGTAGGTACTCATATGTTCATATTTATAATGGAATTTTTTGTAAGAAAAATATTTGCAATAATATTGCACTCGTGATTTACAAACAATGTAAACAGTGCAATTTTATGTTTATAAATTGAAGTTGCGGTTAATCACTTTGAATATTTATGAATGAGAAGTAGACGTTGACGCCGTTTAGTGGCTTATTGGAGGGTGTTATTTTTCTGTAATAAATGGTTTTAACCATTTAATTATATTTGAAATAATGGAAACACAATACTCCTCGTGTAAGATCAGTGATATAATTGCGATAACATCATTTTTAATATGAACAAACGATAGATTAGTAAATTAGATTGTACTCGTATGGACAGTAAGTGGTAAGAAGTCAACCCGGATGTACACATTTCAACAAGATTAAAAAAACATAGGAGAGAGCTGTTAGTTTTTAAAAACTACAATATCGCCTTTAGCTTATCAAATGTTTATAAAAATTACCACTGGATATAAGGTTAAATCAACGTGATATAAATTCATACATATAAGTATTCCAAAGCATACTAATTTTTGATGTTTTCCTAATCACAATCATATCAAATGATAGGTACTAGTATGATACTTGAAAATTAGGAAGCTATCAAATGAGTTTGACTTGAATAAATTATGGAATAGATATGAACTCTGCTAAAGTTATACATATGTATGTATATCTGAATTATATTCTGCTCCAGCGAAATTTCAATTCAGAGCGGAAAATTGTCCCCAAGTCAGACTTTGTCGAAGATTTAAGTTGCTTTCGAAATATTATACATCGAAGCAAAAATACTTCGAGTCGTACAAAATCAGAAAACACTACGCTCCAAACGGATATATGTATGTACATATACATATACGGATATAAGGTCGATTTTTCAGAAGGCTGTTCATTGATCCCGTGTCGATCACCGCACTCAAGCAACATGTAAACACGGTTAATTGATAGTTGGATGACCATATCTGAAAACCTAGGCTGTTGTCATGTGTTACTTCTGTTGTCTGTTATTTGCTGTATTTGTCCCTCTGTCTTGTATTGCTTTATCTTAAGCTTAATATGTTGGCATGTTTGGGAAATCTAACAATATTGTTAAACCTGACAACGCAACGTCTGACAAATATCTACCAATAAGCTGAGAATTAATTGGTAGTTGGTTGGTGGAAAATTTAGCAACGTCTCAAAAATTATTACAAAAAAGCTAACTGACAACTTACTGTCAGATGGTTGACTATAATACCTAAGGATAAATTGTAAGGGATTTGTATATTCAACACAAACGTCTACAGATACAGTTAGTTTTCAACTTTGTCAAACTACTTCTAGCTATCAAAAAATTAAACAAAGATTGTAAGAGATTTGTATATTCAACACAATCGTCTACAAATACAGTTAGTTTTCAACTTTGTCAAACTACTTCTAGCTATCAAAAAATTAAACACAGACATTTTATATCGTACTATTTTCGTAAATTAAATAAATTGTTAAAATACACGATTTACAGGTAACATACACCCCATTGTCATATTTATAACAACTATATCGAAAAGTGTTAAAATTCGACACCTTTCGACTTTCAATTTAAAAATCAATTTGTTTCTATATGTCATCAAATTTATCGACATCAGCCAAATACTTTTTGAGAAAAAAATACCACACATTTTCATTTTTCATATGTATGTACATATATACTTACATAGATTATTATATATACATACATATGTAGATTAACTATCAGACAATGACCTTACAACTGACTGTCGCACACATCTTCTTACAATTAACATAACATAGTTGTAAATTGGTTTTCACTGACAGATCTGACAATATCGTAAGATCTGCCAATTGTATACACTTTATATATGTATAACCCCTGTTCCTAAGATGCAGTGTATCTATAGGCGTTTTTCTTTTTTAGCTCTGAACAGAGCACTGAGCAGAGCCTGAGCACGTCGAGTATGCTCTGAGCAGAGTTTGATCAGAGTTCTCAGATATATTTAAAAAACACACTTAAGCACTGAACTGCCAAAAGCAGTCTGTCTCTGTCATACCACATGAACAAAAAAGTGACATAGTCGCGCTCATCTTTTTACTCCATTCGCTCGGTCATTTTATTTAGAGCTCGTAGAGCGCGCTCCGAGCTAGCTCCGATTGAAAAAAGAAACACAAACTGAGCGCTCTGATGTGTCTGAGCTAAAAAAGAAACACAGATCTTTTTTTGACAACTCAGTTCTCTGCTCTGAGCTTAAAAAGAAAAACGCCTTATGTACATATGTTTATTAACGAAGAGTAATACTAAAAAAATGTAATGTATAGACTTTTTACGGCTTCAGGTAAATAAATTTCTGTGAATTCGACTTAACACGCATAGATTTATACCTGTAGGAATTTATTTAACTATTTGTTTTGTCCTGGTTATGAATGCGTTGATAGAAAAAAGAGAAATCAATGAATATAAGGCAATACCTATACATATATGTGCATACACTAAATTAACAAATACGTACATATTATACTTACTTACCACACATTTGAAGTATTGTTCTTTTCTCTCCGTCACGCTAATGCCTTTTTTTTCTCTGATGAGCAGATATAAACAGTTTAGTTCCTGACAGTTACGAAGAAGTTTTTCTACTAAAACTTTACCCATAAATCCCGTGGATCCAGTGATAAATATATTTTTGTTGGCATACCAATTTGAAATGTCAGATTGATGATGTGATTCAGTATTAATATACATTTTGCAGATTTGAACTTTCTGAAAAAGGAAAAAAAGAACTTATTGTTAGTTTTTACAATTGAGTATTCAATTTCGTCTCTTAAGATCTAAAACCTCTTGTTTTTCATTTATTGTATTGTAGTATCAACTTATAGACTAGTTAACATACTTTTTTTTTATTTTGTTAAGATTTAAGGCATTTTAATTCTTAACACTTATGATTTAAGTTTATATAAAGAAAAAACTAAATTCTTTTAAGTTTAATAAAATTTTAATTAAAAATATGTTTAAATTTATATAATGTTTACAACCCAAAAAATAGAAAACTTATCTAAAAAAAAAAGATTATGAAAAATATATGTTAAATTGATAATAATTTTATTAAAATTCCCCAATGTCAATAATTTGTCAAATCAGAGCCTTTTACGTGTAAATTTATGTATTAATAATTAATTGTCTGGCGTATGCATAAAGTAATAAAGTAAGATACTGTTACGTTTTAATAATAAAATCAACTCGAAATGTTGTGAAGACAATACAAATTGAGCAGATAATGCAAATTCCATCGAACTTGACATAAAACAAAATAACGTGCTACGTGCACACACAAAAATGGAAGAAATAAATAATGTATACGCCAAAGTGTTCAAAAATGTTTATGAATATAATCTAAAAAAGTGAGGCTTTACTTAACATGAAATAATAACCAGCAATATATTGGGTCAAGATTTTGAGATTTCTCTGATACGCTAAATTAGTATAATTGCAAGGAAATATTATAGTTTGTTAACCTAATTTTAAAATAATTCACACTTATTTGTGCTGTTAATAAATTATTCGTTTTCAAAACTCCCAAGTTTTCAATTCAATTTTTTTTACATACTCGTACATACATACATATGTACATACATTGAATTTTTAAATTATAGGAATTTTGTGTTATAATATAATGTAGGTATTTGTATAATTAGTGAAGTTCTATATAGTATCCAGACGGTATGCGTTGAGATATGGTCTCTGTAAAATCTGGTTTGTTTAAAATTAATTTATAAAAAAGTATGTAAGACGATATGTAAAAGTAAGCGATGGAGTCTTGAAATTAATGTGAAACTTAAAAATCAGAGTCATACTCGTATGCACATTATTCAATTTATTCAGCAAAATTAAACATTAATACATATAAGAGAATATTGGAAATTTTTGAAGTAGTATTTTTTTTTTTGATAACTGAAGTAATTATTATGGTATTAGAAACTTTGTCTGCTTTAAATTAAGATTAAAGTTAATATTTTAAATTATGTACATATATGATATATTTTGTTTACTATAAAAATTCATTCATGAATAGCAGAATGATTTATGAAATAATTGCAAAAATTAAGTGTTTACTTAAATAATATTTAAAAAAAAAATCATATAGTTTTACTTAAAGGTATAGTAAATTTGTATAAATTTATAATATCTTCAAGTTACAACAGTTTTGATGTATTAAGTTTTTTCTTAAAGCTTGAGATCTTGAAATAAAAATAATAATGACTCGTAGCACCATACAAAATAATTGAGATGTGTTAAAAAATTGATGGTTAAGAGCGCTGTATGACAAGTTACGCCACCGGCCGCCGTCTTAGTGTAACCAAATTTCATCGATGTTTAGCTGATTAAATTTTCTTCATAAAAAACTAGTCAGAAAGTCTCGATAGCGCTTGTCATTCTCAGTAACGGCAACCTATTTCTCATTTCCAAAGAAATAAGGACCGATAACACCACCTGGCATTTACACTCCACTAAACAGGCAATAATTTAAATTTTATCTAGATGCAAGGTTTGCGAACAGATTAGGAGCGTTTGGGGATGAATCCAAAGCTATCTGAACAAGTTTGACTTATTGTAATTGCTTAGGAAAAATCAGCTGATGAACAAATCATCTGTTGTTAATGAACTAATAGTCTTTGCAGTTCATGTAATTTTAATTACTTGTTAATAAAATATAATAATAATAATAATAATAAAATCTGTTGTCAAAAACGAATCTCAAGCTACATACATATCTCAGCTTTTCAATTTGATGAACACATATCACTTCCAGAACCTTAAACCAATAAAACCAAACCAGAATGGTCAGGCTTACTTTCGACAGTAATACCTTTTATAAAAAAAAGTTAATTAATTTTCAACAGTTAATGGCTCGTATACTATGTATTGCAATTTAAATGATTCAGACAATCCTCCTTTTGTGATTTCTGCACATTCCAGATATTTTCTCCGAAGTGAAACTGTCTGGTGTACCTAACCAGTATGTCATAATCTTACCCAACAAATCAATCCTGGCTACATTATGTTACATAATAGCCCCTCTCCAAAAAAATTCAGATTTCTGACCTTTTTTCCCTTTAATTCTTGATCATTGTCTCATTTCATCTACCTTTTGACATAAAAGCAAGCTTGCTAAAACAGGTGGACCATCTTGTGGCACCATAACTTTCGCTTTTAATTCTGTTGCTTCTCCTATGTATCTAAAGTTGTTTGCAATTTAAGATATTTATTGCCATACTCCTTTTCGTTTGAAGTTGTTTTGCAGTTGAATTTCCACCATCCATGACCTACTTTTAGATTGGTATGTCCCCCTCTATACAGACTTCGTCATTACCAAAATTACATAAGAGTGCATCGAGGCGCAACTATAGAAGTATAAACAATTTTACTTTCGCAAACTGGCAGGAAAATTTACCTGGAACTTGGTAGTGAAAAAGTGCATTGATAAATATTTATTTAACTAAACCATAAAAGTCTAGTTTAGGGATTAGGGAATGGTTCTGAAAAAATTAATATTTTTTTTTTGAATTTGGGACTTAATGAAAATGACTAAAATTGTTATTAAAACTTTTGAAATTGGTCGATTTGTTGTGCAATAACACTAACCTTATGAATGCGTGTTACTCATGAAAGCCAAATTGTTTACTTTTGTGCACTGGTGAAGCAAACAGATCTTGATTTTTCTGTGTAAAGGCGAGTGAAATAATGATGATCATAAAGAGTTTTGATAATAATAGAACGCATACAAATTTGTTAGAAAAGAATCAATTTTTGTGAAAATTAATCCTTTTGGAGATAAAATTTGTTCTTCACTTTCATCTTGAAAGTAACCTAAAAACATTTTCTCTCAAACTTTAGCAAAAGTTTTTTGGTGGTTTGCGATATACATAAATCTTTGTACAGACAGACAGCGATGAAAATTTTAAATCAATTTTTTTGCTAAACGAAAATTACATACCAAAAAATAATAGGGGGACCTGGGGTATAAGAGACACCTGAGGTATTATATGACCTCACTCCGTAGTTATCTTTTAAATAAAGTGGCATGAAAACCTCTATAGCTTTACTTATATAGTTGATTATTATTTGGGAAAACCCAGTTTTCGAACAAAAGGTACAAGTGTGCTTTGTTTTAGCTGAAAGAGGATTTTTCATTCGGTTTCTTGAAGCTTTTTAGTTCGTATATACGTTTGGGAAGAAATGAAGAAATGGCTCAGGTAACACCGTGGAAGAACAGTTCCCACTTTCAGATAATAAAGTTGTTTGGTAAATTTTTTTTTAAGATCTGCCAAAATATCGGTTGTGGTTAACGGTTGTCAAAAGGCTGGGATATGGCCAATAAATGTGAACATTTTTTTACAATGTCAGGATCTACAATCCCTAAACGATACCACGCTGTTAAAAAATTGAAGGCTGTGATAACTGCTCTTTTCTTACAAGGCAAAACCCCTCACTATAATATGGAGAAAAAGAATTGTCATCAGAAATGAATAATCTTCACAAAGATGACGAATAATAGATATGCTATATTGGTGGTATTTATACTTCCAATCTACAGAAGGATACGTTTCTTGTAGATACCACGATTTGAATTATAAAGGGAGTTAAGTTATCAATTATACCTTTTAACAACTCGTGTACCAATTTTTTACTTATGATTGCAAAAATATCTCCGATAACTTATTCCCGATCGATTGTAGAACATAAGAATTCTGATTCATTTGACATTTCGAAAAACAAAATGTATATACCTACTTCTAAACTATATGCCTAATGGCGGAGACACTTGTTATACATACATGAGACGATTTGCATTTAGTGAGCAGTTTATACACCTTGTGTTAATTTGTTTGTTAACTAAAACATAAATGAAATTAAAAAAAAAATAATAGAAATAAAATTTTCAAAATCCTTGTTTGTTTTTAAAAATATTTAAATGCAAATCTTATACACACAAATGCATTTTATTAAACCTGGAACTTTAGTTAAAAAATTGTTAATGTGTTCTCAGCCAAAAATATAATATACAAAAACTCATGCATTATAATTTGAAAGATATAAAATGAATTGGAAAAGATATGTGAATTTATACATTTTTTTATCTCATTTTTTTTCCTGGGTGTAACACTTACAAACAAGTGCAACTATTTAATATTTTGAATATTTGAATGTTAATCATTTTGCATTACTTTACTAAAAGAAAAATCAAATAACTAAACTTAGAAAATTAGTAAGCTAACAAGATTAACTTTACCTTAGATATTATTGAAAAGATTTAATAAGTACATAATAAGTAGATACATACGAGTACCTACATACATTAAAATAAATTTGTTTTCAGAGCGTGTGCTTTTCCTAATTCAAGTTTAATGTTGGCGTTGTTGGGAACGGAAAATTTTACAATAATAGATGTTGTTCTATTTTTTCCCATGCAAAACGTTTGTTATCATATCAAACTTGTTAACAATATAAACAAATCTAAATTTGTCTTTGCTTTTTAACTTAACTGTTGGAAACTCATCTTTTTGCACCAAAATTTAAATTATAACTGTATTTACTGCATAGTACATTTTCCTTAATCGAACTATGTATGTACATAAATAATATTAAATTGTACTTTAAATTATTTTAATAAGTTAAATCTAACTTTCATAATCCATAACTTACCAGTTAAGCAGAAGTACAATGCGATTTTAAGCTTATCTATTTTCGGGAGTAATAAAATCAAGAATTTGATCGGTCATAAACACAATTGTTTATTCGCTTAAGTATCACACGGACCGCATTTTACAATACCACAATTCACATGCCCACTCTGATTATTTGAAACAATTAACACATTAGCAAATTTTGACCTTATGCAAAAGTTGTAACAATCCACTGCAAGAAATAACTATATTTCTTTTTTAAACAATTTGCCTGCACAACAGAGAGAACGAGGCGTATCTTTAAGATAAATGTCACAGATGGAGTTACAATGGCGACTGAACCAAAAGGTGTAAAGAACTATGTACATATACCAGAAAGCAGGAGTGGGTATATAACGTCCCAAAAGCACAGCCGGGTAATTTTAAACGAATTGTAACTACAGCTAAATACTTGTATTCGATCGGAGTAGGCAGCTATAGCTTAAAATAACAAGAAAACTCAACTTGTAAGAGGTTATACTTCCTTTAGGGGACTCACCTTTTGGTGGGGGAGGACTTGAGTACTTGTGTTTGATTTTCGATAAAAGAATTTCGTCTTTCAATGAGTGTAACTAATAAATTTTATTTGAGAGAAATTATCCTTAAGTTTTTATTTGCATAGCATTTATCTCACACAAAGAGATAATGTTTAGTCGATAGTTTATTGATACATAATTAAAATTAACATAATTGTATATTATTATATAATATACTAATGGGGCATTTAAATATGTGTTAAGTGATAATGACAAACCGCAAATTAATTAAAATCAATACTTGTCTATTTGGCACACCACACAAATTTATTTTTATGAATGCATCTTTTTTTAATAAACGGATGTAATTCAAATGAAGGTGAGCACTAAAAGTAGTAGAAAATGTGTAAGTCTAACTTTAATAATTACATAAATTTATAATGAAATGTGTAGGGACCTCCTTTTTAATCCCCTTTATTCAAACTCATATGAGACTGACCAAAGATGAAATCTTTGATATATAATAAGGTTCCTAAGTTAAAGCCCTCCACGACTAAAATCTAAAATCTTTTCTGATTGCCAGACGAGCTTTAAATTCCGTTCATATGTATGTACATATGTATGAACTTCTTAAAGTTTTTTCTCATAAGTTTTGTTTTTAACAATATTATTTTCCGTTCACTTAACTGTGTTAGGAAATAAAAGAACCATCTAAAGCTAAACAAAGGATAAATTAAATCTATTTAACTTTAAATAAATTTATACATAAAAAACGGATGGACCGATTTTTAAGAATCTTATAAATTCTTGTCGTTTTTGACCCAATTAGTAAAGTAACTTTTTAAACATCGAAAACAATTAAATAGAACATTTTAGTCTTTGGACTTCGATCTTACAATTGACAGTTTATCGCATATTACACATTTAAAAAGAAAATAATCAGAAAACATTGGACAAAAAGCTGTTTTAAATGGAGAAAGAAGAAACAAAAAATGATAACAAATAAAAATAATTCGGTTAATGTTTTCTCCTTCAATGTTTTCGATCAAATTGTTTTTGAAATTAAAAATCGAAAAGTGTTGAATTTAGACACTTGGTGATACTAGTATTATATGTAAATAGGCTAAGGTAAATTTTATGGTACCATTTTCTCAAGAAGTATTTGACTGATTTCGATAAATTTTATATGGATGGAAAGCCACAATTGTGGAGATGTGCAGAATATACTTTTGATATGGATTGACACACTGCGGGTCATTTTTGCACTGTTGAACACTTTAAAATTTCAACAAAAAAATATATACATATGTTCAATGTTTTTTCCTTCAATATTTTCGATTAAATTGTTTGACAAATTAAAAGTCGTCGGAAGGTGTTGAATTTCGACACTCGGTGATACTAATTTTAGGAATCCGATCATCAATTTACAATTTGGTGAGGCTTTATGTATGCATTATTTACGTTACGTTCTAAAAAATGCATATTTATTACGTTTTCTAGTTATACCCGTTATATTTTTGAATATATTTGTCAAATTACAAAGGGGACATGTCTAATGTCTGACTATGAGACCTCCAACACGAGTCGATCCAAATCTAAACGAACCTATTCTATTTTTCTCTAATTCACATCGAACAAACCTAAAGTCAGCTGTTTTTGACATTTAGAACTCGTGCATGCGTTGTTCTTGTTGTTCGTTGATATTGAATAGTGATATATGTATGCGAAAAGAGGGTTTTGTTGATTATTTTATTGTTAAATTATAGGTACTCTTTTTTTTTATATAAAGTTGAGAAGAGATATGGTGTCAGCAACTCAAGGAATCCTGTAACAAAAAGTCTACAAAAATTGAGGAAGAAAGCGACTACGGTAAAGGAATTGTCAGTGACTCCGCTCCGAATTAAAAGTCCTGCAGTGTTAACCCTTGGGTATGCATTTTGAATTTCCCCATGACTTTTATATACAAGGCATTATATAATTTTATTCTAATATTTATTTTGGATCCTGTAACTTGTTATAATTGAATTTCCGTTTGTTTTATTTTGTATCAGCTCGACAGATAAGAAATTTCTAGACACAAACTTTTATCGAATTTTCCAACACTGATCGAAACTATTTTCAACAAAATATAATGTATTGCAGCTAACAAAAAAGGGCCAGTTAAAGTAGAAATGGGGGATACGCGAGAAGAACTGACTACTATGGAAAGCATAGATACCAGATTAGTTGTATCTTTTGACTGGCATGAATTTGCTTGTGGCTGTGGAGCCGCTTTTGTCAATTTGGGATTGACGTACCCAATATACAAGCTGATATTTCGACAAATGCTTCATGGTGTCGGCATAGGTTCCGCCTTCGATCAGTTGCGTAGTGAAGGAATTACTTACCTCTATCGTGGGATATTCCCACCATTAGCACAAAAAACAGTATCCCTGTCGATAATGTTTGGTGTGTACGATGGAACCCGACGAATGTTAGTTGAAGGGTTCCAGATGAACAACTATGCAGCCAAAGTAATATCCGGCCTCACTGCAGGGACTTTCGAAGGCGCTTTGCTGCCATTTGAGAGGGTACAAACGTTGCTAGCAGATTCAAAATTTCACCATCATTTTAAAAATACACCTGCAGCTTTTCGGTTTGTATTTTCACTTAATTTTTAAATTTAATTCCTTTATTAATTATTTTTTTTAATAATTGCTATTTTTTAGTTATGTGATTTCGAATCACGGGTTCATAGAGTTATATAGAGGAATGGTTCCTGTTTTGATCCGGAATGGGCCATCGAATGCAGCATTTTTTGTATTGCGTGAAGAGGCTAATGCGCGAATACCTAATGACGTAAGTTAATGCATAGTTTTTATTGTCAACAGCCTAATAGTAATCTGGTATAAATTTACATACAAATGTGTACGTGTCATTTGCTATTTGTTTTCTCAAAAGAGATATATGCTTGTTCAATCAAATTGTTTGATTAATACTTATTTTTTATAAGGGCCATTATTTTGACTGTGAGTTAGTTAATTAGAATCTAGGAAATCATCGAAAGCGCTTCTAAGCCAACATTTTAATTTAATAAAGCAGCAGAATTTTAAAACAAATTGTGTGTGTTTTCAAGACCTTATAGACGAAATTAAATAATAACTGATAGTAAGTTATTAAATACCTTTCCTCAATATTAAATCATGTTGCTGGGATCGGAGATTAAATCATTTATCGATGCTGACAAAAAAGTATGATCAGAAAATGACTAAGTTCTTTTTAAATAAGAAATTATATTTGTTTTGCAAAAATCGAAACAATTTACAGCTTATTAAAAATGATATTTTTTCACTTTTTCTCAGCAAACGTTAGATTTTCTAACGCCATCTCTATTACAGAAAGAACTCGAATAGTTAAAAAAAACCAAAAAACGTATTCAGTGGTCAGTGCACACTTGACAATAGAACGCAACATTTCTTTATAATGTTTCATTTTTTGGTGTTATTTTGTACAAAGCATTTCCTAGCGTACAACAAAGGAAGAAAAGTAGCTTCAAATAGTAAATTTTCAAAAATGTAATTAATTATTTTTAATTAATAATTAAAATGTAATTAATTTCTTTTACTGGCACTCACGGGTTTATGAAATTTACCCTTTAAGTGAACTTTACGACGAAGAGGATTTGAGTGCAGTGGTTTTTTTCCACGGGTGGCGTCCAGGTGAATAAAAACTCTGCCTAGATCTTGACTTGAACTAACCATCACTATATATGTATGTGTTAGTTAACCATTATCATGTTCATGACTAACCAACATATTTTACAAGTCAATTACATGTATATAGAGTTATTTTTCATAAATGAAGCCCAAAACAAAAATGTTACAAATCAACGATAACAAATGTGTCAATTATTGTATTAAGAAAATAAAAAATTATATTATCTTATGATCGCTTGCAATTCTTAGTCAAATGGGCAAATTTCCAAAATCCATCGAAACACTTGGCATCTAATTTATTTTTGATTTTAAATGTAGAACCTTAATCCGTACACAGAATGATTTGAGAATAAAATATGATTTAATACTTTTTTCAGGCTTCCTTAGCATCACGAACGATGCAAGAATTTATTGCTGGTGCAGTAATTGGAGCTTCCCTAAGTACACTCTTCTATCCAATGAACGTTATAAAAGTATCAATGCAAAGTGAAATGGGACATAAACGAGAAAAAATGTGGACAGTATGCCAAAGAATATATTCCGAGCGTGGCGGTAGAATATCGTACTTTTTTCGTGGTTGTGGTTTTAATGCATTCAGATCGTTTATGAGTTGGGGTGTTATGAATACTGCATACGAAAAAATAAAGGAACTGATAACATAATACAACAAAAAAAGAACAATAAAGTGATACAATTTCGCAGGTGTATTATATAGTTTAAAATGAGATATGTAAATCTTAGGATTATTATGTAATATCAATGTATTTATGTATTTATTTTAGATTTTGTTATTTATTAATACATATACATATATACAATTGCCGCAACAAAAAATAAGAACAAAAAACACAATAAGTTTGTAGATAGATTTAAATCAATATTATCAATAACACAATTGTTGTGGATTATTCAAGTCTAGACATTTATTAACCTAGATTTGGAATTGTTGCATTTAATGTAATATAATTTGTCGCTATATACCCATAGATCAGAATGTTTAATTCTAAAACAAGAGTTCATTATGCTAGAAGTTTTATTTTTTGACTCGATAATTTTTTATGATTATTATGTTTAAGTAATAAAATACAATATTTTAAAATTAAATAGTACAGCTTATGTATTGTACGAATGGAAATACTAAGTTTGATAAACATTTTAAACTTTAATGCGAAAGAGTCCAATCGTTTTTTGAAAGAGATTCCCATCATGAATAACAATTAGAACTTGTGAAAAGTTTTAACGAACATTTTCTTCCTTATCACGTCTTTTTGGTGGAAGTTTACTTTTTTTTAAATTTTCGATGAAGGGAGCTGTACTTCAATACTCCATGAATTCCTAATATAAACCTCTCACCAATTACTGATACTGCTTATTCGACTTGCGCACAATACCCTTTGTCGTTAATTATTGTTTTTTCCTTTTAATTTAGAACAATTAAGTTATATAATTTAATTCTAAGTTAAGTTTAAGAATAGCAATCCAATAAATCGACTCTTCTATCTATCGTCAAAGAGAAAAAAATTCTAACAAAAAAGTCTTAATTTTTCATTTCGGAAAACGAAAATATGAATTTAGTTTGTATTGGGCTTGAATTTTAACGCTATTATTAAAATTATCAGTACAGCCCGAAGGTACCATTCGAACCATACTGAATTAAAATAGTTGCTCTATAAAAAGTATTTACCAATTTTTGAGTTTTTTATCGAAAGGAATATCAAGAAAATGGACTCTGGCAGAAGATAAAATAAAGGAGCTTAATTTTTTGTTGAAAATTTATTTCAAATAGAAAAATCACTGTATAAACTCTTTTCCTTATCCTAACCACAACAATTTTGAATCGAAATTTAGATGCATTTACTTTTAAATCTTTACAGCTAACATTTTGGCAACACATATTTACAAACAAAAACATACTTCTCTTCATATAATTTTTCAATTACCACTTCTGTGTTCAGTTGCCTCCTGATTCATTATGATTTATGACTAAGAAATCACTTTAAGAACTTGATATCAGACTTAATAAATCTTCTAAGCTTACATAGATCTTTTCTCATTTACACCCAATTTTTTAATGTGAATTTGAATTTAAACCAGACTTAAATTATAAAATTTGGTAAGTTGACTCGGTTCTTCCATTTACATACATCCCAGTATTAAAAATATTTGGAGTAAAATCACCGATTTAAGTGAATTAAACTAGGTTCAACCGTAGGTGTGGTGGTGAGTCAAGTGGTTTGTATCTTTAAGTATGAAAACATGATTTTTTCAATATTGTGTTCAGATTTAGAAAAATTTGAACACAGTTGCACAAAATTTTAAAGCAATTTGCTAAGCTAAAAGATGGTTTTGCTAATTTTAAACGATTTTAACATTTTACTATCTCTTATCTTAACATATTGCTAAAGATAAAATCCCGAAAACCCTACTTTAACTTTTAGCAATTTTCTAAATCCACATGATATATGTCTTTCCAATTTTACTTCAAAGTGTTGATTCGTGTGTTTTTCATAATAGTTTTTAATCAATAAAATGTTATTTCGAAATATCTGAAGACTTTGTCCAGAAAAATGCTCTTTTTGGGAGAAATCTACATCAGGATGATATGACATTTAGCAAATTGCTAGTTAGTCTTTAACAATAGGTTGTTTAAAATTTTGCGCCATGTGTTTTAGTTACTATAAATAAACAGGAGTTTTTACTTCAAATTAATTTTTTTGTTAAACAAAAAGTTCTATTAGTCTCTATTTTGCACTGCTTTGCTTGCACAATCAAACATTAATGATATTTATTCATTATTATCTCTTTTATTAAATTGTTATCTTTTTTTTGGCTTCTCCCCATCCTAACAATTTAACACCGTCAAATATACAACCATCATTTGCTCGTGTGAAGGGGGCTTCAAACACATTGGAAATATTCATATTCGATACACCAACCGGAAATAAATTATTGTGTAGTGCAAGCAAACCATAGGAAAAGTGTCAAAACAAATAACCCAATCGCAACCAACTTCAAATTTCTTTCTTTTTTGACGTGCACTTTGTAAAAGCGGTGTGTAATTTTCCTTAAAAAATCCCCAAATTTCTTAAACATCAATTTATGAAATAAAAATATACTTTAAAATTCAACTTTAATAACTTTCCCCAAATGTGAATTTGTAGAAATTTCTTAATTTATGTTTGAAGAATTTGGCCAATTTTATCATGAAATTATGTTGACATTAAACTTATTGAATAAAATTTACATTCCAGCTTCAAGATGACTATCCGACCAGCGTACAGGCCAAAAATTGTAAAGAAGCGCACAAAGCACTTCATCCGTCATCAGTCTGACAGATATTCCAAGCTCTCGGTAAGTTTTTATTCGAGCTAACTAAGTTATGTTTTCCTAATTTACCATTGTATTCCTTACAGGCAAAATGGCGTAAACCAAAAGGTATTGACAACAGAGTCCGTCGTCGTTTCAAGGGCCAATACTTGATGCCAAACATTGGTTATGGTTCAAACCAACGTACCCGCCATATGTTGCCCACTGGCTTCAAGAAATTCCTCGTCCACAACGTCAAGGAACTCGAAGTCCTAATGATGCAAAACCGTGTATACTGCGGAGAGATCGCCCATGGTGTGTCCTCAAAGAAACGCAAGGAAATCGTTGAACGCGCCAAGCAATTGGCTATTCGTCTAACGAACCCCAATGGTCGTCTGCGTTCGCAAGAAAACGAATAAGCTATTTATTAAGATTTCCTGTTTTTTATTTTTTCGAAAATAGTTCATGTAGACCCAGAATATTGCAACCATTACTCGGCAATACAAGATGAAACAAATTTTTAAAACAAGTGGTTTAATTTATAAAGTGCTTATTTTCAGTGTGAATTGTTATACGTCCAAGGTTCCACTCAAAAGTTTTCGAATTTCCTCCGAAAATATAGCTTCGGTTTTTGGCCTCGGAGTTCAGTTTGTATAATATCTTCTCCAGCTCACTCTAAACTATAATAAAAAAAAAAATAAGATCAGATACTGAGAAATGGACAAATAATTTATAACGGGGTAGTAGGGTTCCTTTTGATTAGGAACTGGGAAGAGCTATTAGGCTGGAGAAAAAATTGCAAAGTAAAAATCGGTTATTTGACTGTTTCTACTCATGATCGACTGAGGTCTGAGATTTCAAATCACCAAACAAAATTCCTTTCATTAGTAGTTGGTTGCGATCTGCACTGTGATCAAGAAACAAGGCCATCGTTAGGAAAGAGTAGACTATTTGAGTACTCGGCGTCTAATAATATAGGTTAATTGATAAGTCTCATGACAAAATTTAAATATTCCATCTGTTTAAAAAATCAAATTCAAAATTAAACAAGAAATAAGACTAGATAAAACAAAAGTGTCGGTCGGGCAAACAAACAAGGTACAATTTAAAGGAAATTGTGTATGTATAGTATGGCAATTAGATGTCTCATGAAAACAACTTCAATTTGGGCTTGTATCAAATATATAGGTCTTTTGAAAGAAAACGCATGCCTTAAATCGATTCTGTTCTAATATAAAGAACGGAAGAAAATCAATTTCTCATCAATTTTTATGAATTCGACGGGGGTTTAATTCGACCGTTTTGGGTACTATCTCGTCTTTTGGCTAAATTCTTTAAAAATAAGATGTTTTGGAAGAATTATAGATCTTCATATTTGTAGTTAAAAACAAAATGACTTGCCTATCTAAATTTATCTCTACTGAATTTCTGAATGGTTAGAATGATGCAAGCAAAATAATGAATTTGTAAAATGCCTCACCTACATTTTTTTTTAAATTTCAGATGTGCATACATAAATCTAGTATAAGAGTCATTTTTTAAACGAAAAAAGTTTTTGCGCGGACAGTGATGTTTTTTTTTTTTTTGAAAATACACTGCGGGTGCCAGAGCGTACAAAATCGTAGACATTTCTGCTCCAAACGTATACCTCTCTAGGGACTAAAATTAATCAATCTAACTTTGAATGTCAATAACACTAAATTTCAACCTATTACATCATGTATAAAATAACTTAAAACATTCAGAAGTTTAATTTTTTTCTAAGAGTATTGGTTATCATAAATTCTCAAGAATCTGCTCAAAAATTTCAACTTAAATTCACTTTTAAATAGAAACAGCTTCACTTACAATTTTAAACTTTTTTTTTTAATTACTAAGAAATTTAATAATCGTTACTTGTCTTAACTGTTAAATACAAGATCAAAGTATCAGAGCATTAGTACAACCTTCCTTGCCAATAAAATGTAGTTACGTAGTTGAGTACAAAAAATTAAAAACTTATCCATAAGGTGTTGTCATAACGTATAAATATATGTACATACATAGTTTCATCGTAAGAAGGTGAACTTTTAGAAATCATTAGATCCTCTGATTTTATTTGCTTCAAACTACATACATAATATTTACTTTTAATTCGATTCAAATTATTTTTCCGCTTGTTGGTTTTTACCGTTGAAAATCTTCTGTTATTTTTACAAAATCCAATAAAATCCGTGGAAAACTTTTGAACATTGCTCACATTCTTGCCACAAGAATCGCTCTCTTCCGACTGCTGATACCTATGTATACATAAAACGATTTACATTAAACAACATTATAATTGAGTTAATTTTAAAATTTAATACCTTAACGTGCAGTTCTCAGCTCGGTAGATGAAGATATGTATATCTTCCAAATTATATTTAACCATATTTCAAGAAACAACTATTTTCGCATTGATATAGAAGAATAAATAGTTTTATATTAAGACGTACTATCTAATGTTTCACGAATTATTGAAAAATTTATAGTAAAATATTCAAATTTTATTAACAATTATTTCCGTTACAAAATAATATATTTTTGTTTTCCGACATAAAAAAATAATTCTACATAAATAAATTTTATCCCAATTGAGTGATAACATCATGTTGCTCTGCCATATGTACCTCTAATGATTCTTTAGCTCCCATAACCTTATCGCATATAATGCAAGAAGTCAGTGTTTCCTGCTTTTTTGAGGCTTTGGTCTTTTTAGTTGTGTTTGAGTATTGTTCATTGCTATCAGTGTGTGTTTTTAAATGCGATTTTATCGTGTACTTTTGCGAGAAAACTTTGCCGCAGATTTCACATGGATACATTGGACGATCTTCTTGATGTGTGATCATATGGTGTTTAAAAGTCCTCTTTGACTTAAACGATTGCTGGCAAATGCTACAAATAATGGGTTCCTCCTCTGCTTCATGGTTCATCTTATGATTATAAAGTATGTCTGCTTGTGAAAACCGTACACCACATTTTTCGCATTGGAATTTTTTCTTGTCCCAGTGCAGGTGCATGTGCCGTATTACGTGAGAACGGCGGGTGTATTTTTTGGGACAATATCGACATTCTTTTTCAGTCTTACCTTCATGAACGTTCATATGTAGTTCGAGGTATTCTTCGTCTTTTTTTGGTACTCCGCAAATAGGGCAGGACACAAATTTAAGATGAGTTTTAAGGTGAATTTGTAAGGCTCTTTTGGATTTGAGCTTATTATCACAGATGGTACACTCAAATAGTCGCTTTTTAAATTCTTCTTCGAATTCATTTCCACTGGCTTCATTCCCATCACTATTTGAGTTGAATTCACTATCAACTTCTTCACACCTTGATTCCGTTTCAATTTTAAGCTCTTTTATAACCAGATCAATTTTGTAGTCATCATCAGCATCAATAGATTCAGGATCATTTTTTTCTACCATTGTAAATGATGTCTCCAACATTTGCCCTAGTTCTTTTTGATAAGTTAACAGGCGAACCATTGTTTCGTCGTACGTTGTTAGTTTTTCAAAGCAGGAACTACAGACACAAGAGTAGAAATCAAAATTGTAGTCCTTCTTAATGCACTTGCTTATGTGTGTCAGAACTGATTTTACGGTTTTTTTGGAACTCGGCATTTGGTTTTTATTGATGTCAATTAATGTAACACTTGGGTCATCTATGCGGCAGCATAATAAGCATTTTAATAAGATTCTTGGAAATTCCTTAGATTCCATTGAAGAAAATTATTTTGTTTTGAAACGCAGTTCAGCTTTTTTGATGTTTCTTTAAATTTTGACAGTTTTGTATTTGTGTATAAACCAAAGAGCATTAAAATCCAAAGCTTGAAGTTCGGATATCCGTTTATTATATATCATAACACAATGCTGCGTCATTTAAAATTTTAACGACACTGGGCCTGGACATTAACGTCGCGGTCGTTGTACAAATTAGCGTACTACATTTTGGACTGCCAGTAGCCAACTTAGCAGTAAACGTTGTTGATGCCATCTACTCTTTCACTTTCAACTCCTTTGTTGGTTACTAGACGTTAGTACGCAGATTGGAAAACAATTTTGTCTCCTATACAATTCTCGTCCTAGGACAAATTTTGTCTCAGGTTTTCGCTTAAATTGGTCACTCATTCCCATGAGTCATGCTTAAGTAGCAGCATCTAGATTCTCGTGTTTTTGGGATTAATACTTTTCTTATTCTTTTTTGGCCTTTTTTCTTTCATTTTCTTTTGCATTAACAATAATATGGTTCCTCCCTTAGGATGCACGCTCTAGCGCAACATGTGTTGTGTTTAAGTAATTTACCCGGTATGTAAACCCACACGAATTAAGAAAAATATTTTATATTTCAAATGTCATAAGTTTCAAGCAAAACCTAAACATCCAAAATCAAAACTCTTGATAACAACTTTAACTAACAACAAACAAATAAAAAATAAAAAAATAAAACAAACCATGAAAACAAAGTGTATTTTATGTCGCCATCGAATTGACCCGAAATTGGGCTATTACAACATCGGAGACACCAGCATAGAATACTCCAAGAAAACTATTAAAAATATACTCTCTCATCTATCGAAATGCATCAAAACCGATTACTATTTCGAAGACAGCTCTTGTGTTTGCAATCCCTGTTATGAAAAACTAGTTGAATATGATCAAATAATGATAAAGTTACTAAATTGCCAAAAGGAACTATCAAAAATGCTGGAAAACTCGATTAAAAACTTTGACAGCGACAATGATACTGCTGAAGAAATTAGAGACGAGGAGTGTTTAAGTAATTTCTCTGCAAATAATGATGCAGACAGTATGAACGATTCGAATCAAGAATTCATAGACGATGCTTCTGATGATCGGCCAACGCGATCTTTTGAATGTTCCATTTGTGACAAAACTCTAAAATCTAAACACTCTTTAAAGAATCATCTAGATACTCATAGCAGTGAAGTCAAGTGCAAAATTTGTGGCACACTGTGCAAAGATGAAGAATATCTTGAATTGCACCTGAACATCCACGAAGGAAAAACGGAAAACGAGTGTCGCTATTGCCCCAAGCGGTATTCCCGCCGATCCAATGTAATACGTCACATGCAATTTCATTGGGATAAAAAGAAGTTCCAGTGTGAGAAATGCGGCATTCGGTTCTCACAAGCACACATTCTATACAACCACAAAATGGTCCATGAAGCTGAAGAACAACCTATAATATGCAAAATCTGTGAACAATCTTTTAAATCAAGAAAAACCTTCAGGCATCATATGATAACTCACCGAGAAGATCGGCCAATGCATCATTGCGAAATTTGTGGCAAGAAATTTACCGAAAGATACACTTTAAAGATGCATTTAAAAACACATATGGTTGGTAAAGAGGAAGAACCAGAAGCACCAAAAAAAGTAATTGCTCAACCAAAACAGTTCCCCTGCATCATATGCGAAAAAGTTCTGACCACAATGGAGAGCCTTGAGAACCATTTGTTCTGAAACAGTTTTCGTTCAATTTTAACAATATAAATTTAGTGTTTAGTTTTCATTGTTAAAATTGGAATACATTTTTTTTTGATAATCAAAAACCTTCGTCTAAAGGAGGCCAACCAAAAACTAATTCAAGAAAAGATTTCTCAGGATTTTGGTATCAAAAGTATTGACATATTTTTCTGTTTTTAAGATAGCGGCGTTGTTAAAAATACTAAGTGATAAGCTTCACTAAACAAAAGTAGTTTAAGTATGTACATATTATTAATTTAGTTCAGCATTAGAAAAAATTGTTAAAAATTATTAATATATGATGTAATAAAAACAATTTAATTTAATGAAACCATTTCTCTCATTTCTAAACAGAACTAGGCATTTAATACTCTAATTGGACAAATTGAATACTTGGGAAAAGAAATATTTTATTATTTCTAATAAAAGATTTTAAAAGCGAAGTATTGTAAGGAATAACTACCTACTATATGAATTTTACATAAAAGGAACAATAATAAAAATTTTACCGATAGTTGTGGTCAAAAGTACTTTATTTATTATTAATAATTTCTGGTCCTGGTGGGATGATAAGAAAAACGATGAAGTGTAGTGGCACTATTACAAAAGTTTTTTTTTTCGCATCCAAAACTTACTATTGTTTTATTCTTAATTTTCTTATCAAAATTACAAAATGATTGTTTATAAGAATATTCAATATTGTACATACATGTGTGGATACATTTGTAAAAAAAACATTTTTATACGTCTGAATAACATGAAAAGCATTTTCCTTTTTAAGCGATTAAAATTATCCCTGCTCGTATTATGAGACATCTTTAAAAATCCAAGTCACATCTTACTGTATATTTTATTTAGATCCATTCACATTAACATTCACAGCAGAGAAGAGTTTTGAAATATTCAAGCATGCTGTATAAAATTCTTTTATCTTCTTTTGTAACTGAGGTGACACACAGTGTTTTGAGAGCGGCAAAATGTCTTTAAAAAAAGTAATATCTAGCCTTTTAAGATTTATGTTAGATAGCCTAAACATATGATTTCACAATGTACATATGTATGCACATACATATGTATGTACACATATATATGTATATTGTGTTGATTTTTAAGCTCTCAAAGTTAAAAAAAAAAAAAAATTTCAAGAGTCGAACCATGTTTTCAACAAATTAGATGTCTTTCCTGATATTAATTCTTTAACTTTTTTTTCGTAACCAAATTTTGACCAAATATGTACCTATGTATTTGAGACTAATCTTAACATGTGTGCATTAACAATTTATATTTTACAATTTTTTTTCTAATTAAAGCATGTGTATCCTGGTTTTAAATTAAGAAAAGCCTAAGGTCGCAACGCCCCCAAATTGTGTGCCCCAAAAATTCTCAGTGCAGAGCGTAACCCTCAGATCTCGGACTATAATATTGCAGATAAAATAATGTTTTTAAATTCAATTCATATAAAAATACTATAGATACTACTCTAATACCCAATAAATATTTTCGAGTTATCTAAAGAATTTGAAAGATAAAATTTTTCCATCAACAGCAATCGATTTCTTTATAATCAGTGGTAGACTTGCATCGATATTCAGACTAATTGCATAGATCACTTCCTATTAGTACCTACTTTTAAATCTATCCAAATAATAAGATCATGAAAGTTATATCTTCTTTTACTATTAAGATTTTTGTCTGTTTAATTTTTCATACAAACCGTCCCCTTTGCAAGTATGTATCTGAGTAAATGAAATCATAAATCCTTTAAATTGCTCAGTGAATTCTCAAAAACCCAATGCTTTCACCTGTAAGAGCTGTGTACTGTCAGTATCACAATTCATCACCAACCTGTGTGTATTTTCAGAGAATCCTCAAACAAAAATCACAAACATGCGCAAAAAATCTTCCCTTATCCCAAAAATTGTAGATACTCGTACTCGTATCTCTTTTCTGCGTACATTTTGTTTATAAATTTTATTGGCAACATCCTATTGCCACAACTATCATAAAGCTTGTGTGCCTACCTACATTGATTTCGTAGTCGCATTCAGATATCAGTCGATTATTTACACTCAAAGATTTTGGTCCTTCATCCGTGCGTCTTTTCGCAGATTTAAAGCTGCAAGGGTTTTGGGCAACTTAAGTGAACAATAATAATATTTTTGCTGAACTTAAACCCAACCAAAAGAAAACAACTCATGAATAGATAATTATCAAAAAGTGCACAAAACTTTTTATATTAAAGTCAGAAGTTTATTTTGGTGTATGTACATAGACATACATATATTATATACAAATATTTTGATGTGTATTTATGATGAAGATAATTTATTATTCTATTGAGACAACCAATTTTTGGTAGATATGTATGTACATTTGGTTAGCTTCTAGGCCTGAAGGACTTATAAGTAAGGCCATAAATATTGTTAGTTCAATAAAGGCCTTGCAATAAAAAAGTTTAACTTGTTGATAGTTCAAAATCGAGTTATTTTTATTTTTGAACTGCTATTTAGTGTAGTTATGTATGTATGTACGAGTACGTAGGTACATACATATGTAATCGTTGAGAAGTGAATTTTTTATTTACGTTAAGAGTGTGAAAATTAATTTAGTGTTTGATAAGTGACATCAAAGGCCACTCAACGTACATTTGTGTCAAATTAGATTATCTTATGGACCGTCAGTATACGATGACGGCGAAGGTGACAAATGATTTTCTCCTTGCCTCTGATTTCGTAAATTTGTTTGCTTAAAAAGGATACGGTTGCGTTGGATTCGTAAAAGTAAGGCAGATACAAAGAGAGTTCGGTGGCGCGACGCGGGCGTTATTAACGGAGGTAAGTTCTATATCAAAGTTATGCCTTAATTTAGTTTTAGCATCGTGTTAGTTGTAGGAAGTGAGATAATAATAAAAAAAGATAGTTGTGGAAGAAATTTTTGAGTATAACTTCCTTTGATGATTTATATCTATACATTTACCTACATTATTTGTGTAGTGCTGAATTAGTAAATTTTGAATTAAATTTTTTTTTTTTGTAGTTTAAAATTTTTGCAAGTCTAAACAGAAAGGGTAGGCATAAAACGATGGATATCATAGGAGTCAACGAGTTGTTAATAAATTGTCGGTGGTCAGACATTTTTCTCTAAACGTTTTATTTGACCAAAAACATAATTATAGAATACCCATTTAGATTATTTATTTTAATAGTAGAACTGTAGAATCGTTAATTGCCTAAAGTGTATAACTTTGGTTAAAATAAAAAAATATTTGTTATTGTTTTTGAATTTTAAACAACAAAAAAATGTAAATTGTTAACTAAAAAAAACATAATTTAAGTTAATTATTAGTATCTTCTATAGATGGCACTTAAATGGAGTATGCACTCAAATGTTTACCAAAATTGGATGAAGATATGTATATGAGCAATAATTTTCAATGTATGGAACACACATTCATCAACTTCCTTCTCATTGCTTAGTTTTTTACAAGTTCCACGAAAAATTTCCAAATATGGAAAGTGTGACAATTTTCTTCTTTTTCGGAAAATCTTGGTGACGTTAATATTAGCTCAATAACCATTTGGTATATTGAAAATTGACATCATTAACCACCCACTGTGCATTTTGATTCGTCAAAAAAAAAAATGCAAATTTATTTAGCTTTTAAATATACCGGAATATTAGGGAAAAGAGAGGAATAGATCTATTATACGCCTGAGATATTTTATTAATTAAAATGTTTACATGGGATCCAATGATAATTAACACCTCCCTCATCTCACTGAATGACGTAACTCACAAATTGTCGATTTTTGAGTTTCGAGAGTATATTTATGTGATAGTTAAACTTCATTGCATATTTCTTTTCGACTTCATTAGTGGTATTCCCTGAAAAATTTCAAACGCATGGCTTAATACGTTGTGACATAGTTGGCATAACTGCATTTTTTGTTAAAAATTTTTTATGAAAAGACTTAACTTAGGTAATCGGGCAGTAGTTTTTTGTTTAAAAACTCCATTAAAGGTTTTCTTAAACTTCAGTTCAATTTCGTTTAAACCTGGAACTCAATTTATTTCACAATTCAAATTAATCGAAAGTATTCTGCGTTTTTAACTCCAATTCAGCATTCAAAACCACTTCTCACTTCAATCTGGCATTTCAATTTAACAATGTTCAACTAAACGGAACTTTACATTTAACGGTATATTAATTTTTTTCAAAATTTATACGAAATTTGTATAACATTATAATGTATAAAATAAAATTCACTTGAAGTAAATATAATCACTATTATTTGTTACTGAGATGTTTGTGACCACCCAAATTTGTCTTCAATTTTTTTTTAAGTGGGTCAAAAAACCCCTACGAACACACGTAGAGACATATATGTTGAAAAATAACGGATTCAGCTAGGGAGCCTAAAAAGTCCAGATTTGTCAAAAATGTAATTTTGACAGTTCGGACCGATAACAATAACTTCCTATCAGGATATTTAAAATGATAGACCATATCGTACTACATTTAACCCTGTAATACTCAAATAAAAAAAATCAATTTCTAAAGTAGGTTTTTTTCATTTTAATTTGAAATTATTTATTTTAAATTGTTTCGAGATATTAGCTCCATTATTCATCTTCATCAGTTTTGCAATTATTAAAGTACCTAAATGTAAATATTTCCTTTTTATTTTAGAATCATACCTCACAAAACTAAACCGAATTTGAGAGTTTAACGTAAGAGCAAAAATTAATTCTGGATTGTTCTTTTTTTAACGTAAATTGTGACTCTAATCTGAGAAATTAATTTTTGGATTGAGTATAAGTAGATGAATTAGGTAGCCCAGAAACAAACACAAAACCCATTGAATATTACTTTTTCTTTTCAAATGTTTTTTCGCTAGCCTATATGACCAGGCACATTCTTCTTAAGTATTAGTTTCTGATAAACTAAAACATTAAATGACTCTTAATATTTCAATGATCGTTAATATTTAAGCCTTTACTCTTTTAAATAACCCAAGGTAAAGCGCACAAATATAGGTGTGGTTTTGCTAAGGTTATTATAGGAACGTACTTGTATAGTTGTCTTAAGTTGTTAACATATCCAACGACATGAAAATACGCTTTGTCACTAAATAATAAGCTTTAAGGCTTTACCACGAGCATTGGAGGTTTTGGGATATATTCTCTCCATAATGTAAAGTCTTCTTTGTTTAGGAAGGCATTTAATCATATTCCGTTTGATGACATGCATCATTCATTTATTAATTTTAATTCTAGCAGCGAAGTAGAATCTTCCTTTAATTTAATTTTAGTCTTGATTTTCGATTGTCGGGAAATTTATTCTGTTCATCGAAGAATTCTATATTATTCATTTACAAACGTTCACGTGATATTGGTTGGCACAAATTTAAATTTCAGACTTTAAGTAAAATAACTTTTTGGTATTGTTTTATCTGTTCTGGATTTAAAAGGAGAATCTTCTTGTTTGAAATGTGTTCATATGTACAATGTATGTATGTATGTGCAAAGCTTATCAATTTCTTATATCATTCAAAGGAAAAGTAAATACAAAACATATTTAATATATTATTACCTATATATGTACATACATATGTACGGTACGTATGTATATACAATATTCTAATATCGATTAATTTGTTGTTTTAAGGCCGATCAAAAGAGATGGCATTCATTAAAGAAAAAAATACTACATTTAACATGGGTTCCTTAAAGTACAGATATGTATGTATTGGAGGATTATTTTAATTAGTAAATGTTGAAGCAAACATTTTAACGATTTCAATAGCACCAACCTCACTTTCGAATAAGTAAGGTTAAATCACATCACAGCTTAGAAACCTCACCAAATAATGACATGTCGAAGGTGTAAAGTGTTTTCAACAATCATACTTTGATTTTCCGAGCCCCAAACTCCTCTAAAAAATTTTTAAAAACCAAATAATGAATTATTATTTAATATTATTTTACACAAGTATACACATACATACATATGTACGAGTATTCTTGATGTGTACATTAAATTTTTCTTTATCTATTTTATTTGTTATTATATTAAATTGAATTAAGTTTTCAGTTTTCTTAAAAATAACGGCCACTTCGAATCACAAAACAAATCTTTTTTTGCTATAAAACGGTTCATAAATTTTGTACGTTCCTTACTTCGTATGTATGTACGTTCACACTTTAGTACGTTGGAGAAATCTTTTTTATTCTACAATATCTCGAGAACAAATAGAGATATCGACTAAAAATAAATTTTTTTCGACAGGTTATAACTTCAAAAGATGCAGAGAAGTTGATTGCAAATATCTGAAGAACGAATAATGCTATTGCTTTCATATAAAATGTATTCTGTACATTATAGTAGAAAAAACAGATTTGATATAAATTTGTAAAAAATTCAACATACCGTTATTTTTTTTTAATTAAAAAAACTAAAAATAAATTTTGTTGCTCAAATATACAATAAAATAAAAATTATATTCTGATGTATCTTCAATAATATCTACTTTGTAAAATGATGATTTATTTTACTGTGTATTT
Organism: Scaeva pyrastri; assembly: GCA_905146935.1. Lineage (NCBI taxonomy): Eukaryota > Metazoa > Arthropoda > Insecta > Diptera > Syrphidae > Scaeva > Scaeva pyrastri. The sequence goes on from LR989927.1 coordinate 82,085,351, forward strand.
GATGCAACTGTTGATAAAAAATAAAAACTTTAAAAAATTGTTCCAAAAATTAGTAAAACAAATTTTAGCAGGCAACAAAATTGACTTCCAATTTATTTTAATTTCTAAATAATACAAACTTTGACAAATGATATAATAAAACTTAAAAACTTTACCAAAAATTGGTAAAAATTGTTTCTTTCGCTACAATATTTCTAGAAATTCCTTATGTTTGATAATTTTGTTGTTAGTAAAATATTATCAATCAACATCAAAAGTAAATTGATTAATAGCAAAAATAAATCGATTACACATTTTTTTTTTGTTTGAAAACTGCAAGGTAAAACCTCTCCTTAAGTTGACGATTTATTGTAACACAAAAATTTCAATTACAATAGGGTGTAGGTCGCACCTCGCACCCAGCCTCTTTTTTTGTTGAATGATTGAAAACTACACTTTTTAAACACCTGAGTCAAAACTAGCACCCTCCTAATTCAAAACGATATACATATGTATAGTATATGCATGTATATGTATGTACACATGTAGATGAAAAGTTTTTGTTTAAATTAAATTCAAGTTTGTTAACGAAATTTTTAATTCTTTTGATTTTTAGAATCAAATACTTTGTATACTTTAAGTTAACAATTTAATAAATGAGATCAAACACAAAATTAATGTTTTACAAATAAATTGTAGCAGCGAAACATTGAGAAAACAAAAAAGTGAATCTAGATTACGTCCTATTAATTATAAAATCAAACGTTATAAAAGATAGCATACCTCTTTTTGCTATGAGCTGTGACTTTTCGTGCAAAATTAACAACTTCGTGAAAATATTTACAATAAAATTCCTTGAATGCAGTTGCTTTGTTTCTATAAAATTAAATCAGGATACAATACATTAAGTCTAGAAGCCTTATGTACTCTCATAGACTGTCAAATGTTTACAGGCTATATTTTTTTACAAATTCACAAAATGCAAATACTACAAATTTTAAGGGATTTAACTTGTAGAAATAGTAAATATTTATTTATGGTATTGATTTGTGTATGGATTTTTAATCCAAGTCAATTTATTTGCGCCATTGAAGAGCTTAGAAGAAAAATAACCTCAGAATGTTCGACTTTTACTTCATACTTTTTTAGCAAAGAAGAAAAACAAAAGGAACATACAAATAAAAATTTTGTTTTGTTTTTTAAGTTAATTCTCTAATTAAATAAAAAACAATTGAGAAAAGTTATATGTAGTATACAATGTGTGTATGTACTGAACATATGTATTGTTTATTCTTTTGATATTGATATTGTCTATGAATGAAACTAAGAGACAAATTTTAAATTAAAAAAGGTGATTGATTGATTCAAAATTATTATTTCCATTAATAAATTAAATACCACAATGTGAGTATGAACTAAGAACATAACTAGACTCCTACAAATATGTATACATATGTACAATGTACATACATACATATATGTATGTATGTATGTACGATGTAATAACTTTGAATAGAGGGTGTTCCACCGCCATACAAAAAAAACCTTAGAAAATTTAAAAAATATAAGAACTTTTTACTTTGCTTTAATAGATAGAACAAATAATAAAGAATTTTTCAAAATAATAAAAATTATAAAAACCCTTTAAGTTAACAGACTTAAAATGACTTCAGAAACCCATCGTTTTCTTCTGTGGCTGACAATGTGGGACACTCTGTATAATCAACACTAAGAAATACCATGGAAATGTTTTTAGTAATGGGGTTGAATAAAACATAGTACATACATTACATACATACAGATACATAATATGTATGTTTGTAGGTACATAATTAAATATAGTCTTTCACTGAAATAGCCCTACAATATCTTCTCGAAAAGGTTCCTCCTACTAAAAACATACATTAGAGTACCTACACATTCCAAATGCACAGAGAAGGGCAATTGATTTAAAACATGATTTACCAGAATGAGCTATTTTGGCAATTTGTACTTTGCAGGAGCTTTTGAAATAAATCAATTAAGGTTCAATTATGCCTAACGGCACGAATTGGAGTTGTAAATCATCATCTAGAAGAGAGAAAACCACATTTAACCTTATTCTATTTTCGGGACATTATTACTTTAAGACTTCTGAATTTTATATCTAGCAAAAATAAACGTTAATGTTGACAAATTAATTTTTTCTGTTGAATTTTGAAAATTTCAACTTATTAATATTTAACTTTTTTTTTTCTTTTTTCAAATCCTTTCACTCTACCAAGTTTTTAAGAACCACTAATACTACGAGTATATTATACCATACTGCTTATCTTTTTGACTCATTGATTTTCTGTAAGTTGGAAATTGAATTGAATATTGAATTGAATATTTTCATGCAATAAAGTTTTGCTATTTCCAACGTCCAGCAATTATTGAGAGAATCCCGAAGTTTTGAAGTTGAACACGCAAATTTGTGGTAAGGTGTGATAGTGGAATGACGAATAATGCCTACCATCAGGTATAAGCGGTACAGTAGCACGAAAAGTCTATAATTTTTGATATGTGTAGGTATTTCAGCGTCCTGTTAAGACCTTCAAACGAATGTTTGTTGACCATGGTGCATTCGTTTTCTTAAGGAATTATTTATCAATGCAATTTGAATTAGTGAGATGAGTAGAAAAATCAGTGCCACCTACTACATAAAAAACAATCCACCTTGTTGTGATTTGAATCTAAACTATTATGGAATCCACTGAAACACACAAAAATTTTCATCAAAATTGGTCCAGCTGTTTAAAGGAGTTCAGTCACATACACACGTACAAAATACTTAAATGTATAAATACATCTTAATAAACAGATTCTAAGTTCATTTACATTAGAACATAGAGCCCCTTGCCAGGCAATCTTCAAAATCTTGATTCCAGTGAAATTCCATCATATCCGTTTGATGTTTTGATAAATAAGAAAACCACCCTACCGGAAGAACAAAATGAAACCATTCGCACTTTATTAGCTTCACTGCAGCATAGAATTTAAACTTGTCTCAGTTTTGTCAGTCCTGCTTTACCCTGTAAGTAAGTTTTCTTCACCGCGTCGTCGTGCGTCGTCGTCTGTGTATAGGTAGTATGATGTTGACACATTAAAAGATTTTTTCCCTTAAATTCAATGGACTCTCTGCAGGGGGTCTTTTTAAGAAATTTACATAAATATAAAGAAAACTTTCAAATTGGATTAATGCCTTTGGGCCAGGCATGAAATTAAAAAACTTACAACTTAATTTTAAAAGGAAAATTATTATTAAAGGTTTCTAATATGATTTCAAAAAGAATCATTTAAAATGTATATATGTATATGTATGTACATGAGCAATATTCAATTTAATGTCAGTGGTTAAAATTTAAAAAAATATTAAGGGTTATTTTCTGTACCTGTGAAGTACATAGTTGAAGACAATACTTTGCTTAAAAAATGAAAAAAGTTCTAGCCTCTTCTGCTGATTCTTGGAACCTATTTTATATTAACCTGATATTACACAGTAAATTAAATTTCTCTCTCTTTGATGGTCGAGTAGCTATGGGTTTATATCTGAGCATTAATCCTAGGAATCAAGGGTAATTGTAAGCCATTATCAATAAAATTTCTCAAATGTAATTACGAATATAAAAACAAATTACAATTAAAACATATGTTGTGGAGACGAGGCGGCAAAGGACCAAGGGCGTTCTTATTGGCAACAATTTTGGTTGGAATTATGATGAAAGATTAATTTCTGCATTCAGTGTCGGATTTGCCGTTTTTACGCCCTTGGCTTACTAATGGACAGATTTTCCAGCATACATAAATTAAAATATTGGTTCATTCTTTATCTTTAGCTTAGTATTCACTATTAGTTAGATCTTTGCAAGAGATAAATAGAACTTGCCACGTCAGCTTTGTAAAACTATTTCCAGGTATCAAAAAATTAAAGACACTAATGTTATGACGGAGTATTTTTGTATTTAAAAAATAGAATTGGGAAATAAAATAATTATTCCGACTGTCTTTTATTTTTACAAATAAATATTTAAAAGACTATACACGATCGTTAGACAGTGTAAGCATGTTTTTTCATTGATAGATCTGTCAAAAATGTAATATCTACCAATCTTGTTCACTTAGCTTCAATTTAGAAAGCGGAAACTTTTTGTCGGAAAAACATATGGAATTTATTAAAAAAGTATCGCTTTTTGAAAAAAGTTTTTGAATGTAGTCATAGTCAAGTATTGCTCTCAGCATTTTTGAACTAGAAAACTTTTGCCTTTTAATACTCTAAATTTGGTTAAAAAAAAAAAACGTTCAATAAGTAATAAGAAGTTACAAATTAATGAAAATACATTAAAAAATCTGACATATGTGCATAACTTCAGACCGTGCAGATTTAAAATCTTGCGATCATGTTTATATTTTTGATCAATAATTAAAGGTTTGCCAAATTCAGCAAACAAAGCTTAAAATTTTTTATTTTTGAACCAAAATATGTGTTCATAAAATCACAAGATCCAATTATTGTACTTCATTTTAAATTAAACGAACACTTTTCTTGAAAAACCAATAATAAGAGAAAAGTAAAAGAATGTATAATGTTAAAATTTTGATTTGATGTCTTATATTATGTCAATTATTATAGTATTCAGGAAAATCAAATCTCTGTCCAAATTTGAGCAAATAAGCACGAAATGATATCCTTTCTCATTAAAGTTATTATTTAAGCAAATTCATGTATGCACATATGTACCATATGGAAAATCAATTAAGAAATACTCTGTGCCCGTGACGTTTTTATTAGAGATCAATTAATTCAAAATTAAATTCACAATTCTGTAAGAATAATTTTTGCTTTTTAGTACCAAAATTTTAGGTCCCTTCCATTGCTGCAACTACTTGCACACAGGAATTATTGAATTAGTTCTAGACGAGTTCTTGTACCATCAAATTTATTTATTTTTCAACTCAGTTTTGTTTGCTTTTTTGGTGCCCTTTTGTCGTAATACCTCAGGCCTGGACCTAGTTAGCTTGTGGACGAATCCAAGGATGTCTGTATTTAACGGCGGCGATGATGAAAATAAGTCCTTCTCCCAGCTTCAGATTCGTTACGAGTATATGTTAGCTTTGAAAATTGCATCTTTAATAAAATTATTTTATAGTTGTCTAAGTATTTAGATACAAAGGATAACACATTTTTGGTGTATAGACCTTAAATATTATGTTTTTATGCGTTTGGGTTGAAAAGTATAAATAATATATAGTTTAATAAATCACAACGAAGATGAGCATTGATTGTTTGCTTGTTGTAAGTTATTTTTTATATATAGAGTCTTGCCTTCAATAAAAGGGTCAATAAATTTAAAAATGAAGAATTCAAACCGTTTTTAAAGATCTCAGATTTTAAGTTATTATTATGAATATATTAAGGAGATGTTTGCATTTGAATTTCTTTTGACATTTGAGTTGTTTAAGTGATAAAGATGGCCGTTAAAACTTAATGTAAGATATTTAAAAACATTCGGACTTCAGTGCTTGTTGAGTAAATGGAATTCAAACACTTCATGATTTAATAAATTCGGTTTCATATAAATAAACAATAACTTATCAAAGTGCTTTAAGACCTAACAAATTTATTAAGATCCTCAGAAATAAAGGAAGGGTTTTTGAAGAGTATGTTATGCTGCGAAAAGAAAAATATGAAAATCCAACGTATTTACGTAATATAAATTGTATGTAAAATTAGTTCAGTTTAAATAGTTTATAAAATGAAGGAACTGGTAATGACAAAATCACATTTAAAAAAATTAAGGAACTAATATTATTAATGTGGAAGTTTGGATGTTAGTTGCTTAATAACACCAGAACGGCTGAATGGATTTGGATGAAATTTTGTACGCAGTCACGCAGTTGAATGGAGATAGAAAGTCAAGTATAGTGAATTTGTATTCAATTCGACAATAAATCAAAAACTTTAGATGGATTTTTAAAAACTATTTACATCAGTACAAAATAAATAAAAAGCAGGGCAGTAAAATTTAGGTTTCTTTCAGGTGACAAAAAAATAAGCTGGTATTTTGGTATAAGCACTGACTGATAAAAAGTCGATTTATTCGTAACTTAGTACTTTCCTATGAACTGATTACCAATCGACTAGAAAATTGCTCCTTACTTCTAAGTCCCTTATGCTGTCTGAACCTATCCATTTTCGTTAAAAGTAATGCCTAAATAAATAAATTAGGTGCCACTACAGCTAATAGAGAGCCAGGGCCTAGTGATTTACAACTCTCAACCATTCCTGTATGCGATTCAATGCCAGGGATGGAGGGGACCTACAGTTTTGTATGTCGAATCCGAACGGCTAATTTTTGAGAAATCACTTTTGATAACAAGAATTATTCTTGGAGGATTTATAAATTCTACTCATAAAACCGTTCAAATGGTATAGGCAGGGATTGAACATTGAACCCAGACCTCGTCTAGCATGACAGTCCTACGCACTAACCATCACACCACGGGTACTACTACTAATTACTCCATTATACATGTAAGTGCAATTAATCCACTCTCGACGACAAATTTTTCTCTTTTTATATGAATTAAATAAAACTGTTAAGTTATAGTAATAGTTATCATTTTAAGAGGCCAATGTTTTATGTGTGTCACATAAAATTTGTGATTTTTTAAAACTCGAAAACGACTCAGATATTTTTTATAAAATATACTTACATATGTACATTGTATATATGTATATTGGGTATTGAACTCAACTAACAATTATGCCATCTATCAATATTTTATGAAATATGTAAAAACTTTTTGTCAAACAAATTTGTAGAGTTTTTTTTTAGATTAGAGTATTTAACATTTTCAAAAAGCTTTATTAATATATAGGAATAAGGTAGTAAAAATAATGCTTCGGGAGACATGTTTCTGCTCTCTTTCTTGTAAGAACTCTAATACACACATATACACACTATATACAACCTTCTTAACAAAGAAAAACTTATAGGCAGAACTTAAGGAACATCTGTATTAAATTCAAGAAAAGTACGTATACGCACCAGTGAACCACTTTAATTGTCGTTCTAAGGCAAGTTAAAGTATTCACAGGATAAATAATTACTTAACTCCATTAGCTCCACTTTGCTACTCCACTTTTACACCTCATAGATACATACATTACATTCATATGTAGCCACATACATATATACAAACTATAAAACGAAATGCTTTGGGTGAGTACAAGGCCTTAATCGAATCGAGAACAGTTAGTAATATCCCAAATGTATTTATTTTTTGCTCTTAAAGTCCTCGCAAAATATATGGTTAGAAATTAGAACGCAGAGTTCAAATGAAAAATGTCAAAAATGTGTGATAAAATCCGTGTGACAACTTACCAGTTCTTCTCACATACATACATACATACATAATTTGTTTGAATACATGTGTGAAAATTCACAGGATTTTTTCTTTAAATAAAAATTCTATTACAATTGAGTGTTTGGGTTGGTGATTTAATTTTTGTTTGTATGCTTCAAGAAAAATGGAAACAAAAATATGAAAATACATTTTCCAACACAAATTTGAGAGTTTAAAGTGGCATGGAATTTCATTTACACTTTAATTTTATTATGTGTGTGTGGTAACAGTTTGTAAGGAAATGACTCTCAGTTTTAAAATAAAATGTTGAGTTCTCTTATGGATGGTTTTTTGTTTTACAATTTCATCAGAAAAACACACAACAAAATATTATCAAAGCCAACAGATTGATGTATTTTATGTACCTACATACATATATACTCGTTTATGGTAGAAGAAAAAAAAAACATCTAAATTCTAACGGTGTACGTTAGGAAACATACATTCTATATGTATATGTTCCGAGTTCCGACATGATGTTTGAAGTTTTTACAATTGCATGCTGATACGAGCTTGTTATTATTTTTTGAATGTGAACATTTTTTCCTAAAATAACATAAAAAAAAACAATGGTTGGTCTACAAGCAATCCAGGATATTATGTACGCAAAAAGAAATCCATTCTTTAAATAGAGTCCTCTTGAGTGTCGAATATAATATTCTAACGTAAATATTATATTTAAACACCGCATATGAACATTCAGGTACATGCACTGTCAAAAGTTATGATCCACAATTTATTATCGTCAGTCTTTGGTTATATGCACAATTATATTTAGGCAAGTTTGTATTTAAATTATACGAAATTTAATTTGATTAAAACCTTAAGAGAATATAAGACGTATTGTTTAATGCTTATGTTCCATCCTCAATGTGTGGTTTTGAACTAACGATGACGGTGTTTTTTGATCATACTTATTCAAAAATGAAGCTGGTGCAACTGTTGCAGTGAGTGGATTGTGCTACCGAGTTATGATTAATGATTTTTAACTTCCCATAGGGAGTTATTGTAATCGGTCCGATTGGTCAAAATTAAATTTTTGACAAATCTAAGCGTTTCAAGGTCCCTAGAATCTAAATCCGTCATTTGTAGCGAGATGTCTGTGTGTGTGTGTGTACGTACTGTCGTACTTTCAGGATACCAGAAAGGACTTTCATAAAAATTGTTCAAGTGGTTTTTTCACTATAGCATTTAAAAAAAACAGTAAAAAATTTGGTTTATCGCAAATATCTCAGGAACGGATAATGCTATCGACTTCAAATTAATTGTATTGTATACAATGTGACGCGGTACAGATTTGATATAAATTTGAAAAAAGTTCAACAAACCATTAGTTTTTTAAAATTGAAAAACTAAAAAAAAAATTTTTGGCGCTCAAATATGCATCTAAGGAAAAATGATATTACGTTCAAAATAATTTTCTACAATGTAAAATGATGTTTTTGACATCTGGTAAAATTTTGAAAAAAATTCAACTGACAGCTTTTTTACAAATAATAAAAAACTAAAAAAAATTTTACCAAAAGTTGGTAAAAAATTTTGTTTGACATGAAAATTTTGAGAATGGGCAACGATATTGAATTCAAATTTATTTATTATTATACAAAATAAAATTTTTAATAAATGCTACCATTTTGACAAATATCGAATTTTCAGTTTTTTTACAAAAATGAAAACAAAAATTTACCAAAAAATGTCAAAAGTTGTTTCTTGACTTGAATATTTCGAGAGTGGTCAATCATTTTAACTTCATATTTATTTTATTTTTTGTATAATGCAATTGTTAACGTATAGTATATTTTTGATAAATATCGAATTTTTTTCACGAAAAATAAAAATTTAAATCTAAAATTTAATGAAAAGTTCTGCTCAAATATCAAAAAAGCAGTGATATTTACTTACTTACACGTGTATTTTATTTTCATTATAATGCATTTGTCAATAGCTAATTGATAAAATATTGACGAATATGAATTTAACATTTTTTTTACAATAAATGAAAAACTAAAAAAAAGTTCTAAAAAAATTGGTAAATATTGTTTTTCCGCTACAATATCTCGAAATTTGTATTAATTCTGATAAATTTTATATTTAAAATTTTTATCAATCAACATCAAAAGTAAATCAATTAATATCAGGAATGCCAAATGTTCAAAGTGTGCATAATGGGAAGTTATCAGTGTGGGTCGCACCCAGCCTCTTTTCTATGATCGGAATTGGAAGATGTTGACAATGACGACGTTTATTTTTAACAAGGCAGCGCTACGGGACGTAGGTACAATCAAACAATAGCAATTTGAAAAAAAATAATAATCTTCATTAAAAAACCTTTTGATTAAAGAAAAAAAAAAACAAATATAGAACCAGTTCATTTTATTGAATCTTATAAACTTAATAGCTTTTGCCCGCGACTTCGCTCGCGTTTAATTCGGGGTAACACGGTTTACCTTTCCTAATTTTAAACACTGAAGAGAACTCGGATATTATATGCTTTCTATTTGGGGAAAGAATGTAAAGATTTTGGGCATTAGACCCACGCGAATAATGTCCGCGTTTAAGTACAGAGAGCACACAACGTTTTAGCGAGTTTCAAACACTTAACAGCGCCACCTGTCGGAATCCATGAGTAACACTTTGATTTTTTTCTCAAAAGCTGATTGATTTATGGTTCGATTTAATATTTTAATATTGTTTTATTTAATTTGTTTTAATTAAATTATTTTATTATTCGTTTTGTATCTTAGAACCTGTAGGTTCTAATTTTGTGTGGAGTCTCAAACAAATTTTCAACCTTCATTTTTAGGGGCTTGGCGAAGATTTTATTTAATATTTCGTATTTTATTCACAATATAAATTAAGTGAAAAACTTCTTGAAAATCGACATTTTCTAAACAAAATCTTAAGAAATCTTAGGTCGCTTAGAATTTTGCTTATAATGATGTCATTAACGTCTATAATTATTTTGATCGTTCTATAATTTTTCTGAAATGAACTGTCAACTTTGACAGGATAATAATTTAAACTATTGCAATACTTTTTTTATTTCGTTTTATTTCTGTACAATAATTCGATTATATGGCGATTGTTTGGAACTCCCTAAACAAAAGTGCATATCCGTTCCGTATGTACATACATTGTACAATGTACATACAATGTACATATATTGACTTTAAAATATATTCACGTAGTTAAATATATGCATATAATGCATGTTTAAAATTTAATGTAATCGCTGAAAAATGTTTATGCAACCACGAAATGAGTTTTTGAAGTAAGACTTCTTTAGGCACGCTTGACTTGGGGAGTAAACTGGCGAATGCGTTACGAAAAGTGTGATGCGAACGGAAGTTGAATGTTGAAAGAGAGTGATATGGACTGTGAGACCCAATCAACTGATATTGAATCACAAAGGTGAGTACGTCTCCAAACTTTTGACGGAGAGTGTAAATATATGTGTGTATATTATATGGATGCCTGAATAATAAATATAAAACGATATAGGGTTTACTGTACTGGGATGTCGATTTGGATTTTATTTTTGTATATTCCATTATCTTTTTTTTAAATATTCTCTACGTTTGGTAGTACGTGCATCAGAAAACAAATTGATTTTAATAAAACATAAGATTACATAAATGTAGTATGTAGATGAAGGTTGATTCGCATACAAAGTTTTAAACTTATATACATATGTACATAGCTAGGATAGTATTATTTGGGTCAAGATAAGACAAAATCTAGCAAAAGGCATCCCACATTATTTAGACCGAAAATTTATACAAAATTGGATTATTAATATGGAAGTTAAACTTAAACTATTTTAAATTCCCAATATCTAACACTATACTATGTATAAATAGGAAGTGCAGAAAACATTTAAAGTTATCAGTGTTTACTTGTTTTGCAAGGTATTTTCAAAAATGTCTTTTTGACATATTGCCAAAAACGTACACACTTTAATTACACTAATATTATATTAATAAGAATTATTGCTAAGAAGAGTAGTGTTTCAAAATTGAGATCACTATGTAGAAGTCCATGCGAAGGTGCCAAGTCACTGATGAGATAAAAGTTTTAAACTTCACTCAATCTATCAATTACTTATTGAGGAACCTATAAGTACTCAGAGAAATAATAAGTAGGGTAGAGGATGTATACGACTAAAAAAATCTTGTTTTGGAATCGAAAAAATACACAATTTTCTTAAGTGCTTTCTTTTGAGGATACCTAAGACAGAGAAAGAAGTGACGTAATGATTCATTCTGATTGATTCGATTGAAAATTATAATTAACATTTTTTAGATGTTATAAAGTTTTACTGAAGGGAGCTTACATTCATTGTTATTCTGGTTGACTATAACAACCAAGTCTTGAGAAATAATTAAACAATATCACAGAATTTTCTTTTCAAAACTTAAATATAAATTCTTAATGACGACTTTTTATAATTTTGTATAATAAAACCAATCTGCAAAAAGTCACCAACTTTATCATTTGGATTGGTTAATTTCAAGATTTAAGCAAGATACGAATCTTGTCTCATTTTTGAGATTGAAAAAGAAAAAAGAAACAAAGACGAATTTGCTTAAAAACTCTATTTACCAAAGGGGTCAATGAGTAACTCGATTATAGCCAGACGTTATCGTTAGCGATAGTGTTGCCTTAATTAAGCTGTCGTTAGTCAAAACTCTATCGTCAAAACGAGGATTGGTATTATCTTGCATTATTTCTGAAGTTTGTAGATGGCTTTAGTTGAACGTTTGAGTTTATATCACTGAAAAATTTATATTTTTTATTGTTATCTGTTGAATTTACAAAATGAGTTTAATATATTTCGGCGAAGTTATTTTCTTATTTTAGGAAGTTAAAATGAAAATGTTAAAACACAACTTAAATCAAATCCCTCTCTCTCCCAAGTCATACATTTCTGTAAGTATAATGGTTTTTTATCGTACATTTTTTTAAATTTATCTATTCTAGTTTTATTATTATTATTATTTAATTGATCTTAAATAATTTCCCTTTGGTTTCCGCTTCAATCGGCATTACGTAAAATACTTTCGACTATTCTCTTTTCAATGATGGATATGAATAGGTTCAAAACCGATATGTTCAATATGAAAATGATTTCTGATTTTCGTTCCATTGTTTTTAAAATAGTTAACTTTTTTTTTATTCATTTCAAAACTATTCAAGATGAAATTGAATTCCAACCGCAGATTTTTCTATACAAATTGCCTTGTATTTCCATCGCTCATGAATATTTTGTTGGCAGTTTTGTGAGTAAAAATGTGGGAATATAAAGATAAAATGTCCTTGGGGGGGGCATAATGCGGTTAAGACAAACACCTTTGGCAACCAAAGTAATTTGTTTGTCCTTTTTTATGATAGTAAAATACAAAAGGAAACAAAAACCACAATCTACAATTTTGTACGTTTCTCTGTCAACCTTCAAACCACTCTTCATATTGGATTCCTGATTGTGAGTGAATGTACATAACATAGCATATGTACATACATTGTACATCCTCATTTATGTATGTATGTATGTGTATGCATTGTGGACATCAAACCACAATTCAAAAAATAATTGAAGACCAAACGCACAAAGGTGATTTTCTGATTTAAGTTTGAGAAACAATTTAATTTTGTCGTAAACGATTTAAAAAAAATTGAAGCATTTTAAAAACAATTTCTTCTATTGTTTTAGTTAATTTATTTTTTATTGACTTAATATTGTGTAAAATATTTTATAATTTTTGAATTTTTTGGTTAGTTTCCGTTTTTATTTTAACTTAAAAATTAAACCGTGTCACCAACGGAATAATCTACTCATGGAAAATCTGACTTTTAGTTTTTAAGAAATAGGATACCTTGTATGTTTGTCACTTTAGAATTTTTGAGTATCCAGGTATACCTACTCAGACGTTCTCAAATTTATTAAGTTTAAGAAACTGGAAAATTGTACATTTTACTCTATTATGAATACTTTTTTGCTTATAATTATACGGTGAATTTACTTCTAAACCGAAAGCGAATTAAAAAAAAAACTGACAATTTTAAAGTTAATTCTCTAAATGTTTTTCTTATTTAAAAATGGAAAAAATAATGCTGAATATTATTTAGACAAATTTGAAAAAGAATTGTGGAAACAAAATTGGCATGAATAAATGAAAGAAAGTTGGGGTTTGCGCACTGCGACCTTAAAGATCTATTGTGAGTGAGGTTCTCACTTAGAATTCTTCCTCTAATTTAATTACTTTTAAGAAATTGAGTATTTGGGGTACCGTCAGAGAGGAAAGGTTTGATTCTTCTACTTTGTAGTGTCCCAAGTGATTCTTTTTTTGGGGCATGAGTAATTCACACTACCCTAAAATGTGGTCAGGTGTATCTTCTTAATTGTTACACTACCTGCAATAGGCATTGTCTGTTAGGCTAAAGATGTTTAGGCGCCTATTTACTTAACATTGACCAGTGAGTTAGCTTGTCACTTTCATGCAGTCTGTGAAAAGTGTTTGGTTATATTTAGTTACCAAGTAAAGTTTTTGCCTGCCTCATTTTAGGAAGTTCTTTCCAGGTTTTTGCTCTTTTAGCTTCTTCCTCTTTGTTGATTTTAAGGTTCTGGTCCTAAGAGTGGAGTTGAGGCACCTGTCTTTGCTAAGGAGTCTGCATCTTCGTTTCCTTGAACTCTTACACCCCAGGTGTGATAGTGTTTACTAAGTGTGTCAATACAGTCCCATACTATTTTTGAACTAACAGTGTAGGATGTTAGCGATATTAGAGCAGCTTGACTATCTGACATGATGGCTATGTTTTGGTTACTATAATTTCTTTCGAGATAACGTTCAGTGCATTTAGCAATGGCATTTACTTCTGCCTGAAATATATTTGTGGATTGTCCCATTGGTATCGAAATTTTGGTTCTTGGCCCAAAGATACCTGCTCCAGTCGCCTCGGACGTTCTCAACCCATCAGTACACCACCTGATGGCATTTACGTATATTTATGTTGTAGTTGGAAGCTTAGCTTACCCACTCTTTTTTGCAGCTTAACTTTGTTGTATACATAATTTTTTTCAAAGTAAAATCTTTTATGCATGCCATCTCTTGGGATATCCATAAGATTCACAACAGAGGATTTTGAAATTCGGATTCTTGCTCTTTGACTTATACATTTTTCTGGTCAAATTTCTTCTTTTGCGAATCTCATAATTGCTCTCTTTGCAGCACTATCAATAACCTCGTGTAGACGAGATAGGTGAAGGATTGCTTCTATTGCTGCGGTGGGGCATGTTCTCATTGCTCCTGTAATGCATATACCTGCGAGACTTTGTACTTTCTCTAGTGATTGCCAAGTTATAGTTTTAAGTTCTCGATTCGGTTCTAGAATGCTACGCTATCGCACCATAGGTAAAGACGGGTCTTTTCATCATGTGGTGGGGATTTGCACCCCCAAGATATTCCTCCAAGTTGAAGAAATGCAAAAAGTCTATAGGTTTTTCTATAGTTTGTATACTCTGAAATGAAAATTAAAACAACAACTTTTTTATTTTATTATTCTCATTTCAAACAACTTAAAATACTTTTCAGTTAAATAATTGTGTATATACTATGTATAATTTTAAATTCCAACATTAATAAAATTATAGTTGTAGTTATTTTTTATACAAGTACACTCGGACGTATTTATTTATAATAATATTCCTATAAGAAAAGTTAATTTTGCAGCTAATTGTAGAGGCTATAGTTATTCAATTGTTTTATCTTTCAATAAATCTTTTAAAATTACGCTTCCTTAAATGTTATTTAAAACAGTTGCAAAACTCTACACACATTTTCTTTGAGAAATTTTTATATTTCTTGTGTCTAATTAGTTGTAGAAACCACTGTACATGAAAACACAGCTGTAGCTTAAAACATATGTATAAGGCTCCTTATTTACAAATGACTTGTTTACTTTGTGCTAAGAATAAATCTTAAAATAAAGTCATCCCAACTAATAGTTTCATAAAGAGAAAGCCAAACATCCTTTGATGAAGCTTTCAGTTGAAAAGATGTCCTAAAAATATAATCCTTAATTACCACACAACATATTGGGGAGATTCGACTTAAACTTATGGTGAAAATCATAAACATGAAAATATTTCAGGTCTTGGTTTGTACATATTTGAATAAAAACATTTTAAAAGACTGCAGTGACAATTTTTTTTTAATTAGCATGATTTTTGTTACATTAATTGCGTAAGTAAATTATTGTTATTATGAATACGAAATCAATAAATTATAGATATTATTAAATTATACTATATGCAACATCAAAAAAATTACTGATATCCTGGGTGGTGATTCGTGTAAGGTATACTTAAGAAGCAACAGATATTTAGGTATCACGCCCCAGAACATGATTAAAACGGTACCACTATGCAACAAAGTGAATTTTAGTAGAGTATGTAATTATGTTTTTCCTCCTTAAAACTATGTGAAATATCAAAATACATTTTTTTAATAGTTTAATAGTGCAACCCATTTAACACTTTGAACCCAGTGAAAAAAAAATGTTTACTTAGTTGCATAGTGTTTTTGATCGTTTTATGGTCATAGCCCTCGCCATCGACCCGAACCAGTTTTGGTATCAAGAAATTGTTTTAATAGTAATGAATAAAAAAAAGATTTAGAATATACATTCAGTCATTTTATCCCGCAACCTAAGATAATAACCTCACTTTTTACACCTCACATGTGTGCAACTGTCACCTATCAGGTTGTGCCATTTATTATTTATCTTGTTAACTTAACGAAATGTAGCAAAGCTTCTTTCATCATAATGAATTTCACAACCTAATATTTTTAATTCAAAATCTATTTTCAATTTTTCTAATTTACTAACTTTTGGGAAGATTTTTTGCAAAATAGTTTTTCATTAAAACCTTCTCCTGGCAATTACAAAAAACTGAAAAGAATTTAAACCAAATCGGCCAGGCTGCGCTCCGGTTCATGAATTACTTTACCTTTTTACAACAGTTGTATATTTACAATTTTTCAGCCTTGCTGACGGAATAATCATTGCTTCTATATTTAAAATTATGTTTACAATTGTTATAAATTAAGATAAATATAATGAATAAGTTATTTATATTGTATTTTATATATGTCTTAATATTCAAGTTTGTAGGTACACAATAATAATAATAATAATAATATGTTTGCTGATCCTTAAAGCAACTTTTCATTTCAACTGTTTTATACATAATTCACACCGTCTGTTAAATTTCATCAAGCATATCAAATAAAAATAAAGAGTTCATTGAAATACAATTTTCAAAACGTGTTGTAGACATTCATTCAAAACAAGAATAATTTCCACCCAGAAAATATTCGTGTTTATTTACTAACATAAAATAAAACATTATTTTTTTATTTCAGGTTTAACTAGATACCCTAAAGCAACAAATGTGTACGGGAAATATAACACAAAACCCCAAACGACGGGAATACTAATTCCGAAATAAATAGGTCCAAAATGGAATCTACATCCTGGTTTCCTGTACTCGTACTAGAAAAGGACCCATCATCGTAATATAAGTATCGACCCATAGCATACTTCAGATACAGAAGCTTTATATCATCTTCGCTTGCTTGTAAAAAAAAAAAAACATACATACATATATACACACATATATGTACATAAGGTATACCTAGGAGTTGTTTTGCAAATAATAAATGGCCACTGGCACTGAGATGATTGTGGGAAGTTAGTCCCACTCAAAAGGTATCTGCAGCTCAACCACGCAACTACGAGTAAGTTGCTATGTTGGAGAAACGTGGAATTATCACTCTTTATAATCTCAAGAATCATTAAGAAAATTCGTCACATCGAGTTGTCGTGTTTACCTTCAGTTAAAGGTATCCTTATAGAGAGTCTCCGGCGAATTGATTGAGGAAATTGGGATGTCATTAAAATGGATCAAATTGCTAATGCAAAGTAAGTATGCCTATTATATTCCTTTTTGGTTTTATTATGATTTGAAGAAGTTATTTTATTCGGTGGGGAGGATGAAGAGAATCGTGTCCTATGAGATAAGCCAAATCATTTGGGTCAAATAATAGCAAATTACAAAAGAATAATAATGTATCTGTATCTACAACAGATGTACGAGTATAAAGTGCCTTGCTCGGCCTCATATTCCTGATGTCATTTAAGATTAGTGTGCAAGTATTTATTTTCAATAAGGAGGCTTTGGCTTAATTAACTGTCTACTCTACCGTAAAAGTTCTTCAAAGGACGCGGACGGTTCCAAGCGTCCGTCGCGTCGTCGTCCGTCCCTTTAGGGAAGGAACTATGAGACATTTTCTTGGGGCCGGCGAAGGTAGAAAAACAGTTTTTATAAACAACAAAAAATAATAAAGATCTCAATTTACTTCGAATCGAAATTATTGAGTTTGTGCTTTTAAATTAAGGGTCTTGAATTGCAAAGAAAAATATATCTATTGAAAACGAAAATATTTCGAAGAAAAAACACACCATCTATAATCGAATTGCTTGAAAAAAATAATCCATTGACTCATTTATTTAAAATTTCTATGATTATTATGAGAGAAAAAGTTTGTTAATATGAAAGGAAATAATTTTGCGAAAATTTCATTGGGACAATTAATTTAGATTTTTTTCAAAATAGCTCTCTTATTATAAGAAAAGGTCTCACTTTCATCAATTATATGGTGTAATGTAGTATGTAATTTGTTTTTTGAATGAAGTAAAATCATAGATGCAGAATTAATATCGAATAGGTATAACCTAATCAATTAATAGATTTTTTTTAACTAGTTATTTTTATCAATTTATTTAGTGAAAAATTTGGAGTAAACATCAAAGAGACAGAGAATAACATTCGGTGGATCAAATCAAAGGCTTGGAAACTAGCCAAAATGACTTCTCGAATAAAACGAAAATTGGCTATAGGTTCAGACGACAAAGGGACTTGAAGAACAACTTCCTTCATTATCAAGTCAAGCGAACTTGCATCAAAATATCAAAGAATTACTTCATTCATCTATTTCTCTAATTAATTTAAATAATTAATTTAAAAAATACAAACACTGAGCGTTATAAGGTTTATGAATTAAAGCTCCAAATTTAAAATCTATGACATTTGAAAAAACCAAGTAAATAGTTCAATTCGTCTGAACTAACGGTATGGAATTGACAGCAATTACCTTTCTGACAGTTTAAATCAAGCTGTTTTAAATGGCTTTAGATCTGATACTCACCTGACGACAGTACTTTTAGCCTTTCATAATCGTTTTTGAATGCACATCCCTGAACTTTGGATGTGGACCTTCGGCGAAAACAAATGATAAGTTCATTTATTTCTGACCTTGACAGGTTTATCAATTGGGTAACACAAAATCATGTCAAATTAAAGCCGTTGTTTTTTGCTGTATATAATAAAGAAGTGATATAAAGAGCATTGGAAAGCAAAAAAGTAAAAAGTGAATTTTAGAGATATTTATACCTTACTCAGTTAAAACATTTATAATATTTTTATTAAGGATGATTTTTTTCATTTTATAGGAATAAATTTCATTTTATCTTATATATGTATATAAAATTCTAGTGTCACAATGTTTGTTCCCATACTCCTCCGAAACGACTCTATCGATTCGTATGAAATTTTATATGCATATTCAGTAGATCTGAGAATCGGCTACTATCTATATTTCATACCCCTATGTGGTGAGGGTTCTCCATGTCCACCACTAACATTTTTTTTTTTTGACAATTTGTTTTTATTTTTTATAACGTGGCATTAAAAAATTCATGCAACCCTTAACTTTCACTCTTTTATCACCTACCTTTAATTCATTTTCTTGATTTTGTATTAAAAAATAAATACTTACTTCAGTTTTAAAAATTTAAACAAAATACTCGGTAGTTTACAATATATTATATTCTCAAGAACTTTATTATTTATTTATTCATGGGGGGTTGTATTTAAACCTGGAAAACTTTCTCCATCGTAAACTTATGACATTATTGAAGTCACGAATTTTTAGTGTGATGCTAATTTATGCTTCAATTGTTTTTTTCTGTTAAACCTTATACATGATTTTTATTTGAACCAACATTAAACAAAAAAAATGGAAGGAATCTTCAGTTGTGGTTTTACGTTCAGAATAACGGAACAGAATGTTACAACAACTATGACATGAACTTCGGTTGTCCTGGCGCTAGTTCCACTTTTTTCCAAACAGGCAATGCACAGATATTTAAAGGCGAGACATTGTATTTTTTTTTCCAAATAACTATTAGACTAAAGTAAACTTTTTAAAGATCGGATTTTTAGATCTGAAAAATAAGAATGCTATGCATAACAGTTGACATAAGAGTTTGTAATAGAATTAGCCATTTTAGTGAAGGAATAGTTTTAATATCTTTTGGATAAGTGATACGAAGCACACCGGGCCCTCTAGAAACTAGAAAAAAATTGAACGGAAAAAAGAAAAAGCAACAAAATATTTTTCCATAGCTTGAATTTGTTCTACAAATCGGGGCGAGACGAAGTTCGAGGGGCCCGCTATTCTACATATATTATTTAGTCATAAAACATTAGATTTTCTAAGGTTCTAGATCTCGATTGCTTTAGAAAACAACTGGTTGAAGTATGTAGATGGCAAATTTTTTAAGGTGACACTTTCCTTCAAAGTTTGAAGATGTAGGCATTTTATAAAATACAAGCTTTAATCAATGTAGTAACAGTTTTAAAATTAATTTAATTACTTGCGTATTCATAGTTCAATAATTTTGAAAAAAAACGGTTTTATCCTTGATAATAAACACCAAAATAAAAACCAACGGTTTTCTTGGTGTTTACACTTAAGCAACCCTCAATTTTGCTCTTTCAAGGCTTTAAAACACAAACATTGAATTTTGACTTTTAAGGATAGTTTGTCGCACAAAATTGTGCGATGTACTTAAAAAAAAGTTTGAGAAAAGATATGTCTTGCTTGAAAATGAGTGCAAATGTGTGACTCGCAAATAATGTTGCAAATTGTATGAACATCTCGCACATAGACACGAAATTAACAGCCAAATTTTCAAATAATGTGGTTGCAAATCCATCTACAATTTGGAGACAATATTTTCAAGTTATATGAACACATGCATTAGAGAGAGGAGACTTGCACTCATGTCAAAATCAATTAAATTACCACTGCATTGCCATTTTTACGGGACGTTCGTCGCACCATCACTTGGTAAAATTTTGCATATCTGTGCTCTTAACTGCTAAGTAATTTTCGATGATAATTTGATTTGTTATTTTAATATAAAAAGTGTTATTTCAAATTACCAACCCTTCCCTGCTTCTCGGCGTGTTTTCCTTGTTAAGTTTCGGAATAAACATTTTCATATACCTACACTCCTTTTTATCTTTTTCAATATACGCAGCCACTAGACACGGGCTTTTCCACAATTGAACACACATTGTCCATGTGAAAGCACATTTTTGTTTAAATCCGGATTCCGAACCATATACACTTAAGTGAATAACCCTTGAGGTTTGTTTATTGTTATTTCTATCACTGGTCAAATCGAGAATCTAGAATGGCATGTCCTGTTCCTGTTATTATCATTTGAATTCGAGGAATTGAATTTTCCAACCAAAATATTGTTGCTATGATAAATTTTCATATACTGTATTGCAAAGATGGGTCAATGTTTCCATCCTGAGTGCTGTAGTGTGGGAGTTCGAGTGCGGTGCTATGGGAGTTCCTATGAGGCATATCAAACCAATTCAAAAATTCATGTTGAATATTCATGACGATTTGCATATTTTATATTTTTTTGTGTGTTTCGAATAATATTTTATCATTTGTATTAATAGATATTGTTGTCTAGTATCTATTTTAATGTGTTTTTTAATACTTGTTGAAAATTGCAAGAGTTTTGTTTGTTATTTTACTAGTAAACTAGAAACTTCTACTGATGGATTAATATTATTTAATGTTGAAAAAACTCTTTGGCAAATAATTCGCAATAATACATTAATTTCTAGCAAATTCCATTATCATACAAAATTTAAAGTGGGTCAATTTTAAAACGATGGACATACATATACTACCGCAGATATTTTTTAAATCATTTAAAGAAAAATTATTCTTTCATACATATTTATTTTTTGTAACTTGAACCGTTTACGCAGCGCACGCTACGGAAGCCCTCAAATATGAATAATTTTCCACTGATACTTCACTCCTACTAGTCGCTGCGTGATGTTACATATTTATATAGCCTAAAGCCTTCGACTATTCATACAAAAAGAATTTTTCTTCAGCTTTATATATTAAAGTAATATAGTATAGAAATGGCAACATAATGAACCTAACAAACTGTTAATTGTTGAATCAAATAATTGTTTTTGCGAAGAAATAAGCACAGACATAATGTAGATATAAAAATGTGAAACTTCTGGATAAATAAATAAATAATTTTTATATAATTATATATTTTTTTTTTATTTATTTTATATGGGGAAATGTTTTTTCTCTTACTCATAGGTATTATATTATTTTTTCTGCTTTCTGCTATACCTAAAAATCAGTCCAGTCGTTCAAACGAACCCGACTTGGTTTTATATATTAGGATTATTTAAATTTTTAAATTTCCTTTAGTAACAAAGTGATTCTTAAGCATAATAATCTTAAAAACAATATTACTTAATTTTACATTATGTATGTAGTATGAACATACATACATATGTATGTATTTTTAAAGCTATTGTGTCTAAACACTTGGAAGTTAAAAAAAAAAGTATTTAAAAAAAAAGTTTAAACTTAACCTTCATAGTTTATCTATTTGAAAAACTCTTATTGAACATTCGCCATTCAAAATTTATAATGTAAGAATCAACATTTTCGACATAAGCCCTTCGGTATCATTTTATACTGACTAATGATTTTTGGAAACTTTTTGTCATCTAGAACTGGCACAAACATTGCAGCTTGGAGCCACATTTATGCCTTTGTTCATAGAATAGCATCACATCACTCAATTGACCTAGTGTTTTTCCGGCAGTACGTACTTCAACAGGACAGCCCTATATTTAATAACTAGGTAACGTGTGCGATGTGCTCAGTAGCATTTAAAATATTGATAAACGGAGAAAGTGAGATGATCTAGTGCTAGTCTAAGTTTCCAGAATAAATCAAAAAACGAAATGGAAATTTATTTCAAATCCAATACCAAACAAAAAGCTTCAACAAAAAACGAGTACTTACAAGTTTAAGATTTAAATGAGATAAATTCACATTTCTTGATTTTTTTTTTAATTAAAAAAAAAAAAAAAAACGAATAAGATATGTTCATAAGGTTTTCAAAGTAGCTAAAACATGTAACATCTTATAAAAAATGACTTCCTATAAAGTACCTAGTCAATTATTCAAATATGTAGTACGTATTATACGCACCCAGTCAGTACAGTAAATAAATATATAGATACATTGAGAGTATCTAACATCTTATTTTCTCACCTTGTTCATCTTGAAAAAAAACTCAAACACAAAATTCGTATTGATTTTTAAGTAAAAACAAACAAGAGTTTGTTCGAATTTACCAAAAAGGAGGCAGAACCTTAAATTTATCACACACATTTTTTTTAAGGCGACACAGAAAAGAGGCAATGAAAATAAGTCCATGGGGATTCGACTCACCCACGCACGAAAAAACAGCCCTCATCTTAAGGAAAGTAACAACATTTTGATGATGTGCTGTGCGTTAGGATTTTATTCAAATTGGAGGGATCAGTTAATTTTATTCTATAAATAAACCATTTTTAAAGCCGTGTGGCAGTGTGTTTTCGTATTTAATTTAAAACATGTCTATGTCTAGTAACGTTATGAATACAAAGTTTTGTAGATACTTTCACACATTTAAAACTTTTAAGGTGCGATTTATACACACACATACATACATTATTTCATTTTTAGGTGTTTACTGTTTATATCACAGATTTATGTATGTATGTATGTATACGAGGATGTTGTGTATTCAACAGGAGCTTTTTTAATTTAAAGTTAAAAAATGTTTAAAATTACATACTTAGAGATGATCCTTACTTTTAGACTTTCAGGTCCTCATTGAGTTTGAAATATGAAAAAACTGTTCTTCAAGAAACAAGAACTTTAAAGTTTCCACCTTAGTTCCCTGCTTAAGACAAGTTTTCAATTAAATTTTAATAAAACTGCAGAAGCTTCCTTTTTTAACTCAGACGTTTATTTTTGAGATACTAGAGATGATATTAAAATCTTGAGATTCCTAAAACCTTTAAAAATAATAAATACAGATATTAAATTTACTCACACTAAATGAAATTACAATAAACTAATTTATATTTAACTTCTAATGTATTTTCTAGAGTTTATAAAAAGACATCGTCTAACTCAGTTCTTACGCTTTATATGGGCAGTAGAGACTTAGTATCAACGGATGGAGTTGTGGAGCCTTTGAGGGGAGTTATTGTTGTTGACCCAAAATTCCTATGCAGTCAGAAAATTTATGGTCAGCTTACTCTTACATTTCGGTATGACAATTTAAATTTAATTAAGATACCTATTTATTATCTAAATTGGTTTTCTTTAGCTACGGCAGAGAAGATGAAGAAGTAATGGGTTTGAAATTTTGTAATGAAGTCGTAGTAGCTCTAAAACAACTTTGGCCTCGAATCAATTACAACGGCGAAATGACTGTACTGCAGGTGATTTGAAATCAAACCACAAACAGGAAGAATCTTAGAAACTAATTTCTTTCTTTTCAAGCAAGCTTTGGTCGATAGGCTAGGAGCTGGGGCTCATCCATTTCAAATAGATATTGGAACAATTGCTGCACCAAGTGTACAACTCTTACCTGCAAAGAAATACAACGGTGATCCGATTGGAACAAGTTACGATGTTCGGATATTTATGTGTAAGGACACATAAATTTCAAACATAATTCATTACTTATTTAATTTGAAATATTTCAGCGGATCTGGTAGATGAAAAACTTCAAGGAAGAACCACTGTCAAATTAGGAATTCGAGTGATTTACAAGATCCCAACTAATTTTCAGTCGATTCAAGAGCATAATTTAAGTTCAAAATCAATACAAAAAAATAATTTTCGAACAAGATTATCACCGAAGATACAAAGACTTTGTAGCAGAAGTAAACATCAAGAAGAAACCAGCAAAAGTACAACGGCCATAAATAATTCATCAGAAGCTGTGAAAAATTCTAATGTAGATACTGTGGAAGAAAGACTCAATCCAAAAGTGTCGAGGGGAGGAGAACAGGTAAGTAAATAAATAATAATAAAAAACAAATGTTGTACAAATGAATCTACAAAACAGAATTAAATCAACCACGAATATTTTTTTTGTTTCGCTGATTTCCATCTAACCATACCGCGACGGAAATAAGTCCTTCAAAATTCAATTGAAATAGAATGATGCTTATAATAATGTAACTAATTAATGAAATGAAAACCGGTGAATGAATAAAAAGTTGTATAAATTGTAAGCCGTTAGGAATGAATAGGACACACAGTCGAATGGAATATCTAAAGCAGTTGGTATATTTATCATTTTATTATAATTTAATTTCTTTTCTATTCCTTTATAATGTACACACACCAAAGGGCTTGTAACTTTCGCAAAAATTAATAAACCAAATATAGGTGTGTTACGAAAATACGAATAGATTTCTAAGAAAGTAGAGATGCAAGTTAGTTATGAAGTTCAAAATATAAAAAAAAAAACGGTAATTCCAAAACGCAAGTTATAAAAACGAAGTGAATGACATGAAATGGGTGAATGATTCAGTTTCACAGTTTATCACGATTTACAGTTTTGTAGAAGATTTGCATAGCTGAAAAATCAAGAAATTTGACATATATGTTACTAGGAATTATGTTTGTTCTTCATATTGACAACTGTTTTTAAAATTGGTGTTAAAAAGTCAACTTTTCAATATACAAAGTCTATCATCATTTTATGTAAAAAGGAAATAAATTATTTACGCTGGCATTAAAAAGTTTTTTTTTGTATTTATTAACTTTTAGCATTTTTTTTTTTTTCATAATTTTATTCCGCCTTCATAGCATACTCTAAAGCTCTTTCGAAATTTCAATAGCCTTCATCTGAAATTTCAATATCATATTCTGTATATTTGGTTTTAAGGATACTTCTCGACTCTGCGTGATCAGCCTTTCCAAATCCCTGCAATATTAAATGAATATTTATTATGATTTAATTTGTATTTTGCGTTTAAAAGAAGCTTATTCGTTTACCTGTGAATATCCATACACTTTAATAAGCTTAGCGTTGGGATTATGCTCAATACGACCACCGCCCAAACACTCTGTATCCAAACCTAGTCCCTTGCAAGATGCACTTACTCGATCGTAAATGTCAGCTGTATAACAGAAAAAGTTCAAATGCATGTTACAAGCTATAATTAAGAATAAAAAAGAAATAATAACATTGGAAAATAAATTACTATCACATGTGTATAATCCACAGGGACCAGAAAGTTGTATCGAGAAGCTGTTTTTATGGACTGAGGGTAGTGTTAGTTTAAGGTCATCATTGGATAAGTGCGCCTACAAACATGGTGAAACTGTCAGTGTTAATGTTCATATAAGTAATAGTAGCCGTAAAGTCGTACGAAAAATTAGGGTAAAATTAAGTATAACTTTTATTTAGTGAAACTATTTGTTAACTTCTCAATAATGGATTTATTTACAGATATTTGCAGTTCAACATGTGGATGTGTGCATGTTCAGTAATGGAAAATTTAAAAATATTGTCGGCGAAATTTCTGATAGCAATCACATAAAATCAAATGATACATTTAGCAACACTTATAAAATAGTACCCACTATAGGTGAGAACGTTTTTGTTTTATTTTATTTTATGTTGAAAAAAAATGAAGGGTTTTTTAGAATGTGAAGTTTACAATTGCAATTAATTTGACCAAGCGACACTTTTTTCCTTTTTCGAAAAGGAATAGCAATCGCGGGGTTTTACTAGAGCACGAAATAAAAATAAATAAATATTGTTGTTATAAAAGCTAAGACCGTTGCTTTCTTTAAAATAACTAAGAGTTATGTAATAGCAAGTTTAATTCCCCTAAGGCTTGTATGAATAGTACACCATATATAAAGCGTGTACCATTAAGAAAACAAAATCACTTAGATTTTTACAGATTCCATATGTCGCGGCATTAAGTATAAGATGGAATGGAATTTTCAAACTAAAATAAATTTTATTTTAAACAATTTATAATAAATTAATAATACATTGTTGGATGACCCCGATGGAAAAGAAGGATTCATGATCTTTGGTGCGCCACAACAGCCTTGAAGGAGGTGTGATGGCCTGCAGTTCGATTGTTGCATTAAATTGATTTGAAGTTTTCGACTGGAAAAATGACTGCAAATACGTTCAAAGAGTTGTTGGAAGTGAATTTTTTTAAATTGCACAAAACCACAACTTCCGAATCATACAAAAATTGACCTAACATATTTGAATAAGTGAATAATGATAGTTGATTCATCAAATATACGATTCCGGACAACAATACGAAAACAAAGAAGCGCTTATTATTGCCATAAAAAAGCGTGAAGTGAATTTTCGCTAAACTATTGAAAAGCATTGTACGATTATTTTCTCAACCCATTTAACATTTTTAAGTAAATGCATTTTTAGTTGTTTTTTTTTCATTTGAATCATATTTCAAGAGATGCAAAAAAACAAGTTTCGAAAAACAAAAAGTGGCTAATTTTATCGGATATAATATAATATTCTTTTTATTTTTTTTTTAAGGTTCCACCAAAAACTGGATAGCAGTTGAATCGAAACTTCCACATGCTCACGTTACAACTGATTTTCTAGCAACGAATAACTATAAACTCGCCTCCAGTACATTTCAAGATAACTTAATGAAGGAAAGAAATGTCTTTGCCATCTATGTAACTTACTATATTAAGATTAAACTAACAATTAGCGCTCTAGGAGGTGATTTATCATTGAAACTTCCTTTCGTTCTTGGCTATGTTGGAGAGGGCCCTCATGCAAGCAGCACCCGAAGAAATTCTGAAAAGTTATTGGACGTTCTAGTATCGAGAAAAATTCCACTGAATAGACTAAATACAAAGGAATCAAATGCAAATGATAATGGGAATCAATCAAATGTACCCGTTTCTTCTGAACCAAAAGATATTCCAGATGAGGAAATCGCACACTCAGAAACTCCTCCACATTCTACCTCTATAAAAGTGGAAATCCACAGGGAAAATTAGCGCAGTATATTTGTGTAACTAAGTATGTTAATTCGGCTTCAATATCTTTTCAAAAACTCATAAGACTGTCCTCTAAAGCAGTAAAATGTACAACCAAAACAATGAGATGGCAATCTTCTTTAGATGCTTAACTTAGTCTTAATAAATTTATATTTCATTATACAAAAAAGTTTTTTTGTTATTTATAAAATAAAGAATCTTACAGTGCCATTCTGCATCGCTGTAGCCACGGACAATTTTTTTACTTGGCTCACTTCCGTCTGCTTGCTCCTTGCCATAAACACGGATGAGGACGTATTTGAAGATTCCTTCATCGATTTCAACAAGTGGTACAGCTTCTAGTTTTGCATCAACCATTTTGATAAAATAACGAGTCGCTAAATGTTTATTGCTATTTTATTAGTTGGGTTTATTAAAATAGTATTTTTTTAGTCAATTTTACTTACGGAAATTGCACAATTTGTTTCTGGACCTTTGAGATGCAAAGAAGCCGACAGCTGTTTTTAACATTTCTAATTGTAATTGTATTGTAATAGATTTCTCGTTTGACAGTGACAGATGGTTACGTATAAGAACTTGATACTACCTAAGGTTAGCGTTATGTTATGATGAGTGAAATCTTACTTAAGGCCACCTTTTCACTACGGGCAGCTTGTTCTTTATCCCGACAAAATTATCATAACCTAGTGAAAGATTGCACGCAATTAGGGGTGTTTACATGGACGAGCATGCTCGACAGCATGGCTCAACAACCATCGATGTTCGATCATTAAAACGCTGAAACAACTGCTCAACCATGTTGGATGGATTTCAAAAATTTTTGAAAACCTGAATGCTCGTCCAACCAGCCAACTCGTGTGAACACGTGCTCGACAACTTCGTTTTTTTTTTTTTCATTCGGTAAATGATCTCGAGCAGATAACACGTTCACGGAAAGTAAAAAAAATGGCAACAATAACAAATAGTGAGTTTTGGAAAGATATTTTTGAACTGTATAAAAGCCTACCGAAAACGATATTGACATCGACATCCTTACGTGATGAGGGCCCAGGTTGCGATTGCGACACCAATTTAAAATTAGATGAGTATTCATTTTCATAGGTTATTCAGGTTTTTATTTGTCGCGTTAGCAATAGATATCTTTGGTTTGCGGAAGGAACTCAGTTGTTTAAATTATTAAAGTC
The DNA here is from genome assembly GCA_905146935.1 of Scaeva pyrastri. NCBI lineage: Eukaryota > Metazoa > Arthropoda > Insecta > Diptera > Syrphidae > Scaeva > Scaeva pyrastri. The sequence continues at coordinate 82,114,275 of LR989927.1, forward strand.
TAATACACAGCTCGTGGTAAAATTTTGCGCCTAATTTTCTCACCGAAGAGCAGCTTAAATGCTAGTTAAAATTGTACACAAAATGAAAATGATATAAAAGCAGTTAGATAGTGGTTTCTTTACTTTTGAATTCAAAGAATAATTTCATATTTTTCAAATATTCATTCAATATTTTTGTTTTTACAAAGATCAATAAATGGCTTAGAAAAAGCCAAAGCTCAGAATAAAAAGACCAAATCTATCGACTTTTTGGATAACCATTTTACTCAAATATAATATTTGACATTCATTCAACGTATTGCGAAGGCTTATATTTCAAAGATTCATCAGATCTGTCTTCTTCGGGATAACCCGAAATCCGACAGCGATTTTTGAAGAGTTACGAACTAAGAACTACCCCCTAATCCAGGGTGTAACGTGAACCGAGCCCACTGGATGGTTTGCAGACAGGGAGTATATCGACTGTAGTATAACGGTAGCTCTCTGAAACCAGGTCGAATCAGGGAGTAACTAAGACCTTACCATACTAATACGGAGCTCTGGCACACCCCAACCCCATTATTTCTCTAGTTACTAGTGGGAACTATATGCCAAAAAAATCAAAATACAAAAAATATAAAATACAAGCAGAAGTTCAATACTGTGGGAGGTCACCGCTAGTGAATATGCTGACCGTATGAAAAGCTATCTTCATGGAGATCCCAGAAATGGCGAAATACATGGATACCTCATAATTATTCGTAAAATCGGTACATAAAAGGTCACGGGGAGTGGGGAAGAACCATCGAAAAAGACCGCAGAAGCGGAGAAAAACCGGTGCCAAAACGCAAGACCAACACCGATTCTTTTCCGTAGCTTGGTAAGCCAGAGGTGGCCTGTATGACCCTTGCAGGAAAGGACTAAGTGAAGTGGGTTGCGAATGGTACCTTCGCTTTCTAGCAAAAATTCTCACCCTCAAGAAGCTAGGAAAAAGGTAGACGAGAGAAAGACTGAACCAAAGCCTCCAATCAGAGGAAAAAGGAAAAGCGATCAGCTATCTCCTCCCCTTAGACAGTATGCAAAAAAGCCAAAGGCGGCAGCAAGTGGTTTGGTGGGAATAAATACCGCAAAAACCACGGTAGGTGTAGGCAAAAGCACCTATGCAAGTGGGGCCATGAACATAATAAGTGCGGTCTTGCCTGTGGACTACCCGAGATCCTCACTCAGTAACGATAACTTATCGCTACTGGAGGAGGCGATAATTGAGGAAGTGTCCCTGGGCTGGACCAGCAAACTGAAATTCAATGGTCTGGACTTCAGAATCAGCCTTCTACTGGTCGACTGCGCATACAAAGCGGAGTGGCTCAAAATAAAACAAATTCCCAAAATGCAAATGGTTACGATATTCCTGCCAAGGAGCGCGGATCAGGACGATAGGAAAATCCTATCACTGATACAAGCCCAAATCGAGGGGCTGAACGTCCAAGTCTGGAAAATACTGAGCAGCAAAATTGATGACAAAGGCCAATTGCTGGTGCTCAGTATAGACGTCCGATCAGCCGAAGATATATAGTTGAAGCAAATCACCAGCTTCACAATAAATTCGCCAAGATTGCCATAACCGGGCTCCCCACTTATCCCTGAAGAATGTAGTCCTAGGTCGAGGAAGTGAAGAGATAGAGGGCATGGACCTCTCTCCGATCAGAATCGACCTGAACGAAACTATCCCTTGGTGGAATCAAAATCTGTCAAATCTAAGATCCAAGGTAAGGAAACTCTTAAATGAGGCCAAAGGAACGGGGGAATGGCTAAGTTACTACACAAGTTAAACTGATTGTGAGTAAAACAAGTAGACATGAAAAAGCGAAAAGAAAGAGATTCACAACTTTCTGTGAACGAATTTCATCCACCCCTTCTGCGGTAAGATTACATAAAGCCCTTGCAAAGCACAAAAATGTCACATCATTAAACCCAATAAAACGACAAATATAGGATGCAGGATGGCAAGACCCATCTTTACCTATAGTGCGTTAGCATGGCATACTAGAACTGAACTTATAACTACTAGGAAATCACCAGAGAAAGTACAAAGGCTCGCATTTATATACAATATAGGAGCAATGAGAACATGCCCAAACGCAGCAATAGAAGTAATCCTTCATCTATCTCCTCTACACGAGGTCATTGATAGTGCAGCACAGGGAGCATTTTAAGATTCGAAAAAGAAGGAATTGGATCTTGAAAATGTATAAGTCAAAGAGCAAGATTCCGCATTCGAAAATCCTCTGTTGTGAATCTGATAGACATGGCATGCACAAAAGATTTAACTTTGAATAGAATTAATCAACAAAGTTAAGCTTTAAAAACGAGTGGCTAAGCGAAGCTACCAACTACAACATTAATACAAATGCCTAAATATAACCAAAAACGTTTCACGGACTTCATGAAATTAAGTACGAATAACCTAAGAATAGTGACAAGCTTACTCACTGGTCACTGTTAACTAAATAGATACCTAAACATCCTTAGCCTAACAGACAATGCCTATTGCAGGTGTTGTAACAATCAAGAAGAAACACCTACATTTAAGGGCAGTGTGAAGTACTCATGCACCAAAGAAACAAACACTTGGGACTCTATCAAGTAGACGAATCAAACCTTCCCTCTCTGACGGTACCCCAAATTAAATTAGAGGAAGAATTGTAAGTGAGAACCCTACTCAATTCTAGAAGGGGCACAATAGATCTTTTAGGTCGCAGTGCCCAATTTAGTTTAGTTCATAATTTAGTTGCCAAATAGACAAATCATTGGGCAATGAGAAAAATATTTTCAAATAATGTAAATAATTTTCAAAAAGTAAATTCAATTAGGTATTTTAACTTTTTTTAATGAAAAATATTTTTGATCGATAAAATAATTTCGAGAACTTCATTATAAATTCAAAATAGGTATGTATTTGCTTTTGAAGATGTAATACATAAATAACTAATTTAAGCCAAATTTGTAGAACATTTAAATGTTATTTTTTTTTATTTCAGTTTTAGTGTTGTAATAAATAATTAAATAAAATTCAATTCAAATTTAAATGCTTAAAAAATTCTTAAAAACAAAAACGTTTATTTTACATGAAAGTAGATATTAAAACTTTTTTCCAATTCACATACATAAACGTCAAAATCCCAATAAACTAGTTTTGAACACAAATTTGGATGTGATGTTGCTATTTTTTCATTAAATTGAGTAAAATTCTACCTATCAAGATTTTTCCTTCAACAAAATATAATATTATTTTTTTCGTCAATTTGTTTTGTTTTATTATACCTACCTATGTATTTTTCATAACTTAAATATCAAGTAGCAACACTTACCTGCAAAGCTACTATTTACTTACCCACCTACTCCCTTTCGAACAATTGGCAGAATAATTAAAAACAACCAATAGGTACATCAATGAAACACACTACATTATTTGGCAACAACGAATTAGTTTTTACAAAAATTGAAAAATCAATCCAAAACGAATTTAAAATAGCAAAACACCTAAAACGTTCAAGCATACATAAACTATATAATTATAGGTACCAGACCAAATTCTAAGTCATTAAAATAACAACCTAATGTATTAAAAAACTTTAATTCTGTAATAATTTTGAAGTCTCAATAAAGGTAATTCATTCATTTACGTTTTTTTTCCTTCTTATTATGGCGGGAAATAAAAATAACCAACCCTGTCAAACACCCTATTTCTCGGTAATACAAAATTATATTGCATGAGATTGATATAGATTTTACATACAATGGCATAACGTGCTTAAAGATGTCTCGGAACATGAATCGATCCAGAATGCCATCAATTTTGTGTACATACGTGTCCTACTCCATGTTCAGAGAATCCCCAGACTAATACGTTCGTGTCCATCCAATACCGTTGAATTAAATTTAGATTCTTCGGAAAATATTACCGTCTTCCATTTTGACATTGTGAAATAGATATTGTCACTGCCCAATTTCAATCCGTTCTTAAAAAACAAAAAGACTATTGTTCTTCCGCATATTTCTAGCTTTAATTCATTCTTTAATTACCTTAAGGGATTTTATTGTATTGTTCTTATCAAGATATGATTCATGTTCTTTGTTCTTCTTTGTGACACGTGAATCAATTTAAACTAACGGTTTTTTACATCTCAATACAGCAAATCACTATATCCAGCGACAATTTGAAATAAATTCAAATAATATTCTCAATTTTCTCATGAACTACTGACAAGATCTATGTAAATATTGTCAGGGCAATGGTTCTGTACACCATCTACAGAGAGGTTTCTGGAATTAAAGAGCTTTGACATACTGCAGTAGAGTATTTTGAATTTCAACAGTCGTTCGTCCGTGTAATTCTTCTTTTATGGTAGGCTAAAATGTAACATCTACACATTTTTTGTTCTCTTCGCCTGCCGAAGGAAAAAGATCTTATTAGTTTTTGATGAAATATATGCATACATACATACATATGTATGTATACCTATAAACATTTATATACATATGTATATATGCATAAATGTTTTGAATTCTCCATTAATCACATTCTTGAATATAGTTTTTTATTTTCAGTTTCAAAACTATACTAATTTTGGAAAGCACGTTCATTTCATGAGTGAATATTTGAATATTTCACACTAAAAACAAATTCGATTCATTCCTATTTTTCCTTCAAGCCCACCAATTGATTCATTTTTCAATTCAATTCAGACAAACCTAAGCAACATTTCGAAGAAAAAATACATTATTGTAATTTCTCATTAATTCTATTTGTTTCTTTTTAAATTAAAAATAATAAAATTGTATATATAATATTTTAAGTTTTGTCCACTTTTTCTTCTCTTTTGACTTAAAAAAATATCAATGTATATATAAATAAATAAAAAGATGTATTTTTATTTTTACTTTGTTTTTTTTTTCTGTTATCTGCTTTTTTACGACACAGTTTCATGTATATAATATATATTTTTATTAATGTATTATAATAGTATAATAATTTTATTATTAATTACACCATAATTCGAAATTAAAAGTAATAATATTGTTAATTGTAAAAAAATAACATTAATAATTTTCTTTTTTTTTGTAATCATTTTCAATCTTTTATTTTTTAAATTTATTAGTTATACTTAAGTTTTGATTTTTTTCTCAAAATGAATATCATTTTGTTAACATTATTGGACTTCAATATTATTAACAAAACTTATTGCAGGCAGTCCGTCTTGCTTTTAAGTAACTACGATATATAATAAACAAAAAATAAAACAGAAACACAAAAATATAGATTTATAAAAAATAATAATAAATAAAAGACTACATGGTAAAAAAAAATTAAACACAGCTTTAAACAGAACAAAAATGGAACAATAAAGGCTTGATGTATTTATTTTTATAATGTACTATTTTTTATTTGTTTTTAGATGCGATTAAGGAGGTGAATCGTTTGAAAAATAGAAACAAATGTTTGAGCACATTCAAAATGAATCTAGTTGAAAGCTTTCATTTTGAAAAGTGTTCACTTTGTTGATATACATGGCATGTTTCCTGTATTTAGAAATAAGCAGATTTCCTAAAATAGGAGTTACGATAATATTACAGATATTTGGTTTTGAAATGTAAAAATACTGCACTTTTGATTTATATTTTTAGCAAGCTTGCACTCGTAAATCGCCAGCTAAATGCAAGAACTAATTAACTTGTTTTTTTTTTTTGAAATTTAAAAAATACGATTGTATGATAGCTGGGGAAATATTCTAATTAGGCGAAAAATTAAATAAACCTTTGGTTATCAACTGAAATCCAACTTGAGAATTAATGTTTTAGGTCACATTTTTGAGATATTCTCGTTTTCCAGTATAAAATTAAAAACATGAAACATACTAATTTTGGCCTCTTAAAAAGTGGAAAATAAACGAATATTGAAGATAATATGCTTTGTCTACCAATGTCAGGAAACTGATTTGTGATAGCTGATCTCCAGCATAATTTGAAGAGATTGAAAGTCGCGTGACATAGCCGCAAATACATCAATCAAACGATTTGCAGAATATTATGAAATCCATAAATAACAACTTTTGCTTTCATTCAATTCTCCTCCAAAAATCGTTTATGCTAATGTACTGTTATCTAGTTTTTTATTTGTATTCTATTTTCTATTAATTGTATGCTTGGTAAGCGCCAAAACAATTTACAAATAAATAATTATGTTATTTTTCGTTGGCAAAAATATTTGCATCTTACGAGTGAGTGTTTTTTGCTTCGTGTGTATACTGTTTATACATTCTGAAATGTTTAATTGTTTTTTGTTTGTGTTTGCATTTTATAAAATACAAAATGTTTTAGCATTTTTGTTGTTGTTTTATTTGTGGCTTTGTTCTTTTTTTTTGTTATAAAATTTAAAAAATACAACTTTTTACAATTTTTTTTTGTTAATAATTTGTTTTTATCACTAAATATTGTTTTATTGGTTTTATTTTTGCATTTAATTTTTGTTTTGTTATATTTGCGGTTTTTGTTTGTATTATTTTTGTTTGTTAATACATTGACATAAATTGCATGTTGTTGTTAAATTAATTTGTGTTTTTTTATAATCTTGATATTTGTTTATAATTTATATGTGTAAAAAACTGACTACAAGAAACTTAATATCTAATCGGATGGCTTGACCAGACCCATCACTTTGCCTTCGAACAAAGGCAAGATATCAGAGTCATTAACAATCTCCTCCTGGATAACTGGACTATCGGGATCCTCGCAATGGGTTTTGAAGAAGAATCTAATTGAAATAAGGGTTGTTATTATTTAAAATTTAAAATTGTTTGGGATTGCAAAAATAAAAACAAACCTAAAGTTTCCCTTTTTTGGCAGATAATCCTTAAATTGTTTTAACGTTGGTTGAGTACCAGGAATTTTAGATCGATATGGATATTCCTCATCACAGAACGAGAAGACAACGGTTGTTGTTTCCTGTGGTTTAGCGGGCAACGGTGGTGGTGGTGGATGATGTAAACTACTACTGCCACTACTACTGCTGCTCATTGATTGAACCGGCTGCATAGCAGGCAAAGGATGTTGTTGTGAGTAACGACGAGAACGACGGTTCTCGTCTTCCAGTCTTCTTTTTGCCTCTTCTAACTGTGAGGCGGTACTTGAACCAGGTCTCAAGCTTTTTAATGAGGAACAAAATAAATTTAGTTATATTCATTTAATATAATATACGCAATTACCTGGCGTCTTTGTACTTCATAAGAGTGTCGGCTGAGATTAGACTAATTCCACTATCAGTATATATGGAAGGCCATTTATTGGTTAGCTTCCTTGAGGAGGAACTATGATCAGGCATTGACTTTGAGTGTTTCATTGAATGCCCACCTTAAAGAAATAAAATTGTTATTTTAGTTAGAACAAAAATAAGCATTAATTAACAAAAATCAAGTTTGTATGTACTTAAACTTATGGCACCATCGCTTAGCATTCCTGAATCGTGAGTTGTTCGCCTTCTTGTTGGTAGTGGAGGGCACGGTGACATTGTACCTGGAGATCGATGTGGAGTTTGATCTTTCCAGACACGTGAGACATGCTGATCAAGAATATCCTGATCGTTGTCTTCGTCGAGGGCGAACTTTTCACATATCGCTTGGGCAAATGCTCGATCACTGGCAAGCCTATCACTCGATGGAATGGATTCATCCGAGAAACGCTATAAATTAGTTCAGGAATCAAAATACATACATATGCACAATACATTTAGACAGAAACTGAGAAAATTAAATTAAATTTAGTGTGCATTTTGCTGAGGATATTTTCAAACTGTTACTTAAATTGCTACTCTTTCTTGATGTTTATAAAAATATTACCTCACGATGTGCCCGATCTTCTAGGTCTTGTTTACGTTTCACCTCCTCTAGTTTTGGAATAAGCAATGCTACTAGTTCCGATGTCTTAAGCGGACGATGTTCATTCGAATGCAGTCGTTGTGTTCGCGGGATGACCTTTGAATTAAGAAATTGTTTTAAAATGATGTGGGCATTTTTATCGTTGAAAATAATACTTGAAAAGTATTGGTTTCCTTGTTGGCTTGAGCACTTTGCCGTATTGCTTTACTTTCTGAAGAGTTATGTCTTCTCTGGATATATGGACGACCATCCCTATAAGATATGCATTAATTTTACATTAAAAATATTTCGTAGTTGAACAAAATAACTTTCTAAATTTATGATACCTGATAAAAATATTTTTCAAAAGAAAGAAAGGTTTGTGCAAAAGTACTCATACTTACATTGAACAACTGGAAAGCGACATCGTATCGGAATCGGTTCGTCCACCGGAACTTACACTTGCTCTTTCCGAGTCTACCCTCGAATTGGGCATATAAGAAGTGCTTGGATTTGCTGTATACACATAACCATGGGCTCTACATGCAGGAATTTATCAAAATATTTTTGATCGGGTTTTTTTTTATTGTGGAGAGGAATGAGTGGATGAATTTGTCCATGCAATTCCAATTACATAAAAATAATTAAATATGTTTTGTTTGCACACATAAATAACAACAAAAACACACAGCAAGTTGCATTCAGTTATTATACAGTATATTCAGGTGTGATGTGATGTAAATGTTGTGCAGAAAATATTGCAGTTTAATGCAAATATTTTTGTATTCGTGTACAGACATAAAAAATAAACATAAAAAAGGAAAGAGAAAAAATAAAAAAAGTAAATTAATAAGAACAAAATTAAATGAAAATAAATTTAAAGGCAGACAAAATAACATTTAAAAACGCAGGCTATACAATGATTTTCAAGATTAAACAATTCGCTAGCTTACATATTTGATCGTAATCATCCAAAACCTTGACACGAAAATAACTTTAAATTCTACAACACATGGTTTATCACATTAAAGTAAAGGTGTTGGTTATATTAAATAATTGAAATGACAAAGATTTGTATGTACATACATTAATAAGTATTCCTAAAAATATACACTCCAAGTCAGAAAAATAAAAGCAGGCAATGTTGACCGACAAGTAAAACTGATATTTGCAATAATATCCGCGAAAAGAGTTTTTAAACGACTGGCGGAAAGAAATGCATATAATTTTTATTTGAACGATATATTTGAACCGATACCATATCAGGAAATTAATATCTAATGATCTGGGCATTGCCTACTATGGAATCATTAACTTGGTGATACAGACTTCGAAGTGGACTTGTAACAGCTACAAATCTTTGCTGGAATGTGTTTTTACAAAAATAAATGATATTTTTTGCCCAAATTTCATTAATCTTTCAACGTGATAACGCCATTATACACACATCCCGTGTAGTGAAATTAATTATTGAAATCGAAGATGTACGTTTGTTGTCATGGCCACCGTATTCCACGGATGGGGATGGCTCACACGAAAAGTTTATGAAGACGGGAAACATTACGACTTCAAATTAGAAATAATTCAAGCCATTCAATTGGCATGGAGTGGGATTTCTCTGGATTATTTGGCTTCGGTATAAAATATAAACACAAAACAAAAATGAATGGTAATATTTTTACTTTTTGCAATTATTTGAAATATCTTGTTTTATTATAACGCGTTTAAACCGCACCCAAATAGAAATGGAAGAATCCTTGAATGAAATCATATATTTACAAATAAACATATTCTTAAAATTTGTTGTCGTATTTTAAAATTTTTTTTATATACAAACGTTTTTTAGAGAGCTGGTGGGGGAATTGCTCCTTCGTTAGTGCGTTAGTTCCGAATGTAAGCTGTTTATTTAAAAACGTAAGCTAGTTAAATAGAAAGTCTTGATAACCATTTAAATATACATATATACTACACATATAAAATTCAATCAGTCAAAACTTATTCAATCTTATTTTATTATATAATCATAAAAATAAGCTATTTACAAAATCGGGTACAAATATGTAGATAAAACCGGAATAACAAAATTTTCAAGAACATCCAGAGGCACATATGTACATACATATGTATATGTACAATATACATATTATATTTATTAAAAAATATAACTAAAACTTACCCAGGAGGACGAATTTCCAGTCTTCGCTTTTGTGTCGCCAACAGAAGATCTCTCGTTAGTCGCATTGGCATATCGGCCGACATTCTTCCACCTTCAACACGTAGCTTTTCAAAATCGTCACTTATCGACAACTCTGAGTCTTCATGTAACGTGGGAAGAGTTGAGCTGCGCGGGAGGGTATCAGTTGCACTTACAGAACCACTTGAGCTAGCCGATGTTGAAGGGCCATAAACACTACCACTGGCACTACAACTGCCAACTGTAGTGCCACTCATCCCTGGGGCTAGAGCAGACATTGGAATAAGAGTTGGATTTTTCGAACTACAACCCCCGGTAGCTCCAAAATTTCCATTTCCACCACCACTGGCACTACTACTGCTTCCACTGGTCGATGTTGCCCCGCTAAAGCGTTCCTGAGCTGCTGACATTTGTTGAATATATTCAATGTACATTTCCGATCCCAAAAATGTCGGATAAATGCGTTCATTAATTGTCTTTTCCACATCTTGCTGCAGGGGATCGTATATTTTCGGGCTGAGGGCAATTTCGTTTTTAAGGCCCGCTTTGATGGTGCGTCGCAAATCTTCCGAAATTGACAGTTGACTTTTTCGGAGAAATCTATTTTGAAATGGATTAAATTTTATTTATGAACAATAACGCATCTTGATTATTTTACCGGTAAATTGCTCCAATGATCTGTTTCACCTTTTCAGGATCTGATTGTTGTTTCAGTCCCTCGCAGGCAAAGTAAAAGTTCAAATGATCATTGTATGCAGGGGCTTCCTCTTCGACGTACTTTTTGAACAGTTCAACTCCATCTCTATCTTCGAGAAGATATGACAGCCGCAATGCCCAGTTCAAGTATGATGGCGGAGAATTTTTTGAGCTTTCCGAGACCCCTTCGGTCATCTTCAACAAATAAAAAGGGAATATTATTAAAGTTTCTGAGCTCTTGGTCTTGTACAAACCTTTCTAACTCGACTTTCTTCTCCGGGAACAGGTGGTCTTGGCCCACTACACTCATTATCTTCATATTTCTTCAATGCTGGCGTATGGCTCATGCCAAATTGTAATTAAACAGATTTAGCTACACACAGCGTCCGGTTTATGAGACGTTAATTTAAATTTGTGTTGAAAAAGAATTTCGTTGATTTTTTTAACCGACTTCGCTGGGAAATGCTGGTTCTGTCTTATGACAACCAATGAATATTTGTTGGAAATGATAGATTTCTGTTGTTTTTTTTTTAATTTAATTTAAGAAATGCATATTTATTTTCCGGATTGCATTAGTAAAGTATATTTTTCTATTTAAGATGTATCTATATAATTTCGCTTCATCAAACGATTTTTGGACAAGATTATCCTTAACTTTTGTTCGTAGATTTTAATTATTTTATTTATGATTTATAGCTTATTAACAAAATAATACGTTGTAAGATTATGTTTAATGTTTGGACAGTAATAATTATAAATATTAGCAACGATGTTTTGTATTTTTTTAATTCTTAATTTGCAATTAAAAAAAATTGTCAAGAATTTTAAAAATTCATGGACATGGAAGATTTTATCAAATATATGTTTTTATTTTGGAAGGCATTCAGACAAGGCCTGGAAAGAAAAAAATATATTTTATTGAGTTATAAAAAATATTTAAATTATAAATTTAATTCAAAAACTAGTGTCTTAAAATTATGTTATACTATTAATTTTTGTAAGAGTTTTATTCGTTCTATTATTTTTTAAGACTGCATTTAACAAAACAAATTTGAGGGTATACAAAACTTTATATTTTATGATGTAAATCGATGGATTTGCCAATTTCTTAGACGATCTCATCGAGTTAAGCCAGGTCGAGTTGTTGATTTAAAAAAACGCCTTTACATTTACTAGCATGTGCGATCGTCTCATTCATTTGCGGTGTGCGGTGACACGAAAATGGGAAAACGCAAGTGTGTATATTTTACACAAATCCATAGAGGTTAAGTACCTATAGGTACCTAGTTAATTTCAAAATAGATATCAAGGAGCCCCGGCAAAGTAATTCAAGCTGCACAGGAAATCTGAGTTTGGGTATTCGAATATTGTAGCACAACATGACGCTCGATGAATGAAGCTTAAATTACATCGGTGGACGGAATTTTCATTTAATTATTATTAAATAGGTAATATTGCTTTTTAATTTTGAAATGTCATATTTTACTTTGCGTTATAAATAAACAATTAGGTGCATACATATACATACATACATATGTACATATGCATGTACCTATATGCCTTTGGGTGCAGTAAAGAAGTTTGTTATAGAAAATCTTTTCATACGGAAGGGAGCGATCAAATTTGTTATACAGAAGTTTAAGTGTAATTACTTTTATGTATTGTAAAAACATGCATTTTCACCAATACCCAACCAATAAGTTAAGTAATCGACCACTTTGAATTATATCTACAATCCATCGAGAGCTTATTTTATCCTATTAGGAAGCAGAAAATTTCAACATACTTTTCTTTATGATACCTAATGCAAATACCACTTTTTGACTTCTATATCTTCTGTCTCGCAAGTTCACTGCTAAAGTACCTATGTACATAGGTATTATCAAAAATATGAAACAAAAATAATAAAATTTATCCTTATCAGTTAAATACTGCCATACCTACCTTTCTAAGACGATAAATCGGCACAATTTAAAAATTCACAATTCTAATGTGCAGTCAATTATAAAATTTTCTATGGAAATCTACATAGTTAACTTCAAGCACCTGGAGAATGTCAAAAAATAAAATAATAGTCATCGACTAAAGCTAACGTATTAGAAATGTACGGCAGTCTTCAAATGAGGACCGCTATGACATTTATGTCGTTTTCAATTGGCAATCCGGAATGAGAAGTATAGAAGCAGAATCCCAATTGAACACTTTTTGTGAATTCTGAAAAATTTGAAGTTTGGTGTGACTGTATTGGTAGTTTTGCAATCTTGGCTTTTTGGAAAACTCCTGCAGTAGAAAATTAACTGCATCATTTGCATCGTCATCACTTGATGAAGAAGATGAGGAAGACGACTCCAACAATGTTTCTAACAAATTAGGAGCAATTGGTCAATTGCTAAGATATTGTCAATATTATCATCCATTTTTTTATAGTTTAGTTTTAATTTCAAGCAATCACTTCACAGTTTGTCAAGTGTGACATGTAAAATCTTTGAATGTGTGAGTGATTCTGTTTTTGCTTCTGACTTCAAATCCAGAAGAGAAATCTCTTCTTTTCCAGAATTAGAATTGTCACTTTTGCCCAATTGAACGCTTTGAGAATGCTTTTTTCTGATTCCAGACTGCCAATTGAAAACAACATTAATATCGGCCCACTTGTTTTAGGCTTGACTTGGATTCTCTCTGATTGTGGATAAAATAAATGCTTGCTGAACTTTCTAACTGTTTTTAAATTTTAAACAAATAAATGAGTTTGTTTTTGAAACTTATTGTTAACCAAACAAATAGGTATCTAATAGATAATAATAATTGAACACAAATAACAAATCAATATCCTTCATGATGAATCCCAATTCGAATCATTGTACCTACCTACCTAAATCTGGCATCGCACATTTTTACTATTACAATCAACATATATGTATGTATGTAGGTACCTATACCTAGTCGTAGAATTCAAATTAATATTATGTAATAATAACATTTGAAACGCCATCCATTCACAAAAAAGGAACTCAAACTCGACACGCAAAGTAAAAGAAATCGGCAACAAAAACGAAAATATAACAATGCGCAAATAAGAAATCGAATCGCGGCCATTTTGAGATAGCTTTTGATTGGTTGATGAAATCGACCAATGTGATATCCTGTGTATATAGCAAAGAAGGACAATGATTCATTTTGTGTGCACACACAAAAAAGGAGAATGCCCACAAACGAATAAGCAGCGATGGCAAAGGGACAACGGGAAAGCGAAAGCGAAAGCAACACACGTCGACGAATTCAAATACAACAACAAAAAAGATCTAAAACTCAAGCACAGTCTGTTCTGATGTGACAACGGCAAACTAAATCACTCAACAGGATACAGAAGGAGGGCGCGTCTTCTACACACAAAAAGGATGCAAGTGAGTTTTTTTATTTTTGGTTTTTTGTTTGATATAAAAACCTCATCAACTATCTCGTCCTCCACCTCGCCATCGCCCTCCTGTCCCGACTCTCGACTGAGTTCTTTACGTTTTGACGTAATAAACGACTGGCGACCATTGTTCAAGTACAATAGATAAAACATGAGTAGATATTGCAAAGCATAATAATCAAGGAAACAAATGCTGCAAAAATCTCCTGGAACCCAAAAGGGATGAAACATGAAAGCTATAGTGATAGCGATGACGATGGCGTAACAAGAACAAGGCTTAGCTTGGCAAAACAAACAAATGCTATAGAGATACCTAACTCATAGTCATAACTCATAACTGTGGGACTACGAGTAGTATAGGCGAAAAGATAGCTTCCATTCACCCAGAGCCATTATGTGCTTTAATTTAGAAAGGAACTGAGCCATTGTTGGGCCATTCGGCTGGCGGTAAGTGATACGTATGCTTTTTTCTCTTTCTAACTTTTGTGTGAACATATTTCCTATTTCTACTCCTGTTTTCAGGAATAAAAGCGCTGTGGTCGCTAAGTTTCTTTTTAATAGCATATTCTTGTGTTTATTGTTTTTGCAGATTAGTAGCTATGTAAAGAGCGTTAGATGTGATCTAAACATCATAGATCTCGAAGAAAGCGCATTCGAATTACGGTCACCTACTTTTTTTTTATTAACAGCTTGCTTTCACATTTATTCATTTATTGTTTTTTTTTTTTTTTTTTAATGGAATGCCAAACCATTACATTTTGACGAGATTTTTAAAAAAACAAAAGGGAAAAGTAATTTATGCAGATAGTATATCTCACAAGTGTTAAAGTGCCGGACAGCAGAAACTTTTAAACCTCAAAAAAGCGGGCGGCTCAGAAAACTTGTAACTATGTACCTATTTGTTGATTATTTTAGTAGAAATACCTATTTAGACATTTCGTTTTCATATATGTAAGTTGTAAGAGTTTTCAAAATCTTCTTTAATAAAACATAATTAAGTCGTACGTACTTGATGATTTGATTGAAGTTTTTCGGAGTTGTAAAAAAATGGATGAAATTACAGAATCCGTTATCTGTTACAAGGCGCGTTTTATTGCTAAACTTAGGTTAGCTTAGTAATAGGAATCGTAATAAAACGCTATCCTTAGTTTTAAACTGACTTTCGTTTTATATTTAAAAGTTGGTTCCCCTTGAGCCAAACGTCAATACTTTTCAGAGAAAAAAAGAAAAACAAAATCAAATTAAACGTCAAAACCTGTCAGGGAAATAAACAAAATATCGCTTTGAAATAAAAATAATAAAATGTGTCAAATAGCCGCAACATGTATCCTTAGTAAATTACTGAGCTCGATTACTACCTTGTTTCTCCTCAGTTTTAGCTTGTTGTTGTTTACTATGTAAAATTTTACTAACCTAAGGATAAAATGAACAACAAAACGCGACTACAAATACATAGAAGACGCCATAAAATTAAATCTGTGTTGTTTTTAAGTTTTTCTCGGTTTTTGTGCCATAAGGTATAACTTTAGTTACGAAAATTGTTTCACTCAAGAGGACTGTTGTTACCTTCTATTAAAATTGACAAATGCCTGTGAGAAGTAGAGTATAGTATTTAGTACGGGTTCTACTCTCAAATTTTGATAAAATTCAATAATTCAAACATTTTAAATCCGACCTTTCCAAAGGAGAAGCAGTATTAGCTTTAATAACATTTGTGATATTGGCCCTAAGCCACTCCTGTAATGGTTTTGCTTTTTTGCTCTGATAAGAATCCTCTTTAAGGATCTATTTATTTCCATCAAAAAGATGATTTAATATTCCTTTGCCAAAGTTCGTATAACAAAAAAATCTTTTAGTTAGAATCATCTTATCACCTGTCTGAGACTCTCAGATGAACCCTTCGAACATTAGTTTTATCTTTTAGTTTGTATTTAACCTTGTCAACGATTAAAACCTTTTTATTCGGAAACAGATCGGAACTGCTTTTAATTCTTCTTATTATATTATAGAATAACTAATGTAAATGTTTACAACAACCAAAAAATAATAATATTTGAAAAAAGAAGTGTAAAACAAGAGACTGTGAAGGTCTGTGTTAATTAGATCATTGGGATCATTGTAATAGAAGTCTCCGAGGTATATTTTATGTTTTTGTGCAAGTGCAGGACAAAGGCAAAGAAGATGAGGAACTGACTCTTCTTCTTCCTCGGCCATACAGCTTCTACAGAAATCGTTTGCGGAGCTCCAAGCTCCGTTTTCCTTGAGCCATGATAGAACTTCTTTGATGGCAAGAAGTTCTGCCTGGAACACACTACAGTGTTCGGTAAACGAAAGGAGAGACTCAAATTTAGTCTGTCGGAGTATACGCCGCCACCAACTCCCTCATCTGTTTTGGATCCATCAGTGTAGAAGTCGATGGCTTCTCCAGTCCAGCGGCGCGGCTCTAGCTCCCATGAGGACCTAGAGGGAATGGACACATTGAAGTTTTTATCAAAACGAAGAAGAGGTGTGATGCAGTCGACGTTACAGGTAAGTGATCTGAATGAGTTCAGAATTTTTGAGTTGCCAATGTTATTATTATTTCACTGTGAGGAGGCTTTGAGCGGGATTGCTGTATTAGCGGCAGTTTGTTAATAAAGATGTCTAGCGCTGAGATTGAACAGAACTTCCAGCGCTGCGGTGGAGGTTTAACGAATTGCACCACTCATAATTAGGCCAGCAGTTCTTTATACTTTACTTAGATTATCGCAGTTGGTAGCTATTTCTAATGCAGTCACCCATACCGCTACACCATAAGTTAGGATCGGTCTGATGACTGATAAGTATAGACAGTGTGTTATGTGGGTTTGTAGACCCCATTTGTTACCTATGGATTTTTTGCAAGAGAATAGAGCTACTGTGGCTTTATTAATTCTTTATGTTAGGTATCCAGCTTAATTTTTAATCTAGAATAAGGCCTAAGTATTTTGCTTTATCTGAGAATTTAAGTGGAATTACGTGTATGCAGGGAGGGGTTATGTGTGGGACTTTGTATTTCCTCGTGAAGAAAACAAGTTCTGTTTTCTGAGGGTTTACACTTAGTCCACAATGATCTGCCCAAATAGTGAGCTTGTTCAAAGCATTTTGAAATAGTTCTTTTGGTGTGTTGAGACGTTTTCCTGATACACCTATGGCAACATCGTCTGCATAAGCAATCACTCTGTTCCCCTCTCGTTCTAATGTACTTAGTAGTTCATTCACCACTAAGTTCCAGACGAGAATAGAAAGGACACCGCCTTGCGGCGTGCCTCTACTGTCGGTTCTTCGGGTAGTAAATACGCCCAGTTTGGAGTTGATAAATAATATGCTGATAAGCAGAATTTAATCGATTTATTTACCTTCATTGATGACAGCGCAGAAGTGACTGCGGATGTGCTAACGTTGTTGAACGTAGGAAAATTACGAAGGGAGTATTCGATATTACGAACTAGTGCGTGTAGAGCAGTCTCTACAGATTTGCCTTTTTTGTAGGCTAGGTTTGTCAGCCTTGGGAATAAAGACAACTTTGACTTCCCTCCAAGACAGAGGAATATGCGCCAGAGCGATACAACTTTTCATGATGTTGCTCAGAATAGGAATTAGTGTATTATTTTGCAATTCCGCTGGAATTATTCCATCTGGCTCAGCTGATTTAAATGGTTCAAAGCTCTTTATAGCCGAATTTAATTTTTTGCAAGAAATTGTAAATAAGTGAAAACTTCTCAAAAAACAGAAAAAAACTAAAATTAATTGTGAAAATAACAACGATGAGTATTTAGTTTTTTGTTTGATATAGTTATGTATGTATATACATGCCTAAATGTTTATGATTAGATTTCTCAAGAATTTTTTCTGCGTCGCACAATTTAAAAAGTAAAAAAAAGAAATGCATAGCTAATTTGATGGAATATATTATTTATAATAAAATTAAGTTTTAAAATCAAATAAAACATATGTATCTACTTGGTGACCCTTAAATGAAACTTAATTTTTAATTTTAAAAAGTCAACATCTTCTATAGGCTTCTACATATATTTTTATTCATTTATAATTTAAAAACGCTGAGTATGGCCAATCAAACAAAAGGTAAAGTAAACAGCTGACATTCAAATCTTAAAACAAAACTAAGTTTGGTTATTTTTGGATTTTATTTATGAAAATGGGTATGTAGTTTATTTTGTGTAAAAAACTGTCACATTTTATTGTTGAAAAGAAAATTTTCCCGCTCTCGAAGTATTCAGGTTAAAAAAATATTAGTTTTTACTTACAAAATGCATTACATATATTGTTATTAGAAAATAAAATAAATTTAATGTTGATATCACTAGCACTTCTGATATTTGATTACAAAAACTTTTTTTTTTAACGAATTTTTGATAAAATTTGAGTAGTTTTTTAAATTGTTTTCAAAACCCTCAATAATATGTATTTATGTTTAATTTTGAAAACGTAAACAAAATTGAAAATGAACAGTCGGCGAAGAATTTAATTTATTCCGATTTTTGAAATATTAAAAACTTTTTTTTTCTATCAGACATCAGAACTGCATTTGGAAATACTTTGATAAAATTACGAATTTCACAATTCATACTTACAACTCGACTTAATTTTTTTTTTTAAGTTAAAACATGCTAATTTTACTGAATGTCAATAATTCAGTAGGACATGCAGGCAAATGCACAGAAAAATGTCACGTGTGAATCTCTACCAAAGACCATTTTATTTTTTGACATAAAGTACATTTTATTTAAGAGATAGATAATGATACCAAAGGATGCAAGAAAAGGGACTTTAAAAAAAATGTCAGCTATGTTTGTTTTATTATAGACAAGCCTAATTTATTAGATTTCACTAATACTCCGGAATAATTAAAACTAGTTGAAGCACTTACACCTACCCGTTTTAATAATGCCTTGTTTATGTCAAATCTTGTATTAAAAAATTACCAATGTTAAACTCAGGTTAACATTGACAGCTGATTCACACAACTATTCATTTTAATTGATTTAATTAATTTTTTGTTCACAAATGCCAATTTAGATGAATAAACAGAAATCGGAAAACGTAAGTCAATATATTACGTAATTTGCGGATTATAACAGGAAAAAAATATATATATTTTTTACGTTCATAGGTACTTCTCAGGCAGTTAATTAAAGTTAAACTTAGGAAAATAAAAAAAAAATGGAAATTGGAAATGGAAATAAACTCTTATTTTCGTTTGATTAAACCGAGTTTTAAAATGCTTTGGGGTTCTATTTCTCGTAGTTAAGGCGTCAAAGGAATGTTATCATTCATATAAAATAAAAATAATTATCCATTTCTCAAAAGTGTAAAATCAATTCTTTAACACCCTTTTTTAAAATGTCAAAATGACCTTTAGATACTAAAACGGCTTTCCTACTGCTTTAAAACTGCTATGAACCAGTTTTAGCTTATTCCGCTACTAATATATACTAGTGTGTTTTAAATAAGCTTTTTAGAATTAAAGGCGTTGTAAGCTTGGAGTAACTTTATTCTAGTCTATAATACGAGTTAATAAATAAGGTTGAAACAGTTTTAATAAAAAAATGAACATTTTGGTTGGTCTCAAATGTCTCACAAAACATACACAACATCCTATATTTTGACGAAACTATAATATTTCTTATCAAATGTCATCCAAAGAATCTGAAATCGAGTTATTCCGGACCAGATGGGGACCCAATTGGCTTCAGATGTATACGGTGGGCTCCCCAATCAATTTCTAGTCGGGTGATGTCAAATTATTTCTATTCTAACTGCAAACAGTTATTTTTAAACAGCAAAAAAAAATAATTTTTTGACTCGAATATTTTAACGAAAGTTAAGTTTTTGACAACCGGAAAAATTTTTCACTAAAAAATTAATTAAGTTAAAGAACACATTAATTTTTTTTTACCCTAGAGCCTGGATATACTGGCTTTGAGTGTGTTTTTGTAACAAACGTAAAAATTTTGACAAATATTAAATCGACACCAACAAAAAATGCAACAACGACTCCAAATTCTATTAAAAATTGGTAAAATAGGATCTTGGGAATGAGCAATGGTATTTATGTATTTGTAGTAAAATTGTTTAAATATGTTATCGTTTTTAAATAAAAATAAATCGAATACAGTTTTTTAAACAAAATAAATTCACATTTAATACCAATTTTAGATGTTTGAATATTGAAATTGAAAATCTGATACTTGTTTGTATGTACCTATTTGGAGAATTTATTTTAACGCAAAAACATCAACAAACGCCATGTTTTTAAAGGCTCTTAGGTGCTTAGGAGTAATAAACTTAGTTTTTTATAATTTTTTGTTTTATAAGAAAACTGTCAATGTTAATAATGAGTTAATATCATTTTTCGACCTTTATTCGAGTCTTTAGATATTTTTTTAGTTTTTCTCATTTATAAAATAACTGATTGTTGATTTTTTTTCAAATAAGTATACAAAAATTAATCACTACCGCTTAGACTAAAATAATACTAAGTGAGTAGTATTATAGATATCATTTTTTATTTACATAAGAAAAAACCTCTTGCTGAAATTTTTTGAAACAATTTCCTGCATCTCGCTTAAAAGATATGGCTGACAAAAAAAATATCTCAAACGTAAATTTATATTTATTTCCTACAAGAGACAAGATTGCACATAGCACTCGCAGACATAAAATCAAATGATTTCTTTATTGTACTGAAAACAATTTAACGGTTCAAATCTTCAATTGTGTAAAATCTATAGTATCTGATATAAAAATACCTACCTACCTTACATATCAAATCCAAATAGTAAATAAAATTCATAAGACAGACAGGCAGAACCAGTTCTATGAACATATGTATATTGTATGTATCTTAGCGAACAAAATTATCATCATTATCCTTATTACTGGCTAGATAGAAATTATTATTTTAAAAGAATAATAACGTACTATACATCCACTCATTTACAAATATACATTCATCTAACAATATCTAGGACTTTACAAAAGAAACTCGATATGAAAAATCCTAACTGAAATTAAAAAAAAAAAAATATGTATTCAACTAAAAACACAACCGAGAGCAAATAAAAATTCTATCAATATTTCACGCTCCAATTGTAATCCTTTCATAACCAATATAGAGGAGCATATGAACAAAAATGAAGTAATGTATTTTGGCAGTTGATTGACAGACCGTTGCTATATTAATGTAGTTTCATCAAACAATACAAATCCTCAATTATCCAACAGAAGCAAAAAGAATCACTCGAACACACACAATATACAACTTTATGTATGTATATGTATACATATTTACAACAAAAGAATAATATTGCATCCGTAGGCGAAAAGTGATCCCTCATAAGGATCTTCTATACGGATTAGCACTCAAGTGTGCCAATGTAATGCACCTATAATCTCTAGCATCGTTTTAATTGGAACATAGGAGCCCCAGCACAAGTAATTGGCTCTCTTATTCGACGAGAAGAGACGACTACGTCGTCGTCATCTTCATCATCAGCATCATCGTTGCTCATTGTACAATTGTTCAGAACTCTGCGTCTGCATGCCAGCAACAATTTGTATCTCATATAACCCACTTAACCACGAACCCTATACGTTCCATTCCCATATATTGGTATAGATGACACCCATCCACATAAAAGTCACAATCACAAGAACCCACAAGGAATGGCCCAGTCTTAAAGCAACACGTGAATCTCACCTGAACACGATTAACCACCAGGTAGAGCGCTCAACTTCTCTCAACTGTATGTAGCGCCGCGACACAGCTTAGTTTGTACTATGTGTAGTGAGAACGGGGAGGACTAAACGCAACACAATATACCTACTTATGGTGACAAGTTAATGAGAAGTAAGCGAGCGGTAAGTAAGAAGTCCTTGTCGATGGCACACCCACGAACGCACTAATGACATTCAGCCAGCACAGGCTGTGGAATAATATACGTCAGAGATGTCACATACACAAGAAAAGGAATCTGACGTGTCACTTTATCTATTGTATTCACGAGTCGAGTGGCGAGAAATTGTTCGATCCTGTATTTGAGGAACTTAGAGCTCACCGCAAACAGAAAGTTTCTAAGGACTCAACAAGAAGAAAACCGACACTGAGGCTGAGACTGAGACCGACACCGGGACCGAAACCGAAACCGACAATCGCAAATGGTAAACTATGAATGCGACTTTGGTGACGCACATCATAAAGCTGGAAAGTCAATCCCTGTCCCATTTTATACGCTCGTTGAGTTGGCATTGGCGACGAGGACGAAGTTGACGGCGACGAAGGCGACGACGACGGAAACGAAGGCTTATGTTTGTTGTTGTCACGTGCGGCAGCAGGAGGATCTCTTTGTGTTCTCCTTCGCTAAAATGTTGCTCCTCGTTCTTGTCCTCGCCTGCTTCGTTTCTCTGGATCTAGAGATGGAGAAAAGACACAACTATTGTCGGCAAAAGATGCAAATACTCGTACTTGCAAAGAAAAGCGAACTCTATAGCCGGCGAAATTTTTGTTGAACGATTCTTTTGTGCGAAAGCGAGACAGGTTCTTCCGTCAAAGAGCAATACAGCCCGCTGAAAACGGCGCAAGTGCAATCCCAATTTTACAAATGCATATTCATAGCTTAGCGTTTAATAACACATACAAAGGTTTATTTTAATACACGTACGTTTGTATGTATAAACGAACACTGAACAGCCCTACTATACCCTACCCATACCATCCCTTGGCTATGTAGAACAACATAAATGAGGAGAGGAAGAGTTAATTTCATGAGTATGATGAAAGGATATGGACGAATGCTTTGCCGATGCTGGAACCGCCACTGGGTTTTCTTTTAGGGGTGGTAAACTGGTAAAGGTATATTGGTAAGGGTTGGTGGTGGTGCTTTTTCTGGATATCGTTTGATGTTGCTGAAGAGGCTGTGCTGATGATTCCTGATGCCATTGCCTGATGGGAGATGTGCAAGCAGCAATGAAAAATGAGAAAGGAGTGATTTGGGTTTTGCTTTGAAGTACTACTTGGGTTGGTGATTGTGCGGCGCCATTTTGCATGTCCTGTTGATTTAATGGGATTTGAATTACACTAATGGCTATGGTTGTTAGAATAAGAATGCTTTGTGAATCTCACTGAATTCATAGGTTGGTCTTTTTTCGTTTTATTCCATTTCGCTTTCTCGTTGCCGTTGTCGTTCTTATTAACGAACGACACTTAGATAAAATGAAAACCAGTACAAGTCATTATGGATAAAAACGGAATATACACAAATCTATAGATTTTCGTAGAACAATAAATTATTCTAGAAAATGGGAAAAAAAGTATTTCCAACTATGTTGATAGGGACCAAAACACATATACATAGGTATATGTAGGTAGGTTGAAAGGTGTGTTTTTTAGTGTGTATTTGGTCATTAAAACAAACGCTTGAGGAAGGAATAAAGTAGAGTGAAATATGCGCACTCAGACAACTGTTTTAGATCAAAAAGTTCGTTGGTTTTATGCTGTTTTTTTTTTGTTTTAACAACTATATTAAATAGAGTCCGTCTAGTCAGGGAAAAATAAACTTGACCTCTGAGTACGGAAAAAAACAGTTTTGTTTCAAACTTTTTTTGTTGTTGTTTTTCACTCCAAAGGGGGTTAATTGGTAGTAGGCTATGGGGGAGAGAAAGTTAAGATAGGAATGTGGGATTTTGTTGTAGGTTTGGGTTTAAACTGCATTTTTTAATTGATGCGGGTCATAAACATGTTACATAGTGCTTTTTAATGAAAAGTTTAAGTCATGACCTGATTTTAAAAGTTTGTATGTTTTTAAAGTTGGATGTCATTTTACTAAGCAGACATTTTTGGATGATTAATTTAACGGCTGTTGTATGTTTGCCTTTTCGATCATCTTGCTTTTTTAGGGTCAATGATGAATCTCTTATATGAAAAACTACATGCATAAGTACCTACCTAGTTATAGGCAACAGCAATACGTGGTTATCAAGAAACAAGTGTTTAAAATGACAATTTGACTGTTTAAGTAAAATATCTATGTATGTATTGTATGTACACTAGAAAGGTGAAAATAAATTTAACGTTTTTAAGTTATTACGGAAGTTAATTGACTTATAACCACTCTGAAACCGCAGAGTTTTGAATTTCAAATAAATGTCAGTGTTTGGGTGATAAGTGAAGGGTTAGAGTAAGGGGTCAAAGAAGTACGAAACACACCAATTCTGTATCTCTGAAAATTATTCGTATATCGTATCTCTAATTAGAACACAATAATGGAGTGATAAACATACCTAATATATCGTTTTACTGAGAATAGACCTTAAACTATATATTCTAAAACTACCTATACATAGTTAATAAATTAATTATCTTTGAAAAATATTGCAGAATTTCAATTTTAAAAAAGGAAAAGTATTACACATTGAATTTTTAAGGTTTTTAACTCAAACTATTTTTTCACAGAACATATTTTTAATCCCAGAATATAAAAATATTATGACAATTAGTTAAAATATTATAACAAATAGAAAAACTCACTGTTTACAGTGAAATCGGGGATAATTTTTGACTTTAAAAAATGAAATTGATCCTCACTTATTTTATATTTTAACTCAAATTTTAAAACTCTGTTTCGAGGTCGAGCAGTTCCGAATTTATTCTTTCGCACATATGGGGCCAATAATAATAATTCATCGGAAAACTTTTCTCTCATAATGAACTACTATAAGAGCTCGAAGCTCTTCTTATTATTCACCCAAAGTCCCGAATCCATATACATAATATGTACATATTATGAACACACACGTACGTACATACCAGTGCAATATTTTTTTATTAATTTATCTTACAATCACTACAAACTTTAATTTTTAAAATCAAGAAAGCTCCAAAAAGAACAGTTTTAGAAGCGAAGCATATAAATAGAATAGTTTATACTAGAACAGGTTCATACATTTTTTGAGATGATTTTAGAAAGCCGTTTTAAACTTCGACTGGAGTATATTATGCTAAATTTAACATAAGACTTTAAAGTTTTTAACCGTTGACTTTTGGCTTTGCCTACTCTTACCATCATTAAGTTCTATAGAAATTTCAGCATGGCTCTATACCTCTATAATTTTAATAAATAAAAGGCATTCATACATACACACAAACAATATACATACATTATATCATATAAAATATTATTAAAAGGGTTCTCCAATAAGGGTGGGTCACTTTTATATTGAAAGGAAACAAAACAAGCTATGTGAGTTATTTTTTTTTTTTTGAAAGACGAAAACTCGTGATTTTGAAATTAGAATCAAAAATTGGTACATTAAAATACATAATGTATATGTATTTTGTTTTTTTTTTTGACGTTTTACCTTTACAACTTTTAGCTAAGCTTATAAATATTTACTTTCATGCTTAACAAAATGTCTCAAGAATATATTTACAATTACGGACAAAGCAATAGAACCATTTTGTTTATGTTAAGATTTTGTAAGAAAACTCAAGTATTTCAAAAAAATATATGATTAACGGACGCAACAAGCTTCGTTTAAAACTCCTTTAGACAAAATACAGAGTGATTATAAATCCCAGATTATGTTCTTTGTACATATGTAGTTCAAAAATCAAAGTAATTCATCTGAATGAAATCGTAACCAGAAGAGAGCGATATGATAAACAATGTTTTTCTGGTGAAAAAAAAGCAATGGGGAAAGTTAACGTACAGGGGCCCAACCATGTAACCCGATTCTATAATAAAAATATTCGAATTCGCAAATTCTGGACTCTATAACTCTTTTAATGACGCTTTAATATGCGATAATCGAACAGCTCTAGTAGTGCCAGCTTGGTTTTTATGTATATATAATATATAATCGGAACCACCTAACTCGAAAGTTAATGTCAAAACAAAGCAGACATCAAATGAGTTTGCGAGCAAATCGTTCGAAAATCGCAAATTTGTTGAAAAATGCTTCGCATTATTGGCGCTCTATTCTTTTTTCATGCAAAGTAGCATTTAAAAGTAGAATCGCAAATAGGTTTCGAATAAAATCAAAATTAGAATCGAGTTACATAGTAGGGCCCCAGGTGACCGTGCAAAAAAAAAAAGGAAACTCGGGACGGGAATAATCCAAAGGGACGACTTCAGACAGTCCTGCAGCAATTTGGCTTTGAATAATGAAGCAATCGACACGCCCTTATTTTTTACTGTTATTATTGTCCGTGCACCAATCCAATCGATATTATTATAATTTTGTGAAATGATTCCACCGTTTGCGGATGTGATGTGCGATATACGACCATCTGAATTCAGAGAAATAGTACAAAATTCGAATCAATTGCTGCAAGAAAAATAGATAATTTGCACAAATCCTAAGTCAATGCATAATGGCATCTATATCAGGTTGTAGAATTGATCGCAGCATGGCGCCAGCGCCATCTACTAATTTTTTTGTTAACATTTCTAACTCAAACTCCATGCAAGCAAGCTTACACCCCTTGAAAAATTTAAGAAAAAAACACGAACAAAGATTTTATTTAAAGGTGCTTTTATTGTACTGAATGTTTCGATTATATCATTAAAATCTATATTTTTTGTGTGCTAAGTTTCGATTGAAAGTATAGCCAAATTAGTCAACCTATTTTGGCTCATCGTTGATCTTAGATAAGTCTTTATTAATTTTAATTTGGTAAAGCTTCGTTCACACGATGCCACTGAGAGGCAAATTGTTAAAAAAATTCTCATCGCCAATTACAGACTCGGTAAAGAGTCTGAAAAATCCCACTTAACAATGAAACTTAAAAACTCAAAGGCTGTCCAAATTTCTGCATCTTTTAAATTTATCTTTGAATCTACCATGTGACGCCGAATTCGCTGGATTGTCAATATGATACTGTTGTCTGTAAGTTCTGTAAATGTCGAGGTAAGCATTGGAACCACAGCCCGCAGTTCTTCTTCCGTTCCATACAGTAATATTTTCGGTTGAAGAGCTGAGAAAACTGACGCAATATCTTCCATGGCCTTAGATCGATGCACAAGTTTCTAACATTCTAACATGGCTCTTCGTGTTTCCTCTTCCAACGTCAAACCAGCATCTTGAGCCTTTTCGCCTGGCATAAATTTCTTCTTTTTTCTTCTTCCCCGCCTTTCAATTGAAATTTCTAGCTCGGTGCATTGTTCTCTTGCGTATATTACGTCCTTTTTCACGGATTCATCACGGTGCTCATGAAGAAAACTCGCTAGTGCCTTAAGTTTTATTACACTTTTTTCTAGAGTGAGCCCGGATTTTTGCAAGTTTTTTTGTGCTGAATCAACTTCTTCCAAAATATCGAACCAGAATGAAAGATACATAAAAACGTAAAGTCGCACACAGCAGATAAGAGTATGGTTGCAGCACCTCTTGTATCTAAATTTTCCTTTTCAGGATCACAAAGGAGTTCAAGAGTTGAAACTTATATTACTTATATTAAGAGAATAGGCCAGTAACGAAATTCATGCGCACATTATATATAGGTAGGTATTTGGGAAACAAATTTATTGTTTTATTTGTGTTTTTATTTTTTGTAGTGTGCGAAGTTATTTTTCTGTTACTGATGGCACCCTCTATTAGTCTGCCATCAGGGGCACACACACTTCTAAATAAAATTAGCCCAAAACTCAGGCCATCAATAAGAAGCTCATCGATTCCCAACATAATAAAGCTTTCTACTACTTTGAGATTCTGTGATGCTCAAGGGTCGTACAAAGTATTGTATTGGTCTTGCACAATCCACAGTTTCCGTAGTACTATAAAGGAAGTGCTATCAGTAATATATGGATTACTTTCAACTTCACTGAAGCAGTAAAGCGTGTTGGGTTAAAATGCACTTTTATGGAAAAGTGGGATACCAGGTGTGATAGGGTGATGGCGTCTCCAAAAAAGGACTGAAACATGCATATTACAATCGCAAAGGAACTTACACCGTAAATGTGATGGTTGTAAGTCTCTTTAAGCATTAAATTTCGATTAATTTTCGATCCTATATATTTTTTTTATTGGTTATTGCTTCTGACCTACAAAATTCATTATTTGAATGTTATTTAATGTGAAATAATTAATAAATTGCAAAAATAATAACATTTTGTTGCTTCCAGACAAAATATCAATCGAAAAGAAACAAATGTAAATCGAAACGTTTCGATCACAATCGGCGTTCATAATAATATGAAATATTAAAATCGAGAGTCGATAGTCGGGGCCATTGTTTTTTCTTTTCTATTCCATGAAAATCAATCTAGCCGTTAGGTTGTCGAATTATAAGTGTTCCAACAAACCCGACTTTGTTTTTAAACGAGTATGCTTCAAAAATTA
Organism: Scaeva pyrastri; assembly: GCA_905146935.1. NCBI lineage: Eukaryota > Metazoa > Arthropoda > Insecta > Diptera > Syrphidae > Scaeva > Scaeva pyrastri. The sequence goes on from LR989927.1 coordinate 82,142,842, forward strand.
TCGAGAACAAAAAACAATGCATTATTAAAAAATAGAATATTGGAATAGGAGTTGATAACAACAATAGCGGAAAAAGCAATATAATTTCACTATATAATTTAAATAGATAATGCATAATTATAATTTAACATAATTGGAAATCTTAATTTATGGCATTTATTATTTTGTAAACTGTTTGTGTTATGTAAAGTTGTGATTCGCTAGGCCACAGAGCGCTTGGTAATTGTATTTAGAGTTATCCAAATAATTCACACTAAAGGTTAAATATTTAATTTTTTAATACAACTTAATTTTACTTTACTTTGAAGTGAAAACTGTCATTATTTTTTTTTAAATTTCAATTATTGATTTAGTGGATTGATATTTTATTCCCTTAGTGTGTTTTGTATTGAAAATATAACCTAGGTTTATTTACTTACTTAAGGGTGGTGCTTATATTTTGACAATGTGTGAGTTTGTTTTATGTCCAACCCTTAAAGTTGTCAAAGTAAATAGATAGAAATTCTTCGTACCACTTTATTGATATATTTAAAGTATGTAGGTACTCGCTGTTCAAAAATAAAGATTTATAAGAAAGATGAAAAGTTTTCATATTTCTACATTACCATAACTATTATTAAAACAATTTCTTTAATAATTTTAAGTTGAATAAGTCTAAATCAATGTTTATAAGTGTGAAAATGTTATTTGTATATCTAATGTTAGACTGATGCTAAAATAGCCAATTAAATTGATTCGATTTCATTTTACCTTTTATAAATTCACTAAAACTATTCTATATAGTATGAGAAACCTATCGGATTTTGAATGTTATTCCGATATTTTTTTCAGTTCATGTTAGTTTTACAATTTTATTTCTAATTTTAAGACTCTAAATTATTTAATTATTTTTTAAAAAAGATAAAGAATGAAAAAATCATAGACGTGCTAAGTACATAATATGTAGATGATAAATTTGCCGGGTTAAGACAGAAAGTCACTAGATATTTGGTACTGCTTGAAATGAAAGCCGACGGCAATAGAATGCGCATCAGAAGGCGTTATCGGTTTCTGATAAAATGATATCTTAATATTTTCAACGTTTCAATTGTGAAAAAATTTATCACGATGTGATGTTAAAGTAATTCATGAGTTGATTTTAATAACAAGATATGTGCCGCTACGGTACAGATTAGGAAGTAGGGGTTTTATAATAATCCTTAACCCAAAAAAATCAAAATATATGAAATAGAAAGAACTTCGCACAAAGGTACACAACCAACAAAAAGTTGGTATGTGTTTTTTTTAATGTTTTTAACGTTCTCATATCTCAATTATGTATACTTTTCAGATCGTTTATAAGTGAATTATTGTAACACTTCGATTTTGATTAGGTAGTTATTGTAATCATTTGTAACTTATTATAACACGCATAAAACATCAAGTTTTCATAGGCACCAATGACAATTTATTGTTGCTTTCGTAATCTTTATACGCTCTATTTTTTGTTTCTTACAAAAAAAGCAACTCGAAGATGCAATAAAAAGATGGAAAAGGTTATGATTGACGACCAAATGAATTTTTTATACGAATATTTTCCAACCATGACAAAGACTACTGAAATTACTTAAGCTATATGAAATTTTGTATAGAACATTTTTTACACGTTTTCAATACAAAGCAATTATTTAAAATTGTCGACAAGACAAAAACTGAATTAGATAATAACTTAAATCCAAAATGGAACTAATAAAAAATCCGAACAATTATGATTGTTTTGGGTGTTTTTTTAAGAACTTAAGAACTTTCAATAAAAATACAAGTCGGAAATATTGTTTTTGTGATTTTTTTTGTAACCATGTATATAGGTATGTAGTATGTTATTTTTTTTTGCTTTTGTAACCTTTTTTCATTGAAAATCTTATATCGTTGTTTTTCAAAGAACTTCAAAACTTTAAATAATGGATGTTTCCACAAACGTCTTTCTGCATACATGAACATACAATCATTCTGTCGATCGCGTGCAGACCTGATTGTACAATGTATATAGCCGTCTCCTAAATCATAAGATTGATGTGGGACGCTTTACAGATTGTACTTTCATTTCCCTTAAAAATATATGGGTTTCTAATTCATCAATTCGATCAATTCCATTTTTTACTAATTTGTTCTCCACTTTATGACTACGGAGAGTAAAATTGTTCTAAGTCACAAAAAGCTAATTTTACAAGAAACGTTTTCAATTTTAAAATGTATTTATAGTCTGGTTTATAAAGTTCTTTTGAATTTGACATCATTTTTTTTTTCATAGTCGATAAATAATATTCTTTTTTAATTTTAATACATAACAAAATGGACATACCCACAAGTGCGCATTCCCCTTAATCAAAACATGGATACCTATAGAACAATTTATTAGGAATAAATCAAAATTGTTTTAAACAATTATTAGAGTATTGAATAAAATCACTAGATATAGAACATTTTTGAATGTTCTCTTAGTCTCTTGGATGAAATTTTAAGAAAAAAAACGATTTAAATATTTTAAAAAAGCACACTCAAATTAGAAAAACTGCATTATTATCTCATTTTCGATAAAAAGTGGATTTAGAACAATTTAACTTTCGGTCGACAATAGGTAAACCGTTGATTTATAGAAAAAACGAATAAAATTCATTGCAGTCTGAATTAATGGTGTGAGAAGTTGATTACTAGAATGAGTATTCTATATACAATTAAATAATGATTTGGAATAAAAAGCAAAACGAAAGTTATTTAAACAAAAAGCAGAATTAAAAATTTCCGCCTTGATATTGGAACACTACTATGCTTTTATCTAAAAAAAAATATAAGTACATATTAATCGATGTTATAAGGTCAGATCCTAAGGGCCAGTTTTTCAGTTCGAGATCATCCTCGAGTAAGAGTTAACCCTGGTTTCACTCTTTATTTAAGTTTTCAGTTCGATTTAGTCCCGAAGTTAACTTAGAGTTAACCCTGGATATTATGTGAGTTAACTCTGGGACTAAAAAAAATTTTAACCATTATTTAAAATTTTGACAAACAGACTGGTTATATTTCGACCAAATCATTTTCATTTGTTTAGTGAGAGTGAAATTTATGACCTAGAACTTGAGCATTTGTAATCTTTCACTAGATCTCGATATAAATTATTTTTTAAGTTATAAAAATTGAATTTCGTTTTGTAGTAAATAAGAGTAGTACACTTAGAGCCATTTTCTTCACTAAAAGTTGAACTCAACTTGAGGATTTTTTTTCTCTACTTGTGATTTTGTTTTTCTTCACTTAAAGTTGACAGTATCAACTTTCGATTCTCAACTCTCGAGTTGATCAACTTCTGGTTTTCTCAACTTCCGAAAATAGTCGGAGTTGAGAGAGCAAACTTGAGAGTTTCCTATCAAATTCAAATTTGTAATTGTAATACATTTTGTTTTGTTGAAGTCATAGCAACGCCTGAGGTAATATTTCGGATTGCCTCATAAAAAATACATACAAAGCCCGACCGACCTAACGCTGTATTGTGATTTAGCTATAATTTTCGAATAATCGCACAGAATAAATTCAAATCCCAAGTTAAAACATACGTATCTGTCAAAAATTTCTCAGGGAAATTTATAAAAAACGCAAGTTGGCTAAGTTTTAAATTTCAACTCTCGAGTTGAGATTTTAAATACTGAAGAAAAACAAATTTCAACTTGCTACTCAACTCTCAAGTTTGTGTCAACTCTAGAGTTGGTCAACTTGAGAGTTTGCGGCAAGTTGACAAATAGTGAAGAAAATGGCTCTTAAGACTTTACACATTAACTCACTTACTCAAGAAAATAATATTTATCTTTTTATCCGATGATAGTTCGGTTAAAGTTAACATTTTGATCTGGAATAATTAGCTTTTGATAAAAATTGGTGCGAAGTTGAAAATAGCATTATTATTAGGTACAATGACGAAGAGTCATAAATGAGCATAAGTTAATGAAAGTTTTTTTTTTATTATAAGAGTTTCATTTCTATTTTATAATATTTAATAAGTCATGTATGTACATACATATGTAAATATATTTTTTTTTAATTTTATTAGTTTATAAAATAAATGAAAAATCATTTAGTTAGTGGCTGGTTACATTGACGCAAAAAAAAAATTAATTCTTGAAAGATTATTTTTAGAAAGAAGGAAAAAGATATATTTTTTGTCTATCCCCTTTCTTCTTTCCAAAAATCGTCCTTTATCTTTCAAGAATTAATTATTTTTTGCGTCAATGTAATTAGCGACTTATAAAATACTAGCTGGCCCGGAGAACTTCGTCTCTCCCAAATTGAACGTCTTAACATAAATTCAAGAGTACATATCAATAAAACATAGATAGCGTTTAAAGATACATAGGTTTTTAGAGTTGTATCTCCACGTCGCGAATTAATATTTAAAATTTTTCTTTTTATGGATTATGTTAGTAAGTAATTTCAAATATCTGTTAAAAAGCTTTTATATTCTGTAGATAAAATTTTGTGGAAAGCTCTACAAAAAAGCTCCACCTTGCTATGGTCTACCTAATTCAAATGTATTTTCATATTTTTAATAGTTATAAAGGTTCTGTATAAATTCCATCACCTTATTCCGCCATATTTGTGTTCAATAAATAATTGAATATGTAATACAATAATATAAAACAAAAAACATTTTTTCCTAAAATCATGTGCGTCATACACAATCATTAAATCACGTGATTAAATGCGAAACTTTTTCTATTTTTTTTTTCTGTTTATGCAGGATCATTTTTCTATTTAAATAATTTCTCGAATTTTTCATATTTTTTGAATAAATTTTCTTTTATAAAAAATTTGTTTTAATAAGGATCTCTATTTCCTCCTTATAATAATACTAAATATATAAAGTCTCTTATGTATTGACCTAAATCTTAATGATATCTTATGTTCCCCGCTAAACATTAAGCCGTATGTCCGTTGACTCCTCGTTTACGTTGATCCCAGAAAAATGTTGACCCATCGTCTAACGATTTTTGGCCGTCTTACGTAAACCAAAAGTCCATGGTGTTTTTATTTTAACGGATTACTGTACATAGTAAGTTCAGATTTAAATACATACATATGAACATTGAAGTGCTTATTTGACTGACTAACACTCTTAAAAATGTGTTAAATTGCAATTATCTATGAAGTTAATTGCAATAGAAAAACAAAATATTTACTAAAAATAAGGATATTAAGTAAAACACATTTTTTTAAATAAATTATTATTTTAATAAAAAAAAACAAATTCAATAAATAAAGTTCCTTTTATGAAACCAAAAAAAAACTTGTACGCTTTGTAGTTACAATACTGTATAAAACCGTTATCCAGTATAGGATAACCAAAAATCAGTAGACGATGGGCCAGCATTTTTCTGGAATTTTTTTAAGTTCATAGCAAATTCATGGGCTTATAATCCACCCAAATGAACCAAAGGTGCATTATGGGAAGCAATGCACGAATTTGTTTTGAGTGTGATGTCCTACAGTCGACATTCTTTGAAAGAAATTATATTTTATTTTATCTATTTTTGTTTATTTATGTATATTTTTGACAAAAGAAAAAAACTAAGAATTTGTTTTTTGATACGTAAAGGTGCTATAACCCTTATATTTCGGTAAAGGTAGTGTTATGTGTAAATCCAACGTGCCGAATATGTGCAACTTCACATAAACAATCTTCTAAATAGTCAGAACAAAGCCTAAAAATTTGGTTTAGATAGGTGAGCCCGTTCTTGAGTTATAAAATTACAACGAAAAGTAGCATTGATTTTTATATATATAGAAGATAGAAGAAGATAGAATAGATACATAGATGTTGGTATACAAAAAAAAAACTTTTGATTGAAATGATAGGAAATTCGTAGCACTACAACTTTTTTGTACTACTTGTGACCAAAAAGAAGACCATTTTTTTTAACAAATCAATAACATTTTATTGAGACACATTCCACAGTAAGTTCAAAAGTTAATTAATTGGAAGAGGATTCTTTAAATATTTTATATGATAATAACAATACTTCTAAAAATTAAAAAAAAATCATGATTGCAACTAAGAGGGTTTGTTGGGTTCAAAAAATGTTTTGTTTGCATAAATTATTTAATTCTCGAATATCACAAGAGCGGGAAACGAAATTGACTTCAAATTTATCTTATTTTCTACATAATACAATACAAATATCGAATCGGCAGTTTTCTTAAAAAAAAAAAATTTAGTGATGTCAAAAATTGTGTTCAAAATAATAGGAGTGCTTTTATAAAATGCATTATATAAAAGTTATTTTTTTACTGGTAAACAACTCATTTCTTTTTCGGCAAATATAAAGGGACATTGATGAAGAAAACACAATGAACTGGTTTGTAATTCATGCACTTTTCCATTTCCATAGGATTTCATTAAAATAGGACTGAGTGTAGGTAAAATTAAATACATTAAAGGCTTTAAAGTTACCACAAGAAGTGCACGAAAAGTGCCAATGCTGACAAAAAGTACATAGCATCGCTCCTAAACTTCGAGAAAACCCAAGTCAACTATAATGTTGAAGAGTTCCTTTTTACCTAATAAAAACAAAAATTGGGTTTTTACTACATAATTTGTTTTAGACAAAGTAGTAAATTGGCGTAAATAACACATAACGGCTTTACCCACCTTGTTCAAAAGAAAATGTAAATACAAATAATTAAGACATCTATTATTGGGATTTTATCTTTAGAAATAATCACTCCTATTTTTTTTTGAACACAACTATAAATATCGATAGCGTGCAATAATTTTGTCTTCAAATGTTTTATGTTATATAATATGATGCAACGACAAACATATCATATGATATATTTTTGGCAGATATCGAATTGACATTACTTTTACAAAAATAAAAAAAAAAAACAAAAAAAGTTGTACCAAAAATTGGTAAAAACAGTTTTTTGACTGGAATATAGCGAGAAATTTCTTAAGTCTTGTAATAATTTTTTTGTTAGTATAATTGTTATCAATAAGTGTCAAACGTAAATCGATTAATATTGAACATAAATTGATAAAACAGTTTTTACAAAAAAAAATCTCATTAAATATTAAAATGTAGTTTTGTTTGAAAACTGAAAGTGTACACCTGATACCTTTTGTTTAATTGGCGAGTTTTTTATAACTTCATTAAATGCCAAGTTTTCCAAGTATAATGGGAAGTTTAAAGTGTGTGTCGCAGTACCCAGTCTCTTTTTTTGTTTAAGAATATGAACTGCAGATTATGCTATTACATTTTTTTTTAACATTAATACTGTAAGATTACTTATCAAATAACGTTGACCGGTGAACGCACTTGCAAAGATGCTAAAATATTTATGCCAAAGGATTCTCGCTTTGCTATTTTTGACTACCTCTTTAAAGAGCGTGCCATTGTGGTAAAAAAAAATGTCCATGCCCCAAAACATCCCGAATTGGAAACAATTCCGAACTTGCATGTCATCAAGACTATGCAGTCCATGCATTCCCGAGGTTTGATGAAGGAGCAATTCGCATGGAGGCATTACTACTGGCATTTGACCAACAAAGGTATTGAATACCTGCCTCCAGAGATTGTCCCAGCAACATTGAAACACCCGGCAAGTTCTGAGACTGCTCGTCCACGACCAACTGTTTCTGGACTGTTTGAGTTCCGTAGTGTATTCCTTCGTGGTTCTCGTCCACAATAGATTTTTATGTTTAATAAATAAACAAACATTTGATTTCATTGATTTTAAAACATTCTAAGTATTTTTTTTTATAATTTAAAGTTCCTAAATTTTATTATTCTGGAAGAAAAAAAAATTTTAACATCAACTGAAATGTTTGTTTGTGAAAATTTCTTGTTTGAATTATATTAAGATTGCACGAATGGGATTGTATCATTCACACATTCCTTGTATTTCTTTATTTCAACATGAAAGCTTTTCTTTTAATATATAAACTTCTCAATAAGAAAATGTATAATGCATAACTTTTCACAGTGTGCAAATTTATATTAGATATACACATTCGAACGCTTGATTGAATTTCAAAGGGAGATATAAATGCAATTTTTTAAATCAATAATAATCATTCAGACAGAAAAATACCATACATTTAATATATCTTCTTTTTCATATACAGGGTGATTGGCATAAGATGTATCAAAGAAGCTGCAACGAATAGGTTTATGCGAGGTGTCAATCAGGGGGTACAACATCACATTGATGGCCTTACAGTTGTTTTTAAATAGTTTTTTTTTTCAGTTTTAAGTCAATTTTTATAATATTGCCCCTCCTGGAGATTGATCCCCTCTTCATATGAATTTTTTCTACTTAGGTTAAGACCCAACCTACTCTTTGCAACTTCTTTGATGCATCTTATGTAAATCACCCCGTATAACACATACATGTATACATACAGTGGCTCCAAAGCATAATCGCACAGTAGTTTTATTTATATAAAATGGGCTGTAACTTTAGAAAAAAACCGCTATATGTATATTTTTTTCGCTCTTATTTAAAGAAGTACAGTTAGTTATCCAAATAACAACAAAAAACAAAACATTTTCAAATGTTAACAGTTAATTCAAAGCAAAGAGAGTAAATTAAAAATACAGTTACTTTCAACTTTTCCCTCCAAGGCAGTTTGTCTTTGTTGCAATCAGTCTTTCAATGAATCTTCAACCAAATAGTGCAAAATTGGCCGCAAGTGGAAAACAAACAACTGTCGAACTAAGACAATTGATTATAAAATTAAATTTTGAAGGCAAAACCGTAAGAGAAATTGCCGAGTTGGTTGGACAAAGGCAAATCTACAGTCCAAGATGTCATAAAAAGGTACAGAGATGAATTTAGACTGTCAACAAAAGCCGAGAAGGTCAAGGCAAACTTTTAAGTGAAAGAGAAGAGCGGTCAATATTAAAGAAGTAAAACAAAATCCATTCAAAACAGCAAATTATCTTCAAATTTCCCTTAAAAACCGTGTTGGAACGGATGTTTGCCTCAACACTGTCCGCAACACTCTCCAGAGATACGAATACTATGGAAGAGTTGCAAGAAAAAATCTTTTATTAGCCTCAAAAACAAAAGGTTAAAATATGCGAGAGAAGATTTATTAAAACAAGAAGATTTTTGGAATACGATAATGTGATCATATTTCTTTAAAAAAAAAAAACATATTTTCATTTCAAATTTTCGATGCTTCAAGGTTTTGTTCACTGAGAGCAAATTTAATTTGCATGGCTCGGATGGGAAGACTTATGTGTGGCGTAGGTAAGCCAAATGCTGGGACTCGCAAATAAATTTGCATTCTATGAAGACAATGATCCCAAGCACAAATCAGGTGTTGCAAAGCTGTGGTTGATCCATAATTGCCCCACTCATTGATACACCAGCACAGAGCCCAGACCTCAATGTGATCGACCATCTATGGGAGGAATAGGCCAGGAGAGTGTACAAACACAAATTTTACTCCCTAAATCAGCTTAAGGAGGCTTTAATTGAAGCTTGGAACTCTATTGAGCCTGAGGTGTGCCAAAATTTGGTGAAATCAATCCCAAATCGTCTTCAAGCTGTTTTGGATAGTAAATGCTTTGCAACCAAGTACTAGTTGATGGATTTTTCTTTGTTTTAAAGTAGATATTTTACTTTGTAAGATTATTCGTTGGACTTAAAAAAATTGTTTTATTTTGTTTTTTTTTTTATTTGAATTAATCTTTAACATTTGAAAATGTTTAGTTTTGTTGTTGTTATTTGAATAAATAAAACCGGAAAAAATATACATATAGCGTTTTTTCTAAGTTTTTAGCACATTTTATATATGTAAGTGAAACTACTGTCCGATTATGCGTTGGAGCCACTGTATGTATGTATATTTAGAATATACAGTACAAATACATTTGATTATCTTGAAATAAGCTTTAAAGTTAAGAATTACTGATCTATTAGCCTGAATCTTAAGAGAAAACAATGTTTTCTTTCTCCGAAACCAATCCTTCATTTTTTAACAAAGTAAACTTTATTATTTAAAATTTGCTTTAAGATGAAAACATCGTAATTAGGTATTACATAATAAGAGTATTGAATTTATTGCAACATGGGGTAAAAATTGCTTTCAAGAATTTTTGATTATGAAACTTACATCCATATACATATGTATGTATATGCACTTAACCAGTATATCTATATAATAAACTCATAAAATTCAGCTCAGCAGGTTTTGGTTTTAAATTAGATTTCCAATAAATTACATAATTTAAACTTTTATGGCAACCAAATCAGCAGATTCTTAATTGCTTAAATGAACCTAAGCTTAATTGCTATTTATTTTTTTTTATATTAAAAAAATAGCAACTTAATATTTTAAATAATCAAAATACAAAAATCTATTCATAGAAATCGACAAACCATTATAAAAAGTGAAAGACTACATAACATTTTTCTTATAAATATTATAATACCATTACAACAATTAATCCAGTTATTAAATTCCCTAATAATATTACATAACGGAGTTATACATTAAAAAAAAACACTCTTAGTGACTTATTTGAAATAATAAATGCAAGCTAACATTTACAAACTTAAATGAGTTACAATTGAATATTCCAATCCCACTTTTAATAAAATTATAAAACCCAAAAATTTAACTCTTGATTCAGTTTAATAGCTCAAAACTCAATGAAAGATTTCTCCTTTAAAAGGAATGTGATAACAACAAGGTTCTTGTGTTTTCTTTGACTGTTTCTTGTGAGAACTAGTTAAATGTCACTCAATTATAAATATCCATAGGCGCAAGTGATAGTGTATTGGCCACACGCTTCGAAAAGGTAATTACTGCATTGCTGGCTAGCCAATGCAGTGAAACCCTTTCACACAAGAAGGAAGAAGAGTTGGTAGACCGAGAAGCACGTGGAGAAAAACAATTCAGGAGGAATCTAAAACACATCGCTGGAAACCGCAACACGATGGCGCGTAGGAGTAGTAGAGGCCCTATGTCTCGCTAGGGAACACCAACGGACTTCGTAGGTCTGAGGACCTAAGTAAGTAAGTATATCAAATTTTTAGCCCGATATTACCCAGCAACAGTTAAGATTGTTAAAAAATTATGTACTAAAAAATTATAATTTGTTTAATATGATTCAATTGATTCGATTGACAAAAATTTTATTATTAACCTAAATGGTATTTCAACTAATATGTATACTCTTTTATGTTTGTTCTCGTTTGAAACTGAAAAGAATGTCCAAGAGTAAATGGTTATTTTCCTTTAGTAAATGTAGTTTTTTGTTTTAAAGAAAAGGCTTTTGCGCATCTTATTACATTTAAAAATTAAAAATAAAGCTAAGGAGTTATCTCAATATAAGGTGGATGAAATTTGTATATGGGACATTTTGATCTAACACTTATAACCCTATTTTCTGCTCGAGATAAAGTTTTTGGTGTCTAAGAAGGCCTTAATGACCTATGTACAATACCTAAATAGCCAAGTTGCTCTTTTTTTCACAATATATTCAAGGAGTTAAAGGTTAGTGTATAGTATAAAATTGCAAGGTTTTCCTTGGTCACAATGAAACATATTGTTTTCTAAAACTGTTATATTAGACTGGTTCAAAATTAAAAAAAAAAAAATGTTTTAAATTTTCAATGCAAATTGAATTTTCGGTTAATATTAAGAAATGTTTGATTATTAATTGTATACATTTAAAACCTGTTTAAGTTTATTTAGGATTCATTTAAGTTCCAATATAATGTACATTATTTATTACATTTTCTTGGTAAAACTGGGATGTTCTTACAAAATGTATTGCTTCTTAAATAAAATCATTGAACTAAAAATAAATTAGGATTGAGACCTTCTTTAATTTTTTTTTTTATCACTCGAATACACAACTTCGTAAGGTAAAAATAGAACACAAATCAATTCTCATGAAATAAGTTGTTTCCTTTTTTAAAGAAAACAACTAACTATATGCGTTATCTTGGAACAATATTTTAGTATGCTATGTAATTCTCTTCGAATTGGAAACGCTCCGTTGCATTAGAGAAATTAGTATTTATTATTTTTTATTAAGTTTCATTCATTCAATATATAATACATTTCGTGAAGCAACAGGAAGCACAAAAGCACTTAGGGTCATTAATAAACAGAACAACTAATTCTTTTTAGAAGGCAGTACTTATCTTTATTTAGCATACTAATTCTTGATGATGGTAACGCCATTAAAAAATCTATAAAATGCCACAATTTGGGACTTCTAAGTCAAATGAATGCTATATTCAGTCTTAAATGTGGATTAGTTTACGATAAAATCGACTTTATATCAGATCAAACAGGTAAGAAAGATCTTACAATGCTTTAAAAATATTCAAGTACTAAATATCGGATTCCTACATTAATTAAATTTGTATGTTTTGAAGATTTGAAGTCGTAAATATGATGTGTCTTTTAAATGAAATTTAATAAAATTCTTAGAATTATTTTACTTAGTTTTAATCATAATTATAAATATTAAATTTTGTTTATATATTACGTAAATATTAATAGAGTACTCACCGTGAGAACATAAACAAATTATTAATTATGGACCGAAATGTGAATTTTTTAACAACAAAAACAACGGGATCAACAAATTAACTTCGATTGCTTTTTTTCTACTTCAACTACTCCTATGATTTTTGATTATTAATTTAAGAAAAGACTTAGAGTTCCTCTACATTTATATAAGTGTATATTCTAACAAACAAATTTAACGATATTTGATTTAAAAAATAACTAATTAAGCATCGGAATAGTTCACTAAACTTATTCACATTTAACTTTTGATTTAATGTTTAAAAATTGGAATTAAAAAATAATATTCGTTGACATACTAATGATCTATTTTGCTTTTAATATATATATTTTTTATATTAATAGATTTAGATAAGATTAACAAGAACACATTCTTTTTTTAATTTATTTTTACTACTTTTTTTCTGTTTGCAATTGTGTGTATGTTTTTTTTTATATATATATATAATGTGTGACATTAATTATATATTTTTTTTAATTCACTTTTTTTCGTATTTTGTTGTTTTAAATTAAATTCTTTGCCTTTTTATTTGTTTTACGCGTTTTTTTTCGATGAGTTATTGAAATAAATATTTCTTGCTCCGGGTTAGTGAAAACATTTTTTGTTGTTTTGCTTTTTTTTTGTCAACAATTTTGTTTATTAGGTAGATTCGTTGTCACGATGTGCTCTTCGTTTGGTTTATAACAAGCTCTTCAATGCATTCTTTTAAAAATCTGAAAGATGAAAGAATATTTGTTTAGTAAAGCGGTAATTTTAATGTCAAACGTCCAAAAATATATAAAGCAAATTAATAATTAATGTAAATTTATTATAGGCCGGCGAAAATAAAAGAAAGTTGCTAGAGATTATTTTGAAAAACATCAATGAATATTTTTAGGAATTTTTATTTTTTTATTTTAAACTAGTTCGGGATAAATAGAGTAATTATAGAAAAGCACATCATATAGTAGTTTTTAGTTGACTCAAGTCTGTCTAATTATAATATCTCAGTCCATGATTTGAAAAAATTAAAGAAATCTATCCCACGGGAACCATACATTTTACCAGGATAAAACTAAAAGATTATTATCTATCTCTGTGCCAAATTTCAGCCAAATCTGTTCAGCACTTCTTGAGTTATAAATAGTGTATCTAACAGGACTTTCTTTTATATATGAAATATTTTTCCTAATCAATACGTAATTTTTCAAATGGAGCCGTAGTTTAATTTACATTTACGCATGTTTTTTAGGATGACACGCGACATGGTGATAAAACTGGTATTGGAGAAAAGCAATCCCTGACTCTTCACCACTTCACCAGGTCTAGCCAGATACTGGCTTACGCAGATGACATTAACATTGGGAGAACCGAAAAATCTGTAAATAATTTTTTCATCCAGATCGAGCAAGCGGCAAAATTACACGATGGAGTTGAATGCGAAAAGAACAATTGGTCAAAAAATAAAAGCAGCGTTCCATGAATTCGGACACGAAAATTGTTAGTTTCGTTTGTGAGGAAGGATGATTCCGGATACGTTATAATCATGAAGAGTATGGAATCTTGCAAACAAAACAAAAAACTTAAGTACATGTTAATAAAAATGCTGTGCAATGTGCATAGTCTCAAAGATATAATTTATGTAAAACCAAAGAAGCAATTCAATTTTCATATTGTTGACTTATGACTCGTACAAAAATTTATGACATATTAGTCGAAAACCGTTTAAGAGATTATGTGAGTTTGTCAATTTTCAATGGGATATTGTTGTATTGTGTTACTTCACAAAAAATACAAGAAATTTAAATGAAACTTAACAAAAATGGAATGAGGTACAGTTAGGTTGTGAGGAAAATCAAAATCACTTTACCAACTTCTGCTTCCAAAAAAATTTTCCTTTTTCATGCTAATAACTCTGCTGAAAAATGAGTTCAAATCTACTACACTGGTCTACAATAAAAAGTTTTCGAAATAATTTTAACAAATTTCTACTCAACTACCCATGCTGAATTAAAATGGACAAGTAAAAGTGATTTATATTTTAAGTTTTCCCGATACATGACATTTTCCGACTTAAAAGATTCTATCCTCACTTTTCTGGCCTGAGTTCGAATCCGACTATAAAGTTTTGAGATATTGACTTTTAAAATTTGTAATGATTTCGCAAATCCATAATCCCATCTTCAATACATATTCAGATATTTTCAGTATTTTTCAAATATTTTCAGTACTTTAATTTTAGAAAAATTCTCATTAATTCTTAGTCTTCACCTGTCCCACATAAACCTCAAAGAAAAGTTGAACTCCGAGTATACATTAAAACGGTTTCTTAACAGAAAAAGGCAAAAATGGTTTAAAATGATTTTTTTTCTGATAACGAATCCATCGCCTAAACAAGGATATGAAATTAAGTTTTTAAAAATATATAAAAATAAAAGTGTTTTTTTTTTTTATTTAAGCTAATAGCTAAAATCAAAGTTCGGATTCGAAATCATCACCAAAAAATAACTGTAAAATGTGTTTTCAAAATCATGAAAGCAAAACTTTATTATAGTCAAATGAAGCTATTCACAAATCATAGCTACTGAGAATTTTCAAAAACTAAGTGAAATACTAAAAAGATTTAAACTGTATCTAGAAGATATTGATTCATAGATATTTTACATTTAAAAAAAAAACCTGAACTGATGGATCATTTAGATTTAAAACAACCAAAAAAATGTTAATTTTGTTGACCAGTGTTCAAATAATTCGGAAATAAACATAAAAAAACCTTGTTCATCATCTTCTTAACCTAACTGAAATGTGTTTTAATTTCAACGCCGCCGATGATGAAGATTCAAAGATTCAAATAGTCAACATTTTTATTTTATTATTTATAGCTTTCAACAATTGAATTTTATAACACTGCGCAATATATTAAAATTAAAATAGATAAAATAGTCAAAATAAAAGAGCCAAAATGTAAGAATCAGAAACTATTTTTATCGCATTTATCCAAAATAGTCTCAGTCTCATTAACATTGAAAAATAAAGAGTCTAGTTGGTCTTCGTCGCTGTCAGAACAGTACCGAGGTACAAATACTAACGTTTTTGTATCGATAAGGAATATTGTTTTTTTTTTCCTTTTACAAATTAATATACCTATGCAAGTTTCTAGGATGAATTTAAAAGATGAATTAAATGCAATTATCTCTGAATGTCGGCAACTCCCAGTCTCCAAAAGATTCTGTGTACAAAACCAGTAATGAATATAAAAATTAAAGCAAAGCACAAACTCTGTGTACAACCCAAAGGAATGCTCGAGCGCAATGCAAACTTATAATATTTTTGTTGTTGTTTGAGGTGTGTGTCATCCTCATCATCATGACAGAGACCGAAACCGACCACAGAAGTTGCTGATTTCAATTTCAATTTGTATACAACCCTGCAAGTGCAATTTACAAAGTGGCAGTGGCAGAGCAGTTGACTGAGAGTTTAATCAGACAACGCCAAAAAACAAGAAAAAATATGCAGCTAGAAGTATATGAATGTAGATTTTTAGGCTAAATATGAGGTGTGGGACCCTAGAGCCTATTTTGTCCTATTTGGACTGTTAAACTCTCAATTCTTACTCACCTTTGATTATTTCTTTTTAACATTTCTCTCGATTTGCTGTGGCGGCTGCTGCTTCTTGGGTGACTTTGTGTTGGAAATTAAATCGAAAGCATGAAATGCAGTGGACGGGTAGCTTTTTGGAAGCATAAATAAATTACTCATTTTGATTGCTCTTCCACTCGGTCGATTGCGACACGGAGATAATGATCAACAACATTGCATGATAAACTGCTACTACCCAAGATCATCGTCATCATTAGGCAGAATCGAACAAACGATTCTATTCAATGATTTGCTTGAAAATGGGCAAGACACATTCGAAGCATATCGTGCTGCTTAGCGGACCTGGTTCTGGAGATAAAAATGATTCCCCAATAATGCCGTCGACAGCCACAGCCAAGGCGAAATCGAACGCGGAATGACTGAAGTTATGGTGCTATTGGCGATGACGATAACGAGAGATGTAGGCAAAAGTAGCAGCTTCTGAAGCATCAAGGAAACCCCTTATTCAGAAGATGTTTTTCTTTGATGGAAGAGGAGATCCCCTATTACAAAATCTTTGAGTTTTCTTGTTTACAGTTAGAACAAACAATGCCTTGAATTATTAAATCTAACAATAAAGAGAATTAAAAAAAAAGAAAACTTTAATATAGCACGGTTTTAGAGACGATTCTTTTTTGTTCATGCATTGCATTGCATTTCACGTTCCGTTCACGCACGCAGGTATATGTATACAAAAAAAAATAAAAATTCTTTTTGTGTTGTTATTTTGTTGGTGTATTAGTTTTTTGGACGTTTTATTGAGATATGCATTATTGGTATAATTTTTTTATTTTTATTTCAACTTTGTGATGCGAGTTTATTTTGTATTTAGTGGTTTCTGCTGTTATTCTTGGCGTTGTTTGTTAAGATGTTTAATTATTTTAGAGAGCAATGAAATTGTTTTATTTTGTTGGGGAAAATCGAAATAAGTTTCACGCGAAAAAACCACACAAACGCGACACCTTAAAAAATTATGTTCGTTCTTTTTCGATTTATGAGAGTGTGTTGAACACTTTGAGGTTATGTCAGTTTTTTTTCGTGAGTGAACTTGGTTGTGGTTGTGAATTGGTTGCGGGTGGAGGTATGTTGATTTGTTTTGGGTTCGTGCTCAAAATAGCTTTTTTTTAGGCGCGTCCCAAGAGATGAGAGTTCTTTGAGCGATCGGAGCTTTTATTTGAACAAAAATTTGATCTAAAATTCTATGGAGTTCTGCTGTCAAAACTATTGGTGAACATTTTACTTCAACATGTCGGTATTATAGAACTAAATGAGCTACAAATGGATTTGAGAGGTTTTTGACGTTTTAACTGTTATGAAAATGTGAAAATGGACATTCGATTCCCTCCAAAGCCTAATCGTTTTGATTCTGTAATCGATGTAGATAGGTACATGAAATTATTGAAATATGGTCAGTTTATGAAATCTTATATAAAATATAATAGTGATCTAAGTAAGGATATAGATATGTACAATAAACTTACTGACCTATTTGGCGAGATGTTTTATTATGAAATGCTGTTATTCAGTTTTGAATTCCCATACACAAATTTGAGTTGTCAAAAAGTCTCTTATGAATTTTAATTTTGGTATTCAGCATACTATGCCCCGGTACATACAAACGTTATTTTGACGGTGTGGTGTCGCAATCGTTTTAATACACACGGACGGTTTTTTCTCGCAGTTGACGTATAGCTTGCAGCAATGGAGGTTTATAAGAAGATTGAATAATTTTCGCGTACCTAATAAATAAAAACTATGTCAAAATCTGTTATCTTCAATATCTATTATTTTGATTTAATTAATTACCTATGACTTTTTTGAAAGACACTCGTTTTTGCGATCACGCGTCATGACGCAGTGATCTCGCAGAAAAATGCGTGTTTTTCTCGCAAGTATGACGCATCACAGCTGGTGTGTGTGTAGTACTCAAATTATTTGACTAGACATCTGTATCTCCAACTCAATGTCTGACATCTCTATCCCTTCATTTTCTTATTTCTTTGCTGGGCAAATTATGTCCTAACTTTTCGGTACTTCACTACGGGAGGTCGACAGCGGAGGTCGGTTGTGTTGTAAATTAAACAAAAAAATTAACAACACGAATAACAAAATATGACATAGGACATCCACAAAAATTCACAAAAAAACAAATTGCCAACGAAAATTTACGATCAAACCTCTCAAGAATACACAAATTATGGAAAAAAAAAGACATCTACATCAAGACAAAACCAATATTATAGTTTGCTGACATCATGTCATAAGAGGAAATATTGTGACTCCAATCGAGATTACATGTCATGTTCGAGCATCATGAGATAAATTTTGTCCTGTGGAGTCGGCCTGTAATGAGTTGTTTGTGTTTCTTGTTTGATGGCTCGATGGATTTGCGTTCACATTTGTCAAACATGTTGTAATGCATCATTTCTCTTTAGAACTTCAACAATGGCGGACGTTTTATGTTGCAGCTCTTGTATTAGATCAAATTTATTGAAGATGAAAAAGAAGAAGAAAAAACAGACGAGAAAATAAGAGGACCAAAGAATGGCTAAAAAAGCGCCCAAATACGCTTTATGTTTTTATTTTTATTTTTATAGTCCTCGCTTTTAATTTGCCATGTCCCTGGAAAACTTCTATATCTAGATTTCAACAAAAAATCCCTCCAAAACTCACAATTACCGCTTACAACTTACAACAGCTATTTAATTGTTAATTTTCCGTACGAACCGTGCGCTTTGAAATTTTTTTTTTAATGAAATTTACTCCTGGTTTGACGAGACTGCGTTCACACTATCAAATATGCTTGTCAAGCAAGCAAAATACCAAATTATTTTGATATTCATCAAAAATGCTTGACAAGCCGTTTGATGGAGCGTTCACATTGTCAAATTCGAGTTCATCAATTCATTCTTGTCAAGCATGCTTGATAATGTGAACCCTTATACCACCGGTGATAAATCTGGAATCTGGTATAAAATCTATGAACGGTCTTAATCTTTTCAATTCTAGTGAATTTACCGTTAAAATGTATTTCCTATGTTGTAGATTAAAAATATATCTAGCTACATTTTATCTACAAAAAGCAAAAACTCAAACTAGCCCAAATTCACATTGCTGTTAAGTGAAAAAACATGAAAGTAAAATTCTGAGATTTACCATGCAAATTCTTAATTCTTGTTTTCATATTTTAATACATAAAATCACTTTAACACATGAAAATATTTAATTTGACAGTAAATTAAACACCAAATAGTTTTTAATTTTTTTATTAATGTTCTATTATTCAATCTAATTTAGATCATAAACTAATGTTACAAACTGACATAATAACTCCTCTACGTCATCCCGAATATTTTGAATTTTTATTAATTCAGAAAACTGTTTCTAGTCCAAAGTCATCATGACTTTAAAAAAAGAATATTAAAATTTTGCGATTTTTTAAGTTTGACATTTAATCTTGATTAAGTGGTCGGTAGAACGAAGAAGAAATCTATGTATAGCTATACTTACTTTTTATTAAGCTTGGTAAATTTGCTTATAAAGCCAATTGATTCTTACCCAACCAACGCAAATCATAAAAAAATTAGGATACAAGTTCTTTTTACTGACAGTATATTTTTATCATCCACCATAAGTTTTCGAATTTGAATTTCTTTCTTAGAAAATTCCCGTATTTTTTATTTTACCAACAAAACCATAATTTCATATAAGATATCAAAGCTGTGTTTTATGCACTGCGGCGTAGCTAGCGCATACAAATTTTCTTCGCAAACAACAACAATTTGATTGCTGGCTAAAAAGAAGCCATATCGATTTATTCACTTGAATGCCGCACTAGCTATGCAGCAGTAAATAAAACACATGTTAAGTTAAATTAAAAAATCTAGTGGTCGTGGTATATTAGAATCAGGGATTTGACTGCCCTGTGATAGATATAGCAACGGCCGGATCAAGTCCAAAGTTCATCTTCAAAACATCGCAAAACACCGTTAGCAGAACAGTTGCAACAATAAGATGATTTAAAATGTCTGCTGCTTTTCTTTGCAATGGTGTTTTATGAATTGACACTAAAGATTGAATCAGAAGAAGTATTCCAACTGTCACCTGTGTACATAAAAATAAAACACAGTTGTTAATAATTATTTTAAAATACTAACTTTATTCGAAAGAAATTTTTGTAATAATAAAAACTATTAATTGAACGATGATTTTTGTAACAGAAAAAAAAATATTTATAACAATATTATTCATGTACCTATGTACATATGTATAAACGAAATTAATGTACTGTGTCAAAAACGTACATTTGTAGGAATACACTTCGCATTAAAAAATTATTTGTGATTATTAAAATGCGTTATTCAAAATATGTATGTAATGTATGTATATTATGTAAATACGTCACTAAATTGGTTAAACAGTGTGTCAAAAATCTTATTGTTTTTGCATTTTTGTTCGAACTATTATGGTTCTTTTTCAGCACGATCAAGGAGTCGCAGTGGTTGAGATGAGTATTCCATTCCAAACCCCGATATAATAACGTTTATAATAGAAATAATAAAAATTGTGACCAATATAACATCATTCATTATAATTGCAGCTGTTTGATCGTTTTTTCTGTTGATATTCAAACTTCCAATGATGACAAAGAATATACCAACCAGGAGCTACAAATACACGAATTTTTAAGTTAAGTTCAAAATTTTGAAAAAAAAAATCATATTTTTATGATATATGTATGTTTGTATGTACATATATGTATAGGTACTTTCATGAAACAAATTTTTTTTCAAGTAAAATTTAATTATAAATGTAATTTGAACGAAACTAGTCAATTTCCCAAAGCTTCGTTTGGTCTCGGGCTATTTATTTAATCAGATGAAACTAACGGCCTATACTATCTACATATTTCGTCAAGAAAAAATAATTCACACTTGCTTATGTTTTTAAAATTGTAAATATGTATACATATACAAACGTTAATAACATAAACAAACTAATAATGTTGTTAAAGATAATCATACGCCGTGTCGACCTTCCACGGCATTACCATTGATGATTGTGTTATTTTCGTAACTATATTTCTTATTCATTTTAATTAATCAATTTAATTAAAATATTATGTACATACTGGTTGCTTTTAAGTTTTTTGACTCAGGTGGACAAATATAAAATTCCAGTCATAAGAATATGGAAAAGAGAATAGTCAACGAAACATCGATAAAGAATAAAATAGACTTTTCTTAGAATTACAAATATTTCTACTTATATCGTTTAAGCTTTACTTAACAACCGTTATCGGTAATAATTAACACCCGTTTTCAGTTTTCATTATACACAAAATGAACAAGTATTGAAGATTTTAAGTCAAAATGGGAGTGAAAAATAAGGTGGAAAATCATTATTGTAAATAATCAACTACATGTATACTTAATTATTTTTGAAAAAAAAAATTAAATGCAAGTTCAAAATAAATCAGTTTGTTTTGTGTTCTCTTGCCAATGTTAAGAAAAGTGGTATATTTATAATACTTTTGTACGACTGCTGATATTTATGTACTTGACACATAAATGTCAAATTGAAAGTGTAAAAAAAACTTTATGACAGCGTCAAACATCAGTTTATAGGAACCGCAGTCTTAAAAAAATTTTATTGTGAAATATGATATTGTGAATGAGATATTGAATTGTTTCAAATTAAATTGTGCTGCTATTGATATGAGAAGTATCTCGTGAGACAGATATTGTTACACCGATTTGTTATTATCAAATTTATCAATCAAAAAATAAAAAACAAGTTTGTCATTTCGAATCTATATTTATTTATACAAATTAATTATTGTTTTTTTTTTTTTGATAAGGTATAGTGCATCAGGAATAAAATTTACATATGTACCAAATTTTATTTCAAACATTTAAATAATTATTTTTTAAAAAGATATAATGCATTAGGAACAAAATTAACGTACAAAATGTACACCCATAGAAATTTTATTTCAAACATTTAAATAATCCCCCTGAGATGGTGGTATTTTTGAGTCAAATGCAGATATAAACAAATTTATCATTGCAGTTAAAAATGCGAATGCAGTTCGAATGTGATTTATTATATTAGCTGATGAATGAAATTCTGCCTTATGAAGACGACAATCACGTAAGAGACTCAATGACAAACTGAGAACACCAGATAGAATCTATGCACAAAATGATAAATTTTAAGAAGTTTTACATTCTCAAGAAAAAAAATCTTTGTGTTAAATTTAAGTCAGCTTATATTTCTGAATTTAATTGTAATCACCTTTATTCAAAAAAGAAAAGAATATTTGTCAAAGATAATTGGATATTTTCTGCCAAATCTGTTATACTGAATAAATGTATCTATGAAATTTCAAACACAAAGACTACATATATCCACTACCGAATACATAGTCCTAAAATCTTTCATTATAATTAGCTCTTATAGCTTTAATAAAATATAAAGTAAAGATAAGCATCTCTTTTAAATAAATGTATATTTTTATAATATTTCTTCTCGTTAGAATTATGGTATCTTGTTTTGTTTTTTTTTTTTTTTTAACCTGAAAAGCTGAATGATATGTGATATATGATATGTGATATGATATTAGAAAGATTGAAAGAATTACTTTAGTCTCAATTCCATTAAAGTTTTTCGGTGTTTGGTCTAAAAAACATTTTAAATTTAGTCTATTCTTATAACATTTTGTTGACGAAATTAATTATAATTAATTTAGGGAATTTTGTATGATAATAGTTCACAAAAGTTTAACTTTAATTCTTTTTTGAATGATTTTATAAAAGATAGATCTTATAGCAGATTGTATAACAGATTTTGAATGCCAAGTACCTACCTAAATTAAAATTCGTAAAAGATTTTCCGACAGCATAGCAAAATAAAAAATCTCACCTACGACTTTTTTTATGATGAAATTATTAAAATCTTTAAGATAGCAGAATTATAAACTGACCAATTTATAATTTTTTTGTTACCTACCTGTAAAAATATTGAAAGGCTTATCAAAATTAACATTAATTTGTAGAATTGATGTTGTTCTCCGACTTGAAGAATGTATTTAAGTTGAGATGCATTTGCTGTAAGCAGGGCTATATCCAGCATCCCCTGTGCAATAGTTTTCTTAGTTGCATATCGATTGGCATCCATTGATTTCATCTATAAATAAAATAGATAATATGTAATAATTAAAATTGCAATTAAAATCAAATACCTACAATCAAGAGACAAACTTCTTTATAACTTCCTTATAACGTAATTTTCTTGTGAGCGAATGCCATTTATTTGTTCCCTTCACCTTAAAAATATCCCATATATGAATTAGGTTCTTTATTACGAAATTCCCTATATAGCGAATCTCTTTTTAAAACGAACTGATTTTCTTTGGCCCAACAGCAAAGTTCTTTCTTTATATCAAAATTTCAACTTTTAAATTTAAAATCAAATCCTTTAACGATTTTTGTTCCTGATTGTAAAAGGGAAGTGGAACTCAACGTTTTCGTTGTTTCTTTCGTTTTGACAAACATTTTCTTAAATTAAGAGTAATGTCAATGTTTAAATAACATACATTACATTATACATTATGTATATTTATTTGGGAAAAATCTCATGATAAGTGGTAGAAAATGACTTCGATAATTTACGAAATTTTATTTATTCCTAATTTCTATGTATACCTAATCGTTTTCATTCAACTGCCTAAGGTTTCACGGTCAAATAATGTTATCCTTTATTCTAAAAACTAAAATAAAACGTACCTGAATGTATAAGAAAACGATAACAAAGGGATTATAAAAAATATCACCATTTTTGATTGTCCTTTGTACTGTTAAGATCGATCTATATTCATCTATCTAAATTCTAAATAAGTCCAATTTTGGGCAACTTCTTGTACGGGTACATATATCTGGCTTATTCCTGAAGACCTGAGACTTTTCATATCCAAAAACAATATAGTCTAAAGGTGTGAGCAACTGATCTGCCAAATCATTTATTTATATCATATAGTGGGTTAACTCTCACTTTCGTCCGGGAAAAATTACTTATCATCAGAAATTTGTAAAAACTAAAATAATTTATTTAAAAAACAACACAAATGACTTTTTCAGTTTAAATTTTATTGAATTTGACAATTACATACGAGCGACGATATATGTTGTTTTTTTTAGCTTCTCGTACTCAAAGTATATGACTTTAGAATAACGATTTTGATTCGATTCGAGTTCGAGTTTGACTACGAGTACGAGACAAATTACGAGTTTCAGAATATGGGTAACTATCTCATTTACTAATATCTAGTGCAAGCTTCAATGTAATATTTTTTTAATATATTTACAAAGTACCTACAATGGGACATCTAGAAACTATGAACATTTTTTATTTAAAATCAAATAAGCAACAACAATGTGTCATATGCTAAAAGATGAGAAAGTTCTCAGATTCCGAGGTGTAGAGCTTGAACTCGCCTGTGAGATCGATCGAGCAGACTCGGACTCAGTTTCATATGAAAAAAAGAAGTTCGGCTTAGACTCGATGGCTACGAGATCGTTCTAAAAGCTCTTCGTATAAAATTGTTTAAACTTTAGCTTCTGTACATTCGATGTTTATTTTGTATAAAAGTTTCTACTGATCTTTTAAAATTGTTTTGCTTATTAGATAAATATATTTTTTATAACAAAATGCCCACGGAAATGTGTTATGTATACAAATTTCTATAGGAACAATTGTGCATCACTCTCCTTAAACAAAACGTGGACTTTAAAACTAAATATGAGAATTAAAAGAACGAATCAAAATTCTTTTAAACTGAAGAATATGATAAAAAATCAATGGATATTGAACATTTTGAATGTTCTTTTAGTCTCTTTGAACAATTTGGAATGAATTTCACATACAAAATTTGGTTTTTAAAATAAAGTGGCCATCATCTCCCAAATGGAAATTTTTAGTAGAAAAAGGTTTTAAAAATTTAAAAGAGCAACCTCAAATCTGTAAAACTGCATTATTTTCTCATTTTCTATAAAAAGACAACGAATTCTTTATGTACTGAGTTAGAGAAAACCCATGCTTAACAATTTACGAGATCGATCTCATGCAATCAAGCATTTACTCATCTTTTTGCATATGAACACCAGAACTATCTCACATTGAGTTTTTTTTCAAGAGCTCGATCTCAACACTATGAGTTCAAACTCACAGCTTGAAATCTATCTCAGTCTCTGTATAATTTTTTGCATACCACTATAAGAAAGTTCTCAGAAAAGTGAGTAAAGAGCTTGATCTCATCTTTTTGCATATAACCCAATATTTTTCCATAAATCTAGTCTCTGCATTAAATTGGCGCGAGTCGAAGTTTGCCGGGCCCTCTAGTTTTATTATAATTATTCATCTACCTATAAAACTAAACTACGATTTCTACACTGATATATACATATGTATGTATGTATATTGTATATGTCTAGTAAAGTGTATTTGTATTCCTGGTGTCATCTGCAAAATGAGTATCACAAATTGAATAGGTATATAATTTTTTGTCTGCTTGTTTTGGTCATCGGAATTTTTTTTTTAAGAGACCGGTTGCATTTTTGTTTTATTATGAAAAATAAATTTGCAGTTTTCATGCTCAATAATACTCAAAAAATAATTTTTTTCTCTATGAAGAAGAAGAGTTTGAATATTGCAAAACCAGAAAAAAATAAGTATGACATTTTACTAAAAAGTCTTAGCAACTTGTATGTAGGTAGGTACTATCTTTGTCATCTACATAAATATCTGGGATTCGTAAAATTTCAAATAAAGTATGTGTGTACATAATGATGTTGTGTCTAGCGATTGACATAAACACGGTTTAAAAGTATAAATTATTATTATTTTAAGAGATAAACATTCAAACCTATAATATTTAGTGATATATGATATACATACATATGTATGTATATGTATATTTGACGGTTTTAAATATAAGTATGTATAGGTACTTGGTTTTGAAATGGGTGGAACAAAAATATTTAAGAACAAACAGCATTTCACTCGTTATATACTCGAGAATATGTAAGCTCAATTTATTTAAACAAAACATCACACCCAGAATCATCAGTTTAATTAAAGAACAATTATTTCCGGACTATAAAAACGATTTTTGTAGGTACATACATACATACATACATACATACATAATGAATTTCGTAAATAAAATTGTCATCGATTTTTTTACTTACTGCAGAAATTTAGAAATTTCGTCAATTTCCATTATTTTTGTCTTTTTAAAGCTAAACTTTTCTTCCTTAAATTGAAAGCTACAAACGCATAGAAACTTAATTATTCGCATTCCTAATTTTTGAAAATGAAATCCAAATATGTACATATGTACATATGTACATATGTACATATGTACATACATACATATGTATGTATTTACAATGCCTATGGTAACAGGGCTTTTACCTATTTTCAAATAGTTTGCATTTAAATTACTTTCACTAGGTATCTTTAACATTTTTGACATTACATGACAATTTTAAGAACAATACTTAACGATAATACTTATTTTTGTTTTTCATTCATAGTTCTTCAAATTATTGCGTGTTTTTCATGAAATATAACTGACGTATGTATATAAGTTTAAATTGACAGTTTTGTTAAGTTTAAATTATAAAGAGAAGAAGTATAACCACCAGTGAAGGTTTTACTGAACCTTAACTGATTGCAAGTTTTTTTTAGTTTGAATCGTCCGGTTTTACAGCGAAATCTGAACTATAGTATTGAACTTTGTTCAATTTTTACATATGTATATTTTTAAATAAATAATATCTTTTTTTAAAAAAATAATATTTCGTGACGTTGAAAAACATTTACTTCAAAAATGGAATTCTATCAAATGGTAGATGTTGAATTGAAATGTCATCGTACTATGAAGTGGTTTTAAATGCTGCACTAAAGTTTTAACGGTAAAATACTGTCGGTTAACTTGAACTGCGAATAAAGCTGAGTTCAATATTTAATCGAAACTATGAAACCGAATAAATTCCTGAACTGAAATTTAAAGGAAAGTATTTGATCGATGTGGCATTTAGTTCGTTAGTGTTGGAGCTTAAAATTATGTATCTAAGTGTAATTGAAAAACACGGATACACGGAATTCGTGTAATTAGAAAAGCCCTCTTATTATCCGTGTACACGGATCTTAATTATCCAGATCTTTTTTACACGGATAAATAATAAATACACGGATTCTATGCTAGGTTAATGGAATTTTTGATTTTTTATAATGGTTTGGCTTCGTTTTTGTTTTAGTTTGATAGTTTATGCAAGTTGACTGTTTTCCTATTTTATTTAAACAAGTTTTAATAAAATAAACTAAAATATTGGAAACACGGACATGCATTATTATCCGTGTACCTAGTCTAAATACACGCGTAATTATAAGTACCTACACTGATTCAAATCCAGGATATTCTAAGTACACGGATACCTCTAGTTCGTGTACTATCAATTAACATATAAAATATCCTAACAAAAGTTGTCAACTTTTCATTTCCTTGCAGTCTTGCACATTTTACTTAAAATACCTAAAATTAGCAACACTCCTACTCCCGTTACATACTTTCCAATTGTTCTGTACACACTTAGATCTGCATAAACATATTATTTTTAAACTGTTCTAACAGTTTGCATTCGCGGATAAAAATAATAAAAAGACACATCACTAGTCATACATTATTTAGCTCATCTAATGACATGTATATTTTATAAACATACATAGGTACATATGTACCTACATGCATTTATTTCTTCAATCAGTAGATATCTTAATTATTAACAAGTTTCTGGTTCACACTTGTATTCTTCTCACATTAAAAATTCAAAGTAAGTTGATATAATTTAGCTGATCTAACAATATTATTTCTAATTCTTTATTATATATTTTTTTTAACCATGCATTTTCTACTAATTGTATTATTTATAAGAAGTTGGAAAAGAATCGGCGTTTAAAACTTATTTACACGAAAACACAAACATTTAAGATTTAAAAAATTACCTCAGTTTCATTGTTCATCATTGTTACCAGCTAGTGGACGTCATAAAATTAACAAATTCGTCCTTTTAGAGATTTACTGTATTTTATGCAAATAGGAATATACTTGTATCTTCAAACAAAGCTTTTTGTATAATTTATTTCAAATGATATTTTTTAATTTCTTTTTTTGTCGGAGTGGATATTTTTCTTTTGTGAACGATTGCAAACTTTGGTAACCACGCAACACAACTTAACAGTAAAACATTCTGAATTCAACTGTCGAATCCGTGGCGCTGCATGTCGCACCCGTCTTCGAGTCGTCGGCTTTATGACTTCAAAACAGAAATGAAATAATGACATTTTAGCTTCAATTTCAGTATATGCAATATTGATGACTAGCCGTACTCGACTCATCCGATATTATGGCAACATGAAGAAGAATGAACAAAACAAAGCATACCTACACAACAGCACATGAAATTGAGTTTCTTAATTGTTTATTTTTTATAGCGGCAAGTTCTACCTTATTTTATTGATTAAATTCACTAGCAAAAGCTAATATTTTAGGCAGGTACTGCACTGAGTCGTATCGGGTATAAAGTGGAATCATGGTATGTAATATTGAGTGTCCCCATCCCCAGCACTGAGCAGTTCATGCATGACGATTTATTTGTTTAAACTGCAGACTGCTTTTTCAAAAGATTAAAAATACTATTGAATAGTGCAATGTTGCTTTTGTTTATTTAATTTTATTTATTTTGTTTAAAGAAATTTAATATTATCAAACAGACTTAATAGAAATATGGTCAAGTCCTACGTAAGTAGTGGAACATATAAAGGATCATGAAATAGTAACCGTTAATTATGTACATAGGTGCAAAACTTTTAAAAAAATGTATTTATTTTAATATGTACATACATTATGTACCTATTTTGTAAGTAACAATCACAATAGTTTTATATAAAAAGCTAGTGGACTAAAAAGACGACCTAAATTCGAAAATTTTTAAACTTCTGAATAAGTTGTTACAATCTGCACCGTTAAGATAAACAATTTTATAAGAAAAAGTAATTACAATATTTCCCGTTATTAGATTTACCGATACCACAATTTAATTAATCTATAGCATTTGAGTATGGGGAAGCTATGAACTAAGTAGAATGAAGAAGCTCTGTTAAATAGAAACTTAAACTTGTTTTATTTACAACGTGAAATATTTTTTAGAAAAGGTACTTATACATTTTATCCTAATGCCTTTGGATTAATGTTATTAATAGTAATAAACGTTAGAAGAAATCATCTGGATCCATGGTAGAATTACACCGTTCCCTTTCGACCAAAAATAGTAGCCTCATTTAATAAGTCTTTCTATTTAATGAGAGTTAATGATTGTAGCGTTCCGAATCGTCTTTCCTCACATACGGGGTCAATAATTTTCCGTTAGACTTTCCTCTTAACGCACTTTTAGAGGTCGGATTACCTTTTAATACACCCAGTACTCGGATCCATATGAGTTCAGGCAGAACCAACATCCTGTATGAAGCAGCTTAGATATTATGGTAACGTTTATGGATGTAAAGAGCTTTGACGGACTATAGTAGGCTCTGTTGGCTTTAATCAGCCGCCGTTGCTGCAGGTTGTGGCATCTAATTTTTTGTTAATTGGCATATACCTTTTCGGGTGTCGTCTGGTATGTACCCAACACATACGTGGACTATTGGCGGTTTTCTTTTTTAGCTCTGAGCAGATCACGAAACTGTCAAAATAAAAAAATGATTTTTTTTTTTGCTTATAGTAGTTCGGCGCTCAAGCGTATTTCATAATTATATAAAAGGGCTCTAAATATAATCTGCTAAGAGCTTTGTCCACCTTGTATGAAATTGTTGCATTGCTCTTACGTTCCGTCGCTATTTGTATTTATTACCAAAGTAGTCGTTTTGATATCTGTGACTGATGCCTAAGATAAAGTAAAAACTTAAATAGTTAACAAGTTCTGTATTTACCGGGTAGTAAATGAGATTTTAAAAATTGATATGTGCATACATACTATGTACATATATTTTTGTTAGAACAGGTACAAAAACAGTGATATATTGTCCTTTTTAGTAAAAAAGGATCAATAATTATTTTGATGTGATGCATTTACCGTAGAGCGGACGATCATGAACTCAGTTTTCTTTCTTTTTGACAAAATGTTATTAAAACCAATTTATCAAATTATTGTTGCAATAAATGCAATTATAATTTATTTGAAATAATTTTTTCATTTAATCATCATTTAACTTTAACACAAACTTAACTAAATGAATTTTAAAACTGTTAAAATATAAGGATGTGCTTGAATGTAAATTTAAGATAAGTCAAACAAATTTTGTTTGTAAGGATCTAGTTTACTTTGTGATGCTCTTGTTTATTCATATTATAAGTAATTATGGTTACGTAGTGTTCATATTATAAGTAATTAAGCAACCAGGAATCAACGGCATGTTGGAACTTTTTTTCCCATTTTTTTTTCTTATTTATGAGAACAGCTTTAAAACTTGATTTCTTACGAGCACAGATGCTTCTTAAATACATACATATATAGCCGTATGTATTTTGCTCTTGCATTTATGTCGTAGCTTGACATTGTGATGACACTACAAAACCATCCAAAACCATAAATAACAACAAGAAACTTTAGAAAGTCTTAAAGAGCCATTAAATATGTGTGCTAAATACATAAGTATTTATTAGCAATAATATTATGTACCCACACGTCATGTTTATCAATAAGATAACGATTGTATTTGTTACAGAAGCAACAACATTTTTTCGTAAAATTTTGCATGTCCTGATCTTAAATCTGAAGATAGCTCCATGAAGAACTATGTATATTCGAGGTATGATTATATTTCAAGACTTCTTTCTTTTTTTATTTAAGTACATACATACATACATATATTGTTTTAAAAGCTTTGTTGACATGTGTAATTAATTGTTTTTATTATTTAAAAAAATACTCACTGCTAACTGACGAGATACAAATTAACTTAATTTCACATGTGTAAATGAGTATTTATCATGTATTACGCGATTAAAGTGACACCTACTTCTGTTTAAAAAATAAACTAGCTTTTGTGCGATTTTAAATTGTTTTAAATACTTTAAATGTGAATGCATTGTCTTTTTTATTTCAATAAATTTACGGACTTTATTTTATATTAATTATTAAAAATGAAATAGAAAACAGAATATAAACTTGGGATTTTAGTTGTCCTATAATAAATACATTATGCGAAAATTTTGATTTAAATGACCTTGAGTCACCAAAGCGTTAGCTTGTTTTCTAATGATAATTATGCCTACATGCCAATATTTCTTTTTTTAACTGCACAACTATGCATTTGCAACGTCAAACGTTTTTAGCAAAATTAATGACGAAAAATATTTTTAAAGCAGGCCTGGTAGTACAAATTAAAAAAATTAAACAAACTAAAAAGTCTTTCTGTGCACAGCTCGTTGGCCTTCTTCTTCGTATTCTCGCTTTGAGATCCACATTTTCTTGAATGTATCTAAAGAAGCCAATATTGAACCTCCCATCCACGTTGAATAAAGACGTTCTTGAGGAGCAGCAATCTAGAAACAAAAAATATAAAAACTCAAAAATTTCCACATTACATTGAAATATAAATGAACATGAAACTCACTCTTATTTTTAAGTCTTTTGATGTATGCTTTTTCATTTCTGTGAGGAGCCTATCACCAAAACCTTTGAATAATGTTGAACCACCAGAAAGAACGATATTCTGATACAGCATCTTTCGCAAATCCATATCGGACTTTTCTATCGAATACATAAGAACGTCCTGGATACCCTCGCACTCTTCGCCTAACAAATCCGGTCTAAAAAGTACTTCTGGAGCTCTAAACCTTGCAGGTCCAATCTGATATTTAAAAACAAAAATTACAAAAGGAACTTCAAATCATAATCAGCATTTAAGTAAAACATTACCTCAAGCGTCTTTCCATCGGGTAATGTGTAAGCAGCCTTTTCGGTTTCAATATTTTCTTCTTTTTGTGGATTACTCGCCAAGTAGCAGACTCTCTCCTTGATTGACCGGACTATTTCAAACTCTGCTGTCGAACGGAAATTAAATCCTTCTTTTCTAATAAGCGTTCTGAGATAGCGTGTTACATCTCGACCAGCGATATCGACACGCATAATACTGTGAGGCATCGCAAAACCTTCATAAATAGGAACAGCATGAGTCACACCATCACCTGAGTCTAAAACAACACCTGTTACTCGTCCAGTTGCGTATCTTTGTTAAGAGAAATAATATTTATAATATTTTAACTTAATCAACAAAAAAAACGTACAAACTAAGCACTGCTTGCATTGAAACAAATAGGGCTGGAGCATTGATGCCTTCGAAAAAGAATTCAGCTGCCTTTTCGCGATTTCTTCGAGGATTTAAAGGTGCTTCTGTTAGCAAAACAGGATGGTCTTCTGTGAATGTTGCTAGTTGTTCCTTAAAGAAATATTACATATTAGTTTATCAATCACTTTGAAATACAATCAGGTAAAACTTTTATTTTCACTTAAAATTTTAAATGGAAAACACAAGAGATCAATGTGAATGTTGATCAATCTAGATATTCTTCCTATATATTCTGTTCGGTATCCTTTAAAAATGGGACACACCCCATCTTCAAAATAGTTTGGGACTTCAGAATATAGGAAGTTGCAATATTCGTCATGCGTGGAGCGGCTTTCATGCGAAATCAACTCAATACATTTATGGTTTCGATTTTATTATGAGCATGGAGCTTCAAGGCTGAGATCTAGATGAGTTTCTTAAAAAATGCCTGACCATTCCTGGGTCCAATAAATATTTTACTGTATAAAAACTTCGAATAAAGTTCGTCGAAGATGGTTGACATTTATATTGAAAATACTTTCCGTGAACTTTTAATGTGGAAGGAATGCCTTTAGGAGACCATTTTCAATATGAATTGGGTAATTGGGAGCGTAGTCTACAAACCTGAAGCATCTTTTCACGAAGAATCATTTAAGATATATGTACACAGTAACAGTCGACGCCACTGATAACGACCAAGGGACGTGGCAAAACTGGTCGCTATAGCCGGCGGTCGTTATATCCGACGTGGCGTTGCACTAGTACAAATTGTATTAAAACCAATCAAATGATGAAAAAGTGGTCGTTAAAAGCGGCTGGTCGTTATAGGCGTCGCCAACTGTAATTGTTTCTAGCTTCGTTTTTTTTTTTTTGTGTTCATTATTTTATATTCTGGACATTGGGCTAAAATCAAAAAATAACAATGTCTTAATTTTTTAAGTTTGCGCCGTTTACAACAGTTTGTAAAATTCACGATTGATCATTT
Organism: Scaeva pyrastri; assembly: GCA_905146935.1. Taxonomy (NCBI): domain Eukaryota; kingdom Metazoa; phylum Arthropoda; class Insecta; order Diptera; family Syrphidae; genus Scaeva; species Scaeva pyrastri. Next base: position 82,176,472 of record LR989927.1, read on the forward strand.
TTCGCAGACAGACCTAATCTCTTGAAGAATTTTCTTTTCGAAGAAGTTTAAGTATATTGAAATAATTTGGCGCACTTTTAAAAGATTGTGCTATTGTTGAAGAATCGATTTTAAGATATTCTTTCTTAACTTACTATAAAGAGGAAACATATCAGCGCATTCACCGCTGCGTTGCGTCTTTATGATATTTTCAAATAAAAAGTATTTATTTTGACATTTTGATAGATGCGAATCATACAATAATTCTAAAATATGTCTGTTGACTTGTAATGAACTGTTGAACTGTAATTTTAAAGATTCTTTTAAACTGATGGTAAAGTTTAAGAGTTTTTGCATGCATCACTCTTATAACCAATCAGTTTCAAATTCAAATATTTGTATCAATGAAATTGGAGTGATTTTAATGTATTCGCTACGTCCTTAGATTTACCTAAGTGAAATTTGTATGTAGATTTGATCAAGTCTTGTCTTTTTTATGTCTACTTTTTATAATTATAAGTATAGTTGAATTAAATTCCATTTTTGAACTTTTATACCTATCCATAACTCTTTAAATAATTTTTTTACTTAATCAAGAGCTTAATTTACAAGCTGAATCATACTCTAGAAAAACTTTAAGATCAAACTGCAACTTGTTTTTTTTTTTATAAATCCCAAATACCGGTATCTGGGAGTGGAATAAGATTTTAAGTTTCTATTACTCATCAGGTAAATGGTTACGCATTCGCAAACAACGAACTAGGAAGAACATATAATTATGAACCCAAAAATAAGCATCTTTTCACACGCAACCATTGATAAAATATAAAAACTTTATTAAATGTTTTTATAGGAGACGTTCAAGCACACTAACATTCATTCGTTTCGGTTGCCTTTGGAAGATCTTCTTTAAATTAGATCATGCAAAATCACAAGCAAAAATGCCAAGATTCACGAGAAATCATTAGCAAAACGATTCCGATATTTAAAAACGATTCGGATAACTGACAAAAGGAGAAAAGAAAGAAATGGTTTCAATGTTACAATGCAATTTGCTCACAATAAAGGCATTTCTCGCTATGTTTACGCTTTAAAGTAGTCAGTGTAGAGACAATTATATTCACGTTAGCAGGTGTTTCCGTAGGGCGGTATTTTTGTATACGGGAGTCTACTGTAGTTTAAACCAAAGGAACAATTTATGTTTAGGCTGACTATGTATATCCCTAAGATCTTAGCGTATTTTACAGTTACTCAATGTTTATAATAGCCATTTAATATTTTAAATGTGCGCTTTTCTATGGCATGACTGAAAATATCAGTTTAGAACATAATTTAAGAAAATGTAAAATACGTACGAATAAAATAGTTTTCTAGATAACAGCTGCTCTAAAAGCACAACTACGTATAATTAAGTCCTATTTAATCATACAGAATCAAGCGTACTGTTTGAATCATCAAATATTGAAATATATATTTACTTACTTTACTGTAGATATAACTCCAAATTCTCTCCATGTCATTCCAATCTGTTACAATTCCATGTTCCATTGGATATCTTATGCTCAACAAACCTCGATGCTCTTCTGCCTTTGGTCCAACAAATATATCACCCTCCAGAGCACCAGCCATAACTCGTACATGTTTCGGTCTTCCGATACTACAAGCACATTCAAAAACCAATTGGAACTTAGTTTCTCATTAACTGACAATCAAAACACTTATTACTTACTAGTTGGGGAAGTAACATTTCGGAATATGTTCACCGGCAAAACCAGCCTTAATGACACCTGAACCCTGTGAATTTTTTATTAAACAAGTAGGTATAAATTTTTTTCATTGTTTTCGAAATTAGTAAAAGTGATATGATAAAAACAACTCCAATTCCTCAAGTGGACATGCTTCTGGTGTCAAGGAGCTCAAGAAATCAACGCAAAACGATTTTGGGATTCACACCAAAGATAAGTCTGTCCATGGTCGACTACAAGCGAGTAGAAGAAATCGATAATTTCTACATTTCTTGTCAAAATCAAAGGGATTTTTATCGAGATCCGTACCAAAAGTTAAGAGAAAACCAAGATTTCCTCGCTACAAGCATATGTAGACCGAAGGAGCGTAACATCAACACTTTAAAGCAACTTAATCGATGCGTCATCGGACGTTTTCCGGCAATTTATCCCTTGAGCATAGACGCGTCACACCGACAATGGCAAAGGGCATGGCACCAATGAATTCGATCAACGCTTCGAACAGAAAATCTTGCAACAATTTTCAAAACTAAAATCATTTTTAATTCCACCGAACTCTCAATAAAAGCCAAATAAAAATAAAATTTAAAATGTATTTATGTAGAAATTTCTTTTAAGGTGAAACCGTTTGGTGATGTCATTAGCCACTATTCTCCATTAGACCTTTTCCATTTTTGTACTTTTAACTCCGCCTTGATGAGTTACTTTTTTCAAAGAGAATTGCAGATCGTTTTTAATTTTTTTTTTTTTACTTACATTATCAATTACGACAGGTTGGTTTACTACAACATCATAAGGTTCCATTATTGTTTAGTAATTAATAAAATTGTAATTGTAAAAGAAATTCACCCAATAGTTTTACTAAATATTTCTTCTTTTTTTTTTTGGTACAGAAGAAAGCTTTTTTTGCAAAACGACTGAGTGGGTCTATTTGACAGATAGACTGAATTTGACAGATTTGTTGGCACATAATGAAGATGGTTGTGGTTGGGATTCTACTAAATTTTCGTGGAATTCGAAGTAAGGGTCGGCTTTCACTGCATAACCTACTGTAAATTAATTATTTATATGACATGTTCGATTTATCGATCTTTGTGAAAACAAAAATATTGAATACCATTAGCAAAGTATGCACAAACATTACCAAGAGATAAAAATGTTAAGAATCTACTTATTTGACATGATCTCTTTGAAATAAAAATGAACAACTGTTGAAAAAATTGATGTCAGGATATCAGGGTTAAGCGGGAAATGTAATAGACATTTTATACTTATTTTGTTTGTGTATATTATGAAAATATAATAAAAAATAGATGTCTCAAAATGTCTTTCAAAACTTAAAATTAAATTAGAATTGTTCACTAAACCTTTAAAAGAACAAATATAGCTCAAAAGGTGGAATCACCATTTATTCGATATTTTATTCCATACATAATTAAACCATACCAATATTATCATAATAAAAAGAATAATATGACATATGAACATATGAATAATAAAAATGACAATAATTTCCTAAATAATTTGGGTTTTTTATTTTAAATCAACATCGGTCCTCAAATTTAACCACAAGTATGTATGTTAGGAATCAGCCCGGAAAGAGATAGATGCGTAGATCCCGCTTATACTTTTTTTTTAATAAAAGATGAGGTAATAGTTGAAAAGAAGTGCATCTAGGGGTAAACTACTTTATACACTTTACCACGTTGTCTCCATTGTCCATTTCTTCAGTGCGATCAACTCAATACAAACTTAAGTTAGCTGTTATTTACTTAAAACTTTGTTTATGTAAAGTTAGTTTTACCTTGTCCAAACCCTTTTTACAAATTAAATTTACAAAACATTACAAAGTACTTCAAAATTATTTAAATGGGCATTAAATGTACCCAAATTCTTTTAGCTTGTAGTTGATTGGTTCCGTACGTCCACTTTTTGCACTTTTATAAATATATTTATACCCTAAACTCGCGCCAACTGTCGCATCTTGTGTACAGCCAACAAAAGGCAAGCTAAGGTTTAAGCTGTCAAAGTAAAATTAGAAAAAATTTTCTTTGTTTACGTTTATTTTTGACTCTGTTTATGAATGTTTAGTTTTATTTTTTGTTAAAATATTTGAGTTTTCATTTTAAAAACATAATATTGCAATATAAATGACTACAAATACAAATACCACCTCAAGGGCTGAGCCTCCACCCGGCCTTAAAGCTCTAATCGACCATTGCTTGGCAGTATATCCAGACCAGCCGAATCCATTGCAAGTTACCACTGTCCTAAAGTACTGGCTAGGTGGTCAAGACCCCTTGGACTACATAAGCATGTACCTTAACAAAGGTGATCCAGAACGAGGTATTCCCGCCCACTGGCATTATATTAGTTTTGGATTGAGTGATCTTCATGGCGATGGTCGTGTGCATGTTCTCGAACCTGCTATCGACGGAGTGCGCACATCTGGAATTGGCTTTGAACTTACTTTTCGTCTTTTGAAAACTTCTAATACATCTGGGGATGGAAAACAAGACCGCCCTCCCACTTGGCCAGCTAACCTTTTGCAAGCTCTAGCTAGATATTGCTTCCAAACAGGCAACAGGTTTTATGCTGGCGACAATGTTCCCTGGCGGAAGGCTTTAGACGGTTCCAACTCCATAATTCAAAATATTCTAATGGCGCAAGATGCCCAACTAGGCCCATTGGAATCACCTTTTGGGACAGTTGAGTTCTGCCAAGTGGTGGGAGTGACCGAAGAAGAAATTGAACAAGCTTCTCGCTGGAATGGTAAAGGCGTTTTGAACTTTTTAATGCAGGATACGAAAACAGGTGGTGACTTCCTTGTAACAAACATGAGTCGTGCGCAGAGTGTTTTTGAACTGTTTCCAGAGACTTTGTTAAGTCTGCTGGATGATCTTGAAAAACAGGGATCGGATTTGGCAGGAGTCAATGCTGACTTTACATTCCGAGAAATTCCCAAACAAAACTTCAAAGAAGAAATTGATTCGGAGAGCTTAAATGAACAATGTCTATCACAAGAAAACAACACACAACAGAATGATCCCATCAGAGAGAGCAATGAGTTCCTTCAGTCCATGTCAGTTTGCAATTCCTTACAAAAGTCATGTCCAGTTAACTATCAGCCCAATGCTCCAAATTGTATTCCTTTAGATGGAATCGAAATAACTTTAGCGCCTTATGCCGCAAAGTTCCTGCTTCTCTCTATTAAAGATCGTATTCGACATGGAAGGCATTTTACTTTCAAATCGCAGAATCTCGCATTGACTTTTGTAGCGGAGTCTGTAACAGGTTCGGCTGTTTCCAAGGATTTTCCCTTCGGTGTGCTGGGTTACTGGATACAAATAATGATCACAGATGACTTAGTTCCGAGGATGATAGAAACATTCCAGAATTTACTCAATCCCAACAGTGAAATTAAAGAGAAACTTGAATTTGAGTTCCCTGACAAAAGTTTGAAGATCATTATAGCGTCTCCTCAACAAACACCAGTGATTCCGGAAAGTAAATAATTCATTTATATTTAATTCACATTTCATATTCTCGATTAAAGTTAATTTTGATTTTATACATCCATTTTATATTTTTTATTTGATTTCGTAACATAAAATTGGTATTCAGTTAGTTTTCCGTTTGTTATTGTTTTTTTTTTTATGGAGTGTACTGGTCCCCTTTTCAATTTTTTTCAAAAAAATAACTAATTGCTTATTTGTTGTGCTATAAAATAAATTTGTTTTGTATACATACATATATGTAATTAAGAAAAAGTACATTCTAAATTTAAAACAAGGGAAAACCTTGTGTATCTCCCAAACGGAATATGTAGGTACATAAATGTACATATAAAAAATAAGAATTCACTTTCTTTTTAACAGATAAAAGATAAAAGAAGTTAAGAGCCAGACGAAGTTGGTAAGTAAGAATTTTGCCTAAAACTATGTTGGACCTCCAATGATCACATAACATCATTGTCAACATGGAATGAACTTTCAAATAACAGTGGAACTTAAAATGTGGAGCAACGTAGTTTTGTTAAAAGATAAATAAATTTTGTGGTGCTATAGCAACCAGTAATAAGAAAATAAATTATTCAAACGAAAATAGGGCCCATCGAATATTTCCACAGTAGTTTTAATAAAAAAACATTCCGTATTGATTTATGTATGTCCATGTACAATTGTACATATGTGTACTCAATTTTGGAATACTAGTTTAAATTATAAAGAAATGTTTCTCAATTTTTTTTATATTAATTAAACCAAAAAACTTAATGGGCCCTATTTTGTTGTGAGTAGTATATAATTTCATCCCAAATTTGAACAGAATATTTTGTTACAAAAATTATTCTTAGAAGATTTGTCAATTCACCAGTGCTTTGAGAAAAACTTAAAAGCCTTCTTACTTAGGAGCCTTCCGCTATGGCAACTATAGAAGGAAACAAAATAAAATATCTACAAATCAAATATGTACATACTATATACGGCAGAGAATTAGCACAAACGTTACTACATTTTTAACAATGTTTGTAACATAAATACATTTATTTGTTGTTTGTATTCAACATTGAACAATTAAAAGAAACATAAACATATAAACAAATTAATAACATCTGAGTTCTTAAATAATATTATCATGATTATTATTGGTGGTCAGAGTATCTTTGATTGCTTCCTAAATTATCCCGAGGTCTGGTGTACAAGATGGTTGTCGACCCATCTAGCGAAAATATTATGTTAATATTTTACAAATAAGCGTAGGTTAAGGTGAACTTACTTCGAAATTTCATATATTTTTAAAAATTTACCCAACTACAACGTGTATTAATTTGTGGGCCATTCAAAATTTTGCTAATTTTTAGGAGGGTCGATTTTGCGATTTTTTTTGTATGCATCTTTTGGAAAAAATGTTGATAAAAATAGTGACAACTTCTAAGTCTTATCATAAAGATACAATTTTTTATCATAATATAGAATGGTATATTTTTAAAAAAGTGGAATACTTAGTCAAAAATCGTAAACAATTTAGTTACATACGTTCTTGTGTTTCTAGGGCGACGAAATGATTGGTCAAAATAAAATATGTATATTCAGAATATGTACTACGAATTGTAATACAAAAAATTAATAATTTGTTAAAAAAATCTAATTTTCGCAGAGGAAATAGAGCTCTTCAACGTTGAGTCTCAAAAAATCATTGTTCAATAATTGTAAAATTAACATTAACAACATTCTCTGTTTTCCGCAAGATTTCTGAGAAACAGAGAATCTAGGAAAAATCATGTTGGTAAAAAATTTGCTTGTGGTGGGTCCCGAACAAATACAGTACTTATTTTTGTTTTGACATTATTAATCATTTAAATTAAGACTCATTAAATCAAAAAAGCTGACAGAATTGGTTTTCTACATTTAATTTGTATGTTCTGACAAGTTCTTTCTCGAGTTTTTAAAAATACCCTTGAATTCATAAACAGTGCGGGTGATTAGAAAAATCGAAAAGAGTTAAAAAGAAAATACTGATGGACAATAGTTTTAAACTTTTGATTTTTTTTGCATAATCAGTAGGTCTGAGAATCGGCTACTATCTATTTTTCATACCCCTATGTGGTGAGGGTTGTCCACCACTAACATATTTATTTTTTTTTATTTTTTTATAAAGTGGCATTAAAAAATTCATGCAACCCTTTACTTTCACCTCCTACCACTGACCTTTAATTTAATTTTAATTTATTTTTTTGATATTTTATTAAAAAATACAGAGTAGAGACACCTGCACCTAGAGCTACTGCGGCTATGGAAGGTGATATTTTATTAAAAAATACTTACTTCAGTTTTAAAAATTTAAACAAAATAATTGACTCGGTAGGTTACGACATACATACATATGCATGTATGTACATATATAGATATATGTATATGTTCTCAACTAACTTTATTATTTATTTATTCTTCTGGGGTTGTATTTAAACATGGAAAACTTTCTCCATCCTAAATTGATGACATTATTGAAGTCACGAATTTTTGGTGTGATGTTAATTTGTGCTTCAATTGTTTTTCTGTTAAGCCCTATACCTGATTTTTATTTGGACGAACATTACGTTGAGAATAACGGAACAGAATGTTACAACAACTAGGACATAAAATTCGGTTGTCCTGCCGCTCGATCCACTTTTTTCGAAACATGCAATGAACAGCTATGTATATATATTTCATAGGCAAGACTAAACTCTTAAGTAAACTTTTTAAATATCGAATTTTAAGATGTGAAAAATAACAATGCTGTGCATAAGAGTTTGTAATAGAATCAGCCATTTTAGCGAAGGGAGAGTTTTAATAAAATAATAATAAAAACTATAAAAAAAAATTGCACGGAAAATACAAAAAGCAACAAAATATTTTTCCATAGCTTGAATTTGTTCCATAAATCGGGGCGACGCGAAGGTCGCCTGGCCCGCTAGTATAATAAATATAAAATTCTAATAAAGACCAGTTTTTGTATTTTTTAATTTACTCAAAAATGTGTAAACTCAAGAAGGTTCTGTATAGATAAATTCATTCAGTGTCAAATGTATGTACATACATACATATGTATGTATTTAGAAAAAGTATAAGAGAACTTTTGCCAAGCCAACTGAGGTATTAAAATCACAAAGCTGAACTTAAGCTTTATCAAAAGACCTTTGTCAGATATGAAATATTTAAAATGTTTTCCAGAATCGACCATTTTTTACTAATATTTCTGTTGCATTTTGTACAAGTAGATTTCAATTGAAAATGGTTCCAAAATAACATTAAAAAAAATCACCAATTTGTTTGTTAAGTATATTAATATCCTAATCATTTAAATTACAACTTACATTTTATACTTTTTATAAATAATATGTACAAGTAATATTTTTGTTTTTCTATTTAAAATTTAAATTACACCCTGTGCTTATTTGAAATTGTGCTTATCATAGCCTTTAAATGCTTTTATTAAGAGTATTATTATGGCCTGTATAAGCTTCTTCACTTATGAATCATCTCCCTCAGCTACACTTTCACCATCCATGGAATCATTGCAAACGGAAAGATCAGATTCAGATGGTTGTCGATTGCCTCCTATTTGTCTTATTTCCTCGCAATTATTTTTGATTTCATCCTCGTTTCCCGGTGGCATTTGTGTCTGCCGAAGGAGTGCCAACCGCTGTTGGGTGATTTCTAAATGATGTTTTCTCCATTTTATCCTTCTATTTTGAAACCACACTTTCACTTGGGCTTCAGTCAATTGAAGGGTATGCGCCAAATACAGTCGTTCTGGCCCCACCATGTACTGTTGTCGTTCGAATTCGGCCTCTAGTCTTTCTAATTGTTCGGGTGTGAATATTGTGCGAACTCGCTTGTTTTTCAATGTGGACTTTTTGCCAATGGTTTCTGAAAGGAAAAGGAAATTAAAGTGTTTTAGAAGAGAGTTATGGACGGAGAGAATTAGTGTTCTTGTTTCAAGAATAATTGGATATAATATTGACATGTATGCATTTATCAAATAATAAAAATAATAATCAAAATGAGGGCTTTAAATCTAGATACAAGGTATATTGCATGTATTAATGTCAGTAATAAAGTTAAAGGATTCAAAAATATTTTTAATATCAATTATTGTTATCATTATTTTATTATTGTTATTATTATTAAATTTTATTGACACAATGAATTATAATATATTGCAGTTATGAGCTGACTTTTAATAACAAATAACATTGATTATGCAGAACTTTTTAAAATCAAATAAGAACAGAACTTGAAGAATAGAAAAAAAGAAAACTGTCAGCTTTAAAGTCACAACAAGAAAACCCAAAAATCTCAAATCAACAAGAAAATAATACAAATTAAATTGCGTTAAGATAAAAAAAATTATTTTGCCCAACTGTGCCAAGATTCAAAAACTATTAGCAAGGAACATTAGGCATTGGCTTTTAGAACTTGGTCTGCGCTGATCATCTGACATCTTAAAGAATTTCATGAAGCCTTATTCTTAATTATGTTTTCCAATACGATAACGATCTAAAACATATACAGCGCTGGTTGTTAGGCATTGGTTTGTAGCTACAAGTACAAGAACTAATGTTTTAGATTTACCTACGCAAAATTCGGACTTGAATCTCATCAAAAACTTATAGGTAGATATCGAAAAACGATTGAAGTTCAAAAAATTCTGAAGAACTCTTTAAAAACTTAGGTCATGGATATATTCCAGATTGCTCTATAAAGGGCCGTCTAATAAAGCAAAACCGGTCAAGGAAGCGTTGAAAGCACTTGGATACATTTTGAAAGTATTTTTTTTTACGAAATCACATTAAATCTATAGTCACGTCAATTCCTGAGATAAGGGACGATATTTAAATTGATTCATTCGGTTAATAAAGCACATATTATCTCTGCTTAAAGAAAGTTTGTTCGTTCGATTGAAACTCGAACCCAGGTTTTTGTATGAAGAATCCGCTGATCAGACAAACTTATTCAGGGAATTTTCGGCGGGAGAAGGCTGTTTCCGGTACATTTTTTGACACTTACCTATCCAATCGGGGCATCGAAAACTTTTACTATTACAAGTTTGAACTTTTAATGTAGATTCTAAAAAAGTTGGTCGGATAAGCTAAATCAAAGAGCAAAGGTTTGTCCGATCACTTCCCAAGCGCGAATTTTGCGTCACAACTATCGAATCATGGCAGTGGATAAAATTGGTATGTATAGTATATCAAATGAAAGGAAAGTTATTGTCCTCCTAATGAATCTACCAACAACGTGACATCGAATAAAGATTTTCAGGCAACAACCCTTCGTCCGAGCACTTTGAAAAAGAGATAGCTTTTTCTTCTTATTCTGTTTACGATATTGAAAAATCTATTTATTCGTCAAGAAAATTGATAAAAGGGTCATCAAACTAAAGTTACACTAGCCCTGTTTATATATGTTTACTACTAAACACACAGATAAACAGTGAATAATTCTTCACCCCAAAACTTTGAAGAAAAAAAATATTGATATTATTAATTAGTACATAGGTTCATTTATGTAAGATTAATAATAATTATATTTTTCTTAGAATCAAATTTTTCAATCAAAATTAATTTTTGCTCCAATAGCTTAACTTAATAATATGAATGGTTATGGTATCCTATTTACACCATATACCAAATAAAAAATCATTCATCAGGTTAATATTGATCCTGCACTGATAAACTGCTTTATAAGTTCACATTCAGGATTAACTAAATCGGAACAAACTCTAACTAGGCATTAGTGTTGCAGCTTATTTGAAGGCAAATATTTTCAAGGGAGGCGTTTTTAAAATAATATTCCTTATATTAAAACTAGTCATCGTAAAGCATTTTAAAAATGGACTTTTGCGGGCTTTTAATATGAAAAATCAACAATTAAACTTCTAAAACTCTGCTATTTTCAAAGACGAGTCCAGTTTTAGGCACAGATAGACTGTCTTACATGTGGCAAAATCCTAATACAGAGCTTAAAAAAATAAATAGGTAGGTACATTAAACCTTCTTTAAAGCACAAAGTCCGCAGCGTAATTGTTGGTAATCTACAATTTAGTAATGGGATCATCGACAATACTGTGTACTTGGACATTTTGAGGAATAAATTTGATATAAAACGTAAAGAAGAAGAAGCAATAGTTTTCGATATTATCAACATAATGATCCTTAGCACAAAACAGGTACATACATACATATTAAATAGTCTTGCTCATATCAAACTGTCCCCATTTAACGAAACCGCTTGCATAATCACCGGATGTGGTGGTTATTGAGAATCAGTGGGGGCATTGTAAGAAGAAAGCATCAAATACATATATCTACCAAAAATGAGTTGAAAAAAATAATTCTGGATGAGTGGAATAAAATAAACCCAGAAATCACACAAAAGTTTTTAAAATGTTAATTTTGAAGTTACTGTTCACTTTTGTTTAAAGTGGATTCAATGATCTGTGTTCTGTAACATAAGGTTTTTCTGTATGTAACCGATGTACATACATATGTATGTATTACATTAGGTATAAGATGAAATTTTAAATTTTAAATGCGACGGTACCTGTTTTGCGTTTGGCGGTACAGTGATTTAAATGTTATTAGACAAATGTTAAAATGATTTGGCATTAAATATTAAATAAAAACAAGATGGAAAGAACGAAAGAAAAGTAAGAAATAAAATTAATTTGTGTGACAAGAATGACTATGTACAATGTACATGTTATGTATGTATGTATTTCGATTAAATTAATCATTGAGTTCAGTTCAAAATTTAGTTTTTGTCTAAAATACATAAGCATGAGGAAAACAATACTCGAAAATTGTTAAAAAAGAGTTTTGAGAATACGGAATATATTATTATTTAGTCTAAATAAGTTTTGAAAAAACATCTTACCGCTTTTCATTTTCTCCCTCTGAAATCCAATATTAACTTGTTGCTGAGCATGGTGTTGATGTAATTGCTGAAGGCTTTGGAGGGCGGATGGAGCATTAACGACGGCAGCAGCAGCAGCTACAGAAGCTGCTGCAGCAGCTGCTGCATGATGGCCAAAAGCATTCAGCCGGATATGTCCCACGTTTTGCACACCATCATTTGCCGACGATGGTAAGTATCTATTAACTACACTACTGTTCACGGAATTCATAGTATCACACTCGTATTTATTTACACTTCCACTGCCATTTACTATCTGAGAATTCGAACTGCTATCCGAATGGACATTTTTTTGTTGCAGGTGATTGCTATGGTTGGTATTGCTTATTGATAAATTCATTACGCTATTGTAGTCCTTGCGACTATTGTCAATGGCGCTCTTCTGTAATCCCAATATAGCCGCTATGGTGAAGGATTTACCCACATCCAAGGAAGTATTGCTATCCAAGTGCGGTGAATTGCTTATCACGTGCTGATTGTGGGTCATGTGTGGGTGTTGATGTTGCTGGTGCTGAGCATGTTGCACTGTCGTGGAAGGATTGTGTAGTGCCAAAAAGTGCGATAAAGGATTCGGATGGTATTTTGAAGGATTCTGCAGCATTATAATTATTCTGTCTTACACTTATCACTGATTCATGCAGACTGATGCGGTTTATATTTTTTAATTGCGGTCAACACCTGTTCCAGATTCTGCAATGAGAAAAGAAGAAAAAATGCCATTCAAATTGTAAAGCATATAAATGAAGGATTATAGATGAAGTGGCTTTAAAGAAGTACCGGCGCGCATCCATACGAAACATAAAATGCAAACAAAAAAAATCCCAAGCAAAAGCCAGAGGCCGAGGCAGAGGCACAGCTGCAATAGCGATGGGTTCATCATTCGGTTGGAGTGTAATGTACACTTATGTGTTATTGATGCCACTCTTAATGTTTCACGCACTCAATATGGTATCTTCCTTAATGAAATGCCTTTCTTTCTTTTCACACTCTTTGCACAACTCGTTTGCTAAAAATGTTTGTCTTTTTGTTTAACTCAATAGAAATTGTCACAGAATCAACTTAATTTCATATCCGACGGGGTACCTCCGTGCGTCGTCGTTCGTCGAGATAATTCACAGAAGTCATTAGTTTGCAAAGGTGGCCTTTTAATTGAATGAATTTCTGTGAAATTGCAACGAAATGCACTTTACAAAGGTACCATTTAGGTGGGTAATTAATTTGAACCGGAAATAGAGTCCTTTGGCTTTTGATTTACTATTACTACTGGTGATGGCTATTCATTAAATACCTTGATCTTTTGAAATGAAGCAAATGCCATTTAATGTCTAGAAAGGAAGGCAATCCATCGGAACCTTAGACGATTTTAAACGTTTCCTTACATTGAAAACGTATGTAATGTTTATAAGGCATGCATTAAGTGTACTTTACTTGCGTATTTACATACATACATATGTACATTATGAGGTGAATGCTATCTTGCCGCATTCATAACATTACATAATTGTGTTTCTAGAAGCAGTTGATAGTGATGCCTTTAAGTTGACAAGCAAGTAAAAAGGGTGTATAGTATTTCATTCAATGAATGGTTTAAATTTACTGGAAAGTCAACGACATGGAGTGGTGTTGGTATTGTGAAGATATGGAAGGAAACTTTCCTGGAGAAGAAGCTAAACTATGAATGAACTAATACGTATCTTGGTTTCAGGTTGCTTAAATTGGAGACAATTTATTGTGTATAGTGTTGAGAATGAAGAACTTAATATGTGATGGTCGAGTGTGTGTATCTAACTTAACCAATTTGCTTGTTTCCACATATAATGGAGGTATCCGTGAAATAAAGGTTAACAAATATGTTTATGGTAGATAATTATTATGTACCTACTCAAGAATGTTCGATATGTATGCATATTCGAGTTATTACATGTATGACACTTCATAGCAAAATTTTATACTATACGTGAAACAAGTGTCATGTAATAATGAAGATTTTTAAAAACCACTTTATTTTAACTTAAAAAAAATATTTTTTTTGGGGAAAACAAACTTTAGGTATTTATTTATTTTATCACAATTTTAATTCGGCAATATTATAATGTCAATCGGATAACTAGGCTGTCGATTATTTCTGTATAATTCTAAAAAAAAACAATATAATCAAATCGAAACATCTATTGTGTATATTATATTTGTATCTACATATCTGTCTTTCCATTTGATGTATTATTTTGATTTTAATAAAATATTATAATATGAGAATTACCTTTTTGGTCAGATTTCAATCAAAGAATCAATGCTTCAATATGAAATATCTTATCTTTATGTTAATATTAATATAGTTTAAGGAAAACTCTCCATGTATTGCAGCATTCAAGAAACGGTGGCACTGACATAACATTAAAATTAACTATGAATGCATCATAAAACCTCGACAATAACAACTGCACCATAAGGTAGGAGGTAGATACTACTTATTTCTTCAAAAAATATTTCCATCACTCTCATTAAAATGATGGGAGAATAGTAAAATTCAAAATGCACAAAGCAGCTGACATAAATGGATTACTTCCGGATCAGCTATTCAAAGTGGCTTTAAATAAACTGACAAGTGACATATGTAGAATTATGTATATGTATATCATAAAGTCTTCTTAATGTGATAAGATGATGTGATAAGAAAGCTTTTAAACGTATATGAGGATATCACATGAACTCTCCAGTATTTTCAAGAACATATTGTGTGAAACTCACAATATAAGCTTTTAAGATTCTTATTTAAATGCAGTTAATATATACAAACAAGTGGGAAAAAATTACATCTGATTTGGTATTGATAAATAGCTATTTAAATTTCTGAGAAAATAACGAAACTAATACTTTCTTTCACAATTTTGACCCATTTTCCTTAACCCATTTTTGGCTTAAAGGAAGGAAACTTTAACAGCCTATCCTATTTAAATTTATGGATGCAGATCTTATTCTATTTTTGAAATTCATTTCACTTTAGAAGTGTCTCACGAATTTTGGACTACAAATTTCCAAATTATTATGCAGAAAAATATATTTATGTAGCCGACAAGTGAATGATTTTGACTTGTCAGTGATGGATTTATGCCTAGGCCCGCGAGGCCCGGGCCTAGGGCGGCATGATTTGAGGGGCGGCAAAATTTTTGAAATTCCAAAATTTCAGAGACGATAAAAAGTAAAGACAGTTGCCTTGGAAAACAAGTTTTTTTTTCTTTTACTTTTCAGTCTATGATTCAAATTTTAATTTTTTAAAAGATCAGTTACAGTCTTTATCGAATGATGCTCTTTACTTTTCGTTTCATTACTGAAATTAATCATATGCTTACAAAGCTTTTAAAAACTAATAAAATCTTAATAATATCGAAACTTGCAAAAGTTATTAGCAAAAGTTATTAGGTGTTTATTTCTAAAAGTTTTACATAATCGTCAAAATGTCATTTAACCACATTTGAATACAAATTTTAATGTAAATCACGACCAAACTAGAATGTCAATGTGAATTATTTTGCTATTTTTTTCATTAAATTAAGTAAAAATCTACCTATGAAGATTTTCGTTTCAACCAAACATAACAAATATGAATATTCACTTGAAATATTAAAACATAATTTTTGTCGCCAATTTGTTTGATTTTATTTCTCACGACTTAAATATCAAGTAGCAACACCTAGCTGCAAGGCTACGAATGACTTACCTCCCTTTCGAACATATGGCGAAATAATTAAACATAACAAATACATCCATGCAACAAACTACAAATTTGGCAACAACGAATCAGTTTTTACAAAAATTGAAAAATCTATCCAAAACGAATTTAGAAATTCAAAATACCTACTGGCACTGGAATTTATTGCTGAAAGCGAAGATGAGAAACCGACTACACGGTCTGAAGCTACGGGATTGCAACGAAAGTTGCAGCATTTAGAAACAGCAATTCTAGTCATCGTTTGGAATGTAATTTTAGATCGATTTAATGCTGCTAGTAAGAAGTTTCAAGAATCAAGTTTAGCTGACCAAACCCTTACAATTAAGAATGCATACTAGTTTTATCATTCAATAACAAATTTAGTTTACAATTAACACTACATGGTTAAATGAATTGAAACTAGTGCATTCTCACTATATAAAAGAAGAAAGATTTTTATAAAAAAAAAAATTATTCATGCAAAATACAACGACGATTTCTAACCGGTGAATTCAACCAAATGTATTTTACGGGATAATGACCCAATAAATAAAAACTAAATCTAAAATCTAAACAGTTAATGAGAGCTTTTCCTATGTTAAAAATAAACGAGGACAACATAGACTTAGTGCAAACTTTCTATTAGAGTTAACACTGGGAGTCATTTGAGTTAAAAGGGACTTTTAAAAAACTTAAAAGATGGAAAAACATTTCAGTAAATTATAATTACCTAAAACCTAAAAGAGAGGTTTCGTTGAAAGGATTCAGAAAAAATTACTCTTGCGATAAAACTGCTTGTCAAATCAACTTCAGCTAAATAAAATTATGTTGCGAATTATAAAATTAAATAAATACATACATGTATATAAATATGTATGTATATGAATTCATTCAGAATTATTAGTCATTAATCATTAAGAAGTAATTATTAATCTTAGAACGGAATACATTTTAAAACTTGATCCTTCAGGACACAAAAAGCCAATTTTACTGAGTTTTTAATAAAATTTTATTTTCTCAATATGTAAGTACATCATCCTTGCCATTTTCAGTATAATTTTTAATTGCTTATTCAAAATTGGTTTACATAAACATAATTTCAAAATATTGTGCCAAGTACCTACAGTATGTATGCACATATTTCAAAAATAACATTTTGATGCTAAGGCTCTCGTGTTAACATATAGGCAGCACTTGACAGCATTGTAGAGCAATGGGACCTTTTGTTAAATTTGAAACAAACTAGGTATTAACATTAAATTCTCACCTATAAGTTATACCTACATTTTTCACTTTTTTATTGTAAATTTATGTACATACATACGTAGATATATATTATGTATGTATGTGAATATGTCTCGAAAATTATGTTGAATTCTAATTCCATTGCGAAGATGTAAGAATACATAGAATGAAATTTATTTATACTACTTGTTCTTTTCGGTACTATTTTGCTTCACCGGTCAGTACAATCGAAAAAGTCGATTTCCATCACTTTTCCCGTACAAACCCAAACAAAATGTAATGTTACCTCAGATCTATTGTGACGTTTTGAGATATATTTATGTACATATTATGTACTTAATAATGCAAAATATTGAATAACTACATAAATGTACATACATAACTACTTTACTTATTTCAATTGACATATCACAACTTATTCAGCCCTATCGGCAATTCCATGTGAAAAACTTCCCTGGGAGTAGTTTCTCTTTCCCGGGAATTTTTCTCCTTATTGTTAATCTCCATCGGAATCTCGTTTTCGGGAAAGAAATACAACCAACTTTACAAAAAAAAAATCTTCGAATATATTTCTTCGAAAATTTTGACAACTTCAATTTTGATTTTATATCAAAGTAAAACAATAACTAAAATCTTTAATGTCAATAATGTAATGTTTATGATATATGTAAACTAATGAGGAAAATCGTGTCAAAAGACAAAATAATTCTTTAATCACTAAGCTAAGACTCTTAATTGGCGGATGCAGTCCATCTGATTTACCCAAAGCAATGTAAGTTCGGAGTTTATATTGTTAACGTTAATCTCAATAATGGTGTCTTTTTTAAGATTCAAAAAATACAATCTTACAAATATGTACCTACATATGTACATATGTATGTATGTAAGTCGACTTTTGTTTTCAAAAAGGAGTTGGAAACGACCATGGCGTCGGGCTCGTTGGATTCGTGATTCTTGATGTGATCCGCATGAAAAAGTGAATTTTATAAAATTAATTGAATATAGTAATAAATGTGTTCTCACTCATAAGATGGTAAAAATTGCGTTTTTTAGTGTTTATCTATCGAATACAAAATTTGGTGGGTGAAAGTCCCTGCAGTCGTTTTAGAAAGTTGAGCCAAACTAAGCTTTCCTACTGCAAGAATTTTGGTTTGAAATTTAATTTCTCTTCAATTTCACATAACCCATTTCAAAGTTGTAACGCTTTTGTTCTTCAAGAATAAGTTTTTAAGGTCAAAATGTTCTGTTCCCTATGTAAGCAAATACAGAAATATTTCGGGGGAGAAACTTCATTGCCGATAGGGATTTTAATAGAAGAAATGTTTCCTTGGAAATTTTTCAATTCAAAAAGTATTGCCGATACAAATTATTTGAACTGGAGAAATTTTTCCATGGAAACTGTATTGCTGATAGGGTAGATTGATATTTTTTTCTTCTAATTCATAAGGAGCAAAGTAACACAATTAATATGCTTACAATAATCTAATTTAACCAATTAGACATTTTCTTTTGAATTCTGAATTCTGATTTCTGAGATCTTTTTTTCCTGATCATGTCTACTCGTTAATTAAAAAGAAAAAGAACTAGGTACATATGTACATAGGAAGTTTAAAAAATTGCAAAATCACAAATGTGGCATTTTTTATCTTGATCGCTTATTTAGTTTTGACTTAAAATTTGTATCCGATTCCTCGGAAAGATCATATGTAAATATCGATTTAAAATTTAATTTAACAATAACTTTTGGTAGTATCAAATAAAGTTATTTGACTATAAAGTTATATGCATATTAAGCAGAGTTCAGTACATTTTCCAATCAATGAAATCCAAGATTTCCTTAGTTTTTCAGAAAATTTCAAAGAAAGCTTTTTTATTTCCTATTTTCCTATAACCTATGCAATTATGCAATCAATAGTAATAATTTTGTATTTGAATGACTTTTTTTAAATGAATTTATCGCAATAAAATTTATAAATATTACATAAGTACATACATAAAAAAAAATATTTTATACTTAGGTACTATTAACGTATGTACATACAATTCATCCAATCATAAGTGAGTGCCTCTCCCTTTGGTATTCCAAAATTTGTTGTTGTTATAGGTTAATCCTTATGTGATTCTTAAATTATTTTTATAGTTTTATTGTTTTATTATTTTCTTGTCAATAACACTCAAAAGAGTATAGGCATTATATATTTTCCACAATACTCGTTTTCATAAAAAATCACTTTTATATAACTTTTGTTTATTGAATACAAAAAAACACTAAAGTTTATTTATTAAATTTAACTCACGACCGTTAACGTGTGTTCTCATCTGCGAATCCGCTTGTTGACTGAATCGGAAATAATGAAAATCGCGACAGAACAGATGAATATTAATATCCTTTATGTACAACAGGGAGAAAAATATTCCTTATATATTTATGATTTCACAAAAACAAAAATCAAACAAAAATCACCGTAATATGCAGCACATCATTGTTGTGTCAACTTCATCTTTGCCGTTATACTTCTAACAACACACTACACTAACACACAACACTACCATCACCTTCCGCAACTGAACGGAAAATATTTCGGATCTCTGGATTTAACCATCTCCTTCGATTGCCCAAAAAATCACAACTAAACAATGGAACCCGGTTCGGCAGTCAATGCAACACCCACTTACAAAGTCACCCTCTCTAGAGCTACTGGTGATGGTAAATGGTACTATTATTACTCTTGCTCTGGCTATAGCACGGGTTCGGGTTCGAGTTCGGGTTTGGGCTCGCGCTCGTCAGGTTGGTGGTATCTTCAAGGGTAAGAGTTGAAAACAAAATGGTTTTTAACCTACAAAAGTCTCCGGGAGAGTATATTGGACAATATTTCTGTTTAATGTATCCTGCAGACACATTTCCACCAATCACCCCCAGTGAGGATTCACAATCCCGTCCTGGCAGTATGAAATATCCACCACCATTCCTACTTTTCCTGCTCCTCTCTCTTTCTCTCTCTCTCTCTTCCCTCTACCCTTGAGGCCATAAGGCACACACACAACACGTCCCATGTGAAGCAGAAGTGGGTGGTGTTCGTATGGCACGCACATTTCAATCATCATTAGTGCTAATGTACCCACAAAAATTAGGGGTGCTTAGCTTAGCTCTTGATTTAGCTCTCCAAAAGCAAAGCCATTTCTGTTATAGTGGTACCGGGACGGGACCGAGACCGGGAGCGATCAGCGATGAGGCTAATAAATGTCTGCCAGCCAGCGGCGGCGGCGGCGTGATTGTGCGCGTTTCTGTGCTTGTGTTGGTTTTTACATTTGCAAGGCATCACATGAAGGAGGAAAACAATATGAGATGAGAGCATGTTGTTTTTTTGTTTTTTTTTTTTTTGTAGTGGTGTTGGATATTTCTTTGTTCGTTTCATTGTGTGTTTTATTTCGAATTGAGGTTTTCCTCCCCCGACAAATAAAGTTGTAGTAGTATTATTTTACCGCAACTTGGGATTTTCGGTCTCTTTTGCACTCTTTTGTTTGCATTTTCCATATAAGTTGGCTTTGTTGTGTTGGTGCATGGAGCAGCCATTGCCATTGGGGTTCTTGAGCTTATGATGTTTTTTTTTAACTTTTCTGAAGCTCTCCTCTCATACTAAGAGAGATATATCATTTCATTCTATGCTTCTCAATAGGGAAGCTTGTAGGTTGTGTATGGGTAAGTTCCTACCCTGTGCCTGTAGACGTAGAGGATATTTTTGGACGTAGTTATGAGTTTTTTTTATTAGTAATTCTTTATATAAATATTATTTTGTATGCAAACTGAGTGCACAAATACTGTGCATATGTACTCTCTCTCGGCCGGAGCAACCTTTTATGTTCCATAATTTAATGAGTTTTTATTAATATGTATAGGTACAATACATACATTTTTTTTCTCATAAAAACGCTGTTTTATCAAGAAAGTAGGAAGTAATGCAATGAAGTTACTTATTATGATCGATTTTACCTACATATATGATAACTTTTTTTTCCGATGTAATGTGTTTGAGATAACATTTAAATATGTAGATATATAGGTACCTAGGTATTTAGAATGTAGGTATGTACCTACCTACCAGTTTATTAAGTTTCCATTCAAAGATATTGTGATCGATTCCACTTTTCGAATTGAACATTTTGATTTATTTCTTTTCTACGACACGGTCCCTAGAATCCTAATCCATTTTTGTAGAGAGAAGCGTGTTGGTTGTTAAAACCTAGGTTCTTAAAGTATTTATAGAGATATCAACTTTTAATGATATTGTTATAAGGCGTTTTTCTTTTTTAGCTCTGAACAGAGCACTGAGCAGAGCCTGAGCACGTCGAGTATGCTCTGAGCAGAGTTTGATCAGAGTTCTCCGATATATTTAAGAAACACACTTAAGCACTGAACTGCCAAAAGCAGTCTGTCTCTGTCATACCACATGAACAAAAAAGTGACATAGTCGCGCTCATCTTTTTACTCCATTCGCTCGGTCATTTTATTTAGAGCTCGTAGAGCGCGCTCCGAGCTAGCTCCGATTGAAAAAAGAAACACAAACTGAGCGCTCTGATGTGTCTGAGCTAAAAAAGAAACACAGATCTTTTTTTGACAACTCAGTTCTCTGCTCTGAGCTTAAAAAGAAAAACGCCTATAGAAAGTTTTATCATAAACTTCATGGCGCAAAATTTTAAACAACCTATTGTTAAGGACTTAACATTTTACTAACTAGAAATTTGCTAAATATTTAATAATTTACTAACGACTCCAAAATTTTAAACCCTTTTTTAAGTTTTGCGAACTAGTAAATTGCTAACTCCCTTTTATTAAAAAATGGGCATCCGAACATATCCAAATAGTGACAGTTCGTAAGAATTATTAAATCAAACATACTTAAACGGACCCATTAGTTGGAAATGTCCCAACTGTGAACTGGACAATCACATGCAATCCAATAAGATTTAAATACACATGAACACAGGTCATTCTCGAATTCTCGGGATTTTAGTAAAATGTTAAAATCTTTTAAAATTAGCAAAACCAAGCTAAAAGACTTAGCAGATTGCTAAAAATGGGTTTAACCATTTGCTAAATCGCCCATATTTTAATTGCTATAGCATAGGTATATTATGAGGAAAAAATGTAAAGTAGACTTTCAATTTACCTAACTCAAGAGATTATAGATTAAATGCCACCGAATCAATAGATCTATGTATACAATGGATAAATTAGTTTATAAGAGTATTGAATAATAGAATTCGAATTCAATTTTATCTACGCATGGGTAATTTAATGTGAATTTTTCTTTGTGCGATCTTTTAGAAAAATGAAAAAAGCCAATCTTACTTAAAAATGAAAGTTGCCCTTGATTTGCAAGGTTGCAGTCCTATAAGAGAACAGTGTTTTTTTGGTTAAATGTATGCATAATTTTATCAGTTTTAGACATAAAATGGAACTGTTCTATTTTTACAAAATGTCTGATAATTACTTTACCGTGGATGATTTTGTGTGCTTAAACGTCAAAGTATATGTACCAAATCTATTACTTTTTGGACAAACACATTTAACAATCAAATTTTGTGATGTGATGCTTTTAATTTTTCTAAAAACAATTGGATCACATTGCACAATCCGGGTTCAATGCATGAATGCTCAAATTTTCTATTTTCTTATTTGACCAAGAGTACCAACGCACAATAAAACCCCTCTTTTGATGCATAAATTGTTGGAGGTTAAGTGATTATAGACGCATCGAGTGAACTATAATCATCCCAAAATTTTAAAAATTACAATTTTGTATAAAAAACTTGACAAAAGTAGGTGCATTCAATTCGGACATTTTCGTTCCCAAGTCTGTCAAAAATCAAATTTTCAATTTTTGATAGCAGTCCACACGATCCCGATTGATTTTTTTGTTTCAGATAAGCCCATAGCTGATATCATAAAGGAAGTTGGCGGCCATTTTTTCGTGGAGGGTGTTGAAAGTTACGAATGGAATAGTTGACTTTTCATTAAGAAATAGAGAAGTTTTGAAGCAAAATAATACTATTTTATCGATTAAATTTCTTTTTGTCCAGTTCACTATTTACTTTCAAGAAATTATTAAAAAACTAAAGTTAAAGTATAA
Source organism: Scaeva pyrastri (assembly GCA_905146935.1). NCBI lineage: Eukaryota > Metazoa > Arthropoda > Insecta > Diptera > Syrphidae > Scaeva > Scaeva pyrastri. The sequence goes on from LR989927.1 coordinate 82,199,741, forward strand.
AGCAGACAAAAAAAATTACATATGTATGTATAATTTATTGAACAAAATCTGTAGAAGTTCTTTTGGAGAATACCAATGTGTTATGACATGAACGCACCACAATTAATGCGGAATGCAATTACAACCTAAAATTCTCTCTTTTTCTATATGATTTTTGTAACATCAATTCTTATTCATATAATTGTTAATTGACATCATATTGTCAATAAATTTATCACTATTATAACGATTGTTAAACTAAAAGGTTGTCATTTATTTAAAAGCTAAAAATTAAGATATAAGAAGAAATAATGAGTTTTTGCACAAATTTAAGGGTAATTTCTTTAAAACAACTAAAAACATTCGTTAGCTAACTTAGATAGTTCCGTACTAACTTACTTACTTCGGTCCTCAGACCTATGAAGTCCGTTGTTGTTCCCTAGAGGGACATAGGGCTTCAACTACTCCTACGCGCCATCGTGTACGGTTTCCAGCGATGTATTTAAGCTCCCTACAGCTCTTTCTACCAACTCTTCTTCCTTCTTGTGTGAGTGGGTTCCACTGCATTGCCTGGCTCGCAATGCAGTCATTACCTTTTCGAAGCGTTATAGTTAAACAGTCGTATCTTTGTGTTCAAGCTGAGAGATTTGTTCCTCCAAACATCCGATGCGGCTGGCGATGTCTAGTTCGGTTCCTCCTTCAGTAGAGACGATACTACTATGGTTCCGTAATCTATTAAATTTAACTTAAAAAATCTAACTCTTCCCGCTTTTGTATGTAGATTGTTGGAATACCAGAGTTTTGGTGCAAAATTAGGTTTGCATGAGAAAAGATGAGTTTTGGATTAAAAGACTGAATGGAATAGTGCAGTAAAAAAAACTCCACTTTTGAAGTGCTAAAAAGCATAAGAAATAGCAATTTTTGATAAATCTGCTGGCATGAAAAAAGTTCCCAACAAAATACTTTAAATTAGAAATGACAATGGTAAGTAGATTAAACAAAGTGTTTTTTGCATTAAAATTGAAATGTGCTAGGTAAATTTAATTCCAGGGATGATATTGATATTTCAAAATTTTTTCTTATTTTCTCTCATAGATATAATTAATAAAATGGATAATTCGTAATGAATATGATAAAAACGAAGAAAATACGTGTGCTAAATTCATGTTCACTGAATACTACTTACTTAAATAATATTAATTTTTAGCATGTGTAATGTAGGTAGATGTACTGTACAAACTTACATACACATACCTACAAGTATCCCAGTGCAAAATCATCTGAGCTAAAAAGTGTGGTGTTTTTAATAGTCGAATTTGATAATCAAGTTCTTCGTTTGTGACTAAACTTATTTCATTGATGGAACAACTTCAAAAACAAGAATTGTTAAAATCCTGTAATTATTACCAAATTCTCAATTTAACTATTTAAGGAGCATGAGGTTTTCATAATCACAATTTTACAAAACCAACTAATTTTCATGTGTTATGATATTTAGGAGTGGAATTGGTTAAGGTGCTTTGTAATGAATGACAATACAAATTGATCAGTCTAAGATAAAAGTCACATATGATAAATAAAAATTGCAAAAAAAAAAAAAAAATTAAGAGGGCTTACAAAAATACTACCAAAATTTTTTAATTTTCATTTAAACATTGTCGTGCCTGAAAAGCTTCCACTTTTGGCAATAAAGAAAAAAGAGTTCGAATTTTTTGTGATAATTTGTCAATTTGGTAATTTGAAAATTTCACTATGATAACCATTATTTTTGCAATTATCATTGTAATTGTTCAACCATATTAAATTATGTTGAACTACCTTACACAGAGCTTGGTGATTATAAAATTTGACTGTCAAAAATGTAACAGTCCATTATAAGTCACCTAAGCCAATTCCACGCCAGTATAATTTTGCGACAGAAAAAAACACGCTTTTATATCCTACCTTAACTTAACAATAAAATTTTGAAAATGGACAACGAACTTTTTTTCGAAATAACAAATATTTTTAAAAATATTTCATATAGGTAATTAATACGTTGTAAGATAATAAACATAATGTCAACTATTTATTTCAACCCTCTTTAAACAATCAACATATCTAAGATACTTTAGAGTTCCATCCTCTCATCATTCATAGTCCGACGAATATAAAAATACTCTTACGGTTATTCATAGTAATCTCGTTAGATTGATTGTTTTATTTAACTTTTCAATTTAAACCCCATTCAGGATGCAGAACAGGAGGACCCTTTATACATTTTCTATTTATAAGTGCATTCAGCATGGCAACCAATTCTAAATGAATTTATTTATTTTGATGTTTCGCGAACCATCAAATTTCAATTAAAATCTCAAAATTGCTCGAGAAAAACAAATAATTTTCTAATTAGTTTGCTTTTTCAAATGCAAATATTAGCTATGAACTAGCTATGGATTCTATGGATATCCAACATAAGTAGATACACATCTATATATCTACCTACACATATTTAGAAACTGGATAAACGAAATGCGCTACACGTTGGTCGGTCGTCCAGAAGGACCATCATCCTGATGTGTTCCTTTTTCAAATATTTTCAAATATTTTGCACATCAATCAAAGTTAGCCAACATGCCAATGGAAATATAAGCTTTTCAATTGTACCCCGAATAGGTGCGGGTAAGCACAAAACTATATGAGGTTCACCTCCAAAAGTGGGTTCCATTTTAGATGTACCATCATTCATATACATTACATATATGTTTGGATATCAGTTTATATGTTTCTTAGCAATTTATAGTATCAACCATTTTATAAATGAATTGGTGTTGAACTTTTGTTGCAAATTAGTTTTGGTTTAATGTTAAACAATGCAAGTTGAATATATGTACATAAACATGGTCTTTATATTGTACCCATCAGCCACTAGGTATTTTTAGTTTTATTCCTCACTTGAAAGCAATATAGGTGGGTACCTACAATTTCAATTGGAAAACATAAACGAAAGTTATTATAAATTAATTGCACAATGATTTCATTTGAACTTTTAGAACCAATTAGGTTACAACAATGAGAACTGGTAGGACTGCTCGGTATAAAATTGTAATATTGTTGTTGGTTTTGTTTAGAAAACTAATCATCTGAAATAATTCAATTTTTGAAATACGGTTTAGAGTTGGTATCTATGTCCAAAAGGGGAGTTATACGTTATGTACACCTCCACAGGAATGAGGCAGGGATTGTTAATACCACGAGCTTAAATTTTATACTCGTAATTCTAAAGTATTATAATATGTAGTTGCACCAACAATTTATTGTGATGCACATTGGTCAGATATTAAGCGCCTTGGACCAAAACCCGCAAGGGTCTATCGTGCTAGAAAAGGGGAACGTCATTTCCGTCCACCAATCCAAGACTACGAAAAATTAAAATAAACCGTGTTTTATTGGTAAACTGTAGCTAGCGTCTTGAAATCGAACAAAACAAAAATTAACCCCTAATCTGACTTGTTACTACATAGTTTTAATTTGATCGTTTTTTGTAATTTTATTTTGTGTTTAAATGGCAAGAAAAAAATAAGAAACTGGCATTTATATACCAAAAAATTATTTTTAATTCAAATTTAAAGCTTAAATATTTTACGATACCTATAACCTATTAGCTTCGAGGTACATTGCACAAAGTTCATTATTAAATCGTCTCCAGAATCCTCCAAATAATCGAAATAAAGAAAGAAAATAAGTAAGGGTCATGTTACGGAGGACTAAGGCTGCAAGTGATACGGGAAATAAAAACACAATGGAAACCTTGAATGGTGCTGATGAAAGAAAGCTTTGGAAATTGTATTGAAGCCTTTCTTGTGTAAAAAAACGTGTAATGGAAAGCAAATTTTCCCTGATGTCATATATTAATAGTATAATTTTAAAACTCTTTCTTTCAACTTTATTTTAAAATTAAGTTAAGTATGAAAAACTGTTCTTATATAGGGAAGTAGATAATATTTAGCTCAGATTTATCAACACTTGTTATTTCTTATACTTTTGAGTATAAGTAACGGGTGATTTTTTAGCTGGTTTGGTTTTGGCAACACTGGTTTTGACAGCTGACGTGTGTTTAGTACCTTGTGTCACTGTCAAACAGCTTCAGTTTGGTTTGCAATTTAACAATGGATCGTCTTACAAATGAACAACGCTTACAAATTATTGAATTTTACTATCAAAATTCGTGCTCGGTTCGAAATGTTCATCGATGAGGCTCATTTTTGGTTGAATGGGTACGTAAATAAGCAAAATTGCCGCATTTGGAGTGAAGATCAGCCAGAAGCATTGCAACAGCTACCAATGCATCCCGAAAAAGCCACTGTTTGGTGCGGTTTATGGGCCGGTGGCATTATTGGGCCATATTTCTTCAAAGATGATGCGAATCGCAGCGTTACTGTCAATGGTGAACGCTACCGAGCGATGATAACAAACTTTTTTTTGTCCGAAATGGAAGTTCTGACTTGCATGATATGTGGTTTCAACAAGACGGTGCCACATGCCACACAGCACGCGAAACAATGGCGCAATTGCTAGGCGAGTTTGGTGAACAGTTAATTTCACGTTTCGGGCCGGTCAATTGGCCACCTAGATCGTGCGATTTGACACCATTAGACTATTTTTTGTGGGGGTATGTCAAGGCTAATGTCTATAGGGACAAGCCCGCTTCGATTGAAGCACTGGAAGCCAACATGCATGCATTCATTCGTGAGATACCGGCCGATATGTGTGAAAGAGTATGCCAAAATTGGACTCAGCGGATGGGCTACCTGAGACGCAGCCGCGGTCAACATTTGCATGAAATTATCTTTAAACATTAAATTTCAAGGTTCAAACTATCGATTCAAATAAATATTTTATTCATTTTTTTCGAATTTTTTGTGTTTTTTTTTTAAAGTTCTAAACCTCTTAAAAAATCACCCATTTTAACTTCAAAGGTTCGGTATTTTTTCAAGCTACACTGTGCCTTTCAGTCATTTAATTAAAAAGTCATATATTTTCATACAAACCCAATTTTCCACAAGAACTTCTTCTCTTAGATATGTAAATCAAAGTAACCTATTTCAATGACATGGAAAAGGCGGACATTTTCGTTAGTTTGAGTGTTCTCTAGTGTTTAGTTCTTGTGAAGAAATAAACAAAGTTAAAATTAATTGCATGCATTACCTTCAAATCTATTTTTAAAGATTTTCTCATAAAGAACTTCCACAGATTCCACTTCCACACTGAAATAAAGGATATTTGTAGGTTAAACTGACAAAAAATAAGGATCTAAGTTGCATACAAGTTTTTCCGGATGTTTTAGAAAAATAATTCCAAGGTCGAGTAGAGCAGCTTTTTAATAGCATTCTGTTAACCACATCTTCGAAAACATACCGAAAAAGGCCAAGAAAAAATTGTTCAATTACCTTTGTCATGTGTTACTTTACCGGTAAAAAGATATTTTGGAAGGCCAGAATGCTCTGCTTTAAACTACAAAAAAAGTTACCCGTAAGAGTACGTATCTATTTCATCATCGGGAGACAGAAAATAACTACATACATAAAAGGAAAAAAAAAACGAAGTTTGAAAGATTCTTAATGTCTAATGCATGTCCCTTGTTTTCTATTACTTTTTATTAATCTTTTTGGTAATGATTCTAATTATTTAAAACAAATTTAGGCCCTTTCTTCTTCCATATCTATGACCTTTTCTGGAAAAATGTCGACCAGACCTAATTCCTGACCTGGTGGATGAACTCAATTACACATCTAGTTACCGATATCATACATTATGTATCAGTCTTGTTTTTCGTTTTCTTGTTTTTAGTATAAATTTAAAAGCCAGGCCTACCTACAGTTTAAGAAAATACAAGAAAAATCTACATATGTATATCTATTATTGAAGCAATTACCCGTTGTTTTTGTTCCAATCCCTTGCAGGAGGACTTAGTGTTGAAAAACCTAAATAGTCCAATTGTAATAAATATAAAACACGATACAGGATTCAAGGAACAAAACAGAATAAATATTTAATTAATTTTCAGCTACATATAAAAACCAGAAACTACTTAAATCATAATAGACAAAGTGGTTTTTAAACAAGTAGTTATTATGTGTTCAATTTCCAACACTTAGGCCATTAAAAATTGAAAAAAACTCGAAGTTTTATAACAATGAATGTCATCATTCTTCAACATTTTTTAATTGCAGCCGATATCTTCCGTCTTTATTTTCACACAATCTGATCGTTTTGCATTTGTCCACACAACACACAGAACTAACGAAAGTACTTCTTTCGATTTTTCGACTCAATGATTTAAAACAAGGAGGAATGAAGTTTAAATCAAAGCTTTTTTTTTGAAAAGCTGCACGATGTTTTATTTTTCTCTGCTTAAAGATTTTGGAAAATTGGACATCTAGCTGAATTATTTCAATGACTGCAACATAAAGGTATGTTAGTTGCACAAAAAAGTTTAAATTAATTAATAGTAAGGGACGAGTTCTTGAATTTTTGTATTTTAACAAACTTCAAGTCAATTTGAGCAAATATCAAATTATTGTGAGTTTTGGTGTTGTTTTATATAAAGGCGTTTTCTTTATTTTAAAAAAATGCTCGAAAGTTTTAATAAAAAAGAAACAAATTTTTTTTTTCTCAAACTTAAACAACGCTTCTTCTTCATTGCGCGTTCAATGAAATGAAGTTATCGAAAAAAATTAAACAGATGGTAACCTGGAAAGAGAAGGAAACTGTTTCGGAAATAGCAAATCTATTAAGAGTTTTTTTTTTATAAATTACATACACAGGTGAAGAAGGAAAGGAAGCGGTAAAATAAAAAAGTTCGAGCTTAAAACCAGGAGGGGAAAAACCATTCACTCCTTTGGACCCTTGCCGTAAGAATAGTGAAACAGAAAAATGGGCTTGAGATTGAACAAGAAACATTTTTAAAGTATCACCAATTGGTTTCTAATAATTAATTTTTGTACGGTAAAGAAGAAAATATCAAACAGCTGGCCCGATTATAAGTCATCCTTGCTAAAAAGCAAAGTCCATTTGAAATTGAAAAACCCAGCCTACGCCAACGATGATAAAAATTATTTGAAAGAAACTTGGTATGATCTTGTAAAAGCTCTACACATGAAATTGTTATGCCAAAAGGTTTCCAAAAGCAATTTGGAAGCTCCGTATACCTACATGATTTTTTTTTTGTAAATACTATCACCCCCAGATTCACAGTGGTAGTTTAAACTTCAGTTGAAGAATTTATTCGGTTTCACAGTTTTGTTTAAACTTTGTACTCGATTTATTTCGCAGTCAAGTTAACCGAAAGTATTCTGCTCCAGTTCAGCATAAAAATTGATATGTCAATTTGATTGAATGGGGATTGTGATTGTGGGCAAAAATGTTTTAGAAAATATTATTTATCAAAAATTAATCGTGTATTAAAAATTTTATCGCGTATAGTGAAAGTGATTTTAAGAGAACTAAAATCTCTCAAGATTATTAGCAAAAAAAAAAACATTTCTTATTTATCCTTATTTTTGTTTACCTCAGAGGAGGAAAGAAAGATATACATACAAGAGAAGGATAGATAATTAAAAAACTTCATAAAAGTGATGTCTGAACACGTTACGTCACATTACGCATTTGAACGAAGTTTAACTGCACTGAAGTTAAGATTTGACTGTGAAACCGGATGAGCTGAGGTTTAAACGTCCACTGTGAAACTGGGGGCACTTCTTGAGACATACATACATATGTATGTAAGTCAAACACAATAGTAAATGAAAATTTAATTTAGACAAAAATCGGCTCTAGGCTCTAGCAAAGTACCTATCCATTCGCAGAGAAAAATTCTCTTTTGTACGATTCGGAGGATTTTTGCTTCGAGTTATTATTCCGATCAGCCGTTCGGAATTATTCTTAGACATATATTTAACGCACCCAGCGAATTGCGTTTAAATGCGATGAAGTCTATTTTTTGTTAAATTTTTGATTTCTTCCGAGCTATTTTTATTCTTTCCTATACGATAGGGCCGAATATCTTATGTTCTAATATTTTTTCATTATTTACTGTGACGTTATTTTTTTTTTACATAATCAGTACAATTTTGTGAATTAAATCTTACAAAAATGTTTCTTTTTTCAAAAGATTTCTAATTTTTAAAAAGTTTATTATGAAAAATTGTCCTTTTTAAATCAGGATGATTTTTAATAAGCTTTAGGTCTACCTTAAGGATTTTAAGCCATAGGAAATAGATAAAGCGTATCTAATATCATTAAATCAACGTCCTACAATTTTACGCTTTACTCAAAATTTTTAAAAGTGGAAAAGAAGAGTTTTGAAATTAAACCCCTTATTTATTACCCACAAAAATCATGAAGAAATACAACAACTCTGTTACTCTTTACTGTTTATGAAGTTAATTCAGCCATCATGATTAACTTAAGGCATTCATCCCAAAGCTTATCTTTAAAAACCGTTGCATCCATTTGATGCAAGTTTTTTTTTAATGAATATGAACTCTTATTAGTGTCATAAACCAGAGCCTGGCAATTTCACAACTTTCTGATGCGTCCATTTTTTTAATTATCGTCAATCACAAGGGAAAATTACAAAGTGTGACTCCATTTTGTGACTGCATAACAGAAGTCTTCATTTCTGTATAATAACGTTTATGAGAGTTCAGTACTACATCTAAAAAAGCCATCCACCCCACTTCCACTACACATCTACTGCAAAATAATGCTCCCGCTTCCGTTCCCGGTATAGACAGTTTTTTTTTTTATTTAACACAGCGACAGCACTCCTCTGTCAAGGGGATTGATTTATTCCTTCTTCCTTCATTCGTTTCAACGAAATACCAAAAGTCAGACAGCCAGAGTATGCTTAAAGAGGACGGAATTTTTACGTTGTAAACCGTAAAAGAAACGCATGCGTTCATAATATTTTCCCCCGCTCGCTCGCCTTGTAATCGTTTACATATACTCCAAAATATACCATATTTGTATATTTTCCGCCCTTTTTATTCCATAATAAAATTATTATTAGGTATGTGTAGAAGTTCACTGGATTAATGTTATGAATGTATGTATGTATCTACCTCATCTATGTATGTATGTATATACATATATATCTACTCGTATTGCCAAAAATGCGGGGTTGGGTATAATAAGTTTGTGGCTTATATTTGGTTTTATGAAATATCAGAAACCAATATATAGATACAAATATGAAAATCAAATTAAGTGCTTCATTGAAAGTTGAAAGGAAAATATTTACTATGTAGGTACGTACATAATATATGGTTCATGATGCTCGTACACATAGATTTGAGGTAAGAGTTGTTATATAAAAACAACAGCCATTAAAATACCGCTCAGGAAAGTAAATATCTATAAGTATGTACAATTGTACATATATAGCCAAGTAGGTAATAAAACAAGTGTACCTTACCTGGATAGGATTTACTTATGTGTGTACCCTGTAGAAACAGTTCTTAATAATAAATCTTAAGCCTTTCTGATGGCCCAATGAAATTTCCAAGACAATGGTTGAAAACCAACTGTGAAAGAATTCTCCCTGTCCGTAGTTACGCTATGAAACTAAACTGATGCTAATTACATCACACGATTCCCGTGGCTCCTAAATCCAAAAAAATGTATTAGCAAAATGGCTACGAATGACATTCATAGAAAAATTATTTGTTTGAATGTATTCGTGAAGTTGTACTAATAGATGTAGTTATTTGGTTCCAATGAATACAAATTATTATAATATTATAAAACCATTGAACATTTATTGGAAAACCAAAATGATAGTGAAAAAAATTAAAATGAAGACATCGATAGTGAAAAAAAAAATTTAGAGTACCTAATGTATTCACTATCGATGTTTTCATTTTCACTTTCATTTTGGTTAGTTAGTTAAGAAAGAAACCTTATATATTCAATCAATCAAACTTAATAACGCTTACAAAAACGTAGAATAGATGAATCTTCGTTTGTCAATCCAATCACTGTAACGTTCCCAGGGAAGAACTTTTGGCTATCGAAGCAGTCCTTTCTTGGCTTAAAGAAAAAGTGATCTCGACTCTGTCTTTACCAATTAAATAACAGTCCTAAGCTGTCGACAATTTCTCACAGTTTTATATTTGACACTGTCGGATGCCGAGACATTCAAGAAAAGTGAAAAGATGACCGTTTTCCGAAAAATAGAACAACTTTATCTTTTTAAGCTAATACACCCAACAGCGGCTTATCCTACTGCAAAAACGAAGCCTCCACCTAGGGGACTTCTTCCAAAACTAGGACTGCAAAAGTAACATACAATTATACTATTTTTACTAGCCTCGTTTTGATCTTTTTAAAGTCAACATCATTGTTTTCTTGTGATGATACTTAAGCCGAAAAACAATTTTTTTCACTTTTCTGTTAATTTCGGTTTTAGTTTTTTTTATTTTTCGTACAAAAACAAAATTTTCTTGTGAAAATCGTGGGTAGCGCTTAAACCGAACCCTTATTAGGGTTATTAATTTTCACGATTTTCAAACGTTATTCAGGAGTAAGTATATTCATTATAAAACGGCAAATCAAACTTAGCATAAATTACATGACCATCACTGTCAAAAAGATCAAATCCGAAAAAAATATAGCGTTATTGAAAACCACACATATAAAAAGCACTCTTTACTTAAATGAAAGCACTTAAATTATTGTTTTACACACACATTTTTTCAAAGCAGATGACGTCTTGATTTCTTTTTTGACATGAAATCAATCACCTAATCTGGATCCACAGTAATATAAATGAATATATGTATAAATAGAAAGCAAGTGAACTTAATCTTGTATTCTGTATTCACCATAACGCTTCGGGGCACTGTTTTAATATTTTTCATAGTTAAAAAAGTTCTGTCAAAACTAGCTGTGGTCACTAAAAGTGTTGCAAAAACCGTAATCAAGAAATCTTACCTCTTAATTAAGTCTTGTCCCATATATCAAACAATTTCAAAACTTCGATAGAAGGATCACTCGACAATATTTTTCGCACCTAGGAATGTAGGTACTCAGATTTGACAGCCGACAAGAAAATTGCATTATAAAAATAACTTGTAAAATTTTCCTCGCTCAACTGCAGCAAAACCTGTGAGAAGAGCTTGAAACGATGTTAGAACGCCTTCGTTGACCTTGAATCCGTATGAACGTCCGTATGGTATGAAATTAATAAAAGAGGCTGGGTGCGACCCACACTGATAACTTCCCATTATGCATAATTTGAAAACTTGGCGTTGATGATATTATTCGATTTACATACTTTTGATGCTGATTGTTAACAATTTTACTAACGAAAAAATTGTCAGAGATGTTAAAGCGGGAAAACAATATTTACTAATTTTCTTAACTTTTTGTAGTTTTGTATTTATTGTAAGAAGTGTAAATTTGATATTCGTCAATATTTTATCATTTATGTAGGTATTGACAAATGCATTATGTTAAAAATGAAATACATTTTAAGTCAATAGCATTGCTTGTTGGGATGATATTTAAGCAAAAAAACAATTTTTGACACTTTTCGGTAAATTTCAGTTTTGGTTTTTTATTTTTCGTAAAAAAACTGCCAAAAAAGTACCATATGTTCAAAATTCTATTACGCAATAAATGAAATAGATTCGAAGTTAAAATGATTGACCATTTTGGACATATTCAAGTCAAGAAACTACTTTTGACATTTTTTGGTTTTTTATTTTTTGTAAAAAGACTGTAAATTCGATATTTGTCAAAATTGTAGCATATATTAATAATTGTATTTTGTATAAATACAAATAAGTTTGAAGTCAATATCGGTGCTCATTCTCGAGATATTTAAGTCAAAAAACACTTTTTACCAACTTTTGGAAGAATTTTTTGTACTTTTTTATTTTTTGTAAAAAAACTGTCAAATGAATTTTTTTCAAACTTTCACCAGATGTAAAGAACACCGTTTCAGATAATAGAAAATAGTTTTGAAGAGAATATCATTTTTCCTTCATTGTATATTTTCGCGCCAAAACATTTTTTTTTAGTTTTTCAATTATTAAAAAATAACGGTAAGTTGGAAATTTTTAAAATTTATATCAAATCTGTATCACATTACAATGCATACAATAAAATTTATTTGAAGTCAATGGCACTAACCATTCCTGAGATATTTGCTTCCAACCAAAATTTTCATCTTTCGAAGTTATAACCTGTCGAACAAAATTTAATTGGAGTCGATATCTCTACTCGTTCTTGAGATACCGTGAACGAAAAAGGGTATCTCGAACGTACGAACGTACGAACGTACGTACACACGCACACACAGACATCTCTCTACAAATGACGGATCTAGATTCTAGGAACCTTGAAACGTCCAGATTTGTCAAAAATTTCAATTTGACAAATCGGACCCATTACAATTAAGTTAATAATATTAGAAAGTTTTAGTTTTTATTTTAGACTTTTGGGAGGGACTTCAGACCCCCCCTGGCTACGTGCCTGAATACTGAGTTAGATGACTTTTCCTGTTTCTCGCAAAAGAAGTGTTTTTTTAGAGCACATTGCTTTTTCGTCGTCCATAGAATAGAGTATCTAGTTATTATTTTTTCTATTAAAATTGTGAAAATAGATCTTTATCTTATCCTATCTTATCTTTATCTTAATATATATAAATTACGTATCACGTAATCAATAGATGGCGCTATGTCAAACGTCTAAACGTTCCATATAAGCTACAACTTGATAGCATAACCACCACATTTTGCTGAGGCTAAAGTACAGGTTAAATTTAGTTTGTAGTAAACCGAAATACAGTGAATTTTACATTTTCAATTTTTGGTGTTAGCGTTAAGTATTATCAAAAAGTTATATATTTGAAATATACATGTATAACATGAAATTTGGCACAGAGATAGATTATAGTCTTAAAATGCACGTATGCTAATTTTTTAGGATTAAACATTGAACAAGTTTTACATAAAAATTGAAGCAATATGCGGTTATTGTTTTACATCCAGCACAACGAAAAAGATGTTTTCAAAAACTTCGGTTGTCCTGCCGATAAATCCACTTTTTAATAAACTAATACAAAAGTCACCGGGCAATCTATAAAAAAAAAATTATATGGGAAATCAAATAAGCAACAACAATATTTTTCCATAGCTTGAGTTTCTGCATTAAATTGGGGCAAGACGAAGTTTGCCGGGCCCTCTAGTAGAAGTAAGAAATATAAAAAATTCGGAACAACATTATGTAGCTGTTTTGAACATCCTCTTTATTAATAATCAAAAGAATTAAGATCCTTCGATGCTACCATTTATTCTCTGGATCTCCTAACGTTCTAACTTCTTTTTTTGAAAAAAAAAACTTGGAAGAACCTTGAAAATTTGGAAGAAAAATAAGGTATAATTTGAATTCATACTCATTTTAATATGTACATATGAATGTAAATGTATTTGTATGCCATAGGAAATGTGCCTCATAAATTTATTTTATAATCTCTTAAACTTTATACTAATTATGACTTGTAAAGAAGAAGGTAAATATCTTCTTTTAATCTAAGAATTGCAAAAATCATAAGAAATACATTGATTTCGGTGTTCGACTATTTTATTTACTGTTTTAAAACAACATGAAACCAAGTAGGTATGCCTTTGAACTTTGTTACCTATCTATCTTCGTACCTAACTACATCATTACGTCCTTAGCATATTTAGTTTGACATTAACTCCACCTTGAATTTACGTCGAAATTCTTATGAAAATTACCTCCGCCGCCGCCGGCCGCCACCGAACAACCCTTTGGTTTTGAGTAAAGTAAATGAAATCGTTCGCAATGACAAGGGTTAAAATAATTACAGCTCATTTACACAGAGCTTTACACAAAATTCCTTACGATTTGTTCTGCGTAGGTATTTTCTGATGCTTTAGATATTCCCATCAATTAGAAAATCTCATACCTAGTTGAGAATGTCGTAGATTGAGTTTTAACTCTTCTTTTTATTTTTTGGTGGAATAAAGTAAGTTGTCATGTACGAGTATGTAGGATTGTAGATAGGTATTCAAAATATTAAGGTAAAGTTGATTGGATTACAGATTAAAAAAAGGTCTTAAATTAAATCATTTTGTCCAATTAAATGCATTATTTTGTGTACCTATGTATGTATATTATGTAGGAGTATGATGGATTTGGATTCATTTAATGGTTTATGCACTTTTTCTGTCTGACCCTGGCTTCATTAAACAAACAACACAATTAAAATGTATCAATTTTAATCCGACTAAATTGGATTAAGTTCTTTGAGTTTCGCCAAAAAGGACATAAATGTATTTATGAACATAGCAGGAGAAAAACAGTGCAAAATCTGACCAATGTCTGTATATTGTAGATGACTGGACAGTGGATAGCGGACAGAGGGCATGGATGCCAGTTCAGGTTGCCATGGCTGAAAGCCTTTTGTGATGGTACTTGACAATGAATGGTACACAGGCATATTGCAACTAATGAATTCACGGGAACGAGAGTAAATATCTCTAAAAAGTTACCCATCTACAAACTTCATATACTTTCTTTGATTTGGATCAAATGGACATCTACATACATACATACATATATGTATGTACTAGTATTTTGATTGAAATCAAAAACAAATGATAAGCTTTTTATAATGATTCAAAAAAAAAAAAAATATTGTCATTTTGGTTAAGTGGATTTATATTGAAAATCAACAAAACGACTGCCGTCTAGTCGGCAGCTTAGGAATGCCTGTGATCTTTGAAGTGACATAGCGCCAGAAACAAGCGATATCACGGTCATAAATCGTAAACTAGCAATTTTATTACAAAGCAAACACGTGTTCACAGCTCATCTATGATGCTGTAGACCTCCAGAGTTCTCCAGAAGGGGTTGTTAAATAAAAGTGAATGAATAAATAAAATTGCTGTTGGAAAACAAATTAACTCACCCTTCCGCAAAAGTGGCGACATTATTGGGAATAGAAACTAGAATCCCTTTTTCGACCCTTGTACTTATGTACATTAGGTACTTAATGTTGTCAACGTATAATTTTGTAGATCAACAAAATGAGTCAGGGTAGGTGGTGGTATTACTTACATTTATACTAAATGCAATATTACGATTACAAGGCATATAATTCGGAATGAATTTCAATATGTTTGACATTAATTTGTTCCAAGCCAATTGATATCCATGGCTAATGTATGGGGGTGGTTTATTTGTAAGCACAAGTATGGGATTATAATGCAGGTGGATGGTTTGCTTGTTGCAAAATTCATATAGACAGTGATTAGGGTTTTACGGTATTTAATTTTGAGCGTTTCTAATCGAATTTTGGAACCAGAATTTGCCTTAGAATTAATTTTTCTTTTGAATTAATACATAGAAAAAATATAATTAATTCGATACATTGTATACCCAAATTTTGAGAATGACACATTGTAAAATCAATAAAATAAATAGTGTTTTTAAAAGGTTTCATTTTTGATCACTTTTACATTTGACAGTAGCTGATTGGTAGTTGTTCCGCATTTAGAAAATTTGTATTATTAAAAAGCAGACAAGTATTGTTAATTTGTGTGCTAAAATTGGCTTTGAATTTTGATCATTTGAATTATGATAAGTAAAGCTTAAACAGATAACTACGAACAATAGTAAGTTTGACCAAGACAACTAACTCCGTCCCTGCCTTTTGTTTGACACACAAGTGATGGGAATATGAAATGTGGGCCAAGGCATTGTTGTTTATTTGCTCTGCAAGACCCAGCTTATAATACCCCCATCCCAGTAGTAAATATAAAAAATAAACGAAAAGGAAATTAATTTTTTTAGAATTCTTCTTGAATTAAATAAAAAAGGTAAAGCTCACTACTTTAGTCCTTAGACCAAAAGGCTTTAGCATCGAATTTGAAAGGTGGGCTAGTTCATATGAATTTTTGTATAGCCTTAAAGATAAATGAAAATAAAAATTATTTTAATAAACAACAGCTTATTGCATTTTGAATTTCTTACATAATGTAAGATGTACATAATTAATTGTAATGTTCATCACTAAATTATGAGTAAAGCTCTATTTTCCGCTCCCAGAAATTCAAAATTTGTTTCAAACTTACATATGTACATATCTCTATTTTGTTTTGTCTAATTGTCAATTTCATATTAGTCAATAATAAATCAATTATTAAAAATTGTGTTATGAATAAATTAAAATAAATTTTTAGCCAATGTCGTGGCTCGTTCATAAGTTATTCAAGTTCGAAAACATTTTTCCCCAGTTTTTGGCGAGACTAGATAAAACGAGCAACAGATTACTCAGAGCCTTATCTTCAACGGCCACCAAATTTCAATGATTTTCAATTGTTGTTTGATCCTTTCCTATTTCCCCACGGATTGGAAAATTGCAAAAGTTGTAGTTCAAATAGTTGCAGGTCTATTAGTTTATTAAGTACAATTAGTAAAGTGTTTGAAAAGCTTACTAATTCATATTGAGCATGTTTTGCTTTAGAGCCGGTCACTCCACAAACCATCTTAAGAATCAAAAATCCTTAATTCAAAGTTGTCAACTTGTCAACAAAGTATTTGACACTGTGTGGCATCAAGGGTTGATTTACAAACTTATTATCTTCAATTTTCCGACATAACTCATAATTTTAGTATGCAGCTTTTTATTTCGTTGAAAGTTTGCTATATACATATATGCAGGCAATGATGTTAAGTATTCTTTATATAATATATTCAGTGGTGTTCAACAAGTTTTTGTGCTGAGGCCCATGCTTTTTAACATTTATATGTCTGACCTAGCATCTTTGGACGAAAACACTAAACTAACTATGTTTGCAGACGATACGACTCTTTTCGCATCTATCATAAGGCTTTAAGTAGCTCTCCAGAGCTTATAATTTTCACTAAGCATTTTACAAACTTTTTTTCAATAGTTGCAAATCAAAGCTAATGTTTGCTGGTTTTCTAGGCAAAAAAAAGAAGATTTCTTGCCACAAACAATGTTACAGACAGTACTTACACTTGATAAGAAGCTGACTTTTGAAAAACATATTTCCAACACGATTAATAAAACATAACTAATTATAAGATTTTTGTACCCATTCATAAATCAAAAATCATGTCTTAGTATGCATAATACAATTTTAATATTTAAAACTATCTGTTTCAAACCTATAGGTACTCAGTCACATCATTTCATTTCAATTCATTTTAGTACTTATCATACATGAAGTTTTAAAGAATTTAATGTTCTGTTTCTTTTAAATACAAAATACACAAATTTTAGCATTATAATTATCAATCTACAATAAATAAATAACAAAATAAGATACACGAAGAAATTCCAGGGACATCAAACATCCACATTTGTCAACATTTTTAATTCAACATCCATTAAAATAACTCTCTATATGTAAAATTTAAAGTTAACTTAGACCAAATCATAAACAAAATATAACACAACTAAAATCTTCAGACTTGGATCAGTTTTTTATTGTCGTAAATGGAAGAAATAGTAGTTTTGAATAATATTAAAATATGTATTAATATTCCTTAAGTGTTAAAAATGTCCTTAACTCTCAAATAAATTTAAATATTGAAGGACATAATATAACAACTTTGTAAAATCAATTTTCTTTATGTAGAAATATAGGTACCTATAAAATTAATAAATTTTAAACTTGTGCGTACACATAAATTAATTGGACCATTTTTGTGACTCTTTTATATTTTTAGAATATTTAGGGTCTTTCTTTTTTTACAAATACAAGTAAGACAATTCCGACTTCGACTATCCAATAAGTCTTTACTACCCAAGCATTCACTAAAAAATAAAAATAAAAAATAAATCCCAACCCCATAGGCATAATAATTGTTCACTTAGCTAGAAGCTAATTTCTGTTTTTATTTCCCTGAAAACACAAGTGCAATTTAAATAAGCTTCCTTTTTCCGTTGTCGTCATTTTCATTCTCATCCTCGGCCAATAAATTATGTTAGTAATCGTTTGCCAACAACGTTGTAACATTTTGTAAACTAAGTGTAAATAATTGAAATCACCAACCACCCTTGTGGCCCAGAGCCTGTATGATGTGCTGTTACTGCTGTTAGAGCTGTTACCCTTGCCAAAAATGAGAGCTCACATTGTAATGGTCCTGGATAGTCCTCGGTTCTCGGTACTGGATCCTGTATTTTTCCTGAGGAAGCAGCCGCATCTATAGAAAGTTCACAATGAATAAAAACATAAATTGTGTTCTGTTTATAATATGCCAGCCAACACAGTACCAACCTTATACACCAGAAGCCAATGCCAGTAAGAACCATAGACCTTCCCCTTTTGAAGGGGAATTATGGGAATTAATTGAAATTCCTGAAATTCCACAGATCTTTTGTGAGTTGGAATTACCATCAACAACATAAAATAATATATTTAAGCCCGCAAGAACGAGCGCCATAAAAGTTTCGTTTTGAACCGCTTCCTCCTGCCTATAGCCTCGCCTCTCTGGTAATTCACCTTCCTTCCTCAGCCACAGACCAACTTCCATAATGTAAACAGGGACAGGGGCAATGCAAATGTAGATATAAATATTTAGATATTAGATTGACATTATTTTGGTTAGATACTTTCATCACAGCATTTACCCTCCAAACTACATAACAATCACATATAACTAAGCTGCTTTTAGTCAAACCAATGCGATCGAGATCTAAATTGTGATAGATGAATTATAAAAAAATGAGCAAACCAGATTAATAATAAAATCCTTTCCAGATTAATACATACCTTTAAGGTTTCACTCCGGAACCACAAGGATTGGTTAAAAAGGTTCTCCCATCTAAACAGGTAAAGTACCTTCACATAAAAATATATCCCTGCGTTCATCATATTCAACAAAAAAAAAAAAAAAATTGTATGGTTTGAAGTCAAAATGCTCGAGAGACGAAATTGTAACAAATAAAAAAATAAATAAAATGGAAAAGTATGGTATTAAAACTTTGCCGTCAAGTGCGTGTTCATAACTCACAATTGAATAAGTCAGTACCTTGCCTAGGGAAGCGGAATGTTTCAAGCGTATCTCCCATGCACCCTTATTGAAATCAAATAAGGGAAGACACCCTCAAAAGATACCCAAATTGCCCTTCACCGTTTAATCTAGGTGTAGAAAGTTTGGAAAGCCTTTGTTGTTTTTTTTTTTTTGAAATTAATATTTGTGGAGAACCCATTTAAAAGAAAATTCTTTTTGTCTTTTTTTTTATTTTTGTTATTGTATTTGAAGTTGATGTCAGTGAGGTTATCTAATTTTTGTATGCTTTGTTAAACTTTTTGCATTGAAAAATGTCTTTCCCTTGAGAAACTTTTAACTAGATATTTTTATATTTTTTGACGTATTTAAGTTGTGATCTATGTATAATTGTTGCTGATCAAATAACATAAGAAGTGGAGCAGTCCTATTGATCGTTCCCTATCTCGAGATGATCAGATAATAAAATCGTGCAGAATAATTTTTAATTTCTTTCTTGAAAAGCAAACTGTCATATATGTAAGTGAAAATTCTTCAATATTCTGAAAAGGCATTGGATTATTTGTACATATGGTCATGGCTTCGAGAAATGAAACCGAGTGGCATTTTTTTTTTTTTAGAATTTACCACTATTATGCTCATTTTTAGAGAGAATACATCTCATAGGAACGATCGATATCATTATCAACAGTATAAACATTTCTAGTTTGATCTAAGCCACAGTTAAAGCCAGGCTGTTGAGCTCTTTAAAAATGACCGAAAATTCAAGTGCTCGTAAAAACGTAATTTATATAATTTTTAATAATTTATTTTTTTTGAATACACTTAAGTTTTCAAGAAAAGATCTTACCTTACCTGAATATCTCATTTTTTTGTCAAAAAAGAAGTTTCAAGTTTGTAAATTTTAAATAACCAAATTCGTGTAATTCGTGTAACGTTATAAGACAAAATTCCTTAAAAGTTTTTTTACTCTTTATATGAAAGTTTTAGAAATTGAATTTTTTGAATTTTATTGAGTATTTTGTATTTATTTAACAAAACTAAAAAAATATATAGATATAAAGCGACCATTTTCATTTAAACAATAGTTAAGGATGTGTAACGTTATAAGATATTTTTTGCTAAAGTCAATGAAGATGAAGTTTAAGACTTTCTTGGACTTCAAAAATATTAGTGAACTGTCTTGATTCTTTATTTATATGCCAAATTATTTATCTGCTTCAAATTTGACTAAGAAAAATTAATTTTAAAGGAAATTTTAAAAATATTTTACCCGCTTTTCTAAAAAAACACAACATTTACTGTAAAGGACTATAACTTCTTACAGGGTTGTCCAATTTCTTTGATTTTGGTTTTAATGGATTAAGCATCGAAAGCTACCCTAAAATCATGTATCATATGATTTGGGTGTACTAAAACGATTAAATGAGTTTGTTTTACCTGGACCACCACCCACCCTCCCCCCTTAAAATACGATTTTACAAAAATGGGAATTTTGGAGAAGTTTTTGTTGTGTTGCATAGAATGATGTTTGGTGTCGATTCCAATTATAAAATTTCTTAAATCAATTTTTTTGGACCTTTCGGTTATATTTTGGCTTTTTTATCCGCACATTTACGTTATAGCAAAAAATGAAGTACCTTATGGTAAATAAATTATTTTTTTATATAAATTTGTTTTATTGTTTATACTTTACTAGAATTTTTCTTTTCAGTCATATTTTCACCAATTTTCACACAAGAATTCGGAAGGTAACGTTATAAGACTTTTTTCTGTAACGTTATAAGACACACATTTGACCTCAAATAACACATACAAACATAACTTTTTCTTAAACAAAAAATGGTAAACTGTTAATTGGAATTTTATCTCAATTCCCTAAAAGAAAAAAATTTAATTAGCACACCAATTTCGCAGAGTTTTTAAAATATGTCCAGTAACCTCAACAGCTACTTCCAAAAAATGTAACGTTATCAGCCAATTCTGAGGGCAATATTTAAAAATCTAAAAGAGATAATTAAAAACTTTTTTCTTCAAAAATTAGATTTTGAAGAGATCTTTCAGACGTATGTTTAAAAGTCAGATAAGCATTGCAGTTTTTCTAGTAATAAGGAAATAACACGTACAATGTAACGTTATAAGACGGAAGCCATGACCATATGTATGTACATACAACAAAATAATTTGAGCGTATCAGAATCCCGCTTTTAAAAATTCCGTTTTCAAAAATCCCGAATTTTTTTTTTTAAATACCGCTTGCTAAAATACCGTTCTATTATAATCCCGCTTCTTAATATCCCGCTTTATCCCGCCTTATCTTACTAATATAATTTTTTTGTTTTTGTTATGCATGATTAAATCTTATTTATTTCATGGAAGTGTACGATAGTGCCGAAAAATAGTTCCCGCGAACCCAAATTGGACAAAAAAGTGCTGGGTTGTACAAAATTATTGGCAATCTAGCTTAAAAAACAATTGTGGTGCAAACGGAAATAGAAAAAATTAAAATCGACCAAGCTAAAACATACAAAAAACGAATGTACTAAAATCACGAGCTATACAAAAAATTATTAGAAACAGGAACAAAATCAGCAAGACAGGATTTTTGCGTGCTTCGTATCGCCCACAACTTACAATTGAGTTTCATTTCATTTCATTCATTTTTTGTTTATTAAAAATTAATTGTTTAGAACTTTGTTTTTGTTTTTTTTTTGTATTTTTTGTTTTCTTAAAATAAAATAAATGTATGTTCATATGTACATACATATGTATATGACAAACAAATTTTCTTTATTTCACTTATTTTAAAGTTTATTATTATCCCGCTTTTGCAATCAAAACTATGTAGTTGTTTTATTTTTAGTTAGTTTTTATTGCAAAAGCGGGATAATAAGAAACCGGATAATAAGAAACGAGATTATAAAAAACGGGATCAAAAAATGGGATTATAAAAAGCGAGATATCGTACCCAACTCCAAAATAATTCCGGATTTACATATATTATGTATATTATATTTATGTATATGTATTTAATTTTAAATTAATTAAAAAAAATAATAATAATAGTTTAATTTCAGTGAATATCAAAAAGCTGTGAAGTAAAAAAGTATTATTCCTTTCTTCTTTTAAAAGTAAAATGTATGGACATTTGCATCAAAATGACTTAAGTAGTCAAAAGCAAAAATGAGAAAGAGTTAAGAAAAGTGAAGTTCTGCATCAATAATACAAAAATATAGAATAACTAGCTGTTATAAAAATAATATTTTAAAGTACTCGTAGTCGTACTTTCGCGTAAATGATATTTTTAGTTTTGTTTTCTTGTGGCAGAAGATATACTGATTTTCTCCTTAACCAGATCTTGACAACGCTTTGGCCTTGTGAAAAGCAGTCTTGATGTAAATCAATTCCTACGTGTTTAGGTGTGATTTTTTAATTGCTAGCTATATACGGCAAAAGATAATTTACCAGGAAATTGAATTCTTTTAAAATTATTTGGAATCATTATGATTCGATTTACAGTTTACACATATAAGTACATATGTATGTATGTACAAATGTATATTGTATAAGTAGGTACTGTTTTAATAACTGCTAGACCAGTCAAAACTATTACAACGATCAAGTTTTTGCGAAAAAATTTGACTTGAAGTCGGGTCCCTTTACATAAATTTGGTATAGGTTAAGATTTATAAGTAAAATAATTGGGACACCTGTTTTTAACTTCAGGGAATGTGGGGGAAGGTCACTCGGGCTTAAAGAATTAAGAAACTCCTGTGGAGTGTAGCTAATGGACCACATTTTCTTGATTCATTACATTATCAAAAGATGTGTAGGTAACTATATATGTATCTCCTTGAAGTTTAGTTAAAATTAGGTCTTTAATTTCGTCAACGCTACTGTTTATTGCTGTCAATATTGCCCTTTGACACATCCATTGATAAATCTTTATTTTCTATTTCGACGATATCAGGGTAAACTTACTATATTAAATTCTCAGTGTCAGTCATTCTTTATCCTAAATCGCGATCAATTTCAATTTTATTTTCAAAATGAGGTACTTTCCCGTCCCCTATTAAAAATAACTTTGAAAAATGTATAGTTACCGTAGGATAGATTTTTTTTTTATCTTCCCAATCCCACCAGAATGACTGAACGGATCTGGATGAAATTTGGTACAGAGATGGATTAATACTATTTTATGTTGAAAAAACTCTTGGGAAAATAATTAGCAATAATAGGTAAGCGCACGCAACGGAAACCCTCAAATATGAATAATTTTCCCATTTTTACAACATTTTTCGTTGATGCTTCATTCCGATTAGTCATTGCGTAATGTTATATAAGTATTTAGCTTAAAGCCTACATCCACGACTACCATTTTCAGGCGGAAAAACAACTTCATAATTTTGTTTTTTTTTTTGCTTCGCTTTTATTTTATCCGTATTTGTGACATAAGTACAAAAGTTATAAGTTAATCTTAATCTTTTTAAAGAGGGATTGTTTAAACAGCAAAGAAATTATTTAAGTATAACTTGTGTTGCTAGAAACTAGAAAGTATTTTTTCAAAATGTTCAATACAATTCAATGTCAATTGTAATGCCATTTGCCCTCGATCAACAGTTAAACCCATAATTACAATACAGTTCTATTTTAAAACTTTTAGAAGAAATTCTTAAATTAAAATTGTTGTTTTTGGTTTAATTCGAAGGTCACCTTTGGGCTGAGGTCATACCGAAGGTTTTTGTTTCTCTTTATTATGGACTCACCCCAGTTTCACAGTGGAAGTTTAAACTCCAGTTTAAGTTTAAACTTCAGTTCAATATTTCATTTGGTTTCACTGTTTTGCTTAAACTGTGAACTCAGTCTATTTTGCAGTTTAAGTTAACCGATAGTATTCCGCCGTTTTAACTCCAGTTCAGAAAACAAAACTGACATTTAAATTTAACTGAATGGGGTTTGTGGGGAAAAGTGTCTTAAAACGTCGCAAAATATTTGTTTTTTTTTTCCATAAAATACTATTTATTTAAAATTAATTGAACATTAAAAATTTTAGTTAAACTATAAAACTTTAACGACATTTTAGGTTCAGCTCAACTGAAGTTTTAACGTCCACTGGGAGAAACTTTTTGTTTAATTATTTTTTTAAATGTTTTTATTAAAATGTTATGGTTTTTTTATTTATTTTTGTTTCTCTTATATAATATATGAAAACTACTTTAAAATACATAACTATGTATGTATATATGTATAACAGAATAGAAATTTACGTAAAAATCAAGACTGTTAGTTTTATGTCGTTATTTTATAATTATCTATCTGATCTGTTATTTAGACTGAATGAATGCATCTGGGAACATTTTGATAACTAGAAGAACCTTGTAGTAACTACTAGTATTTTAAAGTTATAAATGAATTAATATATTTTCCATAAGAGCTTGGTATTATTGAAAAAAACCATCGATACCATCGATAGTTTTCAAAAAACAATTTTGATAGTATCGAAACGGCCGACTATCGATGTCTAAGCCAAACTCGTACTGTACTGATCGTATTCGTTTCTTATATTATAAAATCCTCTTTGTGTGTGCCGCAATCAAATTAAATTAATTACCGTGGAAATGGTAATTTTCGGAATTTTCAAGAATGGGAGCTAAAAAGGATACTTGATACTTATTTCATAGATTTAATTTTTTCTTGGCGGTTTGGAAAAAAAATTAAAAAGCCGTTTTTTGACTAATCAAAATAAGAAAAACGAACCATTTAAGTATATTTTCGAGCACGTACGGTTTGATGCATAAAAAGAGCCTATTCCCTAACTACATATTTTGTGTGTGAAAATTAATTTGTAAGTATATTTAAAATTAAAATAGTAGATAAGTTTTGTTTTTTATCCGAGCGCTTTGCAAATTTATAATATGCAGTACGGCAGCCCTGATTAATTATTTGTTTCACACAAGAAACAATTAAATGAAATTTCGTTGCAGTAAGAGTGCGATACACTTGTCCTATCTTCCATGTACTACACAAACTGATTGGATAGAGTATAGTATGTCCGGCTTTAGATTTTTATTTTGTACTAGCAGACCCGCCCACGCGTTGCTGTGGCTAAGATTTTTGTTAAATTGTATTGTAGTAAACTATTTAAGGGGAACACTACCCTGTTTAAAAATATTTATTGAAAAAAATTGACAGACGTGCGTCGCTCAATGCAAATTGTGTACCAGCACCAAAAATTGAAAAAGTACGAACAATTGAATTTCACTGTATTTACTTAGATACTATTTAGGTCCTCAGACCTACGAAGTCCGTTGGTGTTCCCTAGCGGGACATAGGGCTTCAACTTCTCATACTCTCCATCGTGCGCTGTTTCCCAGCGATGTATTTCAGCTACCTCCAGCTCTTTCCCAATCTCGCAGATTCCTCCTCAACTGTTCTCCTCCATGTGCTTCTTGGTCTACCATCAACTCTTCTTCCTTCTTGTGTGAGTGGGTATTTAGCTTACTTCAAAATAAATTTAACTTGTACTTTAGCTGTGCTATTATATTGTAGCTTACATGAAACGTACCATAGCGCCATCTATTGAATACTTACTCAATCCATTACATATCGCCATCTTTTAAAATCATTTGGAGCTAACAGATAATTGTGACTGTCAAATAATAAATTGAGATGTAAGCTACGCTGTAAAGAAATTCGCTTAAGGCGCCATCTGTTCTAGACTTATGGAAACTACGATCAATAACAACAATCAACGTTGTTGATCAGTTTATTTTTAATTATTATTTATTGGGACCGTTAATTTAAATAATAACTATCCTATCATATAAGTTGGACCAAATTACATATATATGCATTGAATTTTTATATATATATTAAGATATTTATGGAATAAACACAAGCAGCTTTTGATAGCTCCCCTATCCTTTTTTAACCTTTATAATTGATACATTTTTACCTATCTCATGACTCATGAGCAATGTCAAAATAAACCAAAAGAATAAACTATTGTGTACTTTGTATGGCAAAATGAAAACTAGAAATTAAATAAAAATGGAAAAAAATATTTCCCCGCTCAATTGTTACAATAATATTCATATACATATGTAGCTATGCACGTTTATTTATCGAATAGAAAACTCCACTTTTGATAATTCGTGTTGCACTAAAGTAAAGTCGAGTAATGCAACAGATTGAAACAGCAACTTCGACGCGACGGCAACAGTGACAGCAAAAGTCATGTGAAACAGATTACAACGTCAACAGCGATTTTGACAGCAAACAATTCTGAAGAGTATTTAAATAACAGACAAAATAATTCAAATATAATACAATTATTTTGGAGTAAAAATACCTATATGGAAAAAACTGTATGTAGTGATGATGACATTCATACATATATTTTTTATTTTGTTTGGCGTCAATGTAGTTGAATGATTTACGTCTTCTATCGTACAAAAAGCGATTTGTTTTAACAAACGCAATTATAGCCCCTCTTCCATTGTCATATGTCGCCTTAAGGTTGGCAGCATTTGCACAGCAACATCAACCTTAGGGTTTAGGTCTAACGTTGATGTCGTTGTTGATATGTTAAAGTATTCAAAGCCATTTAAAACCACTGGTTCTAAAATGATTAAAGTGATTGTTAAACCATAATTATATAACGTAGTCCTTCCACAAAAATACCACCTTTTCACACCGACATTATGAACTCACCACATTTAAAGTTAGTTTGGCATCATTCTTTTCTTAGTGATACCATTAAATTAAACTCTTTTTCACCACGAAAAAACAAAAGAGAACAAAGCAAAATGTCAAAATCAGTGTTTTCTTCGCCCATCCAAGGTTTTTTCTTCCATACGATTTGTGTCCATAAAAATTTTCAGCTCTGAAAATTTATCTCCGATTCTCAATTCTAATTAATTCAAGACCAAATTTCTCAATAAGTCTAATTTCAAATATCAAAGTGTACTTATCATTTGTTGCCTGAAATAACGAAAAGTTCGAAGCAAGTTCCCATAGATTTTCTCGAATATTTCGTTTGATTTTTTTTCTTTTCTTTTTGCAAAAATGTTCAGCCAGCGCATACGAAAAAAGTAATAATATGGAGTGAAAATGTAAAGTAATGGCCACAAAGAAATACCTTTCCCTTGCTAATGCTGCTTCTGTTGCTGCTGTTGCCAACTCCAATGTGAGCTTGAACCATCAACTCTACTGGCCAGTTCTCTTTTTGGAAAGAATTTTTTTAATGCGTGTGTGATTCATCCTAGATGTGCGAAAATAAAAAAAGTGCAATTTTTTTAATTTCTTTTTCTGGTTACGCTGCACCCGCCCATGGCCACCCAAACCGCCCCAATCAAGTGTGTTGCTTTTGAAAATATTCGTGTGTGAAATCTGTAGTTTATTTTGTGTTTTGCTCATGTGTGCCTGGTTGTTGTGTACCTTGCAATTGTTTTGCACTCGATAAAGGAAGTAGCTACATCAAACGCATTAGAGACAGCCAGCCGTAAAAAGTGTGAGTGTGCCACACCGTCAGGGAGAGGAATCAGGATATAGAGTGAAATTTTAAGTTATTAAAAACGACAAAGAAAAATAAATCATGTCCAGTCGAAATAGGACAATACTAAATGTCAATTTAGACGCTGCCATGGCGAACGATCCACTGCGGGAGCTGTTCGAGGCCTGCAAAACTGGCGACATAACAAAAGTCAAAAAGCTGATCACTTCCCAGACTGTTAATGCCAGAGACACTGCTGGGCGGAAGTCCACTCCATTGCACTTTGCTGCGGGTAAGATTATTCCTTTTTTTATGTTTTTTGTTTTGTTTTTTTTTTTTTTATTTTGATAAAAGTAGCTATCATTTTCTCTTTTTTTTCTATCAATCAATGATCTAATACTTATAAAGCACCAAAAATAGCATTGCAAATAGTTTAAAGTGTCTTCCAAGGCTGTTATTGAAAAATTGCAAGCTACATAATATATTAAAAATGTAGAACTCTTCAACTAACCAACGACATTGACTTTTGTGAGAAACCTTAATCTTGGCTTTGTAAAGCTTTTTTCAATAATGTTGGCATGCACTTTTGTTTCATTTAGATATTTTGTTACTTTTCAAAAAAAAAAAACACAAACATAATAATATGTATGCACAAATATTTTATGGTTTCGAAAGTACATAATCCATAGGTACATTGCAAAAAAAAAAATCTGATTTAAGTTCAATAAATTTTATTTGAATGTTTTCCTTTGAATGGAATACAACATTATTCAAAGTAGCAACAATTAACACCTACATTATTTATGAAATGTTGATTGATTTTGAAATGTTGAGCTAACAAATTGAACTTATTAACGAATTTTGTACAGAACAAGTAAGTAGCAAAGTTTGTTTGTTGACTTTATTGAAGCAAAAGATCAAAATATGTTGAAATTTATTTTTTAATGAGAATCTTCATTGTATTATGCAAAATTAATAAAATAAATATAAATAATTATCTGAATTATGAAGAGGTTTTACTAGGCAAAAATGGTTCTGATTTTTCTTAATTTCACAAAAGCGAAGATACGTTTTAGCATCCGGTTTCTATTAAAAATTAATAAGAGCATTGAATTTTTTATTTTTATTTCCAAATTTTGAGTTTAAGAATTTCTTCTTTCTTCTCTTATAAAAAAAATTTAGTGAAGCAATTTCTTAGTAAGCTCCTTAATTTTCATAAACCGTATCGAAAATGAAAAATCTACTTTTCTAGGTTCTACTTCAGTATTTCATGTGCAAGAAATAATTGAGGGATAAATTAATTTACGTATCACCATAAAAATACTTTATCTTTATTTTAATCTAAAAAAGTTATTTTCTATTTCGTAATCTTATATGAACCAATTATATTTTTAGACTTTAAGTATACCAAACAAAATATTTGAGAATTACTTAAACAAAATGGTATTTAAAAGGATTGCTTAACTTTGTGAACGGTTAATTTATCTTGTTTATTTTGCAAAAAAAAAAATGTAAATATTAATATGTAACTTGAATTCAATTTCTGAACTTTCTGCTTCGAAACTTTTGTTAAATTTTTAAATAGCTTGCCTCTATAATTAACATTAGTTCCCCATTATTTTAATCCTTATTCATAATAACACTGGCTGATGAATTGAAGGCAATTCCTAACTATGTTCTAAATTGGTATTTCGATTTTTCAATAAATAAAATCAACGAACCTACGTAGGTACGTACATTAATAATTACCCTCTAGGTTCATAAGAGTCTCATAATACATCAATAGGTTTAAATTTGTTTGTTAGGAAGTCAGAAAAAAAATCAATACCATCCTTTGTTCGCATGAATGAATCCTACTTTTTTTACAAGATCACAAAATTAGTTGACCTAATTAGTTGTAAACAAAGGGACAGTGCGAATCCTTCTCTTATCGATGGTCTATGGTACTGTTTAAATATATGAACTCAAAGCACAGTGAGAACGGCCTTCACATCATAATTGAAAAAGAGACGTTGGAGTGAAATCTATTGCAGCTACAATGGACAAGAAAACGGAAAAGCACACCTTCACAACACTAATTGCGCCCAACCAACAAAGCTACTGGCCTAGTTAAGCTAGCCGAAATGTTTATTATTCAACGTGCATTTTGTGTGTAAAAGTTTCGATTTTATTTATTGCCAGATGGCAGCTCAAAGTTAAAAAAAAAACTAAGAATATTTTAAAGCCTTTAAGTAAAAGTGAAATTGTTTTTCCGTGAAATGTTTTTTTCTTAATCTGTTTTGAAGTAGAGAGGACATTGTTGCAATGTGATGGGAAGGTAATATTATTTTGCTTCAATAAGTTATAACCACAAACTGACAGACAGTTGTTTCTATAGCCTTGGTCAGATAGATACAAAAAGTTGTTACAATTTTATAAAAAGCGATTAAAATAATTTAAAGTGGCATTCGTTTCGGTTTTGGAAATTCCCTGTCAGGGTAAATAAATTTGAATACAATTGCTTTTTTCATTGCTCATAACAGTGAAAGTGATTGTCTTAACTGTTCTTGTTGGAAGATATTGTGATTTCTTATTTATAGAATTAAATGTCAATTTACTTGTTTTAAGTTTTTTTTTTCAACATAAATTAAGACAATTTTTGTGGTATAATCTTAAAATATTTAAATACAATCAAATAAAAAACATAACTTAATTAGAGTAACAACCTCAGTGTTATAGTAATTGGAGTATTTCTAAGATTGCACTGCATCTTATAAATTATAAATGTGACTGTAAAACACTTTCCTGAAAAGTCAAGTTCCTTACCTCTTTTTCAATCTCTAAAGAAAGTTGATAAATTTAGTGCTCATAAAGAAAGTGGTTAATTATTACAACGTTTTGAAAATATCTATACTCTTCTTCTCTTTACCTAGAGCCCACTAAAATGTTCAACTTTAATCAAATTAAACATTTCAATTACATAGGCTGTCGAAAAGAAGGGTTTGCCTATTTTTCGGTCTACACTGAAAATCTAGTTAGATCGTGAACGGAAGGACCGATTATTTCCATAGACTGGAAACCATTGTTTATTATATCGTTCTCTTCTGAGATTCCATTCAAATAATTCACATTGAAATTTTAACTATCTAGGTTGTATTATCACTAGAGTTTACCTGAAAGCGTTAAATTGAGGCGAAATGAAGTTTTTCGGGCCCGCTAGTCTTAATTTTTTTTTGTTTTTGAATTTCGTACTTTTATGTATTTACTACATCTTTCTGTGACTGACTTGATTTTATTCTAGCGATTCCACAGCTTGTATTTTAAAAATTTGTTAAGTATTCAACAAAATTTTAACATTTGATAAATGACGGCAAAATATCCGATATTAGATTTTGTGGTGTATGTCATTCTACCACATTTTAGAGTTTGTCTATTATATTGATTGTTTAAAAATACTTTAATACAATATTCAATGTTTTTTTAGGATATGGTCGCCGCGAAGTTGTTGAATATCTACTTAACAACGGTGCATCCATTCAGGCTTGCGATGAAGGAGGACTTCACCCACTTCATAATGCTTGTTCATTTGGACATGCGGAGGTTGTACGCTTACTTTTAAAAGCTGGTGCTAGTCCAAACACTACAGACAATTGGAACTACACTCCACTGCATGAGGCTGCGAGCAAAGGTAAGGTAGATGTCTGCATTGCGCTATTACAGCATGGTGCCAATCCAAATATTCGGAACTCGGAACAAAAAACTCCAATGGAACTGGCCGATGAGAACACAAGGCCTGTATTAACAGGAGAATACCGAAAAGATGAGCTCTTGGAAGCTGCTCGGTCTGGGGCAGAAGATCGATTATTGGCTCTGTTGACACCGTTAAATGTGAACTGCCATGCAAGCGATGGCCGCCGTTCTACACCATTGCATCTAGCAGCCGGTTACAATCGTATTGCAATAGTTGAGATTCTTTTAGCCAACGGTGCAGACGTTCATGCTAAAGATAAGGGGGGATTGGTTCCACTTCATAATGCCTGTTCGTATGGGCACTTTGAGGTGACAAAATTGCTGATCAAAGCTGGTGCCAATGTAAATGCGAATGATTTGTGGGCATTCACCCCATTGCATGAGGCTGCATCCAAAAGTAGAGTAGAAGTTTGTAGCCTGTTGCTAAGCAAAGGTGCTGATCCAACCCTTTTAAACTGCCATAACAAATCTGCAATAGACTCAGCTCCAACGCGAGAGCTCAGAGATCGTATTACTCGTAAGTTTTGAAATTGTCCCAGAGTGTTTTTTTTTTTTCTTATCCATGTTATTTTAGATGAGTACAAAGGCCACTGCGTTTTAGATGCCTGCAAGAAAGCCGACATTCCAAGGCTGAAGAAATTCCTCACCTCGGAAACGGTGAACTTTGTGCATCCATATTCAGGTGATACACCATTACATGCTTCTGCAGTTTCTGTCGACCCGAAAAGAAAACAGGTACAATTTTGAAATAGCTTTTAAATAGTAGTAATAGTTTAAAATTAATTTTTCTAAAATTTCAGGTTGCAGAGATTCTTATTCGAAAGGGAGCTCTGCTAAACGAGAAAAACAAAGCATTCCTTACACCACTTCACCTAACTGCCGAACATTTGCATTACGATGTTATGGATACGTTGCTTAAAAATGGAGCCAAGGTGAACGCTCTGGACGGACTTGGTCAAACAGCGTTGCACAAGAGTGCTAGGGATGAGCAAGCATGTCGCTTATTGTTGTCCTATTCCATAGATACAAGTATTATTTCGCTGGAAGGTTACACAGCTGCACAATTAGCATCGGAAAGTGTTTTGAAGATTTTAAAGGATCCTCCAGACACTGAAACCCATTTGTTGGAGGCCGCAAAGGCTGGTGACTTAGACACTTGTCGAAGAATCGTGCTTGCCAACCCACACACCGTCAATTGTCGTGATTTAGATGGGCGACATTCAACTCCTCTGCATTTTGCTGCCGGCTTTAACAGAGTACCCGTTGTGGAATTTTTGCTTGAGCATGGAGCTGAAGTCCATGCTGCCGACAAAGGAGGACTGGTTCCCCTGCACAATGCCTGCTCTTATGGGCACTTTGAAGTGACTGAGTTACTAGTTAAACACGGAGCCAATGTGAATGTTGCAGATCTGTGGAAGTTTACGCCGTTGCATGAGGCTGCCGCTAAAGGAAAATACGACATAGTAAAACTTCTTTTAAAACATGGGGCAGATCCAAGTAAAAAGAACCGTGACGGAGCGACCCCCTCCGACTTGGTGAAAGAATCAGATCATGACGTTGCCGAACTTCTACGAGGTAACTCTGCTCTGTTAGATGCTGCCAAGAAGGGAAACCTCGCACGAGTACAAAGACTTGTAACCCCAGAGACTATAAACTGCCGTGACGCACAAGGACGAAACTCGACTCCTTTGCATTTGGCTGCAGGGTACAACAATTATGAAGTGGCCGAATACTTGCTAGAAAATGGCGCAGATGTAAATGCCCAAGACAAAGGAGGATTGATCCCTCTTCACAATGCATCTTCGTATGGTCATCTGGATATAGCTGCTTTGTTAATTAAACATAAGACTGTAGTGAACGCAACTGATAAATGGGGCTTCACACCACTGCATGAAGCGGCTCAAAAAGGACGGACGCAACTATGTGCTCTACTTCTAGCTCATGGTGCAGATTCATATATGAAAAACCAAGAAGGTCAAACGCCCATAGAGTTGGCAACCGCAGATGATGTCAAGTGTTTGCTTCAGGATGCTATGACTACGTCGCTGGCTGCAAACTCCACTCTTAGCACTTCACAGACATCATTAATAAGCAATTCACCTTCACCTGCCCCAAGTAGTGTGCCACCCGCATGCACGGTCCTTTCACCGACAACTGAAACTGTAACACTGCCTTCAGGCGCCTCCATGACTCTGAGTGTACCAGTTCCACTTATGTCAACTAGAATGAGTCCAGCTCAAGGAGCAGAATCGAACGCACAAGCAGATATGTGCGAGGAAGTCAGTGATCCAGATTCGATCACCAATGTAGCTAGCTTCCTTGCAAGCCAGCAACTTGATCACTTGATTGAGTTGTTCGAAAGAGAACAAATTACTTTGGAAATTCTGGCGGAGATGGGACACGAAGACTTAAAGCAAGTAGGAGTATCTGCCTACGGATTTAGACACAAGATTTTAAAAGGCATTGCCCAACTTCGATCTACAACGGGTAAGTGTTTTACTAGAACACTATTATTATATTTTTACTGTTTCTGTTTTCTTTTATAGGAATTGGAAACAACTTAAATCCAGGGACTCTTTTAGTAGACTTACTTCCCGACGACAAGGAATTTGTTGCGGTTGAAGAGGAAATGCAGGCAACCATTAGAGAACATAGAGACAATGGACAAGCAGGAGGATATTTCCTTCGATACAATATTATTAGGGTATAGTAATTAACTTTAGATGAAAAAAAACGTGCGCTTTAATATTTTCTTTATTCAAAAAAAAGGTACAAAAAGTACAAAATCGTAAACTTTGGGAGAGATATGTACATAGACGGCAAGAAGTTTCCGAAGAAAATTCTTTGCAAGCCAACGAACGAATGCTCTTCCACGGAAGTCCCTTTATAAACGCAATTGTGCAAAAGGGTTTCGATGAAAGGCACGCTTACATTGGTGGTATGTTTGGAGCTGGTATTTATTTTGCTGAACATAGTTCGAAAAGTAATCAATATGTTTATGGAATCGGGGGTGGAATCGGTTGTCCATCTCATAAGGATAAATCATGTTATGTTTGTCCGAGGTAAGTTTTTATCCTAATTTATTAAGTACTTATACAAGTAAAGCTAAGTTAAGCGATGAGTGTGAGGCTTAAATTCAACTAACACTGAACATTCGTTTGATGTTGTACACTAACCAAGCTACATCGAATGTCCATGTGAGGAACAATTATTGTTGTCTACATTCTAACCACACGCTTGCAAAGATTGTTCCTTGGTTGTAAGTTGCCCTCGAAACAGCAAACGGATTGCATGTCTGTTGGTATTACTTAGAAACGTGGAATTAAATATCTTCATCTTTGAATTTCACATTTTATACAGTGTCTTTAATAACCTTCAATATTAGCGACTTAACTTTAAGGCTGTGTGGCCATCGAAAAAAAAGGCTGGAATGTTACAAATAAAGCCATAACTTTTAGATTTCAATTGATAAGTGATTGAAATAAAAATTAATGTATAATAAATAATAAATAAACACGGCTACTAGACTGCTTTATTATAATTTTTAATTGTACAATATTGTAATTCTGTGAGTGTAACAAACTTAAATTTTGTCTTTAATTTCACCTTTGTTTAAAATGCACCATTTATTTTTGATAGGTTTTTCTTTTAATTTTTGTTTTCAAAGGAGATTAAGTTAATTAAGTGATTCAAAGATAGACTTTAATTTATTAAATTTTTTTTTGGAAAAAATTAGTCCAACCTGATGTAATTTTCATTGGTTTTGGCGTGTTTGAACAGGTATAACTTCTTTATTCTACAACATATTTACATATTTCATCGAAACAAAAAATATTTTAAAGCCAGTCTCAAATATGTTTATCACAAGTTAAAATTGTTTAAAAAAATTACTTTAAAGGTTTAAAACAAAAAAAAAAACCTAAGAAGAAAATTCGTGTGGTAGGAAGTACATATGCAGAACAATTTCGTGTGTGGTTTATCTACCTACTTCTTCCACCCTTTTGTTTGATGACGTTTTGAAAAAAAAAAAACAAAATTCCTGACTAAATTGGTGATGCGATGAAATTCATGACACTCAGCCTTAAGTCCTGTACCACAACCAATACTTTTAAAATTACTTAATTTTTTGCTGCCAATAGGCGGTTTTCTTTTTTAGGCGAGCGGGGCACCGAGCTGTCAAAAAAGAACTGTGTTACTTTTTTAGCTCGGAGCGTTTAGGTTACGTTCAGTTCTGAGCGAGCTCTGAGAACCCTGTGCCCCGCTCGGAGCTTAAAAAGAAAAACGCCTAATGAAACACACCTATACAAACAGTGTCAATTGCATAGAATTGTATTTGATATTTCATTTATCATTTTTAATACAAATTTTATACCGTAAAGAAATCATCCGCTCAAACTGGCAGAGCCAGTGTAGTCGATGTACGTGCTTTGTATTGGTACAGCTCGTATAATTCACAATTGAAGCTTCTCATCCATTCGCCTCTTCGTATATAGGAGCAATGTCCGTTATAGAATTTTTCTGTCATAAGTGCCAAGTTATGATTCTCCTCTTTATCTTATCGTCCAACACTGAACTGGTGAAATTAGCGCATCCTTGTCTGAATCCCTGAACATGTCTGGAATAGCTCGAATAGGTCCGATGAGCTGTTATTTTGTATGGGTTTGGTGTTATAATTCTTTCCTTGATCAAGGCTTGCACTTACAAGATTAGCAAATCTTCTTTTTTTTAATATTACTTCAAGTCCTTTCTCCTATCAGTCTTACAATAAATTGTGACCTATGGCCTACATGCAAATAATTTTTCCACCATAATTTTTGTCTTTGTATGCGCTTCCCCAATTGTTTTCGAATACAATTTTTTGAGCTTTTCTTGATTTATGAAATATTTGCAGAATTTTGTGTGGTTGATTAGCAATGATTAACCCATTTTTAAATATTGAGAAATTCGGAATCAGTAGAAGTCAGAAGCATGTATCAATCAATTAAATAAATGGACAAATAAGAAGTTTTTTTCCTAATAACCTCAAATCTTTAAACAATGTTAAAGATTAAAACGAGGCTAGATGCGACCCACACTGATAAGTTCCCATTATACTTTGAAAACTTGACATTTATTGAAGTTCTTACCTCTCATTATAAGTCGCTTATTAAATATCAGATGTCTACTTTCAATCTGTAAAATAACTATAACTTTTGTAGTTTTGTGATTTTTTAAAAAATAACTTGCGCTTCAAGATATTTAAGTTGAAAAAAATATTTACCAATTTTTGGTAGATTTTTTTTTATAACAAGAATAACATTTCTAGACGAAACATATTTACCAAATTTTAGTAGAAATTTTTTGTATTTTTTGTAACAAAAACTTAAAAAATTGTACTGAAGTTTATATCATTTTTTGTCATTGTATTTTTGAGCCATAAACATTTTTTATATTGAAACGACTGTCTAAAAACTTTTTTTTTATATTCAGATCACCTTATTTTTGACAAATTAAACCTTTTATTTATAGGCAGTTGCTCCTATGTCGAGTAGCTCTCGGGAAATCATTCCTTCAATATAGTGCAATG
Organism: Scaeva pyrastri; assembly: GCA_905146935.1. Taxonomy (NCBI): domain Eukaryota; kingdom Metazoa; phylum Arthropoda; class Insecta; order Diptera; family Syrphidae; genus Scaeva; species Scaeva pyrastri. Next base: position 82,236,565 of record LR989927.1, read on the forward strand.
AAAATGGCTCACGCACCACCAGGTCATCACTCTGTAATAGGTCGTCCATCTGCTGGAGGTTTACACTTTGCAGAATATGTAGTGTATCGCGGAGAACAAGTAATTGAATCAAATAAACTCTTCCCACAAAAAAACCCTATTCACATTATTAAATATCTACAGGCATATCCAGAATATTTGATTACTTACCAAATCGTCAAACCTGAAGACAGTAGCAGTGGAAATGAGGAATCATCAAGATGATGGATGCCGTCTGTCGGCTCGACGCCAACTTCATCACCATCAAATCAACAACAGTCACAGCAACAGCAACAAGCACCGCAACAGCAGCAACAGTCCACACAAAAACAACAACAACAGCCACCCACTGTCCAAGCATCAACTTCTCAATCGCCACACACAGTGGCCACTTCCATTGGTGACACATCCTTGTCATCATCGACTTCATTTTCGTCCGTAGATACCAATCAAACTTTGTTGAATGGTTTCAGTAGCGGAGTAGTAACATCATCGTCTGTCAACAAGAACCGATCATCATCTGTTTCCAATGGAACAAATCGATCGTATCGCACTAAGTACAGTCAATTCATGATTATAACTCCAGCAGTTTCGATTGATCGAAATTTCGACAATGAGACTGGTGCTCCCGCTGATAATGATATTGACGAGTCCTGCTATTATAACGGTAACTATTTTCGTATGAATTTGATCAATAGCAACAATGACAGCAGTGGTAACGACAGCAGTGACAGTAGTTTCCGTTCGAATTACAACTCAACTTTGCACAATAGTCGACATCATCTCCTGTCAAATAATCCTCATGGATTCTACACATTCTCATCATGGCGCTGGTGCACTCTCATTTGTGCGGCAATGCGGTGTTTTGGCGGCGGCCGCAGCTCCAACGTTCCCTACAGTACATCATTCTCTCGTCGTCCGTACAATGGAAACGAACGAAGCAGTAGACAACGCCAATCAGCGTTCAATCATCATTTACCAACATTCACTCCACGCAAAACTCGTGATCATATGAATAATATTACATACGAATTGTGACGCAGATCATCTTCCTTAATCGTGTTGGTATTCGATGTTAAATTTCAGCTTTTTAGCTGTATTTTTGATCTCTTCTATAAAGTAAAACTGATAATGCTTTTTCGGTTTATTATCGGTGTTTTCGTGTTTGTCGTGTTTTATAATCAGCTTTTTAATACATTATTATATTATGCACACAGTAGGGATATTTGTACACGAAATTTATATGTGTTTTAAATAAAGCCGTTAACATTCTTAAAAATAAAGCAAAGGATTCAACTTCAATTATATGCGGTATTCTTTTTGTTTTAATAAATCGCACATAATGTTTATGTTTTCTTAACGGACTCGTAAATAATCCGAAAGTCGTTTAGAATTCATAATCAAATAAGAGTAGAATTTACAAATTTATATCCTTAACTTATTTAACGAGTCTTGTATTTGATACTTGTTATTATAAATAAATTGAACATTGTCACATATAAACATACATATATACTTTAAACTTAGGAAAAATCTTGTGGACAGGTGATATAATCTATTATTCCTTCTGAAAAAACTTTCATTCGAAATTGCTTTAAATACCTACTCATGACTATTGGGGAAATTCCAAAAGAAAGAATATAGTACTTTTGAACAGGAATCTCGTATCTCTTTAGCTGCAGACCGCTCGCAAGACTTTCGTTTTCATCTTGGAAACCACATAAATGTTCACTTTACTCCAACAAATCAATCAGTAAATTAATAATACACCCGGATACATTTCTGTACACAATATAAATATTATAGTTGAATCCTTTCGTCAGAATGAGCTTTAGATATCAATCCATATATCATTATATGTGAATTCTTGTGTGCATTACTTTTTCCCTAATTCTTAAATACTCTTTTGAAACCGATTTATACCTAGTACACGTAATAAAACAATTAAAAGTACACAGTTTTTAAAATAAAAAAGTGAAATCACAAATGATTGAAACTTAAATTATACATATATAGAAACAAATCAAAAATGTTCTTCTTTCTTTTTTAATTTAAATACGTTTCTACCCTTAAATCGAAGCATTTTAAACGCAAATTTGAGTTATATGATTTAAAATAACTATTCGACAATGTAAAAGACATACTGTTTCGTTTTATTTGCTCTAGCACTTTTTGTTAGCTAATTATTGCTTGTTTTTATTGCGTTAAGACCAATTTCGGGAATATAAAAAAGTTTATTAATATAAATATACCTCTAAAATATAAAAGAAAGATAAATTAATAAATCGGAAAATGTTTAGCATAAATGTAATAATAAAAATCTATAGTATTATATAAGTTTGTAATATTATTGGGATATTTCTGCAAATGATACTTATGTGCATTCGTAATTTAATCATACAATTATTTCCCCTTTTTCGATCATTGATATATGAATTATATACATATATAATATAAAAACGTAGATATACATAACTAAAAACAATTAAGTGAAACATGTATTCAGTATACAAATTCTAATGCAAAATATGGATTATGATCTTATCACAAAAGCGACAAGAGTCAAATAAAAAAAGTAAAAAACAATCTTAAAAACTGATTTATTTCATTACTTTTGTCTATCTGTTGTCCTTCTTCCTCTAATATATACGGCTTATTTTATAGTATTTTATTTTTACTTGGGATGTTATCTTTTTATCCGTTTCTAATACCAATTTGGTTTGTTATATGTATTTGTTTAAATGCCATAATTAAGGGAAGTAGTATCGCCAAGTGTAGAAATTCGTCACCTGTCGGCTTTTTATTTGAAATACAGTTTGATCGAAAATATTGAAGGAGAAAACATTGTTTTTATATACATATACATATATATTTTAAATAATTCATAGTGTGTTAATCCGTGTCAAAAGTATATTCTGCATATCTTCACAATTGTGGTATTAAACCAAATCTATCAAATTTATCGAAATCGGTCAAATACTTTTTGAGAAAATGCTACCACAAAATTTTCCTTAGCCTATTTATATATACATGTATATATGAACATATATGTATGCACACCTTTTGTGATCATCAAAGTTTGTCCCATTCACTGCGTACAATATTATACTAGGTACTAGGGGAATTCAAAATATTCTTATGAAGGCATGAAACTGAAATTCAATCTAAATTATTTTTATTTTCCGATACAATCTTCATTTACATTAATGAATTATTACCTCTTTAGATTAATTTGTGTATACTCTTCTTTTTTCTCTGCAAAATATGCGTTTATTGCGATTCTGATCAATAAAATACCCTTTGAGTCCCAAAAATCGTAGCATGAACTTTTAAGCAGAAGGAGTGACTTTGAACTTTTTTAGGAAGTTCTGTACCTATTTCGACTGGCCATTTTTGTCCCGAGTAACAATTTGATGAATTAATTTCTTTTAATTTTCTGTGATTTATTTTTGGTTAAAGCAGTCATAAAGAATACGGTGTATAGTACCAATGAAAATTTTAGTATGTAGCTATTAATAGTACATTACAACGCGATGTTCAATTTTCGTAACCATCGTCTCGCCAGTCATTTGGAATGTTTTTGAATGAGAATTAATAAAATTAAATTATAATAATTAATAGTTGTTTTTGAGTTGCGTCAAAAGTCTGTTTATCACTACATAGTATAAAACAAACTCGTTTTCTCTGTCCCCATGTATGCTTAATTCTTTAAAACTACGCAACGGCTTTTAATGCGTTTTTTTTTTTTTTAATAGATAGAGTGATTGAAGAGGAAGGTTTATGTGTATAACTAGATAATGTTTTTCAATAAAAAAATTATTTTTTTAAAATTTCATTCTAGACTACGTTTCATTTACTCCTAAGAGCTGCAACATTATACGATAGTTTAGGTTAGCAATATCTATGTACTATATAATATACTTTAAGGTGGCGCAATTATCATCTATTATATAAATTGATTTTTAAATATGTATAGTACTTCAAGGAAAACACCAACTTCAACTCAATACAATTCAAATAAATTTTATTATAGATACACTTTTTTGTAAGTTCCGAGAATAATGATAATTTTGATCGGTTAATGAAATATCGGCCAATCTTACAGCCATGCGAGACAAAGTTGGCCGGGTCCTCTAGTTTATAATAAAACTTTTTGTATTATTCCAGACTATCCGTTCAACCGTTCTGGTGTTATTGAGCAAAAAACATTCACACTTCCTACATCTAATATTTCACATTAATAATATTAATAGGATTAAAATAGGATTAATATATGTTTATACTTGTCAAAAGAATCTTTAAATTAGAAACTTATTTCTATTATTTGATCTTATAAAATAAAAATTAATAATGCATCAACTCTTTAAAGCAATTCGGAAAGATTGGTACTCTTTTTATTTGTTTTAAATTAAAATAATGCTTTTTTAATGTTGATTTGTGCTAAAATAATTTTTTTTATGAGTCATCCCTGTGACTAAACAATTACATATATGCAATAATTATGTCTATAGGAAATCATGTTAAAAATGAAGCCAAAAGTTAAACTTACATTTTATGGACAGTGAAAATAACTTATGCTTATGAAAAGTACCTACTTAAGTACTATGCAGACTAACAGGAAAAATAATATCAAATATGTAGGTACGTACATATAAAGGATATAAATATAATTTTAAGAATATCTAATTTGAAGATTGGTTGTTGTTCTTCTTAGGTATGAAGCTTTATTTCCGAGTTTGTTTTTCTCTTAAAAATATGTAAAGTAGATAATACTGATGTGAATGAACTTTTAGGCCGTAATCTTCTTATTCATTATATGCGGGACTCGTGTGAAGATACAAACACAGCTCATTAGTTTACTATGAGCCTGGACTTTGGCGTCGAAGATAAAATACATTTTAACATACTCGTATACCTACATCAATTTGTTTGTGGTTTTACCAACTTTATATGCCATAGGTACAATATACAATATAAATTGCCAAAACCTTGAAGGCATTTTCTTCTTTTTGTCCTTTACCTCAATGCGTGCGCCCTATAATTATATCATTTAGGAAATTGCTCTCATCTTCTCATCTGTTGCTGTTACTGTTGCCCGCAAGAAACAATACACGAAAATGTGCAGCATATGCCTTTTTTCGGAACTTTTGCCAAAAAAATGGTAGGCACTAAATACTAAAATCAGCATTATTCAAACGACCCCAATGACTGACAACTGACAGACTAAGTAGACAGAAGGAATGAAAAATTAAATTTGAGTTTTGCGTGTAAAACAGTAAGTTATAAATATAAAAGTATCTGCAATGCTCGGTTTATATGCGTGTAGGTATATAAATATGCACATGTATGTACGTATGTATTTTTGTACATAATAAAACATAAAATGACTTCAGCTCAGAATAATCAAAAGCCCATCACAGATTCTAAGTTTAATCAACTGCAGACCAGGAGCTCACATCAAAGGATTTTGTTATTGATCTGAAGATTTTGTTTGAAAAGATTGTCTTGAAGCTTAATTGAGATTTTAAATGGAAAGCAATATTTTTTTTATCGTTGTTGTAAAAAAAAATTCAATTTTTCTAAGTGCTTAGTTTGAAGTTGTATTATACTTTTCTAAAAGAATTTTTTTCCACGGATTTGGCTGAAATAACGACTTAAAACCGGTCTTTGAAATGATTAGCGCTTAAAGATAGGTTTTTAGACAGTATCCCTACGTCACGGATTAATATTTAAAAATTTTCTTTTTATGAATTATGTTAGCTAGTAGGTACTCTCAAATATCTGTTAAAAAGCTTTTATATTCTGTAGATAAAATTTTGTTGAAAGCTCAAGCTCTACAAAAAAAGCTCCACCTTGCTATGGTCTAATTCAAATGTATTCTAATATTTTTAATAGTGTTAAAGGTTCTGTATAAATTTCATTATCTTATTCCGCCATATTTGTGTTCAGTAAATAATTGAATATGTAATGCAATAATATAAAACAAAAAACATTATTTTTTAAAATCATGTGCGTCATACAAAAATAATAAAGATAAAAAATATAGTAGCAACTGGAATCATCAAAAAACGTTTGCCTAAATATAATATCCCTTATGTACCTATTGACCGAAGTCTTAATGATATCTTATGTTCCCCGCTATACATTTAGCCGATCCCACTCTAAAAAAACTAACACTCTTAAAAATTTACACATGTCCATACAGTGAACAAAAAAAAATTCTACAGTCGACTTTCTTGTGTTAAATTGTAATTATCTATGAAGTTAATTGCAATAGAAAAACAAAATATTTACCAAAAATAAGGATATTTTTACCCTCCCGATTAAGTAAAACACATTTTTTTAAATAAATTATTTTAATAAAAAAAAAAAAATTCAATAAATAAAGTCCGTTTTATGAAACCAAAAAAAAAAACTTGTACACTTTGTAGTTACAATACTGTATAAAACCGTTATCCAGTATAGGATAACCAAAAATCGGTAGACGATGGGCCAGCATTTTTCTGGAATTTTTTTAAGTTCATAGCAAATTCATGGGCTTATAATCTACCCAAATGAACCAAAGGTGCATTATGGGAATGCACGGATATGTTTTGAGTGTGATGTCCTACAGTCGACATTCTTTGAAAGAAATTATATTTTATTTTTTCTATTTTTGTTTATTTATATTTTTGACAAAAGAAAAAAACTAAGAATTTGTTTTTTGATACTTTAAGGTGCTATAACACTTATATTTCGGTAAAGGTAGTGTTATGTGTAAATCCACCGTACCGATTTTGTGCAAACTTCACATAAACCATCTTCTGAATAGTCCGAACAAAGGTTAAAAAATTTGGTGTAGATAGGTGAACCCGTTCTTGAGTTATTAAATTGCGACGAAAATTGGCATTGATTTTTATATATATGTAGATAGAAATGGGCTATTTTGAGGGTTTTCCCGACAATTATTCGAATTCTTCTCACCTTTTAGACCTCCACGAACATTTTAAGTGTAAATCCGTTCAGACGTTCTTGAGTTTTAGCGAGACTAACGAACAGCAATTCATTTTTATATATATATAGAAGAAGATAGATAGATATAGATACATAGATAGATATGAAATGTACTTTCCTACAAAACTTTTATTTTTTTCAGTTCCGAGACATAAGCGAATTAAATATGACTTTTATCAATTTTGTGCTATCCTGACACGGATTTGGATTTTTTATGTGAAAAGTACTATCTCCAGAAAGGTTGATAGTTGACAGTTTATCAACTTTTCACTTTGCACTTTTAAAATTTTTCGTCAATTTGCAAAACATTCTGTTGCACTGAACTTTAAAATCTGATAAGTGAAAAGTTGGAAATAATAAGTGTGATTTGCAAAGTCATTGCAAGTTTTATATTCAATTTGTAATTTCTGTTCCATGTACGTTCCTTTGTGCAAAGTGCAAAGTTAATATTGAAAAGTCTAATTTGCAAGGACTTTGCCAAAATTATGCTGTTTCGTTCCACAAAAACTTAAAATTCTATTTTTGTAAATCGAAATTTGAATTTATCAAAGCTTTACAAAAAAAAAAACGATCACTTTGCAAATTCATATTGATATTACCAGTGAAGCTATCAAGATGTTGAGACGTGAATTTTTGCATTAACTGAGCGAGTTTTCTCAATGACGAATGCTATTATTTATACAAACCTAGAAGTATTAAATATTGAATTAAACTGTGCCTTGTTATTTTAAATAAAAATATATTAGCTAGGTATTATTTGACAATACCACCAAATCATTTTTATACGTTTTTAACTAACTAATAAAAAATTAAATAATTTTTGATACTCTATCATTTACTCTTCACAGGCACTTAATTATGAAGTATTTGATATTTTCTTGCAACAACAATTTATTATATATAATTTGAAAAAAAAATTATAAAAAAAACTTCTTTCATAAATGTGTACCAAGAAAATATAAATGAAGGTGGCAAATGAGCAATATTTTCACGATAAAACAATTGGCAAGTCAGTATGTATGTATGTATGCATGCCTAGCTTAATTTTCTAGAATTTTTGGGAAGGTTTTAAGTTTACCTTCATATCTGTGGAATAAACTGAATATTTATGGTTTGTTTTTCAGCACTTAAGATAAATTATTTATATTTATCTCAAGTCGCGCCGTTTAACCAAGAATTAATACCATATTAAGAAATCAGTGTTAGTTCTATTTTTTTGTTTACTAAAATAATAAATTCAAGTCAAAGGGTTTTGTCAGTAGGGGAAGTGTGCTTAAGATGACAAACTTTTTCTATTATTATTCTATTATTTTAGTTTATTTATTTATTTATAACAAAAATAATTTATAAATTATGGAAATAACAAACAAACAAATATTAGTATTTTTAAAAATTATTTTAAATTTGGTCAACATCCCTGTATAAGATAACATCTTTGGGTAAGATGACATAAATATTGTATTTTGATAAGATGACATACCTCTTCTCACTATCTAATCTTCATTGCTAAGCTCATCATCTTCTGAAAAGTCCTGCACTTGATCATAAATGGGTTAGAAGTGAGAACTTGAGATCCTGTAGCCTACCTGCTATTTTTTTTGCTAGTACTACTAGCATCTAAGGTATATGACAACTCGGACGGCCGTCATTTCATCTTGCCCGATAAGATCTAAAATAGGTTCAATGTTAAAGGCTTGAAAACAACACGATCTGGTTTTCTAATAACAAAAAAAATGTATAAAACACTGTATTCATTTCATAGAACACTTCGATACTCATCTTAAAGGAAATATCTTCAATAGAACTAAAGCTGAAGCTTTAACTTCGATTTTAAAGTAAAAGCAAGGTTTTGGGTGAATAAAATAAAGCTTAAGCTAGTTTTATACAATTTTTCGAGTTTAAGCTTCAATTTATGTTAGTAAAAAATTGCTTCAACTGCAATATTATATCAAGATGCTTTCACCCCTGTCTAGAAAACTAGTCAATAGTTCTTATTTTGGAATTATCTTTTGTTAAATTGCGATCATGGCCGAGTTTTTTTATACCCGTATACACCAAAAAATGTATACGTACAAAAAAAAAACAGTAAAAAATTAGAGATGATAACTTTCATGAGATTTTTACATGAGCAGAGAAGTCAGATTTTTTTGAGGCACCTGTGAGAACTTGTAAGACAAGACGTTGAAGTAGAACGCACTACAGAGTGAAAAACTTTTGAGCACGTGGCAAACAAGATTATGGTAAAGAAGACTCATATAGTCATATCCATATTCGATTTTCGTCGAGTCATACAGAAATGGAAACAAAAAAGGCAAAATGGCCGGCAAAATATACATTTCTTGAAGCACTGCACCCATATTGCTATGGCAAACTCATTGCGGATGACAATGGTTTGTAAATTATGTACACATGTCATTGCATATAAAAACGTCTTATGTCGTTTTCAATTGGCAATCCGGAATGAGAAGTAGAAGCAGAATCCCAATTGAGCACTTTTTGTGAATTCTGAAAAATTTGAAGTTTGGTGTGACTGTATTGGTAGTTTTGCAATCTTGGCTTTTTGGAAAACTCCTGCAATAGTAAATCAACTGCTTCACTTGCAGCGTCTACATTTGATGAAGAAGATGAGGAAAACGACTCCAACAATGTTTCTAACAAATTAGGAACAATTGCTAAGATGTTGTCAATATTATTATCCATTTTTTTTATAGTTTAATTTTAATTTCCAGCAATCACTTCACAATTCGCACAATTTGTTAATTCAAAAATATGACATTTGTCAAGTGTGAAATTTAAAATCTTTGAATGTGTGAGTGATTCTGTTTTTGCTTCTGACTTCAAATCCAGAGGAGAAATCTCTTCTTTTTCAGAATTAGAACTGTCACTTTTGTCCAATTGAACGCTTTGAGAATGCTTTTTTCTGATTCCAGATTGCCAATTGAAAACGACATTAATAAAAAAGAAAAAAAAATTAGCTCAAGATCATCTAAATTGATGTGACAACAATATTAGGTAGTAGAGTTGATGTAAATTTCTTTGCTTTTACAGGAGCATAACAAAATTTAAAAAAAAAAATTTTGGTTTAAAAAATGTTTCATATTAAGGTGTTTTTACAAAATTCAACAAATCTCCTGAAAAAGTTTTGCAAAACTTAACAAAATTTTATAACAAAACAATTTCCATATTTGTATGAATAAGGAATTTGTCATTTTTTTTCTAAATGTGTTTTTTAGTGTTTTCGTACATATCCCAGTTTACAAAAATAACATTTATTTGCGGAGGACAATATATAAACTTATAATTTAGATAATATTAAATGTGAATGTGAATTTCAAACTTTTAAACAGACAATCTTTTATTTCTAGCCATTGTTATGTCTTCAGTGCCAGTAAATTATAAAAAAAATTGAAATTATATAGTTAAGTAGTATTTTATTTTAATCAACATTTTAAAAATATATGTTTTTATGTACATATGTATGTACATATATGTATGTAAGTTGTAATTTCCATTTTTGGTGTTAATGTCAAAATCTGCAGGCCGGGACTTGTGCAATTTGAATTCCAAAATCAACAAATAAGCACGAGGCACGACCTACATAAGATGACGTTTTAAAATGATTCCTGAAAAAAAGTAACACAATCAATAAGCCATAAAATATAATTCCACATACAAAAAAAAAAACATTAAGTAAACTCGTTCTTGTAGGGGGCCAGTGTAATGTTTTGTGATTAATATTTACTCGTAATAATGCTTAGTTCATTAGGCATTGAATAATGTAGGTTCTCCAAATCAAATTATTCTAAGCGTCACGCTCGAGTTACATCGATCGGTTGTATGTCTTCAGCTTTATTCACTTTAGTATGAGAATTTTTACAAACTTGTTTTGACAAAAAATTGTCTCTTAACTAAAAAAAATGTGTTATAAATAAAAATAATATATTTTCAATAAAAAGAAACCGTTAATAATAACGTCTTTGACTTTTTTTAGTTTCCTTAAAAAAGTGTCTTTATTTCTGAACGGCAAAGTAGAAGATTCCTTTATAAATAATGTGACTGGAAACAAATCTTCATTCGTGATTTCGTTTTTGGCTCTACCGCATCCTCGTGCAAAATTAAACTTTGATAACAAAAAAAAATAATAAGGTGGATAATACACGTAGCTAGTAACATGCACAAATTTAAGTGAGAAAGCTACAAAAGCCCTAATAATTTGTAAGACACTTGAAGGAAAATCTTGGGGGTGCAAACCTTTCATCCTGAGATAGATGTACACCATGATGTTAAGACCAATCGTTACTTATGGTGCGGTTGCATGGCATACTAGAATCGAATTTAAAATTACTAGGAAATCACTAGAAAAAGTGCAAAGGCTCGTATACTCGTATCTATACTCTATACTAATACATAAAGCTGAAGAGTTTGTTTGATTGAACGCGCTAATCTCAGGAACTACTGGTTCGAATTGAAAAATTCTTTTTTGTTGGATAGTCCATTGGTCGAGGAGGGCTATAGGCTACATAAAATCACTCTGCGAACAATAATAACGAAGAACCAGTGGAAAATGTTGCAAAAACGTTGAAAATTATTCATCTTTGAGGGCTTCCGTTATTCGTTTCAACGCGCTGATCTCAGGAACTGCGTGATCGAATTGAAAAATTGTTTTTGCGTTGGATAGTCTATTTGTCGAGGAAGGTTTTAAGCTATATAAAATTATGCTACGATTAATATTAGCGAAGAACCATTGGAAAATGTTGCAAAAACGGGGGAAATTATTCATCTTTGAGCGCTTTCGTCCCGTTGTCAAGATCGGGTTGCAGAGAAAATCAGTATGTTCTTTTGCCACAAGAAAATAAAACTTAAATATTCATAACGTAGTAAATTTTTGAATTTTAATTTTTGAAACTTAATCTTATAAATTGCTATAATAATAAATTGAGGCGGACGAAGTCGCGCTGAACAGCTAGTATGTACATATATGTATTACAGAAGCAATGAGAACATGCCCCACCGCAGCAATAGAAGTAATTCTTCAACTATCCCCTCTACACGAGGTCATTGATAGTGCTGCAAAGGGGGGAATTATGAGATTCGCAAAACAAGGAATTGGACCAGGAAAATTTATAAGTCAATGAGCAAGATTCCGTATTCCAAAATCCTCTGTTGTGAAACTTATAGACATCCCAAGAGATGACATGCACAAAAGATTTAACTTTGAAAAGAATTATTCAACAAAGTTAAGCTGTAAAAAAGATTGGGTAAGCAAAGCTACCAACTACAACATTAATACTGATGGTTTGAAAACGTCCGAGGGGATGCCAATGGGACAGTCCACAAGTATTTTCCAGGCAGAAGTAAATGCCATTGCTAGATGCGCTGAATGTAATCTCGAAAGAAGCTATCGTAACCAAAACATAGCTATAATGTCAGACAGTCAAGCTGTTCTAAAAGCCCTAACATCCTACACTTTTAGTTCTATGGGGAACTGTATTGACACACTGAACAAACTCGGTAAGGTAAACACTGGCACACTCCACTCTATTGGTTACCTGGAAATTTAGAAGTTCAGGGGAATGAAGAGGCAGACTCCTTAGCGAAGACAGGTGCCTTAACTCCACTCTTAGGAGCAGAACCTTGCTATGGATCAGGGGAAAATGTGATTAAAAATAAAATAAAAAAAGTGAGGAAGTTAAAAGAGCAAAAATCTGGAAAGAACTTCCTTAAATGAGGCAGGTAAAAATGTAACTTGGTAAGTACAACCAAAAACGTTTCACAGATTGCATGAAATTAAGTAGGAACAACCTAAAAATAGTGACAAGCATACTGGTCACTGTAAACCTTAGCCTAGCAGACAAAGCCCACTGCAGGTTTTGTCAAATCATGAAGAAACACCTAACCACATTCTAGGGCAGTGTAAAGTACTCATCCACCAAAGGAGAAAACACTTGGGAAATTACAAAGTAGAAGAACTAAGGGAAATTAAATTAGAGGAAAAACTAGAATGGGAACCTCCCCAGTCCTAGTAGGGGCACAATAAATCTTTTTTTAGTTTTCATTTCTTCAAAAAAAATTTCCGATAGACCACATCAAACTATTACAGCCAGTGTTGGAAAATTCAAATTAATAAAATTGATACTTGAGTTTTAAGAAACAAATTCCTGTTAAAAAATCTTTTTTTTTTATTTTTGATGGTAGTCTTTTGTAGCAAGAATATATGACAAACTCACAAACCTTAAAGTAAACAAAAAAGAGAACACAGATTAAGCTAAATCTTACGTTACTTGTTATCAATTGCTAGAATTAAAATACCATGAATTGAATTTTGTTTAAATAGAAATATTAGCTCATTGAAAAAGGACGAATTTAATACTAGGCCGTTCTCTTAACGGACACTACCTTTTGATTCTAACATTTTATTTTACCTACGTAGTTTACATACATAATGTATTTAAGTACCTATTCAAACTTCTAAAAAAACTCAAAAAATCATAACGAACGATTTTTAATTAAATTACAATAATTTTTAATTTTAAAGACATACGCAAATGTTTATATTATACTTTACCGTTTTTAATAATTCTTGTTGTTATAATCAAGAAAATACTATAAAATTCATTAGGCCGTATAGTAATATCCATTAACATTTATTACCACAACGACTGAACCTTAAGCAAAACCCAAGCGTAAGTAACTTCTTTACTAGGTAACTTCATTTGATGGTATGTACATAGCACCTTTCTTTTCCTCATAAGGAAGAACGTTTGCAATGCCATGAGATGTGGAATTCATAAGACACAAGATAATAAGAAAATATCTATAGCTTAAAGGTAATAAACAACAAATGAGTCTGTATTTAATGCTATATGATTCTTCTTAATAGATTTGTGAGTATACTCGTACGTTGGTACCTCAAGAAATTTTATGCAGATGCACAGACATTATTAATTTCTTTTCATACACTGCTGCTAGATTAAATAGGTTTAATATTCTAGCATTTTAACAATGCAAAAAAACTGAGGTAGGTGCATACTGCATAGTGCACTTATACATATGTATAAGAGGAGAAGAAAAACACGCAAGAATGTTAGTACATTAAGGATTATTTTGTACTAGAAACAATTTTTTGGAATCACTTTCTTCTCTCTCAGATATCTTGAATTCGAATTCTGATGTATCTCACGATAATTCTTTAGATAAGTCTGTTAAAAATACACTTTTTCGCCATAAAATACTTAAAAATTCATGAGTGGATCCAACGAAACGAAATTCGACAATAGTACCACGGCTACTGTCAACAAATAAAGTAAAATTTTCCAACATCATAAAAATAGGCTAGGCAGTTAGAAATTCTGAACATTTCTTGCTACTATAATTTAAAATTATTTAGGTCGAATGCGTTTTAAATGGGAGATGATCAATTAAACATAAGATGTTATCAATCAAAATATATTCCTAATTTATTCCTTTGACACTAAATTGAATGTTTTATTGATAAATGGACTCTTGATAATTTTTAAAATACAATTTTGGGGACAAGATACTGGTATAATTAAAAAAATTGTTACTTTTCACTAGCAAACAAGGAGTAATGGGTAGTACAAAATTTTAATTAAATACTCAATTTATCTATTGGTAAGTTAGTGCAGATAAGTAATTATTAAAAACGAGTCACGGGATAGCCAAACGATATGAGATTGGGATATGTGATTATAACTAAAAAGAATTTTCTCATTAATACTGCACAACCAAAATTGACCTTTACTTCGGTGGAATTATGAAGTAATCTTGTTCTATCGACTACAGTTTTTACAGACTACTCAATTACCTACAAGTTCACGTTAAGATAAGGATTTTGAAAGTCGCGCACAGTTTCGCACTTACACTACATATTAATCATATTTCTTAAAACTATATTGGATAAAATGACAAATCCTTTTCAATACACAAATAAATACATACACTTCTATATCTGTCCAGAAAAACAAATCTTTAAAAATCATCTTCCCAGCCAGTTATTGATATAACCTATACAATTAAAAGTTCATTTAATATCATTTTTAGTTTAAAAAATAAATCAGTTTATTTATTTACAAACAAAATATAATTGTGTACCTTAAAAAAATAGGTTTTTAGTTCTCTTTAAGAACATTTTATTGTGTTTTTCTAAGGTTAATAAGAGTTATGTTCATTAACAAATGTCTTTAAATACATATATGTACGCTTCTTTAAGTCTATGGTAATTTTAAATGATAATAATCAGCTTGAATGTTAAAACTAATAAAACCTTAAATTAGTACAAGTGAGAGCAATGCGGTGCGATGGGATTTTGATTTTTTACTTTTAATGACAATCATCATCTGAAATATTAACTGAATCCTTCTTATCACCGTTCATGGAATGGTTTTTCTCAATGAGTACTTTTACTATATCGGAAGTAAATTTTTCCACCAACTTAAGTGCCTTTTCAGGTGGCAACTCAATCAGCGATGAGGTAACAAATTTACCAAAGGCATCGAATTTTTGAACGCGTGTCGTAGACTCGAGGCACAAACGTTTTTCCCGTATGATTGGAGGTTCCGAAGGTGGAAATCTTCGGATGTTTTCCTTTGGGACAATTGTTCTCATCGATTCAATACTTTTCACAGCAATAGGCTTCAATGCTAGAGGCTCTAGTTCTGGTGCTGGTGCAACAGGTTGAGTATCATTATCACTGAAAGAAAATTATATAGCAATCTATTAGATAAAGTTAACGGAAAAAAACATTTCTGGATATACTTACTTACACGCAGAGTTGGTTGCATCGCAATTCATGTCCAGTTCACCATCATCTGGAATACTGTTTTCTTCTCTGAAATATTTAAAGAAAACCAGAAATAGCATTAGCAATTTAAACGAAATTAATAAGAGGTATTTGCAATTATTACGAGTCATCATCATCGAATTCATTTTCCATTTTTACAGTGGGGAATCCATTTGTGTTGTTGGTATTATTTGTTTCGGAACTTGAGGATTGATTACTAATCGAATTATGATATTCTCCTGAAGGGCGAGTGAGCATTCTTTTATAGGAACGACGTGGTCTTATGTGCTCCGACAAGAAATGAAGATGTTCATATAATGGCCATTGTGATTGTATAATTTTGTCCGGATACTCTTCCATAAGATTTTCTAACCGTCGTTTTTCCAAATTATAGCGATTTCTTAACTGGAGCATCCGATCTTTCAATAAGGCAACTGAAAATGGTTTTAGGCAAACAGAATAAGTTTGATGTTTGATACATATACTACATTATGAATAATGTATGCATGTACATATGTATTATTTTTTTAATGTTCGGTTTGTGAAGTGATTGTGGTTTTTGGAATACTTTTAAATTTTGTTTTTTTTTTTTAAACAAAACAACTACCTAAACTGAATTAAAAAAAAAAAACAGATTGATACACATTACAATCAATTAATGTACATATATGTACATACATTTATATACATATGTACATATGTAGATACATATATGTATGTACATTATGTACATTATACATATTATGCATGTCAAGATTTTTAAATCTGCATTAGATACTTCAGAGTGATCCAGTTGGCGAGCTTTCCGGATTAACTTTTTTTCGGATCTTTTCCTGACCAATCGTCAACTAAAGTTATTTTCATTCGGCAGCGGCACTATTTTTGATAAAAGCCCGGTGTGATGCCGGAATATTATGTTATGTTATTGATGTCTATGTCTAATGTGTGGAAAAGGAATGCACTCAACTGAGTATTTCAGGTTGCGTTCTTCATTTTATGAAAGAAGGTCTTAGGACACGCGAACTGTTAGGAAGTGAGTTAGATTTGTTATAAATTATAATGTTATCGTTGCCAAGACTACTATATTGTGTCTTTTATTATTATTACACAATGCCTCAGGCACGAGACCTGGATCACATGAGTGCGAAAAAGAAACCTCAATGAACAGCAAAAAGCTGTTCTAATCTATCTCAAACTGTTCGGAACAGCTTCATTGAACAGACTAAAAATATACTCAGTCTCAGTGAGTATCGGGCTGATTTTTAGCAGTCTCATTTTGACGTTTCTTTTATCTCTTATGACGTTTTCAATTGGCAATCTGAAAGCGTTCAATTGTGCAAAAGTGACAGTTCTGATTCTGAAGAAGAAGAGATTTCTCTTCTGGATTTGAAATCAGAAGCAAAAACAGAATCACTTACATATTCAAAGATTTAGAAACGTTGTCGGAGTCGTCTTCCACATCTTCTTCATCAAGTGATGCAGTTAATTATCTCTTGCAGAAGTTTTTAGTTTTGTTGTTTGTAGTTGACACATGTCACACTTTACCAATACAATCACACCAAACTTCAAATTTTTCAGAATTCAGAAAAACTGTTCAATTGGGATTTTGCTTCTAAGTTCCAATTCCGGATTGCCAATTTAAAACGACATTAGTAAAATAATCCAAACGTCATTGTGTAGGTAAAAGAAAACACACAAACCATATTTTTTTCAAATAGGTGCTACCTACCTAGTTCCAAAATAAGTAAATCATTAATTAAAGCAATTTTTCTTAATTTTCTGTTATTACTAAAACGTAGATATCCATAAAGAAGGGAACTAGGTATCACAATAAGCATTATTTCTCGTGTTTAAAAAAGTCAAACTTCGATAATTTATTAAAAAATACAAATAAATGTTTTCTCGCCCTAAATATTATTAATTTACTGTGTGTATTTATCGGCCGCATGTGAAAAAATGACCCAAACACTTAAATAGACACATAAATGACATATTGGAAAACCTACCTGCCTGCCTTCCTAGTTAACTCTCTAAACAGAACAATGTTTGTTTTAGAGCCCTTTACCAAAGTTCTATTCCAAAAGAAATCACAACACAAAACCAAAAGAACATGTTTTTAAAAAAATAACTAGGTATCTACAAAATAAATTAATATGTTTCCATTATTGACACTGAAGACCAAAACAAAAACAACAATACAGTTCTCATTTCTAACTTCAATTATTATTATTGTTTTTGTTTAGTACTTATACTTAATGTACAATAATTGCACATGCACAGAACAGCACATACTACTTCTGAATGCCTTTACACATACATAAAATATGTATAGAATAGACAAGACATGTAGTGTAGTACATAATGCCTGTTGCAATAAATAAAAAAAAAAATAATACACATTTATATTTTTTGTATCTTACCATCGTATCCCAGCATGTTCGATATATCTTGCCATGCTTGTGCATTGTATATTTTATCTTTGAAATGATGAGAATTCCTGTCGTAAAACCCCGGCCGGCTTTCAAACTCTCGAATCAGATTAACGTCGAATTCGCTCATATTGTATGAACCACGCGGTCTACCACGACGCGAAACACCACCACTACTCCACGAGTGTTCGAACGATTTTTCTTTATAATATGCCACTTTAACTGAATTCATTTAATTTTATTCGTTAAAGAATACGTTTTTTTGTTTAATTAATTGTTTTTTTTTTTTAAGAGAACAAAAAAAAAATGAGAAGGAGAATAAGAAGACATAAAAACTTTAGCTTCTCATGTTGTTTGAATTTACATTCAATTATTTTGGTGAGTAAATTTTTAATAATTTAAATATTTGAAAAACCAATAAATTGACACAAAGAAACCGAAACAATAGGTAAATGAAGTATAAAATTAACAAAAACGAACCAACACAAAACAGAGAAATTTCCAAATAATGTATATAATTGAATTAAAAGCAAACAAATTTATTTATATTATCTTTATTTTATTATTTTATTTAACTTTACCCTATTGATGTGTAAGATTAACACACACAAGATAAACGAAACCAAATTAAACTTTCTGCTGAATAAAGCTTCCTGGCGGTGCGGCGAACAACTTTACACGATATGATAAACATAAATTTAAAACTGTACCTCGTTAATAATTAAAAAAAATATATATAAAACAAAATTAAAATAAAATAAACATCAGAGTATGTGTGTTTCATTCATTGTTCCCCTTGCCTTGCTTATGCTTATTGTACGCACACACTTAATTTGAATTGTTTTTAATTAATTTTTTTTAGTTTGAAATTAAAAATATATTGCGATAATACCAAAAGAAAATCAAACAACAAAGCCACAACAAAAGTACAAAAATGATGACGAAGCTACAGAAACGACGACGAATATTGTAATGACGCGTGCAACACCAGCGGCGGCGATCCATTCACATGAACAATTTTTTTAAAACTAAACTCTAAATTCTACTTCATATTTTTATTTAGTGTTCATATCGCGCTTAAATATAAAACTAATGAAACAATATAAGAAAATCCACTAACACATGTTCATCTGAAAAAGTCGATGTGTATGTGTATGTAACGGATTCGGTGCGGTGAATTGGTTTGGTTGTGTTTGTCTTCTTGTGTTATCTGTGTTTGATTTTCAGGCAAACACGGAGCGCGCGAACATTTTTAAACGAGTTTTATGTTAGACCAGGCATTTCAGGCAAAGCACAAAGCAACAACAACAACACATGGAGATGGAACGGTAGGTATACCGTATACGGACACGATACCGCAGCTGCAGATGCTTGTTGTATTACACTTTACACATTTGCAGAGTTTATTATTGGGATTGGTATGAGTCAGGGATGTTAATTTTCTACATTATATTCATTTAATACTTGCATACAAGTTTCAAGGGTGTTTGAATTGAAAATGGAACCAATAGGTACATTGTATAAAAAACGCCAAAAATTTCAATTCTGTACTCGTGTTCATCTATTTTAAGAAGAAGTTTTTGGTTTCATTCTTTTTTGTAAACTAAATTTTAATTTTTGTAAAACATTAATTTTAACTTTTTAAAAATAATATAATACCTATAACATTTAAACGAATTACAATTTTATAAATTTTCATTTAACTACATTTCATTGTATAAATAAAAAAGTACTGTTATTATATTATACCCAAACTTAAAATTCAAAAAGCGTAGACAACGTTAAAACGAGAATGTTTAAAATTTGATTGTTTGTCTTCAATCGGTTTACATGTCTCCTTTACATCTTTACAAGTCAATGAATTACATTTTAAAAATATAATAGCCTTCCAGTTTCAAGTACTAAACAAATTAGTATTATTATTAAAATAAAAATTAACACTTCCTAATTTCAAAATCTTAAATTTCATTTTGAAAACGGCAGAAATGCATAATATTAAACGCAATTCTTAATACTAAATTTTAGTATTAACAATTAGTTTTTATTTATTCATACAGAAATAAATATACATAAAAAAGGACATTACTCGGTCAGTTTTTTGTTCTCCAAATATAAAAAAAACCTGAGTTTTTGTTGTTGATATAATTTTTTCTCAAATTCAAAGGTAGATACTCGTACATACATATGTACATGTTCACAAATAAAAAAAAATATAGAAATTCAAAAGCAATTCTTTTTTACAAACTCGAAAAAAAGTAGTTAAACCTTAAACTTGTTTCTTTTTTTAGATTTGAAAAGAAACCTTATATTGCTTCAAAAAACACTATAAAAAATGACATTTATCCCAAATGTTACGAGTACATCAATTTTTTGTCTCGTTTTCATTTGCTTTTTATTTTACATTCCCTATAACGAGACTACATATGAACATACAAAATAAAGCGAATTTTGTTAAGTTAGGTTGAAGTGGCATTATAAAGGACATTATTTTGTATATTCATTTCCAAATATAAATTCTTGCTGTTTCAGTTATAGTTTCATGTGTGCATAAACTTTTGAAAAAAAACTATTTAATGTTCTCTGAAATTCATTACCATCCCTGGTTCGAACTCTGCAGGTTAACCTTATATCACGTTTTTTTTGTATTGCCCATCGCTTGTACATATATGAATTGAATCTTTGATGGTATTGGTTGAGTGGCGCACTCAAAACATCTCTAAGCAATAGAATGAAAGGAACTCCGAGCAAGAGAATAAATGTTATACATAAAAAATAAATAAGAAAAATGAAGATAAATTTAAGTCGTTAAATATTTGTGAAAACAAATTCTAAATTATATAAATAAGTTTATTTTTTATTTTATTTTTTAAATAGGTATGTATGTAGATAGGAAAGTATATAAAATAATTTTTGTATGTTTTAGCCACCAACACAAAAAATAAAAAATGTAAGCAATTACATACCTATAATAATGTAGGTATTGCATCTATAGCTACATACATTACCTACCTATATACTTTTTTTTTCTTCTTTTTTTATTTTTGTTATATGCTTATATTTTTTTTATTTTTGTTTATGTTTTTTTTTTAAAAAGCAAATAAAGTAAAAAAAAAATATGTACCTAAAAAATGTAGATAATTATCCCATCATCAATTACGAATTAAAGACACAAGAAAATATTAAAAAATAATAAAATAAAAACGGATACCTACAAGATTAAGAAAGATACAAACAATTTACTTACATACATAAATACATGTAAACGTACATATTACATATATACAATGTACATAAATATAAGATAGGTAGGTACCTACCTACTTTTGTTTTTTCTTACTTGTATGCTTTAAAGTTATTACTACCAGCAGGCCGTTGACGGTGCTGATAAATTTTGTAGTAATTTTTGTTATTGTATCTTGTTTGCTTTCTCAACTGCTAGATACATTATGTATGTATGTATGTACATACCTACTGCAAAGCTATGTATAATTTTATTATTGAATTAGATTAAATAAAATTTTTGTTATAACGATTTCTTTTTGTATAATTGTTGTTGTTGTTCTACATGGGGTAGAGCTAATGTGTGTTTTTTTTTTTAATATAAATTTAAACAGATAAGCAAAATTAAACTATAACGAGTTCATTTTATTTTAATGTCCGTGTGTGTTTGTGATTTTGTGTAGGTACATATTTTTCGTATAGTTTATTTATTTATATTTAATTCTCAATTGATAAAAAAAAATTAAAACAAAATTTTAAAAGCTAGTGAAAACGATACAAAATCAGAAAATATTATTTATGCTCTGCTGGATAGGCATTGTGCATTTACAATTTAAAAAAAAATACAAAAGAGTAGTCAGATCTTTGTTATTAAATAACTTTAGATTAGAGTTTCTGTACTACGAGTATTTTAAATAAAGATGTTTTGCGCAAGACAAGAACTAGAAATACCTACCTATCAAGGGGTTAAGTAGAGTCGAGTTTTTAAGGAATAGCTTTTTCAGTTCAAGTACTTCTGTACACACAAGAAGATATGTAAACCGGTACTAATTAGGTGTACCTAACTTTAAAGGTTTTACAGAAATGACTGAAAAAGCAATGTGATCTGATAAGTATATATATGTATTTAGCTTTAAAATGTATATTTAAAAAATAATAAAAACAATAAAAGAAAGGTAAGATGTTTTAGATTATGTAAGGTACCTACTCTAGATCAGAAATTATATATATTGTATTAAAAAATAATAACCAAGTACAAATTGTAAAGATTAGTACCTGCGCGTAGGTATACATTTTTAAATATAGATAGCATATTTTATACATTTATACACATTATTTTATAATAATTTATTTGGAATTAGCAATGCATTTTACTTTAACATTGCCTACATACATATGTACATAACTTTAAACACAACACATTTTTTAGGAAAAAATTAAATTTTCAAAGGAAAAACATACATACATACATCAAATGTCAGAGATGGAGGCGACTTGCGGTTTTTATGCCGGATCAGAATTATTACACTTGGAGGATTAAATTTGTCAATTCCTCGCAAGAGGCAGTACCTACTACTTTTTATATTTTAAATAAAAATATGAGAGCATTGAAAATTGGAGATATTTTAGATTTTCTGAACCACTCTAATGTAAACATACATACGTATGAACGGAGTGTGTCTGTACATTGGGGTGCTTCACTATTTAATTTATTTCTTGTTTGATAATTTAGGGGTGGAAACGGTGGAATCAGAACGAAAATTTTATAGTCACTTTCTAGTCAGATCACATTTTTTCAATTTTATTTTTTTTTTTCAAATCAAACAAATTTTATCACAAACAAAACAATCTGGAACCTACTTTTATTTTAATATATTTTTAGAATCATTTGAAAATTTCAGTATGGTTACCGTTATTTTGAAAATTCTAATTGTAAATTATTGATCAATTGAATTAAATTGAATTGAATGACACAAACGGAGAGCTTGGTTATTTTCAAATTTGACTTTCGAAAATTTTACAATCTCTTACCGCGCTTTACCTGATTCCACTCCAGATTAAATACCTTATCAGATTACAATTTATTATTTAGAGGTTGCATCTACATATGTATCATATAAAATGGGAAAATTTTTGTGAAATTTTTCAAAAGAATGCTGTCTTTTAACATTAAAAGAATATAAACTGTTTCTTAATGCTGTAAATAGAAAACCGATTATTTTTTGAGGGCAATGTATTGTAACAATTTTTTATTTTCCATATAGGGAACATTTTGACAATAAGAATTCTTTACTTATAAGTTATAAGACACAAAAAAAAAGTAAATACCTTTTTTTTAAGAAGCCATCCTTGGCCATAATGATTGTTATTCACATTCAAACTCAATCAAAAGTTTATTACATGCCAGGTTTGAAAAATCTAGCTTCTTACTATCTCCAAGTTGATAATTTTAAAAATTACTAATCGATATATAAATAAACTAAATATAGAAGACTAATATTATTTAATTTTTATCATTTCATCAAATTGTGTTATACATACAAATGTCATCTTTAAATAAAGCTTTATGTTATACACTTGTTCAAATAAAAATGATAAATTAACATCAATTTATTAAACGCATATAGAATATAATATTTTTATAAATTTATAAGCTTAATGTTATGATCGATTTAACAAATACACACAAATTTAGATGTATACAGATAAAACGCAGTCGTATAACTTTACAGCTTATATGTATATTCTTTCAAAATACTATAAAGATTACAATACGCATGACGCAATTTTAATGCGAGTTAAAGTATTCTTATGAAACTAAGTTAAGTTTTTAAAATATACTTAACACTACATTTCATATAAAAAAATCTAATCAACTTTTCAAGTATGTAGATACAATTATTTAAATTTAATTACAAACAATAATAATTTGAAGAAAAAATATTTACACACGTAATTTAAAACACAAACAGAAAAAACTTATAATACTATATATAAGACTCGGAAACCATTAAGGTATTCAATAAATTTTCTTTTTTTTTTAAATGTTTCATTCGTTTTATTTGTGTATAAAATCAAGCAAAAGCTTTTAAATTGCTGTTTTGTTATTATAGAAACATCTATCTATTCACTGTACTGTGTACAGATACAATATCTATCAAGAAATAAAAGCTTAAGAAAGCTTTAAGAAAAGTTTTGTCTTTATTTTTTGATAAGTTTTTTTTTTAATGAAAAATTATATTTAAAAACATGGATTTGTTTAATTAAATTGTTTTATACAAAATTTTATACAAACAAAGGCCTTTTGTTTCTATAAAATAGATGTACACAAATATTTTTTATATAAATTTAAACTAAAGAGTAGATGGACATAATATGTATAAATAAATTTTAAGTGGAAACTTTAATTGATTTTATTTATACAGCATTGTTTTTGTATGTATGTTTTCATTTATAGAAAGAAAGAAAAAGAGATTACAGTCACGTTATACATGTACATAATTATCTAATATTTGTAAAAAAAATGTATAGGCTAATAATTAAAGAAAATTAACCCCAATTTAAGCAGTCACAATTAAGAGTACAACAGCGTCGCATGAACTTAATCATAAATTTAATTTTGTTACATAAAATGACATAAATATAATATATTTAAAAACATGAAGTGAATGGTTGTTTTCTACTAATTTAACAAAAAAAGTTTTAAGCAATATGATTTTGTACGTTAATTTCAATTCAATTTAGATATTTGCTGGGATTGAAAGACCAAAGAGCTAAATGGCACTTTTACATATATTGAAAAATAACGTTTGGATTTTGGAAGATTTTAAATTTGTCTGAAATTCGGTAAATGATTTGTTGTTGGAATTTAATTCTAGGATAATGGTATTAAGAACTTACGAAAATTTAATATAAAAAATATTAATAGAAATATTTGTATGTATAGGTAAATACCGAAAATCAAATTAATGGTTAATTTTTTTTTTTGTGTATAATGATTGGAAGAAAACTTTACTTTAATTACTTATCATTTCTGTAAATTTATTTAAAATGAAAAAATCATTTTAACTACATAGAAGCCACTGAAATTTTGCTGTGAAGTTCATTATTGTTCTTTTTACAAGCCAAAAAATATCACTAATTACAAAATATGTATTGCGTAGAAAATTTAACAAATATTAATTCAAAGGGAAACCTTTACTTTCCAATTTTAGTATTTCAGAATGTTTTTCAGTTTATATACACATATTTAAATTTATTTTGCAAAAAAACCAAATAACCGTGAATATGTTTTAAACTTTTGACAAAAAATTCAATACTTTTTCACCGAATTGAATACATGTGCCTATGTGCATATGTACCTAGAGTACATACATACATACCTATTATTATTATTATTTTTTGTGAAAGATACAGTTTTACAATTTTAGTTTTCGAACTAGAGGCCTCTTTACACGGGGATAAAAGTCAAAAGACCTGACTATATGACTTATCTAATGAGCTGTCATGTTAAGTAAAATTATGCTGTTTTAGTTGTCATAAATAAATTTGCATTGTTATTCCATCAGAAAAAAATGGCTTTTAATCACAAAGATTTTTATCCAAGAGCTGAAGTTCGAGTTTCTTTTTTTTTTAAATTCAACTCTCGTCACTCCATTCAATATTTCTCACAAGAAAAACAAATCTTATATGAGATCTCAAATGTAATCAAAGAAGCTATAGTACTAAAGTCATATGTTATTTAATTTGACAAGTGATATGAGTTAAATAACGATTTGATAATTTTTTTTGACAGGTCATATGAGAATGTATATGAATTTTATTACCATGTGAAGTGGCATTACAAACTAATTATTTAAAGAACCCATTGCCACCTAGAAAAAAAGACCACATGTAAACGTCCGTGTGTTTTTTTTGGCCATTCTATCAGTAGTGAAGTGGGATTTCCCAAAGAAACGTTATCCGCAATTTAAAATCTAGTACTACTGACTAGTTGTCAAATATTTAATTAAAAAAAAAACTTTTTGCCAGGCTGAGAATACAGAATAAGGAGATAATTAAGTTAAAATGGAAGATTTACAAGATGATATGGTCATAAACATCTAAAAAGTTTATTTATCTTAGTTAATTCATGTCATAATTCGTATGGTTTTAGAATTAAAAGCTGATTTCTGTGTTTTTTGTGACAAATAACAAAACAAAAGTCAATGGGTCTGTTCGCAGACTTTGGTTGGGTTTGGATTTACATTAAGTAATTTTTTCTTGAAGACGAACGATAAAATATCGATGTTACGGCAAAAGGTAAACCTGGCACAATTAATTTGCAAACGATAGGTGAGAGTACCCACATTAAAAGGATCCAACGCGCTTAATTATGAATATAAGAAACTCACCACTTTGTGTAGCAACGACAAAAATGATCTAAGCTTATGAGATTTCATGAACAAAATCAAAAAACGTAAAAACGTCGCTGCCTCTGCAACAGTGTTTAGTAAAACAAATTTTACAAGTTAATTCCCCTGAAGTTTATAAAATTTTAAATACAAATTAAACGAAAAAGCGCACTAATTTTCTTAGTTTTTTAGTACCTACTGCCTTTAAGCCTTTAATATGAAAAACACTGTTATTTTGTCGCGTGAGTTTACGGACACTCGATTCACAGCGTTTCTTTTTCACTTTAGTTTGGTTGCATATAAAACATGAAACCTCAAAAAGTACAGCAAAGAGTAAAACTGTAAACACTCAGTGACAAATGTAAAACAAAAACCACTTATCGTACTCTACGAACATGCCTTCGAGTTACACAAGAGTTATCAAACCAAACTACCAACATTTATATTCGAGACTCGAGCAAACGTCAAAATTCTATCCGTAGTGGGATCCTACTTTTTCTTTTATTTTCAGTGAGGTTGGTGTATTTGTAATGCGAGTAAAATCTTACTTCACTACGGATAGCATTGCCAAAAAACAGCACCTAATTTTATGATTAAATAGACTCACATATTTAGCCACAAAAGAATTTCAGAAGGTCGGGGTTATTATTTATTTTTTGAAATAATAAAAAATAATTAAAAGATCATTCAGCTTTTATAAATACTTACTTCATGATTATTTTATAAAGAATTTCTTTCACACGAATAATAACACAGAATTTTGTTACAGTTTATTTAATTTTAAGTTTATACAATTTAACACATGTTTATATGAAACGAGTTTAAGAAAATATAAAAAAATTATGAGCTTAGTTTTTAAAAATCATTAATAATAATTAATAATAAGGAAGATAACTAAATTTTTCTTTGCTTTCGTCTTCAAAACTTCGCTTAACTTCTCAGCTGTCTTAAAACAATGACTACGGAACTGAAGCCTTACATTTAAGCACAAGATCTATCAGAATATTTAAAACACCAACTTTTAATGTTAATAAGACGAAGTTCAAAAGTTCTGTGGAAAGTTAAATCTACAGTATCTATTGTAAGTAGGTACGCAAAAACTTAAACGCACTATATTTCAGTCTTTCAAAACTTAAATATTTTACAACAGATGACAAAAAAAATGTTTCAGTTATGAAAAAAGCTATACGAAATTTTCTAAAAAAAAAAGTTATTACTGTCCTCACTTATATTGAATTTTTTTGTTTTCGTGCGATTTAAAGTTGAAAATAAAATAAAAATAAAAACAACTTACCGAAATCACATAAAATTAAAATTCAAACCTGAAAGTAAAAGAAAATAAAAGATTATTATCAAATATTTTACATTTCCGTTATGTTTTTTTTTGGCTAATAAAATTATATTTAGTACTATTAAACAAAAAAAACTACAATTTAAATAAAAAGATGTAAATTACGTATCGCACATAGGCCGGGACAAGTGCAATATTGATTCAAAAACAAAACATTGTCACCCACCCGTCCTATGTGAAAGACGTTTTTTTTATGGCATTAACAAATGTAAACAACTACATACATATTTTCAATTTTTTTTTAAGTTAAACTTTATAATTAATCACATTTGTGTATTTAAAGGTATATGGAGAAAAGAGAAGAATAATTTGAACTACATATACCTATCGGGTGGCAGGTAAAAAAATAAAATAGTAGGTATAAACGCCAAGCGGCAACGGCTACGGAGTCGGCAATGCGGCGGCGGTGTATCCGTTCTTTCATGGTCAGTATATTTAAGTTCGATTAGATTTCGCACAGACGAAAAAATCTTCCCTTCTTTTTTGTAAAGCCAAACAAAGAACAAAGGCAATTTTTTTTTCACCGATTTTTCCTTTTTTCAAAAAATCCCAACAATCTATATAAGACATACATATGAACATACGTATATTTTTGGACAAACTACCTTTTCAAACGCGGATAGCAAAAATAAGATCGTATCGCACACACATGACACTAAATACCACATCTCTGCTGCTTCTTTTCAAGATAAATTTTTTATAATATAGGCAACAACCTACTCCTTTTATACCCACATCAAAAACACTGCAGACGGAGGATTGAACGTTGAGCAGCAGATGAGAACAGAAAATACAACCTATCAGATCATGCGGATAATAATTCTAGAATCTACCATCATCATGATCATCATCATCTTCATATCATTGTGCTGTACTGGAATTTTTCTCTGTTTACCAGAAAATCGAATTCGAAACTCAAACTCAAAAAACAAAAGCGGCAACAGGTCTAATCTCAAATTTCAACAAAAATTCGTTCAATAAATGAATTTTTTTCTCTTGACATTGAATAAAAGAATATACTCGAATAACTTACCTTAGTAGGATACTATACTTATGTACATATATAGGGTAGATACGCCTGTGCGTTAGCCATTTTATAAAACTCGGATTAAATTTCCGCCCTTTCTATTATCACAATAAAGTGTTTTTTGCTCTTCAATTTATGAAAACATTTACCTGAACGACTGACTATCAATTCGAGTGGAAAATCTTTTTAGATCAACTAGAAGAGTATAATGTGTCTCTGATGCTGCTACAAGGCGAATTTGATCCTTTTGTATTTAAACTTTAAACTAAAGACTGTTCGAGCAGACAAGGAAAGGGCTTTGATTTCGAGTTTCGGATTGTGTTTGTGATGGGAATTTTGTACATGAATAGCTTAAAGATTTTTATTTTTAGCTAAATTGGTTCAGCAAGCCATATGTTCGAAATTTGAACATTGTTGGTTCTCAATGTTATTCTTCTTTGATACGTACTGATGAGCCATGTTTTATTGGTATTCTTTAGCTAGCGCAGTAATAAAAATTCCAGATAAACGATTTATTCACTTTATAATTCACTTTCAATTTAACTCCCAAAGTTGGTAACCCCATACACTACCTTTCAAATTAAAGGCAAGATTGGTGCTTTGGGTGTGTTCGAAAAATATATAATATTATATTCATTAGGTCGAGGAGAAAAACGCATTAAAAATGCAGGTCAAGTTCAATTATTCATGTAAAAATAAACCGTGTGATAAGTGTTTCGCAAAATATACAGTAAGAACACTCAAAGTAACTCGTCTCAGCAAAAGCAAATCATAGTTCAATTCCATTGGGAGACTGAACAATTTTAAAACATTCAAAAGATTGGTTTATATCTCGGAGATTCTACTGTTGTAACTTCATTCTGGGCCTTTTGTAAGAGCATATTTTTGTTACCTATGGGAAGATTACATTGATAGAACGAATTTACTATTTATAACGATTAAAATTTCTTGTTTGGAAAAATTACATAGTTTTATTTTTGCTCCATAAAACCTTCTTAGCAATTACAAGATGATATAAAAAGTGCTACATTAAAACCATGAAAGAAAATCCATCAGCAGGATGATTAAAGTTAGTAGTTTAGACCAATTTTCTTGGTCTTTCAATAAAAAAAAAATCAGTTTTTACCTTCATACCTACATTATGCATGTTATTGTTTAATTCAAATCGTTTCTTAGTTTCACTAAATTC
The DNA here is from genome assembly GCA_905146935.1 of Scaeva pyrastri. NCBI lineage: Eukaryota > Metazoa > Arthropoda > Insecta > Diptera > Syrphidae > Scaeva > Scaeva pyrastri. Next base: position 82,266,765 of record LR989927.1, read on the forward strand.
GAATTCGAGTCGCATTTTTTTATTTTAAGACAATTATTGTTCGCAAATACATAATCACCTCCAATTTAGGATTCAAAATTACAGAGCGCTTCAAGATGCTTTTCTTATTGGATCTTTTTCAAAAAAAAAAATTATTTTCTATAAAAGAAGCAGCAAGATGATGGATTTTCATTCCCAGACAATTTCTCTTGAAATCTCAAAGCACTAATTCAGTTTTTTTTTTTTTTTCGTTTAAGAATTTTTGTTGCAACTTCTTCTCTTTCATACAAATTTATAACAACCCAGCTAGCAACCAGCAACCAGAGTTTAAACCAGAAATACTTTGAAAATTGGTAACAAAAGAGATACATGTGTGTATTTATCTCTTATAAAAAAAAGAAGAAAAAACAAGACTAAAATAAAAAACGAACGAAATTATTAACAAAACCGATCTGCGTCCTAATTCTGGATTCGCCTTTTCGGTACCACCACCTCCTTTATGCACCCGCGGTTCATTAAGAATTGATATCTTTGCTCTTCCAATATGGAGGCAGAGACAGGAAGAAAAAGTCAAAAGGCAGAAATGTTGTGGTTCGATCAAATAACAGCAACAAAATACAAAAACAACAACATCTCGGGATCATTCAGTCGAAAAACTATGGTGATGATGATGATGATAATAATGATGATGGTAGTTATAATACTCTAAGCCTGGTCTAAAGACATGTCTTCCACGAGGAGTGGAGTTCAGAATTCAAAATATATAGTAGGTAATAGGTGTGCGTCTGTATGCAGAGAAAGGTTTTTCTCTTTATGGAAAACTGGTTTAGACGTAAGTAACAACCGCATCTCCTTACACTTCTAGACAGTTAGGTTTATTCGTTGTACAGATATCTTAACGTGGTTGCCTTAGTTCTGAGTTTTCTGCTCTTGATTTTGGATGGTCAAACTGAAAGGTAAACCAGTACCAACAAAATGTATCTAAGCATACTCTAAAGTTCTAAACACACAAAGGTTCATTTCGAGCAAAAAATGCTTCTGGTTCAAAACTCAAAAGAGATCTACCCCACTTATGCTCCGCTGTCGTCGTTGTCTCGTCGGTCGTAGCTGCCGGTCGCCAAGCCGAGTTAGCCGCCAAACCGAGTCAGCCGCCATCCACCAAGAACACCACCCATTCGAACCCGTTGTTTATTTTTTATGTATGTCTATGTATGTATTTGTATGCGGCTACGATGCGACGACGCGACGGACCTTCGCCAGACTGTATATTTTTATATTTATTCCGTTTCATTTCATTTGATTCAGTTTTCTTTTCCTGACGAGACTCTTTCTGCGACTTTTATTGTTGTAATTGATTTTCGATGGTGCTGCAAACCAACAGATACGAACTGAGATAAGAAATAATATTCATTGCCGATTTCTGCACAAAGTCAACATTTAAAAAGAAGATCGCGTCCCGGCCCGATGCTGTGATGATGACGACTGCCGCACAGGGACAACGACAAACCAAAGACCGACGACGACAATGCGACGGATGTTGTCGTCATCTCATTTTTGCTACGAATATCGTTTAAATAGAGACCAATAGCAATAATAAAAATTCTTCGAAAACAATCATCGTTCCTAAGTCCAGTGCCTCCACTGGCCGTGCACCCCGCCCTATTCGTATTTAGATCATATTTCTGGTAATCAAAGAAGTTGATATTTGAATGGATACAAATTATCATTACATTTTCTATGGTGTAAAATTCAAAATGTTTAAATAAAATGCATTGCCAAGTCAAATATATTCTACGAAACATTTTGTTTGATTTCTTTATTTATGTAGGTACATTATGGACATTTTTTAACAGACACTTGGCAGTGCAATAGTGTTTTTCCGATAAAACTCTGATCATATCGTACTCGACTGACAACTGATCAATCAGAGACAACAAACTCGATTTATATTCATATTCTTAATAATTGACGTTTCAATTTTCATAATTTTTTGAAAGATGTTCACATTTAAAGTGACCCATAAGGTCTATATTCAACTTAACAGTTAGAAAGAGATAAAGAAATCAGACAGTCAAATTTTAACGAATACCTATACATATACATACATATACATGTCATAATAATTCACCTTAAAAAATCTATGGTGAATACAGCCAATTCAATTTGGGATTTTGACAACCAGCACAATTATCACTGTGAAACAAAACTGCCAAATATTGTTTATTTAATGGCTTTTAATTGCTTCCGACCAACTTTGCTTTGAACTTCTGTGATTTTCTGTGACGAAGGATTAGACCAATGAATTTACCAGTTCATTAAACTACTTTTGGTTGGTTATACATGTGTAGATAACGCATTGTTTCCAATTTGTGTGTGAGAATTGCCATTTAGAGAGAGTTTAGCAAAATTTTAATACAAATGTACATAGTATATGTCAATAAATCAAAAGAGGAATAACATTAAATAAACACTTGAAAACATAATGTTCTGTTATTGTAACATGATGAAAGGGCGAAAACTTTGCGAAAGCTCTGCTTTGCTATTTTTGATAGGATTATGACATATTCATAAAAAAAATATGAAATAATTCCTTACTCGTATGAAAACATATCTTAAATCGGTGATTAAAATTGTCATTGTAAAATCTTATTTTGATAGAAATAGCTAGAACTGCCAAAACAGGGTTGCCAGTAGAAAGTTTTCCACCTCTTTTTGTAAAAAAAAAACTAATTCTTGAAAACTTTAAAACCTAAACGATGATATAAAGTACAAGTAATGTGTGTTTTTAATTTTTGTATGCATTCGAAACCTGCGAGTCTTGGCACTAAAAGTATCGTTAAATAGTTCCAGTTACACTTAGGATTAAAATGTTAATAATTTAAAACATCTTCGAATAGGATTGTTTTTTTTTTTATTATTATTATTGTAACAACCTTGCATTAAAATTATTATGAAAGCAATTCAATTAATCAAAACAGGTTATAGTAGAGTTCTCTTCCGTTTACTCGTACTTCACTTTGAACGTTGTTCTGATTGAAAACCCAATCAGAGCAGTTTAAAGTAGAACATTTCAACTCTAGAGTCTGGATAGTAACAAAATCGAAAACATCATTGGATGGGTTATTTACAATGTAAGAGAGTTGGGAATAATTTCTCGAAATAGAAAAAAAGTGCAGCAATATAAATTCAGGTTTAACTGATTAATTTTGTTTGTTTGTTCGTTTTTCTAAGAAGATGATGATGGAAATTTGATATGAAGATCAGAATTGTTTGATTACAAGGAATTTTGATATGATTAATATTTTGTACTGTACAATTTTCAGGCATAGCATCGGGAATGTTGCATAAATATCATTTGGCTTACTATAAATTCTTAAGTCTCTTAGTGAGAAGACATCAGCCAGTTTTAAAGTGCAGAAACTAGAAATCAACCAATTATTCACTGGTTATGCAAATTCATATGAATTTATTTATTCCTGATTTGAGTAAAAGCTTTTAATAACATCTACTTGATTTTATCGAAATAAAATTCTGACTTAAAAAAAAAAACACTATGAAAGTGACGGCTGTCTATTCAAAAAAAAAAAAAACCTGGGCAAACGGATGCAATCTATGGTAACGATCACGATAATGTTTCAACTGGAAATTAAAATAAGGGTCTTCACTGAAAATAAAATGTGTTATTTCAACTTTAAAGTGCAAATTCTAATTAATTACGATCACCCAAATCATTCATTTCATAGAATTTCATTCAATCTTTTCTTTCAACTCTTTATTTATGGTGTTATTTGATCGTGTCATTAGAAAATAGAAAGGTATAAAATTAAAGGCCTCCACTCGCGAATGTAACTCCGAATTTGTGTCAAAAACATAACTTGAATTCTCCATGTTCGACAGAAACTTCATAACCGTCCATTTTGTTTGCATGTATATACATACACATATATGGAATTAACCTATGTAATTAGTAGGCATCAAAAGGTCCTTGTTAATCTCATCCAGCTTGTTTTTGTTTCAACTTCATAAATTCGACCTTTCGAGGCTGTATTGTTAAAACGGGGTATAAATCCGAGTGCTTTTCTAATAAAGTTTATCCCGCATACTTGAAAAGATTACCTTTAAATTAAAATTTAGTTCTCTTTAACCTAAAATATTAACTATTCGATTGTTTTTTAACATAAAAAAGTTATTTCACGAAACAAAAATATGTCTATTTTAACAACTCATTTCATTTTAAATTTAACATACCTTCACTATAGCCTTTCAAGACTAAAAACTGATTCGAATATGATGTGTTTTTAGGATATTTTTAAAATGTAAGGAAAAGAAGAATATTTACAATAAGAATAAGGAACGTAATTAAATTACTAATTATTTTGAAACAGTGAAAATATTTGTCTGTTCCTTTTATTTACAGTAATATTTTTTTTTTTGGGGATATTTCCCAGAAAATACCTACCCAACAACAAATATCCTTAGAAATCACATTCATACACATGTATGTACATAGGTATAGGTATGTATGTATGTATAAGTTCTATATTTTCTAAAATATTTTGTTCTCCGAATTCCAAAGACCATAGCTCGATCATCACCGTCGCGTCGGTGAATTTCATTGATCTGTGTCTTCGGAAATTAGACTGAACTGAAGATGGTCAGCTAAAATGAGCTCCTTGTTCAAGCCTTCCGTCTGTTTGTTGTTTTTGTTGTTTTTTTATGCGAAAAAAAGGTCTTTTAAAATTGGTTAAAAATATTTTCGATCAGTGTTCACGAAAAAAAAACAACCACATCTTGCCGGCACCAAATCAACCATTTCATGGAATTACAGAAACAAGAAAAAAATCAAGGTAGCCATATTCTCGTATAGCTATACCTATGTACATACATACATACATACAAAGTGTTATCTTAAGGGTCAGAATTATCTCCATTCCGAAGACGTAATAAGCCAAAAACCTAATCCCCAAGAATATCTTTAAAAAAAACCTTCTCTCTTTGGCATACCATCAGCCTTATAAGATAACTTATACGAAAGAACTTTGCATAAAGCTTACATTTTACGAGGAAATGGAAGTGGCTCTGGTTCTGGCCCAGTCTCGGAGTATTTGTATATTTTTTTTTTTTCTTAAATCGCATATGGTGATGAATACTTAAATGAGGCCCATTTTTGAGTCCCATTAAAAAAGTTACAGTGGTGTGTGGCGTTCAAGCATTTATCGATCAGTAAATATCTTATTTGACAGTTTTTTGTTTAAGATACTTTTTTTCTTCTTGTTTAATGTTTCATATAGATTATTCGCTGATCAAAAGCGTTATGGCTCCGCACTGTTATTTTTATTTGGAGGAGATCTTAGTCTTGATGAATGGGAGCTCGTGGGAAATATGATTCTCATCGAGCAGAGTTTAGAATAAAACTGTGTATGCTACACTAATTTTATTATGTCATTTGGGTTTTGATTTCTTAGAAATGTGATGCTGTCATAATCTCGCAAAGCTCGCATTTAATTTTCCCTATGCTATGAGTTATTTTATTTTGTCTTATGTGCTTTGTGTATTTGTTGCTGGCAATATGATTTAATTATGTTCGATCTTCAATGCATATAATACACAAAAAAAAAATGTTTATTTAGCAAAGAAGAGATAAAATTTTTTGGTCCCGAATATAAAAATAAAAAAAGATTGGGTGACCAAAAAGTCGAGACATGTTACTTCCACATTACTTCAAGAAGAATTTTCAATTTATGTTAGATTTACAGAATTATAAATAATAAATGCTACGAGAATGCTCGGAGACTACGTAATGAAAAAAGAATCATTTTTGTGCATACACACAGGATGAAAAGTAAGTGGGCATGCAAGAAAAATTGACAGTAGAGGAATACCCGAAATTAAAACACTAAAAACTTCGGTGAACTAAGGCACATAAAATTTTGTTTAAAACTTGTGTTATAAATATTATTTTTTTTATGTTGCTAGAGTTTTAATTTGGATTATGGTGATGATAAAAATAAAAAAACAAAAGAATTGATAGGGATTTATGGACAGCAACAGGATATAAAGCATAGAAAAGAAGGCAAATTTTAGTGAACATTCTCCTTCCGCCGCCGCCGGCAAAAATAAAATGAAAACTGCTGTCAAAAAGAGAACGCTTTAACGCAAAACTCATAATCAGAAAATGAGGAATATGCGAAACTTGGCAACTTTTTTCTATTATACATTTATATATTGCACAATTTACAGAGATTTGGTGTAATGCTACCTTACTGCTGAAAAATTAATAATTTTTTAATAATGAAATAATATTTGATTAATGGTAGAAGGAAAAGCTACTAAAAACCTTCATTTAATTGATGAGATAGAGAAAAAAATGGATGAACTGTGCTATGATGGCATCTGATTGATCCTAATTGTTCTACCGGTAATACATATATTGTTTAAATTTATATAATTGACAAGATTATTTTTGAAAACTTTTTCTAAACATTTGCTTATTGTGCTCAACAAGCTGATTGGCCTGTAGCTGGACGGTACCTTGTGATTTAACACATTTAGAATTTTTTCTTTAGAGCCACGCGATATAAAAGATCTATACATAAGCCCTACAATAAATTAAAGACCTTTAAAATCGAATCCGTGAGTTATCAAGGACATACAGCCACACATATGCGATTTGGATATGGTACTGACACTGAATCCTTAGCTGTGGCGGCAATTGTTTTCTCTTCTTTATGGCATACATTCCTCTTTACATTAAAATAAACATCAATTGCTTGTTCGTAAAAAATAATCGCTTTTTATAATCAAAATAAAACCTCTTATTGTGGAAACGTTGTATAAATCCAAGCAAATGATTTTCTAACCATTCATAAGTTTCTTATGATTTATTTTTGTCTTTTGGAACTATTAATAAATAAACACCCTCAACCCCTTTTTACTATTAAATTTACAATATCTTTCGAATCCAAACTTAATTAACAAATTATTAAAAAATTTAAATTCAAAAAGAGAACATTTTCAATCAGTTTTATAAGTAACATGATTGTGTACAGTAGAAGGAGTAAACAAAGCTAAGAGAACAACGTTAACGTTTGACTAGACTTGAGTGATGAAGATGATAAATGTACCTCTGTGATCATTATAATCATAACAAACCAAAACAAAAAAAAATTTCTTTTTTTGGAACCCATGCTCGGCGGGGTAATACATTATATATCCGAAAGCCAAACCAATTTTAATTCCAAGAAAATGCTATGTGGGACGCTTTTTTGCTCCAAATTCTCAACTTTATCATGATGCTTGAATTACAAGCGGCTGAAACAAAGAGGGCGTCCGCCTCGGGGTGCTGTAGAAGATCTTATGCTACGCGATTTCCTATCAAAAAATCGTCCAGATGAAACGCTTCCGCCGATATGACAACGATCCGAACTTAAAACTTCCCATTGCCTTATATACTCTTTCATATACATAGATACTTACGAGTAAGCGCGTATATAAAGAGGAAGCTTAGTTGGCTACGGTTCATTTCATTATCGGATTAAAGACTTTTATTAGAGTCTTTATTATAGACAACAGCATTTGTTTACTTCATAGCAATAAGCAATAAATATGTATGAACTCTATATAGGTATCTATGTATGTACATACATAGATACAATAATTCATCACAATGTTTACAAAGATTTTGTATTGCAACATCACGGCACGTCGGTAGAATTATTCAAAACAAAAATAAAATAAAAAAAAAGAAAACAAAAAAAAAGTTTGCAGAAGAACCCGATTTCCGTTGTCCCTGACAGCTTGGAAATATATTCAACTCATGCGGTTGCAACTCTTACAAGTGTCTGGTGCTTGTTCTATAACTACACACAAGACACAGACCAACAAGAAGAACTGGAGCTGGAGCCCCGATGCGTGCAAACAGCAAAGTTTTAAATGGATTCGGATTGTCAGGAGAAAAAGAAACAAAGAAACAAATGAAGAATTCAGTGTCGCCCATATATATAGTCTAGTTGGCACTTTGGAGCTCGCTCGCAAATAAAGTCTCGTCTGCTGATGGCTCAGATACGCGTGGGGTCCATCCGGAAAGAACTTGGCTGTTGCAAGTTTTTTAAACTATTTTTTTTTTTTTTTTTTTGTATCATTCTAAAATACCGATTCATTGATGATTTATTTTGAATGCAAAGTAGATATTTTTTATTAAATCATTAAATCTGTATAGGTACATAGTATATAAGAATAATTTAATTTTAAACAATTTTTTAAAAATTAAAAAATACAATACAAAAAAGTGCATATACGCCACAGTTAACTTTCAGCTATTTTATACCAAAAACACAATGTTGAAATCAAATAAATACGAACTTTGTCTGTCAACTTTTATGCAATGGTATAGTTTTGAATTTTGTTTTAAATAGCTATTTTCTTTGAATTATTTTACATAGGTAATTATAAAGACATCAAATAATTCGTGAAAAAGGTACAAACACATAACACAATTTTGCCTTTTTACTCCAACTTCATGGTAAGCAGTTGTATTTGAATTCACTGAACAAATTCTCAATTGAATCATCACCCAATAAAAAAAAAAAAAAAAACATTCCCAAGTCATCCCAATAGTAAGACGCAAAACAATACTGCGTTTCCCTTCTCCCACTAAATTCTCAAAGATAGGCGTTTTTCACAATGAGTCATCGAGTCAATACAACAAGATACCACAACATCTTTGACACCACGCTCTACTGTTTCCTTCAAGTAGAAAGCTAGCTTCTTAGTGTTAATGGCTTCCTATATGGCTTTGTATCTGACTGTGGCTATACGTCCACATCATTCTGCGAGTATGTTCTATTTCCAAGATTGCAATTATGCATAACTACGTTTTGAATGAATTTGCTGTGTTCGCTTTTATCTAAGCGAGTAGGTAAGCAAATTTTGAAAACCCATCCCAGACCCGGCATCCGTGGATAGAGAATAGGGAAAAGTATCTTTTAGATTATATATACAACAATTCAAAGGGGAATCACTACGTTCTATTTTTTTTAAATTCTTCCGGTTGTTTAAGTTTTCGACTTTTTTTATTGTCAATGATCCATTTCAATAGAGTTGGAGTTTTTTATTTATAATTTATATAGGACATCAATGTATCGTACTGGTGAAGTTATTGTGTTGTTCAGATGGCCGTGAATTCCTACTTTATATTTAGAAAATTTAGAAACACGTGGATTAATGATTTGAAGAAGAAAAAAATATATATGTTGGTACATAGTTACATAAATGTTTTTTTAGCTTTTGTGAAGTATATCTTTTCTTTCCCTCGTAGTCCTGTCATTTCTCATAGATTTCGATATTATTTATTTTAATAATTTTTTTAAGTAATATCTTAAAATGGATTCCCAAATATTTAGACAAATGGCTATACAAATGCATATTTACTCATTTTTAATTAATTTTTCTTAAATAAATTATTTATTTATGTGATTCTTTAAGATTCTTCTTAATATTTGTAATAATTCAAATTTTATTATGCAGTAAAACTTATTAACAAAATTTATACCCCGAATTATAAAAATTATTGCATTTTAAAATGTTTACCAATTTAAAAGCAGTTGTTATTCTGATACGACTTAACATTTTTGCACATTAAACCATAATTTATTAACAATTTTTTTTTTTTTTTGATTTACCTAATACATACCTAACACTTTTTTCCGATAATACTGCAAATAAATCCCAAATGTTCTTCAAAAAGGAAACATCTAAAATAATGACTCAACAATTCGTTCCAATTTTTAAAAAAGCTTTATACCTACCTACCTACTCTCTATTAGAAAATTTAGAAATTATTTATTTTCGACAAAATTTTTAACAAAATCAGCGTCTGCTTTTAAGGCAAAATTTGTTTTTATCAGTTAGTTTACCTACATATATTTAAAAATTTTAATTCATTAAGAAATAATAATATGAAAAATTCACTTACCATCACAAACTTTATTAATCACAGAACACTCTGTACATACATGGTACTTTAATTCAACAAATATCCATACCGCTTCTCGAGAAACAACTTCGAATAGAATTTTAATTTTGTTTAAACTCAATTGTGCCATAGCCTCCTTCAAATCCAACACAGAACTAAGACCTTCTGTTAAGTCACTGCACATCTCTCTTCACTTTTTCAAAAAAAATTCAAACAATGTAATATCGTAAAAAAAAACTATAAAAATAGTGACTGACTGACGTGAAATGTGGTGAAGTTCAATGCAAAGTAAAGATAGACCAAAGATCATCATCATCGTAACCAAGAACGTCCAACAAACTGACAACGGAACAAATCATCAACATTATGTTATTCTTTCACAAATTCACTTCGTGAAAACTCAACTTAATGCAAAGGCAAGATGGAAAAGCCAATGCTCAGGATAAGAAAAAACATAAATAAATTTACACTCAATGCGCGTGATCGTTCTTAACGCGCTCAATTCAAAGATTCAAGGAGCACTGCCTCTGGCCTCAGTTGCCGCTGCGTTTGAAGCTGAAGCTGAAAACTGACTTTTTGTTTAGTTTTCCAAAAGTCCTGGTCTTGAGTTTTCAGTCTTCATTGTTTGATGTTTCAGTTTTGTTCTCCATCATAAATGGAAGAACTTTGGCGTAACATTTCATTCCAAATTCCAACTGATCGATATTGCTCGCAGTTAAGAACTGGAACTGCAAACCAACAACCGGCCATCAACCCATCTCCGTCTAAGTTCCTTGCCTGATCTGCTTGCTTCCCGTATCTATTTTTACGAATAACGGTTCCTATCATCGCTCAGTCAGTTGGTGTTGCAGCAGTTGCAAGAAATTGTAGAATAAGCAGTACTATCGGCAGAGCTTCCGATTACATACTTCAGGCACTATCAAGAGTCAGTCACTCATCTTCATCACCACAGATCACAAAAACAAAAAAATAAATAAACGAGTAGGTATTCTGCTGGTTGGCTTTTTTGGTCGGTATTCATGACAAACTGAGTTTTTTATTATTCTAGAGATTGTTAGTCACTATTATTACGAAAAAATTTTGAAACCACCGTCAACTGCAAGTAACGTTCAAAAATCTTTAAACAAGAGAAGAACTATAAAATTCGAAACACCACACAACCATCTTCGGTGAAAGCCCGCGCACAAGTGATTCCTCTATTCCCTTAGAAATTGTCTCATGCTGGTTTCTACCACAATTCGTGACGATGACGAGGATTGAGGAAGACTGGAAGACTACGAAGACGACGGAACGGACGGTTGACAAAGACGAACTGAAAGCCAAAATATAGAAGATACACGTAACGTAAAGTAGGTACCAAAGACCAAACCAAACACAAACAACAATAATTTTTTTTTTCTTACATATCTCTGACTCTGACTCTTGCTCTCTGTTTCCCTCTACACATCCGACAGTCTACATAACAAGAACAACCGAACGACGAACGACGAACAACACAGCACAACATAAAAATAAAAGCGACAACGACAGCTGCCGCAAAACCAGAATAGCGATAGCAATAGCGCTGCAGTTTAGTTTCAGATCGCCAACCACCAATTTGAAGACCTGGAAGCCTGGAACAAAAATGTGTTTGTTTGGGCAACCAGTGGTTGGTTTTGTGAATGTTTAAGTTGAAGAGAAAGACTGTGTCTGCAAGATGCAACAATCAACAATTCAAGTTCAGTATCAGTATACATTATACAAAGATACAAGTTCAGGCAGGAAAAATGTGATTGTGATGTGATATACTTTAAAGAACATGATGACGACTTTGTTGTTTGACTGTTAGTAAAATGTTGCATTGGACAAGTTCGAGTTCCACATTGTGTATGGTCATATTTCGAATTCTCATTTTTGCAATGGATATGGAAATGGAAAATGGAATTCGTATTATTCGTAATCAATCGAATAGTATTCGAATTTCGAGTTCGACTGAATGTTCAAACTCAACTTGAACGTTATTGGTATTTGGTTGGTCTAAGTTTAAGTTAATCTAAGTAACGGAATTCGACCAAACAATTTTGTTCAATGCCGTTATAATAAATCAACATAAAAAAACTTGAATCGATGTACTAGCGCCGAAAATTCAATTTTATTTATTTGGTTATTTAAATACTTGTGTTTTGAGGTACAGTATCTTACCTATAAACTAATACAAGCACAGATAGATACATTTATTAAGGCTTTAACTACAATTGTATAAACATTATAAACGAAAATTGAAAAAGCTTCAATTTACAAATTAAATTAAAGTAGGTACATACATATGTACATACATTTCAAAATTTCACACTTACCTACTTTACTATTAGTTACGTTTTCGAAAAAGTTGAGTACTATACGTCGCGTCGTGCACGTGATATCCGAAAAATGTGGCACCAAACACCCGACGCTTTTTTATCAATAGTAATAATATTTTTCATTCATTATTGTTTTCGGCTTATGCTCGTATGTAATAAGAACTATTTTCACTTTTTAGTTTTATGTATTTACTTTAAAAGCTTGTTTTTAGTTTTTTAAAGACATGTCTTTTTTAAACTCTTCAAAGTTCGTATTACCAACAATTGTCGATCAGACGATAAACAAGTAAAACGAAGTGATAAGTGGTAAATGGTTTAACTAGTTAAAAATACGTATGTTATTTCTTACTTCTAAAAATGTGCAAATATACAATATAACATGGCTAGGATATGTCGTCTGCCGGTTGAGACAGTACGTAGTTAGCTACACAATTGTGATTTTTCAGCATACCTACACTTGGACAGTTTACTCAAAAACAGTTTATTAAAGTTAATTGATATTGAGGGAAAATAAAAGAGTACCCAAAATCGAGCCTTTTCTGACCCTTCTTACTGTGGTAAAAAAGTAAGACATAGATTGTCATTCAAAAAACAGTTTTTATTCTGTTTTCAAGTATAAGACCTAACAAGTTGAGTTGCTGAGTTTCAAAAATTTATTACAAGAATTAATTTTATCAACCTTGCAAAAGACTTTTGATAAGTCTATATTTTCACTGTCTAAATCTAGTCTTATTAGACTACTTAGCTTTTCTCAAAATTTTTAGAAATTGTCTTGTCAGACTTTTACATTCGATAGCTCGTAATAAGTAATATTTAAAATTTAATAAAAAAATATGCCTAACATACGATTTTCGATTTCTTAAAATTTTAAAAGACAAAGAAGTGCTTAAAAGTATAAAAGATTTTAAAAGTGAAAAAAACCGCTGGCACAAGTGTATTATTATCCGAGTGGAATAAATTTGAAGATAAGGGGACAAAATAAAAACTAATAAATGCGTAAATTAAGACTTCGAAAAAATATTTAAACAAATATTTTCATTTCATCAGACCTAGAATAAAACGAATTTAATAAAAATCGACGACCTTCTAGCCGAAAAGCATTTCTCATTAGGGTTTGAGCTTGATCATGCTACTGTTAAATCGACGACAGTATAATAAATGTCGAGTCCAGATGACAATTCGTAGAGCTTCAAACCTAAAGACGTTTAAAAATTGTAACTGAAGTTATTTTGGAACCCACTTCTCACCGTATCGAATTGAACCTTCCTTCAAACACAGATTTCTCTGTTCCCAAATTATGTATACTCACAAAAAATGCCATGCAAAAGTGTATAAAACGTTCTGGGGTTAAATATGACAGCATCTGGACACTCTTCTTGTGTATAGATTCTAGAAGTTACATTTCTCATAATACCTTCGTACCTTCCTACAACGTTTACTAAAAAAAAAAAAGTACCTACTTCTTCAATTAGCATCGCAAAATCAATTAATCATGTTTTTTTTTTTTTTTTGTCCATACCCACACATTTATATTGTTTCTTAAGATGCATCTGATCCCTTAAGCAATGACAATCATGTAGGTACATACGAGTGTGTGTAAATCAACGGCAAAGGATTCGTTCTTTGTTGACTCATAACTTTCATCAATTTTAAATACTTTCCCAAACTGTGCCTTAATGACTCACGAATGCCACACAGCCGCGCGCGCCGCCGTGAAGAAATGAGTTTTTGCCGCAAGGGAAACTGTTCTGTTAGTCTTAAATGCTCTTTCCTAAAAACATCCCGATCTGGTCTTTTAGGGTTTGTGACCCTAAAACGAATTGGGTTCAAGACTTTAACTGGTTTTTGTTTGTTCATTCGGCAATTCTAATTGCACTCAATTAAAAATCAAAAATGGGTAATTTCATCACCAAAATTTATCTTCATGTCTGCGTTTTTTTTTTGTCTTTCTCCAAATCAATTAGCGCACGCCAAAATGCAGGTGCTTGGTGTAACGCCACAAAAGGAAAGTGTACACTAGCAGACAAGAGTCAATGTGACGCAGAAAAGGAGCAGATGATGATTACCAACATATTCAACAATGAGTTCTGCGTTGGATTCATTAAGGATTTTTTTTTTCTTTTTGGTTGAGGTAATGGTAGCATGAGACATTTTTTCTGAGAAAGGTAGTGACACGGTTCAGGCATATCCTATGTACAAAAGTTTGATTTTTAAACATAAGATGGTCCGCTATATATGTAAATATAATAACATATGTACGTGCCCTTCAAGGTTGCGTATAAGGTCCAATTTTATATATGTATATATACATACACATACATTATGTATGTATATTAATAAAATACTATCTAATCTTAACTTAGGTGATAATAAAGCTTGTATACACATTTATTCTAGTCCTTCAGTAATCGACATGATTTCTGAATCAATCATGATTTAGAATTTAATTTAGAGTCTTTGAAATAATAGTATTTTCTTGACATTTTAATTGTTTTAGTTCAATCCTAGATCATACTTCGTCCGCCTCAATTTATTATTATAGCAATTTATTAGATTAAGTTTCAAAAAAAATATATTTTAAAGTACTTCTACCTAAAGGATATTTAAGTTTTATTTTCTTGTGGCGGAAGATCATACTGATTTTCTCTGCAACCCGATCTTGACAACGGGACTATTGTAAACACTACAATATGTTAAATAAAGAAAAATATGATTTTTGTATTGAATGTATACCATTAATTTATACTTACAATAGTTGTTACTGACGGAAGCTCGTGACACGTATTGATTACGAATAAATTTATTTAATAAAACGTACGAACTACAATCAAAATTTATCGTTGCTATGACTTAAATAATTTTTTTAATTCAATTTTTAAAACTTTAAAGTATTTACTTTTTAATGCAAATTCAAGAAAAATAGTTAAAATTAAATGAAATGTCTGTGATAAATGGTGAAAATTAAGTTTCTCATAAAATTAAAAAAAAAAAAAAAAAAAAATTTCGAACAAAAAATGTTGGTGGTGGACAAACCACACCACATACGGGTATGAAAAATAGATAAAAACCTATTCGCAGACCTAACGAATATGTATACCAAATTTCATTAAAATTGGTCCAGCCGTTTTGGAGGAGTTCGAGGACAAACACTGTGACAGAAGAATTTTATATATATAGAAGATTAAATGTTGAGACTAAAACCAGTCGAGCAAAGCAAATTGTAATTTTTAATCATCAAACAATCTGGAGAATAAATGACATTGTGAAAATTTGCAAATCAAATTTTTGATATAAAAAACAAAATATTTTATTTGATACCATGCTGCCGCGGCGGGCAACCGACGCGACGGCATTGGCCATGCAGTAAATACCTACATTTCACATCAATTGTTTAAAATGAAAACTGATTAACTAACACTGAAGGAGTTTGTCAAATATATTATATTTCATACTTGATTGTTGCCTTAAAATTGTGAACTGACCTTTAAACAAAAATCTAGACAACAAAATTCTACGATGTAACTATTCTCTTCACTGTTAAATTCGTCTAGAATTCAATTGCCAAGTAATACCCTCTTATTGCTAAATTATTTGACCGACATACAAAACAACAATTCCCTTCCAATTTAAAAATGTTGACAAGGAATGTACCTATGTATCTACCAGAAATAAAGGTATTTTAATGTTTCATTACATGTTTCCATTTCCCATACAAATAATAGCCATGGGGTTTGGATGATATGGGAAAACAAAAATTATAGCTTCCTTTAGGGGAAGGTTTGATGCGTGCAAAGGTGTGAATATAACTTCAAATTTGCCACGTCGATTTTTCATTTACCTTTTCAATCAAAACATAATTATGAATGCATGAGTGCATTTTCTTGCAAGTATTTTTTGTATTTTTTTTTTTTGTTTAAACAGAAGTGACCTGTGTTTGTATGGTAAGACTGGTTGAAAACTTTTCAGGACAACAAGGAATACCTTTATGAATTTAATTGATAAATAAAGTAGTTATAAATTTCATGAGACTTTTTAAGATTTCTATGAGCATTCTTATTTAAAAAAAAAAAATGTACCTTACGATTTTCTAGTCCTTTTTGTACAAAAGTTCAATTAAAGCAAGAGTAAAAGGCTTGGCTCACTATAGGCCATTTTATGAAAAATGCAAAATTCCTCTAACTTCTTTATTATAAACATCAGTTGAAAGTCTGAACTTGTTAGAATAAACTAGAAATAGACTGTCTATTTCTTAATTCTAATCATCCTGCTCTGTGGGAAGCCCAAGTTATGAAATCAAGAAATTGAATCAAACTTATTTTTGTATGCTCTCTTTGCCCACATGACACTTGGATACATACCCGTACCCCGTACACGAGTTAAATAATTTGAATAAGTATTAAGTAACCTATCAGAAATCAGAATGAAAGTCAGAGCTCCTATATAAAACCTCAATGCTTATCTAGTTATGTCAGATTCATTGGGCTCAGGCATATCGGACCAGGAAGAGTATGGAGTATGCTTATAGCCGAACCTGGTAATTATTTCGATGAAACTAAGATATGACCATTGTACGAGACATGATTGCGGAAGATTTAAATGGTGGAAAATGCCATGGGGGTGTGTACTCTAAAATTGGACAATGATGTGTGCTAGCAGAGAAACACATCTCACCTTGTTATTCATGGCCTTGAGTTATTGATGAATGTAAGGGTTGGGTTTAAGAGATTCTGGCAATCGTGAAGTACATTTTGATCGATGGCATCGTTTGCAAACTGTTAGAGGTGTGACTGAGTGTGATCTACGTTCTAGGATAACTACGTGCTTATAAGTTTTTGTTTTGAAACCTAAAGATCAAACTTAGTTACTTTGATTGAGGTTACCTTCTGAAGAAAAAGTGATACATTAAACACTTCTCATTGATGCCTTCAAAAACTTGATATTGAATTGAATTTAAGTTTATGTGTTCTTTTAGTAAATTCACCAAAAAAGGGTCTTCAATTCAAGTTATAAGTAATCATTACGCATTTTTGTTTTGTGTTGTGCAAAAAATTGGTTGTTACCTATGTATTGGTTTATGTCATGTTTGTCAATGTTAAACTAATTATTATTATTATGTAATAATTGTATTATGTTGAAATTAAAATACATTTTAAGTCACAATAATTGCTCATTGTGAAGATACATTGCTTTAAAAACAATATGCGACCGGTAACGATTCAACTACTTGAATACAGCCTCCGCACTGCAATATTTCATGAATGTCATTTTTTTATCCCTGCTCTAGGGTAATCCCTGTTGCATTTTTACTTTTTTTTAATACAAAAAAAAACCCTTGATAAATGTTGTTGAAATTCCTTTCTGCATTTTTGCTTAGGTTATAATCTGTCAGAAAATATTGTTTTAAGTTAATATCTCTGCTTGTTCTTCAAATTTTGGAGCCAGTTAAAGATTTCATTTACATATGTACATAAATCAAACCAGAAAATTTGTTTACTTATTATTTACTGCTCGATTGGAACGAAAACAAATCAAATTCAAATAGACAGTTGTTTTTTTTTTTTTTTTGCATTTTTCTATTTTCTGGAAAAATTATTTTACTGATTGTTATATAACTATAAACCACCTGGTCCAATGATTGGTTTCAATGATGAAATTAAATGATACCTAAAAATTGCCCCTTAGATTCTAGGGAGCTTGACACGTCGAGATTTGTCAAAATGATCAATTCGAGAAATTGGACATATTAAAATAACTTCCTATGATGGGAAGTTGAAAATACTTTGAGTAAGGCGACCTATCAAACCCTGATTTGTGTAAGAACAGTATAAAGGTTTATATCAAATCAATCTAGATCGGATCATTTAAATCCTTTTATTACTAAATTGAAAATATAGAATTATGTAGCGCTTTCAATCCATTCGTAATAAAAATTAAGGTGATCATAATGACCAAAAAAGAAGAAACATCTGTTACCTCGAAAAATATATGTATGTATATGTAGGTAGGCAGATATATGTAGGAATATCGAATTAAATGATGTGCCTCTGCGCCAGAAGGCACTCAACTTCGCTCAATACAATTCGAAGCTAAAGACGCTTCACCAGAAACCAGAAGTAAAAGGAAGCGACCAAACAAAATAAGTCTCCTTTCATCCAGAACATACATTCACTTAGGCCACCTTCAAATCTATCATTACCTGGGTAACATTAATGGCCATGGCACAATGGTGATTGTGAACCTGAACCCGAAGTAAGAAAGAACAGAAAACGGAACCGCTCTACATATGTTAGTGTATGTTTATACATATAGGAGTATGTAGGTATGAGTACATACATATGTAGTATATATTTGGTTTTTAGGCTTCTTATGAATCGATGGTGATTATTCGATTCGTTTGCATTACGAAGAAATGCAACAGGCTGTTTTTGTTGGCGTTGTAAATCTTCTTTAGAAGATCTTCATCTATATCGGTGCGTTTGGACGAAGTTTTCGAGACAGGTGCTGGACGATTAAGAGTTTTATACTAGGGAGGTATAAGATACCTATACCTGCATTTAGGTTATGTTTATTTTGGAATTTAAAATTTTGAGAAATACATGGTCAGTAAAATGAGATTGACCATAGATCAGAAAATTTTAATATTCTCTAAGCTACAGTTTTTCTAAGCTTAAAGTTGAAATTGATATTTTTCACTTTAGTTCATTTCTTCCACATAACCCAGATTAACGATCTTATTTTTGGTTTTAATTATTATGTGAGTACTTTTACAGGTAGAAGAAAGGATTTTAGTATGTTTAGTTACCCATAGGTACTATAATGTTTAATTATACTAGTCAACAGTGACTTTTATTCTTGCACTTCAATTCAAATTTACAATCGTCAAATCCTTAAAACGTCAAACTTTTCGATGTCATTAAATTAAGATTCAGAAATGAGAAATATTTAAATACAAAAGTTATATACAAATATATGACCATTGCACACATTTGTGCCTATTTCATCCATAGTTTCCAAATAAAAAAGTCTAAATCAAAAGATTTCTGCGCCCAATTGTAATCACATCTTCGAGACATAACACGGTCAGGAAATTTTTCTTGCAAAATTGCGATTGTTTCGTTACTTGTGTCACTTTTGTAGCAACTAGCACCGTCAATGGTCGAGTCGGGGTTCAATCCAAAGCTATCTGGATAGGTTTGTGTTGTTTTAATTGCATAGAAAAAAATATCTGATGTACAAACCATCTGGTGTCATAAACGTATCCGAACCATTTTTAGATAATCAGCTATCCAATTTATTATGTTATTATGTATGTTCTGCGAAAAGAAACTTAATTTAAGATGACGATACAAAAGGTATGTAAATTGGTATCTACCTATATATTTTAGATTAAATAAAAATTTGTATATAGTAATATAATACATACATATGTATGTACATATTTTTACCTATCCGTTTTTTTTTTTTTCATTCGGAAACATTTCCGATACTATAGTATCTCAGATATAGCCTATCCGAAAGCAATTCCAGACATAAAAATTCATTAATCAAAGCTTGATAGTATTTTATTCCATTAATAGTTACAGTTGCGCAAGCTTTATTTTCGAATTAATAAGGTCTATTCAAAGTGAAACCTCTTCTTGAAAAACCCTTTTTGGAAATTTCAGACGTTTTCATATGGAATTACTCCTTTTTCAGTCGGGATTTGAGGTCTTAAAGTTATAAGATAAAAAAGTTCCCATAAATGATTTACATATATGGAAAATAAAAAATAGCAATGAATTACCTCTAAATTTGTGTCTACACGAAGAGCTAAAATTTTAGTAGGATTATTATTTCACTGTACTCTAGTTTCCAGTTACAATAAAAATCGAGTATTCTGATAATAGATTTTTAACACAAAACATAACAATCTGGCAAGCCTGACAATTCAAAAAACAACCAAACTGGTTTGGCTATGTGGATGATTATCTTGAAAGAGAAAGAAGAAGTTCTTAGAAAGAAAGAAAGATATACACAAAATCTATCCTTTTTCCTTCTTTAAAATCATCCTCACTCTTTCGAGAATGAATTCTTTTTTGCATCAATTTAATCAGGCACTATGGTAAATTTTCCATATTATACCCAACTAAACAGTTTCCTTAACAACCACCCCATTTCACATTTCTGTAGAAGATAAAGTTGCATACATAATATGAGTAGAGTATAATATACTTTGTATATTATACAAAACAGTAGAACTAGACGCCCCGCACTATTTACGAGTAAATATGTACAGAGTTGTGTACGTTAAAATCAATAATTAGGTGTTGTACAGAATATTTTTGCGTTGGGTTTATATATGTTTGCTTGCAACTTGTATGTTGGTTTGATAAACTCTACACTTACAAAAGGTAAGATTTTAGGTAGGTATGTATATACATTTTTCAATTATGTATTTAAAACTTATTTCTTGTTCGGACGTTTGGAGTTGTATGCATCAGAATCATAGTACAATTTCAGCTGTCAGTTTAGTTTCAGTTTTAGTTGTGAAAATCATTTTGAGAACAAAGTTGTTGACTGCATAGAGCATATCTGTTTAGATTCTGTTTCGGTTTCAGATTCAATAAATCAGTTTTAAAATATTGAAATAAAAGATGTTAAAACGAGTACACAAATCTGATTATATCGCTTTTAATATTGAATTAGTCAAAGCCGTGGAAAAACATCCCTGCATTTACAATTATAACCTGAATGAATATTGTAATAGGGAATTTGTGCATAGAACATGGGAAAAAATCGCACAGAATTTCAATTCCAGTGGTAAGATGGTTGTTTGTTTTTTATACGTATGAATATGTAGATATACATATATACATATGCATTCGTAGTTATTTATGTAAGCTGTGTTTTATTGACTTTTGAATACCTACAGTAACAAAAAAAAAATCAATAAGGAAGCGGATATTGGTACACCATATTATATTCTATACTCATTTACACGAATGTTATAAAGGTTCTATGTTAATGTGTAAACTTTATTGTTTGACATAAAACACGTATGCCAAATCATTGGTTTGATAAAATGACATAGACATTAGCTTCAAACTTCAATGTTTGAATTTTGACATTTATACTCTGTTCAATTTGAATATGAAGTAGGTATAGGGAAGATAAAATATTTGCCTTCCACGTTCCACCCTTACAAATATACTGTGAGCGTCAAAAGAAAGTGTACACTTATTATCTTTTTTTTTAATGAAATGTTGAAGTAAGGGGTTGCGCCCATTGATTAAAAGACGCATGTCATTTTTTAGATAATTTGTTCTTAATGAAATGTCAAATAAAAATTTTCAAAAAATATTAAAATAAAAACACAATAAGAACATCACCAAAAAAATGCAAGTCAAAAGACAGTGTACATTGTACAACTTGCAGAACATACGGTTACGGGCTCTGTTTATCGTAAAAACAACAGTTATTTTAAGTTTTTATTGTTTCTCAGTCATTAATTGTTTAAATTTCGTTGAAAGCACCATGCGAAAATATTTTATTCTTTCAAAAAAAATGTCACAGCTTTTTAATGAAATTTTCAAAACAACAAACAAACACAACATAATCGACATGTTTGAATTTTAGACATTTTATAAGAGATTTTATAGCAGATTTCATAGCAGATTTAGTATGCTGAATACCTAAATTAAAATTCATAAAAGACTTTTTGACAACTCAAATTTTTGTAAGGGAATTTATAAAAGATTAACAGAATAGAAGAATTAAAGATCTCACCGAATAGGTCTAAATATTTATAATTCCTTGTTGTTCTCAAAAGCTTTAAAACAAAAAGCCCTTTGCTCAACTGATATTTAAATCAAAAAACAATTTTTGACTCTTTTTTTAGGTTTTTATTGTTTGTAAAAAAAATGTCAATTCTACATTCATTGTCAAAATTTTAAGCTTTTATGAACAATTGTAGGTATTATGTAGATAATGAAATACATTTTAAATCAGTATCGTTTTCTGCCCTCGAAATATTCGAGTCTCAAACAATTTTACAATGTCTTGTAGTTTTTTGGAAAGCCACGTATTGTATATTGTACATTGTACATGATGTATGTATGTATGTATATGTAAAGTTTTAACTTTACAAACTTAAAAATAAATTAATGAATGAATGTTTTTGTTTTAGAAGTTGCTTAGAATTCTTAAGCAATGAAATGAAAAATTAATTATTGTCTTTATAATCTTTTATTTCCAGCAAAAGAATGCAAGGAGACATGGAAGAATTTAAGAATAGTCTTTAGTCGGAACCTTAAAAAACAAACTTCAGGAACTGGTCCAAATAAGAAGCCATATTATCTTTTAGAGAGTATGAGTTTTCTCACTCCATTTATGAAATTTGATAATTCATCACAGAAACAATTAAGCCCTATTAACAAAGCAATTTATTATGAAACCACAAGTGACGAACAAACAAGCAACAAGGATGAAGAAGAAGATGATATCAATTCTTTCATAAATGAACAATCCACTACAAATATCATAAATCTTGAAAATGCAACAATAAAAGAAGAATATGAATCAGGAGACGAAATGTTTTTAGACCAATCTCCACCAAGCAAGAAAAATCAATATGAAGTTTCGAAGCCAGTTGAAATTCAAATGGAATCTCCAAGCCCCAAAAAAAATCACAAAACATCACAAGCAACACTCATGGATTCTAGTGGATATAGCTTATGTAATTTTTCAGAATCAAATAGAGTCACCAGAATGAGCAGTGGGAATTCCAAGCATCAATTTTTAATGAGCTTATTTCCGGATGTGGATGACATGGATGACACTCAGTTCCGATTATTTAGACTAGAAGTGTGTAAATTAATTAGCAATATATTTACTCTTCAAGCGCCACCGACAGCACAACCTTTCAATAGAACTCCTTTTTAGACAAAATTTCAAAACCAAAGCTTAAAACGTCAAGATGGTTATGGTAGGAATTTATCAAAATTTGAGCCGCAATCTAGGTTTTATAAAGGTGTCTGCTATGTACCTTGAGTTCGAATCAAACTTTAAGATGGAAAAAGCTGATAACTTTTTGAAAAGCGAAAAATATCATAAAAATCTCTTTCTCCAATTAAACGGTAATGGAAAGAATTTTTTTTTTTCATTTATTTTTCTTCTCATTGTAGTTAAATTTAATATTTCGAATAATTCTACTTGGCGATTTATTAATCTTTTTTAATTAATATTTCAACTTCTGTCAAAAATATCTGTTCGTTTACCAAGCGTGTGGGATAAACTCCAAGATTAATATTGAGTAAAAAATATGATTCGGAAGTAAACGGTAATTTGACCCAGAATCTAGGATGATTTCAGAAAAATATAAAATATAAACACTTTCATTTTCCTAGCTTTACGGTATTATAGGAAATTATGTAATTTGCATTTCATCATGAAACTTTATGTCAAATCAAAATAAATCCTTGTTAAATTTTGAGACTAATGAAAGTTTTGAAATAAGAAAGATATTTTTAAATACATATACATAATGTATTTTTCCTTTAGTATTAGTGAAGGTACAAATTTACTATGTATTTTATTATTGTAAATATATGTATACTAAAATATAATATGTAATAATAATGGTAATAAAATGTAAATAAAATCGATTTAAAAAAATGTAGGCTGTCAAATAAACTGAAATAAAAGAACGTTTATTACTTTACAAAATGTGAGTGCGGTAAGGTTAGAAATTAACTTAAATTGTGTAAATTGTGTAAGTCCTGCATATCGAATAAGTTTTAGTAAAAAAAGAAATTTTAATGTAGAAATCTAGTTATCTATACATGAATAAATTGCTATTCGTTTGTCTGGTTTAGGTCTTAGGTTTCGATTCTATTTCAGTAAACCACATTAAAATTTGAACTATCAATGTTCTATTATTACTCTGTAGGTTTATTTAAAGGCCTTAAGTGGGGCGGCACGAAGTTCGCCGGGTCTTAAGTACTTATAATTTATAATGTTATTTACTGAATACAATGCTTATGTAATTTTTCCTTATATTTAATTTTTCTAAGGATATCTACTTAAATACTTAAGTTAAGTATGTTCCACATTTTTCCTAAAAATCCAATATTAAAAAAATAGAAAAGTTGTAGTATTATTTTTTAAGAATTTCTAATGTCACCCAGAATGCGAAAAAACTTCGTAATTTAACCTCTGTCAATATTTGTAACAAAAGGAATGAACCTTTCAAGGGAATCTTGAAGTCTAATATTATTTTTATAGCAATTTATAGTGTCAACTTTCTGTGGATTTATAAATCACAAATTAAATTTGGGTGTCTACAAGTAAAATTTATATTTTTGAAAATTATAATTTAAATTTTTTTAACACACTGTTAATATCGTACGTAGGTTAATTGTCTTACAAGATGTTTGAAACTTCCGGTCCTTTAAATTTTTCAAGGTTATGTGTTCTGTTATGTACGTTAATATTTATTCTTTTCAAAAATTATTCTTTTTCTTTAAAAGACCGGTAGCATTTCTGTTGCTATTTGAAAAAAAAAAAAACTTTCTACTCCGATACACAAAAGAAGGAATTTAATGTTTTGTAAAATTTTAAGAATATATTTTTTATTCGCCTCAATAATCTTTATTTGCAAATTTTTTCCTCGTACCTACTATCGAGATTGCTGAAATTCGATATGCATTACAGCAGATGTTGCCGGTCTTTTGTTTTTAAGAAAAGAAGATGAAGACTACGAGATGTGGGAAGAAGAAAAAGTTTATTTATAGTAAATGCATGGAAACGCATTTTAAATAAATGACATGAGAATCCGGAGTTAAAGAATTGATTTAAAAAAAAAATGAAAACATCTGTTTACCTGGCTGCGATTATTTATTATGCACTTGCATTGGTAAAACATTTAACTCCATCGAAGAAATATGACCAAAATCTAAAGTTCAAATGTATGAACATATTAAAAAGGTTAAGAGAACGAGGAATGTTAAATGCGTAGTCGAAATTTCATTTGAGGTGTTATTAAATTAAAAGACAAAAACGTCAAAATTAGGTACACGAAGTAAATCCAACACGATATTCACATATGTAACACTTTTTTGAGGTGAGTAATTTTGACGTTTCATCATTTTATGTAGGTAAATTACCTAATATAGTAGATGGTTAACAAAAGATAACGAAGTGGGGCTGATATTTTTTTTTTTATGATCGTATGGGAATGTATTAGAATCCCGTTTTTCAAAAATTCCGTTTTATTATAATCCCACTTTTTAAAATCCCGCAAAGATCGTTTTTTTTTGTATTTTTAGAATGCATGATTAAATCCTATTTATTTCATGGAAGTAGACAAGTGCAACACTCTCCTAACTTTTAGTCTGTGTATACGATAGTGCCGAAAAACAATTCCCGCGAACCCAAAATAATGTCGAGGCATTAAGGTTGGACGAAAAAGTGCTGGGTTTTACAAAATTATTGGCGATCTAGCTAAAGAAACAATTGTGGTGCAAACGGAAATAGAAAAAATTAAAAACGGCCAAGCTTAAACATATACAAAAAAAACGAATGTACTAAAATCACGAGCTATACAAAAAATTATTAGAAACAGGAACAAAACGAGCAAGACAGAATTTTCCGTCGTATCGCCCACAACATACAATTTTTCTGTATTTCACTTATTTTAAAGTTTTGATTGCAGAAGCGGGGTAAGCATTTTATAAACCGGAAAACTGTCAACTTCAAAAATTTTTTAGAGTTTTCAAATTTAAAATTATAATAAACATTTCAATACGTTCACAAACACAACAATCACTTCTTTAGACAAAAAAAAAAATCACTGAATTAGTCACAGAATAAGTGATGGAAAATTGCATTCCATAAAAATATTTTGAAATGATTTAACTATTTTTGTTATTTATTGTCAACTTTTGCCGCTCTCTAAAAAGTGCCCCACCCCGCTCATATAGGCTACGCATTGCAGGGCAGTGCCTTGTTTGGGAAGACAGAATTTCTTCATCAGATTATTTTTATTTTATCAATTTAAAATTTAAAATAATGTTATAGACAGAATAAAATAATTTTTTAGTTTTGAAGAAATGATAATGACTGTGACATAAATGTCAAATTACTTAAACAGGGCTGATGGTTTTGATCAAATAGTTCTTAAAAATCACTTATCCTCCTGTAATGGTTTTAACATAAAACCACTCCAAAAGATGTAATTGAACATAATTATAAAAAAGATCACCTTTCAATTAAATTGCTGGATGGCATCCTAAACAAAACGTTATCAAGTATGTGGTCACACTATCTCCGATATTTGTCATTCTTATATCAGTTCTTAATTTTCAATGAAAAAGAAAATAAAACTACCGAAATAATCATAATGTAAAATATAAAGGACAACCAAACGAACAAAAAAAGTATAGTAAGAATTTCGTATTTACTCCTGAAACCAACGGAAGTCGTAAACAATGGGTCAATTTTTTTCTCTTCGGCTTCTCCATTGAAGGCGATGGATGCTGCTGGCTGAAGCTATAGAGGTACAACGCACAACTCTAAAGTACCTACTATCCAAAATACATACTTAAAAACTCAAAAAGGCAGAGATGATGAGGATTAAGAAAAGAATTTCAAAGAGGCAAAGACAAATCTCAGACAATCACTTTTATGAACAGAAATAAAATAATAAAAACAAAAACAAAAAAACAGAAAAATAGAAGCAGATGTTAAAGCCAAATTTTAAGTTCACGAATACAATTTTGAGATATTTGTGTAGTTGTTGCTGGATTTGTATTTGTTACTGTGTGATCCTCCAGGAGGTAATAACATTATTTCATAAGTCTGTGCCACATTGAAATAACCATATTG
This sequence comes from Scaeva pyrastri, assembly GCA_905146935.1. Taxonomy (NCBI): domain Eukaryota; kingdom Metazoa; phylum Arthropoda; class Insecta; order Diptera; family Syrphidae; genus Scaeva; species Scaeva pyrastri. The sequence continues at coordinate 82,293,918 of LR989927.1, forward strand.
TTGTCATAATTCTAATTTTTATTTTATTTTTTGCAATTCAAATTTATTTCCATTTGTTTTAAAAATTCTTACGAATTTAACCTTAATATCAATTACTTACTTTACTACTTTATTGAAAAAAGATAGTTTTTATGTGAATACAAAAATTGACATCAAATTTAGGAATTACTTAACACAGCTGACCAAGCTGACTTTGTAAAAAGTTATTACTTCCAGTGTCAGCATAAAAAATCTTTAATCATAACTCGGTGGCGCAATACATCACTGTCATAGTGGCACCAATGTCATTTTAGAAAAAGTAAGGTTATTATAACTCCATTACCGTTTGCTCAAAATCCGTATTACACATCAGTGACACGTTGAGGATGGGCTGATGGAGATGCTTTTCTTGTATTTTCCGAGCCTAAATTTTCGACAATTTTTGGCGTAGCATCCGAGTACCCAACCAGCGAAGAACCGATGTAAGTAAGTGTTGATCGACCGGCTTGAGTTCTTGTGTTGACTAACAGACTAACCTACCTGCGGTGTACGTGTACTGTCGTTTGTAGAATGTCTTATTCCAAGGATCTATAAGGAATCTTAAAACTTGGAATATTTTCAACTCTGCTATACAGTAAAGCCCCTTTTAGGCTATCAGTTTAATTTCAGTTGATCTATCAGTTATAAGCTTTCAGTTAAACTGATGGCTAAACACAAAAACTGAAACGTTGTCAGTTCAGTTATAAGTTAAACTGATGAACTGAACACCGAACTGAGTTTCATTTTAACTGAACTGACAGTTGAACTAAAAAATGAACTGATAACTGAACTGAAGATTTTTATTTTGCACTTCACTACCTTGCCCCAAAAAACTCAAATTTTTGTTTGTCAAAAGATGAAAGCTTTAAAAGTGAAAACTTCCTTCTACACTTCTTCGATGGATAAAATAGTAGATCTTCTGAAAATTCAACATTTGTCCTCATAAAAATTGATTTTAGAGTTTCGAGATTTAAAAACAGATTATAAATATGAATGCATACTTGTTATTAAAAAAACTCGAGAAGTGAAATATTCACGAAACGAGACTGACATTTTTCGAACAAGAAGAGACTGAGACGAAACTAACAAGCGTGTCGCCGAATCTCGTCTCGTTATGTGTCCAGCCCTACTAGTTATTGGAACTAGAGTTTTTGGTAAAATGCTATTCACCTGATACTTATTGGTATCAAGGTAGCCTGTTGCCTTTGTTTCTGTTCCTGGCTCATTCAAGTCCATAAATACTGATAACAGGCCTTACAGCCATTGACAGCCCACCCAAAGACCGATTAACTGTTCAGTTCAGTGTATAATTGTTATTTTAATTGGAATGCTTAAGTTTTCATCGGCTTTTTTATATTCCTACCCCATCATTCCATTATATCGATTATTATTATCGACACCCGGAGTCTAGTTTCCTAATGAAAATCCAAACGCATCTATGCCATGTGAGATTATAGAGATTTATAGATTCAATTAAGAAATCAATTGCTTATCGATTTGCTATGATGATAAAAACAACCTATTTAAGTAGCTCGATTAACAACTTCCATTCATACTTACTTTTTCGCATATTTAATACAACTTTTTGTTGTTTCGTTTCTTAAACTCTAGTATATTATTGAATTTAATTTGTCTGTCGCCGCGCGCCGCCGCCGCACAATCGCATCGGTTTGAGATGGAGAGGTTCTATATATAATTAGAACCTCCATCGGTCAGGCGTAAATATTTCAAATCTATACGTCTTATTTACAGTCGACCCTAGTTAGATGGGTACCTACCCGTGGCGTGATGGTTAGTGAGTAGGACTGTCATGCCAAAGGTCTGGGTTCGTTCCCTGCATGTGTCACCTGAAAGTGTTTACGGGTACTGCCTTTTGCGATGAATTGACAAATCTTCTAAGAGTTATTCTTGTCATGAAAAGTGCTTTCTCAAAAATTTAGCCGTTCGGATTAGGCATCAAAACTGTAAGTACCCTCCATTCCTGACATTATTCTCACACAGGAATGGTTGAGAATTGTAAGTCACTAGGCCCTGGTTCTCTACCACTTGTAGCGCCACCTATTTATTTATTTATTTAGTTAGATGATTACTAAAGTCGAATTATAAATGATGGGGATTTTTTTTTTATCTTACTTACGTGAATCTTATCCCCGTATCTATTTTATTGAATATTTAACTTTATTTTTAATATGTAACTTTATTTTTTGAATATCCCACCAATAGGGGTGGTATTAATTTCATTAAGTTGATTTTTTTTCAAAGGTTATTTTTTTATTATTTTTGAATTGAATTTTTTTCACAACGCTAAAAGCCATTGAACCTACTGCCATAATATTTTAACTAAAGTACTAAAGAGATATGCATTGTGAAGTTAAATATATAATGTTAAATCAAAAATAACATGAATTTGAAAAAAATTAAATAATAATTTAAATTATTGCTTGCTTCTTATTAAAAATGATATCATGTAAATTTTGGAAAGTACTACGCCTGAGGTGGTCCATTTGGAAGGTACAATTTGTCAAATTTTGAGCATAGCGTCTGTCATCTCGCGAATAACACAAATAATGTTGGCTTCCAAAGCGTCAATCGCAGCAAAACGTGAACAACAAGTCCATTGCTTCACTCACTGTACCTATGGCTTGAAACGCTGCGTCTTTTTGAAGCCAGAGCTCACCGAGACACATGGGCTTGAACCTGGAAGCACATTCATTTAGGAAGCATTCTGTTTTGTATTATTTTTAAAGAAATATAAACATGATTTCACTAATCCCAAAAACCATCATTCCGTTCTTAGTACTCTTATGGTTGTTCATCAGCACAAAAACGGCAATTTTGTTTTTCATTTCATCATTGAACCAAATTTCACAATAAAAGATCGGACTTACACTGAGTTTTTCCCGGTCACTAAAAATTCGACGCAAATTCAAGTGACTTGTCTCCAATTCTTGCAAAAGATGAATTTTGTATACGCTTTTAAGTCCAAAATCCGCACATTAAAGTAACAAGTTATAGGGTTTCAGTAGGTCGATATGTGTACCTACCTTAAGTTCCTCGAGTTGCACGAAAATGAATAATTTAGAGACAATGTTGTGGTTTCAGTCTTTTCACGAGGACTATTCCCATTCAAAAAAAAAATTAAGTTCATTCGTCAATATCTTCCCTCAACAAACTGAACATACCCTAGAAAATATTCTTTAAAAAAATGCAGTGCAAAATCAAGTTACAAAGAAAAAGTCTTAAGTTACATTGCTCCAATTCCTTTTGCCTCCTCTCGCGGCTAGACCAGAAAACCTGCATTATAAAAATGTATCCAATCTAAACAAAAAAAAAAAAAAAACAGGAAGAGGAAGAGGAGCAACACACTTATACATTTACAAGCTATGGCAATCTCCTCTTTCAGTAGTCGGGATGATTTATGCTTCAAAGTGTTAAATCTTATACAATTCAGACTAACTCTCCTTTCTTCTCGGCATTTTTCCAGCCAACTAACGTATAACTAGTAGTTCTTGACCCTGGACCATTGAGTTAGCCTATGGGCATAATTATAAACATGTGGACACGAATTCAAGACTTTTTATCCTTCTTCAATTTTTTTTTTTTTTGTGAAAGAATCAAAAAAATTGAACTTCTTTGTAGATACTTTCTACATTTGCACGGACATTGAAACTTATCCGAGATATTGTCTTTACATAAATTATATCTCATTCATAGCTATAGCGCGAGTAGGAAGGAAGCTAGTATTTACTTTTACTTCCAAAGGAAATACATATGTATGTCATAACCTAAGTAAGTTGCTTTATCTAATGACGGAAACAATGCTTTTCATTCATTTAAGTTATAAGTACATCACTGAATGTTCAGAGCCCACAACTTTCCAACGAACAGTGCTTCTGACGTGCCATTTCGTGGGTGTTGAACTTATCTTATCGGGAAACCGGCAATCATTTGATAACCAAACACAAAGCTATAGTATCGGTATGATGATTTAAGAATTTACAAAGGCATTTCATCAACCTCTGCCCATAAGACTGGTGAAGTGATTGATCTTAGTTGTAGTTTAAGGAATTCACTTTGCCATTATAGACAACACGATATGATAATATGGAAATGAAGAAGGAGAAGTTTTTTTCATGTTGGTGTCATGAACACTCATAACACAACTGTTATGAAAACGCCAGCAAAAATATCACAATTTTGTAATTTAACTCAGCTTATCAGACCACCTGGCAGATTGACTAATATAAATAGAATATTTTCTTGATAAGGTGTCTTCTGAGTAAACATGGAGGTGTTTTTTTTTTTTTTTCTTTTTATAAGACAATTTATTTTGTTAGTACTTTCAAAATTAAATTTAAGTTTTTTTCCCACTTAAAAAGATTTAATTGAATATATTAGCATATGATAATAAAAGAAATAAATATCAACCAAGTTTCAATTCTGCCAACATTTATTTATTTGTTTCACCACTAAAATATTTTTACTGACTACTGACTTACTTTTGTTTACTAATCGGTTGTTGTTGTTTTCCATGTACAATTTTGCGATATAGAGTAATGAAATCAATATCCAAAATACGGATATAAATAAAAAATTAAATTCTAATCTACTATTATAAAAATAAGTCGGGTTTTCCTTCCTGACGCTATAACTCCAGAACGCACGAACCGATTTCCACGGTTTTGCATTCGTTGGAAAGGTCTCGGGCTGCGTGAGGTTTATAGCAAAGAAAATTTAAAAAAAATTTAAACAGAAAAGCGGGAAAATCTTTTTTCACATACAGCGTCATCTCTGATACATATAGCATGTACTACAAACCAATATTTTAAGTAGATGGCGCCGGTGCGTGATACATTGTTTGACAGCTACTCATTGTTCTCTGCTCAGTTAATTTCATGTGAAAATGATGAAAGTGCTGCACAAATTTCCAAACAATTGTTAGCTGTTGGAAATGGAAAAGTCCCAGTTGATGCGACATCTGGATTAATTACTCTTACCAACGACTTTTGGCCGATTTGTAGACTCTTAATTAACTCTTATTGAAAATGTTTTCCCAAAAATTAGTGAGAATTATCAGAATTATGCTTGGTTAAGTCAACGAGCAATTCTTGCCGCAAAATATAACGATGTACACGCACTGAATTTCACCATTCAATCAAAAATTGCTGGCAATTTGGTGACATACAAATCCGTTGATTCCATAACAAATCGCGAAGATGTAGTAAATTATCCAACGGAGTTTTTGAACTCTCTGGAGTTACCGGGATTTCCACCACATAACTTGCAACTCAAAGTTGGTACAGTTATTATGATATTGCGTAATTTGAATCCACCGCGACTTTGCAACGGTACTCGACCTTCGGTAAAAAGACTTATGCCGAATTTGATTGAGGCAACCATTATTAACGGAAAATACGCAGGTGAAAATGTATGTATTCCTCGAATACCAATGATTCCGACTGATCTTCCGTTTGACTTCAAACGATTGCAATTTCCGGTGCCTTGCGTTCGCAATGACAATTAACAAGTCGCAAGGCCAATCGCTTAGTGTTTGCGGGATAAATTTAGAAAATCATTGTTTTTTAAATTGGGCGAGTTGGGAAACGATGCGCTTTTTTGTGTTAACGTCAGACCAGAATACAAAAAATGTAGTTTACCAAAGAGCACTTCAATGAAACAGATAATTTGCGGACACGTATAACGCTTCGATTCAGTATTTACTTTGGATTCACTTTCATTTACTTAGAGAAGTTCAACTAAATAACACTTCATTTTTGTAATCGAAATGAATTCACTATTGTTGTGAAATGAAATAAAATTTTTTCTTTTCAAATTAAAACAAAAAAAAAATTTTTTTTCATCTTTTAATCACCAAACGAAATGTTACATAAAACGAAGCCATCTGGTGGCGAAACGGAGTTCGCCGGGTTTGCTAGTTATGTATAAATATGTACCTTCCTTAAGTTGGTATCTCATATTATTTAAAACTATTTTGCAAATCACTCAACTGATGATACTTAACCTTTATACCTTTCTATGCGGACGATATTTGCTTGCTGTCACACAACATCATGAATTTCCACCACAATCTGGAATGCGAAGCGAACAAAGTCGGGCTGAGGATCAACAGCATTAAAACAAACAGGATACGTTACGTAGGTGAAGATTATACCGCGAGATACGAAATGGAGTGAGATCCAATTATTGAAGATGTTAAAAAGCCTGTTGGCCAGAGAAAAACTTGAAATAAAATAGTCGGGAAGGATTCTCAGAAACTTGGGAAAAGTTGGGAGAGCTCAAAACGCATTTCTGTTAACAGAAATTACTAAAATATTTTACATGACGAAAAATTTTGACACCAAATTTTATGAGTGCCATTTACATATTTCTACCTCATAACAAAACAATTGAAATAAGAAATATCTAAATTTATATTTTACTTTTAAGGATATATATAGGATGATATTTTTTAATTTGCAACCAGCTGAATTTCTTACATACATATCTGTTTGTATCACTTCTCAACTTCGAAGGTTTTTTTTTAACACAATAACATATTGACCAAACGAAACTTCAAAAACGTTCACTCATGTATCTACCAACTTACCTCTAACAAAGTCGTTCCCATGGTTCAAGATCACTTCAATGTAAAGTTCCTTACCTACCTGTTTTTTAACTTAAACCAAGTTCAAAAAACCTAATCGACATAATGTTTATTGCAGCTTCCTCAAATAAATCGATTCGCAGACCATTTTCGATCCGTCTTTAAAAAGAACCATGTGAAACACGTGATTAAGCCACCAAAAAATCTGCAAAAAAAAAATTCAAATAAAACACAAAAGAGAAAGATCTCCTCTGTTTGATTACTGGCCATCAGATACAAGATACCACCAATAACGGCCTCCAGACCAATGCCTGCGAAATACACAAAGCAAACCGAAAACCAAGACTCAGTTGAATCTTCAAATCTCTGAACAGCGAATGGGACTGCACTGCTCTGCGCAGCGCATCATCATTAGCAAAGTCATAGTCAAGGTTAATGGGGTCACGGTGGAGCGGGAAGAAAGCTTATTGCCTGTAGCCTGAGTTTGCGTTTGAAATAATTATCCAACAAAAAAGCTGTCAAATATACAAAACAAATATGATTTTAACCGATTTTCAATCATGAGCCAGGCTTTTTGGATACACTCGATTTGGTGGTGATGAATATGCCGGTTGCGATTCACATCTTCGTCGTCGTCGTGTCGCGTCGTCGTTTTGACTTACGAAAACATTGTAACTTTTGTGTTGGCAAAGACACATCAGCAGAGCAAAAAATGACTTGGCTGGCTGAAACGAAAAAATGTTATAAGTAGTTTAGCACACACATCGCATCTTCTTTTGGCCATCATGCAACGATTGCGGTACCTATGTATGTGGTATCGATCCGTAGATGATGCAGGCTGTTGGAGAATTCACATGGTGGTATGGTAAGACGCACAAAACGACAAACCCAAAACTGCATGCAACTGTCCGCAAAATAAATTGCCCGACAGGTGTTTTATCTGCAACAAAAAGACCAAAACCAACAACAAAAAGATACCAAAAGAAGGAAGGAAGATTTAAAAGCCAGTCATCCATCCAGGTCCAAGCTATAATCCAGACTTTCGTACATACGAGTAGTTCCGTATGCTTGTTTATGGGTTCAATAAAACATGACTTATTTACACTTGTTGCAAAGTTAATTGAACGAATTCTCATTGTTAACTCTATGCGTTATTTCAAATAGTTAGTGTCGTAAAGAGCGTCAACAAATAGGTCATTGGTGTAATTTTAGCCTTAAACTTACTTTAAAGGGATAAGAAAATAGAAATACCTACATTACTCCTTTACTATCTTTTATGTACTATAGTCAAGGAATCTGGATTGCATTTTCAATACTGAGAAATCTGGAAATTCTGTCAGCTTTGGTTTTAGTTTACAATTGAGGATACCTCCTTGTTTTTTTTTTATAGCCATTAAAAACACATAAATTCATTTACATCAAAATACATACATTATGTATTTAATTTTATACTTTACATTATGACGTAAAAGATAAGATCAAATTTGGAAAAAAATCAATTTTTTTTGAAATCACATAAAATATTTTATGGCTTGAATACCTAAAGAAAAGTTATATATATATACTATACACATGTACATATATTGTATATGTACATATGTAGTATGTACATAACATAATAATTTTTTTTTTACTACGACCAAACAAACAAAAATTCAATGGAATTTTTTTTACAAAAATAAAAAGCTAAAAACAAGTGGATAAATTGTTTTCCATTAGAATATTGTGTTTAAAGTCAGCAATGACATTATTTTATAACATTTTAAAATTCTTTTTAAATTGTTTATAAGCTGTCATCAATTTTTAAACTAAAAATAAACCCGTGCGAGTCGCAGACAAACTCTTTAATATTAATAGTGAGTCAAATTACTTATATCTTAGGTTCTCGACTGCATTGTGGAGCGTTTGAATTATTTTTCACGAGTGTGTGTGCTAAAATGGAAAATTCAATTTTTTTTAAATTTCTTCAAACCGTTTTCGCAAACACTAAACATCTCTGCAGAACACACTATTCAAACAGTTTGAACATACAATTTTACAACAACAAAATACATGTGTTTGCTCAAACGGTTTGACTTGTCTATAGGCTCCATAAGTTACTAAGCTAAAAATGTTTACTTTAAATTTTAGTAATTTGCTAAATCCACATGACATTATATCATTTTCCTAGAAAAACTTTAACTTGACAGAGTGAACTTGTTTAATTTTGCAATTATTTTTTTTTTTTTATTAATAAAATGTTTTTCAAAGACGAACATTTTGAAATATTTTCGACTCGGGTTTGTGTATAAAAGTGTAATAGTTTGACTCTTGGTTGAAAATTAAACATCCAAATCCAATTAGGCACATACCGGTTAATAAAATGAAATTACTAAATATTTCACTAGCTAGCAAAACCGAGAAAAGAAAAAGTTTAAGATTTTGAAAAGGATGTCTTAAATATGCATAACTTATTGCATACCTAGTTAAATTAATCCATGGAATGAGCATTTCTGATTGAAAGTTTATCTTTTTACGCATTAATGTTACCCAAGAATAAACATCAAGTTTGAATACAACGAATTAACCCTCCTCATCAACTAAGAACTTATAATTACTTTTGATTTTAAAAGCTACAAAATCGCGTCGCAATAAAACAAGATTGGAATAAAATGGATAACTAGGTATTCTTTAAAATGTGTGTACAAGTATACCATACAACATAATAACTTGTTCCTGTAAGCAATATGGAAACCGCACAGCGTGAGAATCGCTGATGCGTAATTTTGTATTGCCCTTGGCTGGTACTCCACTCGCTTATGCGCACTACACATCATACACACACACGTAAAAAGTATTTAAAGTCCTTTCAAGTTAATAAGGATTTTAAATATCAACCATCATCAGCAATAAGGGATGTCCCCCTTTTTGTTGGGAAGGTATTCCTTTCTTTTGCGTCTTATCGAAAATACATTGCATTGAATTGCGTAACCTTGATATATTTCCACGAAGGGTTGCATGGCTATTATGGTTATGGGTTTGTGGTGCGATGATTCTTGAGAAGATTCCTTTTCGTCGTCGCGTCGTAGGATAATCTGAATCACCCTTAAATTGTTCAATAGAAATAGAAAAATGAAAACTATACGCGAAAGCAACAGGATAAGACATCAATACGCACATCCGCGGAAGGATAACAAAGGCAGTTTTGAAGACGCAATATAATACATCAACTCTGAATTTGATATATTGTGTTGGAATTATATTTTATTTGTTTGTACGAGTATATTCTTGTTACAATTGTTTGAAAAAATTTTAACAACAAGGTTATCGGTACCTTCAGATTGTACCTTAACTCGGAGATCCTTTTTTGGGAAATTCTTGTTTCTCATCATTTTTTTTTTTTATGTTGAGCGATTTCTTGTTTTATCGAATTATAAAATAGTAAACGAGGGAACGTACAATGAACATACCAAGAGTAAAGGTACCGATATCCATAGTCTATATAGAAGGTTCCTTGGAGTAATATGAGGTTCATACGTTCAGCTTTAACAAGACGTAGATAGTGTTCGTGTACCTTACCTACATCAGGTATGGATTCTGAGTAAAGGTAAATTGCTTAACAAACACGTGTTTGCTCTCACCCCATTTATGACAATAAAATAATTAATCATAACCAAAATGTATGATCCCATTTGAAGGGAATTAAAAATAAATTAAAATTTGGTATCTACACCAAAATGCATCAATATCCCATAAGGACTAAAAATGCAAAATAGGTCTCAATTTTGAATATTACTTCAATCGGAAATATAAAAACTAAAATTGAAATGTAACTTGGAAACATCTATTCCTTTATGTAAATCATACATACATATGTACATATGTAAATATAAATGTAAATGAAATAAATACATACATACATACAATACATGTATGTAAATTATTTGAAACTAAAATATTTTAACTGACTACTCACTAATTTTGTGTTAACTAATCCAATGTTGTTGCTTTCCAAAAATCTGATATTTTCACTTGCATATCAATAGGACAATTTTTAAATTCGCAATCGAAAATGAAACTTCTTCTCGTGTGTCAGAACCTCAGATAGTGGTCTTCATTTAAAAGACAAAAATAGTTGGTAGCTAGAAAAATTGACAAGTAGCAGATCAGAATTATCATTTCCATCAGTGCACAATATTATTTTCGGCTTTGTTTGACCTAACTTCCTAAGCCAAATCCATAATTTTTTTTGGTTAATTACTTATTCTTTGTACCTCTATTCATTTTTCTATTCATCAGGCCGTATCTTGAAAAATCCTTTTCACTACAACTATACTGTTATAATGTATTCAGGTATATTCTATGCATATAGATACATTATACATATGAATTTATATACTCTACATGTATCTACATACAATCACATGAGTACAATAATGCAGATGTCTTCCATGAGCAACATATTTTAAATGTGTCTCCTTTTTTGCAAAATTATGTAGATTTTGTTTGCGAGTAATAAAAACAGGTTCAGATGGATTTTGCAATTTTAGTTATTCATTGTGAGACCACCTGGACATCAAAAGGAGGCGAAACTTCTGTTTTGTCCTCGCTTCCGGATTAGGACATTTATTTTTGCGCTGATATACAAATTGTAACACAATATTTATGTACCTAAACTTACGTAGGGTTTAAGCAATAAAAGTACTATGAGCAAAATTATTTGCATAAATGTACTTTCTCATACATAGATAGGGTTGATTTTTGTCAAAATTCAATTCAACATAAAACTGGTTGTTGTACAATGATTTTCCTTTCGACGCTGTCGAAGTTTAGGAAGTTTTTTTTTATGACTTTAATAAGTCATCTTAAAATTTTCAAAGTCAAAAACAAAGTAAAAAATATAGAATGTTTTTTTTATTTTAAAAAATCTCTTCAATCAATTCATACATTTTAAACTTTGTAAAATTTCAAAGAGAAATACCTACAAACAAAAAATAGTCTAAATATTAATATAATAACTTACAACTTAATTACTGGACCCATGCGGTCAATCTGTTGTTTTTTCGACCTTAATATACATGTATAGTCTTAACTGAAAGTTTTCTTTTATAATTTTTCGTTTTACCAAGGAAATTCTAAAAAACTTGGTTAGTAATGAATGACAAATTAACTTATTTATCCTCTTATAGTTAAAAATAATATCAAGGCCAACTAATTTTGTGCTTGGTTAATATATGAACATGCAAGTTTTTTTAACCCCAATTTACTCCAAAATTTTCATTTTTATTTCATTTTCATGACACTTAAATCACCTTCTGTTCATTTTTTTATTGATCATTAAAATTCCAACACTTCACTTCTTTATATGTAAATGGGATTATGAATACCCTCAATATGTTTTAAATTAAACACAATGCGCGAGCGTTGGAGAAATTAAGAAAGATTTCATTATAATCCGTTTCCACCACTCGATTCAAAATCTCTGTGTATTATGTGTGATGATAACATCCTTTAAAACTACACAGCGCAGCGTTTGACTTGATCTTAATAATTTTCCAATGTGTCAACCTATATCAACGCACATTAGAAAAACGAAGAGAAATATTGATTCCCTTCTCTTTTGGGAAACGTTGACTTTACGTTACTTAATTAGCAGAAAAATACTAGAAATTTTAATCTTAACATAAACAGTTCCAAATTTGAACCTAAGTTCAAAATGATGTCCTAAACTCTTGCTCTTTTATAACCACAATAACCTTAACTTAATTTGAATTTCGATTTTTTTTTAGCTTAAGTTAAACTAAATAAGCGGGTTTATTTGTCACACCATTACAATTGAATAAACACAAGCTGAAGATTAAAACAAATAGGACACATCAAAAATGTGTTATGGTTTTTTGTGTGTAATTTGAATCAAAAACATTCCGCTTAGATAATGTGTATTCAATTTCTCAATATTATTCTAAATTATTATTTTGAGTAGTATATTTTTACTGTAGTATAAGATGCATTACTCCATCATAGTACATCGAAATAAAAGAGTTGACTTTCAAACCTTTATTTATATAATAATGCATATAAATACAATAAATTTCATTTAGTTCATGTAATTAGTTGCACAACGTAGTTGATTACTTCAAATCATCATCATCTCAATTTAAGCATCTCTAAATTTTCAATGCCATTACCATTACAGCATATAAGTTAAGTTCGCATATCGCATCATTTATTATCTTCTCTTTCATTTATTTCAAAGAGCTTATTCCCAATTTGGTTTTCTAATATTTTCTGCAGTACCTACAAACTTTCCCAAAAACAACAAAATATTGGAAAAAATTCTGTTGGATAGTCTTAACCTTTTCAATACTCCAATAAAATTTTTGCACACATAACGAACTTACCCTACAGGCCTAAATGTATAGGTACTTACTCTGAATCATTCAAAGACACCCAGCATGAAACATTTTTTTCGTTTAGCTTTCCTTTATCTTAAACCTGAGAATATGACTAATTAACTAGGCTTAACTATAACTACATACTTACTGTTCCTGTCGACGCGACGAGTAGTCAAAAAATTCCTTTAGTTGGAAGGAAATGTGGATTGGGATTTATTATACGTGATTCATCTTTCTAACGATTTTACCAGGTGATAAAAAATACCATCACGTCAGTGCGCTGTGCATATGTATATTTCTTCTCCTTTATTTGACAGGGATAAGTCCTCCGTTGTTTAGCATACAAGCGGTTTGACGATCAGTGTTTGTCGTTTTTTTAACTTTACTTTGTAAGGATTCCAAGTCCAAAATAAAAAAATCCTGAAGGTATACGTGTAGCTCTTAAATAGGTACCTACCATCTTACATACCTATACAATATACCTATGGGTTATGTATTTTATTTGTTACCTGAAATTATTGAGCAGATGTTTCAAACTTTTCGTTTTCTTGTTGATCTTCGATTCATTGAACAAGAAAATGCTCAGATACATAAACTCACCTTAGGACATCGAATGTGATGTTGCATGAACGCGCTAAATACAAGATATGTGTGCGTACACATACTTTTAAGTCTATATGAATATCATATCCTTTTTGGACAAATAAAACTTCGTAATGAAAACACCTTTTCGTCCCCGTTACGATAAAGTGGAGTGCACCTTGAAAAGTTTAGCTTGGTCGATTGCCTGTTCGTCTCCACGTTAAACACAGGGAAAACACGAAAGGATATAATTGTTTCGGATGCAGGATACCCTATTGCTATTGGCACGCGCGAATGTCCATCTGGATGAAGAGATATTTTTTTACGTTTGCTATAGAAGACTTGCCCGTATAAGGTCCTCTTATTTTAATGATAGTCCACTGTTTTACTCTTGATGGGGGGAAGGAGTGGAATGGAGGCACCCTAAGTCAGGGAAGTTAAGAACAAAAAAAAGAATTCAGAGGGTCATGATGAGAATTTATAGTTCGTTTTTCTTTATTTCATTTGATTTGCTCTATGAATTTGCTTATTATTATGAAATTTTTAATGCAATAACAATTAAAAGCAAGATTACAAATATTTTAAAGGCACACTGTCAATAAAGCTCTAAAGAACCTTGACAGAAACGGAAGAGATTTGCAATTACATATGTGCCAACTTGGAAACGTTGATCAGAGAAGCACTTTTTCGTACGAAAATATTCTTAAGTTTTGGAAAAAGTTAAATCTTAACCTAGTTTTTAAGTTTTGATTTAATGAATAGAAAGAACATAGAGTAACTTAAATTCAACATCATATATTGTGCTATTTTCAAAATTCAGTAAACCGTGAATCAAGTCCTAAAATGTTCCATGAAAAATCATTCTCTTTGGCAGAATTTGATTAAAGAGGTCAAGATAGCCGTAGGGTTATTTTGAATCGAATAACGTATTAAGGAAAATGTAATCTTCGTTTTCGCTTTATTTTCAACATAAATTAATAACACTAAATAGATTTCTCTTGTCTATATACCTATCACAGTTTTGATTAGTTTTTGTCCTTTAAGAACAGTTAATAATTTTGCGTCAACAATTTCACTGCGTTGTTAACGGTTTACTTACGCTTACAATTTTGTGACAAGAATGTCAAACTGCTTTTGTGAAATAGGGATGTTTCTTTTTTTATTTGAAGGTTTTAACTTTTATTTTTATTATTAACTAGCGGCCCGTCCCGGCTTCGCACGGGCATTAAACATTACATTTAGATTTGTTAATTTTAACACATTCATAATCTATACAAATATTATAAAGAGGAAAGGTTTGATTTTTTTAACTCGTGATATCTTTTGAATGGATTGTCAGAATCGAATAATTCAAAAAGTAATATAAAGATATTGAAGCAGTCTTAAATAATACATCATTTATTTTGATAAGGATTAATACCAAGGTACAAATAAAGAGCTTTTTGTAGCGGTGGTATTTTAATTTCTTTTTTTCAATAAAAAAACGCTTATTGTGACATGACTGTAATAGTTAGAGATATGCTGCCGCTGATTTTTTGTAGATAATGGTGTGTTCTAAAAAAATGTAGTATATCATTTTGTTCTATCATCAATAGTTTTCGCAGCGCACGCGATGTAAGGTAGTTTTTTTGATATTTTTTTCACACCTTGGATTACGTTATCGTAATTTTAGTAAGGATGCCTATTTTTTTTGCAAATGAAATATAGCCTATGTAACTCAGGAATGATGTAGCTTTCCAACAGTGAAAGAATTTTTCAAATCTGCCAAGTAGTTTCGGAGCCTATTCAATTCATACAAACAAACAAAAAATCAAACCTTTCCTCTTTATAATATTTGTATAGATTGGAAAAATTGGGATAGTTCGTAAGCAATATAACAGTTTTTCAAAATTATAGATGTTTTTATATTGGTTCCAAAAGAAATTAAGCCCAAATAGTAAGAAAGAAACTTGTTTTCATTTTATATTTAAAAAAATATAATAAAACAAGATGTTCTCAATGCCATAGACTTATCGTCATCATAAGAAAAGCACACTGCACTGCTAAGAAAAAAAAATCGAAAATAGCATATTCTTTTTTGGTTATGTTGAGGTTCATGTAAAAAAAACGAACTTAAATGTCAAAATATGCTTCTATAAAACAGGAACGTACTTTTTGGTTGGTGTTAAGGTGCAACTGTTTGTTTTGCACCTTTATTTTAGAAAATTATTTTATTTAATAAGTCAAATTTGTTTTTGTTGGAAAAATATAATAAAACTTGCCTGATAACTATAATGCTGTTGTCCTTCTTTTCACTCTTCATCCACATTTCATATATTTGTTTACTGTTATTAGTAAATACACTTTTTTTCAATTCATACTTTCATAATTGCAGGAACTTAAACTAGCCCCAATTCATATCGAACTAGAGCGTTGTGTTGGTTGAACACATCACTTTATGCGTTTTTCTTTTTAAGCTCAGAGCAGACAACTGAGCTGTCAAAAAATGATCTGTGTTTATTTTTTAGTTCAGACATGTCAGAATCAGAGCGCTCAGGTTGTGCTTTTTATCGGAGCTAGCTAGGAGCGCGATCTATGAGATCTAAATAAAATGACCGAGCTAATGGAGTAAAAAAATGAGAGCACCTAATTCACTTTCTTAATAGGTGTTTTTCTTTTTTAACTCAGAGGAGAGCTCTGAACAGAGTCTGAGCAAATCGAGCATGCTCAGAATATGCTCTGAACAAGCTCTGAACAAAATGTGTTCTGAACGCTCAGAGTTATTTTTGAAACAGAACTGAACCTTTAGCTGTCACTATTTGGCATTATTTGTCAATTTACTTGTGATTTTTTTTTCTGCAGAGTAAGGAAGCAAAAAAGAAAAATTAGAATAGATTGTTTTGGTCGATTACATTATTATAAGTTTTTTTTAGCCCTTTCCATTTGGAGTCCACTTGCTCGAAAGTAACTTTAACATGGAATTCATCGCTAATCCTTTTTTGCTAAGCTTAGGTGAACGCTAATTTATGTTGGAACGCACCTGTTGTCGGCCAGCTGTTCGTTTTAAATATTTTTGAATTTGCTTATGCTTATTGCATTGCTTATGCTATGCTTAGCTTTATAGCTTTGGAGTTCGTAGTTCCCTTCAACCATTTTAATATCTTATTTTCAATTAAGATAAGAACAAAATTATTTTTCTTTATTGATCTGAGATAAAAATCAAATTTAACAATTCTATTTTTGTAAGCCTGTTGCACACGACCACCTTTCATAAACATTTTTTCAAATCATAAAATAAGACTGCATTGTTTTCTACTCTATTCAAGTACCCTAGTTAACAATGGACATCAGTAGCCTTTTGAATATTGAAAAACTTGTCCCCAGGAATTATCTTAACCTCGCAACTGCTTCAGGAAGGTCTTCTGAACAAATGCGCAGAATTCTACTAGAAACGGTAATACATTCCTAAGAATATTCATATGAGACTTTCTTATAACTTGATCTCCCAAAGCGTAAACTGCCCGAAAAAGGATGGAGTGAGTCAGCGATCGAAAGTTTCATTCAATATCTAGCTTCACTTGATAGCAATAACTTCATGACTAAAGCAGGACTGGGCGAAAGAGAAGCTCGTATTGCGTGTAGTATGTACATATATTCGAATCATTATCCAGTTGATTTATAATAGCAATTCCTATTTTTAAGGTCTCGTTGCCAAACGTCATTATAACTTTGGTCATGGAGTGGGTCGGTCAGGTGATCTACTTGAACCACAACCAAAAGCTGCAGGGTCGACACTTATGTCCAACCTCACTAATAGTCTACTTCTAGATCTTATACACTGTTTGGGTGTTAGGAGCACGAAATTTTGTTTTCTGTGTCCGATGGCCACAGGTATGACGCTTAATCTTTGTCTTCTCACAATGAAGAAACAAAATCCTAATGCCAAGTATGTTCTCTGGTCCCGAATCGATCAGAAATCCTGTTTCAAATGCATAACTACAGCAGGATTGCAACCTGTGATCATAGATGTTGTCAACGGACCTAATGGACTCCAAACGAACTTAAAAGCATTTGAAAATGAGATCCTTAAGCTAGGATCCAAAAATATTCTATGCATCTTCTCGACTACAAGCTGCTTTGCACCTCGCAACTGTGATAACATACTAGAACTGTCCAAATTGTCTAAGAAGTCCAATATTCCGCATTTGGTTAACAATGCATATGGCCTACAAAGTACATACCTAACCCATCAACTAGAACAGGGCTATAAGATTGGACGCATTGATTTATTTGTCCAGAGCACTGATAAGAATTTATTGGTTCCGGTGGGTGGTGCAATTGTAGCGGGGTTCGATGAAGATGTAGTACGTGCAGTCGCTAGAACATATGCAGGTGTGTGAAGATACGAATTATTTTATTGTTTTACTATTGATTTTGGACATTTTTACAGGAAGAGCTTCATGTAGTCCGACTATGGATGTGCTTATGACATTATTGCATCTTGGTAAATCTGGTTACTTAGATTATCGAACTAATCGTATAACTTGTTTCGAGTATTTACAATCTAAAATGACTGAATTTTCTTATGATCATTCGGAGAGTATACTTCTTACCAAAGGCAATCCCATATCCATAGCAATGACATTGAACACATTTCGCTCTTTGGACAATTTGTCGAAATTTGGGTCAATGCTGTATACCAGAGGCATTTCAGGTGTACGTGTTATCACCACTCTTGAAGTAAAAACAATTGATGGTTATAATTTTCTTGGTAAGTAATTTGCCGGAAAAAAACTTTAAATTTTCTAACTTATTTAATTTAGGATGGGGAAGCCACTTTTCTAAAGCAGATGTACCCTATCTCACAGTTGCTGCCGCTTTGGGAGTTACAAAAAGCGAAATTGATCTTTTTATGAAAAAGCTTAATGAATGCTGGGTAAAATTTTCTTCTCCCTTGAAATAACATACATAAAATCAAAAAACAGAGGTTTTTTTTTATTAATAACATACTCTAGAAAGAAAAAAATTAAGACAATCAAAAATTAAGTAGAACTCGACCTTAAAACTGAAAAACAAAAAAGTAGGAATGTCGGGTATTTTCCAAATGTAATAAATGTTATGAAGGGAGTACAAGCATCATTTTTAGGCTATGGGATCAAACGAGAATTTTTGGAAAAAGTAAAATTAAAATGATTTCCCCATTTTTATGTGTAAAATATAGTTTTGCTTGAGTCCATAATTGCAACATTTTTGCACATGCCATGCAGAAAATATTTATTCCATGCATTTATGACAAGAAAAACTACTGCAAGTATACTACAAAACTGCATTGAAATAAAAGGGTTCATAAATGCAGAAGCAATTACGCTGCAAAAAATGACATATAAGAATTTCATTCCTATAAAATATAATTTTTTTCTACTTTTTTATAAAAAACACATCAATTTTTCACATTATGTAAAATATTCAATTATTTTACTAAAATATTTTCACCTGCCATTTTCCTGCAGAGCGGCAGCAAACCAAAGATACTGCAAACTTGATCGCATTCAGACTATCAGTTTGCATTTATGAACGCAGTTGCTGACATGACAATTGTAATGCAGTATATCTACATTTATTAACGCAAATCTTGCATGCGGCATGCCTGCTGCATGTTTTAATTTATGAACTTAGCCTTTTTACTTTTCTAGTACTTCTAAACAAACATTGGCCAAATTATGATCGCAAGTCGTCGGCTGAACATGGCTAATCGATCCAAACCTATGCGCGTATACCGCATCAACCGATAGCGTCCGAGTCCGTTTGCCTTTGAAAAAAATCAAAACAAATTTATTCTAGGGCTTTCAAAATGTTACGTTACGTTTGCCTCCCAAGAAGATTGAAAACGAGGATGATGCTCAAAAGATCTCAAAATTCAATTCAATTTTGTATACCTATACATAATACGCTCACTTTCTTATTAAATTATATAATGAATATAATGTGAAATAAAACAAGGTGCATGCCTAAAAAAACTTAATACTAAATTGCTATAAACTAATATCCTATCGAATTATCACGACATAATAATTCCATCGATCATTGGCTGAGAATGAGATTTTTTCTTTTCGATGGCAGCTATGGCTTCTTTCATCTGCAAAAAAAGAAGAAATTTTAAAACAATTCAAAAAAAACAATTTAAAACCATAACCTCCTTATTTTTCTTTTCAAAATTCTCTTTCATACGAGTTTCAATCTTCGCTAGCGATGCATCATATTCGGATTTAATTCGAGTATATTCCTGGATCATGTGATTTTCCTTATCCTCAGCATACCGCTGAAAAAATCAATTATTAACTCCCTTAAGATAAATTTACAACACTTACTTTATAGTTAACTGCGGTTTTTTTGGCAGAATTGTATTTCGTTTGCCATGAAGCAATTGCAGCTGCATGAACTTTCTTCATCTCTTCTATTTTCGTCTCCCACTCGTATTTGATGTTGTCACTATTTCTCCTTTGTTCCTCCCATTGTGTCATAACGGCCTTCATAGATTGTCTTTCCGCTTCTATTTGAGAATTTCTATCATCAAGCTCGCGAATCAATTCGCTTATTCGTTGGCTTTTCAGCTTTAGCTCGTCCCGGCTCTTGTGTAGAATAATATTTTGTTTCTCAAATACTTCATTGTACTCCTTATCTTTATTTGCTATAATTTCTTCAGTTTTCTCGCGTTCCGAGAGGATTGCATGTTTGAGTAATTCAACCTCATTGTGTCTCTGTACGAGCTCTGTATTAATTTTTTGAACATTCTTTCGCAATTCATATAATTCTTCTTCTAACTGGGTCACCTTCATTTTATAACGTTGCTCGTTATTTCTTATTTCGGTTGCAAATATTTTAGCCATTTCATCACGAACTTTTGATTCGACTTGGCGACGGTTAAATTTTGATTCTAGTTCTGGTGATGTTTCCACGCTTTTTTCTTTCAATTCTGTTTGCTTAACCGATGAAGCTTCAGAACTATTGTGATTTTTTATATATTCCTCGAATTGCTGGGCTTTTGCTTTTAGTTCAACAATCAGTTTCTCTCTTTCATCGATTAGGACAATTTTATCCGATAAATCCGCAATGTGGTTTTTAGCATCATTGAGTTGGGAGTTTAGTTCATCAATTTCTTTTTGATATATTGAACACTGATTTGTAAGTTTTAAAGTTTGAATTTCTAGCTGCAATAATATTTAAAAAAAAATTAAAACGATTTTTCTCCTTTTAGATTACTATTAAATTTTAGATTACACAACTTCTACTTTAATATGTATGAAATGATCAAAGCCAAATAGAAACATAACCCGAAAAACCAGAATCCCAAAAACAAAATCTAATAGGTCAATCCCATAAGTTAAACTTCTTGCTTAGGGTTATTAGTTATTACATTTTAATTATATTATTAACTATAAAGCGGCTAACTTGGAAATAATTTGATAAAACATATTTCCATTATTATTATTATTATTGTCATTCATAAACTATATACATACTTTCAGCGTTAAAAATGGTGAGCAAAAGTAATGACTCCTTGTGACAAAATTAAAAATGTAAGAAAAAAAAGTCCAGAGGGTTACATTACTTGGCAACAATAGATAAATTTAATCATTGAACAAAAAATAATAATAAAACCAACATTTTTATTGTTGATAAAATTACCTTAGTGCACTCTGCAACATATTCAATACATTTTGCACAGGTTTTTGAAGTATTTTTTGAATTCGAAATTTCGGCTTTTTCTGTTAAAAAAAATTAAATAATTAAAAACAAGATAAATTGTGCTTACTTTTATAAATATATGTACCTTTTTCTAATTTTTCCCTCAATTGAGACAATTCCCTTTCGTTTGATATTTTTTGCGTATCGAGAATTTTTGTTAGTTCAGAACATTTCATTTCAGTAAATTGCAAAGCCTTACGTAGATTGGCACACTCTGCCTTTTGTTGCTGCAAATCATTGCAGAACTCAACATTGCGAACGTTTTTAAGTTCTATTGCAATTGCTTCCTTTTCATGAGATATTTCAACATACAAATTCTTTAAACGATCGCATTCTTTTTGTGAGTCTTCAAGACGAAATTTTAATCTTTCAATATCGGATTGAAGCTCCTCGCTTTTCTTGTAATTCGCTCTCAAACTATCACGTTCTTGTTTTAGTTCCTCCAAGTCGACTTGTAGGTCCTTGACTTTTGAATCCAGGGTCCGCAATTCAATTGACATAATTTCCTTTGCTTGCTCTGCCTCTTGCTTACTTAATTGCAGCTGTTTGTAATTTTCCACTTTGTCTAGTAGAATCTGCCGTTCTTCTCTTAATCGAAAAAGTTCTTCTTCTATTTCGCTTTTCTTTGAATTGTGTTCATCATCAATACTTTTTGCACGCACTTCATTTAACTCTTCTTCGATCAGTTTAAGTTTATTTTTAAGTCTTGTATTCTCCTCCTGGCATGTTGTAATTTTAACTAGGGCTGCATTTTCTTCGTTTTTTAAGTTCTTTATTTCATGATCTTTTCGGTCTAATGTCTGTTGTAGTACACGAATTTCTTCTCGTTTCTTCTTTAAATTGTACATTGCTCGGTAGAGTTCTTCTTTGAGATTATTTGCTCGTTCGGTAGTGGACATTGGAGTGCTTCCTTGCACCTGGCTCATTCGTCTTAAGCTTTCGTCATTATTTTGTTGAATAATACTGTCCATTGCATTCAAATCGGCATTAGCTTGCTCGTAACGAGATTGTAGCTTATCAATAGTTCCTTCCATGTTGAGTATTTGCATTTGCAAGTCAGCAACCAAACGCTGCAAACGAATATTTTCTTGAGAATAATCATGCTTGCATCTAAGTTCTTCGCATTGTTTTTGGGCTTTAGCCAGTTCTCTTGCTAGATCGTTTATATTTGATGATTTTTCAATAAGCATAGTTTCATGACTTTGATGTAACGATTTATAACGAGAGTTCATATTATCTAACTCAAGATTTTTTTTATCGAGTTTAACATTCATACTGTCCAGTTGTGCTTGCAACATTGCTATTTCCGCACGATGTCTTTCATCGGCACGCTTTAGCTTAAGCTCCACACTGCGATCGTTATTTGCATTAATGTTCTTTTCGACCATATAATATTTATGCTGCACATCAGCGAGCATATTTTGACATGTTTCGAGTTTTCCAATCGTTTCGCTATTTTCAGTCTCTAGAGATTTTATTTCTGATCTGAGATTTTGAACGGTGTTTTCTAGGTTCGAGCATTTTTCTTTGCTCTCGACGAGAAGTTCGTGGTGGGACTGCTTTGAGCGTATAGCACGTTCGCGTTCTGCCTCAGAAATGGCCAAACGCTTTTCAGTATCTTCACGTAGTTTTTTCTCCTCATGGGCAATTCGGGTAACGTTCTCAAGTTCACTACAAACAATTACAATTTGGTATGTATCAGTAAATAACTCTTAATTATAAAAATACGCTATGTATATTTTTATTTATTTTCTTTTATCAAATCAAGTTTTATATCAAATTTCGATTAAATTTAATTCAAACTCACTGCGTTTTAGAATCCAGCAACATTTTTAACTTATGCATTGCTTCCTCATGCGAATTGATATTAGTGGTGATTTGATTTTGAGGGTGACAATCATTTTGATGCAACATTCCCATGTATCGAATATCATTCGAAAACAAGGGTTTATCGGAATTTTGGGCAAGTATTTCTGATTGAAAATTTGAACTATCTATTGTATTGTCGTCATCAATTATCAGATCATCAAAAGCGTGTTGCATTTCATCATTGATCTTAAATAAATAAGAAAAAAGGGAAATTAATTAAAAGTTCCAATAGGTTAAATGTGTTGCTTGACAAAGGCACACCACATACCTCTTTATCACGCCTCTTTTTATCTTCAAGATCTTCTTCCTCTTCGGCTCTGTTGATAGAATTATCGAGATGAATACTCCCTCCTCCTTGGAATATGCTAAAACCCGGTGTATTCATTTTTAATATTGTTTGTTTTTAAACAGCAAACTTTTTCAACAGGTAAGCATAAGAAGCATTAGTGACAATAAACCATGGGTTCTATCACATTTTTAGTTAAATTATGTGTTTGTTTGTCATATTTTGTCTAGTTAAAATTGATGATTAGTTATTAATGTTTTAATTATGGATAATTAACATTAAATCAACAAAAAAACACAACCAACGAACCAACAAAAATAATCGCAGCTAAAAATTAGAAATGCAATTTTTATTTAGAATTTATATGTAACGATTCTTTTAGATTTTGTCAATAATTGACATTTGAAATATAAAAATAAAAAACCGATTGCAGCTCTACCTGTTTTTCATGATTGGTAGTAACCCTTAAATGACTTCATTCAGCGATCATTTACTTTCCAAATTCTTAGTCCGATAGAATATATTATAATGACGCAATTTTAGTCAGAATTCTAGTAAGTGCAAGTGTGCTTTGTTTATTTTTCAAAAAATGCAAATCACCGAAAAATATGAATATAATAAAAATAATGAGCGTATTACTGAATGACAAATAAAAAGAAAATAACTACCCATTATTATTTACTGCCGATAGTGTTCACATTTCTTACTTTCCCTTTATGTCTTTAGGGCGCATTCACTAAAATGTAATGACTACGTTATCAACCTATTCCAATTGGCTACATAGAACTAAGAAATAAGTTGAAATTTCCCCTCCAACATAGTGAACAAATTTTGATTTTCACATTTCACTCTAACACTAGCTGTTAGGTAAAAATACAAATTTCATTTTAATTAATTTATTTTGTGTACCCATGACTTTATCTTGTTCCAAATTACTCATTTTACATCTAATGTTTGATTTAGTTTATTTAAAAATCAAAAAAAAAAAAATTATCAAATTATCAAATTATCAAATTACAAATGTTTCTCATTTCATCTGAATCTGTAATAAATGTAACAGTTTACGATTGACTAGCTTGCTTTGTATTGCATTTTGCATTCACAAAGCTATTTGAATTTCGACTACGTAGTGACAATAGCAATTTTGCAACATCTTTGATGGTGTGGTTCTAATGGTCCATAGCAAAAAATAAATGTATTCAAGTTTTAAGTTTACTACGAATCTTCCATACACTTTTCCGCAAGTAGCATATGTTTGCATTTGAAATTAGATGACCCATTTTTTTTATGGAGGTTGAGCCCAGAGCGTACACTAACGAGACTAGTACCAAATGAAAGCTTATGTTAAGCTTAATCTATCTGCCAAATATTTTCGGTTTTGGGGATTTCGAGATAATTAGATAATTGAGCTTGAAGTTGAATATTGGATACGGTAAAAAACGGTCTTTTTTGCAAACAATTACTCAGAAATCCTAAAGTATAGCACTTAGAACAAATATTTTGATATCAAATGAAAGATAACAAAAAAATCTTTCATATTATGTCAAATACTTTCTTCTTTACCCTTTGTGTTTCGACAAAATAAGCAAACAACTTTTTTTAAAAGTGTTTCTTTGAGTTACTTTGGGAAGCTTATATCTCGACAAAAATCAGTTAAGACGTATATTTTTTTTACACCATTTTAATCCCTAATTGATAACCTTAAATTGATATAAAATAAAGTTATCAAACACCGTGTACGTCTTTTAAACAAAATTAAAAAAAAAATTGGTTTGTATTTTGTTAACTTTAAAATAGGTACTGTGATAATTAATTTAAACTAATGTGAAAAAAATTTGTGTTCGTTCCAAGTAGTGTCAATCCAAATACCATAAAATGGTCATAACATAAGCTCAGTAATCTCATTCCTCTGCTATGGTGACGGTTTAAAAACCGCTCCTCTTTCCTCATGGTCATGGAAATAATAATTATAACCATCTGGCTCATCTAGGCTAAATTTTTTTTCGTCGGAAAAAATAACCTTCCGCCAATCATTTGTGGTCATTCCATTTTGCACATCCCAGCTCATGTGATCTTTCTTGAAACACAAGCGTTGCTTCTTCCTTGTTTCATTAAGTGGTGGATTTTTCTTAAGCTTCAGGCGCTTTAAGTGTTTAGCATGGCGAATCGTGCGTTTAACTCTTGCCTTTTCCTCCACTGTCAAACACTTTTTCTTGCTCATTTTTATAAACACTCAATCAAGAACAATTAATTTATAAAATGTACCATTTAAACCGAAAAAATGTATTCACTTCACAAAATAACGTTGATTTGTTCACTGCTTCTAATCAAATGACCCGATTTATTTTTCCATATTTTTGACTCAATTAACAATTTGTCATAAAAGTTCCGTTAGCTAAATCTCTCCTCTACCCAAATTTTATATTTTGTTGTTAACAAAATAGTTTCTCATTTTACATTTAGGTACCAAAGCTGCTTTTTTCTAATCCATCATGTAACGGGAGAAATGTCGATTTTACTTCTCAAAAATGCCTGTTTTTAACCTTATGACCGCCAGTGTGGCTGTTTATTTTATATTATTATTTTGATGCCAAAGCAAAACAATTTGAAGTCTTTTTATTAAGTTTTTGTTGGGGTTAAATACATATTTCATTTTAATAAACAAATGAGTTGAAAAGGTATTTTTAAAATTGAATTCTAACAAATGCTGCTTTATTCACATATGTACTCACGTTTAGTGCGCTTTTTTTTGTATTCATTTTGAAATAGAACAAATTTCAATTTAAGCTTATTTGAGAAAACAAAATGTAAATTGTCATCAGTAAGGTAGACTTTAACCAAATCTATGTAAATTGTGCAATTCAGCCCTATTGTTTAAAAAAATGAAAATTTTGCTACAAAAAAAAAAAGATTAAAATTGAAGTTCTGTAGTTGTCTACAATCTACACCTAAACAGAAATAAAATATCTGTTTCTAAAATGATTTAAATATTTTCGGTTTTATTATTTTGTTCATGTTTTTTTTTTTTTTTTTTTCAAGATCAAAAAAATGTTTTTTCGATTTGTTTTTTTTTTGTTTTTTTTTTTTTTATTATACAGACTGTCCATTTAAGTTCATAAACGCACTTATATTGGGACATTTATCTAATTTCTCGGCATCGATTTGGAAAACCTTGGACATTCGCCTCCAAGTCTGTGCATCGAAGTAATAAAAGGTTCCTCGTTCTTTTGTACCATTTTTTTCATATTGATTAAGCCCCGGAATTCGAGTAATCCAAATTTTTTCTTCTATGTGATACCGCCATTCACGATTATGTCTACAAGAAATCAAAACCAACATTATTATTATTATTAACCCTTAATTCTCTTAGGAGAAATAACGACTTACAGTTCCGCAGCGGCCATTAATTGCATAACATCACCAATATTCGTATAGAATAGAAAAAATAACAGGTCTTCTTGCAATTTTTTCAAAACAGGGTGCGACAGTTTATCTCTTATCGCGAAATTGATCAAGTATTCAGGCGGGACACTGTAATCCACATCTTGTGCTCTAGAAATGAAATATAACAGATTGTAGATTTAATTTTATAAAAATGAAGTTAAAATTTGAAATGATATTCTTTAGGAAAATATTTAAAAGAATTTAATTTGAATTGTCTTTATCAAAATTAACTAACAAAATACCTAACATACATATGTACACATTTTTTAACAACATACCTGCAGGGCTGATCCGCAAAAGGTCCTGCGAATGTTGGATGCAAGTTCTCTTGCGAATTTAAATTCAACCCCAGACCAGTTAAATCTTGTCCCATGGCTAAACTTACTAGATTTGGATCAGATTCAGCCGCCCTAATAAATGTCAGCAATCCCACCATTCCAAATTGGTTATTTACCATAGTTGCTGGGATGTTTGTGACTTTACCTATAATTTAAAACGCCGTCAATTATATATTGTAACACTTATAAAACTAATGTATCAAATTTTACCATCAGGCGACGTTTGTACTCCTCTTTTCACAATTTTATCATTGCTGGAATTGTCGTTTTGATGATCCATACCACCACCACCGCCAACACTCAAACCACTACCAACAATTGAGTTCATAGACTTTTCCGTTCCGTCCAGGTTGTTTTCCGTAAGAACTGCATTTGTTGTACCGTCGGAATTTTGAGTGCCAGGGAGCGCAGGAAAATCTTCATTTGACATTGTAAACTCTGATTGCTCGGATGTTGGTTGTTTTACCATGCCAACTGCAAGAAAACGAAATAAACTTGATTGTTGCATTTCGCTGCCTATATAGAAGTGAAGGGTATTATTTTTAATTTAATTGTGCTCACTTAAATTAGGAGTATCCATTTGATCCAAAACCAAAAATTGAAAAAATAATTTACGAACGAAATAAAGACACAACTACTCACGAAATTGCAAACTTTTACTTTTAACTAAGTTGAAATTCTGAAATCAGCTAAAAATGAACTCTACGTTCTTACCTAACAGGGGTTTAAAAGTTTGGAGTTTTTATTTCTTATTTCTAAAATTTCAAAACACAGATTTAGAAAAAATGCACTATATACATAATGTATACTATACATAAAACAAAAAACAGCTTTGAAATTCTGAAACCATTTAAAAGTTAACTCTACATTCTTATCTATGAAGGGTTTTAAAGGTTGGAGTTTTTATTTTTCATTTTAAAACTCAGATTTGGATAAAATAAAAAAAAAAACATCTTAATAGTCAGTTAAATTCGTGAAGCCAATAAAAACATTTTTCATAGATAATAGTCTGGAATAGTCTATAGACTACTTCTTATCCCGGTAAAATGTATGGTTCTCATGGGATATGGATCCATTACAAATCCAATTAATATAATAATTGAATAATAACAAATTTGTAATTATCAATCAAATGTTAGTAATTTTTTTAATAAATGAAGACTTAAAGCTCAGAATTTCATTATTTATTGATTGATAGTTAGCGTTTGTAGGACCCGTATCGTGATAGTTCGATCCCTGCCTGTGTCACCTGAATGTTTTTTACGGGTACTGCCTCTTGCGAAGAATTGCCAAATCCTCCAAGAGTAAATCCTCTTGTCATGAAAAGCTTCATCCCTGACATTATTAATCGCACACAGGAATGACCCTGATTCTCAACGAGCTGTAGCGTCAACTATGTATTTAATATATTTATTTATCGGTTAGCATTTCTAATAAGGCTGATAACACAAAAGCGAAACATTCCCAAGTAATATTGATTCGGCGTTTATTTTGGTCTAATGATTACTTTAATACAAAAAAGTCTGTTTTAATGTTTTATAAAGTGCTTTTTTATAGTGAAAGCAAAATTTACATTAAGGGGTTCTAATAAATGTGGACCCAATCATGCATTTGACTAAATAAGGTCTAACAGAAATTAAATTATCTTTTAAAAAATCTTATGAACTTAAAAAAACTAACATTAGCCAAACTCAAAAAGTCATACACACAATGTAAATAATCCAGAGCAGCTTGAATGATATAAATAAATATAAATGAAGTGTTTAGTTCGTTAAATTGTTTTTTTTTTTTTAGAGCAGAATGATAACCAATTTTCAAAACAAATCGAAATTCGATGAAGAAGACGTAATAAGTCAAAATTTTGTATTTTTATATTTAAAACATTCGTGAAAATAAAATATCTTTTAAAATTCATCAATTTTTGTATACAAAGCTGTGAATTTTGTAGAAAATCATCTATGTTGCTATTAAGGATCAAATAAATTGTGCAACACAAATATAACTATTCATGTTTAAATATATTTCAAAAACCAATCTCACTATCACTAATCAGTTTCACTTTACAATTCGTTTCTATAAAAACACGTAAACACTTTTAGGACGACAGTAAAGTTTAACCTTTCTACGGATCTTAAGATACTGACAAGTCAAAATATACAAAATTCCCAAAACCTCTATTACTAGAAAAAATATAAATACATACATGTTAACCAAATAAAATTAAAAAAAAAAGAAAACTTATATATATATTCTTAAAATTATTATACATAGAAAGGTATCAATGAAAAACTCACAAGAGGTAAAAAAATTACCATAAGGTTTACTTCCAGGCGGCTGCAGGGGGTTCGTCTGAGGCAGTGATTGATCGTTCTGGCCACGAACATTCGTCAATGAAGGAAATTCTGAGAGATCAAGCAGTGGCGGTGTCGCTGTATCACCACTTCCGCCAAAAACATTATGGAAATTATTAAGAGGATTGCCAGTTCCACCAGAACCGTAACCGCGGGTTGACTGCATAAATGATCCCATGTTTGACTGTAAAAAGGAATATAAAAAAATGAATAAGTACATTCAAATGAATATGGTAAACTTTGTGTACCACCATTGGGCCACCACTTAATCCTTGCATAGTTCGCCTTTCAACAAATTGTCTTTGATTGAATATATTCGGTCGACCACTGCTTGATAAGGCCGGACCTCCAACAGAAAGCTGGGCATTCCGGTTGGGAGACAATTGAGGTTGTTGCGTTTGGCCATAATTTGCCCCTCCAATAGGTAATTGCAGACCTTTTAAAAAGATTATTTTATAGGGAATTGTTTCTTTATGTTTAATTTCTAACATACCAGTTGGAAACATTCCTGATGTTGGCGTCACATGGCCAGATAACGAACTACCACCGAAACCACCACCTGTACTTCGACCGATTGATGAGTTAGCTATACTTCTGGGAGGTTGTTGAAAGTTTAAATTCGCCATAACCTAGAAGATATTTAACAAATATTTGTATACATAGATATAGATATACTGTAATGTTTGTCATTTTGGTTTTCGTTCACTTTCTTTGAATAACAAGTTGACCTGCATGTTCGTTCACTTTGTGAGTTATTTTCTAACATTCCCAAAACTATAGAGCTACTAAAAAAATAGTTACCGAAACTCATGATGTATTATTTTACTCTTAAGCTATACAGTGTACAGGGCAGAGGACTATTTTATCTATTAATCTCGCAGACAATTTTTGAATACAATCTTACTTGCATGTTTACATTGTCTAATCATGATTCACCGTATTTTATATGCTGTTCGTTAAGGCAAATAACGTTTGTCTGATTCTTTGAAGTTTTTAATTTTATGCTTTTTAAAGGACGGGCATATTATTCTTGATCTTAAGAGTAATTCCATCATATTCCATGGAAAATGAATATTCTGACGAAAAACCATAAATTAAAATAATTATTTGTTGAAATGATTTGCAAATAAAACTGAGCCGTTTTTACCAAACCAACATGCAAAACATAAAAACCTAGCGATATCGATAGTATCGTTTTGTAAGATCAACTACTTTAAAGTAAATATTAAAAAAAATTAAATCTCAATTTCATCCATTTTGTTGATTAAGTTCAATTTATTTCTTCGAGTTTCATTTCAAAAACATTTTTTTCACCTTCTAAGCTTGAAAAAAAGGTTAACAGTAACCAAGATCAAATCGAAAATTCACACTTATCTACTCCTATTTATCTGATAAATAGGAATTATAAAAACTAGCTGAACGTCTTGTATATTTAGTTTTTCAAAAGGACATTTTTACTGACCTCAGCTCTAGCTCTAGCAAATTTCTGTTTACATATCTCAATTGAAATATACAAATCAAAATAAAACATCAAAACATACATATCTATTTTATATCAAATTTTCACATGCTTTCAATGTGCTTATACAGAACAGGTAAAAGGTATTTAATTCATTTTTAAGAACAGTACAAACAATTATCAAATTTCCCTCCTGTAAGAATGAATGTTAGTTATCGTCTTTGTGAAAAATACAACAGCTAACCTAAAGTTTTAAATATTTCTAACATATTTTAAATTATTGTTATTAATTTATAAAATAGAATGTAATTGTTGTTGCATATGTTATGTATGTACTTAACCAGTTTAGGATATTAAAGTAAAGTTATTACCTGTCTGAGAATTGCACCCGCAGAAGAATCTTGTTGGTTGAAACGCAGGTCCACATCTGACAGTAGCGCCATCCAAAGTTAAGTAAGAGACTATAATTAGACTCAAGTTGGGCAGATTGTATTTTGTTGGGCTTATTTGAAGTTTGACTGCAAGAAATTTTTGAAAAATTTAAATTGATTAAAATACAATTAGTAACTAACTATATTGTTGAGATTGCTTTAAGTATCACAACAAAGTCTCAATAAAGTGCAAAACATAGTCTTATAATCTGTTAACCGACTTAAAAAGGAAACCTGGTCTAAGCTACTGTTGAACCAGGGGTCAAAGATTTACGCCCTTAACCTTTGGAAAAAGGGGAGACGTTTGCATTATTTTCTATAGATTTTGATCGTCCCAAAAATTATTTGTAACTTCATCATAAGAGTTTAAAGGCTTTTCTGCAAGTGACTGTACAAAATTCAGTTCAAAGTTTAAATTTAAATGGGAGAAAAAAGAAGAAGCAATATTGAACAAGTGGAGGAAATGTTTAGGTAATTATTGAAAAGGTTATACGTATTTGACACGACAAAAACATGTTCCTTTTTTGTTTTGTTGATTATGCTTAAACATTCAGGCTTTAATCAGATGAATAAAATATTGATTTTGTAGTGTTTTGTTTTAATATAATTTGCATCCCTGAATTATCAAACTCATCTTGACTTTAAAATTGTTAGTTTTAAGTTTCACTGGGACAAATATACCTATGGGAAACTTACTCAATTTATAAATTTTCAGACGGCGAATATCATTCAAAGTTGAGCAAGCAGCGGACACCGCATTTAACATTCCAACACTCTCCGACTCGAGGATTTTTCTTTTTCGCTTTCGCCTTCGACAGCGATATTTTATCCTTAGTCACGACTAAGCTCCAATTTTATTGTTTCTGGAACAAAAATCGTCTTTTAAGAAAAAAAATAACAAAAAAAAAAAACACTAGAAGATTAGGTAGCGAACGAATGAAAGAAAAAAGAAAACACTTTATGGTTGCAGCAGTCTTTAGAAACCGATTTAATTTTTTTTTTCGTTAACTATATTTTAACTTACTGCTTAGGGAAAATTAAACTAAAAATGAAACTCGTAGGAACGTATTTAGCAAAATATTGCTAAAAAAAACAATTTGCGTTATAATTTACATGAAAAATTGAATTATTTATTAAAAGGGGCACCAAAGAAATGTAACTTTTACTCGCATAGAGAAGTAGAGAAGATAAAGAAGAAAGCCTTTGCGCACCAAGTTCTTTTTGTATAAAAAAACATTCAGGGAAATCTTTTTTCTTGGTATTTGCTTATGGATTCAGAGCTGATTGGGGAATCGGATGGATAGTTAAATGCTAGAGCATGTCGAAATTTCACAAGTCAATTGTTAAGATATAAGATTTCCCAAAAAATTCTGAGTAAATGAATTGAGTTGCTCGATTTTTTATATTATAAATTTGACATTTCCCGCTCCATTGGTTCAATGATGATACTTTTGAAAAGTACCTCAAGACCGAGACTCCATAGGACATCACTAGCTTCTTCGTTTTCTCATCATGCTTATTCCTTGGTGGTTCATTTTTTTGTTTCGTTTTATTTTAACAGAGCTCTCTCCCTCTCATTGTTTAATTTTTTCTTTTTTGTTCGAACCAAAGGCAACTCACAATTTTTCTTTGTATTTTTTTCTTATTTTACACCAGAATCGCTGATGTGATATTTTAGAAATTGATAAATCGGAAAAAACTAAATTCGATTAAAATTATTTTGTTTTTTTTTCAAAAGAAAAAAGGTTTTGAACGTAATTAATTAAGTTTCTTCAACAATCGGAAAAAAATTGTACACCACTCTTCCGCAAAATAGAACTCATAGCCGAACAAAACTCATACAGATGTGACGACCGACCAGATTTCGCATAGGAATGGTATAGCTGACAGATTGATACGTATGAGTGAATATACTAACACAATCACCAAAAACTGACAACCTTGTAATGAAGCTTTTTGAACATCGAAAATGGCGAAATTCCATCAAAAAAATTACCAAAGCTTCATGATATTAAAGGAACAAATTTAGTTAAATACATTATTCAAAGAATAAAATATTAATTGAATAATGTTTTGGAATTAATTGGGTAGGTAGCATAGCATTGAAAAAAATTTAATTGTTTTGGAAACTTTAATGCTTTCATATGTAGATGGCATTGATTATTTAGGAACAAAAGAATGGGTTTTTCACCATTTGAGTTGAATTACCTCAATCAGTTGAGTTGTGAGTTGGAATTGGAATAAACTAATCCGAATGGAATGTTTATTTATGCAGTGTCAAAAGCTCGAGTTGGATTGCGTTCAGTTTTCCGATTAATGGTCTTAAGGACTTTTCATATGAGAGCGACCAACGACCGACGAATGAACTAACATTCGTAAATTTTGACATTTCGTTCACATCCACATGTACATATATACTTTATTTATTCGTCGTGAATGGCGTTTACTTAACCCAAGAAAATCCTTTTAGAAAGATTTTGAGGTTAGTCGCGCGCGAACAATTCATTCGATGCAATGTGGATGGTATGTGGAACGCGAATAGTGTTTGACGTTCGTTGTTGTCATATTGGAATTCGAGACGACTAATTTATTCGCTCAAATTTCTCTAAATTTCTACCCTTTTGTAAAGTTTTTGTGAAAAATTTATGCTTAAATATGTTTTAAATCCCATCTGTATTTTTATTCGTTGTTCACTCTCATGTGAATAGTCCTTTATCACTACATACATACCTATATAAGCCTAACATAGGAACTAATGTTTGTAATCTACCTACAGTTTTTATAAAAATCTGATTTTTCTCATGTCTATTTAGCTTGTAGATAATTTTCATTTTAATTATGTACTTTTTGTGATTTCATAACATGATTCTGGTACTAAAGTTTGAATGATATGATCATAATGAACTCGGTTTTGAAAACATTAAACAAATTTACGATTTCTTGCACTAAACCAAACTCTGAGATTTCTTCTTAAAACTATAAAAGCTCATAAATTGCTGATACAAATTTTCTGAACATTTTCAAAATGACAAATTTATTCTAAAATTTCACCACTCAATATCAAACAGATGAAAGGGACAGTAGGATTACTTTCTGACAGTCGTATTTTCGAAAGCTTGAAGCTTAAGTGATAAAATTTCAATGCGCTTACATTTTTAACTTACTAGTGTACATTTTACGCTAGATTCTCGTTCCCACTTTTTTCTTCAAACATAAGACAAAACAAGAGCTAACATTTGGGAGTAAGGGGCCAGTTATAGCTATCATTGGTTTTCATCATTGAAAATTTTATTTCGCTATTAAAAACGATAGAGAAAGTCAAATTTGTTATTGGAGGTATCAAAATGAAGCTTATGACTTGGAGAATTTTTTTATTGAAAAAACCATTAATTTTAAACCATAATTTTTCTGTAAGTTAACTATTAATTTTTCAATGATGAAATCGTTTTCAATGAACAGCTGATTCGATTTGGAACAAAATCGTTCCAATGAAAGCATTCCATTCTCGTTGTATTCCCACCTGTCAGTTTCTCTTAATAATCATTTTTTCTTTCAATGATCAACTCTAACCTCAAATTCTTGGAAAATGTTTGTTTATTTTTTTTTCTTTTAAATTGTGCAGTTGTACGTATTGTTTAAAAGAAATTTAAATAAATCTATCATTTACACGCTTGTTTGAATTCTAATTTGTTCTTTTTGCCAAACGGTAGAGGTGGTGTAAAATACCGAGTTTTTTTTTATTTCAATGATAGATATTTTAAATGACATATTTTTCAATGATAGCTACAACCAACTTGTCAAAAAAATTCCAATGATTGGTTTCAATGATGAAAACCAATGATAGCTATAACTGGCCCCTAAAACGACGCGATCTAAGTGAAATCGATGAACGCTAGTATATAGAGACAATTTGAAAAGCAACTTGGTCTGACCCTCAGTAAATCCACCGAATTTAGTGAATAAACACGAATAGAATATCCAAACATGATTGGACAACTGTTTCATATTTAAAATCTCAAAAATTATTAAATTCAAGCTTCCGACCCGCATATAAATTCCGTATACATGAGTTTCAATTATGGAGAAAATCCTATCGCACAAGAGATGGCCAACCACTTTACATTCAAAAGCTTTCGCATAATGACGAATGACGTTTTTTTCGAGTTCGAACTACGAACACAAATTGTCTCAAATCATATGATCGAAAAAAAATTTTGCCCTGGCAAAATTTTTCTTTTCCTATGTCTGCTATTACACGATGAATCTAGATGCATGCGACACTTCGAACAACATAAGTGCAAAAGAGAGACAAAATTCGAAAACATGAGACGCAAGAAAATCGACCTGTGTCGCACGGGTAAAATTTTCCGTGCGACAATTTGACGTTTGTCTTTGTTCTTGTTCGCTTTTTTACTGTTCTCTTTCATATGGTTTCGTTCTTCGAGAAGGAAACTTCGATGCATCTTAACATTATAAATGTTTTTTATACTAATTTGTATTCCAAAATTCATATTCTTCATCAATAAATAAAAACAAATCCAATTTAAATATTTGTTTAATTGATTTCAAAGAAAACTGAAATCATCTGAATTTGAAAAGTCTCATAAGCAAACCTACAAGTCAAACAACGAAATATAAATAAAAGAGAACTGTCAAAATAGATTCATGAATCTGGTTTCATCGTGTAATAGCACTTGAGAAACAGGATAGGATAACAAAGAAGAATTCGAAGATGTCGCATGCATCTAGATTCATCGTGTAATAGCAGACTATACGACGAAACGTAACTTTTGGAGTAAGCGCACATTAATTTATCGAGTGTACTCCTGTAGGTGAATTTTCACTTTAATACATTTTCTACTATCATTATTAAATCTTTAACCTCCTTGATAAAAATATTAACTTAACAATAAAATATTACAAATATTTTCTTAACTTTGTTGCAGATTCTTCAGTAAAAAAATTTCAGTCATAGTTTGAACATACATTTTGTGCACAGCAGAGAAGTGATAAAAAATCTACAATAATGGCTTTAAGCGATGCAGATGTACAAAAACAGGTAAACATTTAAAACAAAAAGTATTTTATGGAAAAGAATTATCAAATTTGGAGATAACTTTTTTGCAATCGACGGCAAAACACCTTAGAAAAATTATTGGAAAATTTTCTTTTGACAGCCATACTGCCTATGAAGTCATGAGACTAGCTGTCATGTGAGAGAAAATTAAACCAAGTACCAAAAGTTTTCAAAAATATTTTCTTGTTATATTTCCTTGAATGTTGAATTATTATGCGTATCTGAGTTTAGAAAACATAAATGTATGTTTTTTTTTCGCTCAATGTAAATATGCTTAGCTTTTTAATGGGATCCATATTCGAGAAAAGTAGGTATTCGATTGGTCATGTGACCTGAAGGTTATTAAAATGTACCTATACCTATCTACATTTTTATGTACACAGCAAGGTAGTTTCAAAAAAATGAATTATATTGCGATACTTGACAAAAAACGTTCGTTAAAATAAAATATACATATATGTGTATATGCATAGTTAGTTAAACAATATCTGCATTTAATTTTGTATTTATTTCATAGTTGACGGTTTCGATTTTGTTGGTAATAGGAGGTTTGATGAAGGAAGGATTATTTCATCGATTCATATTATTATGTATTTATGTAGGTAGGTATCTCCTATTTTATTTCACGTTTTTATATTCTACTTAAATACAAAGGATAAAGATTTTTCATTTAAATAGTTGGCCCATACATTTTTTTGGCAGGGAAGTATTCTCATAATTAGTTATTTGACATCATTCCGATTTTAAGACAAGTGTTTTTCATGTACTTATTTTCTTTAGGATGATGTCCCCGACACCACGCCGGTATTTTATTTCATTAATTTGAGTTAGTAAACAAAAAATAACAAGACATAAGAGCATTGCCTGACAAGGTGCTTTATTTTTTTCAAAATATATCAACTGTATTCTATATAACTTTGGATAATATACATAGCTTC
Organism: Scaeva pyrastri; assembly: GCA_905146935.1. NCBI lineage: Eukaryota > Metazoa > Arthropoda > Insecta > Diptera > Syrphidae > Scaeva > Scaeva pyrastri. The sequence goes on from LR989927.1 coordinate 82,331,414, forward strand.
TTATGCTATCTACAATTTAACATAAAGAGAAATACGAAGTAGCTTTGAGCTAAACACTTCTCAAAAAGATGACAGAAGCATACGACTAAATTGAAATTTAAGTATAATTTTAATTTCTTTTCTTAAATTACGTCCTCTTTTTTAAATTTTCAGATTTTTTTTTCTATTTATCACATCTATAACTTTTAAAAACTTTTTATTTTGCTTTTAAAGTTGAGATAGGTTAAATATTCGTATGAAAATATATGATCTGTAATACGCCAGGAGGAAATGATACTTACTTACTTACTTAGGTCCTCAGACCTACGAAGTCCGTTGGTGTTCCCTAGCGGGACATAGGGCCTCAACTACACCTACGCGCCATCGTGCACGGTTTCCAGCGATGTGTTTGAGCTCCCTCCAGCTCTTTCCCAATCTCGCAGATTCCTCCTCGACTGTTCTTCTCCACGTGCTTCTCGGTCTACCAACTCTTCTTCCTTCTTGTGTGAGTGGATTCCACTGCATTGCCTGGACAGCCTACTATGCAGTCATTACCTTTTCGAAGCGTATGTCCAATCCACTGCCACTTGCGCCTTCGTATAATGGTGTCTATGGGTTCCTGACCTGTTCGTCTATGTAGATCCTCGTTGGAGATACGATTAGGCCAGAAAACCCTTAAGATGTTTCGAAGACACCTATTGACGAAGGTTTGCAGTTTCCTGATTATTGTAGTTGTTATTTTCCAGGTGCTGCATCCATATAGCAGAACTGATTTGACGTTGGAGTTAAACAGTCGTAGCTTTGTGTTCAAGCTGAGAGATTTGTTCCTCCAAACATTGGACAACATCCCGAACACAGCCTTTGCTTTTCCGATACGACTGACGATGTCTAGTTCGGTACCTCCTTCAGGAGAGATGATGCTTCCAAGGTATTGGAAGCTCTCTACTTTCTCTACTGTTTGTTGACCAATGTTCATCGGAGCGGATGACTGCGAGCTCCCGAGGCTGAACATCTTTGTTTTTCCCGTGTTGATTTTCAGCCCCACGATTGCTGCTTCTCGCTACATCCGTAAATATATTTCTTTTGTCATAGTTAATTTTAGTGGATTCTCCTGAGAATTAAAAAGAAATAAAATAACGATAAATTATTATTCAGAAGATAGTATTAATACTCTAAAAATTCTTAAAAATCGTCAAACAGGATGGAGCTGCTAATTTCAACATCCTTTTTCTAGCATTTTCACAGTTTACTACTAACAATTTGCACGTCTTTAGGAGTCATATAGGCAAATAATGTCCATCGATATGCCAAATTCATATTTTTGGCTCAACATGATGAGACTGAACTCACATTAATTAAATTTAAATTGTAAAAAAGAAGGGTTCCAACATTTTGTTATAGCAAAAGATTGTCATAAAACCAAACAATATACTCAAAATTCGAATATTTTAAAGTTCACGTTTATGGCGTAGAAAAGGACGACATTTTACCATTCTATTAAAGAACCAAATCATTGTATTAGTTAAGAAAAAACATCATTATTTATTTGTTCTGTGTACAATACATATGTATGTGCATAATAATAGTAGCATAAATAAAACCATGAGAAAAACTGAAATGCAATGGTGTTCACTTTCGTTGGACTGAATACACTCCAAAATAAATGAACTTTTATACCACCAATGGGGTTTGGAATGTATATTACAAGAATTATTCTTCCGAACAGTATAAAGTTTCACTTTGTTTATCCAATACAGCGAAATGTTTTTTCTATAGTACAAAATTCTTTTTAATGATGATTTTAGTTTAAAGTTGCAACGAAATCTCTTATAATAATCAAGAGAGTCCATATAGTATTAATTTTGTGGAATTTATGTATGTTTGGCCTGACATCAAAACACATGTTCCTATCCCCAGCTGACAACATGATGATACATACATTATGAATGATGAATGAAAGAAAGGTTGGGTTGGTTCACTGCGACCTAAAAGATCTATTGTGCCCCCTTCTAGAATTAAGTAAGGTTCTCACTTACAATTCTTCCTCTAATTTAATTTCTTTTGGGAAATTAAGTATCTGCGGTACCGTCAGAGAGGGAAGGTTTATTACTTCTACGTTTTTGGTTATAATTTCCAAGTAAAGTTTTTCCCTGCCTCATTTTTGGAAGTTACTTCCAGATTGTTAATCTTTTAGCTTCTTAATTTTTGTTTTGATTTTATTTTTAATCACATTTTTCCCTATTCCACAGTTCAACACTAGGAGTGGAATTTAGGCACCTGTCTTATTCTGCCTCATCATTTCCCTAAACACCTACATGTTTAGGTACCCAATAGAGTGTGACAGTATTTACCTTACCGAGTTTATTCAGTATGTCAATACTGTGTCATACTATTTTTGAACTAACAGTGTAGGATGTTAAAGCTTTCAATTGCAGCTTGACTTTTTGACATGATGGCTATGTTTTGATTACGATAGCTTCTTTCGAAATTACGTTCAGCGCAGTTAGCAATGGCGTTAACTTTTGTCTGGAAAATACTTGTGAACTGTCCCATTTGTATCGAAATTTTGGTTCTTGGCCCAGTCTGAAACTCTCGGAGTTTCTCATGACATTTGTATTAATATTGTAGTTGGTAGCTTCGCTTACCCACTCTTTTTTGCAGCTTAACTTTATGGTATAATTCTCTTTTAAAGTTAAATCTTTTGTGCATGCCATCTCTTGGGATGTCTATAAGATTCACAACAGATGATTTTGGAATACAGATTCTTGCTCTACATACATATAAAATTAAAACAATTTTATGTTAGTTTATTAGTTTGAAATTGCAAACTGTTTTTTTTTTTCAATTTTTGGTCGCTTATTTTAGCCAACTCCCATTGTTTAGGACAAAAAAATTATCGTTCGTTGGTACACTCAATAAATCCTAACCATTTTCATAGGACTCATATCTGCGCAGTAGGTAGACCAGGATCCATATAATTTTTTCCATTCTTCTTTGTCTGTTTTTAAAAACCCATAGGTACTTTGATTCATATCAAAGAATTTAGGAACGATTATGTGACCTATAATGTGGACTTAATGAAATAAAGGCTGAATAAGATGAGGTCTTAGATTCAAATAATTAAGTTTTTGACTATAAAAGATGTTTAACAGGTAATATATTTTTTAAAATCGTTCCAGAATTAAAATTATGAATTATATAAAGATTGTGGATATATTTCGATAGTTACTTTTGAAGTCGGGAATATACGTTAGAAGGTATAGTAATTTTACAATCTTGAGCTTATAAGCGTAATTAAATTGTTTAGTTTGTCAATCAAGTAAACAATGACAAAATTAGGAATCGACTTTTGGATTTTTTATCTCAGTATCAGTACATTTTTTACCATTTCAATACATTAAAAAAAACGACATTTTGTAATCGAATTGAATGAAGGACAAAACTTTAAAATGTTTGGAGCTTTTCAACACGAAATACGTGTACAAAAATAATGAAGCCAACAAATATTAAATGTGATTTGTTAAAATACATATTACACTTATTGGTTTTCTTCTGTCCTTTAAATATACTCTTTAATTAACTTCTTTTCAATTTTTAGATCAAGCACATGATGGCTTTTATTGAGCAAGAAGCCAATGAAAAAGCCGAAGAAATCGATGCTAAAGCCGAGGAAGAATTCAACATCGAAAAAGGACGACTCGTACAACAGCAGCGCCTCAAGATCATGGAATACTATGAGAAAAAGGAGAAGCAGGTTGAACTTCAAAAAAAGATTCAATCTTCTAATATGCTTAACCAAGCTCGTCTCAAGGTAAGGGCTCGATATTTTTTTTTATCATTTTCAAAGATTTTGCTTAAGAAATTCAAAAACTAAATTGAATTTTTATTTTTCTCAATATTTTTTAAAAGATTTTTTACAAAGATCGTGTTCACAAAACTTTTATAATTTTGGTCAATTGTTCAGTTTCTTAGTTTTCTTGAAAAGTCGTAATAAAATTAAAGAAAGAAATGGAATTTATTGTACAAATAAATATCTTATTAATGATGTCTGTTTTCGTATTTTGCTAGGTCCTTAAAGTACGAGAGGATCATGTTCGCAGCGTATTGGATGAGGCACGTCGCCGCTTAGGTGAAGTCACAAAAAATCCTACCGAATACAGGGTTGTCCTCCAAAAACTTATTGTTCAGGCTCTATACCAGACAATGGAAGCCAAGGTCATCTTACGATGCCGTCAAGTCGATCAAGCTTTGGTCAATGAAGTTTTACCAGCTTCTGTAGAACAATATAAGTCCAACATTGGAAAGGATGTTGTTATTTCTGTTGATACTGAGAACTTTTTGCCACCAGACACATGTGGAGGTGTAGAGTTAATCGCTCTGAACGGAAGGGTTAAGGTCAGTTTTTAAATAAATAAAAATGTCTAAAGAATAAAACTTATTCGGGTTATGGATACATTTTTCAGGTACCAAATACTCTGGAGTCCAGATTGGAATTGATTTCCCAGCAACTTGTTCCAGAAATCCGTAATGCATTGTTTGGTACAAATCCCAACCGTAAATTCACAGATTAAATTGCTTTCTAGTACTTTGTTTTGTTTTACTTTTTTTTCTAATAAGTCTTATGTATTTTAAAAGTTCAACAACAGCCAACAAAAGGATCCGTTAAATCAGTACATAATTACATAACCTTATAAATAAACGTTCATACAACTCATAAAACTAAAACAACAACCAGCGTAAATTTTAAAGAGAAAATAATGTTATTCAAATTATACAAAACAATATAATAACTTAAATTACCAGACTAAAGTATATGGATTAAATGTAGGTAACAATAAAAATGTTAAAAAAAAATTATACCTTTATCAAAAAAAAATATGTATACATACACGTGAATATTTAATGTAAATCAGCAACAGGTTTGTGTTCATTCTTATTCTTCTCCTAATTAAAAATATATTGATATCATAAACATTCCTGTTAAAAAAAAAGAAGTTTTAAATTTCTCTAAAAAATATCTGTCTTTATTTGTATCTAACATTTATAAATGTATACAATTTGTTTATTTTTATTTTTTTATTGATCTTTTGTTGTCTATTCTTAAGATTTTTTTTTGTCACTTTTAAAAATTTTGCTATGTGGTAATTTGGAAGGATTCGTCGTCTTAGCCCAGTGTAGAGAGAAGATAAAACATTATTAATATAATATATTCATATGTAACTCTGTTTAGTTTATTAGAAAATCAGCATCAGTATGCTTTGATCATTGGAATTCTAAAGTATTCTGTGTTTCCATCTTATCAGTTGCGAATTCCCCTGCTCAAAGTGTATTTTTCTAGTGAGCTATCCGCCTTACATATAGTCAAGAAGAATAAAGTTGTTAATGCGCTTTTATTTAAAATCAAAACATCAAATATTTCCCTTTCATTCTCTTCTTCTTAACAATATCCCGGTAGTGTGTGTGTTTTATCGCTGCTTTCATTCAAAAATAAAGTTCTCGGCCAAATTTTACTTCTCTTTACAAAGACTTAAACGAACGAATGAATTCTGAATTTTCTGAAAGCTTAATATATTTCCCTTGCGTTTTTTAGTTTTGTTTTCTTTTTTTTTTTAAATCGAGTATCCTTCTTAAAGTTAAAACTTTTAATGATAAAAAATGAAAATATACGAAACGAAGAATTCAGTATTGCATGTATTAGTTAAAATAAAATTTCGATACAAAAAATAAATAAATTAAAACTGTTTTAGTTTGTTTTTCATAACACTTAAACAAAACAAAAAAAAAGTTGTTTTTTATTTTTGGTGTTTTTTTCCTTGTGTCATTCACTGTCAATGGCAGAACTTAATTCTGCTTATTAAATAAATGTTAGATAAATAAATATAATGTTATCTATTTATATGTTCATATTGTATACTCTCGAGTGTTCAATTGTTACAAACTTAAAAAAAAACCTATTTTAGTTGTTACATTTCATTCATGCTTCTTTCAACTTGTTATTCAGGGATATTAGTAAAAAAAATTAAATAAATTATGAAAGCTTGCTAAATATTTTAACAGTTTTTAACTTGGAGAAATCGGTTATTTTTAACTATCATTGTGTAGAAGTTTATTTTGATTTTGTTCTTTTTGGCATTATAATCGATATGTAAACCAAATAATATCAAAATATCTTGTTAAAGTAAAACTATTCGTTGCAATGTTGTTATTATCAATTGTTATACAAAAAAGTGTTTTTCGTTCCATCGTTGATTAATATGAATTGAACAAGATAATAAATCATTTTAACAGCTGTTTATTGAATATTTGTAAATATTAATAATACTTTTAAGTGTGAAATCAATTAAACTGAAATATATTGTACATTATGATAGCCAATAAAATTAATAAAAACAACATAACACAATTTCATTTTGAAGGCAATGATTTGATGTTTTCGTTACGTGCATACAAAAATCTTTACTATTAAATTGTGATCAATACATAATTTATAAGCAAGTAAAAGAGATTAAGGGTTATACTTTTGTTATCTTTATAACAACATAGAAGAAGAAATACGCGGGCAGTTGCTACAATAGTCTAGCGAAGCAAAAAACCTTACACTTACTTCTAGATCGAAGATTTTGGATAGTCATAGTGAATTAAGGGACGTTTCTAGAGACGTTGCAATACAATACAGTTTAATCTACCTTGAAGCAGGTAAAGCGAAAAAAATGAATCTCAGTAGACGTTTGTTTTAGGTTTAGACTAAATCTAATCCATGAAAAAACTTGCTTTCTACTCAAAAGATGTCATACATATGTAAATAATAAAAATACTGAAAAATCGATACTATTGTATGTACATATGTATGTGCATATATTTCACAATAAAAACAAAATTTCGACTTAGACCAGGGCACACTAAAATCACTCACAAAATCTTCTCACTTAACTTATCTTTCCTGTATGCTCTAATAGCAAAATTGTGCAGAAACTCTTTACGAAAATTAAAATTCTAAATTTAAAAAAAAGACTTATGTTCCGAGTAGTTTAAAAAGTAAAGTAATGTTAGCCAATTCATGCATTTATACAAAATGCCTTGTTTTCGTTCCTTATTATCAATACAATGCCAACAGTCCGTACATCTAGGATCTTCAAGGAATGGAAATGCCAACTTTATTAAATTTTCAATTCGTTATATACCTACTTCGGAACTTTGTTTATTAGTAATTCATAAGATCATGATTTATATAAGAGTCACGCCTCTAACGCTGATCTCATAATAAAGTCACTCGATCTATCAAACAATTCTTTTGGGCCGAAAATAATAATAAAGCCCAAAAATAGAAAGTTATATAACCCCTTCTAAACATTTCGTTGGGACCACAAATAAATTCTCAAAAAAAAGAAAATGAGCTCCCATATTGATGAGGAAAGAGACATTCATTTTTTTATTTTGTAGTAACTGTTTTATTGTGCTCAGCTATGGCAATTAATTCCTTGACCATATTTTTATCTGTAACAAACATAGGTTCTAAGTCGGCTTCGCCACCGCCCATGGAAATATTTGCAGTTGTGCTAATAGGTGGATCGACTTTCTTTCTTGCAGATGCATGGAATTCATTGCATTTCGTTTCACGCAGAATCTCTTCCAAATTAATAGCGGTTATTCCAGCTCCAGGCATTATTATAATATCATTATGTTGGTTACAGAGTTCCCGAATATTGTATATTCCCTGTAAACAAGAATGTTTGAACCCACTTGTTAAAATTCTTGCAAACCCCAACGACTTTATGTGATCAACGGTTTCATGCATTTTACATGGAGCCGTCAAATCGAAGGCCCTATGGAAAGTGACTGGCAGGTTTCCGGCCATTTGTACAACCTGCCTACACTGCCACTCGCATATGCCTCTGTTTTTATCCAATGCTCCAAAGACAAAGCCATCACATCCATGTGACTTAAATAACGCCATATCATAGAGAAGAGCATCCATTTCTGTATTGGAGTACATGAAATCATTTCCTCTCCTCGGGCGGAGCATGCAAAATATTGGAATGTCTATGGGTATAGACTTTATTGCTTTCAACGTCCCCACAGTTGGAGTGAGTCCTCCTTCACTTAAGGCTGAACAAAGTTCTATGCGAGAAGCACCACCTTCTGCAGCAGCTATTGCCGATGCTATAGAATCAACACAAACTTCAAGCATCTTATTAAATCCTTGTTAAAAAGGGTTGTTAATATTATATTAGGTGTTTAAAATTAAACAAATTATCTGTCTTCTATAACAATAATTATTGAACGTACACACACTGTACAAACGATATTTGAGTTTGACGTTTATTTTATAGTTTACCACCGCGAAAGAAAAATAAATTCCTGGACTCTTTTTAAAGGGCCGAGGGCGAGGCTAGTCCTCCGTCACGTATGTAAGGTCGGCCATACACGAACAAGCTATTTGGTTCGGTGAATTGAATTTTTACTACCTATATACAAAATATTTTAATAAATCCAAGTGGCTCGACCGAGTCATTTTACGATTTGGGTTCGTTCGAATTATTTGAAGCTTCATTAATTCACCGAAGCAAATGGGACCAAAAGTCTCGCACTACCAAAATTGCACGAGGCAATTTCACTCGGTCGAGTATGTTCAGATTTAAAGTTGGTATTTTTCGAGTAGTATTCAAGGTATTCAAGTATTCAAGGTTCCAAGTCAATTTATAATTTAATAACAGTCACAAAAGTAAGCATATCCAACAGTGGTGTAGCGTATCGTCGGCTTTCTTTCAAAATTTTGTAAGTCAAAAATGATAAATTTTCCAGAAGGCGCATACATACGATTTTTTAAAGGGATATTTAAACGCCAATAGAATTGGAGGTTTTTAAACTGGTTGATAGAGACAAAAGGAATCATGTTGGAGTTAAGAGGTATTATTGGTATTTAGATTCAGTGATTCATCAATATTGCATAAGCATGTGAATGTAATTTTTCATAATATTTGGACTTACTAGGTTTTGAAAGAAAGCCGACGGTATATATTACTTCAAATGGGAGGGAGGAGAAAAAGTCACGTTAATTTGGAATGTCTGAAATTATATCATGTAATTAAGAGCTATTTAAATTAAAGTTAAATTTTTAAATCAATATAAAGACAGCCTTTTCCATAATCAAAATCAACGGTCAAAATTTGACACTTTTAAAACTTACATGTTTTTAACTTCCATTTATTTTATTTTTGTTAATTCAACATTTAAAAAAAATTACTGCAGATTTTCAGTTTGAATCTCTATTTTCATTTTTTTTAAGTGTAAAACTAAAGTTTACATGATTAGGGGGGTTCACACTATCAAATATGTATGACAAATTTGCCGAAGGAAATTTTGCTGCTCTAGCTCCACAGCAATGATTAAAACACAGCTATTAAGACCTATTCGGCGACATATTTTATTCTGTTATTCTGTTAATCTGTTATGAATTTCCATACACGAATTTGAGTTGTCAAAAAGTATTTTATGAATTTTAATTTTCGTATTCAGTATACTATACATCTGCTATGTCTGCTATTACACGACGACTCATGAGTCGTGACTCATCTTCGAATTCTACTTTGAAATTTCATCCTTTGAGTCGAACACTATTACACCTTGACTCTTAAGTCATGACTCTAATTTGACAACTTTCTTTAATTCAAATTTCGTTGTTTGGGAAATCTTATATTCTGTCTCGCTCTTTCAACTAAGGGTATAAGGGTATACATGTGAACTCGAGCACACCGAAAAAAAAATAAAGAGGAAAAGCAAAATAACAAATGAGTGAAAATAAAATGTCAAAAACGAGTCGTGGAAAATTTGCCCGCGACTCACAGGGCAAATTTTCTTCCGTTTCATTTTTTCGAATTTTGTATCTCTCTTGGACCAACGCAACGTAGTTCGAAAAGAGTCACGACTCATGAGTCGTCGTGTAATAGCAGACTAGCAGACTATGAAATCTGCTATAAAATCTGTTATGAACTGTAGAATTCGAACATGTCAAAAAATCTTTTACAAATATTACACAGGTCAACACACTTTTTGATTGATTTTCTTGTTCCTCCTGCATTACTAATTAATTATAAAAAACTTTTACCTGAAAATGATTGTTTTTATAGCTACCATATTGTTATTATGGACTTAAAATGTACCAAATTTGTATGGAACTACTACATGATATAATTTTCAAGAAATCAATTTTTTTTGCATTTTTCACTTCTTTAGACCTTTAAAAATCACCTCCTACAATAATTTAAAGATATTCGAATTCTAACACCATAAAAAAACTGAATATGTTTTCGTGTTTCCATATAAATACAATGTAAAAGACAAACTTTAAACGCGTTTTGTCTACAAATAAATGTACTTGAGAGAAAATGCAAGAAAATAACATGTATTTAATTACATTATAAATAAAACTGCAAGCTTATTTTATATAAATACTTCCTGAGAAAAAATAACGGAAAACTTTTGATGGGGTACGTTAAAAAAGAAGTTCCTTATTTCCCGATGTGCAGCAATTTACACGTATTCAATACTTTCATTTTTGGAAGGATCAAAAAATTACATAGAATGACAGCTCAGTGTTAAATTGTACTTCATCTCTCTCTAATAGATTAAAGGATTCGGGTATTGTTTTGTTTTGAGCTAGTAGTTGTAAAACTTCCTACTACGTTGACTCCACACTCCACTAATAATGTGAATGCAGACCAATCAATTTATACCATTCGTTTAGACTAATACACTGTACCAGTTTCACAGTTTCACCATATTTCGAGAGTCGATACGGTATACGATAGTAAGTTCACCTTCACCTTCACGTCACGCTCACGACCAAACTACATCTACAAATCTTCCGTTCTCAAATCTCAGCGAAAGCGAAAAATTAAATTACATTACATTTCCCGTTCTACTTCATTATACGTGGTGTGCCTGTCGTGCTAGAAGTTTTTTTTTACTAAATTTGGGGTCAAGCTACTATTTTTTTGTTTTAATTGTAAGTATTGATATAAATTATATTATAATTATGAACATGTTCAATTTGGACACATTTCAATGTGGATTTTTAAAAATTATAAGTGAGAGTGACTACTTTTCTCTAAAAAAAAGAAAATGGCTGCCATCTCGTGGCCTTTGGAAGACCGACGATTTATTTTTCTATGGGCAAAAGTGAAGGAAAAATGGTTGTTCGATTTATCATTAGCAAGGTTTATTTACCAGCATTAATTAAAAATTACAGGAATTTTCCTTTTTTTTTACTGTACAAAAATATGTTAACTTTCTTTTAATGGCGGACATTTTGTCTTCGAATATGTAAGATAAAAAATATTGCCATCCCTTTCACTCTCACAAAGCAGTTATTGCAATGGAGTTTAGCTATCGTTGGCCTGCTGCTACTTGCTTCACCATCACGCATCACACCACGACCACAGACCACACTCACATCATTTGTTCACTTGTGTGTGCGATTCCAAGTTCCTTGGTTCTTTTCTCGTGCTTAAGCACATTTTTTCGTTTAATTTAATAATCTACTTTAATTTATTTTGTACCTATCATATTTTTAAAATTTAATAAGTTGTGATATTAGTTGTATAATTTAATGGATTATTAATAGCTAATTATATTTAAAATAGAAAGAAAGCATTTACAATTATAATAATTGTTGCTGCATTATAAAAACCTTCGTAATTCCATTTTCCGCCAAGGAGGAATTCGTTGACCGAACTTTATCACAAAGAAATATTAAAGTAAGTGGTGATTCATTTGTCATTATAAAATTCGAAGATTCGTTTCGGTCAACTTGTGGACAGGGGACAGCCACGGCGTAAAGGAAATTTCTTAGTCAATGACGAAGCCACATGCACATCTAAATTTAATTGAGGTTACATTTGTGCTTGGTGGAAAAATCGTCCATTTTGGTATCTCCAAAATATATAAATTGTAAATTAGAAACGTGGCAAAGTGAAAAAAAATTAGGTCGAAGGTCTTAAAATGGTATTTATAAATTAAAAATGAGATTGTACCTATACCCCGACAAACTCATATCTATTTAGTAAAATTTGCCATCGAAAAGTTTTGTACACCGCTATGAATATATTCTTTAATTTCTATTCAATTCTGCACCATAATTTTGACACAGTAATAATAAAACTGGTAAAAAAAGTGTACTTTTTCGTGCCATACGATACGAACTTCACTAAGTTTTTTTTTGCTTAATTTGATGATAGTAATTAGTAAAAACAAGTAACTAAAGACCGGTTTAAGAATTTTACTGATTAATGAAATTTAAATACATATTCCAACACATATTGAACGTCAAAAAAAAAAAAACGTAAAAAATTCAATTATGAATTTAGGATTTTGAATTTTACGTCAAATTTAATTCCTTTGTGGCCTCTTATTAATATCAAACAGAAATTGGCCAACATCCTCTGGCTCCAATTTTCTAACATGCTCTTCACTTTGTACTCTTATGGTTAACTAGAAAACCGGTTTAAAAACATATCCATGCTCGTTTTTTTTTTTACTTTATTAGCTGATCCTTTATTATTGAGGTCCTCTTTTATCATTTTGGAACTTATTTTAGAAAATTTTCTTTTTATGTACAAGGGGTGTAGTAGGGGAATGTAGTAGATTTTCTTTTCAAGCGCAAATGCAACTTGGTTTTCACATTTGCTTTACATGTGTTATGCTTTGCAATGTTGCGTTTAGGAAGCTGAACTAAATTTTTAAAAGAGAAATTTAACATAACTTTCACTGATTATGGGTTCATTGAAAGAAATCTATTTGATTTTCAAAAAAAAAAAAATGAGTATGAATGTACATTATGTACATATACATATATAAATACATTAATTACAATTCGAATTTACAAAACTTTTTTAATTAAAAAACTTTGGAATCTGCATATTTTGAATTTTTTAAAAATTGAATTACATTAGCAAACATTTGAGTTTAGTAATATGCAAGGTATATGTTATATATTTATAGTTTGAAAAAAGATGTTCTTTTTTTTTGTTGTAGTCAACAAACAACTCAATACATATTTGTATCCATTTTTTCAGCAATTTGTTGTATGAGTCAAAAAATAGAACGACCAGTACTATCGGGTCAGCGCATCAAGACCAGAAAAAGAGGTAAAAATCAAAACATTTATGAATAATAAAATAAATAATAACTTAAAACATTTGGGGACTTTTTTTTTTAATATTTCCAAAATAAAATAAAATTAATTTAATTTTTTTAGATGAAAAAGAGAAATTCGATCCCACGGGATTCCGTGACGCGGTCATTGCTGGTCTCGATAAAACTGAAGGCGACCTGGAACAAATTTCTAAGTATTTAGATCTTGCTGGTAACAAACTTGACTATCGTCGTTACGGCGAAGTACTTTTTGATATTCTAATTGCTGGTGGTTTATTGGGTAGGTTTTTTTTTTAAATTTTACTAATAAACATATTTTTGTTAATAATTGATGATTTATTTCAGTTCCTGGTGGATCAATTTCTCAGGATGGCGAGAAACCTCGTACAAATTATTGTATTTTCGAGGCTTCCGAAGATATGGAAGCCATGCGAAACCATGAGCAGGTTTGTTTATTGTAAAATTTGATTTTTTTATTACATCTACATTATTTTAATGAGTGTTTGATATTGTGACTGTATTTTACAATCCAGAAAGTGATTCAGCATACATTTTGAAGTAACATATTGAGAAATTAATCTAAAAATTATAATTTATTCCTTACCCCTACACGGCAAGTTTGTTAAATTAAACTGGCTTTTTAAAAAAATACTATGTATGTACAATGTCAATAATAGCTCGTGAGGCCATGGGAATAGAAAATAATATATTTTTACTATTAGAGACTAGCGTTGTAATTTAAATAAGGCATGCTATTAGAACCAGTTATCTGCTTCATAAAATCATTGTGACTCGTAAGATAATTGGTGTCGAAGTGATGCCATACAAAATTGACAGTTTACTTGTCTCCATATTCGATCAAAACAAACTCGATTTGGAGGTTTCTTCTAATTGTTGTACATTTTTTTCAATTTATAGATTTTTTAATTCATATTAGATTAGTTTATTGTTATGTAAATACCTAGAGTTGTTTAGTTTAGGTTAGAGTTATAAATTGTCCAAAGTATCTAGTTTTCATAATTAATTCCCAATTCTTAATAATACGTAGGGTGATGGCACTAGTAGTCAGCCCTTTAACTTTGTTTTTATGTTTAAATGGTTCTGAAAAATCAGTTATTTATTTGCTGAACATGAAACTCAGTTTTACTGATCAGTTGACATTTGCAGAATAAGAAATAAGAAAGGTATTTGTTTAAATCACTCCCCTTAACAAATTATTAAACATAATTCAGAGTTAAGTCGGATTCTTGTATAGTCGGCCCCCCTATATTCCAGTAGTCAGCCACTAGAGTTGCCAGTAGTCAGCCCCCCTCAAAAGCCATTGCAAATTTGTCTACAAACCGTTTTTTTACAATAGTTTATAATAAATAAATAAATAACAGAAGACACAATATATAATTTATAAAAAGGAACTTTTATTCAGTCAAATCTTATTCAAGAGACCTAACATACCTATAAACTAATTTAATTAAAAAAATAACAAAAGTTATAAAGTAGTTACCTGGTAATAAGTAGGTAGGTGTAACGAGTAAAAAAAAAAACAAACTTAAACGTTACAAAAAAACATAACAATTCAAAAAATATATGATTTACATACTAATTAATAAAGCGACAAATACATAGGTATTTAAAATGTTCTTAAATATAGTTTAAAAAAAAAAAAACAAACATAAACGTTTAAAAAAAACATAACAATTCAAAAAATGTATGATTTACATACTAATTAAAAAGCAGACAAATACATAGGTATTTAAAATGTTCTTAAATATAGTTTTAAAAAATTTAAGTCTTTAATTAAGGTACCAATTATTTGAAAAATTGACATTAAAATTGAAGGTATCAATTACCTATATTGCAATTTTAATTTGCACAACTATCACATACAAATTGTTCACTTTCAACTTCTTCAAAAATCTTGCCGGAAAATTGTGTGCATTTAAGATGAAACCATCTAATGCATGAATCACATCCTAAGTTTTTTTCATCGTTGTCTTCCGTGTCAGAAATCAGTTCTATTTCACATTTCGAACATAGTATTTTAGTGGTTTTTTTATTTCTTTTTTCCATTTTGCTTTTTTGAACCTGAATGCGTTTTTTTTCCCGTGTTTGTTTGCGTTCATTTATTTCCTGCGCCTTTCTCATTTTTTCTTCTTGCTTTCTGTCGAAAAATTCCTTCCATGCTAACGAAGAAACACTGCAAGGAGGCTTTTTACGGATTGAATTAGTCGATTTTTCAATTTTTTCGGGGTAGTAAAAATGTCGACTAAATGCAGGACTTACTGACGTGGAATTTGACGGTTGGCACAGAGCTATAAGACAGTTTCGAAGTTTCAAACATTATCATTTTAATCAATGAATCATTTTTACAAGAATTATTTACCAGGTTGTTTTTCTTCGGCAACATTTGCCAAAAGCTCATTCAATAAAATTGATGATGCCGAGGAATGCCTTGATGAATGATCTAAGAAAAAAGATATAAAATATAAAAATTTTAGGTAATGCCTCTTAATATAATACCAATGGTTGCAGCTAAGACTTCTTCCTCGCTTTCATAGTTATTTGGGTTTTTCTTTGATGGAGATTGTACGGAGTCTATCACTTTGGAACTTTTCTTTTGGAGTTCATTTGTTTCGGCAATGTTTGGAGCTAAAAATTCTTCTGCCTGCTGCAAAAGCTCCTCTACAGTCTCCTCTACAGTCTCCTCACTTTCTTCGATGTTCGGTGGTGGACAATCAGTTTCTTCGGAAACCAGCTTTTGCAATTCACCTGTTTCATCAATGACGTATGTGCCAACTAGTGTTTCATTTGGCCCAGCTTGACTCAGGTGAGTTTGCTCCAGCTGTTCGATAATTTGAAGAAGGGCATCGAAATCAATATTTTTTTTAGCGATTTCGTCCTTCGCCAAGGATAACACCTTTCTGGTTTCCAAAAAACTTAAATTGGTTAAGCTCACAATTTCTCTTTCAGTGGAGAGCATCTCAATTTGGTTTTGAACACATTTCGAATAGTCGACTGCGTCCGGGTTGAAAGGATACAACCCACATTTCCGGAATGAATTTTGGATTATTTCAGTCCTATCTGACTTACTCAAAACCATTTCGAGAACTCTGCAAAAGTTCACTTTAGTTATAGCTTTATTCCTATTTTCAGGAATATTTTGCCACTCATGAACCGTCCGTTTATATTCGGTTTTTAAACCTTTAAACGCTCCAACATCAGCGGGCTGTGTTATGTGGGTCGTATTGGGTAACAGGGCGTACAGAATTATGTCGTTATTGCGACAGAATTCACTCAGTTCAATCGAAAGGTGTGACTTGTGTCCATCGACTAATAGCAAAACTGGGCGTTTAATATTGTTCTCAGTAAGCCACTCGTTAAAGCTATTGGCCACATACTCAAAAAAAGTTTCGGATCGCATCCACCCACTTTCCGATCTGCCTAAGACCCATTTATCGGGCATACTTCTCACAACCGCTTGAGGAGGGCGCACATATGGAAATACAACCAACGGTGGTAGCATTTGTCCAGCAGCACTGAACAGAAAAAGTACCGTTATTGTTTCTTTTTCATTTCCTGCTTTCACGGTGTAGAGATTTTTCCAACCTTTTGGTGCCAAAACATTTCCTGTCTTTGGAGATAAGCTAAAAGATGTTTCATCCCCATTAAAAATTCTGGAAGGGTCTTCCAAAATATCGGCTGCATCAATCTCATCTAAGTATTGCTTCAGCTCCCGAAACCACTTCCTTACTGACTCCTCCGTCACGATAGCCCGTCCTTTTGAGAGTCCCTCTGGTGTTCTGAGGGACAGTTCAGGATGACGCTTTAGGAAGGCGTAGTACCACGTTTTACCGGGTAGGCAATCTTTAAATGGAGTCTTTCTTTTATCCTCACGGAGAATCTTTTGGACCATATTCAAGAGGTCCGAGGGCTTTTGTGGAAAGCCACACTTAGCAAGGTCTACGAGCCACTTTACTAATTCATTCTCTTCGGCTAAACTAAGGACAGTATCCGGTCCCATTTTTCTTGGCTTTTCTACAACTCGGCCATGGATGCGGTCTTGTAAAGTTCCTCTAGGAACCCCGTATTCCCTACTTGCTTTTCTAATTGGCCAATTGTGCTCTCTAATTTTTATTAAGGCGTTACTAAGCGCATCTTCGGTGTAATTATGAAATTGGCGTTTCGTTATTTTGTCTGAGCTGTCCATTTTCGATGCTGGAAGTCTACATACAAAAACCTATAACAAACAAATAGGTACCTACCTATTATAATATTTTGAAACCTCTGAATTAAAACTGGATGAGAATTCTAATACATATTTCCCGCTCTCCGAACTTATAAAACACAATAGTAATATGTTTTAAACTTACTGATCTTAAAGGGCTGACATAAGTACATGTCTTCTATAGTCAGCCGCCCCATATACCTAAACGTTTACAGGCGGCTGACTACTGAAAGCACATTTAATTTTTGGCTTTTTATTGCGCCAATCGAAAGAGAACAAAATTTCCATTCATACTGCATACTCAGTGAATAAAAAAAAAAAAAAAAGTTGGTTTCAGTAGTCAGCCGGGGGGGGCTGACCTTAGGAGAATTGACAAAACTTTGTCTTCTAAGGTCAGCCCCCCTTGTAATTATTTAACAGCAATTTTTTTTTACAAATTTTAATTGAAAACGACTAAAATGAACAATAAAAAATATAAAAAATTTCATATAATCTACTTACCTTCAATATATTAAAAGTTACAACTTGTTACGCAGCACTCGTTTACTATTTTTTTTTTAACTTAAAACCGCACATCCACCACTCACAAAATCTTGAAGCAAACTGGAATTTTTACAAGGAAAACCTGCACGTGCACGTGCACAGATTTTTGCACGCAGACAGAAGAACAACTAAGCTTTTATAAAAAAAAAAATATTTGGAGGGTAAACCGAAACCGTTACTATTACGGTCAATTTTATAACGAAGTGGCTGACTACTAGAGAGGGCTGACTTCACACCACATCACCCTATTTTGATAGCACGGAATATAATCGAAAATAGTAAATAGTAAAAAAATGTTTGTAGTTTCATAACAGAAAAGGATGTTTAAGTTAATACAATTTTACAAGGCATACAATTAGAACTAGTTATCTGAAATATATTTTATATTACTTAAGATAACAGGTGTCGAAGTTATGCAATATCAAGCAGCTATTTACTTGTCTCCATATATGTTTCTTATATTTGAAGATTTCTATAATTGCTACATTTTTCATCTGTCACAAATATTTTAAAAGTATTTTTCGATTTAGTGTTACAAGAAACAAACAAAATGAAAATTTAATATTCATCATTATATTGCAGGTCTTCATCAAGCTCATGCGTAGATACAAATACTTGGAGAAGATGTTCGAGGTGGAAATGAAGAAAGTGTTGGTCTTCATTAAAGGCTTTTCACCTAGCGAGCGTGTCAAATTGGCACGTATGACCGCACTTTGGATGAGTAAGTATATTTATACATGTATAACATATATTGTGCCCCTTCTTAAAGCTTATGTTAAATGTTCAATAAAATTATTTTGTATGTAATTTACCAAAGTTGGGGAAATCGTAAAAAGTGTGGTGTACTGACACTTCGAAATTTTTATTTTCGTTGTGATACAATTCCACGCACATTTTTAGAAAAAATTAAAGCACCAAAAATTTAGAGTCACAAAACCGTTTTTTTCTTTGAATATTTATAGTTAACGGCGCAATACCTCCAACTGTTTTGATGGTATTAAATAACGAGCATCTGATAAAAGATAGCATCGCGCTGGATTTTCTTGTAGAAGTGTTTCTAACATTCAAAAGAGAGAAGGGAATGGCATATCTTGTTCAAGCTCTTAAAAAAGGTGGACTAGAAAGCAAGTAAGTGTTTAGTAATGAAGGTATAAATCATGTTTATTGAATGTGTTAGGAAATATTAGGTGTTTATTATATTCAAATTCATTTTTAAGCTTATGGAGAGTTTCAGGAAGAAATAAATATATTTGCCAGTTGATGTCTTTAATAAACTCTCCCAGAAAAAAACGACATTTAATGAAGTTCGCAAATGAAATTATTTTATTTGAGTTTCATGGAATTCTAACAAAAACTACCCAATGCTTATTGCATTTGCACGGAAATATTTTAACTACCTTGTTAAATCTTGAAAAGAGACGTTTCGTTTTAGAATGGTTTCTAATATTAACACGTTACTATTTACATTTCAATAAATTATTTATACACAATATTTGGTTAAACCAGGAGAGTTTCAGGTAGAATTCAATGTTTTTTTGTTGACTTCTTTAATTAACACTCCCATATAAATATGAGCATTTTAATAAGATTCGCAAGTGAAATTATTTCGATTGTGTTTTATTAAATACTTACATATTTGAAGAACATGCATTGTAGAATTTCGTTGAATAATTATTTTCTACTTTTTATAATACATATAAAACACTAAATTTCTATTATTTTTTTTTTGTTAATTTTAGGTTAATGGAATTTTTCCCACTAAACAAACGTACTGAAGAATATTTTAAACAAGTTTTTCTCGAAAAGGAACTTGCTGAAATAATTAAACTACACAAAGCTCAAGCTAGTCAAGAAGCCAAACGGGAACTACAACAGGTAATTTTCTTTTATACATATATATAATATACATGTACATAATATCGAAAATGTAACTTAATATGTCAAAGCAATTTTGAGAACAAATTTATACAAATAAAATGTTAAATATTGGGTTAAAAATTGCTAGAAAAAATAGATATTGTTTTGTTTACCATGGAAATCAAATTTAAATGGTTCCAGTGGCCAATGAAAAAAATCAAACATTTCTTATTTTAGTTTGTAAGATATTTGTTTATTTTGGGTGGAACTACATGCGATTTTTGCTGTTGTAAAGTAAAAATCTTAATATGTATACACTGCAGGAGCTTAAAGTGGGATATTTCCATAAATCTAATGATTTATCTCTCAAAAACTCCAAGAGAAAATGATTACAAACGGCATCCTGGATAAAGAATCATTTTATACCAGATGACTTGTGTTTGTGCACATTCTCACTTTATTAATGACTTTTAAGAAGTATAAACCTGAACTAGACTAGTTATCTTGAATATGTATCATATTAAATTATCTATTTAAAAATTTAATGCCAGGATAATCGAGTTCTTCGAAAATTGTTTGTCCGTTATCAGGGAAAATATCGAGTCATTTATCAGAGGCATTTTTGAGAACAGATCTAGCTCGGAAACGTTATGCTATTTATGTTGTACAAAATGCAAAAGCAATTAATCACTTAATTGAGCTTTTTGCTTACCGTGAAATAGCTAAATAACCTGGGTTTTGCGGTCAATGAAAGCTCATACATTATAGTTTAAAACTTAACGTTATGTACATACATTAAATATCATCAGTTAATTTATTATAAATATCTTATTAATTTAATTTTAATTTCAGTCCCTTCTTGATGACATTAATAATGATAAACCACACACAGAAATCGCTGCTGACATTAAAGAGTTTGCACTGAAATCAAACATTCCTGACCATGAAATTATTTTAATTGTAAGTAAATTATTTAATTCCTTAATATATACATAAATACATTTGAGTTAAAATTTAACTTACACTTAAATCATCCTATCATTTAAGATATGGTCCACAGTTATGTCACTCGGTGAATGGAACAAAAAAGAAGAACTAGTTACTGATCAGGCAGTAAGACACTTAAAAGGCTACTGTCCATTATTAAAGGCATTTGCTTCAAATAATCGTTCTGAGTTGGCATTGATTCTTAAAGTTCAGGAATTCTGCTATGAAAATATGAACTTTATGAAAGCGTTCCAGAAAATAATTTTACTGTTCTATAAAAGTAAGTTTGTATACATTATTTTGTGGTGAAAGATAAGTTTATTGACTAATTGTTGTGTCTGTATAGCTGAAGTGCTTTCTGAAGAAATAATTCTCAAGTGGTACAAAGACGCACATTCTCCTAAAGGTAAAATGCACTTCTTGGAGCAAATGAAGAAACTTGTTGAATGGCTTCAAGATGCAGAAGAAGGTGTGTACAAAAATAAAAATAAAAAAATATCATATTTATAAACGTTTTTCTTTAGAATCAGAATCTGAAGATGAACAAGCAGAAAATGCAGAAGATGAACAGGCAGAAAATGCCGAAGATGAACAACCTGAAGAAAATGCGAACAAGTAAATTGCTGGGATACAAAAATGATTATTTATTTACACAAAAAAAAAAATACTTAAAAACGACAAAGAAAAACAACTAACTACATACACACACCCTGGATAAAACTTAAAATATGATTCATCAATAAAATATACAAGGAAAATATAATTTTCTCTTCTCCAAGATGAAAGCCGATCGAAAATGAATTTTATACCAACGGAAAGATCACACATTTGATTGCCAAACAAATTATACAATGTAACAACATTTCTCAATGTGTAAAATTTTGACTGCTCTCTATATACGCATTCTGAAACCAACAACCAACAGTTTTTTAAGTCATACTTGTTAAAAGAAATCAATAAAATCTTAAAGCAACAAGAGAAAAGAATCTGAACATCTGAAAAAAAAAACATTTGAAAAAGACCAGAGTTTTAATATCGTAAAAAATTCTAAATAAAAAAAAAAAAAATCACATTGCGCTTTGGGTTTGAAGTGGTATGAACGATACTTTTTTTCCAGAGCATACGTTATTATGGGTCCAGTATAAATTGAATTAAAGCAAAAAAAAAAATTAAAAAATAAAATTTTATAAAACGGAAAAAAACAAATGTTCACACCACTCCCAGTCTTGTTTATTTAAGCAAATTTTTAAAAATGGGTTTAATTTTTGTATTTTAATTTTGTAAGGTTACCGTTTGAAGTGGCTTTCGAACGGTTGTTAATTTAAAATTGTTAGATCTTTCTGCTCGAGCGAGGTATCCGTGCCGGAGGTTAAAATTATTTTCGAAGTATCTTGTCAAAAGGATTTATACACATGTGCGGGTGCATTTTGCCCGAGAGGAATTTGAGTGAGAAGATTAGGAGAAAAATTGCACTAAGTTGTGAAAAAAATTCAAGAAAAAAAGCCTTCATCGCAAGAATTACTTTGAAAAAATCATCAAAAATCAGTTTGATACACAGAATTTATTGAATTGATATTAATAAACACTTTCAGATAGTTGAACGCGATAATTCAAGTTAAATTTAATGTTTAAGCTGCATGATGGCAAAAGTGAATTTGGTTGTTCCACAGTTCATTTTCGTAAAATAGGAACTTCGAAAATTAAAATGAATTGTTCGACAATCCGGTTTATTTCATTTTCAATACGCTTTGTGTTATTGAATTAACATTAGTATTTTTTACGGCAAAATAAAATATAAGACAAAAATATTGAATATATTAGTGTTCATCTTTGTATGTTTTTATTAAAATTTCAAGAATACAAAAAAAAAAGAAAATTTGAAGACAACTAGGTCACGATTCAACACACCTTCATGGTCATTTGCAAACGAAACATTTTTTCTCGTTAAGTATACACTGTACCTGTAACTTTGGGTTTAACCACGGAAATTAGACAAAAGTCGTTTTGCGAAATCACAGCTACTCAAAAATTAGGTTGATTTGTTTTGCCTATTTTTTAAATTTTTGGAATTATATTTTTGGAAAATATGAGTCGTTCGTGGTTTATGCGAAGGAGAAAAATATGCCTAATACAGTTATTGATAACTTTTTAAGGTTACATGAAAGTTTTGGAAAAATTTGCAACCAGGCTTAAAATGAAAAGCCTATAACACGCCAAGTTCGAAGGATATTACATGAAGCCATTAGAAACAAGCTGTTTTCTTCATAAATTAAAAAAGCTTGTAGAATCAATGCCGATCTGCCGAGGCGAATGATATCGGTCGTAAAAGCAAGTGGTAGCTCTATAAAGTAATGATTTTTATAAAAAAAATTTTGTTATTTTTATGAGAATTTTCCCCTTTTTTCTTGTTAATAATTTTTATTTATTTCGTTAAAAGTGAATACGTTTTTATTTTTGAGTAAGAAATCATTGAACTAATCATATCTAACAAAGAGCTATATAAGCGAACAGAACAGGACTATTTACGAGTCAGGCAATGCTTTTGAGGAGCAGCCATCGTTGAGAAAGAGCTGGAGGGAACATAAATAGATTGCCGGAAACCGCGCAAAATGGCGAGTAGGAGTAGTTGAGGACCTATGTGCCACTAGGGAATACCAACGAACTTTGTAGGTATGAGGACCTAAACAAGTAAGTAAGTAGGAAGCTGATGGACGAATTGGTACGAACGATTAATAAATAATATGATGTTTAAAAAACAACTCATATTTGTATTTATTTGTTTTTAATAACGAATAACGCAACACACTAATTTTCAAATTTAGGCAGTGATAAGTTTTTCTTTGGATTGTTCAGTTGAACCGGCCTGGATTTCTTCGATTTTTTCCTCTGTTTGAACGGATTCTTCAATTAATTTTTTCTCCTCTTCTGGTTCTTCAATTACCCTGAAAGTAATAGGAGCTGGCTGTCTAGCAGGGAACCAATCGGGAATAATTTTGTCATGCATTCTCCACACTCCATACTCGTTTGAAATGTGCTTTTCCATAACGACATACTCGAGGACGTCTTTAGCAATTATCGGACTACCATGCATGAGACGACCGAATCGATCGTAAATAGCTAACTGTTGTTGAGTGTGAAAACGAACAGTCACTTGCGCGAAAATGTTTTCCTTTGTAATGATGTCTGTGCAACGAGCATGTACGACTCTAGGTGGCTCAAGGGATTTAAGGAATTTCCAGTGAATAGTTTTGTCCCTTGTATTATGAATAATTTCCGGATAGCATCGCTCTGTTACATGCTGCCGTAGTTCGTGCTTCTTTTTGGCTGCCATAAGTTGATGGGCGTTAATGTAGATATCTTGAGCTTGCAGTGCGAATTCATCTTTATCGAAATCTTCTTCAAAGCTTTTAATTTTTCGCACGGCCATCATACTTTTACCCTTTTTTTCCAAAAACTCGAACTTTTGTTTTGCCCCTGTAGATGAAATAATAGACTTTTTGCCATCACCCTCTGGTGGCACGTACGGCTCGAACATTCCACCTGTGCAGCTGATATGAAAAGGCCTTTCCATCCATGGTCGTGGTGGAAGGACTCCTCTCTCTTTCATACGACTACGAACTTCTTCTTTAGAGAGTTCTTCGAATTTCTCCTGGAAATCAGGGATATCAATTTTTATAAATTTTTGTTTTCGCAGGTTTTTGAATTTCGGATTCCAATGTTTGGTTTGGCGATGTCGCACTTGTTGGGCATTAAGGAGACCTTGTATACCTGGTGACAAGAAACCAGGCTGTAGAACCTGGAAGAGTGAATTCGTATGGTTATAAAAGAAAATGTCAACTTTTTGTTGAATTGTTTGTTTGTTACCTGCAATAATTTAATACAGTTTCTCGCTGGTCCTATGACTTCCATTTTATTTAATTTGCAATTTAATTCGATTAACTTTTTTGGAAAATTGACAAACTGAGCAAGGGCTCAAGATTCAAGAATAGAAAGAAGTGGTTACTTTGACATTGACAGATGTAAATCTTAATCTACTTGGCCTCAGCCTCATACCTTCTCAAACCGTAACTTAAATGAAATCGTTCAATAAAAAAACAGTGGTGACAAAATAGTCCACTCGCTGTTTCTGCATAATACTACGTTTTCAACGGCTATAAATCCGAGGTTTATGTAGATTTGTTATAAATCTCCTCTAAATCTTGAAGATTTATACTACGTTTTCACCGGACACTAAACCGAGATTTAGGTAGATTTATCATAAATCTCCTCTAAATCTTGAAGATTTATACTACGTTTTCACCGGACACTAAACCGAGATTTAGGTAGATTTATCATAAATCTCCTCTAAATCTTGAAGATTTACCATACAAATATAAATCTCCTCAAATGAAGATTTGGAATAAATCTCCTCTAAAGCTAGTTGGAAGGTTACAATTGCAAATAATTCTAAAATTGATTTGCAGTAAAACAATGAATTAAAAAGCATAGAGATTACTAAATATGCATTCTATTACTAATGATGATGACAAACAAGTCTTGGCGACTGAAAGAGTAAAAATATCCCTGTTTTTCCTTTTGTGAATTGTAAAATGTTGCAAACCAAACGTCAAAATAAATCTGATTGAGCCGGTAAAAACATTTCGAGATTTATTCTAAATCTCATTCGCTAAATCTCGGATTTAGGGATGGTGAAATCGTAGTATTAGTGTTCGCTAAATGTTTTCACTGAACTAAAACACCTATTTGTATGCAACGGACAACTTAAATGCTATTCAACAAATTCATTAAAATGTCATTTTGTTTGTTGTTTTGAAACACAGCTGTACGTACAGAGGTGAACAATTTTTCAAGGTTACAATTGCAAATACTTCTAAAATTAATTTAAAACACTTCGAGTTACTCGACGAATAAACGCTTCGAAAGTTACAGAACATGGATCTATTTCGAGGAGAATTTCAATTGCGGTATAGGCTATAGTCGTAGTTGATATGGTATTTCTTTATAGATAAGTAGGTGTTAAGGAGTCATTTACGTACTTAAATACATGATAGAAGCAAAACGGTTTAATTTTGATAACAGATTTTAGTTCTGTTTGATTATTCAATTCGTTTTCGAATGTTCGTAACAGACTTTTATAAAAGTTCTTAACTCCTGAATACAAATTATAAAAGATCTTTTATGATAAGAATCTTTTACGATTCATAACAGATTTGGCAGAATAGGTCCCAATATTTACAGTGGCGACAAAATAAATGTATTAAAAGTCTTTTTAAATGAAAAATGTTTGCATTTTCTTCTGCCGGAAAAGTTGTTTTATTTATAAATAGCTAAAAACAAAGGTAATTTTCATTTTATAGAAAAAATAATCTATGTTGAATCCATAGGAAAAAAAAACAACAAAATAATGTAAATAGTTCAAATAATACTAGGACAAAATAAATAGCACACTTCATTAATAATAACAAGAAAAATAAATAAGCAACAAAAAACTTATCATAATTTACAGAAAGATCGTCAATACTTTTTCGGGTAACCCTTATTTTGAATTACGGCTGCATACCTGACATTTATAGACAAAATGAGACTCCTGAATCGTTCAACAGGTACTGAATACCACGCTCGCTAAACTTCCTCCCAAAATTTGTCCAAATTTGAAGTAGCTGATCTGTTTATCGTTTTGTCTACCTCATTCCATAAATTCTCAATAGGATTAAGATCTGGAGACTGGGCTGGCCCTTCCATTTAATCGATTTTTTGGGTAGATAACCATTGTTTCACAGACCTAGTCGTATGCTTCGGATCGTTATACTGCTGAAATTTCCACTTCAGTGGCATTGCCTCCTCAGCATACGGCAGCATCGTGTCTTTAAGGACCTCCTTATACTATATTTGGTCCATAATACTCTCTATGCGATCGAGAGGACCCACTCCTTTCCAAGAAAAACACCCCTGAACCAGAATTCCACCTCTACCATGCTTCACCGTCTATATTGCTTATTTTGGGATGTGTGCCTGCTTGATCCCAAGTCGTTCATATTTTTTACCATCATATCCAAAGCCGTTGAGTTTAGACTCATCGGTCCAGAAGACATTTTTTCACCAACTATGGTGTTTTGAAATGTGTTCCTTTGCTAATTTCAATCGACGCAAAAGGTTCCGCTTAGAAACGTGGGGTTTTCTCCTGCAAATCCTTCCAAATATTTTTTTCTCACGCAGTCGATTATTAATTGTGCTTACTGACACATTAACTCCAAGATCGTGTTCAATTCCATCTTTTATTTTGGGAGCAGTCATGAAGGGATCAGCTTTGCTTAGGCGGGCGATGGCAATATCTGTTCGTGGGGTGGTTTTTCTGGATCGATTTTTGCGAATTTTGTTTTTAGCACCTACTTCCTGGCAATCGTGAAGGGCATTTAAAAGTTTTTTTCCAGGAACATTCCAACTTAAGCGCGATAACCGAGTTAGTGTGACCTTCTGTCTTGAAATCGAGAACTCGTAGCCTGAAATCCTCTATTGAATGTTTGTCACGTCCCATACTACATTTTATCATTATAATTTAAGCAATATAACGTAAATTAAAAAAAAAACTCTTATCTTTTTAACTTACCTTCAAAAAAGTAAGAATAATTGTATAAATTAAAAAAGTGTGCTATTTAAAATGCCTTGGCTCGAGTGCACTCTCTTTACTATTTGACTTACATTTGACTTTGTTTATAAAATAATTGCAAAAAAATAATATCCCGTTAATTTACATTGGAAACCCAGAACAATCCATACTTTGCAGTACCGGTATCAAAAGTGCACTTGTAGCTTAATAGTGGATTTACATGTTTCTGCATCTGCAAAATGCAGAAAAGTAGAAAGAGTCAGATATACGTTCAAATCCAAAAGTGGGAAAGAATACACAGATGCTAACCCTTTTTTACTTTCTATAAATTGCTATAACTTGTTAACAGCTGTAAATCATATGTTTTCATTTAAAGTTAATTTGTATTTTGTGCGAAATTTTAATTTTTTTGAGAAATTTGAAATTTTTGTAAAA
The DNA here is from genome assembly GCA_905146935.1 of Scaeva pyrastri. NCBI lineage: Eukaryota > Metazoa > Arthropoda > Insecta > Diptera > Syrphidae > Scaeva > Scaeva pyrastri. The sequence goes on from LR989927.1 coordinate 82,359,196, forward strand.
TTTGGCCTTCTTTAGGCATCCTTCCTATTTGGGGACGAAGAACAACGAAACCCAAAACGAAAAAAGGTTTTATGTTAATCAAAATATATTTTATTTTGTTCGCAAATAACAATAATAATAATAATGAAATAAAATTAATATTGAATAATTATGATTATAATACCTACTAATGATAATAATAAAGATTACGATAATAATCATGACGATTTCTTTGGAATGCAATTTCATGCTTTTGTTGCTGCTTTTGTTGTTGCGGCTATTGTTGTTATTTCTGTTGTCATCATCGTCGTTGTGTTGATAAATGTGCTCGTCGTCGTCATCCCTGCCGCTCGGTGTCATCTCGAACACCTTCTCTTCCAACTCGGTAACTCCATCCTGGTTGAGCTGGTGTGTCTCCATCTCCACCCAACCATCACTACTCTCTTTCTACAGCACAACAAACTCAATTTATTTGCATCGACCCCTTCACCTGTAGTCCTATATTCTCTTTCAAATATTGCTAATCACGATAATCTGAAAGACAAAATACAAAATCAATTACATATAAGAAACAAATGAGAATTTAACTTACCTCGGTTCTCTGCCATTTCCATTTTAATATGTTTTTTTTTTTTTCTTCTTTTTATTTCATGCACCATCAAAAAAGTTATAGGAAATGTGGACATTTCAAACATTTACAAAATGCAGAAGAAGATACTATAATAAAGATGAACATGTTCGTCTTCACTATAATCTTGACTTCTGCATTTTTCGAATTTCCTATAATGCAGAAATGGAGTTCTTCTGCATTTTTTTCTTTTCTCTCTATCTAACAAGTATGAATTTTCTATTTGGCATCCCTTTATTTTTGCAGAAACCAAATGCAGAAACATGTAAATCCACCATAAAGCCTAGAAGAAATTTCTACTAGAAGTGTGCTATTTATTTTGTCGCGACTGTATGTAAACCTGCAAAGTTTTGTTTATAAATAAAATTCTTTTTCTAGTTAGTTGGGTTAACGTACTACAAGCTCAGTCAAAAATATTGCTTATTGATCCGAATTTATGAATTCCCTGGTTATTTGAATTTGCATTCACATTGACGTAAATTGGTAGCCCGATTTGACAACTTTAGACTTTTTTCAGTGAGGCTACGCAAAAGACCGCGTACGAAAATTCTAAGGCAAAGTTAAGATCATGCCTGGTTCAACGAATTAGAAGTATTAAGATAACTAGCGAATTAGCTCTTTATACTATTTGACACATAGGTAAATGCTTGGGATTTAGTTTTTGCTTTTACATTGGGTCTTGGGATTATTTGTTTGCAATATTTTGATAATGAACTTTTACGAAATTACTCATTAAGTTAAAGTCACAGGCTAGTCATGTACATACGTATGTCTGTATTTCTAAAATAAAAAAAACCTAACCTACATATTGTTTTTTCATACGATTCCCTTTTAGTATATTGCACTTCAGAAGTAAAACTGTATGCATCAAAAAGATGTTTTTTTTGAGACATTAAACGACCTGCATACATTAAGGAATTTAAAAACGTTTCCAGGACCATCTAGCTAGATAAAAGAAAAAATAAGTGTCTTATCAAAACCATTTTTATTTTCTTGGAATAGTTTTAAAACAATAGTTAATAAAGTTATATTGTATACTTTTTTTAATAATATTTATTTACATGCTTAATACTATTTAAACTTTACGTAGGTGTATTAAATTATAATTTATTAATCTTGCGTCGCAGAATAATTTGCTTTCGCTTTATATTTTAGAACTAAATACATTGTTATATTCTATATTCAGTTTGTTATTATCAAAGGCTATTAAAGTCTAAACAAAACTACTGCTTGGTTCATCTAAATATGCTGTCCGACCTGTTTGTTCGGATCCAAGATGTTTTCGTGAAATATCTACGGGAATTTTACTCGGAAGCGAAATCGAAGGAGCAGTAGAAGAGGATGCGGCAACAGTTAGCTTTGAACAGGCATTAGTTGTTGTGCTGCTTTGGCCCCAGTTAGAGGGCTTAATTGGCAGAACTTTTGGCTTGGGGGGAAGTGGTGGCGGACCTTTTGTAGTAAAGGATTGTTCATCTGTTGAAGATCCGGCTGCAAAAATTTGCTGAGAAGTATCCTCTTCATCAATTTTCATGGGGGAAATTGACTGTTTTTTAGTAATCGAGAGCCTTGGAGCTGGTTGTGGCATTGGACGATCGGTCTGCTGAACATCTAAGACAACAGGTGCTGATTTATTTACAGGACTTAGATTTGCACGAATTTTCCTCAACTTATTGGCCGCACTCAAATTTTCTTTATTCTTTAAAAAATCAGGGAGTTCAAAATTAATTTCAGTTCCTCGTTGATCTTCTAGTCGGGCACACTGAGCACGTTTAAGTCCTTCTAGAAATTCATCTGAAATTGGTTACTAGTTCATGAGCACATTTACTTAAATTAAAAGAAGAAGAAGCATATTTATTTCATATACTTATATATGTATATGTGTACAAACCTTGATTTTCAGCACGTTCAGTAACCTGAACTTTTACCCCAGCTTTCCATTTAGCAATAATTGGTTTCTTTGTTACTGTTGGATCGCTATTTGTGTTAAATAACTGCGTTGAGGTCGTTAGGGCGTCATCTGATTGGCTTATTGATGTTTTGTTATTTTTTTTGGGACGTAAACCTTTCAAGCCTGGAATGTTTGAGTCTCTCCTACGGATTCTATCAAATATCGATGATGTCTCTGAGCCGCAATCATTTGACTGAAGGATATCAAAAAGAAATTTGTAATTATAGTATTTTTTCGAAGTTCTAAATTTAGTAAATAAAATACAATTTGACTGTTACAATCAAATTTCCAATCTATCCTCCTTTACGGTGCTCCTGTTTGGTATTGTGCTAAAACTCACAAACTTAAGCCCTCAAACATGTCAAAATAAAAATATAGCTCAAATTGTATGCAAATTGTTCTTTCTCTGATAATAAACTCATAAAGACTGTTAGTTTGGGCAAAGAATTTGCCATGTGGATTTAAAAAAACACAGCCTTAGTCACAAACTTAACGTGGGAGTTTTTGCAATAATACACAATTTCATTACACAATTTAATGTTATTATATGTGTATTAGTTTAAATTTATAGTTTAAAAGGAAAATAGTATGTTATCTTATATCTTATTATCTTATTATCTTATTATCTTATTATTCTTATTATTCTTATTATCTATATTAATAAAAATGTAAATGTATGTTTGTTCCTAATAGCTAATCTCAGAAAGTTCTTAAGCAATTGCTTTCAAATTTTGACAGAACATTGAATTCAAGTCCGTGAGTGTTTATATATACTTTAAACAAAAATAATACCTAACAACACTTAAACAAAACACTACCTTTACTGCAATATAAGGGTTATAGCACCTTTACTTATCAAAAAATAAATTCTTAGTTTTTTTGTTTTGTCAAAAAATATAAATAAACAAAAATAGAAAAAATAAAATACCGATAATTCCTTTCAATTAATCAAATGTAACACATTACGCCCAAATCAATTTCGTGCATTGCTTGCCATTATGGACTTGGCTCATTTGGAGGGTTAAAGGCCAATGAAATTGCTATGAGCTCAAATAATAGGAAAATTCTAGCCCGTCGTCTACCGATTTTTGGCCCAGAAAAAAGTGAGTAGAATTTCATACAATTTTAAAGAGTGTTAGTCAGATAAATATGTATGTGTATATGTAAGTACTATGAACTATACTATACTTCAACGTTCACTCTTAAATTTGAACTTACATATATGTACAGTAAACCAAAAAAATAAAAACATGCACTTTTGGCTGACCTAAGACGGTCAAAATCGTTATACGATTTGTCAAAATGGGCCAAAATTTTTCTGGGATCAACTTTAACGAGGAGTCAATGGACAACATAATGCAGGGTGATTTGCAGCTCTTTGATGCATCTTATGCAAATCACCCTGTTAAGACCATGAACTTTATTATATTTAAAAAAAAAAAAAAAATAGGGATCGGATAGGGACTAAAACAAAATATTTATGTATAGAAAAAAATTAATTCAAACAATTTGAAAAAGTCGGGAAATTATTAAAATCAAAAAATGATTCTGTAAAAACACCAAAAATCGCATGATTTAATAATTTTCAACGACGACGTAAAAGTGAAAAATTCATTGTAAGGTTCTGAAAAATTGGGATAATTGTAAAATTCATTATTAAGCTTTTCATCCATTTTGAGTGCTCTTATTAAAGAACTATCTAGGTTTTATAACTACTCTGGAGTTTATGTTAAGGCGAGACAAAGTTCGCCAGGTCAGCTAGTTATCAAATATGAATGTATTTTGCTGCTTATATACATACATATGTAGATATAAATAAATAAATGGAAAATAGTATTTTTTAAAGATTCGTTTTTCCAATTACTACTTTTCAATTTCTAGACACTAAAATTTGATTTTAAAAACGAGTGAACACAGAAGCTTTAAAAAATTTGCTTATTTTAAAAACATAATATCGGAGATTTCATTTTCTTGAAAAAGATTTATTCTGCTGCAGTTTTTAAATGTTTAAAAATTAAAAACTAAAATAAATTCGATAAGAATATTATGATCTTACCTTCAGGGAGCATGTATCAGTTGGCTTTTGATTTTCTTCATGAGATTCCACTTTCCCTTGCAGTAATTCACTGAAGACTTTATTAGTTATCTCATCAAGAGTGCTTTGCTGCGTATTAATAACCACACTCGGTAAAGATCCATTTCTGTGTGGCTTTATCGCTGGAAAGGATACACTTTTTGGTATAACTTTGACCTGAGCTGTGTTATTTGGCTGTGGATTATCAGAGTTATAGGTTTTCAACATTACAACTTGAAGTCTCTGACCATCAGCTACGGTAACTGGTTGTGAGAGATCAACCGGTTCATGGGTATCACGCATCAATATTTGAACATTTTCCATGCAATAGTTGTACTTTTGCAAAATAGGTTTGATCACATCGCAAAGAGCTTTCTTGGGTTTACTTTTCACTGAGATTACTTTGGGATCCGGAAGATCAAGTTTAAATGCCACTTTCTGTTCAACGAGCAATTCTTTTCCAGACAAAACTTGGGATGGATCATTCAAGTCAACTGGTTTGTTTGTACTATTTAGAATAACTTCAAATAATTGATATGAAATGCCACGTTTTTCAAGCAATCTTTCCACCAATTGGCGTACAGTTTCGTCAGGTTTTGTTTGCACAATAGTTGTTGCACCATCACAAAGTATAACCCGGCACAGACAACATGCTTTGATATCATCCGATGTATTAGATAACGTGCATTGCGGTAGGGTATCAAAACTAGAAAGAGAGCTGCGCGAACTGTGGACATCACCAGTGGAATTTCTCGTATTTGTTATTTTTAAGGAGTTTCCTGAGAGCTGACATTTTCCAGCTCTATTATTAGATGATTTGTTGTTGCCGTTTTGATTTTCAGTCTCCTCACGATCTCGTGATTTACAACGTGTTTTACGATGCCATGGGAGTAAACTCTTACGACGACGATCTTCAGCATTGCTAGCAGACTTTTTAAGCTGAAATAAAAAAAAAAAAATAGCATTCTAGTTTTAAAAACAAAGTAATAAGAATAACAATAGAACTCACCATAGAATGGGCTGTTAGGTGAAAATTTGTCTTCAAAAGTTCGTCGAGTCCTTCCGCTGAGTACGGAAGCGGTTGATGTTTTTCTTCGGCTTCAATGCATTTCTTATACATATCTGATCGAATAAACCGCTGGTAGCTGTCGAATTTCATCAAATTAAAAATTTGCTTTTGCGCTTGGGCAAATAAATCTTTTTCAGCTGTTTTAAGATTCTCCTGAGTTGTAGTTCTTGCTTGGGAGTCAACATTAACCGGTTCCGTTGCACCGTTCGCTAAATGTTTAGAGTAGATATCCATTGCACTTGTTGCACGTTCACTTGCCGATTCGATAAAACGATATCTTTCACATGCAGTCCAAAAGTAAATATTCTCCGCTGAGAATTCTTTTTTAAGGAATTCCGCAAACGTATGCAGGCCCGCTGGATCTTCCAATAGCTTCTCAAATGAGCTACCCCAAGAAGTGACCCCAGCTGGTTGTGATACCTTTTGAGTTGTATTAACAGCAATACTTCCTCCGTTTACAATATTTTTGACACCATCTAATTGACTTCGGGCGGCGGCCGCTGCTGCTGCTTTGAAATCTCCTATGTAAGTCTCCATTGATTTTGTGTAAACATCGTTGTCGGAGGCGGTCAAAGAGGATGGTCGACGTGCTAATGAAACTTGAGAATCTACAGTCCTTGGTGCACGGAACGAAGACTGTGCCCAACGGCGAAAAGGTGATGCATCTGATGGTAATGCTCGGGACTGCAAACAAAAAGAAAAATATATTTAAGAATAAAATTTAAAAAATTAAATGAATAAGTAGGTATACTCGCTTGGAAATCAGTGAATGACTTCGAGTTATATTTAACAATGACTGGCTATACAAATATATCAGTGAAGTTTATCGACATTTTTACTGATAAGATTTTTTAATGCATATGTTTGTATTGGAATACAAAATAACATAAAATGAGGAAATATGGTTCTAGGTAGGCAGAATAATATGCCATTTATTAATCTTCTATAAAAATATTAATAAAACAAATAGCCAAGGGCCCTGGTAGCTAGTTCTTAATCCTACAATTATTGATTTTTTAATTATAATTTGTCAGTAAAGTTTAATAATAAATAATTCATAAAACAAATATATTTATATATATATGTGGGTTTAAATAATTTCTGTAGAATAAAAGACATTACTTAACGGACAAATACCTTGAAGATATTTGAAGACCATCACAAAACTAAAACGTTTTTGGGTTTAAAAGAATCAGAGTTTGGATAAAATTGGCATTAATAAACATAGCGAAACTGCTGTCTAAAAGAAATTAATATAAGGATGTAACATTGTATGTAATGGTTATAATGTATATTGAAAAAGAAAAAAACAAAAGTTGTGAAGTTTTATTATTTTATAAAAGCCTTTTATTTCAATATTTAGCTCGAACCGGTTTTGAAATATTCGAAACCATGAAGGATACTACAAGTTTGATTCTGATATTTGAAAACAGAAAATTCTTAAACAGAATAGAAAATAGCCATTTATTATTAGTGACTTGATAGACAAGTTCAGCCTTTATAAATATCGGTTAAAAACATCCAACTATAAAAGTATGTAGGATAAAAACTTACACGATTTCCATGATATTGAACATACTCAACTCTTACTTCAGTAATGTATGTAAAATTGTAAAATACTATAAATAGAATTATGCCTAGATTTGGAAAGCAAAATAAATATGCATGTACATCTGTATGTGTCTCACTTGTTTAATATGTCAATAAGAAAATAATATATTTTTCTTTTTAGTTTCATATTTCTTGCTGCTCTAATTAATGTTATCTTTATCATCCCTTCGGTTATTCGATTGAAAATTAAAATACATTTTTTTTTTAAGTCTGCCCTTTTACTTTAGGCTTACCAAACCAAACCCGAAACATTCAACTTTTATCTTAATGACTACATTATTTCCGTTTCAAATTTGACACAGTTGAAAACAAAAATCAATTAAACTTCATCCCGACATATAGTAATACAATAGACAGACATACCATTTTGAATTCGTTTTGTTTTTGGGGTCAAGAGATAAGTCACGCTATAAAACATTGTATTCAAGCAGTTATCTATACCTACTTCATTTATGAATTATAACGAGGGCTGATATTACATTGGTTTTGACAGATACACTCATGGGATTTTCTTTTTATTGAAAACACATTATTTAATTAAATTATACATAATTGAATTAAATAACATATTTTTCATTAAAACAGTGGGAAATAATCTTGTTTTAAACAAGACTTTTTAATTGAAACTTAAGTTTCAAGGATTTATTTTACATTCTTCTATTTTCAGGACTCTTTACACTTTACAAGGCTTATCGAACTAGTGTTGTTATTTTTAAGGCTCCAGTGAACTTTTTAACTTATTATTGCAATATAATGTACTTTAGCCATACGACCTCATGTATTTTAACACTACCACATTTTTTAAAACCACACTAGACAGTATCTCGCTGATGGGATAGCAGAGATCCAGAAATACGAAATTAAGAAAAAAGAACGAACGAACATCAATTGACTAAATGAAGCAATAGAGTGAAGAATGCTACTTTAAGTGGCATTATTATGTGTATGTATTGGAGAGAGATCGGAAGTCTGGCTGGACTCTGGAGCAAACAATATGAATAAAATTATTATTATATTATTATTTCCTCCACCTTCTTCTTATTTGAAAGTTTTATATTTTACTCAAAATGTACATATTATGTACATATGTATGTACATACATACATATATGTAAATACATTCGTTTTTTTACTCTTGCGAGAATTTTCAATTAAATGAAAAATATTACAAATGTATATATGTAAACACATATAAATACATTTTCAAGAGTTTTGATTATTTGAGATAAGACCATGACGTTTGATTTGATTTTTTTATTTGAATTTATATAACGGTATAATTAATTGTAAATAATCAGTTGAATGTGAATGAAAGTGAATTTTGTCAAATATGACTTTTAGGAATTCAAGATAAGTTAAAAGTGTACTTTTAAATAAGGAAATATACATATATATGTATCTACATACATATGTACATAAAAATCATTTTAAAAAACGATAGTATTAGCTATCCCTATCACATCTGAAGCAAAACGAACAAAGACAACAATTGCCAAAATAACATCGTTTGATCGAAGCGTCTGTTTTGTTTATCTACTGTGATAATTTTCAAAATCACGAATGCAATGTAGAAACGCTAAAATACAAAGACAAAATATTGAATATCCCGGTCCGGGTAGTTAAATAAGATAGTTGAGATCCGATACTATCCGAAAACAGGATTTAAATTCAAATCTGGATTAGGTGTCGTGTTTAACTATCCGGATAATTGGGATTCTAAAGTCTTATTTAATAGTCAAGAATAAAACAAATTCAGTTTGGTTATTATATTTTGAACTGCCAGGGTGATGTATTACGTATTTAAGGATTATTATACTTTTAAAATTTCTAGCAATCTTGCGCATTGACATAACTTATAATATAATCAATTCCTTTCAAATTTAAATAATTTGTAAAGTACAGGGTGTCCGGCGGGATATTTAATTTTTAAAGCGTCAATTAATGCGAAGGTAAAAAAACCTGCTTAAGCTCAAAATACCGCAAAGCCATCGCTATTAAGAACTTCAAGGATCCCCGCAAATATAGGAAAAGCTTAAGCGAAAATTTATATCTTGTATTAAGAAAAGAGCATCCTCTTACTGCCAAAATCTATTATTCACGAAATTTTAAAGAAATACATGAAACCTACTTGGATTTTTTTCTCATGGGGTAAGGTACATACATATATCTAAAGTAAAGTTTACAACAATAACCCGAAAACCGTAATGGAGCTGAAAGAACATATCCGACGCCGACGTGAAATAAACCATATTCAGTAAGGGCTGCTACAGCGCGTTGCACAAAACAAATGGACAACATTTGATTGATGTGATTTTCGCATAGGCATGCTTCGTCTTTATTTTATTCACATTTAAAAACATACATTTCCCACCAGACACCCTGTATGTTTTAGCAAAATTCTGATTTTTGCTATTAAAAATACTGAAGCTATTAGGGTTTAAATGCGATAAAAAATAAAACATGTACATATGATATTTTAGCTTGAAGACTTCCTGAGGCATAAGATTATATTTATATTGATTTAACTTTACAACAATCAAAATAACATCATTTTATTGGCTCAAGAAATATAATTTGCAATTGGATAGCATCAACTGTTTATTATCAACTGCAAATAAAATATGGTACATTGGGGCGTATATGCAATTTTTCTAAATAAATTAAAGTTTTTCCCATCTCATTTCTAAACTTTACATTTGTTCATGTTTTGCAAAACCTATAAAGAAAAGCAAAACAACATAATGCCTGGTTTGCTTGTATATTAATAATGTTTTTATTTTTTCATATTTTACTCATCGAAGTAAAGTTTTTTATTTGTTTTTTATGATTGTGACTGTTATACATACATATGCATATATGTACATATTTTTTTCTCTGCTCTCATTTCCGAAACGAAAGAAGCGGATATCAATTTAGGTTAATCAAAGAAAAACACACAAAATAAAATGGTGTAGTTCAACCCTACAACTCGCTTCACAAACAAAATAATTTTGGAATATCCAAGAAGCATTCATATTTAAAAACAATAATTTGTAAAAATGTTTGTTTGCCAAGAAAAGACAATTGAGAAGATTTTTTTTTCAATAATTAGGTTGAAAAAAAAGAAAAATTCATATCTGAGGAAAAGCAAACATTAAGTTAATAGAAACTTGAATTGACGAACGAGTAAAAAAATTTAATTGTGTACATTTTAAGATCTTTAATTGAAGTAGTATTAGATATCAGTTTCTAACCAAAAACCCTTTCCATAACGCACATCCTTAAGAAATATTTATAAAATTTTTACTGTCCCTCTTTTGAAAGAGGCCCAGATAAATTTTTACTGGAATCATCAATTTCGGTTGACAAATTCTTTTCGAGTACCATGATTTAAAATTTTTAGTTTTTGGGTTTGAACCTTTTCATACGGAATTTTAATGTAAAACCTCGAACTAAGGATTTAGATTTAGGTTGAACTAAGGTTCAACCGAGGTTGAAAAAACATAACTGACTTTAACGTACGGTTGAATAAAATGATTGAACTGGGAATCAAATATTTACACAAACAATACGGTTAAAAAACTAGAAATGATGTTTTAAAAAATTATTTGAGATCTTGTGATACTTGTGAAAAAGTGTTTTTCAAAAGTTCGATCGTGTAACGGTTAATAACAAAGCAACTATGATAGGTTTAAATTTCGTCATCTATATAAGCTTTTGATTGTTTTATTTATAGAAAAATTGATAAGTGACTAACTGAAACACTAATGTATACAACATGTATATAAAAAAATAACCGCTGGTACAAAAATAGATAGTCAATTGTTTTTGGAGAGTTTCTTGCTTCATTAAACGTTCATTAAACTCATTTTGAAATTTATGCTTGTGCAACTATAAGTAGAAATATATACCTAAGCATTTTGTATTATGTACATAGTTATTACAAACAAAAGTTATTACCCACTCCGTTGTTTTACATAAACTCTCTATATATCTATAAGATACAACGAGCTGACTGCTACCTCATTTTCTATTCACACAGGTTATTGTATTGTTTCATTATACCTAGTACGAACAGCTTCACTTGGATTTGTGAAGTTTTTTTTTTCTTGCTGTCTCATTTGCTTGTGTAATTTAAACTTTTGCTTTATTCATCAAAAAATAACCGCAAATATGCAAAAACCAGACACACTAATACGAGTACATAAATGTTTCGCTTCAATTACAGATGAAATTGCGATACGATAAATGTCTAGAAAAAGAAATTATTTGATATTCCAGTTGGTTTTTTTGTTTGTACTTTATCTATAAAACACTTTTAATTTCATTGCAAAACACATAACCATAAATTTTATACGCACGATAGTGGGATGTGTACTGTTAACAAACACGGTCACATTCAATAATTGAATTCACCTTCAGACTTATTTGATCAACTTAATTTATCACGCCGAGCAATAGAATGACATTTAACTGCAATTTTGTATTAACACACACACACTGTCATCGTGAATGGAGTGATATCAGCAAAAACTACAATTATTTTGGCGGAAAATGACATTAAATTTATATTCCATAATTAGATAGTGAAGGCCCCAATTAGCTAGCTGATTTATTTTACAACTTTTGACAGGTCAACTGTAACTCAGCACCAAACGTCAACGATCCGAAAACACAGTTGAAGCATACTAGTGTTAGCTAGACTTTATACTCGTACTGACTAGCGATAGGCTTCTACAACCACAATCACAACGACAACAATAACAACGTTCCACGACCAACTTTACCACGCGGCGAAACATATTCTACTGATCATATGATCTTTATGCTGAGTTTGCTTTCGCGATTTCGACTTGAAAAGCTTAGTTCACTTAATGTGTTGTGATGCGGGATTATGCGGGGCATTCGGAAGGGGAGAGATATAAATAAAACAGTCTGGCTGGACTCTGGAGAATTGTTGGAACTCGTGGGTTAGGGCAGATGAAAGTCTTGTATTGATCGAAAGAACAAACGAAGATGGGAATGAACGGAATAGAAGAGTACTGCCGCTGGATGGCGTACAAAGCACACAAGTGATTCAGTTTGCGTTGTAAGATTTTTTTTTTTTGACTTGTGAATGAATGAAGAGATCCTAGAAACATTGAGCGCTGACAGTGTTTTTCGTATAGATATTTTTTTTTGTTCATTATAAATGGGTGGGTTTTGTGTTGTCTTTTGTTTTATCTTCTTTATTTGTGGGAAAGATATATTCAGACAAATAAATAGAATTTCTGTGTAATACATTGCCTCCTTTTATGTGCGGGCACAAAAGTACATGATGATAGAAGGTTAAAAATATGTACATTGTACATACATATAATTTTACATAAACATATATTGGCAGAAGAAGGTACACAAATACAATTTGATAATTTGATTTTAAATCAGGTACGGGTATACTTTTAGAAATATATAGGATTTTGTTTAGTTTTATCGCATGAAATATCTACGTGTTTAGAGACTATCCTACGTCACATTTATTTAGCTTGAAGTTGGTAGGTAATCCAAGAAAAGAAAAACGGACAACAATGAAAAAAGAAACTTCGTATATTGAGTGTTTGAGTTTTAATTAATGAAGAACTCGAAATAATTAATAAATACAATTGAGTAGAAAAATAATAGGACGGAAAATATTCTCATTTGTGGCAAAACAAAATATGTATTCCGTAAACTTCAGAAATTGTTAGCTAGCATTATGTTACGAGTATTACTTGTGCTAGAGTGATGTAAAATTTGTTATAGAGGTAAAAATAGTATTTATATAACTTTCCCTCAAAACCGACTGTTTTAAGAAAAAAAGCGTGTCAAAAACCTGTCGCGACATGAAATAAATACTATTAGAATAAGGGTCATACATTGGTGAGAACGTTTTATAAAGGTTTTACGTGTTATTCGTATCCTGGAAGGAATAACAATCGCAGAAAAAATTTACACTTGCACATGCTTTATATGCATCATTTGAACTCTGTATATCTAGCTTTAGAATTCAGTTCAGTTGCACATCAAAGCTCAAACTGAGTTCAAGTTTTTAAGTTTAACTCGTCCGGTTTAGCAGTGAAATCAGAACTTCAGTTTAGTTGAACTTCGTTCAGTTACGTAATATGTTATTCAAAACATTACTATATTAAGTTTTTCCACTATATTTTCTTGTTTCTTAATCTCTTAACAAATTTTGATTTCTTTCTCTTCTCGATATACATGAATATGTCATTTTTATCTATACTACTTGTTTGTTTGAACGCGCTTATCTCAGGAACTACTGGTTCGAATTGAAAAATTCTTTTTGTATTTGATAGATCATTTATCGAAGAAGACTTTAGGCTATACAACGTCACGCTGCGACCAATATGAGCGAAGGATCAGTGAAAAATGTTGCAAAAACGGGTAAACCAATAACGGAAGCTCTCAAAGATGAATAATTTTCGCCGGTTTTGCAACATTTTTCACTGGTTCGTTCCTATTGGTCGTAGCGTAATTTTATATAGCCTATAGCCTTCCTCGACAAATGGACTTTCCAACTTAAACTGCAAATTAAACCAATATCAAATTTCGAACAAAACTATAAAACCGAATAAAATCTTGAACAGAAGTTTAAATCAAAAGTGGTGTTTAAACTTCCCTTTTAAACTGGGGGTTAATGCTTCTGATAGAAATTGTGATTATTTACGTTATTTTAAGCAGAATTATTCCTTTTTCATCAACTTAAACCAACATTATATTAAGAAGATACTTGCGGTCAAGTGATGTAATCTTTTCTTGAAATGTCGGTGCAGAACCACGAAAAAATTTATTTTCATAAAAAAGAATCTATTTATAATATGTAATTGATTTTTTTTATACAGTACCAACTGTGTAGATAATTAGAGACAAATCTTCCCTTTTTTTTTAATAAACTTGTGTTTTTTTGAACGAAAACTTGTGATTTTTAATTCTGTGCAAACGTTTTTGTGGTACTATTATATCTAAAACCTTATTATGTACATAGGTATATACTCTTCAGCCTTATATTTGACGTAACATTAACATCCGCAAAATTGTTGTAATTGTTCGAACCTCGATTGCACAAATTAAAAATTGTCTATTTTTGAAGCGAAAAGCACTTTCAATAGTCATCCTATGAAACATATGGTTTTAATAAATAAACATGTTTTATGGATCCAATGGACTCAACGTCCGTTTATGGTTTTTAACAAGCTTCGTCATCGTCAGTTTCCCTTGGTGATGGCTGGATTCCCGACGAAGACCGACACGTCTGTGGAAGATTCTATATCTTTCTGTAGGTATAGCTGTCAGCAAAACATTGCTGCAATTGCTGTAGCTCAACCGGTTGCATTAAATCAATGAACAATGGTCATCTATCAGGCCCGCATTAAGTATAAATAGTAGGGTGGTAATTTTTTTGTGTATGTGCTGCATTTTTTAGTATATTTAACTAGTTTATATTTCTCATAATACAGATACAAAGACGCATAAGATGAATGCGGAAACTGCGAGTTATAATCGCGTTTAATAATTGAGAAAATGGAACCTTGGACGAGTTTTTTAAAAATTTATTTCGATCCTTATGAGCCTCAAAATACAAAAACATTTTGGGACCACCCTAAGAATTATAGACTTTAGCCGGAAATTCAATTAAATATTTTGTTGTCTCTTTAAACAGTTGGGATTTTTACCGACTGCGGAAAGGGGTTGTATTTTTAACGTCTGCCACGGTCATTATTCGCGTCCGTGTCGGCTATAATAATGCCGCTTGCATCTAATATACCAAAGCAGTGATTGTAAGCGGGTTGCTGTCTTTTTTGTTTTTATTTTATTATTTGTTTGAATTACAATTGCCTTGTAAATGGTTTCTAAATGCTCTTTTAAATACTTTTAATCGAGGTAAATTGAATTATAGACTATAGAGTTAAAGAGACTCCAAAGCAATTAGAACATATTAAAATAAAAAGGAAGATAGAATAGAGATTATCTTTTGAAATGATTTGTGGATTTAATTTGAATGTACCAAATTTTTGAGATGTTCTTGGTATTCATTTAATTGATCTTTGTTTTTTATCCTAACTGATGATTTACAATCAACAATCAACAACTTATTATGAAATCCAACAGATAATTGAAATGCATACATGTAGAATATAAGATATTCAAATTAATAGCAATACTCTATACATCGATTCGAAAACATTCGAAAAGACTCATTAATAAAAATAGGACAAAATTGGGGTAGCAAGGAGTTTAAAGTAAATATTCTTGCCTTCATATTATGTAGACAAGCGGGAAAGGAATGGTAATTATTTGGAAACCTTTGGTCTTTCATAAGATTTGTGAAAACGGTTCGTAATATTGGCGAATTGATTCATCATTTAGGTTTTTTATTCTTTTCTTGAAAAAACAAATTTAATATTTTTGCTCTGAAAACTTTCAACTTCAATCTTTGAATTATTATTTATTTAATTATTTCAACATTTAAGTTAAAATAAAAAGATTTATCATGAAAACTTTGTATATTTTTGAAATCGAAATGGATATCAAAAAAATCATTATAATTTAAAGCAGTGAAGTTCGAATTTGGTTTATAAAAAAAATAGTTTTCATTTTTTATATCGGAGTTGGTAGTTTGGAAATTATTTTTATGTATTATTTTTGAATTTTCAATTAAAAACCATGCGTACTAACGGGATGTCCCCAATAATTCCGAAAAAGTATCTGACTAGGCCAATGCTATTCTTTGGAAATCATGGAAAAGCATCGCGGTAAAAGTTAATAAATCAGTTTATTTCAATGTCTAAAAAGTAACTATTGACTGCCGAAGTTAGTCATGTTGTTATTATAAGATGTAAGTTTTCGTAAGGAAATGGCTAGAAAATAAGCTAATATGTTGTTCTGAGGGAAGATCATGAACTCATGATCATGATTTTTAAGACTTATGGCAGATATTCAGTAAAAACATAACAAGCAAATGTTGAGTTGTTACTTGCATTGAAAAATTCATGAATTTGCAACAATGCTAGAATTTAATATCGAAAACAAAACAGGTCACAAGAAGAAGAAGTTCGAAATAAAAATAAACACAAAAAATATAAAATAACCATGAAGAAAGTAGTCTTCAATTTCATATTTTATTTTTGGGCCACAATACTTTCTAAAATATTTAAGAACGTTGGTTCTTTTCCAAAAAAAAAAAACAACGCATTTTTAATCCTTACGTATATAAGCTTACATTTCTACTTTATACACTCAATAAAGATTAACTATTAAAAACTAAACTAATCAAAAAAAAAAAAAAAACAGCCGAAGGAACATACATGAGATAAAATTGAATTAGAAATGACTCACACGAATGACATCCAAATTTTTTATGGTTGCATCGCCCACTCCATCACGTTGTTCAATTCTTTTGGCTTTAACAAATTTGTTTTTGTCTTTCTGGATCGCAGCTTCGACTGCATCCGCACTTGCCTTATGGCTGTCCGGGTCACTTAGCGATCGGCGGAGTTTAGAAACTGAAGCACGCTTCGCATGAAACGATCCTCTGATAATTCTCGCTAATTCATAGGCTGGATTGCGTTGATGGTTCTTTTCAGATCGTGGTGGAGTGATCTTAAATGTCGGCACTAACGGTGGTTGCATTTCGAATGAACTGTCTGGCGATGTATTCCGACTGAGACTACGGGACCCAGTCAAAGATATACCATCGTCGTTGTCTTCTTCATCGGCGTCTGTGTCGTGATTATAATGATGAAGTGCCTTGCATCCGAACTGAGCTCTCATCATGACCGGTGATGGTGATGCACTGCTACACCTAGATGGAGTGCGCAACGTTTGAACCTTTTTCTTGGCCGAAGAAAAGAACTGAAGGACCTTGGAAGCTGACTTACAGGTCGGAATGTTGGGAACTTTTAAGTTATCAATTTGGTTTATGTACAAACGCTTTGGTGTTTTCAGTGAATACTCATCGTGTCCACCACCACAGCCGCCGCCGTCACTTGACCCAATATCTGAATCCGTTGACACTGCTGACTCCTTTCGCCGCATATGCATGTCAATCGATGATGATTTTTTCACCGGTGTGGATGCCATTAATGTCACTATGTCCAATTGATGTACTTTGTGTTCTTGTTCTTGTTGTTGTTGATTTGTTTTTGCATTTCTTTGTTCTAATGCTTTAACAAAGCGGTCTAAACTTTCGCGGTCCAATTCAGTAACACATCTATGGCGGATATACGCCGCTGGCGGCTTTGGTTGAATAGTTTTCACCTCGAAACTTGTGTCGAAACTACCGGAATCATTGACATTCGCAATTGACTGTACGAATCTTTCCACCATGGTGGCCACAGATTTTGTATCACAGTTATGTTTAAAGTCCTTAATTCCTTTTGAGGTTCTGGACTTAATAATTGGCGGTTCGGTTTGATTGACTTTTACCATCTTTTTAAGAAAAATAATAAATATACAATTTAAATTTTTATTTTATAAAAATTCCAATAGAATTTATGGGTACTTCTCAACGGCTGCGATGTACTGACTGAATGAAATCGAAAAAGTATCTGGAATATATTTCAAGTGCTTCCGAATTCAACGAGTGCAGATATTATTTTGAGCGTTAATACTCAATGAGGATGTCTATATATAACAAGTAGAATTTCCCAAAAAGAAAGAAGAGCAATTCAGGGGTTACTCTGGCTCGTATGACGTATCTATAGGTATTTTTTATTTCACAATAAATTAACACATTTTATATTTTTCATACATGGAATAATGTGCGACGAAGTAGGTGCGAGATGTTTTTGAACACGTGCGTTTTTCGCTATCATTCGGGTTACTCATAAATTTAGGTATACCTAGTATGTAATGTGACGTGATGAGCAACAAGCATTGCAGGTACGCCCATTTGTGAGATGAATTCGTAATAAATAAAATTAATTCAATTGAAATAGAAAGGTATGTTAGTTGTTCCTTTTTTCGTCTCTTTTTGAATGAGAGAAGACCAGATTTGTTTGGCAACAATAAATCTATGGTCGCCTCTTCGTCATCTTCCCTATACCAAAATGTTTTTTGAATGAGTTAGGCCAAATAATTGTGTGTTTGTTGTAGGTATGCAAATTGTGAACAAGATAATTTATAAGAACTCAAGAATATTTTTTTTATTAATGTAAATAAGATCCCGGTCGATAATTACGAAAACCTACTCGGCTTTTCATTTCTCAGAAGTATTTTGTTACGTTTTTACTTAAAGCGGAAATTTAACTTGAATGGACTTCCTTTAACGATTTATAATCGGAACGTCATATAAGATTCGATATATGTACATTGTACATATGTACATACATACACCAACTTATGTATTTGGATATTTGTATTTGTAAACTGAGTTGAGAATTTTCATTGTTCTTTCTTGAAGGATTTATCAATAACATTAACGAAATGTTAAGTCATCATAGGTAGATAAAAGACAGAAAGTTGTGATGCAACAGCTTGTAAAGAACCACCAACGAAAAAAACAAACTTAATATTATTGAAAATATAGACCCCAATATTGAAAAAGACCCCCAAATGGACGTAATTAAACAGTAAACATTCAAACAGTAAACAGAAATTTTAGACGGATATCTGGGTTATGACCAAAGTATCATGAACTGTTCCAGGTGCTCAAAATGAGGAAATCGATACTTGCAAGCTACGCTATATGCAATACAAGCTTTAAACCGGTCCCAGTTCTGAAGTGGAGCTTTGTCAAATACATTAAGATAAGGTACCTAGTATATAATATGCGTACAAAAAATTAGGGTGTTTTTAAAAACTTGTCGAAAATCTGCGTTACTATACAATCATCTTTCTTCTGTCCTGCATTAAAATTAAAATACATTTAAGATTTAAATAAGTATTCATTGATGTTCATTAACGTCGGACCAGGTAGCCGTATTTTGTTTGTATGACAATTTTTCTGCGTTTGTTCGATTAAAAATCTAATTTTATTAACACGTCTGACCTAGGTCTTAGTTAGACAGGCGTTTATAAAAACACAACTTAAAAACGAGTCTTTTGACTTGAATATGATCAAAAAATGTTTACAGAAAGAAGAAAGAATTCAATTTTTGGATTTGTATACATTGAGGTACCTATCCTATGTATGTACATACGTATGTATGTATATTTTGGAAGCCTTACCTTTCGTTTTGTCAATTCAATTGGAGTTTTCATACAATAACATGTTGCATAGAAGGAGGTGCTAAATGACACTATAATTGTCCACACACCACATGTCGTTAAATGCCAATCATCCAAAAGAGACATTTGTGAAATAAATAAAAACAAAACAATATAAATCATTTTAAACATTTCTAAAACTTTTTTTTGAGAATAATAATTTCGTAGTGACGGCTTTTTCACCACCTTGTACGAAAAAAACCTAAAAACTCGAAGGAACTCTATGTAAAAAAAAACTTAGTGCACGTGCGACCCAGTAGTACATTTCATTTAAAGTTTCAAAGAAATACCTATCCGGATATGTTCACCTAAATACAACTTGTACATTTTCTAAGTGAAAATGCGTTTTATTAAGTTTTTTATTTTGTTTTGAACGAAGACAGACAAACTTAAAGCCACATCCAATCATTTAACTCTGTCTTCTTATATCACAAATTGCATACAACAATAAGAAAAAAGGTGTGACGATCTTCACAAACAACGATTAGTCATTGTTAATTTATGCAAAGAAATAAAAATATTCACCAAACGTAAGCCCAACTCAATAACAATATAATACTCGTACCTTCATAATATTTGTGTGTTTTGACGACGACGTCTGCGTCGTCTCGAATTGTTAAATTGCCATAAACACAAACTGATCAATAGTAATTCTTAGAAAATTAAACACTTCGTGACAAATAATATGAAATACCTAACTTATTCTATTACAGATATGAAGTTTTTAATTGTGGAAATCGATTTATCAGTCGATCAGATTCCATTCAAAATTACTGCAAACACATATTCAGATTTGAAAAAAAAAAAACACTACGCATTCTGAAATTGAAATTTGGGAGCACAGATTCTCATTCAAGTATTCGTACATCGCAAGTCATTAAGTTAATTTTTAAATAAATGTAGGTACAAAAAAAATCAAAAATGCTTACAAATGATCGTCATTAGCATCGTCATTGGGAGATTCGTCGAACCGAAACAAAAACAAAAATTTTGTGAATGTGAGTTTAACGAGAAAAAATCTGGAACTCATGTGTTTAAAAAAAAAAATCAGAAAATTCAACCATTTAAACTAAATCGCATCTGTATCTACATAGAATTCAATTGTTTCGCACGTATTATTTTAATAATCATCGGATATTTAATGATTCATTATGACGTTTAGCACTTTTAAATTTTCAACTGAAAATGTTCAACTCTGCGAAAAACTTATTTCGGACACATTCCACGAAACAACTTTTGGCATATGTTTTGTTTGTGTTTTCTTCGACGGAATTTCATTCAGTGATCTATGAGGAGATCGTCAGGTAAATATGTAAAAGTATATTATTTATTTATTTTACGAATAAACTGTCTGAAGAAAGTACTCGGAAAATAAGTGCGAATCGCGAGCGATAGGGGCAGCGGCGCCTTCTGCCTTCGTTTTTTTTAAACAATTAATAGATACTCATAAGTATACTTAAATTTCGATCGATTAATTATAAACAAATAAGTTTCTTTTTTTGCGATCAAATTTTATAGATTTCCGCTATAAAGGTAGCGTTCGATGGAAATTGTAAAGTAAACTAAAAGCGATCGATAGAAATCGTGCGGTTGTGACTCGTGGTAACTACTGGCGGCTCAAGGTGGTTTTAAGTACGATGACGAACTCACAAGATATCATTATGACCTGTGTGGAGAGAGTAGTGTGGAGTGGTTGTGCGGGGTGCAACAGCTCGTGCTTCGATACTTCCCGGTTACAGGTGTGTTTGATAATTTTGTTCTCTTGTCTGTTGCTGTTGTCGTCCCTAAGTTAAATAACGTGTGTGTTACGGCATTTGGTCATTTCGTTGATACAGTACGGTTCATGCGGTTAGGACTACTTATTAATAAATATAATGAACGCTTTTTTAAAATAACATTCATACCTCTAAATATCGATCGATGCTCAAAATTTACTATTCGATATAACAAACGCATTCCTAAATGACATAAAATGGCCGTCTTCTTGTTGGCATGATGATTTGTGCCTTTTTTTTCTAATGTTAACTCGAATTATATAGTATGTGTTGTGTATGGCACAAAGAGTTCAGAAAAATTACTCTTTTCTATAGCCTAGTACTATCATTGCAGAAATGGAAGATTGGAACAATACTGAAACTAATTTGGAAGTATAATTTAACTGTCACCCGTTGAACTTAGTTTTGAAAGCAAATATGATGGTAACAATAATTTTGGAGATTGATGTTGATGCTGCCAATTCTTTATCTAATGTGTTACATTGGTAAAAAATTAATATAATATTTAAGAAAAACCGAATGTATGCATGTATTTAACATTGCCAATCAAAAAACCTGTGAATATACAGTAATCAAGAACGATTATAGAAATGTTGTGTTCTCGTAATTTGTATTAAAATTCTTTGCTTTAAAAAGTTTTAAATTTGTTTCTATACATATACATATGTATATACATATGTAGGTACATATATGTATATTTTAGCATATTAATAAAAATATAAATAATAATTTATACAAAAAATAACAAAAAATATAAAATTAATTTCAAGAGGTTTTGAAGAAACAAAATTAGCTGACGAGCTAATTAAGAACAATTGATATTTAATCCAAATTTGTAGACTTAGCTCATTATTTTGTAGGGAAAATTGTTTTTAATTATTGCCTTACATCGCCTGGGCATTGAAGCTATTAGTTCCTGACATTTTTTTGGGATTATGTTTTCCCAAGCTGCTTTTGCGATCTCATACAATTCATTTGTTTTTTATTTTATACTTATTAATTAGTTGCTCTCACAGTATGCTTAGGGTTATTGTCCTACATAAATGTCCATGCCTTTAAAGACGTTTATGTAGCTTTGGGCATTCATTATACATTCTATGCAATGTAACGGACCTGTTCGCTTACATGACATACAACCCCATAGCATGATACTTCCTCCTCCATGTTAAAGGGTGACAGTTGTGTACTTAGGGTTGAATGCTTGGTTTTTTGGTCAGCGAACATATTGTTTTCTATCGGAACCGACTCTTTTGATCTTAGTTTCATCACTCCAAAATATTTGTTTCGACTGTGAGATGTTCCAGTTCTCGTGTTCTCTGGCAGAAGCTAACCTAGCCTTTCGGTTTTTTACTGAAAGCAATGGCTTTTTTCTGGCCAATCTTCCAAAAAGCTGGCTCTCAGATAATCGTTCGCTAATATAGAGCTTCATTTCGTATTTCTTTAGAAGTAAACAATGGATTTTTTTAGCTCGAACAATTAACTTATCCTTGGCTTCAGTGGTTTTACGGGGTCTTCTCCGTTTTGCCACGAGTTTTATGGCAGTGAAAACGATCGTTTTAGAGCAATTAAGCTTTCTTGAAATTTCCTTGTATGATAAATTTTTTTTATTTTTAAGATTTATTATTGCTTCTCTCAGGTTTTTTGTACAGCTTTTTTTTCTTTCCCATATCTCTTTCAAAGGTCTTAAAACAAAGTAAGGAGTTGTAATTCAGTTAATTTTCAAACAAATTATTATACTTACTAACAAATATTTACGTTTAAAACTTTAACTAAAGCGGAAAGCAGGAATGTTTTCTTAACAGCAGACAATCTTCCCTACTCCTAGTATTGTATAAGTTAACAACATCAACTAAAATACAAGACCTTAAATTTAGTACGGTGTGTTTATTTGATTTACTTTAAATCAGCTATTTTCATGCTGTTCGGTTATAGTGTACGCAAAACAACTTTGCAGAGGTTTTCTTTTATAAAATCCACAGCTTTTTAAAAAATAGTGATAAACAAAAAATCAGTAATTACATGCCATTGTACGATTCTTAAAAAAGAAAATTCTAAAATAAAATCCAATGTAAACCTTTTCTGCTTTTAATAAATTCTATAAGAAAAACCATTTATGTTGACCTTTCCTCACATATTTATTTTCTAGAAAAAACATATTCTCTTTTTAGATTCAACCAATTAGTCCGGAGTGTATATTGAAATCGACAAGGAGATTCCCTACGATTATATAGGAATGATCCGTTGGCGAAGAAGTTTTTTTTTTTTTGTTATAATGACATGTGTAAGAAATTCATAAACAGGGGGGCAATAGAGGCAACATATAATTTCCTATCGCTTGACTGATTCTTAGGTACCTATACATAATATAAACTATTTTTTGTCCACATTTTTCTTTTTCTTTTAGGAAACGACAAGTGTATTTTGGCGGGCTAGTTTCAGTTGCGTATAAATTAGCCCTTAGTTGGGGGTATACATTTTCAGTGTGTGCGAGTTTTTTTTACAATCTTTAGAATTTTCCCCTCCAAGGGTCCTTTCTTTTTATTATGAAATAAGATTCGTGTTCTTTGTTGCAAAAATGTATCATTTTGTTTTCTTAAATATGTACAATATATGGCCACAGGAAATCAGCCCAAGTAAACATCTAAATATTTTTCTGTGCAAATGAGCATATTACCTTAATTCTTTTTTCATGAAATAATGTATCTTCCAACGAAAAAGATCTCCTGCGAGTAAAGGCAATCGGAAACGGAAACACAGCTCGGAAGGCAAAACAACCGCAATTGAAAACTGTTTCCATTAATGTTATATCATGATATCTAAAAGTCAACATTCTTGAAACCCAACGAATGTTTTCGACTTCTAATGAATATATTTTTATCAGTAAATCAAAATAAAAGGTAAGCAGGTGTTTAAATGGTGAATAATGAAATATATGTACATATGTATATAAACGAGTCAACGCTAAAAAATTTTGCATTTTTGGATTTAAATTCCATTCATTTGGATAAAAAACTAAATATACCTAGTGAATAGCTTTGAAATAAAGTTGGTAGAAAAACCTAATAAGTGATTTGCTAATGGATTCGGAGTCATTTTTGACATTTTTACAATGGGAGAAATGTCAAAATTGACATTTGATTTCTTTTTCATTTTGTGGAATCAGTTTGAATACACGTATGTAAATAGTATAATAAAATAAATATCAAAGCAAAAAGGCACTGAAACTAAGAATCAAGAAAATTGTATGTCAATTTTTTTCCCTTTCGTCAATAGTTAACTAAAAACATGCGTCATAGATACAACGGAATGTTGCTATCTTATATTAAATAATGTCATGACATCAGAATTGATTAGATTTTTTCAAAACCAAAAAAAAAAAAACAACTTTATTCACTTAGATTTGAAGTGTAATCAGGAAAAAACTTATGTGACATTTAATTTACATCTTATCGGAATTTTGAAAAATAAAAGAAAATTGTACATATGTACATATTATGTACATATGTATGTATCAATCAATTGAATACAAAGAAAATATTTTTTTAAACTACAATTAATTCTTTTAACGGTTTATAGAGTATACTGCCCTCGATCTCAAAATATGCATGGTCATGGTTGTAGAAGAGGAGAAGATAGGTCGATGTCGGTCATATGCTTAATGACCGTGGCATGTTTCTTGGCACAGGTAAACAGGTGCTGTCAGTATACGAGTATACTGTGCATGTGTATTGTGTAGTGCATACATACAATTTGAATGAATAAACCAGAAAACCCCTATAAAGAAGGAAATTATTTTCTAAAGATTTTCTTTGGTTTCGTTACTTTTCTTGTAATTGTTTGTAGGAGAATGGTCATGGGAAGTGAGTATAACATCCAGTTAAAGTTTTTTCTTCTTGCAGCAGACTTTATAACTGAAATATTTGAATACCTATTGTTTGTTGGCAAATTACTTTATGCTAATTGAACAGAGCACTTGCCCCTTAGAGGTTTTTTTTTAATAATGGTTATAGTTACACCAAAAGTGCATTAAGTAACTGTCTTTTGGAACATTATGATAAATATTAAGAACTTAAAACGAAATTGTGTAGAAGAGTCGTGCAAGATTCTTTTTTCATGGGAGTTTTTTTTTTGTTGAAAATTGATCTTGTAAGTTATCATCATTTGGTTGGTCGATGTCAGTTTCTCTTTTAAAAGTTTAAATAACCATAATGATAAAAAATTAAAAAAAAAAAATGGATTTTAGATTGACAAATGGAACCACAAGAATGAACAATATCCATCATACGAGTACATAATTTAAAAAAATTTTCACTGAAAGTTGTTGAATTTAATCAAATTAAATCACTTGCAACAACGTGTGCTATATGTTTGTATGTCACTATCGTTGTACTCTGTAAAGATGTAATTGTATTTTTTTTACATAATTTTACCTATTACTAACTTTAAAAATTTCACATTTAATAATCAAATTTTGGAAATTTGGAAATAACTTGTGACCAAGTTATTTTTTAGGTTTTATGGAAAGTATAATTATTGTAGTAGAACAAAATATTTCAATCGAGAGTTGTGAATTTCCAAAATTTGATTATT
This sequence comes from Scaeva pyrastri, assembly GCA_905146935.1. Lineage (NCBI taxonomy): Eukaryota > Metazoa > Arthropoda > Insecta > Diptera > Syrphidae > Scaeva > Scaeva pyrastri. The sequence goes on from LR989927.1 coordinate 82,385,094, forward strand.
AAACAGATATATGTTAAAACTAAGAATAATACGTTGTTAATTAAATGTTAAAAAATTTAAACTAAAAACAGTAAGCTTAACAAAAAAATGCATCCCAAAAGTTTGATTAAGGTCACGTATTCAAAATATTGATCTTTATATGAGTTAATTTAAACATAATTCTCACCGTATGATTGTCCTCAGAGTATAATCCACAAACGAGATCAAGCACATTATTAAATGACATTCCACTTGATGTTATTTAAGATATCCCTTGTTGCAGACACTTCCGCCTAACACCCACGCATAGAATTTCTTTTTTTTTTTTCAAAATAAAACCATACACACATATACAAATTTGATTCTTGTCTCTCTTTTCTTTAACAATGACTTCAAACTAAAAGAATTTACTTCATTTATCGAAAAAATAAATAATTTTCATCCGAATATAATGTGTGTTGATAACATTTAAGAAAGACAGTTTTGAATGATTTCGAAAACGACACTTCGCGCAATAGAACCCAAAGAGAAATTTTGAAGATAAGATAATATCATAATCTAGGATCTCTTAAAAATTCTTTAATTATTCACTCACTAAATAACAAAAAATATAATTGGTGTTCTAGCGAACTACTCAATACGTTTAATTTATAAGTGGTTGATTTCAACTAGCGAACGAATATAATGTACGGTCAGCAAATTACATGCAAGCACGGCCCACAAATTAGGTCTGCATTTCAGTTTTCTATTAGATAAATTTGTTCACGATTAATTGGCACAAATTAAGTGAGTTAAATGACGCCGCATTAATGTCGAATGTTACAATTTTTGCTTTTGCCCTCCAAACGGAGCCGCATCTACGTTTCAAATTAGCTTGACAACAACAAAATCATTTATATGACTACATACATATGTATGTATAAAAGCGGATAAGCGTGATGTCATCTATTTCCGGAGATAACTTTGTTTTACAAGTTCACACTAAGATGAGGGCAGAGAATGAAGTTTCGTTTTCTGTAAAACAATTAGCGTACGAGTTTTAACACACGTTTAAAATTTTTTAGATTTAATAATAAAACAAAACAAAGTCTTTGCAACTAGTATATCAATAGCTGCTGCGAACTATAGAAAGTCTATTTTACTAATGTGGAGCTTACCAAAAACGACAATGTGATACACGATTGCCTCTATCAGTTCAAGATAAGGGAGAAACTTTTTTAAAGTTTAATATAAGCAAAGCTCAGAAAGCATTAAAACGATTCATTCTAAACGATTTGGCAAATATAAGTACGGGGCATGCTTTATGATAAATGGAAGGCAACATATATAGAGCAAAGGAAATGAGAACCACTTATGCAGCCTGCAGTGAGACTGATAGCCCCTTCAAACTCTTATGAACTGCTCTTTTTTAATGAAATGGAAGGCTAACATTTTTGAGCTACACAATTGCGGCCCTCATGTTGCATAGATTTTAGTTAGCTACACCTCAAAAAGGATTTAGGATGAAAAAAGAGGATCTCACGTTGTATACCTACCATAGTAGCTAAGCTATAGAATTGTTTATAACGGAATAATCCATTCCATAGAAAAATGTGTTAAAAAAAAAAAAACAAAACAAAAGGCATCTACATAAATCGATTTTAATGCTTATTATATGTAACCATGCTATAATTTGTTTGTTGTTTGAAGTTTTCAAAACAAATGGAATATACATGATTTTATGCTATAAGCTGTTTAATTTCCAAACTATTTATTTTTAGACAGGAGAGAAGTTCTTAAAATGTATGCAAATTTTACTATTTCGATTACGATTTTAAATTGTAATCAGTTTTCAAATGCAATGCCAGTGTATTAATATTACAAGATTTTTTTTTCGCATTTTCAGGTGAAATAATAAGCACTGGAGTGTTTTCAATAATCAATAATACATTTTATTTTCTCTTCTCTTCTACTAAAGTTCAAAATTTTAACTTTAAATTGAAATTTTTCATTTAAATGTTTGGAAATTATAGGTTTAGCATTACCACCAAATTAAACAAGCTTATGCCCGTAGCATGTTGGTAAGTACATCATGCCTGAGGTTTGGGTCCAATACTTGTCAGTGTGCCATAAAACAATTTTTGTTTTAGAGGATGCAAAAATTGAAAATTTCCAATAGTAACTCTTGAATTATGCTTCTCAAATTTTCAGTTTTGATTCGACAAAAACTGTGATTCTCTCTATCCCTGCCATTACTTGGACTCCGAACATTTTGTTTTTAACTGATTAAAAATTCTATATAATACATTAAAAATAATTCTTTCATAAGGTTATAATTTATGAACAAAAAAGGGTTAAGCAATCTAAATTAATGAATCTAAGCGAACTTTAATCCATATTTACCATAACTAAGCTCTTGTCTAATTGTTTCTGAGGCTACAAAATGTACCCAACAAATCATTGTTTATAAGCTGATAATAAAACTAAATATGTTAACTATAGTCAAAAAATAATAATAATAACAATAACAATAAGTGCTTTTCTCTTGACAACCATATTCATATTCCCTATTAATTGTCTTTTAATTTTATTCACACCGTTTAGTACAGTTTGGGCATAATGATAGATTAGATAACTGAATTTTACCATACACGTTCTAATCCAAACTATGGTTTGTGTATTTCAAAATAAGTTTACTCTAGGTTTAAGGTCAATAACTTATTATATTAGCAATAATTTATTTTCCCGTTATTTTAATTGGACATTTTTTTTGCAGATAAATAACGGCTTTAGAAAGCTTTGAATCATCAACAACCGAACTAAACTGGGTAAGAAGGCTTTTGACACCGAAGTAGGTTGTCAGAAGAGTTTGAAGTGCAAAGTGGGGTCAGACCGGGCCAGGGATTATGGATCTCCAAGGTTGAGAGGAGCAACAGTCTTGGGGCTGAAAACCAATAAGGGTAAAAACTAAGATATTCAGCCTCCGAATTACTCAGTCATCGCTTCTGATAAACTTTGCTCAATAAAAAGCAGAGTTTCCAATATTTTCAAGTATTGTTTTTTGAAGCAGGAACCAAACAAGATATCCCCAGCCGTATCAAGAAATCAAAGGCTGCGTTCGGGATGTTGTCCAATGTTTGGGGGAATAATTCCCTCAGCTTTAATACAAAGCTATGACTTTTCCACTCAAACGACAAATGGAATCTCTAACGAAATACTGTATATTAAAACGAACCCATTGAAACTATAATGATACTATAATGCTGATTCGCAAGTGGAAGAGCTGAAGGGAGCTCAAACACATGATCGGAAACCGTACACGCGTAGCAATAGTGAACATCCAAGAACTTCGCAGATCTGAGGACCTAAGTATTTGTTTACTTCGTTTATGAAATTAATTGCAAAAAAAAAGCGGGTGAACGAAGCCATTATGTCAAATAGTCAAGCTCCACTTAAAACACTTACTTCCACCTCTGTTAGTTTGAAAATAGTGTGGGACTGTATTGACACACTGAACGAATTTGGTAAGAAGAATGCATTTATTCAAGATAAGAGCCACTTCCATAAAAATAAGTACATACATATAAGAACATAATAATAAGTCATGATAATAAAAAAAACTTAAAATACAAGTAAAAAAAGACTGTTTTTAATTCTTACAAAAAAAAATACAAACGTACTACTTACCCCCAAATCTGGTTCACTGTAGGTAGCTTCTATAATTGTTGGTTTTGGCGGCGCAGATGATCCATAATTGTCAGTTTTGTGAATATTCTGTAAGCTACCCCATGTCTCAAAATCTTCTGCATTTTGCCCGCATTCGTTGCGATCGTTTTTCGAAAAACCAAGTGTTTTTCGTGCACTATCAGATGCCAAATTCTCTACACTCGCCGAGTTTCCTCTGGATTCCATCATGCCATAGACTTTCGGGCTCAATTTGTTTATGTGAAATGATCGTGAATCCTTAAGAAAACAACAACCGTCTTCGTATGGTATTCCTCCTCTGGTTTGCTTCGATTTTTTCTGCTTAGGTCCTGTCGGTAGAGGGGGAATGAATACATGATCCTTTATTTGTGATCGCCCCGAAACGTTGTCGTATCCATTATGAGTGCTGGAATGTATGGAAATATCATCCATAGACATTTGTAGTGACCTGCGGTTCGGTTGTCGATCCATGAGTGACAATACATCGTCGCAGGATCTCGTTGCTACCAAGCTAGAAATGGGGCTTTTGATCAGATTCAAGCTAGCCAATAAATTTGGTCCTGCATAGGAATGAGGAGGAGCTGTTTTCGGAAGTGGAGGCGTGGTAGTAGCTTTAGGGTCTGGCATTGCTCGAACAGTGAGTCGTGTGTCCACTGGAGGGTTACTTGTTTCGATGCTGTTGAATATTCCTGCTGGCCGAGCACAGGCTCCGACATTTCCAACTCGGTTAGCCATCACCTGGATTCCGGGGAAGTCCACGACTAAGATCCGATCGGAGATGTTTGTGCAATCATTGTGGAAACCAATTCCAGAGTCTGAATTTGAGGATGTTGTAGTGACTTCGCTATGATTGCTTGGTTGTGGTGAATGCGCTTGTACATCTTGGGGCTGTCGATTGGCGTCTCCATTGCGGCCTGGATGCCTAGCAGCTGGCGGAAGAATTCTCATCGTGTACATGCTTCTTATAAGATTCACTACGTATTCAGAGTTGTTAGGGAACTCAAGGCACAAATTAGAGATGGGATCTTTGGTGCAAGTGATGCGAAATTCTGTTGCCCGTTGTTCGTGAACATGGTGTTCACAAATTTTTGTATCGACAACAAATACGTGACAGCTGTTCGAAATGGAAACGTCTCTCTGAGCTCCATTTTGCTCCTGCTCGTCATCATCGCCATTGGAAGAGTAAATTGCACTTGTTACTAGACCAAAGAAACGATTTTCACTCTCAGACGAGGAACTTACATAGTTTAGTCGAGACGATGGATATGTGGCCAATATGGTTGCATTAGAACTCTGCAAGGTCAAACAATTGGGCAAAATCGTCATGAGTACAGTTGTGGGATTGCGCTTTTCTTGACGCAACTTTCTGATGCAACTCCGAACTGTTTGGAGTTTGGAACTGACTGCAATTTGCTTGGGCATTTCAATAGTACCCAGGTATCCGACGATAGCTCGGTATTCCAAAGTTACTCCATTGGCATTTTCTTGTTCTAAGTTAACTCTTACCATGGCACTAACGTTTGAAATGTCTTTCGACGTGCTTGCGTTGGGCGAGTGAATGATATTGTGAGAAGCAGATGACGACAACGATGCAGGTAAGGGTATGTCTTCAATCACAGGACGCAAAGCTTGCTCCCTACACCCACTGCCTCCAACTACGGCGCCATCGCAGTGCTTCTGGGGGGATGTTCTCAATCGATTCATCTTTAACTTGTGATGGAGATAACTGGGTTTGCCACGATTAATGTGGTGAATTGCGTTTTCCTCATCGGAGCTGTCCGAGAAGTAATTCTCTGCAATTTGCATCTTAATGCTTCCGAAGGAGTTCCCAATTAACTGGACGACTGTTTCATGAGGCAACTTTGATACGTTTAGATTATTTACGGAAATAAGAAAGTCTCCAGCACGTAGACCAGCTTGGTCCGCTGGAGAATTCGCCACAATGCACGAAAGAATGCACGGCTGTTGGCCAGAGATTGTGAAACCGAAGCCATTGAAACCACGGCTGACCTCGACGGTTCGTGTACCATAGTTGGGGCGTTTCTTTCGCCGTCGATGTTGGTGGTGGTGGTGATGCATTGTACGTAGTTAATTAAAGAAATTGATTGCTTCAAACTATTTTTTTTGTTTTTTATTCACGAAATGTTTTGCTTGGTGATAATTTCGAACATTTTTTCGTTGATGGGCTTAGCATTGTTACATTGTTCTTCTCAACTACCAAAAGAACTTAATTTCAATGAAAATAAGGTTAATCAAATTAAATAATTATAAATTATTTGAATTAAAGAACAAAATTGAAACAAATTCAGAAAGTAAAACAAATCAAGAGAAAATAAAAAATAAATACTCCTTTTTTAACTGTGGAATGTGTCAAGCCAACATGACAGCAAAACTCAAAACTTGATTTTGTTTGACAATTGGAAAGAAAGGGCACGCAAAATGAAGGAAATTAAGGGTGCGTTCAAGATCTAGTCTTCTCCATTGGAAGTTCGAAATTATAATATATCTCGCAGGTTGGACTTTAAAAACAATTTTTTTAGTGAAAAAGTGTAGGGAATTTATAGAAGCTAAATTTTATAAGAAAATCTGAGTTACCAGTTTTATTTGAAAATATGGCATTGGAAATTTGTTTACACACTCAGTTTTTATGTGAGAAACTCTTTCTTTCAAAAACTTCAAAGTTCGAATTCGAAGCACAATCTAAATTTGAATTCAAAGAGTGCGGTGGATTTGTTTAGGCTTTAGGAACATCAGGGGTTCGGGTGTATAAATTAAATTGTGTAATACATACTAACTACGAACTAAGATTCAAGCTTCTTAATCCTATTCAAATCAGTGAGTTAAAATGATTGAACTACAAGTTATTTATTGAACTATGCATTGATTCAATGGTCCGTAATTCAAAGGAAAGTTCTTATATTAAAAAGGCGCAGAAGCCACAGCAATAGGTGGAAGCTCTGTTTTGGCATATATAATATTGATCAATGATCATAACAAACAAAAATGCCATTTTTAAGAGTTGCTTGCTACTAAATATGCGTATGCTCAAGCTGCTCTGATTAAGTTGCCAAATGCCGACTAGTAGTCTTTGAATAATAATTTAAAGTTGACGTCTTGCGCTGTTTTTGCAAATTTAAATAGGTCTGAGAAAAAATAACGAATTAGATTTATGAATTTATTTTTATTATACATACATACATATTTATCTTGAAGTTAAAAATATCAACCAAAAAAAAATCGAAATATACATACATTATGTATGTACATGTGCATGTATGTATGTAAATTTTAATCCATTATAGTAACAGGGTTGCTAGGTCTTGATATAGTTCGATAGCCTAATTTAGAAATTTTTGTAGCCCAAAATCGGAGCCGATAAAGTAGCCCAAATAGTAGCCCAATACCAATAAAAAAATGTTTTCATAAGTTCAATTGCAATTTATTTTTATTAAAATAAAAACATTTTTTTTGTTTATAAAAAAGAAGAGTTAAAAATATTACCACATACATATGTAACTGTTGAAAATCATTCAAAAACTGTGGTCATTGGCATTATATTTGTATATATTTCGGTTAAATTTATATAAATTCCCATTGTTTTTTTGTAAATTTTTTATATTGTCCCCAATTCCCCATATGGGGGAATGAGGAAGATTGTTGCAGTTGATTTGAAATGTAAAAACCAAAGTAGAGTAGATTAGTATCTATGTATATATATTCAGAGAATAAAGAGTGATGCCAACCTATGCAATGAGTAAGGGGTATGTTTAGAGAGCGAATATGATATGATTTAATTTGTATGAAAAAATATACCGCCAAGATTAGATTTGGGCTATTTATAGCTCATTTATGATTGGTCTGTCATAGTGAAATAGTTGTCGGCAATTTTGGGAAAAGATAGCCCATCAAAGATAGTCTATCTATAAACTATCTTTTTGAGAACTTTCTGAGATTAGCCGTTAGGAACAAACATACATTTACATTTTTGTTAATATACATAATTTACCTTTTCAGTTTTGTTATTAAATTTCACTTGCAACGTAAAATCACAGAAAATGTTTCCTCTTTTACGAGTATTCATTTTGCGATTAAAAACATATCAACAAATTTCAACAATTTGTAACGGTTACACTTGAACACCAATTATAGTTATCCATAGTAAGAAAAAGATTAGATCACTATTATGCAGTGGTCTCTTATCCAATACATACAAAAATCAATCTAAAATTGCACAAAATTCGATTTTCTGATCGAAATGTTAATGCACCAATCTAAGAAGATGTGCTCTTTCAAACAAAAACTTTTCAAGAGTAGGTAGTTTTTTCTTAAAAATATATGTACATAGATAGGTACTTTACTTCTAAAATGTTGGATAATTATTCTCCTGTCTATTCTTATTGGATATAATGAAACCATTTTTCATTTCCGTTGAGAAAACAAATCTTAGTCCTCCAGTGTTGCCAATCATCAATATGAAAAGCAATTACAGTATTAGCTAAATATGCTTATGAAGTTATATAATAGAGTTTGAATGTTGGCATCATAAATATATATATATAGGTAGGACGTTAGGTACTTTATTCACATATAATATGTGCGTATTTTTCTCCATTTTTTCAAACGGAGGCAATATTTAAGGATCATCTTGTCAATATATTTGACTATTCTTCATCCTCATACAAAATCTCTGTGAAGCAAAACTATGATAGCTCAGATAAAACGACATGATATTAGTTTTATTGGTATTCCTTTGGGAAATACTTCATCTAGCATTAAAATGTAGATGTATACTTTATTTTTTAAGGGCAAGTACATTCGAAAAGCCCATTTATTGAACTTAGGAAATAGTAAAATGAAAAAAAGTCCTCTAATACTGAAGTTGGGATTCTACATGCGAGTATTTCTTCTCTGCCAATCGTTTTATATTGTTTGAAAAAAGTTTTCTTTTAAGATTTGAAACTATCTTCTGTATTTCTTTTGAGTTGTATCAAAACAAAAATTCTTCTCAAAAAATATGAATTCCTACATCTTAATACGTATTGATATAATATGTATTTGCTAAAGGTACCTACACTCCGAGAAAAAATATTCGTTCGTTAATTCTTCCTTCTACGCATGAAACCTTAGTTTATTACTTTTAAGATTTCGCCAATTAGCAATCTCCGTGAATTGATGAACCAAGAAAAGAGTACCTTCACCTTCACGATTGAAGAGTACACCTCCACCAAATTCGTCATTGGTTTTTTCACTGAGCTAAAGGCCTTATTTCACTTTTAATTTATAAATTCATTCAGATAATGATTCCTTGGGGTGTGTCTGTGTATATTTGCTCCCTTAAAATATTTTTCTTGTATCAGGTTTGATTTACATAAACAGTCAATTCCATAAGTGGGAGCATGTTGCCCCCCGTAAATTTTATTATGAGGACTTACAAGCATTTTGCAAAAGTTCTTTTACTATGTTTGGGTGCAGTCATGGTATTGTCATAGGAAGATCCCGCATTTTTATTTATATATGTAACTTTCAATAGAGCACTAAGAAGATTCCTAGCATGTCGATGTCGATTATTATCCTCTGATCAGAGTTGGATTGGTAATTTCGGATTTATTAATGACATGCACTCAAGAACTAAACTATCAAAAGTCGTCCATTTCTGTCAATCAACACGAAAAAAGGTAAAGGTAGCCGCTTTCAGTTTTTTTTTCTAATGTGTAGCTAAATTTCCTGTTTTGAGCTTAATTTGAAAAAAGCTTACTTATGAAACAACAGACTGAAGCACTGATGAACTGTCATGAGCTGCCTATCTCTGTCATTTCTATTCTAAAGATATTGGTCTTGATGCGATTCTGGTTGTTGTGGTTGCTTTGTTTCAAAGTTGTGATTTAAGTTAATTAGAGGATCTGAAAATTTTTTTAATAATAATTGGTTGATTTCTGGACAACCCTTTCGAGATGTTAACATAACTCCTACATATTAAAACAAATTGAAGTTCTTGTAAATTTTCACAAAATCAACATAAAACTATGAATATGAAAAAATAATTTGTTTTGCTTAATATAGAATATACACTCATCCTATATAAAATAAAGTCCATTAAAAAAAAAGAAGAGATGAAACAGTTTTCTCTGATGAACAATCGACCAAAATGCATTTATCCCGATATTCCTCTCGAACACAATGTCATCAGCATTTTAACTTTACAAGATTACCAAGTCTCCCAAAAACCTACAATAACTACAGCATTTCTATTCGGAGGAATGAACAGCAGCGACAATTTATTCTGTATATGATTCTTCTCCGAAAACCCCAGACTCCAGATCTATTATGTAAACCAAACCCCAACATAGAACGATAGCACTGCACTATCTAACATGAGAAAACCCTTTCATGCAATTCAGCCCCGAAACGAATTAATGGAAATCATTGGGGAGTTAGAGATGCAGTACTATGAAGATAAATAAATATATGTATGTATTCTTTCTGGAAAAGGAAAAAAAAAGAAGCCGTTTCACTGAAACATTTTTTCCTACGGTTTTAAACAGAGCTCTTTTCATCTCAACTACCAACCTAATAGTTGGAGGCGCTTTAGGTCTGTCTGGCTGTGAGCAAAAAACTCCATCATACATATGGAGCAATCAGCGTTTTCACTATCGACCACAAGTTAACGACTTGTTTTCCCGAATAATAATAATCGTTTTCCCTTTACCAGGATAAATGTTCATCAGCTAAAATGATGTGGTAACCCAGATTCGGAAGATTGATAAAAAAACACACATGCATTCGAGTCCTTTGGAACTGGCAGTGGCAGCTACAAACATCTCATCATCTGTGCTATTTTAAGAGTTACTGCAATATTGAATATGAATATATAAATGCTCCAGAATCGGAACAATAACCTCGAATGCTGTGGTGCATCCTCCTCTTTCATGTGAGTGCTATGATTGCTTCAAGTCAAATTTTAATTTTAAGCTGCCAATTGCTAAGCGTTTTATTTTGCCATCCGGAAATATTCTCAGCAGAAATCTGATACATTCGTATGTATGTATGTATGTATATGTACAATTGTACATGTATAACAATCAAACATTTTAATGAAGATTTATGTAAAGACATACATTACATACATTCGCATATTTAAGGAAATTAAATTTAACTGCTTGTATGTTGTGTTTAATATAGGTAGGTATACAGGGTTTTTTAATAAAAATGTTCGTTTTGATATTAAAAGAAGGAATGTTTTTATTGAGAAATCTATGGATGTCTATTTTGTTGTAGGGAGGAAGTAGTGGCGTTAACAATGGAAATCAATATTAGTCAGAAAGACGCCACGGGTACAGTTGCAGCACCATATCTTTTCATGAAATCGGCCATGACCAATTCGAATATTTACAACTATATGTTCTAAAAGACTTTACGAATTCCATATTAAAAGTCTTGATTCGATTGTGGATCATTGGTATACCACTTATCTTTCAAGTGGTCTAAAAGAAATCGGTCTAAAGGTGATAAATCACACAGTGTCAGTGGACACCTCCTCGAGAAATAACACGGTGAGGAAACGTTTCTTTTAAAATTGCAATTTTTTTTTATCTGGGAAGCACGTAGCACCAGACGTTAGTTTAACTTGTGCAACGGATTTCTGCTGTACTTTTTTAGCAAGAATAAAGGGGAGACCATTTCAAACCACAGGTCACCCTGACCTAACCACTACTCTGCAAACAAGTCATGTCTAACTAGCATCAGGTCTCGCCATTCTTGCATCACCATTGGCTAGATAGTCCGTCAGTAGGGGGCATCTTGTATAGTAAGACTCACCGCAACCACAACGCGACGACGCGATAGCTGGGTAACGCAATATGTTCACCGTAACAGTTTAACTATCTCCCCTTTGGAGAATGACTATAGGCTTTTAAACAATCATTCTTGTATTTTCCCAGCTCCAAATGAGACATCCTCCTTTTTAACAATGAAAATCCAGATAATTTTGTTGCACTTCAAGGATCCAATCAGTGGAGATTATGACGTTGTTTGTAGGTAACCAAACCTGCTTGAGTTCTTGTGCTAACTGAAATTTAAAAGTCTTGAAACCTCAACAAAATACAGTGTGTAACGTCAGTCGTTTGTGGAAGTCCTGATTCCAAAGATCAACTAAGAATCAACAAACTGGTTGTTCAAATTTTTACATCAGTTTCACTATTGCTGGTCAAGATCGTTCTTTCCACCGACCCAAAGGTGCTTTAGTTTTGCAAAATGTGATTTTTTACTTTTTTTAGTATACAAACTTTAGTAGTTTCCAAAAAATTCTACATCGTATATGGTTCGATTTTAGTCGTTTCTACTCATCAAATTTCAAAAGAAACTTCTGTAAGTTGAGGCATACTCGTACATATGTACATATGTACATATGTATTCTTAATTTTGAATTCTTATATTTGGGGTCATGAGGAACTCTAGGTACCTACCAGTCATCATAATCATCATCATCATCGGCTCGACAGCGGGGATATGGTCCAGGCCTCATTTAACAAGTCTCTCCATTTATCCCCAACGTGAGCCTACGCCATCCAGTTGCGCATCCCAAGACTTCGGGCGTCCTGGTGTACGCCATCTCTCCAGCGTAAGCATGTCCTGCCACACTGTCTTCTACCATAAAATGTACTACAAAGAACTTTCCGAGTTGGTTCCTATTCGCTACTAGTTCTTGATTGTAGCGTCTCCGGAATTGTTCTTCCTCACACACGGAGCCAACAATTCTCCTTAAAGGAATATTCACATGAGAGCGACCAACGAATACAAAAACAAATGGGATTTAAAACATATTGAAGACTAAAATCTTCACAAAAATGGGTAGGAATCTAGTTTAATTCAATGTTAGTATAGTTAAATTTGCGTTGTAAGAGCTGAAATAAGAGAAATTTAAGAGAATAAATTGGTCGTCGTGAATTCCAATATGACTGCTACGAACTGTCAAACAATATTCGCGTTCCATCCACACTGCAACGAATGAATTGTTCGCGGGCAACTAACCTCAAAATCTCTCTAAAAGGATTTTCTTGGGCTAAGTACACGGCATTCGTGACGAATGAAAAAAGTACATAAATGTACATGTGAACGAAATGTCAAAATGGACGATTGTTCGTTCATTTTTCGGTCTTTGGTTGTCCTCAGATGAGTAGTCCTTAAGACTCTCGAATACTCCTAAGAGGTCGGAGTGCCTTTTTCTAATCACTCAGGTCTCGGATCCGTTTCTTCTTCTATGTTGTTATCGGCTTCTACTATTGACCCAAGGTATCTGAAGGATTGCACTACGTACTTCAAACTTGATTGTTAGACCAGCTGTTCTTCTTCGACTGCTAGACCTGGGAAAGGATTCGTGTATAGCTTGTTCGGTTCTCCTGATCATGTCGATGTCAGTATCTGACTGGACCTGTTGACGATGGCCCCTCTTGAATGAAAATGAAGTAAATCAGAATGCTTCCGTCAATGGTAATTGTAATTGCACCATGTTTAACATTTTAAGTAAATTTTAAAATGTATGTGTTTTATTTTAAATTATAAATCAACTCTTACAGTGATTCACCCTTTAAGAAAAGAATCAAGGTATCTCTCTCCTTTAAGGTCACAACCTAGAGAGATTTCAATAATTTTTGTGTGTTCTTTAACAATTGACCACACATAATTAATAAGCAGGATATCCTGAAAGAGAGCCATTACCCATTTAAATTGTGTTATAGGCCTTCAATTTTTTACCAAATCCCAAAATGTAAAAGCTACACTTCACACTTTATAACCTTACAATTTTGGAAACCACAAATTTGACCGATACCGGCTTTGAAAAATGCATGCGTGCTATCCCTAGATCATTTTTCATTTTCATCTATATTTTTGGAATACAAATCAAACTATCAACGCACCGTTTATCACTACATAATGTACTACATACGTTTTGAGTTTTATAACGAGCAAATTTTTCAAAAAGAAATCACAGTTTAAAATTCACAAATTTTCAAAAATCAAAATCGAATTTCTTTCTTAACTTTGTGCTCAATATGAAATATATTTAACCAATGATTGCCATAAATAAAGAACCACAATCTAATGCATCTCTGTACAGACAAGTGGACTTTTAAGTTATGTACTCGTAAACAAAATTGTCGATGTTATTTTCAAAAAACATTATTTGGATGTTGTTCGTTTTAATTTCACTTGTATCGTGTATCGCCAATTTTTATGATATATCACTTTTTAATTCATTGAAATATTTCATTTGAGACAGCATAAAAATGAAAGGAATCACAAACACTAGAAATATTGTCCTCATATTTAGAGCATAAGAAGTTTTCTATTTTTAGAGATAAATAAATACATAAAATAAAATGCAAATTATATAAAAATGCACACATCTACATTCTACATTTGAGTGTTATTGTGGTTATCTAGAATTTCTGTTCTCAAATTATTCAAGACATTTATGAAGTGACTCACAATTACAACATTTTGGCCAATTCTTACGTTATATAACACCTCTTGAAATCTATATACATGGGATTGAATTCGTTATAGTGTACCATGTAAGTACTCGTATCTATCCGGGGTTGGTGGTGATAATCCACCTAATGGCCTAATAAGTCGTTGAAATTGCGGCGCCGATTTGATATCTTAGCTCTTAGCACAATACATTCTCACAGCCAATTAATAACCCAGACCCATCCCAAATAACACACACTCAATCGGCCAAAAAATTCCTTTGATCCTAAAATATCGAAAAATAACTCAAACTATCGGTCGATAAAAGCTCTAGCCGTTGCGTTGTTAGTCGTGGAAGAGATTCGATGATCCTCACAATAATATAAATAGAAGAACCACAAACCGTTGAATCCTCAGTTCGCCGTGTGTTCCTATAGCGTTTAATTCCCGCGAATTCAAACTCACAACATCCTCTGTGGTTGCGAAAATTTTTTTAAAAAAATATTAGAATATTCAGTACCATGGAGCGATGGGTTGGTAAGGTTGCGGTGGTAACCGGTGCTACAGGCGGTGTCGGTTCGTCCATCGTTGTGGAGCTGGTAAAGGCTGGAATGATTGTTTGCGGACTCGCTAGGCGAAAGGATAAAGTTGAGGTTGGTTCGAATATAGTTTAATGACCATCAAATAACTAATCCAGTTTGAATAAAACAAGGCTCTTCGCGTGAATGTTGTTGGGGCAAAGGGTCAACTTAATGCCGTCGAATGTGACATAACCTCAGAGGCATCGGTGAGCACTGCATTTACTTGGATTGAGAAGACATTTGGTGGCATTGATGTCTTGGTAAACAACGCTGCCACTACGAGCAAATTTCTATTGTTGGACAACAATAATATCAAGGATTTTCGCACAATGCTGGACACTAACATTATAGGACTCATAATCTGCACAAAGCAGGCCCTCAAAATGATGAAAGCTCGCGATGTGTCCGGAGTCGTAGTCAACATCAATAGGTATGTTTATTAGATTATTACTCGTATCCTGTGACTCTGATGCCAAGCTCAAACCGTGCAGTTGAGTGTAGTTTGTGTATTTAATATTCAAATATCCTTTTAGTATTCTAGGACATAAGCTGAATACTTGTGTGCCGGGAACGAAGCCAGTCAACGGAATGTATCCAGCATGTAAATTTGCCATGACTGCTATTACGGAATGCCTGAGGCAGGAGGTGATGTATTTTGAAATCGCAGCTAAAATAATGGTAAGTAAGTTTAGGCGGTGTGTTAAGTGTTGTGCTCGCTGCTTGTTTTGATTAAACGCAGAGATGTGTCAGTCAATTAAAATTGGTTATGCATATACATATGTACGTATATGTATGTATGTATATAAATGTATCCGTGCTGTACATTTTTAGAACATTAGCCCCGGGCTTGTGGAGAACGACATAGTTACTGCTAATTCAGATAATGATTTGGTTACATTGATGCCTCGACTTGCCCCAGCTGAAGTTGCAAAGGCTGTGATTTTTGCTATTTGTACTCCGGATAATGTATTGGTAAGGATATTCTCCGAAATTTCATCCTATATTGACGGATCATGTGACATTAAAAACTTTATTTTATTTCAAGATTCAAGACATTATAATCAAACCTGGAGGGGAGTTCTTGTGAAGAAAATCATTTTATATAAAAATAAATAAAAACAAATAAGCTTAGATGAAAAGTCGCAAACAACACTGTTATTACGTTACATAGTATTCAATTAAATGCTGATAGAAATCCCGATTACAGTGCATTTCTATTGTAACAAGAGGATTAGAAAAAAAGAAAATAAAACAAGTAAAATAGCAGCAAGTTTTTTCATTTAAATAAAAAGTTTAGTCAAAGTTTTCCTCTGATTTGAATTATTTTCAGGTGAAGGTATTTTTAATAAAAAACTTGATGTTTTTTTTAAGTTTAAAAGCTTTCACTAAAGGTGTTACCACAGTGAAAGAAAGTTATACAAAATGATATGTGTTGTTTGTTTGAAACGAAATGAAGATTAAAATGACAGTTTCGCTTTCTCATATTATAATAATTTATTATTCTCTTTGAAATTTGCACCAAAATTATGATGATAAATTAAGACTATGAACAAATAATTTAATTAATCAATTAAAGGACTTGAGAAATTTAAACGTGATGGGAAGAAAAAAAATAGAACAAATTAAATAGTAAAAGTGTACATACGCCCAGTGTACCCTTGATTTTTCTCGTTTTAGGATTACCATATGTACTTGAAGGTGTCCCAAGATTTACGCAAGATTTTAATTATTTATGATTTTTCTACCATGTTAAATTTTGGCAATTTAATAACTGAGAAAAGTGATTAGTAAAAATCGAACACTAATAGAAAAAATAAAGTTATTTCATTGCTGAGAAATGCTTTAAAAAATAATATACGTTTTAATATTGGTTACCGTTTTTTGGGAGACTTATGCACGGAAATATTCATATTTAAAAAAAGTTTTTCAATAAGGATGAATCAGTCTTGAAATATATCAAAAAAAGTTTTTTTTTATATAAGGTAGAGATTCGAGATTCTCTTCTCATTGAAAAGGATATTGTTGAAACATAACTGAGATTTCAGCTAATTTTGAGCCATGTTCTGGGTTAGTAAATACGTTAATATTTCAACAATCAGCATGTGAATCAACCTATCCAGTATGTACCTTTGCTTATCATAATGGCGACAAGAAAAATTATAATTTCATATAGTATGAAGGGGGACATACTTAAACAAAGTATTCTGAACTTTGAAACAAGATTTAAATAAACATCCAATGAACTTGCCTCAAACAGTTTAATAACGAACCGTTTTTGAATTTTATATTTTACTAATTTGATATCAAATAATCAAGAAACTATTCTATGATTTTTGAATTGGTTTAAAATTACAACAGCTATTACTTTAGCTTATCATCTGGAAATCCTTTGATAACTTATTTAATCGACTAAAATTTGCGACTATATTTATTTTCAACTATTGCCAAATTTGTTGTGAATAATCTTTTCAAATCTTTGCATCACGTGGGCTTTAAGACGTTAAGAGAAACTCCTAAGCAGTTGTTTCTGAGTTAGTTCGATTGGAGTCTGCAAAATTCCAAGTTTGTATGGGCATGTTGATGGTGAAGAATCAAGTGCTTGGTTTTTCTGTACTCTCACGAACAGATTCGTACAGGTGTTGTGGAAAGGTGTGAATAGTCATTAGTGATTGAATACTAAACATACAATTTGACATCCCCTACCAAAACAACTTCAACGTCTTTTTTAACGAATACACACACAGTGCTGTGCAAAACATTTGCAACTAACGTTTTGAGAAAAACATCATAGTTTTGAAATGGTCAGCGTTGTCATCAGATAGAGAACATGTGGGTGTTTAAATTAATCTTTATGATTAGTTCAAATTGAGTGGAATGGACGGAATAATCTTCTTCTTCTCCTGGTAATTATAAAACCTGGAATGTCAGTGAATTATAAAAAAAGAAACTTCTATTAACAACCTTATTGCTTCCTAGTTTAGAACGTGTGCAGCTGTTGTATATTTTTGCATAAAAATAAGGAAATTGTAAGACATTATTCAAAGTTGTAAATATTTTGCAAAGCACTGTATACTCGGATGTTTGTCCGTTCATAAAAAATAACACGTTTTTTCCTTTTCAAATTAATACATTTTCCGCTTTCTTACTCCGAGAAATTCAATTTACATATGTATGCATACGAGTAGGTATGTATGTACTCGTTTGTATTTCAACAAAACATAGAATCTAAAATCCCGTCACGTTTTAATTGCTTTGCATTAACTTTCTGTTAACGTTTATATTATAATCACATAATCCTAACTTAAACACGACTATCATCGTCTAAGGTCAAGTTTCACATAATGATTGGCGATCCTGTTCATGTCAAAGATTTCAGTTACAGGTCAACATAAGGTAAAATTTTATTAATTTGGTGTGAGTTCGTCTGAACACAATATATAATAGTCGCATGCCGGCATGTATAGGTATACCTCTTACCTTGCTTATTTTTCTATACCGCAGCATAATAAATTCGTAACAATATAATAGCTACGAGTATATATTAAATGGTGTAGAAAATGACAAAATCGGCCAAAAAACGTTAGGTAATTTGTCGATTTAAAGGACATCGCAATTTTACTGCCCTTCGATTCTGTTCTGTTCTTTTCCAGAATATTTGATAAGCCATCGCTCCAAGCAATTGTTGTCTGGATAAAATTCGAATCCCGAAAAGGAAAAACTCGCATATTGGTGGAATGATTACTGTGCTTGTGTATGTGACCGTATGGCTTAATGGGAAAACCCGAATATGAATGTATAGGTGTATAGCTTTTTTATACACACATATTTATCGCGAAACAAAATTGTAAGTAACTTCTGTCGGTGGTCCTAAAATTGTTCTACTCTATAGCGTATACAACACTCAGGATTTCATTTCATCTTAAACCTACATTTGGAAATACTTCTATCTAGAAAATCGTGCATAGCATTCACAATCAGCGAACAACACCCTTGTCGGTTACCTTTTTGTCCTTCTTGGGTTTGAATTGGTAATACGGTTACCAACATATGAGTTTTTTTTCACATACCCCAGAAGTAAATGTGGGAAGGCTTCGATTTGTAGAATTGAATTAAAATTTCTTCAAAACTTGGTGTTTCAAGGTTCCTAGAAACTAAATCCATCATTTGTACGTTAAACAAATATCAGGTTATGAATTCAAAAGTGCAGGAAAGACTTTAAAAAAGTTCAGCTAGGGTGATTTTAAAAAAGTGGAAACTTTTTATTTGATCTCACTAATAATTTTAATTTACATTACATGACGTCAAAAAGATTTGGTATAAATTTGGGAAAAAAACTACAAAAAATTATTTTATCTCAAGAACGAATTATAATATTATCTTTACAATAATTTCCACGTAAGATGACAAGTAAAACTTAAAAAAAACACAATTCAAATAAGGCAGACATTTTTTAAATATATAAAAGAAAAAATTGTCTTTTTTAAAATAGCGTTACGATATATCTAATTGGTTTTAATAAAATAATATAAAAGTTTTTATGTACTTTGTTTTTCATATAAAAAAATCACACATTTTGGGGACCGAAGCATAATAATTTTATTATTCGACTCAAATATTTTGTAAAAAAGAGCATTGATACTTTTTATTTTATTTTATGCGTATACACATACTTTTTAAAATTTCATATACATTTTTAGAAAATTATTAGTAATTGATAAAGTTAAAATTGAAAAAATACAAAAACTTCAGATAAAATTAATAAATCAAGTTTTGTTTTAATATGAATATAAAAACTTTAATAAATGCCAAATTTTAAAAGGTCCTCAATGGGAGGCCATCAGTGTTGGTCGCACTCAATTTCGTTTTGAAAATGTAATTTGACGTTGATTAGTCATAAATTAGAAAAACCATTTAAATAAGTCGTACTTTTATTGTTTTATATATGTATATGTTTTTGAATTATTCAACAACATACTTGGTCACACTGACATTGAATGATTTGTTTTAACAAAAAGGGAATACAAAACAAGAAGTCCATCAGAGTGAAAGATAATCAATATCAACTTTAGTATTGCCGAAAAAATATCCTAAAGGTAAATAGAATATTCTTAACTGATTTTGTTGCTTTCTTCGTTTCGATTTTTATTGAGTTAAGAAACTTTTGAAGAGACAAATGCGATAAATTAAAAAAAGGAACAAACGTCTAAAAATAAAATTTTAGATACAAAAAATCTTCTTTTTACTACATAACCATACATAATATGTATGTACATATTTATAAAAAAATCCATGTACCTTGTTACATAAAAAGTTGCTTTCTGTTCTGTTTACCTTAGTCCACTGAATTGGTAAATAATAATAAAATATTTTTTTGCTTAATGAGTTTTTGACCGATTTTTTAAGCAGTCTTTTAATTTATTTTTATTATTATGTCAAGTATTCAAGAACAATTTCCTCCTTAAAAATATGTGGGTTCGCGACGACGTTTAAAGTGTCACCAAACAAAATCCAAAAAGAAATTTAAAAATAGCAAAAAGAGACACCTTTAAATACAGGGTTTTCCAATAAGAGGTGTTATTTTGATATTCAAAGAAAAATGGCATTTTTTGAGATAAATAATCGGATGTTTATTTCAATGTAAAGAGGATAGTATGCCATTAATAATGTAAAACAATATCAGGTAAATGGCCGCCTCGGCTACGCTTATAGAAAAATATTTTTTTCATACAATTTTCCATCGCCAAATCGCAAAGTGGCTGCTTTATGTACTGAATAGCTTTACGAATTCCATCATTTTGCTTTGAAATTCCGTATCATTTTCATGCATTTCGAGGGACCAGACAGCAAAGACAAAATGCGTTGTTGAAGCTTGTATCGTTCCATTTTTATTAATCGATTATGGCATTTTCAATTGGCAATCTGGAAGCAGAAAAAAGCGTTCAATTGGGCAAAAGTGACAGTTCTGATTCTGAAAAAAAAGAGATTTCTTTTCTGGATTTGAAATCAGAAGCAAAAACAGAATCACTCACACATTCAAAGATTTTAAATGTCACACTTGATAAATGTCATATTTTTTGAATTAACAAATTGTGCGAACTGTGAAGTGATTGCTTGAAATTAAAGTTAAAATATAAAAAAATGTAAGATAATATTAAAAATATCTTAACAATTGTTCCTAATTTGTAAGAAACATTGTTGGAGTCGTCTTCTTCATCTTCTTCATCAATTGATGACAATGCAAGTGATGCCGTTTATTTTTTTCTTGCAGACGTTTTCCAAAAAGCCAAAATTGGAAAACTACCAATACAGTCACACCAAACGTCAAATTTTTCAGAATTGAGAAGAATTGTTCAATTATGATTCTGCTTCTAATTCCAATTTAGGATTGCCAATTAAAAACGACATTAGTTTCTACTTGTCAAATGTCAAAAAATGACAGTTTCAAAAGTGACATCAACTGAACGATGTTCAAAATAGCACCTGTTATTGGAAAACCCTTTAGAAAGATCAGCCATTAATTCTGCCAACCTTCTCTGGGCCCACACTAAAATTTATCACTTTAAAAAGATGCCACGAATTTCAGTAGCGGTCGGTGTAATCCCAATTTCTCAGTATGTTTCTGAAGACCTTCATCTGGTCTTCTTGTTTAGGAGCCAGTCTCCTGAAATCGTCTGATGGCAACTCCAATCGTAGATTTAGGTATTGTTGGAGTCAAAATTAAAACAATAAAAGCACACATTTGTATACAGTTTATTAATCTAAGTTTAATATGCCGGTACACGGTTATAATTACTTATGATAAGTGCGTGCGCTTTAAAATGATTGTATTTGTACCACGCTTGTATTTAAACGACTACCGAATGTCTTTTGTTCATAGCTTAGTTAGTTGGAATTAATTTACTTTGACTTTTATACTTTACTTACATTCTAAATATAGTTTAAAGGGTGATTCAAAGTTTAATTAATTAAAAATAAAGATAAATATTTATAACTATTGTTAAATAATTAAAATATTAGTTTTACCGTTTAGGTAATTTTCCAATTTCCTGGAGCAATAGGAAAAAAAATTCAGTATAAACCTTAATTTAGGGACACTTTTTAAAAATTTAGTCAAGTTTAAGCAACTATAACAATATTAAAAACGCTTAAATTGCAAAAATGCTTAGATGACACAATTTTATATCCGTTATTAAAGAAACAACAAATCATAGTGAACTTAAACAGTCAGGGTGACGAAAAAGGAAAGTGGTCAAAAAATTCCTTCTGTGAGTGTACAAATAAAAAAGACGACTATTTTTATTTTTGAAAAATTAAATAAGAGTATTAATTAACTCATTATGAAGAATATATCCCTAAAATAAAGAGTAATAAATGTTTAGAGGACTTTCATAGCAATTTTATGTTTTTTATTCTAGGTTATATTTGGGCTGAAATAATTTTGTATATGAAACCGAATGCTATACAAAAAGGTCAAATCAAAAAATTTCGTCAAACAAACCGTTAATATAGATTTTATTTCGATTGCACTTTTTAGATTTGTTTTTGTATAGCTTCAAAGCTAAAGGTTTTTCGGTTTTCACAAATTTTTGTACATATTTAATCCCCCAAAAGTTTTAACCATTTTAACTGATACAAATTTTATTATATTTTTTTTATGCTATTTTTTCAATCAATGGAATAAGTCACAATTCTGCCTTCACTATTGAGTCTAAAAGTTTAAAAAAATAAGGACCACCTTAATCATTGGTCATGTCAATGCTTTTTAATTCAACTAAAACGTTGGATTTAAAATAAATCACTTTCGATTGCGGTGCGCACTAAAGCAGGTGCATTACAATAATTAAACTCGTGCATGATTTGTTCAATTGATTTGCCGAATGTTTCGTTTTGATTAACGCTCAGTAGAGATTTTTTTTTAAATTTTGTGTTTACTTATTAATCATCATTATGATCATGAATTTATGTCTATCTGAAACATTGGGGCGCATCCGTAAATACACACATTGTATATATGTATGTAGGTATGCCTCTGTTTTAATTTTATTAATTGGGTGGAAAAGTGGGCCTGTGTACACATGCGGTTGGTGATGATGTTTTGAAAACATATTAATACATAAGATATATATGTATGTATACCTACGTACATAATGCATGCGTATATTACATTTGTAGTTCATAATAAAATAAGCTTTTTGATGTAAGCTGATAGCTTGATTTATATCTAGTTTATGTAATTCGATATCGAATCAGATGTAATCAAAATTTGTTAATACATTACATTTACGGCGTTTTTTTATAAATTTTAAATTTAAACTATGTTTTCTTTTTTTACCTAGGAAAAAAAAATATATAAGTTCCGAAACAAATTTTTGATAATAATCAAAGAATTAGCACAAGTGAAGAATTGATTGTTTTAACATTGTTAGGACAAGATACTAAAAGATTTTGTGGGGAACCTTTTTGCTTCAAAACAACTTGCAATCGCTGCTGAGCAACCCTTTTGCACTACTTTTTTGATAGCGCTGAATAGAAATGTTGTTCTATCCTTCTTTAAATGTTAATCCCACAGCTGCGAAAATTTGGCTGACTTCCTCAATCCATTGTTACTTTTTGTATATATAAGATTAAGATCAGGGCTTTTGCATAGGCCTTGGGGTGTATACTCCATATTGTTCTCTAGTATTCTCTTATAGTGATGTTTCACCAATCCTTGCCTATTTTCATAGTAAGTTCAACACCGTGTCATGAAATTCCAGCCCAAACCATAATACACCCACCACCTGCCTTACAGTTTTTATGGAAGGATTAAGTTCCGCCTTTGGTGTACGCCAAACATTGAACTTGGATTTTTTATTTAAATCAAGCGTTTATGCACTCAACCAATCAAATTCTTGACAAAAAAAAATAAGCTAAGTTAAAAGAAAATTATAATGACTTGTAGCTTGAATTTTATTCATTTTTTATTAGGTTTGAATGTTTCAAAATTGTGAATGTAATCGTTTCAACAAACGGATTGTCAATATGCTGGATGGATATCAAACAAGTTTGACAAGTTGAAAAATGAATACTATTGTTATTGGTAAAATGTAAAAAACCACAGAAATAATGAAATCCTAAATCTAATCTAAAAATACTTTTGTTTTCAGTAGTTATGTACGGATTGTAAGGCTTTTATCAGAAAAATTGTAGCATAACAAAGCTGAAAACATAGCGAACGGGGGATCCATTCAACAAAATAGTAATATTGGCTACTGTTTTGAAGTTTTGTAACACGTAAACGGCCAGACAATAATTGCTAACAGAAATAATTGATGAACGGCAGGACTGAAAATAGGGCTCATATTTTGTTTATTTATTTTATTAAAAAGAACAAACGAAATTGAATAAACTAAGACAATTAACAAAATTGTTTATTAGCTAACATGATATATAATGTCAGTAACTTAAATTTCATTTGAAGTGTTTTCGAAAAGTATTCAAAGTTATGAAATCGATCGATTTCAATTCAGATTTCATTTCACTCGGTTACAGAAATCTAGATATTAAATTTATTTTTTTCTTAGACTTGGAAAACTAAAATGTACGCAATCTTTTAAAATCTTAAAAGTAATATTTTGAACTCTGCCTTATCGAGGTATCTGTTTGGAGCGGAAAATTCTCCGATTTTGTACGATTTCGAGGGTTTTTGCTTCTAGATATTCTTCCGATCTACTGTTCGGCATTTTTCTGCGACATACCTTGAAATGCAAAGAAATATACAAATTTTTGACATCTTATTGTGATTGTTCTTCCGATTTCCTCCAAATTTAAATTATGAACAGATATCGTGAAAAAATCAATCAAAAATCGAATCAAATCAAAATCAATCACTTGCGGCTTTTTGTGGCTTACTCTCAATATTCGTTCTGAATAAAATTATGAAATAGTAGCGAAAAAGGTATTCGGCTAAGCTGCATTATAATATTAAATGATACAATTAGCTATGAAATATGAAAGCTCGATTTGTTTCATGATGAAATAAGTTTATCCGCTTAATAAAGTGAAAAAATTAACAACTTAGAACGACAAGCGCTATAAAAATTAACATTTTACAAGCAATAATTTCGTACCACAATATTTTTTGATTAAGCCTCACAGTATTCGCTAAAATATGGTTCCTACATTAAATAGCTACTCATCCCATCGAAAAAGAACTTAAAAGTAAAATGTATATGTATTTTTTTTTTCTTTTATGATTAAACAACATTTTCCCAGTACGTAAAGCGGTGGTTTTTATTTATCATTTTCTTTAAAATTGTATTCTATTGTTTACAATATAATTATTTTAAGTAAGTTTATTTATATATATAAATATATATATATAGCTAATTCAATTATGAATTATTTAATAGATACTATTTAAACAATTTCATATGAAAAATAATGTTGGTAATTTACTAAATAAAAGGAAATATCTTAGGAATAATTAAGTATACTTAATTTTAACAATAAATTAATACGTTAATTTAAAA
Organism: Scaeva pyrastri; assembly: GCA_905146935.1. NCBI lineage: Eukaryota > Metazoa > Arthropoda > Insecta > Diptera > Syrphidae > Scaeva > Scaeva pyrastri. The sequence goes on from LR989927.1 coordinate 82,410,316, forward strand.
AAAAAACATACCTTTATAATTTGAAATACTGTTATAATATATTACACAAAAGTTTATAATTTGTTGATTTTTTAAAAATAACTTCGTAATTGTATTTATTATAATTCTTCCTTTGTCATGTTTGTTTACTTTTTTTAATTAATCAAAAACTAAAATTAAAATAATCAAATGTAATTATTTATAATATTTGTATTATTTTAACTGTTTAAAAAGGAACATATATGAGTAGACATTTTAAAATTTGTTTCGTTTTTTTTTTTAAGTTTTTGAACTGTACAAAATATTTTATTACTATTTATATAAATTTATGTATGCATAATACTTTTTATTTTATTAAATTATGATTAATTATTATTTTACATGTATTATTTGCAGAACTTAGTTAACCGCTTCTTTTATACTCAATTATTTTTATGATTATGTAAATAAAAAAGGGATATTTTTAAACAGGTGGTGCATTATTTAAGACTAATGATTTTGCATTTTTTGGTGAGTGGTGATTATCAATATCAAAATTATTGTAGTTTTTAATTGCGAATAATAATTCTGAAGATAAATGTTTTATTTTTTTTTATTTATGGTTGTATTTCCTTTTTAGATTCATAATCAAATTTTGTGATGTATGTATTCAATGTTATGTTATTGTTTGACCCAAAAATGTAATTTAGCATAAATAAAAGTTGTTTTAACATAAATAAGTATGTATGTATGTAATTATGAAACCAATTGTGACCCCAAATGTAGTTATTTGTATTGATTCAAAAGCTTGTGCTGATCATTATAGTTTTGAATTTAGAATATAAAATTCCATTGAGCATTTATCTCAAAGATGTTGTGATTGTTTCAATTCTTGCTAGCAACTGATTGTATTGTATTGATGTTTCTTAATTTTCACTGACATTTAAAAAAGTCAATTGACAAAAGATGATTTATAAAATATCATAAACGATAATTGACTATCAATAAATCGATAACTACATACAATGGAGTTCAAAATGATAAATATGCGACTATAAGAAGTTAAATTTTTTCTTTGAAGTAAGTGCTAATCAGTCTTTTTAGAAAATAAAATATAGTGCTTGTGAAAACTATGTATATAGTATGCATGTATATTATGTACTTTTATAGAAAAAATTGATTTTAAATAAAAATGTGTCAGAATAAACGACTATAGGTAAGATATGTATGTATGTTTATTGTATCTTTTAAGCTGAGATGAAAGTTTGTTTAAAGTTATTATTAAATTCTGATCCAAAAGTTATTTTGACTATTGAGACTTAAATTGAAAGTTGTTGGTATTTATGTATCTAAATTAACACACATGCGTTTGTTGAAGTCTTTTTAAATCTTACAGAATGTCTATTTACCACAGCTGTAAGTCAGTAAAGTCAATTTCAAATTAATTAAATAAAATTTAAATAAATTTAACAGGTAAGACCAGTAGTTTTAATTTAACTTTTTAAATAATGACTTTTAATCATGACTTGAAGTCAATTGACTCATAAAAAATAGTCCCTTAAAATTGACTTTTAAATGAATTAAAAAATTTTCAAATTTCAAAAATTTAAGTCAGTTTGGAAGTCAAAAGACTTCAAAAAGTCAAAAGCAAGACTTAATTGTAGTCACCAAAAGGACTTTAGCTTTTACAGCTCTTCTATTTGCATAGGCTTATGTTAAAGTTTTTCCAGAGGTGCAGGCTTAACGTATAAATTGAAACCATAACTCTTAAAATAAATTAAAAAAAAAACTATATAAATATAGTGCAATAGTAAACAATCATAGGAAAAAATACTTCTTGATTGAAAATAATTTTTAATTAATGTTTTGTTTTGTCCTTAAAAAAAAACTTTCATATTCAGCTATTTCTAAATTTCTAGTGTTTATTTTACAAAAAATTAAGTATTGCTTAATTTATATGTACGAGTTAACGAAAGAGAGTCACTGATGATCTATTTCTAAATTTCTAGATGATTTGATGTAAAAAAAGATATTGTCCCGTTTTCAGTTTTCATTTATTTCTTGTTATAGTCTTTTTTCATATTTACGATTATGTAGGTTTTATGTTTTTTTTTATTCAATATTTTTTCTTTGACATTTTTTTTAAAAAACAAACAAATATAAATTTATTATTAAAAGCGTTCCCATATCGAAATCGTTATTAATCAGATAATCACGTTCTTTTATTTTATGATTGTTTTGAACAAATAAAAAAATTAAAATACCATTCTTAACTTCCCTTCCTTTAAGTATAAGATATCTTTTTTTTAGTTTTGCTTTGTATATAGACACATATAAAATTACATCTGTTAACCTCATTCCAAATATAATAAGTTTGTATGTATATATTGTATATTTATTAATATAAATATTTTTATTATAATTTAACAAAGTTTAATGATATTTATTTTTAATGTGTAATAATCGCTTTTTTATATCTCATTTGGGTTAAGTGCTTTGCTTTAGTTTAAATATTTAGTTTGTTTTTTTTTTCAACTTGCATTTGTTGTTTTTTTTTTAATTTTTATTGAAAATTTGTATCTTTCCCGAGGTTAATCAGTATACTTCTGCATTTAAATCTCATTTTTGTAGTATCAAATATTTTCTTGTCAATTAAGTTTTTTATTATTTAAGTATTTAGTAGTAGTAATTAAGTTCTTCTGATTGATTAAACATTGCTTAAGCGAATGATTCTCTACATATGTATGTATATAGTATTTGACAGAGCGAGTGAAGCTAAAAGCATTAATTTATGGCTATTTTTGACTCTAACTTATATTTGCTTTCTTTTTTTAATCTGACTCATAAATAGATTTTAGTTTTTTCGGTTTTGGAATAAGTTGGAAGAAATTTAGTTGTAAAAACTTTTGTCGATGTTAGATATGGATTGTTTTGAGGAAAAAGACTTAGATGGACAGCCCAGTTTATATGTATGTGCCAAACAATCGAGGTTGTTAAAAAATTGGTCACAAATATACATAAAAGATCATTGCTTGACCTTTTTCCAGTTTACAATAGTATAAGCTGTCACTAGCCGTCTAGCGAGCTCTATTCACTTTTGAAGTAAGATTCTTCAAAACAAAACATACCTACATACATATGTTTGTATCTTTGATATTCAAGTATGCGTAATTAATTTTTAATTAATTCAACTATATTTTACATAGAAAATAGACAAGAACATTTAAAATATCGTATGATCCAATAGTAAATTTATCAATATTCAACATTGAAATTGAAAAAAAAAACTTCAGAAATCCAAAGGATATAACTGTGTGTACAAATAATAAAGCTGATGTGCAGGTCAGCAACCTAAGATACTGAAGATAGAATAATACTTCCTGTCCTTTGTCATACACTCATAGCAATCTCTATTGATAAACTTACAATCCCTTTCTTCTTGTAGGTATAATATACGAGTAGGTACAGATATTCTGGTATAGGATATATGTAGATATACATAGTACCAAGTCATCTCATCTCCAAGGACATCCAATATCTCTGGATTATCCTCTGGCAGATTTAAAAATGCAATCTGTTGACAGAAGCGATTATTCATACTTTCTTTTTCTCCTCGCTCGCTCACTCATGTATTTGCTATTATTTCCTGGCTGCTGTTTGGCTCAAGGCGCCAAACGTCGAACATGCGACCTTCCGTCGAGCTACGCGACAGACGGTGACCGACCGACCGACGACGACGCTACGATTGGCATTCGAAATATGAAACTTTTATTATGACGAAAGAGAAGAAAAAGGGACCAAAGAATGAATCGCGTAAATCCTTTAATTTATTAGAGTCCTTTGTGTTTTTAAATGTCTTTCTATCTTGTTTTTTCTATCATACCTTTTATATAGTTCATACATATATATTTTCATTTGTTCTTAGTTTTTACCTAAAGGAGCATCAGGAGGTAAATGATGGAAGAAGTAAACAAGTTAAACTGAACACAGGACACTGTACTTGTAGATAGACAGATAAAAGTTACAGTGTAGACAATGAGTTGATACTTGAGAGTGACATCACTTTCGTTTGGTGGATTAATGTCAGGTAAAGGATCAGTCGAAATAAAGTACCTTTTAACTATGGTGCAGGTAAAAGGAGGTCTGTATAAGTAATTGTGGGCTTTGTAAATGGGGGATTTTTTTTTTTATAATTCTAACTAAAGGATTCATTTTATAATGCAGTTTTTTCTTCTTATTTTGATAAAAAATTGAATCAGTGAAGGATGAAGCAATTCCTTCTATCACGCTCTTAACATTAACTTTTAAAGAGCAGAGTGTTTTCTTTTTATAAAACTATCAGCCCTATTCTTCTTTTTCTTTTTCTTCTTTTTCATTGAAAATCTTGAATACATTTTTTTTATTTCAAAATTTAAGTTTAATCGCTCCACCTAATCGAAAGTATTGTACTTTTCTTTCAATTATGAGTTGAGGATTAAGAAAATCATCGAAAGGGAACTTCGGAGAAATGTTAGAAATGAAAAAAAAACAACATATTTTGGAACTCCCGGATGAAACGTAAAGCAGATTTTAGTATGTATGTATTTATACAAATTATTTGAAAATCATATACTATTTAATATAAACTTAAGGCAAATGAAACGAACCATGAATGAAAAATCCGCAACTTTTCATATGCGGATCTGAATTGTATGGAACGAATGCGTTCACGTGAATAGCAGAATACCGAGCAGTATTACCGACGTTACCGACTTAAATACAGATTCACTTCGAGTGAAATAGCGATAAGTGAACATTAAAGAAAAATGTCCACCGATAAATAGCAGAATAGGGCTGTATTTTACTTAGCTGACATAATAAACAAGGAGCTGTAAGTGTAATAATTGTCAAATTATAGAATAAACAAATAAACAAGTTATTTGAGTCGAAAGTTATACTGAGATCGAAACAAATTTCAAAAGATTTTCAAACCTAATGAATGAGTGAAAATTTTAAAACGGTATTAAATTCCAAAAAAGAGTGGTTTGGTAAAAATAATAATAAATAATAATCGGCCTTAGCTAGGTATCCGTTTATATTCCGCTATTAACGGATTCGGATTCCTAGTTAAGGCTAGATTTTTACGATATACAAGATCTGTTTAAAAAAAGAAGAAATTAAATATTTTTGTAATTTTGACAGGTGAACTAGTTATAGAATTGGAATAATACTCCTAGCCCTGTCTTTTATAACACCAATTGCACTTGTTCGACACTAGCGACAATTCGGCATCTGATTGACTAAAAATATTTACCCAGAAAAGACACTTTAGTTTCCTAGGATTGAAAAACAGGAAATATGTAAGTTCTACAATGTGTGTGCGGATCACAGATAACTAGCAGTAAAAAATGAATCTCTTTATAATACCATAAATATTTACTTCCTGACAAGAACTAATATGTATTCCATAGGGGGGGCCAATTGATCTCACAAAACAACGATGAGTTCAATTTTTTTTGACAATAAGCACAGCTGGAGCTTCACTTCTACAGATCTCAATCGGTTTCAGACATAAAGTCGTATGGCAATGGCACTTTTTGACAGGTAATGCCACTGCATAAGGCGCTTTTCTTTTCAAACTCTGGGCAGAGCTTTGAGAAGAGAACTGAACTGTCAAAAACTAACAGTCTCTATAATTTTACAACTCGGTCATATACCCTGGTTACAAGAGGAAACAGAAAAGAAATAAGGGTAGCTGAATCAAGCAATCGAAAAAAAGACTTTTTTAAATCCAAAAACGATATTCAACTCAAATTGCTTTTAAGATATCCACGCGGGTGTTGTTCTAAGTAACATATTAATCAATTAATTAAACAATATTAATCTATGCATTTATATAAATAATAATTAAGTATGATATGATTCCTTCAACTTACCATATATGTAATTCCTTACTATTGAACTGGACTGTAACTATAAATAATATTAAATATATTTTTAGTAGGTTCCTAAGATTTGTGCTAATCGGTAACTTGTAATCACATTTTTGGGGCAATACTGGGGGTCAATAAAATTAAACTATTATATCTAAGTAAATGAATAAACTTACATAATAAGATTAATAAGTATACGAGTATAAAACAACAAAACGAAAACGAGAATCTTATTGCAACTAAACTCTTAAGTGTTACAGTTGCAGTGGGAGTTATTGTAATTGCAGGTATGTTAGTATACATCTTAAAGTTGGGTTAAGTTTTCATCATTATGGGCCAGCAGAGAGGTTGCAAATTATATAATTAACTATGAACTACTGTATGATTTTCGGCGAATAGCAACCCTCAGTTTGCATGCTGGTGCTGGTGCTGGTGCGAATGATGATGGTGCGTCGTCGTTGCATAGAGACAATCCTGATCGGAGGACATCGAATAGTTGGCCGAATCTCTGTCTTCCGGAATGGATGTGTTTACTAGACTATGGATTTGCATTGGGTCTTGTAGCAGCTTTGAAAATGTATGATGGCCGGCTCCAAGTCCTAAGTGCCCGTATGGGGATTCAGCTTTCGTAATGTGTGGGATGCGTCGCAGGAAGTGTGGATTTGAGTATCGTACACCATTTGGTAATGTTGTATGTGATACGTGTTGCTTGGCTGCCACCACTCCAATCGAAGACATTACCGATTGGGGTGAGTAGCCCTGGGGCTTGTATTGTAGTGACGCTTGACTATGGCACCCCATTGGCAGTGGCATCGTACTGCAGTGAGAATAATCGATTTTTTGCTCGGGCATTGTCCTTTGGAGCGGGAGGGTAGCACTGTTGGATTTGCTGTTACTGTTTAGGCTGTTGCAGCTACCATTGCCATTTGTGTCGTTATTGAAGCTGGACATTCGCATGTTGGTGGAGCGACCGTATGGTTCTTCAGCGATAGGTGGTTGAGGTGGTTTTGGTGGTGGTTTGCATACAGCACGTGGACGGATAACAACTTCTTCACGTTCTTCGCCGGAATGTACACCACTCGAAGATTCGGATGGTGCACGTTCTGGTGGAGATGTTGTGCTTTCAGTTGTCGAAGTTGTATCGCTACGTGGTGTTAATGCTTCGTTGGGTACACCAGAATCGGCTCGTCTGAGACACCGCGGAGTAGAGCTAGATGCGATCTGTAAATAAGACAAATAAAACAAATTGATGGTCACATTTTTTGCGGTCTGATTATTTTTCTTTTACATAAAACTATAATTGTATTTCTCTTTTTTTTTTAAACAAAAAAAGGCTAGTGTGTGGCTCAAACTGATAGTTTCTTATCGGTGAATTTGAAAACATTATACTTTATTATTGAAGTTCTCGAGTTTTAATATTTTCCACAATCAAAAATGGGTATCGTGTTTTAAATTTCAATATTTAAACAAAACTAAATTTGGTCTTTTACCAAGTTAGAAAGAGTGTAGTATGGGTACAAGTCAGTAACTTTGCTTGATTTTAGTAGTTTCTTATATTTTTTAAAAATATCTACTGCCAATTGAAATTTTTTGAAAATTCTTTTTGCATCTTTTGAAATTAAATAAATTTGAGTTCAACATAAAACATCTGTTCGTTTGCGAAACGTTTACACTTTGTAGTGTAGCCGAAGTATAAACAAATAATTATCACAAAAACACATCCTCAATTCTGGAAACATTTATTTATTTTTTGCACCACTTTACTGCCTCGTACATTTCATAAACTGAAACTCTATCTTCACTAAAACACTTTAACCGATTACTGACTTATTTTTGTTCACTAATTCGTTGTAGTTGTTTTATTTGTAAAATCAGCATTTTTAATGTCAATTTTCCCCACAGATTTAGGTAACATTTTGATACTGGATATAAGTTAAAATATAATATCGAATATTAGATATAACTTTCAAAAAAAGATTTCAGTTTTTCAGTTTTTATCTTAAAAATTTGTGGGTACAATTTTGGAATACGGTTTTAAATGTGTTTCTTAAGTTCATAAAAGAAGTACCTACCAGTGAATCCTAAAAATTAGGTATAGGTTAGGTATAAATAACGGTTTGAACATATTCACGGACCCAATTTATATTTATGTACCTACATATATAGCATTATGCATGGTGTAACCTTTAATGTACTTAACTTATTTATAATACCCGTATAAAGTAAATTTAAGACTTACATGTGCTTCGCTTGTGTGTAGAGTGACTGTTACCGGAGCTAAAGGACTAATCAAATGCTCCGGCGATGAAGCTAGTTGCATATTTTCCGGTTGAGCTTGCGGGGCAATTCCGCTGGGCGATGTTGCATTTGAAAGGGGTGGCGGCGGTGGATGTGGATGTGGAAGTGGATGTGAATGGGGACGTGGTGGCTCCAAATCTCTTGTCGATGCATACGTAACACTATCATCACGAACACAAGCCAAAAGTTTTCCTTCCTCTGAGGTATTATCGTCCAAGTACTCAACATGTGGTGGTGGGGGTGGGGGCATCATCAGTGGCGGAGGCGGAGGAAGTTCGTCGTATTCACTTAAGTGCAGTATTTTAATACTGCCACCGGCCACTGTTGAAGCACCTCTTAGTGTGGCATAGTCTCCGTCATCAATTTCCCCCGCAACACCGGCAATACATAGCGTGGCTCCACGGGGCGAATGGCTTTATTATTTTTTTTTTAATTTTAAATAAACCAACGAAAAAAGACTTCATTATTATTATGAATATAAAAAGAAAAATTAAATTTCAATTAACACACATTAAAAATTTCAAAAAAAATATAATTTTTTAAAATAAAATTAAAACTCAGGCGACAAGCGGAACAAAATAGTTTTCTCACACAGAATACCAATCAATTAAAATCAAATGAAAAGAAAAAGTTAAATATTTCAACAAATAAATCTGCTAAATGTGCAACAAATAAAAAAAAAACAACATCAAACTTCGTGCAGAAAAAAAAGAAATAAATGAAACAAAATTTTTCATTTTGGAGGGAAAAACGATTTTTACCGCTTGCCATCTTGTTCGTCACCATCGTCACACGTACTCGTTACTTCATTGAATGTTACTTTTAATTTTGGCGAGCTTGGTGTCAATTTGGGCCAATAGATGTCCTCCACACCATCCGTGCTGGATGTGGTACTAATTGCACCTTTATGTTCCATGCCCCCCACACTGGCGTTGCTGTTGCGCGTCGAAATCAGAAGTGGTTGGGTAGCACCTTTTGTGATGCCATAATGCTCGATGGGTGGTAGTTTGAAGCTCCAACGGCGTTTGGCTGTTAGTCCAAGCCAAATTACTATCCAAAGTAGAATGTGGACAACAGACATCAGGGCTAGAGAAAATGTTTGTGGGTTGGGGGGAAAAATCAATATTGAATTCAGAGGTAGATTTATTGAATAAAAATGAGTTATAAAAAATGCATTCCTTTTGTTTTCGATTTTTCTATGTGGGTTGGCTTTTTTCTACCACCATTTACTGTGACCGGGAATGGTGGTACCGGGAACTCGATTTAACTCTTTAACAAACTAATAAAAAAGCAATTTGTGGTTTGTTCGGCGGTGAGCAAGCTTATGGTTGTAATTTTTTAACGAGAGGATAAACAAAACCAACTTTGGGCAAAATTTTAAAATAACATGAAAAATGAAAAGGTTTTCATGATTGTTTGTTTTTTTCAAGATAATTGCAACTATTGTAATTGTTTATTTAAAGTTTCATCGTTTTTTTAGCTTCTAATCAAACAAAAACAAGGGAGCTCAGAGTTTAAAAAGTCAAATTGTCTGTATGCAGGTACATAGGTTAGCACTAAGGTTTCTTGATTTTATTCTTATTCCACTAACTATCAGCCTGACAGCTGTCAAATTGCAAAAACTATACTCCTTACTAATGTCCTTAGAACTGTCACTTTTGCCCAATTGATTTTTTCTGATTCCAGATTGCCAATTGAAAACGACATAAATCTAGTATACGCAGCTTGCGTTAAAATTTCTTTTTAGTCATAAATTTTTGATGATATGGACAAAGAACAAACAAAATCTTAAAGAAATGTAAGGGGGTATAACTTTTGACTTTTGACACTGAAGTTGAGATTGATGAAGTTTCCATTATTTCGATCTCTGTGCAGTCTGAATAAAGTTTTATTTATTTTAATAGAACTGCAATGCCACCTGATAAAATTTAGTATCAAGTAAAAGATTATTTTTAGTTTGTTATACACCTATATACATACATGCATAATATGTGTTATACATAAAAGAATATTTGCCAAATCTTCTATGGACAAAAAATCAAGTCGTATTCAACAGTATTAAATTTAAAAAACCTTAATGTATAAAGAATTATGTAGCTTTTCTAATATGTGTACATACATTTATTAAAATGCACCGTCATACATAATAAAATATACAAAAAAAAGATATAGTTCTGTCGATTCTCTTTCTTTTAATATAGGTACATATAGTCACATTTTTCAAATTCCTCATTTATAAATAGTAAGTCCCGAAATCCAACCACTCATTATGAAAACAAAAGAAAAATTCCCAAAACTTAAAGAGTATGGTAGGTATTCGTATTAGTATTAGATAATAATTTATACACACACATATGTATTATTTTTTTCTACTCACCCGAAATAAAAGTTGGACAGTGCAAATTATTTCTGTAGGTAGCACTTAAGTCATTAAGAAGCGGTGCCTTGACCACTGCCAAAGCCAGCACAAAGCACAACGAGGCACAATGTGCAAAGTATATCCAGGTCTCGCTTGTCTTCATCGTGATTAACGAACGATCGCGCATTTTTGCGGCCAACCTACCATGCCCGTACAAGTACATGATCATCGACGAGGAGAGCACCAAAATGGTGGCCAATATGAAAAGGGACAGCGTTACAACCGCATTTAGTATTAAACCGGGATTATGGACTGGCATAGCCTCGCTATATATTTGCAGCTTATACAGGTTTGATATTCCGATAAAGCTGAAAATAATCTCTAAGGACGAGGCAACCATTTGAATACTAAATATGGTAGCAAATGGCTTAGTCGTAGACCAGAAGACGGCGGGATAGCGGACGGACCAAACGAGCAGCGCCACAACCAGATTAATAAACTCTGCACTTGGCGGATGAGAAAAGACCGTGACATCGATCTCTTTCTCGATGCCAAAAAAGGTTTGTAGCATTCCTGAGAAGCCATCTAGTCGCATAAGGCCAGGTGGTGTTTCTTCGCCATCAACAACTCCAACTCCAACACCGATGCCAACGATGTCAGTGGACTCATTTAACGGCGGCTCCCCAATCAAGTACTCTGGCTCGATCTCCACCTGCAATTCATCATCTGCCATGCGTTTGACTTTTTTGGACTTTGTTTTGATTTCGAAGATCTTCGAATTGGATGCCAGCGGTGTGGCCGGAATGATTTCAGGCAGTTTTTCTGGTTTCACAATGTGGATGTTACTGTCTTTCAATGTGGTGGTGGTTTGTCTGGTTGTGGTGGTCGTGGGTTGTCTGATGCCACCGTATTCCAGCTCTTCTTCAACACTGTTTGGTCGTTTTTGTGATGTGGGCACCATTGACTTTCCCAGCGACGACGAGGACGGGTTCTCAAATACGGTTACCATCTCCAAGTCCTCCAGGCGATTAAAGTCAATAGCCTTTGAGTGGCGCAATTCGAGTTCCCTGTCGGTTTCTTCGGAACGTGATGTGCGGGATTCTTCGGACTTTGAAGAATGTTTCCTATGTGACCTATTCCTGTGCTGCCGATTACCATTCCGCCGATGCGATGCTCTGGTGTGGCTGGCCGCAGATGACGTGGACTTAGTGGTGGCCGCTGCTCCCTTGGCAGTTGTTGGAATAATTAGCGTTGTAGAAGTCGTGGTGGTCGTCGACGTCGTCGTCGTCGTCGTCGTCGGTGTTGTTCTAATGGTCGATTGTTTATTTGTCACAGTGGTTGTGGTCGTCGAGGCCCTCATTGGCATTGTTGAGCGCATCTTCTCTAAGTCCTCTTCACTGTTTTCATTGCTATTGTTCACTTCAAGTAGGTCAGGTACCTCAAAGAACGCTGACTTCGGGTATGCTATCCTGTATTGTTCCTCATTGCTTTCAAATAGCTTATTGTTATTTGCTAGGAAGACGGTGTCATTATAGACCTCCTCTTCTGATATGTTTTGATATGGTGACGATATAACTGATAGAACGACAAGATTCCTCCGATTTATGGCAATGAAATCCAGTTCGGTTTGCCAGATGTTTTCTGTAAAAATAAAATATTATAAAATCAAAAGTTGTTCGAATTGACTTTGCCATGCGATTACAAAGGGGAATTATAAATCACTTTGTTCGACCACTGATGTGTCGCTGGAGTTTGTGCATCTTTCTGCATAATGAAGGTGCAGTTATTTAAAATTGATAATCCTTTTTTTTTATTGAAATTGCATTGTTTGCACTCTCAACAAGCATTTCTTTTTATCCATAAATAAATGGAAACAATGATGTGGTTTAATGGTGTTAAAAAGGATACTCGTATAATGCGAAATGGAATCTTAATGCCTAATTATAAATATTAAATTTTAATTATATGTACATTGTACATTGCTGGGGGAGATTACTTTGGACTTATTGCGTAAATTTCAGTAAAATCGATAAGTTGAAGTATTAATTGTGTGGTGATATTGTTTTGTTTTCGTTGCCCTCAACTTGCCATCTGTCACAACACAAGGTTGATCTGTCATCCTTTTTGGGACCCATCTTTTGAACGATATCCGATATTTAAGTGGTTTTGCCACTTGTTGTATTATCGCATCGAAAGATTTCCAAAACCTGATCTCAAGCCGATCTTCTTGGTTTCACCATTTCGACGAATTTTAACCCATAGTTTTTCTAGTTTAATTTAATCAAGTCCACACTGACAAGTTTGAATTATTACACTACGTAATGTATAACCAATTGAGTGGTATTTAACATTACTTTTTTAAAGAAGTTTTCGATGAGAAATCATTTTTCTGAATGTATATACATTTTTAGATAATATCTAACAACAAGTTTTCAAATAATTAATTTTTTTGAAACGACAGCCAAAGAGACAAATAGAATTGAAAGATTCTCTTTTTTATCAAGTTTAACAAAAATCACCTATTGTAAGGAAAAGTTATCAATGGCAATTTCTAAGTCACCTATTACACGTTGTCTCGTGAGACATGTCTCATTTTTGACATTCCTTTTAAATTTGTATCCCGTTAGGCAAAAGCTTTACATGTTGAATTTGACTCATGTCTCAAATTTGACAGTTCTTCTTAATTCAACTCTTCTATAATTTTTAAATAAAAATAGAAAGCATTTTGGAAAGGGATTTAGAAAATTTATTAAAGCTGTTAAGCTGTTAATTGTTCCTGAAGTCATTTTCTTTTCATGGATGTGATGTTCATCCCATCAACAAGAAAATCGAATGAAAAGATGAGATTACTTAAAATCAGCACGCGACTCACCGAGAATATTTTTTCATACTAATGAGAGCCTAGTCTCCTAAGAGAGCATGTAATAGGGGACTAACATCTTCCCGTGTATCTATCATCGATAATCCAAACACAACACAACACATCAGAATGAACATTCGTCAAATTATATCGCAAGCTTTTTGGAGCGTGTCTTAAAGATGAGATACTCGTATTCGAACACCATCTCTTGAAATTTGTATTGTAACAATTTACAAAAATGCTTGTTTAATGCCAAAGTAAACTAATCTTTTGATAAATTACACAAACAAAGCTTTTATCTTCGACGTAAAGGTACAAAATAGCTTACAATATGTTTTCAAAAATGGTTTAGTATAAGTTAGGATAAATACGTACCTATAGATATGCACATGCACACACTCAAACTTTTTTATCCTCAACCACTTTAAGGATATACATATGTATGTATGTATGTACCTTAACAGACGAGATAGGATAAAAGTTCACAATTACCTCACATTCCTGTAAAGCATAGTTGTTAAATGTTCATGTTCATCCGAAACCCGCATAATCCCAAAGGAATGTTTTGAACGAGTTTTTAATATCAAATTGTGTGGTTCTTCGAAAACTCTACATTTTTGTTTGTTTTAATCAATGTATGTTTTAAGGACAAAAGTATTTTGAAATTGCAATTTTTTTGTTAAAGCTGAAAAATTGTAGCAAAGTTCATAGTTTACTCTTAAATTCTTAATACATAACTAGTTTGCTGTTTGTGTCAAATTTTTCATATAATGCTCCGAAAATGTCTTCAAAATTAAATGAATGGACTTTGAATTCCATCACTAAATATACATAGTACATTATTTATATTGTATAATGTACATATATATATTTTATAATTATCTATCAAATGGGTCAGAAATTATTAGCTGTGACCAATCTGTGGATTATGGAATTTTCTGTAAAAATTTAAACCTATTCTCTTAGTTTTCGTTGAAAACAAATGAAAAAGGCACAAATGTTGGCAATAACAACACCAATACACCATCGAATCCATATCACTCAGGACGTCGACCTAAAAAAAAAAAAAACAGAAAAAGCAAGACCTAGATTATAAACATTGGGTTTGCTCCTTTCCATATTGGATCTTTTTTTTTTTTATTCACGCGAACGTTAATAGAAAATTCTTGGAGACTTGGCAGCATCAGCGTGGATCGCTAGTGGATTCTTTGTCCCTTCGTCTGATGATTTTGCTCGTGCTCGCCCCCTCTCGTGAGCATTCAGGAAGCACATAAAGTATATTTATTCTTTGCTCGTTGTTTCGTTTCATTGATGGCTTAGTGGGGCAAGTAAGCAAAACCAGCATCAAAGCTGTGGGTACATGTGTAGAAGGATGTACACTGTACAGATTGTTGGGCGGTGGCTGTTTTTATGGAATAAGTATCAGTACATTCCACTACGTCATCGCGTCCTGTTTTCATCATCGGAAGGAGCTGCATTTGCCTTTGTTCGTATTCATCGTTATCTACCATGGGAGATTAAATTTAATGGGGAAATATTAGTTGGAATATGAAGCCGGCTGGTGTTGCTCTATTTTGATTTGCTTTATAGGTGGAAATTAGGGCGAGTTATGGATTTGCAAAAAAAAAGGAAAAAAATTAAATTGAGATAAAACATATTTAAGTGTTTTATTGGCATTGGGTTGAAATTAAAAAAATAAGATATTGAACAGGCGTTTGTTGAAAAAAATCACACCTGAACTGTTGAGGTAACTCATAAGTGTGAAGGAAAGTAAACGATGGTCCAATCGTAACGCGCGATATATCAAGCCCCTTCCGCCAAATTATCGTAAGCAACACTTTTGTCGAAAATGCGTTTTTTTTATCGAAACTACTAATTTGAGCCATAACAGACCCATCCTCGTTCATATTTACCGCCAAAATAATATCTTAATATTTACAAATCATAATTAAAAATGTACAATTCTAACTTTCTGGTAGATTTTTGAGTACAAATATTAAAAAAAAAAAACCGTTCGAAAAGGAAGAATGTGTATTATGGCTAAAAATTTACTTGTCAAGTTCACTTTATCATGCAGTAGTTTGATATCACAATGTAAAAAAACATTGTATAGGACAAAATCAGAGCCGAAAAATATTCTAATATAAATTTTAACATTTATAATAACTTCCAAAACAAGTTATTACTTTTAATAACCAAAAATAATATTACATATTATATTATTTTATAAGAAAAAAATTACAGTTTATTCCAATATTTCTCCAAATTTTGAATATTTTCCTTGAGTTTTTTGCCTTCAAGAATTATCTTCAAGTTTTTAAAATGTTTCCGAGTTTCGTTATGTAAATAGGTACATTTGTTTTTGAAAATTTGACAGTTTTTTTGGAATTGGTTCGACTTCAAAGTAAATAGTTTTTACTAACAAGCAAATTTAAACCGTGTAAGACTCGACAAAAGTCAATAAGTTTTGTTCTTTAAAAACATCAAAGGTTTTAAGGCAATCAGAAGAAAACAATTGAAATTGTTTTTATATGCATCGCATAAAGACCTTGTGGTGTCAGATCTTCTTCAGATTATATTTGTACAGAAAAAAAATTTCCAAATTTATATTCGGTCATACTGAAGAAAAGATAGCCCAATTCTTCAAAATAAATCAATTTCATAAAAAAATCTTCAGCAATTAAGAGACACCTTATTGTGCTCTCAATTTTCAACGATCTGCCTAATCTATAATTCGATAAAAATTAAAAAAAACACCTGTTTTTATTGCAAGGTTAAGAGACATAATTAAAAACACTAATATTTACGATATACTAAAAATCCAAATACTATTAACATAGGAAAAATAAACCAGTTTATATCAATTAATAACATTAGTATATATCTTTATTTAAGAGTTAATAGTCTTTGCAGCTAAGCTCATTAATATTACCATGTAATTTTAATTATTTGTTAATAAAATATAATAATAATAATAATTAAACTGAATAAGACCCCTTTGCTGATACAAAATACAAAACATAAATACTTATTTTCCACATAAAGTTTTAAGTGACTGATTTGCACCAACTGTATAAACTCAAACATAAAAATCCTTATGTTGAACATAACTTAGTTGGAAGAAAAAGTGGAACATTAGATATTTATGTCAAACAAAAATTTTCATTTACTATTGCTTTTGACTTTGTCAAGGACTAAAGAATTTCGTCAGCAACAATACCTATTAAAAAATAAAATCATGAATATCGATTTCGAAATATTGGACTTCATCGAAGATGACGTGTAAATTCTTGAAATCCTAGAGGTAAGAGTTGCTTGTCAAATTTACGAGAGAAATGAATATTTTTACTCGTTTTATGTAAAAAGATAACAAAAGATTTCGTTTAACGAAGGAAATAACCAGCCCCATTGAGGTATTCGTTATTCGGAGAATTTAAAAAACGACAGTGAATTCCGATCGGAACTCAGATTACTTTCGAGGTATCCTTTGTGGAACTAAAAAAGTGAAGCAAACAATCCCGTTTTTAATATTTTACTTAAGTTTGAAGTTTAAATTTCCTAACAGATCCCGCAATTATTTTTCATCGGACAACTTCTAAAGAAATTCACGCATAGCTGTCAAAAATTGTTGCCTAATCGTATTGCACCGTTAAGCGAAGGAATGCGATGTATTTTTCCGGAAGATTAATACGTGGAACGGATACCTCGATAGAAAATTTTCCGATTTCGAACAAATTGGAGAAAATTTTCTTCCAAACGGATACCTCGATAGGGGTGAACATTAGGTACATATTTTGCACAAAATTTAATGTTTTTTAGTTTATAGTAGTATAGTTTATGCATATAAAATTATTATCCTTTCAATAGGATTAATTCTATTGCTCCTACTATCCAACTTTTGGTTGCACAATGAAGAAGTGTTTGTTTTTTCATTTGACAGAAATTAGAGTTTCTTTTTTTAATCGAATTTTCCGACATCTTTAAATAAATAACCGTGAAACACACTTAGGCACAAAAACACAACAAAACTTTCAATAATTAGAACATTTGTGTCAACTGACTTGAAGTTAGTTAAAATTCAAAAATTCAAAAACTCGTCCCTTACTATGATGAAGATAATTTTTTTTGTGCAACTAACATAGATTTAAGTATCACATAGAATTTAAGTATAACATAGCTTTGCATAAGATTTATGTTTCGAATCAGCAAATGGGCCTAAGTGTTGAATTAGCATCGTCCTTGTTATAATTCCCCAGTTCTCTAGTTTGAGGTTATGAATAATTTGGACGTAAAATACTATATGTTACACGATAGATGGTATATTTAACGTTACATTTAGTGTGTTTTTATATTTATTTATTATACACAGCAGGTAATGATACTCGTTCATTAAAAATACACAAACGCGAATATAAGCGTTTATATGACTTAAGGTTGCGGCATTAGATTGAAATTAGGATATATGTGACACACTCGTGATGATGGTTACATGGTTGGCATTAATAATATTTATGACAATCGTTTAAGCTTTATTATACTTGATTTGTGTGCAAATTATGTTTATTTACGATGATGGAAGTTTGTTTCAAAATATATACTACATACTTAAATGAAGAAAGATAAGCTTCGGCAGGAACATCAGATATACAAATTATCTGAAAATCATCTCGGTTATGCTCGTGTAGCTACATAATTTGATGGTTGACTTTGTGATGGCTAAAAATCCAGCATTAAATTCTTGCGGCTTTATTCTTTTAAATTTAATGTTTTTGTTTAATGAAACAGCTTTTTGAATTTTATTATTTTTGTTCCTTATCAAAATTTGGGTCTTTAGGTCTTTATTGGTTTTCATGGTCGAACAAATTAAACTGTAATTGAATATCTAATATTAAGGCTTGTGGGTTAGATCTAAATATGTTATATGGCGATATATATATTTTTATGTAAATAAAATAATTTGGCCAATTGTTACGCCAAGTAATTGTTGTTATAGAGAAATGTTCTATTATTTAACTTTATGTAAGGAAATGGCTTAATAAGTCTAAAATGGAGTATTTATTTCCATGTACGTTTTTGTTGGAAGCTGGATGAATAGACAAATATGATGCATGCAAAGAAGTACATAAGTCTGGGATTGAAACGGCCACAGTGATTTGCTATTTATGACAATCAAAATTGATACTGATAGTCACAAGTGATAGAAAAATAACAATCGCAGCACGAATTTGATAGTCACTTTCCAGTGAAAATGACGTTTCTGATGTCATTTTAAAAAATAGAATTGCCAAACGCTTTCAAAAACACAAACAGATTTTATCGATTTTAATTTTTTTGTCAAGTTTAAAAAGGGGGAAAAGGCGATTTGCTACTTTAATTGAACAAAAGATTAACTAATTGTTGAAAGTTTTTTTTTGTGAATTTCAATAAATAATCTATTGTTTGTCCTAATAAAAAAATAAAATTGATTTAAAGAATTCGGAAACAAAAATGTAAGTCTCCCATTGTTATAGTAGTTAAATAAAGCAGAAAACTGAAGATATATATTATAATATATTCCGAACAAAAAGGAGATTGTTCCCTTATTTCTCCACAGTTCTCTGTTTTTGGAATTCAAAAATATTTAAGAATAAAAATATCAATAGAAATTGGCATGGCATTAATAATTTAGATGAACATTTTCTCATAATCGTTATTAAAGAGTTCAAATCAAGTTCAACATCATAACTAGTTAATCTTTCTTCTTTAACTTAAAGTTCACTTGTTAGTAACATATTGTTCCATAGTCCTTTATCCTACATGGTATCAGTATTTAAAATAATGCAGTAATATACAAATTAAGTTACTTTCCTCTTATTTTCATTAATTTCGAGTATTTATAAGAAGAATTTGCAAACAATTCCGAATCGATTGTTTGATTGGTTACCCAGATTGATTGCTTTTTCATTGATGCACAAAGGATGTCTCCTCTCAATCACCTGCTACCCTTTATAATTTTTCACGTACATAACTATAATTTGTTCGAAGATAAAAAATTTCGCGCATGACGAACGGAAATTCTCCTCTCTTTACTTATACCGAACCCGTAATCAATTAATTAAATGTCCATTCATTGGGGTCCTCAAAAAACACCCTGATGACAAACCATTCACCACCTTCATATTTGTTCAAAGTCCTTCTGTTTGACAAATACCAATCACATTTGGTGAAATAATCCAAACCCTTATCCATGTCCGCCATTCCGGGCTGCAATGATGCACGAATTAAATGTCCATAGTTCGATTACTCACACAGACGATTCTTTTTGTATATGCACTTTTTTGTTTTATGTATGTTTGTCACATAGTTTCAGTTAAATTACCTCGTGCAAGGAGTCCGTTTTCAATTATTCTGGCCTCTAACAGAAGCCGGGGCAGCAAAAGACACATTGCAATCAGTATGTGAATAAAGGCCGCTGTTGGACCGCCATGAGTCCAGAGAGCTCGTAAGGTACCACCTCGGGCTTCCTCGACCAGCCCGTCGTGCGGCGATAAGGAACATCTCTTCTCCGTCAGACCGGCTAGTTTGATTCCATCGTTGGCCAAGTTGCCTACCTGAAATGTTAAAAAAGAAAATGGGTGACTATGAATAAATAAAGTGATATATGTTGACGAGGCACTGAACCACAGGGCCAAAGTATGGATATAAATATGTAGTTATTTCTGTCCTGGTGTAAGTTCGGTGATGCTGGTGTGTTGGGAGCAGAGAAATTACAGAGGCATCGTAGGACTAGACTAGAGGACAATATGGAAAGTGATGTTATTGTTTGGGATACTATTTTTTTTTTTTGTTTTTTCAAAATCGCACATGATTGAAAATGAACACCGCTTCCGGCCACCACACCATCAATATCCTTTCCATTGTTATGTACTAATTCATTCATTAGCGGGTGTTAGCGGGAACTGGCTGTATAGGTGTATAGTATAGTAATATTGCCACCAACCAGGAAGATATGACAATGTACATATGTAGATTCTCGGGGATACACAAATGTGCACTCGGAACAAAATGAAATCGATTATGATAACAAACAAAACGCCGTGATTGTTTTTAAATGCATATAATTTAAAACTGGACAAGAAAAGTACAATAGATAGAACTTCCATACATCCTTCACAGTTAAGGTTACCATATACATATATTAGGTTTTGAATACTATCCAATGATTAATAAGTTGTTCTATTTTGATCCAATTCTAGGTTATTACAATATACTAGATTTTTTATCCATTTAGTTATTGCGAAACGCACACGGAAAAACTAAGGACAAGGAGATATCGATGCAAATATTTTAGAAAAATAAAACTTAAAAGTTTTCACTTCAAATTATTTTAAGACAGGAACAATTGATGGATTAGCTTAATAATAACCAATTCAAATTTGACAATAGCAGATATTAAATTCTTTTAGGATATCATGATAGCCGTGTTTTTATTTTTTTTTTAGGAAGTAAATAAAACAAAATATGTAAGTTAGTATCATGTAGTCAGTAAAAGTATTTTAGTGAAGAAAGAATTTTCGAAAGTAGGTGGCAGTTTAATGGTGCAAAAAATAAATAAATGTTAGCAGACTTGAGGGTATGTTCGTTGATGGTATTAATTTTATAAGTTACAAAACAACAACACACCCAATATATTAGTCTTGTTTTTAGCTTGACAGTGAAGGGATATTAATTTTGGGAGTGAAATAAAAAGTTAGTTGTAAAGTATTTAGTTATGTTAGGTATTACTGTTTAAGATTTAATTATTTCTGTCACTTTGAAAAGAAATCATTGCATTTATGTTAAATAAAATGGTTACTATACTACATAAAAAATTCTGATAAATGAAAATTAAAACCCATTGTAACCGTATTTACAAAATGACAGGCCATAGATAGATAAATAGTACTTACTTTGAAAACTGCAGATGTGAAGAATAGGGGTAGTAATATAAAAACTACACCACAGAGGACAATTTGCAAATTAAGTTCAGCCACTGGTTCTATTTTCCATTGGATAAGGGAGCAACCTAAAAATGAAAAAGATGTATATTAAAAATATATGCCACTAACTGAGATATTAATATAATTTTTAATAGAAATATTTTAAGTACATATTTACTAAAAATTACTTGAAAAATGTATACTTAAATAAATATTCAAATGCGAAATTATTTTTTAGAGCTAATAAATTTTAGTCCATCACAATCGATTTGGAATACAAGATGTGTCCATTTGTATAGTTTTTTTCATTCGTTTCCACCGGGCTTATGGATTTAAAATAAATGAGACCAGGTACGGGTCTTTCGTAGCTTTGCCCAAACGGCGCATGATTTCAAACTTCTCCTCCTCCCGTTCATATATCCCACGATAATCTATAAATACATTGAACAAAATCTTGATATCTACAAAGGTGAGATTCGTTGATCCGAGCTTTTGATATTGTCCAAGCATATCTAAACTAAATTTCAATGGACTTCAAAAGAAAGGAAATAATATAATTTCAATTTATCTAGAGGCTTAAAAGATGAAAGTTGGAAAACCTCTCGTTTCCAGGTTCTTAATTTGAATTCCAAAGAATTGTTATCAAACATTTTTCAAACACAAATTACTCAAATTTTTAATTTCTAGAAAATTGACGTTCATTCCGCTTAAAATCTTTTAAAACAAACAACTCAAATTTAATTTCAATTTCCAAGGAATTAACTTGAAAATTTGTTGACAGAGAAGCTCATACTTCCATCTGCAGGAAAGCAATTCTAAAGAATTCATAAAATCTCATATGCGTTCTTTTTATACTACAGCATAACATACTATTTTTGTACATATGTGCCCAGAGCTTAAAACCGCTCTGCTCTGAAATTAAAGCATAACAGCCCAACGTATGGTTTTGGCAGCAGTATTTAGGAAAGAAACAGATAAACGATGCACAACAATTGCCTGACATAATAATTCTTCAAAACCAAATTCTACAAATTTTAAAACATTGTTGAAACTGTTGTTTCCGAGAAGGAAGTAACTACTCTTCTTCCAAGGGTAAAAATCAGGAACGATTATTTGTTTGAAATATCTGCAAAATTTAAGCGTGCCCGTTTTCGCTTGCAGTCATTATTTTTAATCTACTCCATTCGTATTTAGAATCAACAAGAAGAAACCTATATTTAAGTTTATACCGATTTAAAATAGGAAACTGTTTTAAAATGTATCTTTTCTTCAATTTGCTTATTCAATAATTGTAATCATTTTTTTATAATACTTTTACACAGTGCAGCTTTAACACTTTCCCATATACATAACTACGTCCTATTCCAATAAATTGCATTTCACCTCATTTGGTTGTTTTTTTTTCAAAATAAACATCAATGTTTCATTTTTCGCTGCGCAGTGCACAAGAAGCAAATAAAAAATAATAATAAAACACCTCTCGGGGCTCTCGGCATTTTTTGAATGAAATATTAATCAATATTTTTTGCTATAGATTTATTTTATATCATACTCGTAGACGCAAATCAAAACGAAAACACTCATGATCACACTGCAAACCACGTGCTAGGTTATTTATTAACCGAAGAGATACAGATAACTAATTATGTTTGTGCTTAATTGTCCTGTTGTCGACGGCTGCTGTAATAAATTGCCTGGAGCAAATTCTTGTGGGAATTATAAAATAAATCGTTCCCAACAACTATAGAAAATTGTCTAGGAGATTTCCCTAGTTTACGGAATATTTCCCTTAATAAATGATTCCACAAAAGATTATCTATATTTTAAAGGATGAAAAGAATATAGGAAAGAATAAAGCTGAGGTTGTTGTAAATTATAGGCTGTAAAAGGTTGTATTAAATATAGTTGGTTTTGGTTTTAGAAGTCAATGGAACTAAGAAATAAGGAAAACAATGGACGACAAATTCAAAATTGACACAATCAATTAATGGCTACTCAACTGTAAATTAAATTATCCACCTTACAGACTACGGGTATGCGACTATCTGACAGCATGATATAGAGTATATAGACAATTAAGATGTAAGGACCTCGATGAAGCAAGTTGTTTATGGTTTGACAGTTGAGAATGTTAAACATTGTTGATATTTCTGTCCAGCAAGGTTAAGTAATTCGTCATGAATCGTTTTACGAGAACAATGCTTTCAAATTTTGGTAATTTACTTTGAAAACAAGTTCATAGAGCATTTTTACTGAAGAATTGTTTTAATAAGCAAAACTTACCGTGTATGGAACGAAGACAATCCTCAAGTTATTACATCCATTAAAATTGACAGTTTAGTGTGGTTTACACGATGGCGGCATTGTCGGTCCTTATCTCTTTCGAAAAGGAGTTGAATAAACCACGCTGACTGATTTTTGTTTCCAAATTATTATCAAATTAAACATCTACGACATTTGGTTTCAAAAAAAAAAAAAAAAGATGGAGCAACTTGTCATAGGTAAAGCGCTATTAATTATCAAATTATTGCTTAATTAATTGGTTTATGCCGATAAATAAATTAACTCTTAAAGGGCTAGAGATTCAATCCATGTTCTAAGGCGATTTTGAAGCAGAGCTCTAAATATTTTATAACTGGCATTTGGAAAGGAATTTCCTTGATAGTTTGAAGTTTTGTACGTTCATATGTATATCGATAATATCTTATTTTGGAATTCCATTTAAGTAAGTTCAACCTCTAGAACTTTATAAAGTTCTCTCTTAGGTTTTCCGTTTGGTATTAAGATAACTCGACTGATATGCCATTATTCAGAAATCCAGGCACTATTTCTATCATTCTTGACCCAAAAACTGCACTTGGTATTGGATTGAATAATTTTCTGAAAGCCTTTTAGAGTATGTTCCATTCGAGCTTCCATGCTAGTCTCCAAAGCTCTTATGTATCCTTGCATAACTGTTTTTTATTCTCTAATATGTATGTTAGTACTTCTGCTTAAAAAACGCTGACATTCATCATCATCAAAATTAAAAATATATCTAAGGCTAAGCAACAAGCTTTAGTTTGTAAAATATTGCACGTAGTTAACCAAAAATTACAATAGCAAGAAATTTTGCCCTGTATGACTTCTTTACGTTTTGATACTTGATTTAATTTATTTCAACTGTCAATTTCACTGTCATCATCAAATTTACATTTGATTTCTTCAAGGACTGCAAAACTCTATATTACAGTTCTAAGCTGCTGAAAAAACCTAGCAGTATAAAGTTAGCATGATAACTTTCGAAGTTATGACTTCTTGTGCAGTGAAAACCAAAAAGCATCCAATCCTACAAAATTATTGGAAAAACACAAAAACTAAATGTTTCAGAATACAATGCAACCACAGGCGGAGTAGAGCAACAAAGTTGGTTCCAGTGCTCCTTTAAATTCGAGTAAGCGATCTTTAACTATTATTGCAACGTAAATTTGTGTAGAGGTTCCCAAATGAACAATCACTGAATAGTTGGCTCATTCCGACGAGAACAAAAAAATCATTTGGCAACTTTTCCTCGACCTTTCACTGGTTTTATAATAATTTACATATTCCTCACTGTCAACTTAAGACTCAATTTTGTGGACTAAACACCCTCGTATCTATAATATAAAATGTAATAATCTCCCCCGACATTATTGGTGGTATTAAAGATGGAATATTAAATTCCAGATATTTTTGTCTATAATATTTTATGCGAATTGTTGATTTCTCTGGAATGAAGCCAAATTAATATTGACCGATAGTGGCCTCGAATTCGGTGGCGCGGTTGGCGGGTGGGATGGCCGGCGGAGTGGAGTGGAGCGGCGGCAGTGTTCAGTACAACATTAAGTATACGCTAATTGGCTTCCTGACAATGGAGGCGAATATATTAAAGGAGTTTCGGGAATAGAATTGTACCAAAATAATTGCTTCACGTCCATAAAGATGTATGTACACATGTATGTATGTATCTGTATAGGAACGTTTGATGGGACATAATGAATAATGATGCCTTGTAGTTAAGCTGGGTCTTCCTACATCTCTTCGTACGCTGTAATTACAGAAATTGCTTATGGAGCTGGTTTTTTAATCTAATTAGAAAGATACTTTTCTGTGATTTTATTATGCTCACTCTTCTACGTATGGCAGTATCCAAAATATGTTACATATATATGGTCATGGCTTCGAGAAATGAAACCGAGTAGCATTTTTTTTTTTTTAGAATTTACCGCTATTATGCTCATTTTTAGAGAGAATACATCTCATAGGAACGATCGATATCATTATCAACAGTATAAACATTTCTAGTTTGATCTAAGCCACAGTTAAAGTCAGGCTGTTGAGCTCTTTGAAAATGACCTGAAATTCAAGTGCTCGTAAAAAGGTAATTTATATAATTTTTAATAATTAATTTTTTTTGAATACACTTAAGTTTTCAAGAAAAGATCTTACCTTACCTGAATATCTCATTTTTTTGTCAAAAAAGAAGTTTCAAGTTTGTAAATTTTAAATAACCAAATTCGTGTAATTCGTGTAACGTTATAAGACAAAATTCTTTAAAAGTTTTTTTACTTTTCATATGAAAGTTTTAGAAATTGAATTTTTTGAATTTTATTGAGTATTTTGTATTTATTTAAAAAAACTAAAAAAAAATATATATATATAAAGCTACCATTTTCATTTAAACAATAGTTAAGGATGTGTAACGTTATAAGACATTTTTTGCTAAAGTCAATGAAGATGAAGTTTAAGACTTTCTTGGACTTCAAATATATTAGTGAACTGTCTTGATTCTTTATTTATATGCCAAATTATTTATCTGCTTCAAATTTGACGAAGAAAAATTAATTTTAAAGGAAATTTTAAAAATATTGTACCTGCTTTTCTAAAAAAACACAACATTTACTGTAAAGGACTATAACTTCTTACAGGGTTGTCCAATTTCTTTGATTTTGTTTTTAATGGATTAAGCATCGAAATCTACCCTAAAATCATGTATCATATGTTTTAGGTGTACTAAAACGATTAAATGAGTTTGTTTTACCTGGACCACCACCCACCCTCCCTCCTTAAAATACGATTTTACAAAAATGGGAATTTTGGAGAAGTTTTTGTTGTGTTGCATAGAATGATGTTTGGTGTCGATTCCAATCATAAAATTTCTTAAATCAATTTCTTTGGACCTTTCGGTTATATTTTGGCTTTTTTATCCGCCCATTTACGTTATAACAAAAAATGAAGTACCTTACGGTAAAAAAATTATTTTTTTATATAAATTTATTTTCTTGTTTATACTTTACTAGAATTTTTCCTTTCAGTCATATTTTCACCAATTTTCACACAAGAATTCGGAAGGTAACGTTATAAGACTTTTTTCTGTAACGTTATAAGACACACATTTGACCTCAAATAACACATACAAACATAACTTTTTCTTAAACAAAAAATGGTAAACTGTTAATTGGAATTTTATCTCAATTCTCTAGAAGAAAAAAAATTAATTAGCACACCAATTTCGCAGAGTTTTTTAAATATGTCCAGTAACCTCAACAGCTACTTCCAAAAAATGTAACGTTATCAGCCAATTCAGAGGGGAATATTTAAAAATCTAAAAGAGATAATTAAAAACTTTTTTCTACAAAAATTAGATTTTGAAGAGATCTTTCAGACGTATGTTTAAAAATCAGATTAGCATTGCAGTTTTTCTAGTAATAAGGAAAAAACACGTACAATGTAACGTTATAAGACGGAAGCCATGACCATATGTATACATAATACATATATGTACATATGTTATGTATGTACAATTGTACATATATAATGAGTGAAAATTGTCTTGAAATTAATATTTTTTAATATGTACATAAATATGGATAATAAGATCAAGATGTACAGAAGACACAGGAATTTTTTTTAAATATCATTTAAAAGAAAAGTAAGAAAATTTGATTGTTTTCAAATACTATACACGACCATCATTGTTACATCTTCTTTCTTTACGACAATATTAAAAATATGTATAAATAAAAAAAAAAACAAATTCAAATTTAATAATATACCATTAAACAATTAATTTATAATCAAAAAATGTATTTACAGTTAAAAAAAAAAACTAAAAACCAAAAACTGGTAAGAATTGTTTTTCAATAAATAATAAACTATGCAAAGTTCAGCTTGTATTGTTTACTGACCCGATTTATCTAAGGAAAAAGCATTTGTATTCACTTTTATTTATTTTGTTCAAATATCAACAAATGTTTAATTCTGATATATGAATTTTTTTCTGACAAAAATTAAAAAAGACACTAAAAAAATTGCTGTTGTTAATATACTACTTCCTTATTTTGTTTGTAATTCCTTTTGGTTCATCTTAAATTTATTATTTGTAAATATGGTGATTTTTGGGATATGAACGGCGAAAAAGTATTCCGAATGTACCAGTACCTACTTAGAGTGGAATACATTTTATGTTAATAATAATTTACTAAACTAAAATACACATACATTTCCAAAAAGCATCACAAAGGAATATAACATCACATCATAATGTACATATTCAGCTGATCAATTTACAAATCCGTCAAGTATACACAATTCGATTTAAAATTTTATTGAAATATGTGTTCAAGATACGAGTATTCTATATATGTATATAAATAGGATAAGGAAAATTTTGTGGTACTATTTTGTCAAAGAGTATTTGACGGATTTAGATAAATTTGATATGACTGAAAAGCCACAATTGTGCAGATGTGCAAAATATAGTTTTGACATGGATTAACACACTGTGGGTCATTTGGTTCTTGCACTGGCGAACACTATACAATTTCCACAAAAAAAAAATATATACATACATATGTAATATATAGGGTGCATACATTTTAAAGGCCGATGTTGAATGTGAACCACACCTAAGGTCAAGTTTTTTTCTGCATTTCATTTTTGACATTTCTCAATTTCAGACTAACTCAATTGAACCAGATACACAATCGAGCAACGCGTTGAAGTTATTCAGGCTTCGAAGATAATCATCTTCAGCACATTTTCACCTCAGTGGATTCGTCAATAAGCAGAATTACCACATTTGGGAGAATAATAATCCAAGAGTGATTGTCGAAAAACCAATGCACCCACAAAGAATGACTGTTTGGTGCGGTTTATGGGCTGGCGACGCCGCGCCGCCGTCGGGTCGTATTTTTGCCAAAATGAAGTTGCTGTGAATGGTGTTCGCTATTGTGAGATGATAACGAATTTTGTATGGCCCAAATTGGAAGATATGGATGTGGACGATATGTGGTTTAAACAGGACGGAGTCACTTGCCACACAGCTAACGAAACAATGGCTCTTTTGCTCGAAAAATTGAATGGCAGTGTTATTTCACGTGATGGCGATGTCAATAGGCCGCCAAGATCATGTGATTTAACACCGTTGGACTTCTTTCTTTAGAGTTATTTGAATGAAAAGGTATACGTCGATAAGCCAGCGACAATTTAAGAGCTTTAAGATGAGATAATTCGCCACATTAATGGCACAGAACCACAATTATGCCTCAGCGTCATCGAAAATTTGCACCATCGGATCGGCCATTTGGCGATATTTTGTTCCATACATAATTGAACCATACCAATATTAAAATAATAAAAAGAAATGACAATAATTAACCAAATAATTTGTGTTTTATTCAAAACCTGAAACATCGCATCTTAAAGTTTAACCACTCTTTAGAAACAATGTTTTCTTCTTCAATGTTTTCGATTGTTTTTGAAATTAAAACCCAAAATGTATCGAATTTCGACAATTAGCGATTCTAGTGTTAAAAATGAGGTTTCGCTCTCACGAGTCTAATCGGAATTTTTGTGGTTAACTTAAATTGAAATGAACTTTTAACAATGTTACTTTATCCGACTTTTTGTCGAAAAAAGGATCTAGAAAAGGTAAGATCAAGATTGTAGAACATGTGGTTTGGGATCATCTATGTATGTACATATATCTATTTAAAGCTGAAGAGTTTGTTCGTTTGTTTGTTTGTTTGAACGCGCTAATCTCAGGAACTGCGTTATCGAATTGAAAAATCCATTTGTGTTGAATAGTCCATTTGTCGAGGAAGGCTTAATTAAAGCTTTTTAAAATTACGCTGCTACTAATAGGATCGAAGAATCAGTGGAAAATGTTCCAAAAACGAGGTAAAGTATTTATATTTGAGGGCTTCCGTTGCGTGCGCTGCGTACGCGGTTCCAATTACCCAAAAAATAAGTATGTATGTAAAGTCTACCCTGATATTGTCGAAATAGAAAATAAATATTTTCAATGGTTGTATCAAAGAGCAATATTGGCCGCAAAAACCAGCGGCGTTGACGAAATTAAAGACCTAATTTTAACTAAACGTCCAGGAGATATAGTTACCTACACATCTATTGATAATGTAATGGATCAAGAGAATGCGGTTCATTACCCACAGGACCACCAAGAAGAATTCCAAAAAACTTGGTTTCTTTATCGGTTTTTATTTATTTTTTAAAAAACTTAAAACTAAAAGAAATTAAATAAATAAAGCTAAAAGTAAAACTAAAAACTAGAATAATACTAAGTAAAACTGACTTAAAACTAATTAAAACTAATTAAAACAAAACTAAATTAAAACTAATTAAAACTAGTTAAGACTACTTATAACAACTTATTTATTTACAACTACTTAAGACTACTTAAGAACTACTTACAAACTAGAACAGCCCCAGTAAGCTTTTTTTTATATTTTTAATTTTTATTTTTTTTTTATTAATTTTTTTTTTTTTTGGTGCCACCTCGACTGTCCCTACTTAACTAAAAAAATACCT
The DNA here is from genome assembly GCA_905146935.1 of Scaeva pyrastri. NCBI lineage: Eukaryota > Metazoa > Arthropoda > Insecta > Diptera > Syrphidae > Scaeva > Scaeva pyrastri. Next base: position 82,440,511 of record LR989927.1, read on the forward strand.
AAACCTATGTAAGCCGGCTAAGGTCAAGAGACTCGGCCAACTTTTTAAATATCAATTTGAATTTGCAACCACCAATATTGGTTCTCCAGCTTTACGGACTTACTTAATTCTTTAAACCCGAGTGGCATTCCCCCACACTTTATCAAATTAAAAATAGGTGCCCCAATAATTATTGTACTTATACCACCACTATACGTCGCGTTGTCAAGATTGGGTTGCGAAGAAAATCAGTATGTTCTTCAGCCATAGACTTTTCTAAGATGCTTTGTCAGTTTTTCTATTCATGAATCTCCATATATTGGAGGTCGATCCTTTTATGAAAGTTGTCAAATATGGGAAACTTGTCACTTTTTTGACAATTTTCTTTTGATAAAAAATCGAAATTTTCACCAAAAGTCACTTATGGAATTTCAGCTAAGCTTTCGTAATATTACAAGAAAGTTGAGAAGTGACCAGTGTGACTTCTTTTTGTTATTCTAATTATGGTCAGAAAAGAGTTCTCAGTTAAACTGATGTGTGAATAAGTTTCAGTGCAGTTGTTATTTCAATAAATTGTAGTTAGCGGTTAATAAACCTTCGGTTTTTTTTTTCAATATGTCGAAACGGAGTAAAAATCTTGTCAATTTTATAGAAATTTATAGAGGGTGTACAATGAAGGTAAATGTTTGTGGAAGAGAAATTACAATTCATTGAAAAGAGAAGAAACATAAAATATATTGTTACAAAAAAAAAAAAAATTAAAGCTCAACTGTACACCGAACTGTAGCCTGAATAGTGAATACAGTGTCAATTTAACTGAACTGAAAACTGTTCGTCTATGTTTAGAATCAGAAAATGTATCCAAATAAAGTAGTGTCTTTGGTGACACAAAAGCAAATGTACTAAGTTATTTTGTTATTTGTTAATTTTCAGAAGAGTGGTTTTGTAACTTTGTATGCATTAGTACTTTTTATGTGAGAAATGAATTACATAATTTTTTGTCATTTTTTATTTCATGGATTTTATATTTCCTGGAAAGGTTGTTTTGGAAATTTATGAAATAAACTTGTAATATTTTTTCGTAAACGACTTTTAAATGGTGCAACCGTTACTATATACTTTATTCGGTTTTTACCTTGTTAAAAAAAATTGATTTCCTTTGCAATATGTTGGCATTTATAACTTAATCTTAAAATGGAAACATATGTATGTGCGAGTATATACACACATGTACGAAAAAAATCAAAAAGAAGAACATGAAAAAAGGGATAGCAAATATATATGTACATAAATAAAAAATTAAGGACTCACCCAAAAATCTATATGCACCATGAACAGCCAAATATCCCTGAAACAATGTCAGCAATATGCCATACCATATAGACCACAATGAATTTAAGTGCAGATAGTTTTTGTGATCCTTGCCGTAGGGTGGCGCTTGCTGTTGATTTTGTTGATACTTTGCTGATTTCCTCTTTGAGTTTGGATACTTTGCATTGTGATGGCTGAGATTACTGCTCGTCGTGGTTATGACCGAATTGTTTATACTCGAATTGAGACTGGGACACGTCTTGGCCATTGAGCCGGCGGAGGTATTCAGAATTGAACGGGACGATGTTGATGAAGATTTTTTGTTATTGGCGACTTCGTTGTTGTTTTCATAACCAACAAGGGAACCAGTTATTGACATTGTATATATAGTTCTTCGCGTGGTTCTGTTTTTTGATGGCTTGTCGCTTGTTTTTCTAATGATGGTTAATCATACTGATATCAATCATCACATCGAAGGATTTCTGGATATTGTTTTGATTAAAATTGTATAAATGATTATGCTTCTTTCCATGATATGATGTATTCGTTTCGTGCATTTGTTAAGCTTTTAGAACAGAATCCATAAGCAAACAAGGATCAGCAGTAACTGTAAATTAAAAAAAAGAAACAAATTGGTACAAGGTGTTATCGTTAGTTGGAAATTTTACTTTTTTATTTCGTTTCTGATGAAAAATAGATAGTATTTGTTTTTAAAAAATTTAAATTAAAATTTTAAATGGCGTTGCAAGTTAGAGTTTTCTTTTGTTGTTGTGGACTATTAGCTTATTACAATTTTTTATTTTTCCTACTTTTAGGTAGTCCAAAACGCGTTTCGCCCAGGTAACTAATGGGCCCAACTGTTGTACCTGCGCAAAACGTATTTTTGACTAAAAGTCACAAAAATAAAAAATTTTATTAGACTATTAACAACAACAAAAGAAAACTTTTTTTTAGCAACAAGAAAAGGTATTATTTTATTTTCACTTTTCAAGACTAACAATAAGTCGAAATAAACCCACACACTGGTCTAATTTACACCGCTTTTTGGGCTATTTGCGTTTAAGACTGTATATATATATGCTTTAATTGTTCAACTTTTATTTACACATTAAATGTCCATTCTTTCTTCTAATATCATCTTCATGTTGTTTCATTAAAAGTTAAATAATTATGTGAGTTCAGGTAAAAATTCGTACAACTTGCTTCCCTCCGTACCGTTTTTTCAAATTTCGAGTGTTCTGGATATTTAAAAAATAAGTGAGTCATATTCAATTCTCATGAATATAACTTTTTTATAAGGCATAAAATAAATTGTGCAACTTTGATTCGGTATGGATACTATAACATTATATCTTAATATATAAAAATTCAATGTCCTTGTGTATGTTTTGAATACACTCAAAAACAACTCAACTGATATTCATGAAAGTTGGCATACATATATATGTAATTTGGTCCAACTTAGATGATAGGATAGTTATTATTTAAATAAACGGTCCCGACGCACGTCTGTCAATTTTTTTCAATAAATATTTTTAAAGAGGGTACTGTTCCCCTTAAATAGTTTACTACAATACAATTTAACAAAAATCTTAGCCACAGCAACGCGTGGGCGGGTCTGCTAGTCACACTGTATATCAATAGTTGAGAATCTTCATCTTTGTAGGTTTCGTTTCAAATGTTTTATTTATAAACAATTGAAATTGACTGTGATACTATCCTATAAATAATGTCAAATAAATAATTTCTGATGAATCGAAAGTTTTAATCAAATCGAATATCAGAATAGAGTTCTTTGGTGTAGGTACTATATTATAAGGGTGTCGGGTTTTGGTTTGTAGACCCTTCATATATGTACCTATGTATTATCCATTAAAAAAAATAAAAAACCTTCATTAAATCTTTCCTGATTAATTTGACTATTTATAACATCGCACAGAAGCACATAATCTAATTAATTTAGTGAAATTCATTCCCTAATCTCCCTGGCTAATTGAAATGCGTACATATTTGAAGAAATGTAAGTTAAAAGTAGCTTCCTGAAAAAAAGGACATAAAAGAGGAAGCTAAATTGCTTATCTCGCAACAGTAATACAGTCACTCTTCTCACTACGTGTGCGCGCGGAATGGACATCAGACATATATACAGAACTAGATGCCTGGAAAATACCGCCTTAATTAACGCAGGACTAACGACAACGGATCCTTATAAAGTAATCACTATCCGTTTGTATCCATAGTTACAGAAATATTTTTATCTCCTTGCTTGTAGCATAATTCTTGTTCAAATGCACTTTTCAAATATTTCCAACGAACCTACCTTACCTACTCAGCAAAAAAAAAAAGAGGATTTCCATTTTCTACCACCCTCTGAAATTTCTCATCATATATTTTTATTTCTCCTTAAACTATGAGTTAAATCGCTTCTACATGAAGAAAAAAAAAATAAATTAGATTTTTAATTAAGCCATTAACACACTTTATACGGATATAGTACCTACATCCTATCGCACATCCTTTCTTTGGCTCTGTTGGGTGTGTTGTCTGGCATCAGTAATTATATGCTGCTTTAATATATTACCCAAGTGGAAATAAAAACAACACTAATATGGGAAATGATTATAGCTCTTTACACATACACACTTGTTCAGTGTTTGTATTGCGGCATGTCCTTTGATTGCGCTATCTTAAGAGATGATAAATATGTGATGGTGTTTCTGATAACACCAAACTTACCTTCGGCGCAGAAAGAGAAATTAAGTGTATTAACTAATTATGCCATTGAAAATTTCAACAAAGTAAGCCATTAGCTGTAATAGTAGTTCGTCCTTTCGCGAAAGTCACAATATTATGAGCAAGCAGATTTTAAGTTTTAACCCATTGTTTATAAGAAGGTGGAAGGACTGCTAGCAGCAGCAGCGGAGCGCGTGCAGTAGGTTTTGTAGTAGTTTACAAAGTGACCATTAGATAAGAACTATATAGAAAAAGAAGTTTAACTAAAGGGCCAAATATTGTATCTACATATACTCTTGTTACGATGTTTAAACTAATTTATGTAAATGGACACATCGATATTGATAGTGATTTTTAAGTCAAAAGCCAATAAAGGTTTCAGTCGAATGATCGCCTCTGTCAATCGGTAATTATTGGAAATTCTTAAAATTTCTCCTTCATAACATGAAATGATACTTCGCTTTTAAGGGTCATTCATTTCATAACTTATTGTAACAATTTACTGAATTTATTTAATAGAAAACCGACGCTAAAGTTTACCAAATTCTTTGTTGGCACTTTTTTCATTGCTTTTCAATTCAAGAATATACCCAGTCAAAAATGTCCAAGATATATGTACATAATATGTAATTATTGCTTTTAACTTTTTCGACAAGACTGTCAATTATGTCAATTGTGGGTACACACTTTAATAGTAGATTTTAATATAAGGGTGATTTTTTAAGAGGTTTAGAACTTTAAAAAAAAAAACACAAAAAATTCGAAAAAATGAATCAAATATTTATTTGAATCGATAGTTTGAACCTTGCAATTTAATGTTTAAAGATAATTTCATGCAAATGTTGGCCGCGGCTGCGTCTCAGGTAGCCCATCCGCTGAGTCCAATTTTGGCATACTCTTTCACACATATCGGCCGGTATCTCACGAATGAATGCATGGATGTTGGCTTCCAGTGCGTCAATCGAAGCGGGCTTGTCCCTATAGACATTAGCCTTGACATACCCCCACAAAAAATAGTCTAATAACCGGCCCGAAACGTGAAATTAACCGTTCACCAAACTCGCCTCGCAATTGCGCCATTGTTTCGCGTGCTGTGTGGCATGTGGAACCGTCTTGTTGAAACCACATATCATGCAAGTCAAGAACTTCCATTTCGGGCAAAAAAAAGTTTGTTATCATCGCTCGGTAGCGTTCACCATTGACAGTAACGCTGCGATTCGCATTATCTTTAAAGAAATATGGCCCAATAATGCCGCCGGCCCATAAACCGCACCACACAGTGGCTTTTTCGGGATGCATTGGTAGCTGTTGCAATGCTTCTGGCTGATCTTCACTCCAAATGCGGCAATTTTGCTTATTTACGTACCTATACCCATTCAACCAAAAATGAGCCTCATCGCTGAACACAATTTTTCGATAAAAAAGCGGATCCTCGGCCAGCTTTTCAAGGGCCCATTCACCAAAAATTCGGCGTTGTGGTAGGTCGGCTGGCTTTAGTTCTTGCACCAGCTGTATCTTAAAAGGCTTTACGCCCAAATCCTTCCGCAAAATTTTCCACGTAGTACTGTAACAAAGGCCTAACTGCTGGGAACGGCGCCGAATCGACATTTGGCGGTCTTCTGTCACACTAGCTGATACGGCCGCAATATTTTCTTCACTACGCACAGTACGTAAACGTGTTGGTGGTTTAATGTCCAACAAAGTAAATTTGGTGCGAAATTTGGTCACAATCTTCCGAATAGACTGCTCAGAAGGTCGAGAATGCCGACCATAAAATGGAAGCAGAGCGCGATGAACATTTCGAACCGAGCACGAATTTTGATAGTAAAATTCAATAATTTGCAAGCGTTGTTCATTTGTAAGACGATCCATGGTTAAATTGCAAACCAAACTGAAGCTGTTTGACAGTGACACAAGGTACTAAACACACGTGAGCTGTCAAAACCAGTGTTGCCAAAACCAAACCAGCTAAAAAATCACCCGTTAATATGACTCTAAATTGTCATTCAACTTTTGATAGTAAATTGTAAGAGATTTTTTAATTCATTTTCAGTTCATTACTAGATATATTAGATAGAATTTGTCAGGTCTAACAATTTTGTAAGACCTACATAACATATTTATCGTGTACACGAAGCCATATTTTAAAAATAAAAATAATCTTATAAGGTTTATTTGATTTTTAAAAGGAAGCTTCCATATTTCTCGAACTCGTTGAGTTTCATTTTGACTTTTCAACTTAAGAACAATGTGTCACTTTAAAGTTTACTTTAAAAAAAATAAACAAAACGACAAGCCAAAAATGTTGGCCTTTTTCTCCACTCTTCCAAACAGTTTTTAATCCTTCAGTTTGTCAAGAATTTTCCCATCTTAATTCATTTCAAGAAATTTTATATAAGGAAGTTTAAAAAAAACAAAAATTTCAGGAAATGAAAAAAGTTTCTCTTCTCTATGACTTTCAAGAACTCGAAATATGTACACACGTACACTCTGTCGTCACACAATCCACCAACTCCTCCGTCGAAACGAAACGAAACGAACGAAAGAAATACATGATAATACCTTGGTATGTTAAAATAAACAAATCCTTACCTTATATAGAAATGGTAAATTGCTTCAGAAATTCCAAACCCATAATTGTAGCCATTAAAGTGATAACGAGCGTAAAATCATTTCCAACAACAATGATTTCCGTGTGATTCTCAAATAAAACTGTTACCAAAGGATTATTATCATTCCTTAAATTAAAGCAAACGTTCAGATCCTTGAATAATAGGCATAGGTAAGGTACCCTGTATAACTCTAAACCTTCGTAACTTTAGTATGTACTTGGTTTGATGGTTATGGAGTAATTATTTTCCTATTGCTCGGGTCGGGAAAAAGCTATCAATTTCCGTTGACCCTTTGGCATTCAAAAGCGACGCATCTTCTTGCAGGTTAAATATGAAATCTCTCGATTTAATAAGAGCTACTATGCTCCTGATCATTTAAAATCGTAGTATACCATACATAGATACACAACGTGGTCATATTCTGGATGGAGAAGGGAGCATCAATGGAAATTCTATAATGAATTCATCGCTGGTTCCATCACTTTACAATACCATTCCTATTAACTATCATTCGAAGAGCTGTGATGAATGAAGAAAACGGGTCAATGGTATATACATTATACATATGTATGTATGTATATGTATAGGTATCTGTACTATAGGCGGTTGGAAATGTGTTCAATAGGTTCTTGCATTCCAGCACAGAGTTAAACGTGCTATCTGAGGACACAGAAAAAATTCTTCAGATACTTTTTTCAACCGAACTTATTCAATAATACAAATACTTGAATGCCTGACGATAATACCCCTTCCTCCTTCCTGGTCTGTTTTGTGGTCTTTCGACCTGGATGGGCTATGAGCCGTTTATTCGTTTCGCCTCTTGTCGATTTACATAAAGCAACCTCGTTTTCTTACCTGGAAAATGTATCTCTGGATATCTTCGTTCGTTATAGTAGTTGGATGGTAATCGCAATTGAATTGGTGAAACTTTTAAGGCAGGTTTAAGTGGAAAACTTAAATGTATTTATTTTTACATTTAATCAAATATGTAGGTAACAGAAAGGTTTCCGCTGATGCTGAGTCAATGGCGTGAATATTTATCTTTAGTCAGGAGTTTGTATTGAAATTATTTTAATTATATTTATGTAATTATTATTATACATTTTATAAGTCCGTCTTTTGTAGGAATTTATGAAATTCAATGTAGGTACTTACATATTATATGGATAAGGATGTGGTGCACTAGGGCGTTTACACTTTCATCGTGTTTGATTTTATTTTACTTTGTAAAAATGAATACAACAGTTCTTGTACAAGATAAATCGTATAACTGGTCATTTTAAAGAAGGGAAATTCAAAGTTTAATAAAACTGCGTGGAGATTTTCGAAATTAAATTAAATCGAAAAATATAAATCGTCTACTTATAAAAGCTGCTTTTGATTTTGAGAAGTTTTTAAAATAAATCAAAATCCAGATCACTAGAAGCAAGTTTACCCGTTTTTCGAAATTGATTCTTCTTTATTTTTAAGAACTACATAGGTTAGAAGTCAGTTCACAAAGCATTGAAATTGCTAAAATTCAACACCAAAAAAGTGAAAATTATGCAGTCACAGTTCACAAAATTAAATAACTTTTTTGTAGTCGTCGTAAGGCACCTTTGCGGCCTTAGTGTTGACGAAAAAATCCAGGTTTTTCGATTCCTGGTCGATCTTTAGAATTAGGCATTGTATCTTCTATCGAAATAATAAAGGTTTTAATCGAAAAATCGTCGTCAGTTATGAGACTCATTTTTACTTTGAAGTCTATGTTAATAAGAAGAATTGTTGCATTTGGGGTTCCAAGAATGATTGTCCTCTCTTGATGTGAATCCCACCATTTTCCAAACCATCCTATACACCCTCCTATTAACCTCAACCCACCCCCCCTTATCCCTGGAGAATGTAGTCCTATAGGTCGAGGAAGTGAAGAGATAACGTTAGCAGACTTCCTCATAGAGAATATCTCTAGAAGAAACATTAAGATAACAGACTGGGAACTATACAGAACTTCTCTGAAATCAAATCTTCATTTTATAGGCTCATCCAGCATTATGAATAACCACTTGGAACTAGAATTTAGGGTCAATGAGTTAACCTTAGGTGCCCACTCAGAACTAAAAGAAGTCAGAAAGATGTCCCTTGGTGGAATCAAAATCTGTCAAATCTAAGATCCAAGGTAAGGAAACTATTTAATGAGGTCAAAAGAACGGGGGAATGGCTAAGTTACTCTACAAGGTTAACCGAGTACAACAAAGAGATACGAAAAGCCAAAAAAAGGAATTGAATTCATCATAAAGCCCTTGCAAAGCACAAAACTGTGACATCATTAGCACTCAGGTATAATGATGGCAGCTTTACAGAAAACGAAGAGCAGAGAGCCACACTGCTACTTAAAACACATTTTCCAGGCAGTTTTCCCTTAGAAGGAATAATACCAGAGACAGAAACTAGCAGCAAAAATATGCTCCTATAATAGAATCGACTGGTCTTTAAATAACTTCCAACCTTTCAAATCACCAGCAGTAGATGATATATTCCCAGCTCTTAGAAAAGGAAAAAGAAGACCTTATGCCCCATCTCATTAGTTTACTCCGAACTAGCATCGCTCTTGGTTATATACCAAGTCTATGGAGGAGGGCTCAAGTAATCTTCATCCACAAAATTGGGAAAAAAATTATACAACTCATCCAAAGTCTATCAGATAGATAAGCTTAACATCTTTTGTTCTAAAAACCTTAGAGAAATTGATTGACAACTTCTAACGATCCGAAGTACTGTCAATTAATCCACTAGATTCTCGACAGCATGCTTACAGATCGAGAAGATCCACAGAAACTGCTCTGTGTGAACTTACTAACACCATAAGCCTCAAAGGCCATAATGATTTGAAAAAGACTTGCTGGGATATCTTGGGGGTGCAAACCATACATCCTGACCCTGAGATGGATGATGGTAAGACCCATCTTTACCTAACATGACATACTAGAACCGAAATTTCTGGATAGAACTTCTTAAAATGAGGCAGGCAAAAACTTTACTTGGTAACTACAACCGAAAACGTTACACAGGCTACATGAAATTAAGTAGAAATCACCTTGGAATAGTGACAAGTTTACTCACTGGTCACTGTAAATTGAATAGACACCTAAATATTCTTAGCCTAACAGACAATGCCGTTTGCAGGTATTGTAACAATCATAAAAAAATACCTGACAATATTTAAGGGCAGTGTTAAGTACTCATGCACCAAAGAAAGAAACACTTGGGATACTACCAAGTAGAAGAATTAAACCTTTCCTCTCTGACGGTACCCAAAATACTCAATTTCTTTAAAAAAAATTAAATTAGAGGAAGTATTGTAATAGAGCTTTTAGGTTCCAGTGCACAAACCCCCAACTTTCATTCATTCATTCAACTGCCCAAGTACAGTTGTTAAATATCGAAATGCAACCTCATATTCGGAAATCCTGATGTTTATATCAAGTTCCACACTGTAAAAGAATTTAAACTTCATTTAAAATTTAAATTTTCGTTCCCGTTTAACATAAACATTAAAGATTAAATATTTTATTTCTTCAATCAATTTCAATATCACTCGATGATGGTGTAAAATGAGGTGCAAAATGAATGCGTCGGCAAGTAGTCTATATCAATATTCTCCTTCATGAATCACATTAGTTATACGTCCTGTTCTTCCTAATCTATGCCATACATGCCGAACGAACGATGATGAAGCGCACCAGGTTCTCTTCCTTTCATTATCTCCTGATGGATACGTATGCGATGAATAAAACCGTATACGAGTACATAATGATTTCTGAGTTATCCAGATATAGTGAAGCGATATATAGACATGCAAAAGATTCATACTCATTACACACATTCGAGCTAGGGAACACATGTATTTCAAAAACACAAACAAAAAATCACTGCCCGCCTGCCAACCTGTGGTGGTCCGAAACTGATTTTTCAACTACCAGTGCCGGAAATTTCAGTTTTTGCTAGATTGACGCTTTACACTGATAAAATACCCACTCGCTAAGCTCAGATATCTTGTCACTCTGTGTCTTTTTGCGACAGCTCCCATATACCTACAATTATCCATATATACCTATACATATTCGTTTGTAAGTATGAATTCTCTGGGCGAGAGGTAAAAAAGATTATCATCTATGTCCTTCGGTTTGGTCTGACATTCACTGTACGAAAATTGTGTTGCTAAACCAGGATAACATCATGAAAAAATAAAATTGTTGGTATTCGACGCTCTGGCACCAATATGGGAATGTTTTATTGGAAAAACAGTACAAAATTATTTTTCCGAAATTTTCTCAATTCTATATTTTGAAGAGTTTATATTTTACAATAATTTATCAGGCGTGTTTTTTTGGTAATCTTTAGCTAACGCAATAATACAAGTTATGTACATTAAAGCGCAATAAAGCTTAAAAGCTCACCTTTAATTTTACTCCCTTCACTTCTTGTCAAATTAAGGGCAGCACAGTAATACATGGGATGTATTCGAATAATAATGTAATATAAATACATATATACATATATTTAAGTCAAGTTGAGTTGAGTTGAAAAGATTTTCAGAAAATTTGCAGTAAGACTTTAGAGAACCACTCAAAGCTACTTATACTAGCAACTCACAATTTAATTTCATTGGCTTATACGGTGTGCAAACTATGCAACTAAGTTGGCCTAGAGTCAATTAATCGTGGTTTAGTATATGATCAGTGGTTCAACTTTATTTCTGAAACCTTTTTTAACTTTGCAATGTACGTACAAATATGTATGTATGCCAAAATGTTGCACATTTATTAAGTGACTTTTTTTTTATTTATGTCAGTTTTTTTTAAACCATTATACTTTTATGTATTTATTTGAATAAAGATATTATAAGTCAACTGAAACCTTTAAAAATTTACTAACTAACAAGTTTGAAGATGACAACATTCATATTTCAGCTACTATAATTTCAGCATTTTTGTTATAAAATTAGTTTATCAATAAAAAAATTTATTTTCTGTAATTTGCGGAACGTTTTAAAGTTGTAATGCAGTCGCAGTATAAAAAACAGAATTTCTTTTTCATTGTTTTGTGAATTTTAAGACGACATTTCTGTCGATGAATTGAAAAATTAACATTAGTCCAGATTTTTTTTTAAAATGCCCCAATATGTGATGCGGTCGGCGCTGCGCGGCGCGGCGTCGGCTTTTATTTTTAAACGATAAACCAAAAAGTTCCCAAGGGAAAACAAGCATCCGTATCCTCTTTACGAAGGCATAGCAGAACACAAAAAGCTACTGAATGCTATTTATTCTTTGTTCTTTTCCATTTTTGGTTCTTTGTTTTTTTTGAATAAGTTTGCAGCATTGAATGTGAGTGCGAGATGTTTGCAATTTATCAGGACGAATAAAAAAATTTCCCGTATCCGTAGAGTACATCTTTTGGTTAGAGTTTGAAGTAGGTATATGTATATGTTTTATGGGTAAATGGTAGACTAAGAGTAATCTTTGTTTTATTTGGTCCTTGTCTTTGGCCATTTTGAATTATTCAAAATGTTTACTTTTTTTTATTTGAAGTGAAAAAAAAAAATGGATTTGAAATAATTTAATTTGATCAAAGAATGGATTTTGATAGGTTTTTTTACAAAAGATTTTGATGCTGTCTATTTGGATTTCCTGTTTGATTGAAGAAAAATCTTACTTTTCTGAAATACTCTATTCTTTTTGATGATTCAGTGGGTGAATAGATAAATACAATACTTTACAGACGACGTCATTTTAAAATCAAGTAACTTAAAATCAATCTAAAAAAAAGCCAACAAAATTTGTAGACTTTTTTACCAAAGTTTTAAAAGACCAGACTTATCGCAAAATTTAACATGCAAAAACAACACCAACGAATTAGTGAACAAAAACTAGTCAATAGTCAATAAAAATATGATATGTGAAGATAACAAACCTGGTTTGTATTTCCATGATGAATATCTCAACTTCATCAACATTTCCATAATTTCTTAAATCGACTCCAAAGATGTACTAACAGTTTTATAAAACACCCCAATTCATATAGGAATAGCAATTTTCAAAATTAAGAGTGAGTTATAAAGTGAACAAATCTAAAAAAAAAGTAAAATCGCAAAAAATTGCAGACGCCATACTTTATAATCTTATAAATTTTACTTGTAATTCTATGTATGTATGTATGTATGTAAATATGAAATATAAAAAATATATTAATCTAATAAACTTTTTTGAATATTTCACACTCACATTACTCACTATATATTTTTAACAGAGAGAACACTTCTTGTGCAAATTAATTTGTCAAAGACACTCAGGCGTATACGCACTTTTTTTAAATACATAGAAATGTACACTCGTTTTCATATCTATATATATATATATGAAGACATATTCATATGTACAAACATATCGTACATATATTAAATAATATTGTAGGTATATAAAATAATTTCAGAATATGAACCACAAATTTTTGGAAGTAGACTTGACTTGGATTATGATTGAATTTATTGATGGCCCCTTTCTAAAGGCCAACATCCCAAAGAGACTCAGGCGGCTAAGCCTGGGGTTAGTTCTTCTGTTAAACAAAGAGAACAGATTTTTATAATGCCAAATGCATCTATCCTTTTTTTAACACAACGTGATTTGGAGCGTGGAAAATCGAAAAAAAAACAAGAAAAAAGGCGATACACAATACTATGGAAACAGAAATTGAATTACCCAAGTGATTGTATTGCACACTGCATGCCGCTACGGCATAAATGTGCAAGTGCATACATATATGTACATAAATACAACAAAAAACAACGACCTCTAGCAACGGGAGGTAATTTTTTCTCTTTTGTGATGTGTCGTTCTTTTTATGAATTTTTTAATACTTTTTTCTCTTTGCCAGATGGTGCTTTGTCAGAAAAGTTCAAATGTTTATTTAACAAGCTAAAACTTTAAGGAAAAAGGCCTTTCTCTAGTTGAGCTTTTATGGAAATACGAATACGAAACGAATGCGAAGGAAACAGTTTTAGTTGATTTTTGCATAATTCTATTAGTATCTTAAATTTTAGATAGAAACTTGTGGGGACACATATTTTTTAAAGTGAATTCTGATGACATTAAAATATTATTTTTTTTTTTTCTAAAAGGGATCTTTCAAGAACTTGTTTTACTAAAATATTAAAATTAAGGTTCAAAACAAAATCTGATTTAAGTGGTGGAAAAGTTTTCTATTAAGCTCAAGAAAGATTGTATATGACCCAAGTAAAAAGATTATTTAGATCATATTGAAGAAGGGAAGAGTCTTGGGAAGATGCTATAGGACCTTAATTATTGTAATATCATCCGTATCCGTGTTGATAGATATCCGTATCCCTGAGGATTCTAAGATCAGACACCGCATTTATAAGAAGATCTAGGTGGAAATTTCAGAAAAGATTTTATTTATAAAAATGAGAAAAAAAATCAGAGACGGGTATATAAAGACAGAATGGAGCACACCAGCTCCATTAGAGAACCTGATGCCAACCTTTTAGGCTTTAGAATCAAAAATCTGCACGAATCTTATGAAATTTTATAAAACTCTTAATAATGATTCAAACCTCAATCTTTTATCGTTGAATTTTTGAAAAATAGTTACCTACATTTTTGTATCGTCGACATAGAAGGTTCGGTCATAAAATATCTTTTCTTCAGTTTCGTTACATTTTCGTTTCTTTTAAAATTCTGTTATGTTTCAAAACAGTTTCGTTTTAATGTTTTACTTTTTAATTGGTTCCAATTGGTTCACTTTTCTTGCAGTTAACCCTAGTGGCTTTCCGTCAATGTGTCCAAGCATAAAATATCAAATTTCATTGCAAGATATGTACAAATACGATTAAATTTATTTTTTTTTTGAATTTTAGCTCTTAAAAAAATTTTAACAGGTAACTTTCTTTTCAGCTTTTGAACTACTTTGCGAAATAGTGTTTCTATTACAAAAAAATGCACGAAACTTAATAGTGCAGGATATTTTTAGTCATGAATTTTAAATAGGAAAATTCAATTTTCACATTGTTCGGGGGCCATAAGCACCAATAAAAACCGTACCAAGTTACCTAGTTCTTGCACTCCGGAGACGATTTTCAACTTAAAAATTGTCTTAGAATGAATGTCTTCTATTTTGTATCTATTTAAATATTAGATAAAAAGACTCAAAAGCTTTCAATACCACAAAAAAAAAGAAAAATGAAAGACACATAAGAAACCCAAGGACATCCGTGTTGTAATTAGAAAAGTTTCGTAACTATGCCTTCTTCATGCAACAGTAGCTTTCAACTTATTATTAAAGGCCTCTTCTACAAAATAACTACTGTCGTATACGTATTCCCCGAGCATAAAATGACGAAGCAAACTTTTTAGATTGCTATAAGTCAAGAATAATGAAACAGGAGTAGCAAAAAGTTTTGTGACATAACCTTCTATACATATACCAAGGACCTCCATATAAGGATTACTATTGGTGCGGTGCGGTATAAAAGAGGATCAGGATAAACGAACAACCACTAGAATTTCTTGCAAAATCGAGAGTGTAAAAGTGCAGAAAAGTTTTGCACATAAGGATTTCTCTTTAAATGAATGTGGTTATCCTGTTAGCGAGACTTAGTTTGAGTTTTTGAGAGGGCACACAATATGAATAAAGACGCAACTTATTTATACTCGTAAAGTCGTAACTCACGTCAAGCAGCAAAATTATTTTAATCCGTTTATGGTGTGTTTGTTGGGTATAAGAATTATTTCGTTGTACTTGTGGGTGTCTTGATGTTTAATAAATTTAATATAAAAACCACGATTTGTTGTTGATATACGAGTAATGGTACTTTAAACAAATGTATTGTACATGCATGATACATATGTATCTGAAATTGTAAACAAAAACTTCTCTGCTTCATTATTGCTGAGTATTTCTGGAATAAACATAAATATATTTAGAAAGTTGTTTATTATATAAAAAATTGTTTGAAATTTAAAAATTTTGTGTATACACACTCACACAACTGCCAAACCATACTGAATATGAAATTTAAACACAATTTGACAGTTTCACTTGTAACCAAATAAACAGTAACCTTCACCGAAATTTCGCATGCACCTAAAAAAACACCCTATAAAATACAAAAGGTACATTCATCGTAATATCGCGTAATTCATTACGAGGTTTGATTTTCAATATTTTTTTTTTTTTTTTTTTTTGACAGATATCAAAAAGTCCACAGACTTTATAGGTAGTTTTGGATTTCTCGACAGCGTTTTTCATAAGAATGCTTTGTCGCGATAGTAACTCTTACATAATGTCGCTGTTTAATAAAATTATGAAACCAAGAGTTAGTAAAATTAGACAGTTAAAATATCTTATGTTGCTGCTACAAAGAGGCGTTGGTTTACACAGTTTTCTATGACACCAATACGATACAAAATGCAACGGTTTTCTATTGTCGCGTTTTTGTTTGTTTGTTTGGTTGCAGATAAAACATGAAATCTCAAAAAGTACAGGAAACGGTAAAAGAAGTAAACACTCAGTGACAAATGAATAATGCTAAACAACAAACTACTTATCGTAGGTACTCTGTGATCATACCTTCGAGACACACAAAAGTTATAAATTATACCAACATTTACTAATATATTCGACTCTAGCAAACGTCAAAATTCTATCCGCAGTTGGATCCTACTTCTACTATTTTCACTGCGGATATTTTTCACCTAAAAAACACACCTAATATGGTTTGGCAAGCTCTCATTGAAAGACTCACACACCACAACAGAGTCTCCAAATGGGTGGAATTGCTGGTCAAAATGTCTTCAAAAATGAGGCAATTCAGGAATGTTATCATCAATTGTAACCGTTACATGTTCTTCCTGAAATTCATGCCCATTGTCTCGGTGAGCTCCGGTTTCATCAAGATGGTGCTATGCACCATACAGTGATTAAAACTTAAAACTTACATAAGTTCTTATTAAGCAATTATTTTGCTAGGCACTTAATTTCATGTTTTGCTACTGTAAATTGGCAGCCTATAGGTCATGCGATAAACACTTTTGGCTTTTTTTCCTGGGAATATGTAAAGCCTCAGGTTTTCAAAAATAAACCAGCTACTAAATTGGACCTTTCGAATGGACCAACTCAGACGTAGTAACTACCATCACCTATTTTATTCTGAACTGAAAAAAAGTTCGGAAACTAAATATCCATAGCTGCACAGAAATGTCAGCATTATGACATTTTCAACTGTCAAACGATAGACAGCAACCATCGAAACTTAAAATGCAGTTGTGTTGCATTATTAAAAATTTCGCAAGAACATTAAATAGATTTTCGCATTACTAAACACATTTCCGGAGCGAGTTGTATTTGCATATATCAATTTCGGTGCAGTTAATAAATTGTTATGCTTATAAACACACTTTCCTGACGCTCCCATCTGAAACTTATACCCACTTTCATTTTTTATATTTTATATACCTACATACATAATATTAAATTTCCCGACATTAATTTTCTTTTTTTATATTATGCCATTTGTATAAATAACGGAGAAATCGTGAAATTTAATCCATTTATTGCAATGTAAGGTAAAATTGAGTCATACAAAAACAACAACAACAAAAAACAATACCGCAAATCATCGTTATGTATAGTCGTAATTAATGTTCATGTTAGATTTCAATTTTAAGGGTGTTAATTCATTTTCAACAACCCCTAAATGCTAAATCGTTCAATTAAAGTTCATTTTTCTGTACCGATGGTTTTTCCGATAAAAACGAAAAAAAAAAAAAAAATGATTACATAAGTATATTTTTATGATCATTTGGTTCCCTAACTGGAGCTGTTTTATTTTATCTAAATTATATAAATGTAGTTACTTTAAAATGTGAGTGGAATTTTAAAGTTTGAAACTTTAAAACGAACAGAAAAGTGTATGACTTCAATGTGTAGCTAATTGGAAATAAATTAAATAAATATTTTGTAGATAGTTAGCGTGAGATATTTCTGTTGCGGCAAACACTTTCATCATTTATAAATAATGACCTGTTGCCCATAACAACTCAAACAAAGGACCTAAAAAGAAAAGACGATAGTTTATATTCCAGTTACATGGACCATGAGTAAAGTTTCCCAAAAAAGGTTTTTCACTACCTACATCAAGTAGAATCTCCCACAAAAGTTATATACAACTATACTAATCCTTTCCTTTCAGCAATCATTATAAACATTCTCGGAAAATTATAAACATACATACATATACATTATACATATACGAGAACTAAAGATACAGGACTAGGAACCACAATGCCAAAAGATACTTTCTCCTTAACTGATGCTGTGCAGCTGTATAGGTTCCTAAATATAGATGATGGTGGTAGGAAAAAAACGACACATTTTGACTGCATAAAATTGTATTCTTAAGCCAATGCGTCCCTGAAAGGGCTTTGGGCCAAAATACCGCACAGTTAAAAATAAAAACAAATAAAAAAAAAAAAAAACTGAAACTAAAAAATAAAACCCTGATAAATCCTTGACATTTGTGTTATTTTGTCTGCTCTTCCTCTTTTGTATCTGCATATTGATTCCTGCGTGGCACAAAACCAGTAGAAAGGACACGTCTGCAGGGTTGTTTTGTATTCTATTTTCTATACACAAATGTACCATTTTTGATGTGAAAGACATTCAAAAAATCTGTTTGCGTTTTGTTGTCGGAGTTAGAGTTGGAGTCGAAGTCGAAATCGAAGAAGAGAAGGATACCAAATCTGATGCAGATAATAGTTTGTTCTCTAATGGAAAAAGTTTAAGGATCTCTGGCAGTTGAGTTGATAACAGAGTCCACCCAACGAGGACGACAACGATGGCGTTATTTCACTTAGATTTTGTGTTTTTTTTTTTTCTGCTCCTCTTTACAACTTTTAACTTGGAAAATGCATTTCGAGTTGGATGCAATTGCATTCAGTATTATTGTTGTTGTTTTTTTTTACGTTTTTGTGAGAACAACATGTTGTTGTATGAGCTTGTACTTGTAGTGGCTTTCTTTTTGTTGGTGTTGGTGTTGGTGTATTGGAGTATTGGAATACAGATAATGGGAGGATGAGCTTGGGAAAAAACTTGTACCACATCTGGAATTCTCTATGTTGAATTAATTGAACATTTATTGAATAATACTTCAGATTAATTGCATTTTTCACTAAAACTAGGTCAAGAAGAGTATTCCGAAGAACTTTTGTGTAAGTACACCCTTACTCTTACAACCACTTTAAGTTATTAAATATTCATGATTGAAGTTGCTTTTGAAGATATAATTTTTGTTTTCCGTAAAAACTATGAAAGACTTTGTTTTTTTTTTTTTTTTTTAAATAATAATTTTTTGGTTGGGCGTCAAAATTCCACTTATGATAAAAGTTTCGATTTCAAGTTTTTAATTAATTTTCAAGAGTGAATAAGTAAAGAAGTAAAGTTAAACTTAGCGAGAAGAGTTTATGATGAAAACTCAAAAATTTTGTAATGATTTCTAAATAATGTTTGTGAATCGAGTTGGGTATGTCTATATTTTGTAACTAGGTTCGAACCTACTTCGTTGAAGTTCTTTGAAGAAGGTCGAAGATTGTTTATTTCTTAAGAAAGTTTTTTTTTACAATAAATTCATTAATGAGCTGCTGCACTGTAAAGGGCTGTTTTAACTTATTAAATCATTTTAAAGCGCTTTTCCAAACAAGAAAATGTCAAAAAACGCAGCGGGCAGCTATCACCTATGAAGCTATCTTCTTTTCACATTTAACAATTAAAACCTGCGCTCTTACTAAAAACGGATCGATAAACGCTTCAACAACGCATTGAAATTAATAAAATTCATTTCAAAAATGATGAAAAATTTGAAAAACTAAAACAGTTTTGGGGCGTCATCGGTCGTGAAGCACCTTCTTCTTTTTGTCTAGCTACAGTTAAACTGGTGAGTAAATTTTAGCTGCTTTGACAAGTAAAAAATCGAAATCGTGACCGTGTCGCTCAAGAACAACTGGGAGTATTGCTGCTGTAGCCCGTAGCGTCGTATTTAAGGGTTAAAAAAATTTAATAACGATTGTAAGGATGACGCGTCACCGTTTGGTCCTGTTTTTGAGCTGGTCGATTCATTGAACCATACTTATTACAAAATGATGCTGGGGCAAGTGCTACAGTGAATGGATTGCTCTTTCGAACTACATATGATCAAAGTTTTTGTATGACTTGGAAGATATTGACGGCGGTGGCGGCGGCGCTAGGTCCCACACAAGCAACGCAACAATCGAAAAGTGTCTTGACCGTGTTCATTCTCGAAAAACCACCCACACTTTCTGACTTTTTTCTGGCCACGTGAAAGAAAAGGTCTATGACAATACTCGACAATCTATGCAAGACCTCTAAGATGGATTTCGTATAGTTTTCGAGGACATCCATCAGCCACAAATGTGAGAATTAGTCTAACAAATTTCATTTACAGTATACGGTGTTGCCGTGGCTGCCATTTGTTTAATATTTATTATCCATTGATCAACTGAAAAATACTCGTTTTTTTATATGAAAATGAAACTTCTTATATGTACAGTGCATATCTGATTCTGATATCACTGAAAGTTGAGTATCTTTATTCAGATATGAAGTTAAAAGTCATTTAGCAAGAAAATATCACATGTCAACTATTTTCGTATTTTACGTATAATCAAGCAGGCTCTTTGATGTATAGATAATTTCGGGAAGATATAATGTTTCCACAACCCGTGTAATATGTGTGTAATGTATATCGTTTAACATTATGCATACTTTCAAAAAAGCACAGATTTAACACGATTGTATAACACACTATACTCATAAGCCATCACCATTATACTCGTACCTATAAGAAGACAACAACAACGCCGACGACGACGACGACGATGTGTCATGTGTGTAGATAAATGTGAGTGCACAAAGTCCTAAATTTTACAAAATTTACAACATAAACGAAATACCCACGTAATTTGTAACGCACTGTAAAATGATTTAATGTATGATAGAAGATGTATGATGGTACACAAGAGGCAAAGGCAGATGCAAAGTTTTATATACACGTACACAGGATGTTTAAATCTTCTTTAGGAGAGATACAAACCGGATATGAATAATCTCTCGAGTAGTATTGATTATTTTTTTTTTTTGTACAAATTTTTGTGAACAAAAACTTCAATTTTAACAAATGTTAAAGACAAATCTCTTACTATGCTTTTATTTTTTGGTAATTTTATTTTCATGAATTATTATTGTTGACAGAGACTAAAATAACGTACGTTGACAATAATGGAAAAAAAATTACAAAATTAAATTTATTAGGGAATTACGAATGTTTTAAGTTGCAGAATGGTTTTGTGAAATTTTAAGCTAAGTTTTTGAAAACAATAGTATTTTTAATGGAAATGAATAGAATATCAGTATATGGTATATCAATTTCAGTATATCTATGTACATATATTTTGGTCTTATCAGTTCTGTTTTAAAAGTAAGAACTTTCTTGGAAGAATCTTGACTTAAGCATTTAAGAAGATTTGAATTCCAGGGCCAAAGTAACGATGATGCCAAAGAGCGATGCTGTTCTGCTTTTATAATACTAATTTTTGAATCAATACTCCCAAGGCAGGTTAAACTATTAAATATTTGCAACTGTCCTGGAAAATATTAAGCTACAGTCAAATGCGCTTGTGTACATAATATTTGTTTGTTTGGTATTTATTTTTATATTTTTTGACTCTCATGTCACCTTTAGCGATTGACACATCTTTTTGCCGTCCAGACCACTTAAAACTTACAAATAAAAGAGCATTTTTTCAGTTCACAATGATCTCAAGTTTTTTCTAAAGTTTTCGTTAGCTAGCTTTCCTTTAAACAATGGATAAAATAAAAGAAAAAATTAAAATTAAAAAATGTTTAATCACATCAAAAAGTTTCAATATTAAAATTAATCAAAAAAGAACATCATGAACATCTATTTCTAGCACACCCTATGTAAAATAAGAGACATAAAATGATGTATGTATGTATGTAGGTAGTATACCTACGACTAGAATCTAAAATGTTTTGTTTTTTACTTTTGTTCACTTCATCCAAAAATTACACTCTAATGATGTTCTGTGTTTATGACATCTGTGTTTTCTTAATAAACCTTTCGACAGTCACATATGTGTCTATCGAGTGTATCTTAAATAACTATACATTTTATACATATAACATATACATATGTATGTATTTAGATATTAAACAGAAACATCATGCCTTTTTGAATTTTCATTTTCCAGATTACAAAGCAATTAAGTTTGGATTTAGATTAAAGACTGACTCAGGGTAAAAACATTGACAGAGACGAAAATGAAAACGAAGACAAAAACATGTTTTTTTAATAATCCCAACAACATCTCTCAATTTCTGTACATCTTTCATACGGATGTAACTTGGTGCCAATAAGAGATTTGTCTATACATATACTGTTTTTGGTAAAATTTAAGTACTGGCAGTGTTGTGGGTTAAGGGGAATTTTTCATCGCCATCGAAAGATTTTTTGGATGTGGATTTTTTAAGAAAACAGGTCCCAGAACTCAATGGAAAATAATTTTTAATTACTGAATCAAGATGCTAAAGGCGATGAAAATTGAAGAGCGGCCGGATTAGATTAGATTCTATCGGCTTTTTAATGGAAAACTTCTTCATTTGATTTTTCCAATTATTATTGATCAATCTTTTCTTTAAAAACGTAGGTACATCAAATTCGATTCATTAATTGCTGCAAAGAGTCCACTAAGCAAATTTTAAGCGGGTCTATCCTTACAAGTAAAATCGAATCGTGTTTTGTTGGCTTCAAAGCCGCTTTCGACACCACCGACAAAAATTTACTAATGTCCAAGTTGCTTGGGTTAGGATTTAGGAATGACACTTAAGTTTATCCGGGTTCTGCAAAACTTAAGTGAAGCTGAACATAAACTCATATTAAACTCAATGGAAACTAGTCGTTAACAATAACCGAATGTCTTGACTCTTAATAATTAAAGATGCTGTTCAAAAATTGAACTCAAGAGCCCAATGGACATGGAAATATCGGAGTTACTATGAATCATCATGAAAAACATTAGTACGGAGAAATATCTTAATGAAAACCGAGCGAAGTCGAAAACTGCAATTAAAATCGAAAAAATATATTACATAAGTACCTATGTTAAAATATTATGAAATTTTGCTTAAAAAGGGTCAAAATAGATTAACTAATCAGATTAAAATTTTTCAAAGGTTTTCTAAAGCCCTAGCTTAAATCCGACTTAAAACTCACTTTGCGCCTTTCAAAATTCAAAAATGCATGTATTATAGTTTTTTCCGATATTTTTAATAATTTTGTATATCTGCAATCCCTACATCTACTCATTTAATTGTAAGGTTGTGAGAAACTCTGAAGGACATGCCAAAATAGGTTTTAACAGAATAGAAAGGAAATCTTTTGTCTTGACAACATTTAATAAATAAAGCTGTAACATCAATTTTTTGTAATATATAGATATGCATTTATTATAAAATATAAAAAAGCTATGTTGAAAAGGGTATTTTTAAATTTGAGCTGATAACGAAAATTGAAGCTCATATTTAAAATCAGCACTAAAAATTAATTCAAAAATAATGGAATTATCATAATTAGCCAGAATTTTTGAAAACTGGGCGAGATAATGAAAACATTTTTACTTTATGCAGAAGATAACGACTTGTGCTTTAAAAAATTAAGCATTATAAACACTGTTAAACTGTATTATGTTCTATTTTAAAATTCTTAAAAATGAAGAATTCGAATTCAGGACAATTAAATCCTTTCTAAAAATTTCGTTTAATTTGTGTGACAGGATAAAAAAAAACTTAATTAAAATTGTAAAGTTTGTATTTGCATATTTACGCCTTTAAATCGGGATAGAATTTTTTCTATCGGCTCTGTTTTTTTCCGGTTTTTTTAAAATGAAAATCCAAATCAAAAATTACTAAATTTCCCTAACTTTTTCCTAAAATAGATTATTTTTTAATATTATGCCAGTTTAAAAATTAATTGTAAATAATATGAGTGTTTTTAGAAACTCATTCTACTCATTCTACATTTTTAAACAAAAAACAATCACAAGTTCAATAGGATTACAATTTTTTTGACACGAGAGCTATATGGGCACATATTGAGTCTATGTATTTCCATCATTTTTAAACATTTTTTTTTTAAAGTAACTAATTTACATAATATAAAAATACTCATTATATAGGTACACTTGAAATCGAAAGCAAAGTTTGTCACTGAGTTTTGAATTGACGATCCAAACATACTCCCAGCCTCGGCCACTTCAAAGTTTTCCAACTTCATACCCATAAAGGAGATCTCATCGAATAATCATCCTTTGATGCATCATCAAATTGATCCTTCTGCTTAAGTACGAGAGAGCATCCCTGCGTTCTGCAGGTTGACACCCACTATATCTTTCCGGCAAATTGCATTGCAAAATGTATTTTCAAAATACATAAAATATTATACTTACCTACATATGTATAAGTATGTATGTTTAAGGGTGGTGATTTAAATTTCGTAAAGCAGAAAATTTCGTTACTCAAAAGTATGCAAACAAAACAACAACCCGCTTCACTCGTCACTCCCTTATGCCGGTGCGGTACGGTGCGGTGGTTGTTTTTTTATTTGTTTTTGTTTTCCGAACACTGAAACGATGCCGATGCGCAGATTTCCATTTTCTTATACTGAATAAGGGCCAAGTCTGCTGTTTTGCTGGCTCCCATAACACATTCCTACATCACAAATGTTGCCGCATCCAAGCGAATCCCGATCCCGAACGAGTTTTAAAATTTTCTTACAATCAACCCGAACCCACGTGCCCCCTGTTGGTTCTCTTGGGTATTTATTATGCCACTTCCGCATCTGCACTAAGCAGGAGCAGAGTACTGTCTACAACTCCATAACGTGTATAGTCATCGATGGTAAATATTGATTTTTTGTGTTTCTTTTATTTCCAGTGGCATGGGTAACATGACAGAGCGAAGGGGGTCGTGTTGCCCAAACCCCAAAATTACGATTAATAGGTATCTTTATAATTAAGATAATTTATCTTCTAAGACGTGACTTTTTTTCTTCGTGATTTTGATTCGATTTTAGTTCTTCAATGATTTTGAAAATTTTGATGCGTACTTAAGAACCTAAAAATCGATTTGCTAGAAAGTGTGGTAAAAACCGTTTTATTTGTGACTTTATGCTGGCTCGACAGACGTTCTCCTGTCTTAATTATGGATATTCAATTGCGAGTTCTGCGCCATTAGTTTGTATGTCTATTTGTTGACATTTTTAAAAACCCAAATCGACTACAATGCAAATTAAAAATTTCAAGCAAACGATCCATCAATCGCACAAACTGTCATACGACTGACAGTTATTAATGTCAAATGTGCTAAGATTAGATTAGATTAGATAAGTTTGTGTAGTTAAGTTTTACATGAAGTTTCAATTCAATTCAATTTCCTGCTCAACTTTTTTTCACTTAGAACATTCTACAATGAAGTTAATTGAATGCAACTATTTGGGAATTTTTAAATAGAGATGGATACGCCACTGGTATCGCACAACTTCCATCTTTATTGCCCTCTTCCCGATTATACGAAATGGAATATATACTAAATATATACATATACATATTACATATACATATGTATAAAGAGTACCATCTTAAATATTAAGTTGAATTTTTGTCAATACGTATAGGTATGTAGTTGTTGTAGACTCAAATTTAATTTCGTCAATAAAAAAAAAAAAAACACACACACAAGGCTTTTGTTCTACCTACTCATATACCACTTTTCACCCTCTTTATGAAGTGTCACGATAAGGACATTCGTCGTCGTTGAGCTTTAATAGAATTTGTTGAGCAGAAGAGTTCGTTAAACGCTTGCTCCATTATACGCAAAACTTTGCTCTGAATATTTTGTATGCAATTTAAAAAAAAAAAATTAACATCGTTTTAAAGATCGAGTGGATGGATGGATGATGTGGAATTGATAACTTCTGGGAAAATGAATGTGAACTTTAAGGGTTCAATGTCAATTATTGTTGGTTTTTAAAAAGGGAGTAAAAGAAAACTCGATTAATGTTGCAAAAGTAAAGTAATTACTTCTAAATATATCAAATTATTTTAAGATGTTTTTGTGTTTCTCTCGTTAATTTAAATACCAATAACAATTATTTCAACTGGTATTGTGACTGGGGAAACAATATCAGTTTTGACTTATGTTGGGTTTAACGCAACTTTAGGTAAGTGGTCGGTTTGGAACGCCAACTATATGTCAAATTATTTTGCTACTGAGACTGGACCGTGTGGGTTTGTGTTTCAGTACTATTCTCTTCGCTCTTTTCATTCACTTACTTGGTGGTATTGTTGTAAGAGACTTACACATAAGAACACGTTTTAATGTAGATGACTCAGTTATCTCAACAGATAATTCCCTTACAGCTTCAGATTAATAGGCGTAAAAATAATGAGTCGTGTTTTATTAGTAATTTTTATTTAGCACAGTAAAAATGTTCTAAAAACTGCTTTATATTCGCTCTATAAATCACTTACTGAATTTAGTATCCTTACATTTATTGGGGTGTGTTTGTAAAATGTGTAAGACACATTTCTTAGGTCGAGTTGAAAAACGCGTGAAAGTGTCGAGTTACATATGTAAGTAGTTTTCCTTGCAATTGAATTTGTAGCGAAACTTAATAGAAAACTGCCGTTTTTTCTAAATTCTACTGCTCACAACTTAATGTTTCTCATCCGAGCAACATATAGTTCCATAACATTTGATTATACGAAAGAGCGCAAACTTTGCAAATAAGTTACCGGCAACTCTCACAACCAGTTGCCTATAGTAACAATTAACACTAACACCTCAAAATGAAAAGTTATGATAGGTAGAGGACTTACAAAAGAAAAGTGGTAATTGGCAGGACAACCGGTAAACGTTGTTAACAAGATTAATTTAATGTGGTATACATTTTCTACTTTTATAAAAACCAATTTCTCGTAAATCAACTCAAAGATGGTTCCGGTCTATTTCTATTGACTTACTTATTTTAATTTAATTTATTATTGAAGACTCCAGTTTTCAGTATAAGACAAAAACAGTGTATTTTGTAAACTCAAGCTATAAATTGACTAAATAAGTGTTTTTATCGTCTTCTTCATTGAGCTATGTTTTGGGCATTATGTATACTGTACATATAGTCGTTCACTGACCGATTTATTTCATCACTGAAAAATTTGATATTGTTGAAGTTTATTTAAAAATCTGAACTTTACATTTTGAACTCATTTAAACACACCCTCGGTAAAAAAAAAATAAATATGTCTTTCACAGCTATTTTCTTTTAACTAATACTTTAAACCTTACCTCGGAACTTACAACAATATCACTTAAAGTTTCATATTATGTCTAGTCCCCTTTTATCCCCAGTTTTAACACCCTTTTTAGTATTTTTTTTTTTTTTAAAGAAACATAATCCTCCTGTGATCCCTTAATGTCTTAAAGGGTTCAAATTGACCGTGGTGTTAGTTTTTGTATCTTTTTCTTATTTTTGTTGTAAGCTTAAAACAGTGAAACAATTATATGTATATATGTATCTTAAGGATAATACTTTCTTGTTTATTTTTTTCTTAGTAGATGATAATAGCAAATGATAATATCTAGACAAAAGAATATGAGACTTCTTGTATTATAAAATAATTGAATGAGGTTAAATACAAGTCATGGATTTTTGTCTTCTAAGATATCAAAAAAGTGATGTCTTAAATTGTATACTTCTTTGTTAAAGTAATTAATGATAGCTTAATGATTTTATTATAAATTGAAATCTGTTTGCGCTTGCTGATGTTTTGGATATTAACGGACAACTTATCCAAAAAATAATAATAATTTGATTAATTTTTAAATATGAATCTTTTATACTTCGATTTCAGGTACAAAAAGTTGTTACAAAGTTTTAACATATAATTTTGTACACATCAGGTTATTGTATTCTTAGTCTTAAATCCTTAAAAAAATAATCATTTTTAGCAATACTCAAAATATAAAGTAAAATATTACTTATGAATTTATAACATTCGATGTAATTGGAACATTCATTTCTTAAATTTTTCTTACTGCAAATTTAAAATTAATTTAACAATATAGTTCAATTTAATTTACGTTGTTTTTCTTGAACAAATATTTAAAGTAAAAACAATTCAAATAAGCTCAATGATTTATTTTTGATCTTAACCAGTACATCGAGCGACTATATGAAAGTGAATACACATTTATGTATGTATTGCAGAATATGTTTTTTTTTTGTGAGAAAGTCAGTATAAACTGCACGCTTTTTATAAATATGTACATACATTAAACGTAAAAAACTTTCTATAAAATAAACAAACAATACAAACAAACCAATTACAGTATTTCCCTGAAAATTAATTAAAATCAACTTTAGTGCAATTCAGGCTGCTAGAGTGCGTGTTTTTTATTTACAGACATACATTCCTACCTGGTCTGATCATTGTTATTATAAAATTTATTTATGTAAGCTGAAAGTATTCTCTATGAAGAAATTATTTACATTAAATTATGTGTCTACTGTCTAGTGATTGTAGGATATTTAGGGGTTTTCAAAATAAAGTACACATTAAAAATCAAGAACGCAAAATTTAAAACGATTTAGTAAAATCAGCTATTTTTAGCAACGGATATTCGTTTTTTTTAGGAGAAAATTACTTACTACAGTAAAAAGTTTCCTTTATTCGCTGACGATACTATCAGATACTTATGTATCACAGGGAGTTAGAACAGTAGCCTTATATATCTGAAAAGTAAAAATAAAAGAAAAATATTGTATTAAATATATTTTCAGAGATTATTTTCTGTCTAGTTTATATACTTGAAATAAAAAAAGATAAATACATTACATAGTTCAGGACAAAAGGAAAATATACAATTTGTATTTTTTTATTTTTCATAAATTTTTTTTATTCCATATTAGCCGCGTTTTATTGGTAATCTATCCCTAACATAGTATTCGAGTACCAATAAAAAGCTATATTCACTTTTAATTTGTCTTCTTAAAGTTGGTGTCCCTTCATTATTTGTCAAATCATTGATGTCAAAATTTCAAAATCTTCTGTCACACACAAAATATAAAAGGCAAATGTGCACTTGAAAATAGAAAAAATTGAATGCATATTGCAAACAAAAGTTGTAAATACACAAACTCACTTGTTAAAGAAATTTCTGGCTAACATCTTTACATTTTAGTTAAAAAATCAATTTGAGTTTTAAATCAAAATAAAGAACAGCTGTTCTACATTAGGGCGCGTTCGAAGAATGTACAATTGTGTAAATTATTGGGTCAAGTTGGAAAATGCATGAAAACGGTTGTTGAGTTGAAGTTTGCATGGAAATGCACACCGAGTTGGTTTCGAATGTGTTTTACTTATATTTGTAGTAAAACTTTGAAAATATATTGATTTTCTTGTTATATTTATCAGCCACAGATTAAAGTTCACCATTTTATCAACTCCCTGTTCAATTCTATTGGTTTATATGGAAGAGCGAAAAATATGGAACTAAGTTTCTGGCAACTTTAAAGACCAGTTGAACAATCGTGGTTCACTATTTTCTTCAAATTATTATAGAATTTATTACAGAGACCATTTATTTGGAAAGTAAACATTCTTTTATTCTTTTTATTCAATAAAAAGATATTAGAAGACAAAAATCAACATGAAGTTATAAAGAAATAATTAATTGCTCAACAAATATTTGAGTTTTGCTTTTAAGAAAATCGGACATTTAACATGTGCATTTAAAAAAGGTATGCATTCGTTAGACTTTCACAACCATGCATTTATATGTAGAACCAAACTTTGTCAGCTTTTTTAATGAGAACAAGCATATTTCAATAAATTTTCCACAATATGTGATGGTAAAATACACTAATCCTAAAGAAAATTATTGTATCTCCTATGAATTGTTCCTAAAAGCTTTAAAAATTTTGTAAAGTATTGATTTTAATAAATTTTTTAACGAAATAATTGCATTTTTATAATAAACCCAAATAAATGTTTAGTTTGAAATTTGTGGATCGCTTGCACTTTTCAATGCAGGCGAAGTGTAAAAGAAGTGTATTTGTTACCGAACACACCCTCATGTTGCCAACATTTGCATATTTTTTGCATTTCTTGACTGCCCCTACATTTAACTAGATGAAACTCTATCTTCACTAAATTACTATGGATAAACACTAGCTTATTTTTGTTCACTTTTGAGGTGTTGTTGTTTACCATGTAAAATTTTACTAGCTAGTATTTTCAATTACCAATAAAACACGGCTATTGTATTTTTATTTGAATGGTATTTTACTTAAAAGATCTAAAATCTCATGTCCCTCAAAGTTGGGTTCTCATTCCATTGTATAACACAATTCTTTTACTTTATAACTATTAATTTATTTCATAATAGATATTGCAGACGTGTTTTTTTTTGGTAAGTGAATACGCTACATTAAAAAATTTTAAATAAAAAAAAACAACACCAACAGATAAGTGAACAAAACTAAGTCAGTAAAAGTATTATTATGATCGGATTGCAAGAAAATATAAATTAAGAAATATTGAAGACTAGAGGGCGTTCCGCAATTTAAAAGTAATACCTAGAAATTTCGTTTTTAAACTTACTTTCTCACAAAAATTGGTAAAATTTCATTTAATAATTATAAGACGCCAAATTATTATTATTATTATTATTCTTATTTCAAATTGTATTTTTGATTATTACACATTGTATGGAAATGTCATTGAAATATGCCAGATTTCATCAGTAAACTTTCAAAATAACCTGTTACGGTTATGGCATGTTGTCGAGCAAAGTAAGTTGCTAATCATCGACTAGGCAGCAACTAAGAGAAACTTCCAGTAATTTTTTTAATTTTTTTTTTTTTGTAAATATCTTTTTTATTTTAACAAAGGAAATTTTTAACCCCCCCCCCAAAAATAATTTACATTCATAAATAATAATTAATTGTATAATAAATTATAATTGAAAGAAATTATTCAACTCATTTCCATAGTCTCTGCTCTCTCATACATATGTATATGTACCTTATCAAATGAAATTGAACTATGATTTGCTAGGGTTACCTACTTTAAGTTGTGGGCGGAAGACTTAAGAACAAAGACAAATTTGGGAAAAACAAAGTTTTGCTTCAAATTTAATATTGGAAGACTCTTTACCAACTCGGTCTGTATTCCCATGAATATTTCTCGACCTACATTTTCATTCATGTTTCAACTCGAGATATGTACCTATTGCAAATTTTTCAAAAAATTAAATTAAAATTAAGAGTTACTTATAAAGTGAATATGTTTTTAGAAATTGTATTACTTTGCTAGCTTAAGATTGTCAATAACACATGGGTATTATTTCCACATGAAGCTGCTAACTTTCCTAATGAATTTGACAAAAAGAAGCAAATTAAATACAGATCCAGTAGTATTTATGTACTTTAGTTTTAAAGTTGTAAAATTATTATACTTTTGTCAAAAAGAAAAAAAAATACCATTCACCTCCACTTCATTAAACTAGCAAAGGAATGTTGACACACCACCACGTAAAACATAGAAAAATCATACGTGACTAAAGATTTTTATAGAGTGGGGGAGAGTCCTTGACGAATAATATGCTTGAGTAAATCAGAAACTCATTTTGCCTTCATCTGATTGATATGGGTTCATACAATAATTTATTTGGATATTTTATAAATTCAAGTATATATAGGTTTTGTTAGATGCTGTTTAAGTGGTTATCCTCCGCAAGCAAGGACCCGGATAAGAACGAAGTGTCCAAAAATTCCAAGAAAACTTTCTTAATATATAAAATACATAGGATTGAGGAAACTTATGATATAGGTGTGCCCTAATTTAACCTTTATCACTGAATAATTATTGAATTTTATCTGGATGTGATGCGTAATAATTAAATAGATAAGTATACTTATATGTGTTGTAGGTATCCAATAAAGAAAAGCTGTAAAGTGGCATTGTTTTTGTATTTGAAATACTTGATTTTCCATATTATCATCCCGAACAAATTTACTTTGTCTTATTATACTCGCTTGCCAGGAAAATTGAATCCATTGAAAACAAAATAAAAGGAAAACATTAAGAAAATGACAGTTTTTGCTTCAGAAAAATGCAAAATTTTTTCCAAAAATTTACTAAAGATAAATGAAGAGTTCTTTGACGAAAAACTATTGGGTTATCATCTTTAAATATAAACTTAGAATTTATGTGTAATGTTTCACTTCTATACTCTACTCATACTGTTTCAAATTGTTTGTTTTTATTAAAATATTCTATCAAAAATATTTTTAAAGGAAGAGTTTTGGATTGTTATAATAGGTCTGTTTCTTTACTTTTCGGGTATAGTTTGGGAATAAGCTCGGGAAAAAGTTCGGGCTCTAGCTTTTTGATGTTGTTTTTGTAATTTCGTGCCCGAACTTAAAAGTAAAGAAACGCATTTGGGATGTTTCTGGGTATACTTCAAATTTGAAGACAGCTATTGTATGTATATGTAGCGAAACAGTTTTCTTTCTGTTTATAATGAGCCATTTAGAGGAATTTAAAACGAAAATTTAAACAATTTTTCTTATTAATGGATGATGAGGAAGATAACAGTACTTCCATATTTGTTTATTGTAATTAAATTTTAATTTGCAATCTCTTCACAACAATTCACAAATCACAAACTTTAAATTATTCGATCAGCTGATTTCATTTTGACAAGCAAGGAAGTGCCCGTGTTAAAATGTTCGGGTAAATTCTTGCTGGAGGGGTAACGAAAAAAAATGAAAAGCTCTGGCATTTTCGTGCCAGAAAAAGTAAAGAAACACGTTTTGGGTAGTTTTGGGATCCCGCGGGCGAGTAAAGAAACAGACCTAATATAGGATGCGAAATATAAAAAAAAGTTGGTCGTATACGAAAAAAGTTATGAAACATAATCTTGACCTGCATTTTTAAGCATTTTTCAACTCCAGCTATGAAATATATTTTTACATACTCATATTTTTCGAACACACCCTAAAACCCTAAATCCAAAGCTTCAGACAAATTAATTAGAACAAAAATGAAAAACATATACTACTCTCCGATTTGAACAAAAAAGGGAAAATTTTCCTACACACCTTTCTTCTTATCCGATTACAATATTCCATCGCAAGGACCCAGCCTTTTTATCTTCTATTTTTTCACGAATCACTTTCATGTAAAGAGAAAATAGGTAAAATGTGCCGATGAAGTTTCACTTTCACGGGTACCTCTGGGCGGAAGGATGCCTCCAGAAATTTCAACTAAGCCAGCATATTGTTGTTTGTTTTCTTATTATCACACCTGGAATAGGTATACGTTTCCTGCCCACAATCCAGTCTTGCATTTTAGTTTAATTTTTATTTCTTTCACAGAAGATAACATCTTCGGTTTGCAAAATTTGTTTTTCATTCTATTTCTTAATCAAAAAATAAAAAAATAAATTCTATTAACTTAATCTTTCGTAAATAAATTATAATCACAAAATTTATGAAATGGATGCAAATGCTATACTATTGCGACAACAGCATCATAAATCTTTTACATTGCTGCTTCACCAAAGGACATGCCAGCAGCGCGGTTGAATATGTGATAAGGTTATTTTTCCTATCCTAGGTTATGTTTGTTTGTGTATATGTACTTGTATATATTTTTGTATGGTTATTGTACAATTGTAAAAGTACAGTGCTGTGTGGACGACTTTTATAGATGACAATGTAATAACTTTCAAGAAAGGTGCAAGACGTATTTCATCATTTTCCTTAACAAAAGCTAAAATCACATAATTTACATATGTAAATACAACTAGATATACATACATAAATATCCTTAATTGGTGTCAATATACTTTCATAGTTATTAAAATAGGTATCGTGAATTATTCACAATATTAAGACATTTACTGGAATCATTGAAATTTTTTATTTTGTCAGTCAATAAAAAATGTCCACAACCACATACATACATAAGTACTTTTGAATATTGAAAACTATAGGAAATGAAGTTTTTTAACAATAATAATAAACAAAAAATGTTTTCTGTGCTTGTGTAATGTGTACTGTCGAGGACAACGAATTTCGACCAAAAATATACACTCTTTGCCTTCCTCTTGTCATACAATAAAAGATTTTTAAATTCTTTTGTCTTTAAAATTAAAAAATAAAGTTCAGAATTAAACAAATATTTTTGTAAGAAAAATCTCTCATCCGAAAATGTATTATCAGTAAGGGGACGAGAGACGGCGCAGTAGGGAAGGAGTGCGGCTCAAGCACCTGAACAAACTTATCAAACAAAACTGGAGACAGCTAGGTAGGGAACTATCTAGCTGGACACGCATGTTGTTTGAGCCCTTGATCCGTCCCGAACTGTAGAGCCACCTTAAGTTAGTAAGTTAGTAAGGAGTTTGCTTCTTGCGAGGAGTTTACGAGTAAATTGGTAAGGTAAGGTAGTTTTAGTTTCAGCCCATGAAAAATGTTCCATTTCTAAAAGTATTTGTGCACAAAACAAGTCCTGAAGTAATGAAGTTTTTTAACAATAAATAAACAAACAAATTTTTCTGTGCTTTTGTACTGTCGAGGACGACGAATTTCGACCAAAAATATACACTCTTTGCCTTTCTCTGTAAATTATAATCATTAATGTAGTACCCCTTGTACCTCTTGTCATACAATAAAAGATTTTTAAATTCATTTGTCTTTAAAATTAAAAAATTAAGTTCAGAATTAAACAAATATTTTTGTAAGAAAAATCTCTCATCCGAAAATGTATTATCAGTAAGGGGACGAGAGACGGCGCAGTAGGGAAGGAGTGCGGCTCAAGCACCTGAACAAACTTATCAAACAAAACTGGAGACAGCTAGGTAGGGAACTATCTAGCTGGACACGCATGTTGTTTGAGCCCTTGATCCGTCCCGAACTGTAGAGCCACCTTAAGTTAGTAAGTTAGTAAGGAGTTTGCTTCTTGCGAGGAGTTTACGAGTAAATTGGTAAGGTAAGGTAGTTTTAGTTTCAGCCCATGAAAAATGTTCCATTTCTAAAAGTATTTGTGCACAAAACAAGTCCTGAAGTAATGAAGTTTTTTAACAATAAATAAACAAACAAATTTTTCTGTGCTTTTGTACTGTCGAGGACGACGAATTTCGACCAAAAATATACACTCTTTGCCTTTCTCTGTAAATTATAATCATTAATGTAGTACCCCTTGTACCTCTTGTCATACAATAAAAGATTTTTAAATTCATTTGTCTTTAAAATTAAAAAATTAAGTTCAGAATTAAACAAATATTTTTGTAAGAAAAATCTCTCATCCGAAAATGTATTATCAGTAAGGGGACGAGAGACGGCGCAGTAGGGAAGGAGTGCGGCTCAAGCACCTGAACAAACTTATCAAACAAAACTGGAGACAGCTAGGTAGGGAACTATCTAGCTGGACACGCATGTTGTTTGAGCCCTTGATCCGTCCCGAACTGTAGAGCCACCTTAAGTTAGTAAGTTAGTAAGGAGTTTGCTTCTTGCGAGGAGTTTACGAGTAAATTGGTAAGGTAAGGTAGTTTTAGTTTCAGCCCATGAAAAATGTTCCATTTCTAAAAGTATTTGTGCACAAAACAAGTCCTGGTTCTATTTGATTGCGCATGGCCAAACATTGGTAAAGGTAATTCGAATAAGTTAAATTTTTGAATTTCGCTTAAGGAATTAGTTTATATTTGACCTTTTTTTAATACACAGCACTTTGACTACACACATAAGTAGCTTTGACGGCCATTCTATACAACACGTAGCACGACATCAACCTTAGTCCTCGTACAAGAGTCATCTATCCTCATTTTATATTGTGAATAAAATGAAAATTTCAGCATTTCATTTTATTTCGAGTTTAGGTTGTGTGCGATAGCTTCCTCCTATGAATGTATGTATGTATGTATTGCTATTGAAAATAAAATGAATGAATGTTTTTTTTTTTCTTGATGCTTTGGAAAATGGAGTGTCTAATCCGGCAGTCTTGGCACGTTTTCTTGTCAAAAATGTCGAATTCACCGAGTGCAGAAAATAAAATAAAAAATAAATAAAATGATAAAGATTGAGATAAGCGAATAAACAAACGTATTTGTTCCTACCACAGTTGCAAGAAAAAATATATAAAATAAAATTTAATATCATTTTTTCGGCTTCTCTGATAAGAACAAATTTGAAAACTTCAAGCCTCCTAAATCAAGAGGTAGGAGCCCGTTGCAGTGTTGTGTTTAGCGGGCGATACATTAACGATGGTGTGTTTTTTACATTAAGTATTCCAAAAGGAGATCCTTTTCGTGCTGCCATTTGGATGTACATACCTACGTTTTTTTCTTCGGTGAATTCTTCTTTTTTTTTCAATTTTAACGAGAATATAAATGACGAAAGCTTATCACATTCACGCACACACACAGGAACATACATACAACAACAGCATGATGGAGTTGAAACACATACACTCGTATTTAAGGACATGAATTCGGGCTTATAAAAACCAGGCGATAAGCTTCCAACTAGATGAGGAGAGTTGATATAGCTGCAGGTGTAGTAGGTATACGGATACGGGGAGCTCATTAAAAATAAAGGAATATAAATGATTTCCTTTTTTGCTTAGTAATTAAAAAGAAGGATATTCTTGTGGTCTATTCTATAGGAACATACCATAGATACAAAGGATGGCAGAATAGCTAATCATTATATTAAAGGGTAACTAGAACGACAAAGCTTAAGAATGTTCAAAAAACACGATACCAGAACGAACGGTAACATTTTAGAGGCTGAAGCGTAGAAAACATGGTTTAATTATTTATCTGTTTCTGTATCCATGAGATGAAAGTTTGAGGAGCGCAAAGTACGGAGTGCGGACTACACAAACAGAAAGATGAGAAATACCTTGTGGGTGAGTGATTCTTTCGATATGGCTTTCTGTGAAGGTTTATTAATTGTTTCTTTGAAGTAAAAACTTGAAGTATCTTTATGTGTATAGCAATGTTTATAACATTGTATTGTGTTTAGATCGGATTTTTTTTTTAAGTTTGTTGGCATCCGAATGGGGGTAAATCATCGCATAAGGGCTGAAACAATTCTAGGAACTAGAACTTAATGAAGGCTTTTAGCCTTCCTTAATTGATTATTTTAGTCATCCTTTATCTCTGGTACTATGTGAACTGTCTTAATAAGGTTTCTTAAATATTGTTAGTGTTTTTGTTTTTCTTAATAACTATGTGTTTCAAACTCAGCTGTCATTTTAAGTGTAATAACATTAATTGAATGTAATATGAAATATTGCTGCTACAAGTCCCAGTGTTCCCCTTTCCAGCATATTGGGCTCAGAAAACCCCAAAGTGATCGAAGAGGTGACAGTGCATCATCCACAGAAAGTGATGGTGTTTGGTGTGCTCTATGGTCGAAAGGTGTCATTAGTTAACAGTAATTTTTTTAACGAAACGAGTCACTTTCACTTAACCTACAATTTAGGTTCAGTAACCTAATTTAAAGGTTCAATACACAAATATCAATTATAAGAAAACACTTAACTACTCACAACGAAATAGGTCCCATCCAAAATGTTCACAGAATATTTTTTGTTTGTAATTTGCAACAAAAACATTCCATATCGATAAATTTTATTATTGTTTGTGTACCTACTAAATTTCTCAATAATAATCTAAATAATATTATAAATAAATAAAATTACAAATAAATATATCACAAATTTAGCCAAAAAAAAAATTAGTGGGCCCTATTTTGTTTCGAAAGTACTGGTATATAAAAAGCTTCATTAATTGGAATAAATCAACAATTAAATCCATAAAACAATTCGAAAAACTTAACATACAAGGAGACAAGTTTACTTTTATCCTGGATACTATCTATTCGCACTCAAAGAAACTATATCTACAAATCAAACCTACATACCTACAAAAATGTGTGAGAATCTATCAAAGTTTACATGGAAATAAACCTATGTACAGTACATAAAACAAAATATAAATAAAACAAATAGCTTTGGATTTGTATAGATACATATTATCTGGATACGAATGGGCACTTAGATTAACTGACAAACACAGCATTTGAAAACATTTAAAAAATACTTCTAGCACATTTAAAAAATCAAGTAAAATTAAGTTAAAACGACTTTACTCTAGGAATTTGTAAGCTATACATGAAAGGTCGATGCCAATTTATTGACATGATCTCATTCGTTGAAGAAACTCATTTCAAAAGTTCTTTATTTTGTTTTACGAACAGTGGTGTAAAATAATTTTAAACTACAGAATATTCAAAACTCAAAGCTTGATTTTGGTACTAAACCTTTTTTACAGGAATGAATATAGGATTTTAACTTCCTACCATAAGTAGCAAGTAATGAGATAAAGGGTTTTAAACCAGCTAAATTCAGAGGGCATGGCCTTCAGTCCTCACCTAGATTCTCAAAGTTTTTATCAATTATGTAAGAAACTTTTGCAGAATGTTGTCACATTGCAAGTTCACTCACAAGGTTTTGACTTTAATTTTAACAATTTCTGTCAACAATCGTAAACGATCGCATATGTCTTTACACATAAAAAAAATTGTTTTTGTATTTAATTTATTTTTAGCTTTGTCCAATTCTGTCATCTTTTTAAATTTGTAAAATACAAACTGCGGCATTAATAAAATCAGACAATACACTCCTAAACAACGCATTGAAATTGTTAAAATTCACTACATTTTTCAGTCACCGTTCGCAAAATTATGTTCACTTCAGAGACTTCGTTATTAAGCAGCACTGTCGTTTTGAGGGTTCGGAAAATTCGAAAATTATTGTTATGAAACCAAACAAAACTAAAAAAATAATTAAGTATGATTTGACATTTTTTAAGACTTATGTTGAGTTTTGAAAAAGCACAGAACGTGTTAAAAAATTAATATGTAAATAATTCATATTTCTTTTTATTCAAAAAATTCAGCACCATTTGTCCCACTGTGAGCATTTTACTTTTGTATTTTTGCTTCCACTTTGCACTTCTGTGATTATTAATGGAGACTGTTTTCAAAAAGCATTCCCTTGCAAAGCCTCATACTCATACATGTTTGTATTTGTACATACATACATATGTATGTATATATACACCTACGATTGCACAATGAGGTGGAAAAATCCTTTTCAATTGAAGCGTATACTTTTTACTGCGCTAAAGGCAAAAGAGAAGGAAGTACGTAGCTTTGTCAAGGTAAGGCTAAAATACTTCTAACCTAATGTCAGACGTAGATGGTGGTATGTGTTCGTATACTCGTAAATGGTATATTTCCATTTTGGAAAACAATTTATGCACTCCAGAGATTCGATCAATATTTGTCAAGAAGTGTGTAAATTGGCTTCGTATTTTTCAGGAAATGAACATTTAGATACACACTCGTACTTTTATTCAATGATGACAAAGGGAATTACTCATAAAAATCTTTAAATTCTACCCACATTTAAAATTATGGTTTTGTGGTCCAGAACTTCAATACGTCTGGTTTTCATCAAATCCTTTCTGTCGGTATTCAAAAAGGTAGGTATTAGAGACACAAGTTTTCGGTTCACTGAAATGCAACAGAACGTGTTTGAATTTTCTAATTCAATTAATTGATTTCAGGTGGGTTTTTCGGTTATGGCAGGGCAGGCTCGAGAGGCCGTGCAGCGCGTAGCGATGGCGATGGTTTAAGGACGTTTTTTCATTTGAAAAGAACCCATAAAGCATACCCCAAAGGCTAGCTTATAATAAGGGGGACGGATTTATTTTGTTCGTTTTCTAAAAGTTATTCTTTCGGGATAATAGCTCAATAGCTGTTTAGATTTGTATCTCTGATGAGGTGGTAGAAGGTTTCCACCAGTTTTTTTTTTCATCTACTCGTATCAAGGAAGAAGAACGGACCCACATAAAACGAGATTACTAAAAATTGTTCAAGTGAGTGGTTATGGTTAGGGGGTGTATGCCGCTCACGAGTCTCCCTAATCTGAAAAATATTCGATACTATTGCATGCCAGGCGGCCATAAATTTTAACTCAAGCTTCGAACATAAGGGTATACGATGTATAACTATAGAAAACATAAAAAAAGAGGGTGAGTGATGACGGAGCTCCAGGGGACGGGCTAGATTTCCAGAATTGTTCTTTCTTTCCTTAGGAAAGTATTTCTATACTACTTCTGTTTTATATGTAAAAGAAAAACTATATGACTTTGGGATAGGCAGGTATGCATACATACATACATATGTACATTTTCTTACTCCCTGGTGTTTGATTCGATTTAAGGTCACAAAAGTTTTTACAAAATGTATGTACCTACTCTGGTATGTGTGCGTTTGACTTTTCTTCGATATCAAGGTATATTCGTTATTTGAACATGGGTATATGAGAAAGATCAAAAAAATTTGATATGGGTACAAAAAAGGATATAAAGGATATGCGTGGATGATTTACGATGTAATTTTGGAAAGTAGTATTGCCTCATTTATGAAGTTCAACCAGTTGGCAGATAATTTCAGAATGTTCATAAGTGCTTATATATTGCAGCCTTGTTAATTGGCGGGAGGATAAGAATTACAAAACAAACAAATCTCAACACCTACATGCGTTCGTGAGAAATTAGGTGACAAAAATTATATGAAACAAATTTCGAATAACCAAAAGTTTTGACAGGCAGAAAGAAATAAGTTATTTATGTATAATACAATAATATGTACATACTTAATATGTTTGTTTAAAATTAAAATAATATTAGAAGGACCTTTTTTATAGAAAGAAATGCGGAAGATAAAAATATACACGTAGATTAAATTTGACAATATATCAAAAAGTGGATTAAGGTTTGATTCATTTTAGCTTCACGCAATGGTTTGAAACTTTTCTTTGAAAGGAGCAACTAGTCAAGGTATAGTCATATTTAAATATGTAGCTTTACTTTAAAATCTTTAAAAATTCTTAAAAACTAAAAAAAAATGAGTTCGAGCTGCAAGCTTATAGCTCTTGATTGCTTTCTTCGACACGCTTTGTCAATGAAAACAAATTACCATTTTTTTCGGAAGAAGGTTAAGTTAAACTAGTCAAAGTATATATGTATGTAAGTAGTAGCTAGATCTTAACAGTTATCACTCGATAATTTTTATTTTATATTTTAATAATGACTTGTTTTGAAATTAAAGTCATGGAGCTGCAAATCAGATAGACAAATCTTTCACTTTTAAAGTCTTTTAATGAATCTTCTATATCACCAAATTATATAAACAAATATCTAATTCTTCTTATCCTTTCTTCAGTTATATTTGAAGTAAAGAAGATTAAAATTTACCAAACGTTTGAAATTTAAAACTTAGAACAAACCAAATGCAATGCAGTCATTGACAAACCTACTTTTGACAGCTGATTTCAATAAACTTGATGCGGAATGTCTTCCTCGAATATGCCTGTAATTAGCAATAGACGTTAACGGTTAAATTTAAAAGTTACATCCGGAGCATGCGTTGTCTATGGGTCGCTTTTCACCTTTCAAAACCTCAATTGCATACGTTGCCCTAACACATATGGGACCCACTCTGTGGGTCGAGCATACATACTTCAAGCATAT
Source organism: Scaeva pyrastri (assembly GCA_905146935.1). Lineage (NCBI taxonomy): Eukaryota > Metazoa > Arthropoda > Insecta > Diptera > Syrphidae > Scaeva > Scaeva pyrastri. The sequence continues at coordinate 82,481,958 of LR989927.1, forward strand.
GTATGTATATGTTTGAATTGTATTTACGAAAATGTCAAAATGGATTCAATAGTCCTGTCATTCAAATTCAATAAAAGCATTAACTTTTAAAGGGAGAATCCATTTGTTTAAATATTTTGTTCTCAATGGAAAAACGTTTGCTTGTTCAATACAAAAAAAAAAAATTAAAATTTACTTCGCATACAAACTCATATATTAAAAACTTATATTAAATGGTAAACAAACATTATTTGCAAGAAAAACACAATACAAAATTAAAAAAAAAAAAAGAAATTCAATGCATTCAAATTAAACCCATTCATTTTATATGCCATCCTCCCTGGTTTTTTTTACAAGAAACAAAACCACCGGAGGTAAAAAGCCTCCCAAAGCCTGCGAAACAGAAAAACTTTTCCAAGCGGAAAATAACTCACACGGCCACCTAATAATCCTGTTATATATTATATTTACATACATAGTTTGGATTATTTAATATTCTAAGCAGATACTAAACTTTCTACGAGAGTGGAAGAAACCATCGTTTGAAGTTTGTGTACTGTGCAGTAACTCCCCTGTGACAGAACAAACTTTATCTTCCAGACTACAAGGCGACCGACGACGACGCGACAAGACTTAGAGGGAAACAAAGTTCTTTTTTTCTGCCACAGCTTGAATGCGAGTCTTTTTCCCATTTTAAATTCAACCCAAACAAAAAATATACCCGTCATTGTTTCATCTTTTAATTGCACCCAAGATAGACTCGAAATATAATATAAATATGTTATAAAACACAGAAAAGAACCCTAGCGAGGACTAAAAACTTTACGGCTATGTGGTTGATGCACGTCCGCAATAAGACTCGTTCCTTTTTTTAAATCTCATATTGCTTTGAGGGTCAGTGAAAGCATTCAGTTTTTGTTTTAAAATGTTGGCCTTGTGGTAGCACGTTGAGGCTACTTTTTTCCAGCATTCAAAACTAAAATAACTTAAATTGCAGTAGAAACTTTGAGATTCGTATGCATTCAGTACGTTTACTATCCACTGCAAACCACAGCATGGTTCCTTAGTCCTTTGATGCATCAAGAAATAAGAATGCAATTTAAGTTGCAGTAAATATAGTAAATATTTAAAGTTCTTTTGTGACATCTCACAGATATATAAATGATAATCCAATAACGCATGTGCAATACTCCTTAAATAACTAGAAAATTTAAAATAAGGTTATATCGTGACGTGTCGTTGACAGTTAATCTCTTCAAATTTGACTTTTGTCATTTGGCAAATGACCGACATTTAAGCCCAATTACGAGTAAGTGTAATTGTTTTGCATGAGATTCAATTCCAAAAATTTGTAATTTAATTATTTGTATTTTAATGAAGGTGATTTCTATAAATCCATACTGATTCGATAGATGGCGCTGTGTTGTCATATGATAAACATAATAGAAAGAGGTTCAGTGATAACTCCCCATTTTTGGGATAACTTCTGTCTAATAAGAAATGAGGAAATAAAAATTTAAATTTTACTTTGCTTTAATCATATTTCGGAGAATGTTTGTATTTTTCATTTTTTGTGATAAAAATTCAATTTGAATTTGTCAAAATTTCATTATGTATTAAATAAAATAGACTCATAGTCATTATTATCTTTACTCCAGATCAAGATTCAAAAATACATACATATGTACATAGTTTCTAATTTCTGGTTCAAATAAACTGTCAATTAAATCTGCCAAAATCTTACCGCTTGTTATCAATGGTACCTATTATGTTTTTTAAATGAAATAAATTTAAGGTAATATAATTTTCGTTTTTTTCGAGTTTTTAGTAGTTTTTTATTTGTCCTTTGTAAGAAATTGTCACTATATTTTTTTCTTAAGTTAACCAGTTGTCAAAAATGCCATTTTATTGAGTATATACATAATTATTCTTAAGTTGATAAAATTTTTCGTTCTCTAAATACTCGAGCCATTAAATAATTGTATGAAGTTTTGTTTAGTTATTTTATATTAGTAAATGCAACCATTTTATTTTCTCCAAAATTTAATATAAACCAGCGTGGTACACCATGGCGTATAGGCAATTTTCTTGTTTAATATAATTTTTTTCAATTTGTGTAAATTCTAACTATTATTTGAAATACTCTTTCACATTCCATTTTCTTATTTGGAATCCGGTTTTAATTTAAAAATATAAATTTAAACAATTACCATTTCTTAATATTAATTATATTTAATTTAACAGATAACTTAAATTTATCATAAATAGAGGTTTTAAAATATATTTAATCTATAGGTACTCAAGTTTGATCGCATCATCTGTGACTTCTACAATGAATTGGCTATAAATTTGAGCCAAATCTGAAAAAGTAACTTCGAAGAATTAATAGGTTTAAGGATTGATAAAAACAAAAGTAGACAATTTGTATGAAGATGATAATATTCCGTATATATGTAAGTTCTTAAAAATAAATATTAATATTAATAACATAACCGGATCCGAACTTCATTTTTGCAACTGATCTTAAGTTAAGTAGTTTAAGATGACATGCACCTTAGTGATGCATTTAAATACATACACCATACACCACAAGAATTCTAACCCATAAAATGACATTGATTTTTTTAGTGAAACTTGTGGTAGCCTTACTTGTTTCTTTGCTCTTGTTTTTAAAGCATGAAACACAAGTCATGCGATAAAGACTTACAATAGATAATAATTTGATACCTTGTATCCAGCAAAGCTGCATTATATCATGTAGACCATAAAGGATAATGCTCCCTTGTTTAGCAAACATAAAATTTGCAGTTTAATAGGTTCGTTTATTACGTTACTGTAATGATGTTCTATATTTGCGGATGTTCATCAACTTATGTGACAAGAAACCATGACAGAAAATATACAAACACGCATTAAACTCAACACAACTCAACTATTTTATTGGGAACGAGAAGCATTTAAAAGCCAGCTTTTAAGGTAATGTAAGGAAGGTATACATATAGTACCAGTGGCGGAATAAATATTATGCACGGGGGTTTTAAAAATACTTAGCATTAAGAAATTGAGGATGAATCTCAAATTATTCTAGATGAACGAAAAAACGCATTCGATAACCACCTTACAGAACTGAATAGACAGTTGCAGTTGGAACTAGAGATGGAATCGGAACAGCTGTCAAAAAGTGTCGTTAAGTTCTTCTTCTTTTTTTTGGTATCATTATTGTAAATATTAAAATTGACAACATTTTAAGTATAATAAGCTCTAAGGAACTTTATTTTCAAGAGAAAAATGCTATATGAATTAAAAACAAAACATCGGGCTGTTTGAACCCAAAATCCGGCCGTTTATATTTTATATAAACATGTATGTACACAATAGTTGCAAGTTGCAACTTTAGATGGGGGTGAAGTTAAAACGGTGTTGTTGATGGCGTTTACTTCAGTCAGTGAATAACTGGAACCTAAGTTATTATGCCGAGTTAAAAGTAATTATTTTTTTGTTTGTAAATTTATAAAAAAATTTACAATTTACATATTTATATGTATTAATATTAGAATATATACAAACGCATGCGCACCTATTCATTTGTTTATAATTGGAAATCAAAGTAAGCTAAAGAAGACTGAATGCGTCCTTAGTAAAAGTTACATCAACAAAAATCCTAGCACATGCCTACTTTTTGATAATAGTTTTAATTTGAATGGAATATGCATAACATAATAATAACTATGTCATTATGTGAGTGTGCAGATTTTTTTCTGTAAGGATGAACAGCGGAAATGGAATGCATTGGTTTTATAATATAGGGTGTTTTTTAAGCTGTATGAGAAGTTCCGATGGTTGTTGTCTATAATTTGACAGTTGAGAATGTCAAACCGTGTTGGCACTTATGTATGTTTAGTAAAGTTTGGCAACTTATCAAGAAATTTTTAACGCCAAAGTCTGGAAATAAACTTTAAAAATAAATAAATCTTTTCTCGAAGTTCATAGAGCACTTTTACAGAAGAATTGTGTTCAGTGATGAAGCTAAATTCTGGATTTAATAGCTTAAGCCATTAACGAATCATCATCCATTAAAACTGATTTTATATTTCATAAAAAATAATCAGTCAAAAATCTACGACATTTGCCATACAGTACGCTTAAACAAAAAATGTTTGCAAAATCAATTTGGTGAGAACTTTATTTCCTGCGACTTAACACATTTTCTCTCACATTTTATGTGGCTATGTAAAGTAATTTGTTTCGCCAAATAACCAGCAACGTTTGAACCACTGAAAGTCAATATTCAGCTACTATTGACGCCACATTGCCGGATGTATTGGAATTAGTAGTGAACTGTAGTCGACTGATCAAATAGACGATGTACATAATTCGTATCTGGTACTGACGGAAATCATATTAAAAAATAAATGCCATAAAATTAAATTCATCATTTTTTTAATAAGTTTAAACAGTCTAAAACATTTTGATGATTTTTTTTTATAAAAAAAAGTAATAACAATAGCTGAAGTTATTAAATGCACCTTAACGATAATTCGACTAATCGAAAGCTTTTGAGTTTGTGCATACTCTGAGCTAATTTAAATGTAGAATATGTGTTCAATAGAAACTTAAACATGTTTTAAAATAAGGTACGAAAATTATACTTACAAATAGTCAAAATTTAAATTTACAATTTTTTTGGTTGATCCTTGAGAGGTCTATAATAATTTATATACAAACCGGTGATTTTCCAACGCAACACATAAATAAATGAGCTTGGAAAAAACATTTATTTTATAAAATTAAACCACAAGTGGTAATTCTACTGCTGTTGCTAGTCTTCAACCCTAAAGGTAGTATCCTCAATTTAATCGTATTCAATAATAATAAATTATATTTAAAAACCCTATGTTAAAATGTATGTATTCTCATATTCATACTCACATTCTTAAACACAAAACAAAAAAATTCCTTACATTTCAAAAGCTCTAAATGTTATATGACTATATGATGTCCTACCTATTACTTCCCTATACCCGTACGTTGACTGTAGGAGTCTAAGTGCCTTTCTACACAACACAATCAGCACTTAAACTCAATTATTTCATTAATTAGCCACGCTTCTGTTTTGTATAAGTGTCAAATGAAATTTTAAAACCTTTATTAAACCAAAGCAAAACAAGTCTGAGGTTTTCTGCAAAACAAAGCAATCCAATATTTGAGTAAATGTGAACGATAAAAGCAACCCCAGCCAGGACCCAGAAGGACATAAAAGCCTGCTGATGCGATATACAAACTCCAAACTCGTTGCTATATACCTAATGTTTCTAGTAGATACTTAAGCTACTCGTACTCTTATGTACATATAACATAGATATATTTATCTAATATCTAACATCGATTTTACGAGTATCTATATTGTAAGTAATATAAATATAGGGAGGTACCTACCCACTACTCTCGATCCCCAGCTCCAGCTACGAAGAATTCCGACAGCAATGTGACTGTCACTGCAGAGTATAGGCTGATGGGAAGGCACGGACTCTGACGATATGGTTACTAAAATGGCACGAGTCACCGATATTGATGTTATACCTACGAACATAAATGTACTAACATCTATTGAGTATCGTGGAAAACATATTTCATCGCTCAAGATGCTTTCGTATATAGTCAAGGGGGGGAAAGCGGGGCGAACTCGGAAAAGGAAGTACCTTCCTATAAATATCAGCATCATCACAAATTGTATAGATATGCATAGCATAGGTATAGATTGGTACGTTTAGTTGCTATTGTAAAGCGGCAACCAACAACCAACGTTTTCTGTCGGTAATGCTCCTTAAATTGCATTTTATTGATTTTTCAAACATATCACCCACCATGCATATACCTACCTATACATACCTGACCCACCAAACCTATGCTCCCTGAAAGTCAAACAGCAAAATATATATACGGGAAAAGAACGAGCTCCACATGGATGTTTATCCCTCCCAAAATCAAATGCCAAGTTCAGAGTATATATTTTGGCAGGCAATCAAAATATCAACCGCAATCATGAACATTATAGCGTTTTATTTTTTTTTATAGTTTGGCTTTTTCGGTACAAGTATTGGTATTGTGCGAAAAATTTACTTTTAAATCAAATATAAGAAAGCCCAACTTTCATAAACAGTTCTCACTATAAAAACTAAATTTAGAACAAATAATATTGAAAAATTTATAACTCAAAAACCCCTGGATCGATTTCGGAGTGTTCTCCGGCCAAACAAGAATACACAAGAATCCACTGAAGAAAATTAATTTTCTCAAACATTTTACATGAAACGACGGACGCGACGATGCCATCCTTATAATAAATGACGTTTACGTTACGTTGTGACATTTGTTTTTTGAAAATTTTTGGTGACAATCGTTTTCGAACGAAATTTGCTTGACAATTATATATTTTTTTTTATTTATTTCACATGCTGGTTAAGGTATTGCCATCAGTAGATGGAGTTATGTCCACCAACTTTTGACATCTGATTCATTTGCATTTGCACAGTTTCATCGCAAAATTTTGTACGTTGCGATTTATCGACATTTTTCAAGTTTTATCATATTCTTCTGATTAAATACATTGTTTTAAAATGATATTTGGTAAAATATAACTTAAGTTTATTACAAAATTAAATAAATTTGGAAGGTTAAGTTTTCTGCGGCAATTATCTCGAATTTCCCAGTTTTTCGCATTGTCGTCTGTATGTTGGCTGTTCGCGTGTTGGCAAACCGTCTTGGCAACAATTGAAAAATTGCACCGGAACTATGTAATTAAAAAACATTTTTTATCAAAACGCTTTCAATTTCTTTCGAATTAGGTTTGTTTTAACAAAAAAAAAACATAGTTATTCTGAATTTTAAGTAAATAGTCACAGGCCCGGAATGTGCATAATTTGAACTGAAAATTTATAGCGTCACTTGAAAAGCAAATGTTCATTAGTCAAAATTCTTCAATTCTCGGTAGAGTAATTTGAAGTTTTTCGTGACTAACAAAAATTTGTAGAGTAAAAAATTATGTACATACATTTTTTTCTGCTTTCAAGTTCTACATATGTATATCAAAGTCAGTAAAAATCCGTGTTTTAAATGTATATTTAAATTATAGGCTGATGTTATTTTGCATCCAAGTGACTAGTCGTTTTATATATAAATAGTAAGAATGTCATATCTTTTTGTTTATCGAAATAACTGCAAATATAACAAAGTCATTTTGAGAAAAAGTGGAAATAAAACCAATTTCATTTTGCTGTTTTCAATAGTCAAGCATGAAGGTGGCTCAATCAAACGTTTGGGAATCTGTCAGGTTTAAAATACTCGTACTTAGGCATTCTTAAGAAATGACTAGTTGATTTGGCTGATGAAAATATTCCAGTAATATACAAATTTTAGCACTTAAATGACACACAATGACAGTTCTACTGTATTAAAATAAGAATGAGCATCTTTGGAGGTCGTAAAATAAACATTTGCACTAAAAAAAACAGCCTCTTTGATGTTCTTTTTCCAATTATAAGAAAAAGCTTTAACAGATATACCCCTGGAGGACTTCAGGCGACTTATTAATTTCGTACACCGCAGATTTCGCGAAATAATTTTAGGGTAAATATATCCTAAAATTAAAAAATATTAGGATAAGATACAAATTTTCTAATTAGTTGTCTACCACACAAAGCTCCTTTACGTGATGAAGTTGTAATAAAAAAAAACTATTAAGTTTTTATAATTTTGTGTTGTAAGTAGGTAGGTAATTGCGTAAAAAAGAAAAAAACTCAAATATTTTTTACAAAATTAATTTTTTTCAATACATATTTTTAACAATAACTCTACGGACGGTCCAGTCGTTATCGAGTTATACATAAGTGTTTTATAATTAACATGTAATAGAAGCGAATACATTCGACACCGACATGAATCATTTTTTTTACTAGTTCAATCGAAAATCAGCACCGCTAACAATAATACCACAAAATTGAGTGTGGAGAGATAGGATGAAGAATTTCATAGGGTTTCATAACATCACCGATTTTGGAATGGGGAAAAATAAATAGAAAAAAAAAATAAGAAGCAGAAAACTTGGTATTCGTATTAGTGTGTGCTTTTGACATTTAAGCCATTTAAGTTGATTTGATTGGTAGGATATATTTTGGACAAACTTTTATAAATAAACGAAGTGTACATATATACATACATACATACAAAAAGCGATCAATTCAAGAAACGGTTTTGGTTTATGATTTCTGAGCACATATTAATAGACAATTTCAAATTGATTTACTGGATGTATTGTGTATGGAGTTAGATAAGTCCTTTTTGCATGACTATTCTTATTTATTATTATAATACCGCACATTCACACTGATTACGACTCAACTCGATTGCCTGTTATGTCAAGTGTCTGTCCTTGATCCTTCTTTCTATAATGGTCAATAGCTCGTTGAAAAGAAAACTGCAATCTCTTGAATAAAATTGGGAAATTCGAAAAATGTTTTTTTTTTGTTAACTATTTGCTTTACCTATAATGTATGTATAATAAATCACGATGAAAAAATAACAATAGACTGAAAAAATCACTTTTTTTGGGATCATATTGTTTGGAGCTTGAAATGTGTTGTGACTTGTGCATGAGTAACAGCTTCTATTAGATTCGGATCAGATGAGAAAAATTTATAACAGTTATACTCAAAGTACACTCTCAAAGCAATTAAACACGGATGAGGAAATGTTAGTGTGGAGATTTTTCTCTTGGCACTGTGTTGGCCCAATTATAAAAGTAGGCACAAAAATGGACAGATCGCTGATCAAAATTTGCTCTAACATTAAGTTTAAAGCCCGACAATGCTCCTAAGTCTCCCGATTGCAACTCATTTAAAAATCGGTGGAATGACAATGAATCAATTGAAAAGCCAACATCCATAAAACTTGGAAGTTTCGTGGTAAAAATTAGTAACGTTTATGCAATATCAATAAAACATGGACACAATTTTATTTTAATGGATTAAGTCACTAAAATTAAAATATTAACGCAGTTTGTTCAGAGATATGATATTTTAGGGTATATGTATGTAAGTATTATATATCTTACAAAATACAATTTATTTTGAAATAATTAACAATTCGACTTCAATAGACCGGTACAGAAGTTTGCAAAGAATGTAACAAGCTGTGGTTAACAACAACAAAGCATAGATACAACCTGATTTACTTTTAAGCACTTGTACATCATGCAAAAAACTGATAGGTACGTTATATTTTAAAACACAAACTTGTAGAAAAAAGTACTTGATAACATTTCATACGTGCTCTAAAAAGTTTAACACTGGAAATAAATTTAACAGCTTTCACCATTTTTTTCAATATTTATCCATTTTACTCAATATACCTAGGAATCATATCGACGTTTCCACAAGTTTCTGTATATAAAAACAGGATAACAAAATAATATTACAAGAAAAATAAACAAAATATCCATTAGCAGGTACAAAAAAAGCAGCTAAATACATATTTGTTTTTATTTTCAGAATGTCTGTTTTTATAAAATTTTAGTATCCTTTCGACACACCGACCACAATCAACTGTCCTATTCCAATACTTTCATGGGCACTATTCCTTTTTATGGTTAAAACATTAAATGATTAAGTGATTACCTATACAGAACAATGGTAAATTGACAAATAAATTAAAATATATGTATATTATTTAGGTAGATACAACTCTTTGCACTGGTTTCACTTGGCACTGCAAGCAGATACTTTAACGTTTCTTCCTCTCATGGCCATAATAACAATACGTAGGTATTTCCTTTCCCTTTGACACCTATAGCTAACCCAAAATTTATTTTGGAATTCAAAAATCAAGAACAAACACAACAAGCAAATATCTTATTTAAGTGCAGGTTTCTTTTCTATCCCAATCGACGCATTAATCTACCTGAATTTGCTTTAAACCATCGAAAAGGTATTTAAACTGTGCATGAACCTATCTACATACATACATATATACAAATACATATGTATGTATAATATCTTTAGTGAAAACAAAATACAATACAAACGACAGGTGGTGGTGGCCTTTGAGTAAATCAGGTAAATTTTCGTAACATCTTGCACCTGCTGTTAAAATCAGAAAGAAAAAAATAACAAAGCAAAAAATATACCTCCTTCGTTCATAATATAAAAAAACGCGATGAAAACGCACAAAAAATAGAACCCAAAAAACCAGCTTCGGCAACGACATGTGTCCAGCCACTTCATCATCTTGGCATTTCGGAACTGTACTTTTTTGGCCGCGTCTGATGGAAATGGCGATGTACGATGTACGATGTACGATGTACGATGTACGATGTACGATGATTTGCAGACATATTGGTTTGGACAACTTTATTGCTTCTGCTCCTGTTTTCCTGTTGAATATTTGCACACAGAAAAAAACATAACCTTAAGAGAGAGAGAGAGAGAGAGAGAGAGAGAGAGAGAGAGAGAGAGTTAAGCAGATATGGTTTAATAATAATGCAGGCGGCAAAGCCTTCGAGTTGGAATTAAATTTCGCGATTGCGAATAACTTGCTAAAGATAATGCTGTTGTGCGGCTAGTAAAGTCGACTTGAACACTCGTCACTTTCAATCATCAAAAGTAGGCTTGCCAGACTGGGCTATTCGGAAAAGGGCTACATTTTTTCCAGAATTGCCGACATTAATAATTTCACTGTGACATGACAGTTCGATCACAATATTGGCCTAAGACTAACCTAAATCTAGTTTTGGGTGAAACCTTTTTAATACAGCTTTTTTATGACATCATTGATTTAAAACAATAATAAAAAATCCTTCAACTGCAATATTCAATAATATGTTTGTGCATTGATGCTTTTAAAACTAACTAGACTAATATTCAATAAATAGGTATGTTAAATGTGATAATTTTGCGAACAATAAACGTATTTAATTGTTTTGTTCTTTTTTTTTTTTTTTTTGTATTGGTCTACTTTTTTGGCTCCCAATTTGGGCTACAAATATTTATAAGATCTTTAAGAAATCGAACCAGCTTCACCAATGGCAACCCTGGCTAGCTATGTATGTGTGTAGTTGCGTAGTTTATATTGCTTCTACGTTATGCATGTTACATTCACTTATAGTCACTTATAGTATAGCCCAAAAGAAAGATGGCCAGAGAGTGAGTTTTCGAAATTCAAATACGAGTAGGTATCTGTGAGTTCTTTATGAAAAGAAAGTATCAAATATCATTCCCCATATAATGTCGGTATCTATATACCTATAGTATAAAACTGAAGTGTTAGTGTTTGTGAGAGTGTGTAATCTATTTTTGAAACAACCATCATCTCTAAGGAAGAAGAAAATCACTCAATTGGATTATGAAAATGAAACATATGACGAGATGAAATTTCAAGGACTTGTTGGATGCGAAGCTGTGTTTATGGGAATCTTTATTATGTTAATGCTGAAATACAGACGATAATATAGAAGTAGGTAAGGTATGCCTAGACTTTCTTATGTGTGTAGGGAAGGAGTTTGGAGTTAAGTAGAAACAGATTTGTGCTCTTTTCGAAATTGAATAAGATAAAGCATAAAGGTATTATGTATAGGTCAGTACTTCTTCCCTTGAACACATTGGTACATCAGCAAACATCGGACGTAAATAATCCCTCAGGATTTTTAAGGGTCCTCTTGAACTACATATGTATTATATTAATATTAATGTATTAACACAAAAACAAACAAAGCAATAAGCAATTACCTAATAAATTTCAACTTCTTTTCAAAGGTATTAAAAAAAATACATACATACTCGTACATAATATGTAGATATACACAACTTCCGTTCAATGCTAAAAAAAATTGTTGAAGAGAAAATTGATTTGTATTCAGGTAAGTGTGTCCTGAAAACTTATTAAGCAAAATCGTGTGTAGTTTTTGAACTTTTGAAGGCATAAGCCATTTGCTTGATGAAATTTCGATATTAGCTCAAGAACAATGTCTAGTTTTGCAAGCCCTAATAAACTGGCAACATGCCAATGGTACACGTTGTTTATCATTATCACGATATTGCTGACGAATTCAATGCCAAAAAAAGTACTTTGACAAAATGATTCAGTAATGTGCGATTTCTTCAAAATTGCCTTTAAAACTCTTTAGTCAAAAACAAAATCGTCGCTTGAAAAGCAAACTGACATAAGTCAAAATTTGTCGATTTTGACGAACCGCAAAAAAAATATACTAATTTTCTATCAAAACGTCATAAGTATAACTTTTTGTTTTTCATTGAAATTAATAATTAATCTGAATTTTTTAAGTAAGCTTTTCTGAAAATTCAAGAATTTTGACTTATGTCAGTTTGCTTTTCCAGCGACGAAATGTCTTAAGTCCAAAATCTATTATTTTGACGATATTGACAAATTTGGAAAGAATACCTCAAAGCAAAAATAATCCGAATCGCACAGAATCGGAGAAGACTATTCTCAAGTTGCCAAGGTGGAGTACACCAAGTCTTGGAGTAAGTACAAGATGACCTCACTTGACCATTGATTTGATCCGAATAGGATAGGATCATGAAATGAAAATGACATTTTATTTTTAAATTATTTCAGAAATTCTCATATCGAGTTGGCAAAACTAGGGTTAAAAACTAAAAACCTTAAAGCATTTTTAAACTTACACAGTTGCATCGGACCGTTTCTAGTGTCTTTTTGACATTTTAGAAATTTGCAATCAGTATATTTGCAAATTGCCGTTTGCAATATGAACGGCAGCACAGAGAACTCTCAATGACATTAAATTTATAAGTTAAATTAATAGATCCATAGCAAAGTGAAGGATACAAAACAAATATAAATGACAAATGACAGCTATTGAGTTTTAATGATAGTTTGCACATATTTTACTGTGTCAGTTCACTCAAACGAAAAAAAAACTGACATATTTTTGTGATGTCTAATGTTTTTTTTTTTTGTATACACTCATTACAACTTAAGGATGCACATCGTGTGGATTGTGGGTGGGTGCTTCTCGGACCTGATAATGGTATAGTAAGAGCTTAAGCGAAGTGATTTCTTATATAACTAAACAGGACAAAAAAGGAATGAATCGAAAACGAACACAAACACGAAAATCCAGGACAAGAGTATGTTCCTTTGAAGAAGGATATACCATACTCGTATACCTATATGTATGTAAAAGGAAAACATAGAAGAACAATAAAGGAGGGTGATGCAAAACGAGTTAAAAAAGGATGTTGATCTTATTGTGATTAATCTACACACTTTCCGTTCCATTAATTTTTGAGTGCGACTCTCCCCCATTTACCAACTACTATACTTTCTCCAAAGTGAAAGAACAAAAGAGACCTTTCATACGCTCTCTGCCAAAGTTCCGTTCTCCACCATCCAATATCCACCATGGTTGAATTCTGCAGTAACCAGCTACGGGTATAAGAAACTTCAAAGTTTTGTAGAAGAACATAAATATATCTATAGATCCTGCTTACAAATGGACACGGAATGGTTTTTGTCTACTATACCAATACATATACTTTACACACACATAGTTTTCGTTCAATATCCTATCGAGTTAATGTTGCCATAGAAACACCCTAAAACTTCACTTCTATTATGGACGATGCACATTTTAAACGGAATTTCGATTGACTATGCGCACAGAAAATTACATATTTTTTGTATAGGTATGCATGAAGATACAAACACACATACATATGTACCCACAAATATGTATAGTTATAAATATATACATACATATTTAGACAAACACTCATTCCAAGCGCAGAGAAACTAAACAGCAAGATGATATTATCCTTTTTACAGAAAACAGGATGTGTGTTGTTGGCGATAGGGCATCTCTCTGTTAAAAGATTGGGATATACATACATATATTCGTACTATATTCGAATTAAAACATGCCTACACCTACACATAGGTATAAGGTTGGTTGCTGTGTGTACCGACTTCTGAGCCTTCGATAGAAGTAATCAATCATCGGGATATATCATTGTGACACAGAAAAAGGAAAGGAAAAAAAGGATAAATAACATTAAAGAAGTTTTTGTTTTAAAACGAAAAGGGCTTTGAGATGTGTTTCATAAACTTGATCAAGTTTGACGATTTATTATAGTTTTTTTATTATTTTAAGAACCTCAAGAACAAGTTCCTTTTAACTCTTAACAATTATGTTTGCAGGAATAAATAAAACCTTAAGTTTTATCCAAACCAGACTTATTTAGAACGTACTTTAATTCTTCGCTATTGACAGTACATACATATCTGTAAAAAGTGCAGAAATCTGTCAGAGACTTCATGGTACATAGCCAAGACACACATTCCATAGCTCCTTGATCGGAATCTATAGGAGCTTAAACAAAATTTATCATTTTCATGAATCTCCTTGCTGATGGAAGTTTAAACGGACCTTAGTGTTCTTATTGATCCAGAGTAACACAGTTCTTAGACTTTGCAGCGTTAAATTAAATTAAATTAGTACGTAAAATTGATACATTACAAAACTGATGGGTAATAAACTAGTAAGTGCCTTCAATCTATATAATGATATAAAAACTCATAAAAACACTGTAATGACAATTAATTCAATAATGATTTATGTTGAGAAACATTTCTTTATGTTTCATGTCAATATTTCCTTATAAATTTTAACTTGCTGTTTTAATCACTTATAGTTGATTTTAGAAAATATATTTTCAAAGTACAATACATTAGCCCTTAAGATTCAGGAAATATAGACAACAACAAACTTTACATTAAAAATTAATTCAGGAAAATTTATTTGATTTCTCAATATAGATATTGCCTTAAGGCTATATATTGGTAAACAATACTCAATCCCAATGTGTGTATAATCCAGTTCTCTGTATTTGAAACATAACAAAAAAGAAAGAAAAATCATTTCCCTTTGATTGAGTCCGAGTATTCTGGAGGTTACAATAGGTAGCCATATTTCAGAAAAAAAAGGTTTTATTAGTAAAGCCAATATTGTTCTTCTGGGAGCTTTTTTTTTCCTTCAGTTATTTATTATATTTATTATCAAAAATGGAAATAGCTGAAAGCTGGAGAAATGTTTTACAACCGTTAATCATATGAATTCAAAACAAATATGTAGGTATAGTTAAATGTTTATTTATATATATACACAATACACATACATATATCTATATATTGTAGTAAGCCATATTTCAATGGTTATCTTTAGCTAGCACATACAAGTTCCAAAAAGAAAGCTTAATTCAATTTATAATTAACTCTTCGTTTTACTCTTTTACAAAATTGGTATCCGTACATTAATTGGGCGTGTTTTGTAATATGTACATTTCTAAGGTAGGGTTGAAAAATGCATAAAAATGTAGATCGAGTTGGTTTATAGTTTACCAGCTGTTTTTATTCTTAGGCCTGCCGGCCGCCACAACTGAATGTTACTGACCCGAGGAATTCATAGATCAATTGAATTTGAGCACAAACAATGGAAAGATTTTGCCGACAATTCTTAGGACCAGTGCCAGTGGTTCAATGTTTTAATATTTTCTTCAAATTCATTATACAATTAATTTATTTGGGGATTAAAAATTCAGTCAATTTAAAACTACAACAAAAACACTAAGTACAAATTCCGAGAAGTTGCTCCAAGTTTTATAGTGGGCTATGATTAACAACTTACTTACTCTAGAGTCTAAACGACCGACACGCCCGCCAAAGCCCAATTATCTGATGAAAACTGACATATTTCAATAACATTCCTACAATTATTTAATATACATATCTACTCATCGAATAAATTAGTTAAAAAACTAAATAATTAGATTTTTAGAATATTTTAATTAAAAAAATATTTGTTCCGTAAAATGTCTAACGTTTTCACTTTGTAGTGTATCCGGAGTATAAAATAATCAACATCAACGACTACACCCCCAAGTCTGCTAGCATTTATTTATTTTTTGCACCTTCATCCTTCCATTCACAATCATAAAACATTATTTTCACTAAAATACTTTAAATGACTTCTGACTTATTTGGATTCACTAATCCGTTGTTGTTTGCCATTAAAAATATTGAAATGTAGTGTATTCAACTACCGAAAAATACGGCTTCAATATCCTTTCAGGAAAGCAGTTTTCGGTCTTTAAAAAGAATCAATTACTTGTTTTACAATTTTGTAATTTTATTGTGTTAAGATTTATGTTTTGTGTATTTACACTTTGATTTTAATGTAATTAGAAAAAAGTTCAGTTATAACTTACAATTTCATCTCAATAGATACATAGTAAAATTTAATTTTTGAATCAAATTTAATCGAAGAATTATCGATGTTTTGTCAGTGTATCAAAAAAACTTTTCTACTTCACTTTAGTTGCAAAGACAAAAAAGGATCAATGATATTCTAAAACATCAAAAATTGAAATAGCACTTAGTTATGTTAAAATTTCAATTTTATCATTAAAAAACTTCTACTTTGAAGACATTCGAATTTTATAAAAATTCGTTGATGTTTACCATTATTAAAAATAGCTTTAAGAATTCATAGTTATTATTTGTATTTTTTTAAAGATCAAAATTGATAAATATTGATTTTGTAAAAATAATAAATAGGAATTCAAAAAGAGACTGGGTGTGACTAAAAATGTTAATAACATCCATTTAGTGTCCCTGAAATTTAATATCCAATATTGTTGTCTAATAACCAAATTGCCAATTGAATAATTATGAAAAGAATGCACAGCAAAACTTAATTTTTTCTGAAAATATTAGAGACAAAAAATGTTTGTAATATGTTCTACATATTTTTTGTAAATTTTTGACGAAATTGTCAAATTTTTCGTATGAAAAAAATAGATATTCTTAAGGTAATATTATTTTTCAATTTTCCCTTCAAGGTCCTAGTGACGTTGAAAAGTTAGTAATAAAATATACATACATATACACAACATACATACATACATATAACTTTAAGTCCATAGAATACATATATATTTGTTCTCATAATTGTAAATGTATGTAATTCAAAAAATCTGATGGAAATATAAGAAATTTCGCATGTGAAGCGAATTTCCTGTTAAATGAACCAAAAAAAATTTGCAGTAAATTAAACAAACTAACAAACACACTGAATTAAATTGAATTCGATAAAAACAGATTCCTCCATCAATCAGTGTGCACAATTCAATTTTTCGTTGTTTTTTTTTATAATTTATTCTTGATATCCTCTTTGGGGACTTAAAGCGAATCATGTCATTCAAAAATTCATCGATTAATTTTTATTATTTAATCTATATAGTATATAAAATTATTTTTATCGGCATAGTTTTTATAATCTGCATACTTACATACATACATACGAGTAAGCTTATTTATGTATGGATATGTATATAAGTTCTTCATGCATGCTTAATGGCTTGCCGTGAAAATAAAGAGTGGAAAATTCAATGGCAAATATTTACACATCAGAGATGCTCGTTATCGTTAGCCTTTTCTCAATAATAAAACAAAAAAAAATAACTACAATAGCACACTTCTATAAATATTGTATGTGCATATTTTACTTCACTTAATCCTGCCACAAATGAATGCTCAACCTCAACTACACCAATGAAAATCGTTTAGTCTTACATACGGGCACATATGTACAGTCAAACTTCTTTATAGCGAAGCTTAAAGGGAACAAAAAATACTTCGTTGTTGTGAAGTTTTAACGACATTGTTTAGTTGACTTAAGCCTATTATGTAATTAGCTGAGTTTATATATACATACATACATTATACATTATGAACAGAAAGATCGGAGTTGGTTTTTTTGCCGAGCAAAACAACATTTTTTGAAATATGTCTATAAAAAGGTAATAATATTACCTTTTCTTCAGAAAAAAAGAAAACCTTGCATCTAGCTATGAACTCAAATTCCTTTGCCAAACAAATATACATACATACATAGATCAGTAGCTTGGTGAAAGCGTCTGACCGGAATTATTGTCCACTTTCAAGATGAAAACATAAGAAAATAATACATATATTTTAACTTCACAACAGGCCAAAATTTATAAAATGTTCTTTTATTTTATTTTATTCATATATTTTGTGCTTTTATGAACACAGTTATCTACTGCTTTCATGCAAATGTAATGCAATTTTTACATTTATAAAAACAAATCTTGCAGGACTGCAGCATTTTTATATTTATGAACTGGAAAATAGTAAACTAAATATTTTAATTTTTAATCCGACATAGAAATCTCGAAAATAGTGTATTTAGTTTTACTTAGTTTTTTTTTCTCACTGTTTGTAATTATTTCAGCGAAATTAAAAATTTTGTCTAAATTTTTTAGTACTGTGGATATTGTATTAAAAGACACACAAATTCTTTTCGCAACATTTTTTATTTCCCGGCCGTAAAACCATCGATAGTTTGTGTGTAAGTGAAATACTATTGAATCCAAAATTTAAATTTAAAAATGTCACCAATGTTTTGCAGTCAAAATTCGCAAAGCAAATGCACTTTTTGGACGTCGTCGTCGTGAAACACCTTCGCGGCCGGAAATAGTAAAACTGGTGGAAAAATGTAAGTTTTTGGCACAAGTGAGTGATGTAAAGGTCTTAAAGCTTTTAAATTATGTTTACACAAGAACTCAAGCTCGGTTGATCACCTACACCTCCTTATCATAGCTATTTGGGTCTCTGAAGTGCAGCAAAATGATCCGTATTTTCATGTAAAATCATCTTGAGTTATGAAGCCCAGCTCGTAGACATACCTTAATAAGACTACGACAATCCAAGAATGATTATTTCTTGGTTTTTTAATCACAATGAAACCTATTATTGAAAAACCTTTTATTTTCCTCAAAAGGTTGAGATCCTTAACTTTTTTTTAAATTTCATATTTGGAATTTTGTTATAAAGAAACGAAAGTGTTAATATTCCTAGCACATATTTATATATGTATGTATTTAATATTCATTATTGAGGAATTGAGGTAAAGAAATTTTTTTATTTAAAAAAAGAAAATTTTGGTACATACATACATACATATACCTATGTAAATAAATTCGTTATATAGAAAATCTATATTATATGGAATAATTTTTAAGGGGAAGGGCAACCAAAAAACTCATATATACATAAATAGAATTTCGTTATAAGAAGTTTGACTGTATATGTATGTATGTACATACATACATACATACATATGTATGTATGAACTAAATGTTATTTTTGTTTTTGGCTTTTGTACGGAAATAGGGTGGCAATAAATTTCCATATATCCAATTGTGTCCTTAAACTCCTGTGGTAAATATCTCAAATTTCACACAGGGCAATTTATTGCCAAACGAGCTTTACAATATAATATTCTGTGACATTATGGTTTGTGCAATGAAAAGTTCATTCTAATCTTTAATGGTTGACAAATTTCATTTGAATTTTTTCTTTCAACGTTCTATTTGTGTGCAATTCTGATGATTGTGGGAATAAACTATAAGTACATACATAGACATACGTACAAATGTGTAGGTTGATGATTGATCAGTAGATGGTGGAAATGTACATAGGTATTAATTTAAATTTAATGATGATAAATGTGTTTTGTATTGTTTTTGTGAAATTTATATCATAATTCACTTTCACATTATTTTCATAAATATGTATTTGTATACATCCACAGCAATCCATCAGAATATATTTTAACAAAAACAAACAAAAAACAAGCCTTGAACTTCAAATCTTTTTTTTAGAAATAATACAACTGTAGGTTTTCAAGGCTGTAAAACATCTTAGTTTACACTGTAAAAATCTTTAAATAAAAGCCGAAGATCATTTAACCAATATTAAACAAATTGACATACAATTTTAAGATATGTACCTAAGTAGGTACATACATAGTATTTGGTTTTGGATTTCAACCAAGAACCGAACAGTCACGTTGTCAAATTTATACCTTAAAA
This sequence comes from Scaeva pyrastri, assembly GCA_905146935.1. NCBI lineage: Eukaryota > Metazoa > Arthropoda > Insecta > Diptera > Syrphidae > Scaeva > Scaeva pyrastri. The sequence continues at coordinate 82,501,922 of LR989927.1, forward strand.
CAACTTACTGTCCAACTCTTTGAAGTAATTTTCTCGTTCTTTTTCCGAGAAAATTAAATTAATAAAGAAAAAACAAAAACTATTACTATTGTAGTTCACGGAATTATAAAAAAAAATCTTTCCAGTAAATTTGGCAAGACATTTTTTTTTAGAAAAATGACAGTTGTCACTTGGAATTAGCAAATTTTTGGAAGTTAAAGTAGTCATTCTGTAAATTTAACTTAAGTAAAATTTAATGGGTTAGTATTAGATGTTAAAACGTTTTCGACTTAGTTTACAGAAAATGGCTTTAACATTTTACTAAACCGTTTAAAGTTTTAAATTAAATTTAATCAAAGTTAAGACAATCGGGTCCAAATGTGTATAGGTCATGTTTTTGCCTACCTATAATGTATGTAGGTACATATATGTATGTACAGTACATCCACAGTTAGATCAGTGAAATATGTTTGCTTTTCTTTTTAAGTAGCTTCTAAAGTAGTATTGTGTTAACAATAAAACACATTATTAAAGTCTCACCTCCTGGCTCTAGTAAAATAACCCAAACAACTCTGTTTTGCGGTGTAGATGAAAAAATGTTCATGTTAGGAAAACGAAAGATACAAAAAAACAATTCCTTGCTTTCCGCACACTCTTCCTTAAATGCCAGCCTAATAAATTATGACAATAATGATGGTTATGATCACGATGAAGAGAATATAACGGTTAAGGGACTAGGAAACATTACTTATTTTCTAAATGTGCACTAGTGAAAATGCATACATGTACCTATGTATATATGTGGTGGGTTTTTTGAATAATTCCTCATCATATTTTATTTTTTTTGCTTTTACTTGGTTTTCTACTGCCGTTTTGTGTGGACTTTCATTTCATTTTATTTTTCCCTTCTTCCATAAGAACAATTAAGTGTCAGCCCTTAACATAATGCGGTGCAAGTGGATTAAGCGGTTCATTCAAAAGCGGCTTACAAAACACACTCAATGTTCTCGTTATGTCGCGCACAAGGGTTTTTCAAATAACGAGTGAACAACGAGTGAACGACTGAACGACTGACAGAAAAAGAGTCTGAGTCTAGGCTTCAACTGCAGCATATTGTGCAGTCACACAATTGTATATGCATAAATGTAACAAACGAGGATTGTCTTTCTCTTTAGGTATGCAAAAAGCTAGGAGGGTTGAATAAACATAAAGCCACCTCTTTTGGTTTTGAAAAAGGTTTAGGTACCCACCATCCCATTTTTTTCATTTAATCATTTTTGTTTGTTCCTTTCTTTAATGCAGGATATTGTAAGATGTTTATAATTAGCATTTACCTGGCTCATTTGAACCGCATAATTTTAGCACAGCATAAATTCATTATAAGAAATTGTTCATTTATATGTTAATTAAGGCTACTAGACACACCCCTTATAACCGCAGCGCATGGCCAAGGTATTTTATAAATTGTTTGTTTTTTTTTTTTGACGAAGACATAAGTAATTACGTATATTTTTCCTTTAAAATGAAAATGAGAAAATGTCAAATATATTCATCATGAGGACCAAAGAAGTTTCATTCATAGCTGTAGCCAGAGAGGGTTTGATTGATTTTGAATAAAGTTTGACTTTAGGAAGGTTTTGACGTCTTATCATTTTATCTCGCTTTTACTAAAAAGAGATATATTGATATTTAATCCTTCACACTCCTTATTCTTTTGACACCTCATTTGTTAGAATTAGTTTAAAAAGTGAAATATTTTAGAGAAATAATATATGTATGATGTACATTGTACATAAACTAGACAATTTTCTATTTTGAAAGTACCTTTTTCCGCGTTTTAACTTCGATTAGCAACATACATTCTTATAAAAAGTTCTTAATCAACCCTAATTAAACAAGCTTAAAAAAGTTAATTTTTTTCTAATTCGTGAACAAAGTGATCATTAAAGAGGAAAAGAATATTTCTCTTAATCCGTTATTAAACTACCTGATAGATACATATTATGTGCAAAATAAAATTTCTCTATTCTCTATTGTTTACTAACGTCAAAATCGACATTATGTTGAGTGACATTTAGCAATTTGTTTTTAGAAGTATAGAGAGATTATTCCTATACAATTTGATAAATTAATAAACTTTGTTAACTGCAGAAAGAAGGACTTAATAGAGCATTAATTTCTTTTAATAGAAAATGCGGGTATTTTTGTTTCCAAACAAGTGCAAGTGCATTCTAAATTTGCACAAATCTGCTTAAAGTTCTTAAATTTGGTGTTATGTCAAATTGAAAACAATTGTTTGCAATTTCTTTTCAAAGAAAACACAATATAGCAATCCGATACTAATGTGTAGCACCCCTAAACATATTTCAACTACGGCTATGCGTGGAACATCCTGGAACAGTCCTCTCGAAATTACTATGCATGCAGTATGTACCTATTTTCATTTTGACAGATTGCTATTATCATTAAAGGTAAGAGCGGAGGTGTGAGAAGTACTTGTCACTTGCCTTAGGTCACCGACCGACAAAGGAATAGGATATCAACAAACGTGTTTTTATAAAATTTGACGTTTTTGCTTCTATACATAAAATATTTTCCATTACCCGCTTATTTAATGCTCGTTGAATATCTTCTTTTACATTTCAGGGGGTGTTTGGAATTGATGGGTATCGGAAATGACGAAACGACACACAAGAAAGGGAGTGAAGCAATTTCTTTACAGGAACTTTTTTTCTATAAATATTTTAGGACAGCGACGACGACGACGACTCAAGAAGACGACGGCGACGCGACGAGCGAGGGTGCGAGTTTCATTCAAGGAAGCAGGAATCATCTCTCCAATCTGTGTTCAAAGAATGTTGGCTCGTTTCCGGAAATAAATTAATATTGATGGTACGGTCGGGTCGGTCATTGTATATAATATAATATTGGTAGGGTGGGTGGAACAGCTGTTGTTTTAGTTACGGGCTACGAGGTAATCGATTTTGTAAACATTCGAAGTTTGTTGTGTTTTTTAAATGTCTTTACAACATGAGATCTAATTGGATTGAAACAAAAATATTGGCAGTATAATTAAAAACAATGTTAAACCATTAAACAGTCAATTCTTTTCATTATTTTATTTTTATTTTGTTAAAGATATATACATATGTATATGTATGTATGTATGTATGTATTTACATACATATATTTGTAGCTCACAACTCTTGTCTTAAATACATTTTTCATTTATGTTGCCTCGCAAAAAATGTATGCTGGACTGGGTCTTGTAGTTTTATTTTGAATGTAATTGATGCTATATAGAAGCCCTGAGAACACGGAATTGACAGTTTAAACCAGACATTGAATAGAATAATAGAAGCAGAATAATATTTCAAATTAAGTTTTGAGAAGAATTTTGTTTTGACCATTATTAGGCTATCTCAAGGTGGGCAGAAACTTCAAGTCATTAGTTACATATCTGAGTCTGCTTATTCAGCAGTATCCAACAAAGATACCTTCAGACTGAGGTAAAAAAAGGTGTTCGGAATACTCAGTATCAAGCTGTTCTTTTCATATCAGGGTAATTTGCTTCGGCACTAGTTGCTTAGGATTTGCCGACATCGACCGACGCACGTTTAGTTTATTTGCTAACAAACGTTTACTTTTTCCACTTGATATACTTTACTTAAGTACAAAAAGTCTCGGACAATGGTATAGTTTTTTTGTTTTAAATAAATATTTTATGCATAAATGACGTTTCCATTTCCAAACCAAAGCCTAAAAAAAAAAATACAACCGAAGAAGTATATTCTACTATTAGCTGAAAAAAATGATGTTTATATCTATTACATTGTACGGTATTTTTTCTACCTCAAAACTAAATTTCTATATTAAGTATTTTTGAAACTAAGTATTCTAAAACTCAAGTGCACTTTTAGTAGGCGACACGCTATATACAAAATAAAAATTTCCATAATAATTCAATTTGAATTTTGTCCGTGTAGATTTATGAACAAAAAAAACTGAACGCGCATACTCTTACTTGTCCTCTGAAGAAAAGCCAGAAAGCAGAAAACAGAATATAAAACCCAAAAAGTATATATTCCTACGAAAAAGGGAAAATTACTTACTTATTTCACTCAAATTACAGCTGAGCTCAGCGGAAAATTAATTTTCTTTTTTTTCCTTTCCTATTTCGAGTGAGGGTAATACATTAACCACAGAAGTCACCACCGATGATGATGACTTCAAATTTAACTCGTATGAAAAAAGTACGTAATTGAAAGGACTAAACTTTGAAAAATGTGCGGTGAAACACATCAGAAGTGTGATGTTCAAAGCAGGTGGGGGTTCCTTTCCCTTATAATATATGCAAAACATCAGGAGAAATATGAGAGACAATTTTGTTCTTTTATTTTTTGTAAGCCACCAGCGCGCAGAAAAAATGGCAGAAGAAATGAATGATTGAAATTCATTATCCTTTTGAGCGAATGTACATATGTATAGTATATGATGTTCTCGTATGAGCAAAGGTAAGCCATGGCAACATTGAAGTGCCTAAAACGGTGCACAACAAGTCGAGTTACTATGACTCCCTTAGAGCCTTAAGCGAAGTCATCACTTGAATATTTAAGTGTCTAAATGTGCCCAACTTCCTTGAGGATCTGGGGTGGAATCATAACTTGGCTAAGATGACAACTGATTTAAATATACATAAATATGTAAGTGATATTTACTTTTAAGTTTGAGTTTAGTGCCTGAGTGAAGGACGATTAAAGGCAATTGTATTCCATAGTGCATTTCTTATATTTTTCAAAATAATGGTTATCAGTGTAATTTTTTCATTTAACTCATTCGTGAACTTAACCGAATTGGATCGTTGTGCTGGAAGAATACAGAAGTCCGACGTCATTTTTCCCTAGCTTTTCTCTCTCTCTCTCTCTGAAAAAAAGAGTATTAACAACTTTAAAATAACAATTAATCCCATATAACTTAATGGCCATATTCAACAGACTTCTATATGTACGAGTATGTGTTCCTTTAAAACACTTAGAAAAAAAACTATCAAGAGAAACATCTTATCATCAAGTTCATTTTTAGTGAACACGTTCCTCATAGTCATAAGTTACAACTTAGAATAAAAAATTTGTAAGGTTAAGATGCAAAGGTTACAAATACCTACATGAGTACATAATGATATAATTTTCACAAATACATATTAAAAAACGGTTTAGAAAAACAATTTATTGCTTTCCACTTAAGGCTATTGGTGATAAATTTGAAGGACTAAGAAATCGAAAACCCTCACATAGAAAAAGATAAGACAAAGTTTGATTCTTAAGTTCGTTGGAAAACACACAAATCATTAAATATTCAATTCTCTTTCAAAATAACAGAGTTACCTTTTATTTTTTAAACTGCATCATAGTGTTTTGTGGTGCTTTGTACACTACAATACAACAACAACTCGACATCTAAAAAGTATCAAACGTACCAACGAACGTCTAAGAACTAAACCCTTGCTTTCGATACTCGGATGAAAGTCAATTTCTTCCCATAGTAGGATTTTACTCTTTCTTTTATCAGGATTGTTTCTACTGTGAGTATTGAAGATATTTGTTATTTATACGAGTATAAACGTCTGCTGGACTACATATTAATTTTCGAAAAAAAACACAAGTATGGTATCTTCTTAAAAAATATGAGAATAAATGTTCTTCAGAAAGATCGTATAGTAAACATTCACATTTAACTAAATTCTTCTCTCAACTCAGCGCTTTTATAAAAAAAAGTGTATTTGAAAGTACTAAAATTTAAGTTAAAAAAAAGAAAAACAAACATTGAAACATCCGTCCTTTTATTTTGGTAAAAGGATTAATTCTTTTCAAATTAAATAATTTTTTTGTTCGTCCACCAATACACCTTAGTATATTTCTTGTAAAATTGTTTCCGAATCGAATATAAAAGGACCTTTTTTTATTAACTTAATACTAATTTTGTGATGGACCTAAAAAGGTTAAAAGTGTTGTTTTTTTTTTATTTAAATAAGCACCAGTGCCTGATTAATCGGCTTTTGCTTTTCATATATACATTCAAGGATTTTTCAATGTAATAAGTAGATTTGCGTCGTCGACCTTTAAAAGGTTTACCAAGAGAGAAAAAATAAAACAAATTACATTGATTCGTAAGACATAGAGTTTGTGAGAATTGAAAAAGTCGCCTTTGTAAGTTAGATTAAGTACATACCTATATATAATAATAATTTATCAAAGTACATCATGGCTTTTGGACTTGCGAAATCTTTAAGGAACTTTGAAAGTTTTAATTCTATAAAAGCAATGTTATGAAGGATGTTAAAGAAAGTGTTTCAAAATGGCAGTTGAAGTCTTACATTGTTAACTAGTCCTTACACAGTCAACAATAACAGTAGCTGACAGACAAACAACTTGTTTTCGCTGTTCAGCGTATATATGTAAATAAAAGTTACAAAATGAACGTTCTAAAATTTGAAAAATAAAAATTCTTCAATATTCAAAAAAGACATTTAAGGTTTGAATTTCAGTGAACACCAAAAAGTAGTCGAGTAGTGTTACATTTTTTCCTCTTTTGAGTGTATTTTAAATATAAAAGTTTTACACTTATCGTATGTTTTATTATTTGCTCATATAAAAAGCAAAATGGAGAAACTGTTTGAAAAAAGTATCGTTAAAAAAACTAGTTAAGAAATGCTTAAAAAAGATAGAAGTAAAACGAAAAATGTTATTTTCCATGCAGCACTTATTAGTTATTCCTTCTATAAACTTAACATAAAACCGCCAAATTTTGACTTAATGTCAGTTTACTTTTCTATCCACAAACTTTTCTTTGAAAAATATTAAGCAATATGATTTTTTCGTTTGTAAATAATTTTGGCAATGATTATTTTATTTTCACTTAACAAGGTTAAGCGTTGCTAATATTTGTACAGATGTTATTCTTGGTTTAAAATTAAATGTGAAAAACTACACTTCTTACATTATTATCTACATAATTTACATGTATTGTGTACACATTTTGTATTCAATGAAAAAGCTTATGAGAAACAAGAAAACTCACGTAGTCCTTTAGGTCTTCCTTTTTTTGGGAGGAATTAAGAATGAATGCGGCTCATTATTTCCCTAGTTCAAGATACTAGGGCTTTCATTCCCTTTTTTATTATCATACTTTATGTAATATCCTTTTCCATTCAAGGCTTGGAATAGAAAGAAAGGTACATTATTCCTATGAACATCAAGAAACTCTGTACAAATTGGGGATATATTTTCTTTTTCCTACTTTTTTTTTCTGTCAAGGGTGATTCTGCACACACACAGAAAAAAAATTAACAAATTAAAATGTACCAAAAGAGCTTTATGAATTAATTCCCAGGACGAACCTTCTAACAAAAAATGGTGAAAATAATGTTCTCGGTTTCGAATAATAAGAACCCACAACTTGTGCTATGTAAGTAAGTATTTTATTGCATAGGATAAGTAATTAGTTCCATCTGTAAAAATTTTATAGGCGTTTTAGAAATCAAAAGTGTGTTACTTTTCAGATCAAATTTAATGTCGTTTTACATTTGACTCGATAAAAAATAATTTTAAGATTCTGAATATGATTTCATTGTAAAATTAATAATGTTTGCTTGATTCAAAACAGTGAACAAACAACTATTTCGCAAAGAAAAACTAATGTTTTAGTTGGGACTAGTTGAGGTTACGAATAAACTGCTAAACTGACATGTGATGAAAAAAATCTAATTTTATGAACAGGTTACTTTTTCGTCTAACAAACAAAGTTAAGCGGAACTTAAATTTAATTATAGAAAACGAAAACACAAAAGGGCAACTTTGAAATACGTTTAAGGTATTAGTTTAATTCACAGCTGTTATGTGTAAACATGCTTATTGACAACTGATATCGATGGACCTGCCAAAGAGAAAACTAAAAGGTTCAGCTACTTTTTGCGTTGTGATGTCCGGAGCATGCGTTGCTTATTGGTCACTTCGATTCTCATAAGAACATGTGTAATTAATCGACCTCTGTCGAGTGTCGGTTGCATACATTGCAGCGCATGTGACCGATTCCATGGCTCGGGTTCGATCGGGGCCTTTAAGAACCAAGAAACCCAATTTTTATTGACAAATAATGAAAACTCTTGTGGCTGTGGTTGTCAAAGAAACCTACTATGACTCTAGCTAGGTAAAGTTTTACGAACAAACCTTCTCTCGTGCTAGAAAAACTAGCTAATGTCTATGTCCTTATACCTACAATTCATTAAATTTAAAAAATATAATGAATCTTAAAATGTATCTTACATCGTATTATGTGATAATCATGTATGGAAGATAACCCACATAATGTACATAAATCAATACCCTGACCTAATAGTTTCCAAATTGTATTCAAAATGTGAATCAATTATTTTAAATACATACATAACTTAACAAATTAACCTTAATACATACATATCTAAAAAAAAAAAACAAACAAAATAAAAACTACAAATCCAAACACAAACGGTCAAAATAAAAAGACTCAGGAAAGTAATTAAACAAAGTTACATTCATTGAAAAGGATGTTTAATTTGCGAAACTGACTGGAATTTGTTTTCTTCGTCCGTATCCGTCTCGGTGAACATTATACGTTTGTACGTATACGTATGTATGTATATGTATTAGGTAGGTACAATGTTTGTAGTTGTTTTATACAAAAATAGACATAAAAAAGGATAACTTCGACAAATGTAATTTAAAAAGTTTCCTTTTTTCTTTTATTTTTGTTGATGTTGTGTTTCAATTTAAAGCAAGAAGTAGTGTTTTCTTTTTTTTTTGGCATTTACATTGAAAAGAAGTTGGTTCTCTGTGTTTCAGGAACGAATTTATTAATTTCCTTGATGGGACGGAAACTGCTTTTGAAGAAAAGTCTCGAGAGTCTATAATGTACAATTCTTTAATTCATAGCCTTAAAAGCCGGTTTAAGCCCTGGAGATTTTCATTCTTTTTAATAATAATGTGACCAGGGTTTTTTTTTAGTTTTAGTTAAAGTAGAAAAAAAAATTTAATTTACAAACCATCGAAGTAAAACTTAGCTCTATTCAATATAAGGAGGGAAAAACAATAAAACTTGAAAGTAGACACGTTATAAAATTTTTGTAACGGTTTATTGGATATTTTATGCCAATTCTTCAGTTTAATGTGAATTTATAAGTGAATCATCTTATCCAAACATAAAGGTTCAATTAAGAACTAAGGAAACGACTTAGAGAGTTAAAATGCAAATCATAATATCTCTGTTCCAAATTTCATCAAAATCCGTTCTAGTACCATTTAGCAACAAACATCCATGCATCCAATGATGATAAATTCAAAATTGCGAGATAAACAGAAGAACATTTTTCAATGCTTTATTTCTTTTTTCCGCACGGCAGCGACAGTTTACTATAGATTTGTTTTAGTGTCGAAATAAGCCCGTTTTTTTAATTTTTATAGAAAAACTTTTTTTCTTTATGTTCTTTATGCATTGTTTTTATGCTACTTCTTAACTTTTCTTGAAGGAATGATTGATGCTAAGAAAGATAAACAAGCCCAAATCATCTCTTAGAGATTCTAAACCTTATTGATTTACCAATCCTTATATTATTTGATATTTTTTAACGATGAAGTTGTACACAAATTTATACTTACCTATCTAAGTACAAACACACATTCGTTCTTTCATTGTCTATTTATTTTAAGTTCACTTTCATTTAAAGCTGTAGGTTTATGTATAAGTTTCACCCTAACTAACAATATTTAATCAAATTAATTAGGTATCTGGCCACTGGCCGAGTATAAAAGCTCCTTGTATAAAATACTGTCCTTGATTGTTATCGATCGCTACCTATAAGTTAATTATGCATTTTATTTAGTAATTTGATTAAACAAGCATCGCGTTCTGGCATTCATTATCTTACACGCTATTTAGTGCGTTTATTATTATATTATTCACATGATTGCATTTTAGATTTAAAAAAATAGGTACACTTACCATCATCATTCCATTAATTAATACAATAATGTCCTTAATTACTGTATTTATCCATATATATTAGAATATTTACCACCATAACAAGCTCAAAATTGTGAAATGATTTTGTATTTGTTCAGCGTTTCGTTAACTATGCAAGTAAATTTGATGAACTTAGCAAATCAACACTAAATAATTCAACCGAAAATGTGAATACCTATAACGCTATATCTTTGTTATTTAATATCTAGGTACTATAATAATACACCAATATTCTCACACCACTTTATTGTCGAAGTGAATCAATCGCCAATAAAATATTTATGTATGGATATTCCACCAACTATTGACATTTAAATGATGATTGCATACGAACCACAGTATTTATTGTGGCAAATTAACACTTCACTGGACGTTCCCCTGTTAAGCAGACACTAACACAGGATCATCAAGACACGTCAAATTTTAAATGGGACTAGCCATTATACATTATACCCGATAATTGGGAACTTTATCGAATTAACTATAAATTTATGTATGTATATCATCTACGTTAATATATTGATCATTTCGGGGTTTTCGACCGCACTAAATACTGATGCATCAATATGACAAATTGCACCTGAAGCAACTCTGGTATCTATTTTGTCTGGTTTTTTTACGATTTTTTTCCAAAATTACACAGAGAAGAGTCTAAAGGTCAGACACACGATTTGATTTGACGTCTTCGTCTCTTGTTATTCATAAACCACCCACTATAATACACATAGGTGGGAACGCGAAGTGGGAAGAAAAATAAAACGTATGTACGTCGACGAACAGAACGGCCACCCTTCCTTCAAATAAACGAAGTAGGTATGTACATATATCTACAATGTTGACTATCCGATCTTTGGCGGTAGATGGCACGAATGCCACACAGATACAATCAACCACCTATTGTTGTTTCCTTTTTTCTTTGGAAAATGCAGGGATGGAGATGTTCTTCCTTGTTCAAGTTCTGACTTCAAAGTTTCGTCGAATCGACTTCGACTTCGACTACGACTGGCACACTGCCACCCCTTAGAAAAGGTCGTTGTTGCCAGTGTTGTTGGCGCAAAGACTATGGTTATGATGGTATTTGGTTATGGTTAGGAAGGACTCGTTGTCGTTGTAGACTCAAACTCTGCCACACAAAAATCGATATGAACAACTACACAGAGGCGCTTACTCATCCACTACAATAGAAGCTTTTTATTTTGCGTTTTATTTTTACCGGCATTATTTATATTAGGTAGGCTGGGTATACAACAAACTGCACTTTTGTTATTTTTTTTTTATTAACACTAAGATATGTGGTATTGGGTGGAGATTTGAAAAACCGTTTTTTTTTAATAGGTAGTGTGTTATTTTACCGTCTGGCTTTATCTTATTTCAGGAGTGAGATACAGATATATTATAGAGATGAATCTATTTTAGTCCTGACTTCTAAAATTCCGCCACCCGAACTGGCCTCGACTGCGACTACTTTTCGAATGAAGTGAATCTAAATCTACCTTCTACCAGTGCATGCCGGCAAATACGAGAGTGAATATAAGTGAAAAGAGACGGTCATGCTCACAGACAGACGGAGAGTCAGAGAGTGATATAGTGAGTAGTGACTAGTGAGAATAAAGTGAGAGAAGAGTTTGTTCGGTTCCTCTTCTGGTCTGGCTCTGGAACTGGATATTGGATATCTGACTGAATTCTGAAACTGAAGAACTGAATCTGAGAAGAGAACTGTGATTGAGAGCATATTCGACACATTCCTTCCATTATTATCCAATGTCCATATCCATAGTCCATATCCATACTCTATCGATGCTCTGCCGATTTCCAGTTTGCGGGGGCAGTCGGCCTGTGCAGCAATAAAGGATGAAAACGAAATGCAAAATGAATTATTTGTTTAGTTTGCCTTTGCAAACCACTGAACGAACGGACAATGATGACGGCACGACAACGGCAACGCAAGCGACACTAAGAAGCGGCTTGGTTATGTTGATGCGTGGAAGGCTGGAAGGTATTGGATCGGAGATGTATGAAGGTGTATTGTGTTTATCGGATCGGAATCACAATTCAGAACCAAATCCTTTGGAATAGGAATGTGTAGGTATCTACCTGTGCAGTGTGCGGACATTATGACGTTCATTTCGATAAAACTACTTGTAAGGTTGTAATTGTAAGTGCATTGTGTTGTGTTGATTTTTGACATTCGGAATGGAATTTGTTGCATTTAATTTTTAATCGGTATCACTTGAAGGTGTGTACTTAGAGAGTTTAAGAAAAAATTAAACTGATGTCTCACTGGTCAGTTGATTCTCATGACGGTACTAAATAAATCTCAGACTATGGTGTAAAACTGTAAACTAATAAATTAAGTTCGAAAAAGGCTTTCGAAGAAGATATACATACATATGTGCATATGTACATATAAAAATAAAATGCAATCTAAAAGTAACTTAACCAGAAATTTAAAATACTAAGACAAGAGACACTCAAAAACAACCCATAAATTATTATATTAGATTAATTGAGGGGTATTATTTTAAAATGTTCAAAATGAAACAAGTAGGTACTTATAAGAGATTGTTCTTTTGAAGAGTCCTGATCTAATTCTTTAGTTTAGATTTATTAAAAGTTATAACTTCCTATAATTTTAATCACTTAAAACTGAAGAATTTTACAAAACTGCACACTAATCTATTTTTTACTAACCAAATTCCGTGTCAAAACTACTTTCAAAACTCTTGTACCTATTTCAAGCAGGATTTTTGAGAGTGTTTATGAGTTGAAAGTTGCAGAATTTTTTTGGTTTTCTAAGAAAATTTTTAACTGAAAACTTTCGCACCTTACGATACTCAGTGAAAATAATATTAATTAATGTGAAACTTTTACCAATTCTAACATGACAATTTTCTCAAAAAACAAAAAAAAATTGATTTTTTTTTGGGATTGTTACAAAGTCTTAAATAATTTTTTTTAAATCAATTTTCCCGTTTATAGATCCCCACAATGCAGAGTTATGGAGGTTCTAATGATAAGTTCGTAATTTTTGTTTGTAAAATATCAGATTAATCAAACCTGACACTTTTTTAGGCTTTAATTTCAGGTATGTATAGCAGTAATATTTATAAGATTATGGAACAAAATTCTGTTCAAGACATGCTTTTTAGAAATACCTTCATTAATACATAAAAATTGTTGCATTTGGCACTTGAGGTCGAAAACTTGGATTATTAACTAGCTGAACATTCTAATCGGATAATGTAAAAGGTCGGAAGTGCACAGTCGATTATAGTTCCATAAATGTTAATTTTAGGTTTTCTGAAACTTAGTTTTTCTGATCCAAAATTTATTTATCTTTTATATGTGTAGATTGGTTAGATATATAGACATGTACCTACATAATGACTGTCATGCCAAAGGTCTGGGTTCGATCTCAGCCTATGCCCCCTGAAAGTTTTTACTGGTACTGCCTCTTGCTAGGAATTGTCAAATCCTCCAAGAGTAAATCTTGTCATGAAAAGTGCTTTCTGAAAAATTTAGCCGTTCGGATTCGGCATAAAAAATGTAGGTCCCCTCCATCCCGGTCACTAGGCCCTGGTTCTCTACGAAATTTAGCGCCGCCTAATGTATGTATTTATGTATCTACATAATGTGCTTATGTATGTATATTTATACAATTTAAATTTTATTAATAGGTATATACCTACCTAAGAGAAGAGCTAGCAGCAGCAAAGGCTTTCGGCTCTGAAGTTCAAAATTACATAATGTACCTAGACTTTCAATGTCCCATTTTTTTTTCATTAAATTTAATTTCTACTAAGGAATAAATAGTAGACAGGTTAATAACAAAAAAATAATAAAATAAGGACCGAACAAAAATTGCTATTCAGAGTAAGTTAAGTAGTTTGGGCCAAACTACTACGCGACGACTTTTAGCTCTTAACGAACAAACCTTTAATTTTTAGTTAAGATTCCAAACTAAGGCTTTAATTTTGTATACTTTTAGGTGAAAATCAATTAGTCTGACTTAATCGTCTGGTGGACAGATGTTTGATGTGAGATTGAGGAATGCAACGACGACGACGCGACGGCGAACGTGACGCGAATCACTTGAATAGATGCTCCATATGGTCCTGTTGAACTTACTAGTAAAAATTTAAAACAACTTCCATAATTGTATTATTTTTTTTTTTTTTTTTCAATTTGCAAAAAGTCACTCTTCCCCAGCGATTTCTAAATATAGAATTAGAATAGGAAAAGCTGCCGCACGATTGCATTCTATAAATGTAAAGGTGAAATAGTTTCTTCGCCATCAGGTTTATTTTTAAGTGGAAAACATTTAGATTTTTATTGGGAGTTCGAGTTATTCTGCTTTTTTTCTTTTCATTTTTATTTTCCAAGTTATTGTAACTTCCTGAATGTTACAACGTTTGTATTATTTAGGCAAAGTTATATTCGGTTGAACGTTAGAATGAACTAGAAATACACATCTTTAGTGAGATAAGGATAAAAACAAAATACCTGTCATCATCTAATTACTGCACTAAGTGATTTGATTAAAATTCGAACAATAGTTTTAGAACAATTTTTAGATTTATTGGCAACAAGATCAATGAACATTATTGCACTAAAGACTAAACTATTTCTTTGAAAAACAACATATGTGTACATACAAATGTACATAGTATAAACATAAATATGCAATGTATGTTCGTACTATCTCTTCAAATTTGTTTCCATCTAAATTATTTTATAATGACATCAGTTATATATGTATAAGCAGCATTTAAATTAGCTTCCAGTGGTGTTAGTGCTGGAAACTCCAAACAAAAAAATAAATGTACAGAAAAAGATACGAAAAAAAGCTCATCTATGGGTTTGAAAAAGGAAACAAGTGCACAATAAGGATAATCACTCCTTAGCCTTAAAAATTTGTTCGCAGCAATTTTGCAAAAAACAGTTGATGGAATATTTTCGCTGTAAATTTTGTTTGCATCTTTTTTGTGAACATATACATATGTACATATGTATGTACCTACATTATGTATGTAACATGTATAAGAGTAGAAAAGACAGGGCCCAATGCCCAAATAAACAAAATTAAAGAGATTTCATAATTGCAATCCACACAATGCAGTTTTATTCTTCATCAAAAATATAAAAAAGAAGAGAACTAATGCCTCACGAATCACGATCACGAATTGAACTTTTAACTTTCTAAAAAGTATCCAGTGGAAATTTTTCAAGTTTAAATTTCTATTATCAAAATACTAGTGGGAGGGGTATCATTCAAAGCTCAGGATTTGTGGAATTGTTTATTGTTAGTCGCCACGACTCACGAGTCACTGGTCAGGCTCGGGAGCAAGCCGAGCACGGGGTAATAGCGTTTAAGGTTGATTCAAATAATTGGTGCCTTTTCAAAAAAGGTATCAAAACCAAAAAGTGATATTTTTTGTAAAGTTTTTATCTTTTTAAAAACTACATACATACTATGTATGTACATATACATATGTAGTAATCTATTCGACTTATTTTTCGTTTTGCTAATATTGTCAACAATTAAATTAAAAATTGTTAGTTTTTAAGTTTTATTTTTGTAAAAACTATATTTTACTTGGTTAATTTTTTTAAATGCTTTATTTGAAATCTAGGGACCTTGAACCGCAAGGATTTGTCTAAATTATCAATGTTGCAAATCGTACGAGTAGATTGAAAAAAAAATATATTTTTTGAGTGACTTACTTACACATATGTATATGTATGTACTGTACATGTACTTCATACGTATGTATATAATTACTGAACTTCTATAATTTAGTAAAATCAATTGACCAGTATCATTATAACTGAAGTTGGTTTACTTAGGCCAGCCACAATATAACTGCGCAAATTGAGTTTACAAACCTGAGGAAATATCAAAATTATTTAAATTTTTACGTAGTTAACGGCACAAACCGCACATCAGAAAAAAACAACATATTTGCGCAATGTTTGTGTGTTGTGAATGGCCGGCCTAAGCTTATCTCTTCATTTTCGTCCATTTTCACATACATATATGTACATATGTATGTAAATTGAATCAGTTTCAGAGGAAATTAAACTGAAAAAAAGAAGTCAAAAATATAAAAAAAAACCTTTAAATAAAACAACAACTATCTGAGATACATACTTATAATTATGTAATTATGGATACATTCATCCAGATTTAGTTGGGAATTTCGAGATAAATTACAGTTGTATAAAATAATGTGATGTATCAACACAAAGAAATTTGTTTACTAAATTAAATTTTTTGTTTCTTTTTAAAAATACATAAACAATAACTTCCTATGGAAAGTTAATTAAATTCGCCAGGGTACAAGAATGTGTCCATATTTATATTTTGTTTATGATGTTAAGTAGTTAACTACGCCTTGTTTATGTAAATAAGACACGTTTCAGTATTCATATTATTTACATGCAAGATCCAAAATATAGTTTTTATTATTTTCATTTTTTTTTATAAAAACAGATATTCATAGTTCCAAAACATTTAAATCCTCTCTTATATACCATATATTCAAAGATTTGTATGCGATTCATCGGCGTGGTACAGTAGTAGATCTCCCTTTTTCCGAAACAACGTAACAGCACTTTGATTTGCACACGATTTGAAGACACAAAAATGTATGCAAACAAAAACTATGAAGGATCATTATGTTGTATTTGTTTGACACGTTATTGAAAAACTAAAACAATTTGTTTCTAATTGAAAAAAGAAGAAGAAAACGTATTTGCAGTGCATATTATACAATAAGCAATTACATAATCAAATTAAGAACATAATAAACATATTATAATATTTATATATGACAATATTTTGTTCATATTTGTATAAATCGCATAACATTCTGGATGTGTTGAAATATATGGGTTACTCTTCATTATAAGAGAACTACATAAATATCTTAAGTGAGTTATACACACAAAGTTTAACTGACAGCAAAAGAATGAAAGACAATTAAAATTAGATAACTTAACGCTAAGGAAATTTCTTTGAAGAATTTTTTTTCTTCATTCTGTAATCAAGCTATCTTCATGTCCATTACATGCACTAACTTCTTCCACAGCGTCATCATCCTCTTCGTCTTGTCGCTGCTTTTCATTTTCATTATTTTTTGACAAATAAACCTGCACTAACTCCGAAGTAAACTGATCTATCAAAACCAAAGCTTCTGTTTCTGGCAACTCTATAAGTGAGGATGTTAAAAATTGTCCAAACGCATGGAACTTTTCGGTTCCCGGCGGAAGATTGCTTTTAACTGGTGTTTCAATCTGTCTTTGGTAAATTGCCTGAGCATGTCGCGATGCATATACTTGTCGCGGCAAATTTGAAAATCGTGCAGGTGTTGGACCAGTTGCAGTTCGGGATGCTGGCAGGTAAGATGAATTGCGATAGTTTTTCGATTTTTTATATTTGCGGGCTTGTGTCTTCCTGCCATTTCTATAAAAATATTTAAAAAAATATAATTCACAAAATACATATGTACATATAGAGAATTAAGAGACTGTAAAGAAGGAGAACTAATGACATATAACTTTCTCTGCATACATATATCAATTAAGACTAAGTTGAGAAACTCATTTTAAAAATACTTTTGGCAAAATAATTTCGATTTATCAGTTATTTACTAATGAGTTAATGTTATCAAAAAAGGTGCAAAGTTAACAAATCTCATAAAACTTATGAATTTCAAAACCATTTACTTGTTTAAATGATTTATAGCTTAAAAGTTAATTTATTTAAGGGGAGGCAAAAAATTAAATTTCTTTTTTGATGTCTTAAAGATTTTGATCGGCTTGGATGCTATATTTTTTAACGCAGCTGTGTATCCCAAACCGATAATAATCAGTTTTTTTATATCTATCTAATTTTGTAAAAAAAAAAAAATAAATAATTTTTGAAATCTTAACACAGGTTCACAGATAATTAAGGTCCAAATTTGTTAAGTGACATCATTCAGAAAATATTTTATAAATTTGAACTATGTAAGTAAGGTCCTCACGTATTAAAAGAAGTTAACAACCCAACCAAATGTTATAAGCTCAAGATCAAACTATGAAAATCATTGTATGCCTCCATTGGATTATTCGGGAATTTGCGTCAGTTGTTCAAAATGACATTAGCAACGTTTGTACTAATTTGTATCCATTAATTTATTAGTTTGAGTGGGATGAATTTGAATGCAAAAGAAGTACCTATGTAAAATCTTACAACTCACCTATATTCAAAATCCCTTCCTCTGTCGACATCACTTGACATGAAATGAAAAATAATTTAGAATAGGAATGTAGGTACGTAACGAAATTTCTTTCTTACGATCCGTCTGTTTCTGGCTCGGTTTTCATCACGTACTCACTTTCGCTGTACTTCCGCTTGCAGCGCATTGTCCGAAAAGAACGTCTCACTGGAATGTGATCTGACAAAAAACCCAGTTGTTCATACAAGGGCCACTTGGATTCGGCAAAACCCTTCGGGTTATCATGTTTTAGAGTCTCTAATCTCTTCTTTTCCAGATGGTATTTATTCCGAATTTGAACCATTCGATCCTTCACAATATTTACTTAAAATAAAATAATAATAATATTAAATAAGCATGTGTTAGTTGCTGAAAGTTCTTACCATCGTATCCTAGACAGTTTGATAATTCCTCCCACAGCTCATCTTGATATGATTTGTCCTTGAAATTGGGAGCATTTCGATCGAAAAGATCCGGCCGTTTTTCAAATTCTTTAATGAGGTTTATATCGAAATCATCGGTTAACTCTATACGACGTGGTCGCCCGCGTTTCCTTTTTATGGTCGCCAGCTTGAAGAGTTTTCAATATTGCCAATGAACTGCGATAAGATGTAAAAGATTTTTGTATGCACTAGACCCAAGCTTTTCAACTCGAAGTAAAGGACCAAATTAGAGGACAAGGTGGGATTTCCTGATTATATGGAGGGTGTATTACTGCGAATTAATAACTATTTAAAGGGGTTTCAAACAGTTAATATTGTTTACGAAGAGTTTGGAAGGCTTTTAAACTTTATTTATTTTTATTTTTTTTCGATCAAGACGCTTTGCTGTTTGCTTTAGGCTATATCTTTCATACGTCATTTTGACAGAAATTAAAATTGTATTAGAACAACCATGTGCGTTCCAAGCTTAAGCAAATAATACACCCCTTACATGAGTTTGCATGAGTTTGGGAAAACTGTTTGACGTGTTTGTTTCGAAAGAGCCTGGTTACACGAGTGGGGAAAAAGAATCATTTTCGTGGATAAACAGACACAAAAAGGAAAAGTAAGTGAACATGCAAGAAATATTGTCAGTAGAGGATGATCCGAAATTAAAACACTAAAAACCTCATTGAATAAAGTCACATTAAATTTTGTTTAAAACTTGTGTTATTAATTTTTGTTAATTATTTTCCGTGTTGCTAGAGTTTTCAATTCGATTACCGTTA
Source organism: Scaeva pyrastri (assembly GCA_905146935.1). Taxonomy (NCBI): domain Eukaryota; kingdom Metazoa; phylum Arthropoda; class Insecta; order Diptera; family Syrphidae; genus Scaeva; species Scaeva pyrastri. Next base: position 82,521,425 of record LR989927.1, read on the forward strand.
TGATAAAAATAAAACTCAAAAGAATTGATGAGGATTTATGGGCAGCAGTAGGGTATAAATCATAGAAAAGAAGGCAAATTTCAGTGAACATTCTCCTTCGATGACGAAAATAAAATGAAAATAGCTGTCAGAAAGAGAACGCTTTGAGAAAGAAACATGAATTTTAACGCAAAACTCATATCAGAAAATGATCAAAATGCAAAACTTGGAATCTTTTTTCCATCTCTTTCCTTCCTTCTAAAATCATGCTTTCTCTTTCGACAATTAATTCTTTTTTGCGTCAATGTAACCGGACAAAAATGCAACAGCGTACAAAAAAAAAAAACAACAAAATTTTCAAGAACTCTCTACTTAACTTTAAACATTGTTTTTATTTTAAAGTTATTATTTGGTGCAAAATATATTTCACGTGAATCGCATATCCGATGGACCTAATCGATTCCCTTTCACACTTCCTGTCCATTTTGCTATCCGTCGGGTGAACTAAATTATCCCAAAACAATTTGACATTCACGTGGACTTATTTCTTCTTTTTTAAATTTAAGTTTAATCGCTCTTTTTTCAAAATTTAAATGAATAGTATTATACTTTTTTTTCCATGAGGATTAGGAAAATCCTAGAAATGAGAGTTTTGGAGAAATTTTAGAAAAAAAAAAATTGGAACTGCCGTATGAAACGTGAAGCTGATTTATTTTCATTTTGAAATTACTACATAGTATAAAATAAAGTCGCTTTCTATGACCCTATGTCCCTATGCTTAAATCTTTAAAACAACGCAACGGATTTTGACGTTTTTTTTAATAGATAGAATGATTGAAGAGGAAGGTTTATAATATGCATAACTAGATAATGTTTTTTCAATCAAAAAATTAATTTTTAAAATTTCATTCTTGACTGCGTTTCATTCCATACTTCATTTACTCCTAAAATCTGCAACATTATACGATAGTTGAGGATTACAAAATCTATGTATGTATATAGTATACTTTAAGGTGGCGCAATTATCGTCTTTATAATTGATTTTGTGGTCTACGTTTTCACCGGCTCTAAATCCAAGATTTAGCGAATGAGAGTTAGAATAAATCTCGAAGTGTTTTCACCGGCGCAATCAGATTTATTTTAACGTTTGGTTTGCGACATTTTACAATTCGCAAAAGGAAGAACAGCTAAGGGATATTTTTACTCTTTCAGTCGCCAAGACTTGTTTGTCATCATCATTGGTAATAGAATATATATTTAGTAATCTTCTATGCTTTTTTAATTCATTATTTTACTGCAATTCTGTTTCCGTGTGATTTTATTTTTAGTTGAGTTCAACTTGTAGTGAAGAAAATGGCTCTAAAATTACTGCTCAATAAAGCCGATTTTCAATACTACACAGATGAAAGATATAGGATTTATAGAGAAATGATATTTGATGTTCTTTTTGTTTAATTTAAGACCAAACATTAATTTTCCATCCACAAAGAAAAGAATCAACAACCTTAGAGCAATAGCAATAAATTATGTATTTAATATAATATATATTTTTTTGTTTTCGAATAATTCAGAACTGCGCTGACTTATTTTTTTATAAATGTATGTACATTTAATATTATTTACTATAATTTCAACAACAATTCAATTGAAGTCAGAATACAAGCCAAATATTTGTTATTCATTAAATACGAAAACCTTCAACAATACATTATTTTTACTACATATTTAGATAAGCCGTGGAATTGAACACGCATTATGCCTTTAGCGTTGGTTAGTCGTATCACGTTATACATTATATTATAAGCATAATAATACTGCGCTACAAATTTCAAAAACTGTATGTAAACAAATTAGATTTTCCTGACCTATAAGAAACTCGTCTTATCGTATTTGGATTAATTTAAAGTTTTTTATCTTCTAAAGCCAGATTAAAAAGTAAAAACAATATACATATTTAGTTTGATTTGATTATTTTTTTGAAAATCCAAATGTATTTATTATCTAATCCGGATATACAGATGAGAAATTTGGTATAGGTATGAGTTGTTTCTATGTTTCAACCGAGACGTTTCGAACTCAATAGTTTCGACTGACAAGAACTTCTCCCTAACCTAGAAACATAAGTTCATATTCAAAAAGACCTACAAATTACGTAGATAAATTGGTTTCAAAATAATTGTAGCACAGTGCAGTTTTTGTTTTAATATTATTCATCTTATTCTATATTTGTAACAAAGCGTTAAAAAAAATATTACACAACTACGCCAGTTGGCGGTTTAGCACCTAAGATATCGGAGAGCTTCTGCTGGAAGCCAGCGAGAGTGTTTGAGTCTACGATGCCACGTGCTTTGCACGACAATTGAAGAGCATTCAAATATTGCATTTCACTGAATTGTGCTCCCTTTTCAATGATGCTGGTTAATATGTCCTGTGGGTTAGGTATATAAATTATTAAAAACATTGGTTACAATTATAAAAGAAAAAACAAACGCATACATCTGGCTCCATACAAAGCAGATCGTAAAAGTTCTTGGCCTGATCAAGAGCTACTTCTCTGGAAGCTGTTATATTACTTAAAGTTTGCTGCAACGCAAGCGAGTTCCTACACATTTGTTGGATGATGATTTGATCGATACTTTCTAAGTAGTTGGAAGCTTGAATAAGAATTTTCGCAGCTAAATGTGCGAGTCCCTCGAAAATGTACTAGAAAAAGAAAACAATGGTGATTTAAGTTTTGTTGTTACAATTTTCCGAAAGACTTTAAATGTAGGAATATTCAATAAATTATTTAAAGGCCTTCTTAAGTTTTGTCTTAACTGCATTTAAACCCTTACGACATGGTGTTGGCGAAATATAATTAGATCAACTTTTGGGCAGTATGCTCTCAAAAATTATGTTTAAATTCACATACGGACATGGTTACTAACTTTTAATATTTTAAAGGCTTTGCGACACATAGCGAGTTTAAAAAATACACAGGAATGATTCTATAGTCACATAGGGCACTTTTTCAATACTGCAGAGTTTTAAATAAAAAAATCATGTTAGTTTGTTATTTAAAGTGTATCCGATTACAGCTTTCGTTGGTTTCATTCCGATTTATATGTATTTTACTGAAATAATCATTTAAATTAGTTTAAAAAGTGCGAAAGAAAATATTCAAATACTTTTCCTCATTATTTCATTGTTAATAAAAATTATAAACTCCAGTGACAAATCCTTTCCGTGAATCAGAGACCTAAGCTAAGCATTTCTAATTTTGAGAATTCCGTTCATAAATAACTTTTTAGCGTATCAATTATATTTTAAATATCCATAGTCTTTTTTAGCTAATACTTTGCTTATCTTAAACACTTATAGGTAAAATAATTCAATTTGAGAATACGTACAGACTTTTACCACTGTAGGAATACATTTATTTTTGTATACAACTTACCCTTGTTTTTCTAGGATGCAATGTTGAACTAAAAGCCTCGTCCATTTCTGTGAGAATTTTTGTAAGTTTTTGAACTTGTCGATCCGGTTCCAGAACATCATCTTTTGAAGTAGCGTAATCTGGTTTCACAGTTGGCTTCGATCTTAAATAATGAAAGCATTGAACACGAACCTAAAATTAAATTGTATAAATATACATTATTTTTTTAGACCATTTTTAAAACTTTTATAAGTAATAATTAATCATGAAATTACCTCTAAATGAAGGACTAAAAGACAAGTATTAGCCAACTCATCGAATTCTAGTGCTAAATTTGTCAGCACTTTAATTGTGCCCTCTTTAATTGTTACCGATGAACATTCAGTGGCTGCTGAGTTCAAACCATTTATAATGGGACGTCTCAATTCATTTGCAAATTCAGACACACGACACGAAAACCATTCCATGCTCTCTTGCATTATTGCGAGCTCTTTGAGAACACCAATGTCAGAGAGAATTTCTTGTTGGGTTATTCCACCTTCGCCCAGATTACTGGTTAGCATTTCAGCTTCACGTACATTACGTTGTTGTACTTGTACTGGACTTTCTTCTTCAGACGGCTCAAACTGTCCCCGATGTAGCTTCTTAGTATGCCTTGCACGATTACTTGATGTCTTTAAGTCAGTCCAATTTGGAAGTGTTCTAAATCAGAGCAATACAATACCATTGACCAGAGTATACAAATTATAACGACTCACTTTAAAAATCGACTAATATCTTCATCTTTTAACCAGGCAACACTATATATCCGCTTATCTTCTGAATCTGGTTGTACGATACTACGATAGGCAGCCTGACAAGTTTCTCGGTATGTCTTCAACAATGAACAAACCATTTTCAAGAGATCCTCCGAAAAACATGGTAAATCTTGAATAAGGTTCTTGGTCTCTGTTATTCTCCGTTCAACCATGACTGTAGACTGCAAAAGTGGACGCGGGATGTTTAGTGACTTAACTTCTTCAGGCATAACAATTGCACGCCAAGCATCCTGATTTTTCGACAAGGATTCTATAGTTAGATGTAAATTTTTAAAGTGACCCTTAGCCAGGAATGTTTCTTTAATGTAATTATCAATGAAATCATGAAGACTACAAGGTTCTCTACAAAAGAAAATTAATAACAGTTACCATTATAGTAGTAAACAAGATTAAGATTACTTACCCTGATTTGCATTTCATAAAAACTTCAATTTCATGAATATACCCCATTAGAGGAAGATATACTTTGGTAATTACAGTTTGATCTGGTTCGCAAATGAGAATTTTGTCTCTCTTTTCTGCTCCACCAAACGCTCCTAGATTTTCATCGTTCGAGGTATTGGATGGATTTCTCCTGTGTCCCTTGAACGAACCAGTTTGATGATGGTTTTGTGCAATGTGAGACGATTTGTCAAATTTAAATAGGATTCGTTTGTTGCTGAAAAATTGATGATTGAACAAAATTTAAGAAATTAGTTAAAAAATAAATCAATTTGGCTCTGTGGTACTAAAAGATTAACAAAAATCGATAGTATGGTTAAAAATTTACGACGTTTTATTGCAGCTTAAAATTTTAAAACCTTAAAGCCTTACCTTTGAACTTTTCTTCTAACAAAATATGAATTCACATTAACAGCCGGTTCGTTGAAATTTGCCTGTGAAGCTTCATCTGTAGATTCATTCTGAATATCCAAGTAATCGGTTAGGAGTAATTGCAACTGTAATTAACTTCACTAATTTAAATCTATATTTGTATAGTGTATATTATATTCATACATACCACAGATTGCGCTTGAGCCCAAAAATCACTTAGATCATATGGACTGGCCATTACCGAGTATTTCTGTATGACGCTAAGATAATTTTTCAAAAGTAATGCATGTGTCTTAGCGATTGCCTTGAACTGCTGGAATAATACTTCTAACAAAGCTAACAGCGGATGTCTATCGGTTGGTAGAAGATTCATAGCAATCATTTGATTCGTTGTATTACGTACAACGTCCAACAGATGCGATTGAATTTGAACACGTATCTTTTCAATGGAATCCGGAACTCGATTTAACATCCCAAAGCACTCGACGGTTATTGAAATGAAGTAGGTCACGCTCAAATCAGCATCTATCAAATGTGTGTCATCGATAGTTTCCGATTTTTCAAAGTCAAAGCCCTGCGCCATGTCGATCAAAGCTTTTCGGACTCGCGCATTTGCTTCCATTCGATCGGTAGAACGTCGAGCAAAGTTTCTTGTAAAGTTGGATGCACTATTCCGAGCTGAATTCTGTCTCTGGAAATTAGTGAGAACTTCACCCGACGAATGCTTGTATAATTGTTCCACAATTTCCTCGTGCAATTTTTGGTACAGTTGGTTTTTGCGTGTTACCAAGTCATTTCGAAAGTCACACAAGCCTTCGACATCCTTCAAAGTTCCATCACAAATAGCGGATGCATCGCAAAGGGCTTTAGCTGCATGTAAATATTGTCTTTTTGCTGAATATGCTGTGGCTTTGTGAGGCACTTTACGAAGCTCGGTTCTTTTCCAATGAAAATAAAATTAAATTTAAAACATTTTTTTATTTATTCCTAATTTGAAGATTTATTTATCTACACGTATTAGTTTTTACTTAGTATAATGAATAATGAAATTGTCGTTTCTAAACTAAGGAAGAATTAAAAACCTTAACAAAAATTACACGAATTTCTTAAACATTTTGAGCTCGTTAAACTGAAGGTATAGTCAAAACCCTACAATAAAAGCTGAACAGACCCTATACAAATACGCGTCTGTTTTCTATTTTCAATACTTACATTTGGTCCAACATTTCCAATACAAACTTATGTTGTACAGCATCAGTCCAAAGTTTTTTAAGTTCATCGCGACGACACTGCAAGAGTTGCTTACATGCTATTAAATTCTCCTTCACAGAGTGAATCTTCTCACGACTAGCAGTAATTTCAGTCGATACTTGGCTAAAAAGGGGCAGTACCCGAGTTAAATTCTTATCATGTTTCGAAACGAGTTCGTTTAGACGTTGGTCAGACTTTTTGAACTCCTTTTCGATGCGTTGTTTTTCTTTTTGTCGTTCTTCATTGGTTTCACTGAAACCTAACGATTTGATGACGTTAACAAGGAAGCCACAACCAGCCTAAATGAAATATAAGATAATTAACTATTTAGAAATTGATTTTGTTGTTTTATTTCAACATAAGAACGTCTTTTTCGAGTTGCATTAAAGGTACATAGGTACAAAACGAAATATTTTCACTAGTCAAGTTGTGAGGATAACTTTGAGTAACAATTTGCTTTGGCATTTCTTTGGATAAGTTATTTTTTTGAGACTTTTTTGAAAGATTATACTTTTAAGAAGGGGTGCACTAGTTCATTTATTAATAAATTTAAGGATTACCTCATCTTTTCCGTATTTAATTCCGCGCGGAGGCTTCGTTGGAGGTGGTGGTGTAGCCATTTTTGAGCAAACAGCAGAGCTGAGGTATCAATAGGCAAAAGCAAATTGACATTTAGAAAATAAAATTTATGAAATGTCAAAGTTTCAAGCCACCTACATGTGAAATTGAAGAGATATATTTAGATAAAGTCACAATATTAGTTCAGCTCGGGTAATAGGCGTTACTGTGAATTCTAAAAAAGTTTACACACAGGCATTGTTTACACAGGATATTCATGACTGATAAATTGGAATTACTGGCCGACTCCATAGAACATAATTTATCTCATGAGGCCCGATCAGCGATCTATCGATCTATGTCAGCGGTTTTGTCTGGATATAGATGTGTGACATGAAATTTGACAGATGTTTTTTTTTGTTTCTTTTTCTCAACATATGACATTTTATTCCAATAATTTTGTGTCTTGTCGAGAAGTTTGACCTTTAATTTCCGTAGGCAATTGTTTCAATTTGTAAGCTATGTGTATTGTTTGTGAATTTGCAAATAATTTACAACACAACCGAATACTTTATGCTGTCTACCTCCCGTGGTGAAGTAGTGAAAAGATGTGAAATATTTGGTCAGCAAAGAAATGAGAAAATGAAGAGGTAGAGATGTCAGACATTGAGTTGGAGATACAAATGTCTAGAGGAGTCGGTGTGTAACGCACCTTAACACAAGATTCCTTAATATAATTATTTTATATTAGCGATTTTTTAAAGCTTCTGACTTGTAATTACATTTTAAGTTGCAATAAAAAAAATGGTTGAAAATTTCAAAATTGTGCAATTTTTTTCGTAGAAAAACACTACTGCTCTATCTTATTATTTTTCGCAGAAAATGGGTTTATCAAAACACTTTCCCTCAATAACATCATAAAACAAGATGTATGGGATCTTTTTAGAAATATAACGTTTGCTGGATGTTTTATTTACATTGCTTATATTACGACATAACTTTTCAGTTTCATACACATTTCGACAATTCATTTTTGTATAGGGATAAACTTATCTGTATTACCAGATTTGTCTGTGCTTACTTAAGTCCAGATTAGTTGTTGTTAAATTTTACATGCTATAATGTTTAACATTGCTCGCCCACGGAAATTGTTGTGAAGAGATTTCAAAAGAAAATTTAATAAAAGAAAACAAATATGGAAGTACTGTTATCTTCCTCATCAACCATAAATTCCTTTAAATGGCTCAGTTTAAAAAGAAAGAAAATTGTTTTGTTCATAAATATGTATATCTTTCTGCAAATTTGACGTTTACCCAGAAACATCCCAAATGCGTTTCTTTACTTTTAAGTTCAGGCACCAAATTACAAAAACAACACCAAAGAACTTTTCCCCGAGCTTTTCTCAAACTTTACCCGAAAAGTAAAGAAAAAGACCTTTTTACATATAGGATTTCGATATTTTTGTTTCATTCAAGATTTGTTCATTGTAGTAAAAAAAGCAATTTGAATTTCAAACTAAGCTCTTCTGAAATATATTTGAAATCATATTATGGGTTGATGCCTTATAAAAACAAGTGTAGGTACTCAATACTTTTTTGGAAAACTGTTTGAGTAACATTCTTAAAAAAACAAATAGATATAGTCAAATACAATTATGTATTTCATGATAACAAAATAAAACCGATAAATCAAAGAATAATTATTCTACATAGAAAGCCCCGAACTTTCAATTGCCATAAATATTTTCCATACAGCCCAAATGTAAGCTGCGGTTCGTAAGTCGTTACAAAGTTCATATCTGTTCGCAGTTTCCATAATTCCAATGGCTGATGTTTCCATTACGTATTGTAAAGCATAATCTACAATTTCTGCTTCTGTGTTACAATCACGTAATTCTTGAAGACCTTCATTTGGCTCCATTTTCTGCATAGAAAAGAAATGTTTTTTAAGTCTTTTTGTTTCAAATGATTCAGATTTCAGATATCCAGATTCATAATTATTATTTATAATAATGAAGAAAACAATTATGATATGTGTACTAATAATAATTAATATCCGAATAGCCCGATCAAAGATTCTGGATACTATGAAGGACTCACCATGCACTTTCCACTCTGTTGCAAGGACTGAGTAATAGACCCTAGTATTTCATCAATCATCCGTTGGTCACGTTTACTACTGAGCTTTCCAAAAGACACATGGTTTATGTTCTTCAAATATTCAAAATAAGATGCTTGAAAGGAAATTGGTAGAGAAACACAGTAGGTATTAATTTTTTTAGAAGTAGGAAATTGATAATTTTGATTTACATTCTAATAAAAATAATAATAACAATTAATTAAATAAAGGATTTGTGTATTTGTCTTCAATGAACTCTTAAAACATTGATCAGATCGTGGTTAAATGTTGGCTGGGCTTGTAAGAATAATATGGTGCAAGAAAAAATTCAGTTTTTTATTTTATAGAATAAGTCACTAAAAAGATTTTGTGGAAAAAAATGATTGCAATAACTTGAGTTCTTTTTTTCTCTCTTTGCTTTTTATTAAAAAAAAAAAACGGAATATAGTATAAAAATGAATAATTTTGGAAATTATTTTTAGTTTTTCAAAGGTTCACATTTGTTTTATTTTATTTTTTCCCTTTTGATCAATTGTCCATCGATCGGTGGGATCGTCAATGAATTAATCGTAACTTTTGAAATTACTCTCAATTATTTGTCAGAAAGATTTGTAAGAAATCTGGTTAACTTTGTGTAGTCCACTAATATTTAGATCTTCAGGCAGGTACATTATTTTAGAAGTTTTGAGATTTGGGACCTAAAAGGTTTTTGATGCAGATAATCACATTCTATGGCCTTCAACAAACCTTTGATGGTTTAAAAAAGAAGTACTCTTTTAAATTTTTGGCTGCTACTCGCACTCACTCTTACTTATAACAAACAAACATACTTGTACATATGTTTATAACAAAAGTAACAATATAATTCAATAATTTAGTCCATTTAATATGGACTTGTGCCGTTCTTCCTCTGTAGAATAGCACTTTTTTTAGAAAAAGAGAATAGAACATCAGAAAGTACTTGCAAAAACCTACAAGATGGCATCATTAGTTTAATTTTGAAAAAAAAAAATGAACTTGTGCCGTTTTTCCACTGGGCCCTTCATATATGTATGTACGTAGTACGTATATTTTAAGAATGACTTCTAGAACGAATTTTGGAAAATTTTTAAATTACTGGCGCTTTCTATGATAGATCGACATCCCATTGGCACAAGTCATCTTCAACATAAGGAAACTAAGTTACTCGTAACTTTGAATATTAGAAGAAAATGATCAAAATCCACTTGAAGTGGAATTTCTGACAATTTGTCATTTGTCACTAAAAAAACCAACACCAAAAACTACAAATATATGATTCTGTACAGCTGACTAATCACTAATGGAAAAGGAATAGCTTGTAAGTTTTTCTGGAATAATTCTAGCTTCCGATCAACTACCTCAAAAAATAAATTTGTATACAAAATATATGTACATATATTATATTTACCTGTTACTCCACCAGCATTGCAAAATAAGTCTGGTATTACGAGAATATTCTTGTCTTTAAGTATCTTATCAGCTGCAGGCGTTGTTGGCCCATTCGCTCCCTCAGAAATAATTTTAGCTTGGACTTTATTCGCATTTTCACTAGTTAAAATCTTATGAGTTGCACAAGGAAACAAAATATCACATTTTTCAAATAAAAGTTCCTTCGTTGTCTCCTTAGACTTGGGAAATCCTTTAATTGTGTTTTTAAGGTTTTTATAGTCTATCAAAGCCTATAAAGATGGTAAGATAAGTCTCAAAATGTATTAGTCACCTCTATACACACCGGTATATCGATTCCCTTCTGATCGAACAATGAAGAGTCCATTTCCTTGACACCAATTACCTTGCATCCGGATTCATGAACAAACTTTGCTGTATTGCTTCCTACATTACCAAAACCTTGGACAATAGCTGTTTTGTTTTGCCATCCAGTTTCTAACGATACTAAATTCATCCAATCTTTGTCATTCAGGAACATATCTGTAGCTTTCCATACTCCTTTCCCAGTTGCAGATTCCCGACCGCGAATACCTCCATTATGAACCGGCTTGCCTGTCACTATAGCCAGAGCATTAATATCGGTATAGCCGAATGTCTTTTGGTATTGGTCTGCTACCCAAGACATTTCTCTTGCTGATGTACCATAGTCAGGAGCAGGAACGTCTATACCTGGTCCAATCATATGACGTTTGAGCAATTCTGTGGTATACCGTCGCGTGATTCTCTGCAAATCACGAGGGGAGTATTTTTTTGGATCAATTCGTACACCTCCTTTAGCACCGCCAAATGGTACATTCACACAAGCTGTCTTAAAAGTCATTAAATACGACAATGCTCTGACCTCGTCCAGTTCGACATCCATTGCATACCTGATGCCTAACAATGAAAGGATTTACGCTTTTGGATTAATCATAATGATTTCGATTTAGGTATATTTACAAACCTCCTTTTAAAGGCATCCGGTGATAAGTATGATGCGCTCGGTATCCAGTTATCATTTCATATTTTCCATCAATTCTTGTTATGGGAAAGTTTATTTCGATACAACAACTTGCGTTACCAATCATGTCAAGGATAACTCCAACTCGGTTGTCTTTCTCTTCCGACTTCATTTGAGGATATTTTCCAAGGTATTCAATCATGTCTTTTTCCATTAATTGTGCAGCATTGTGGAAGTAGTATTGAACCATTGCGGAAAATTCAGGGTTTTTAGATTTGGCAATATCTTTTAAATGCTCAGGTATTTTATGAGCAAACCTATACGAATATAAATAATTGGACTTCGGTGCCGCCTTGAAAAGTGAAAGGACTCGAAACATTTTAGCTGCACATATGTACATTATGTTCATGAGTATTATACTATACGAGTTTTTAAGTTGTTATTAATTAATTTTTCAGATTGGACATTGAAATCAAAACAAGTGATAACTAAAATAAGTTTTTATTAAAGTGTAAAAAAAAACAAAAAAAAAAAAAATAATTTGAGGATTTATAATGCCGAAGAGTCTTGTCAGACTTTAACCTGAGACGTTTTATTGATAAGAACTCATATTTTTCAGTTTAATTTTCTTGTTTTGTTTCGAACAACATTCCTGCATATCTTAAAAAGGAACGACACGGAAACTTTTCTTGCAAATTTGCAATTGCTTCGTTTCTAGTGTGGCACGTAGCGTCGGTACCGATGCATCAATATAATTTTGCATAATAACGTAGCCGTCGTCCTCGAGGTGCAAATGAACACTGAAGATGAATTATTTTCTATAAAATTAGGGATCATGATTTCAGGGAAGAGTATACCTTCTTGTGTTAACTAACTTTAAAAATTTTAAAACCTAAGCCTTAATGCAAAATAGGTAGAATGTTGTTTCTAGAGTGGTAAATTTCAGAGATCGATTAGGATATATTATGATATTTTAATATGCGAGGAATAATTTATTAACTTTAAATACTTTCTATTTTCTACTTCTCAATTCTCGAGTCTTATCAGTAGCTCAATTTTGTAACGTTCAAAATAATTTGAAAATATGAATTAGTATTTTTTAGAAATTTGGATCATACATACGTATTCCAAAAAATTGTTTTTGTAGTATTTTTTCAAAATCTTTAAGTTGTTTAAATTTCAAGTACCTACATTTTCTTAACCTTCTTCTTTCTTAAGTACTATGGTAAATTTCTGAAAAATATGTGTCCCTTTTTATATTTACATAATCCGTGCCTGTTTAGTCTTTTTCAAATCGCGAAACAATATCCCTACATATTGGACAAGCAGGAGTTCAAATTGGAAATGCAACATGGGAACTCTATTGCCTAGAGCATGATATTGCTCCAGATGGAACATTAACACAACCACAATGTGACTCAGATGCCTGCTATACCGCTTTCTTCAATGAAACAAAATCTGGCAAAGTCGTTCCACGATCAATCTTTATTGACATGGAACCAACAGTTATAGGTAAATAAAATATATTATGTACGCGTATATTATGTATAAATAATAATTTTCGATTAAAAAATGCTCCTTCCTTTGTTAAGATGAAGTTCGTAATGGGAAATATAAAGAACTTTTCCACCCTGATCAGCTTATAAGTGGGAAAGAGGATGCTGCAAATAATTTCGCTCGTGGCTTCAACACCATCGGAAAAGAAATGATTGGACCAATAACTGAAAAAATAAGAAAAATGGCAGAACAAGCCAACAGTTTGCAAGGATTTTTTTTGTTCCATTCGTTTGGTGGTGGAACTGGTTCAGGATTCTCTGCATTGTTAATGGAGAGGTTGAGTGATAACTTCTCAAAAAAATGCAAACTTGAGTTTGTAGTATATCCGGCACCTACGATTGCAACAGCTGTAGTGGAACCTTACAATTCTGTGCTCACCACTCACTGCACTCTAGACACCACAGACTGCGCATTCATGGTTGATAACCAGGCAGTTTTTGAAATCTGTAAAAATAAGTGAGATCTTAAAAAAGCTTTATGATGTATTGATTTACAGAAGTTTTTTTTTCAGACTTAACATCCCCCGACCAAGCTATTCCAATATAAACCGTATAATAAGCCAAGTTGTTTCGAGTATTACTGCTTCGTTGCGCTTTAATGGTGCCTTGAACGTAGATATGTCCGAATTCCAAATGAATCTTGTACCCTATCCAAGAATTCATTTCCCATTGGCTTCATATGCCCCTGTTCTACCTATCGAAAAGTCCAACCATGAAGCCCTCAGTGTGGCTGCCTTAACGTGGGATCTTTTTGAAAATGAAAATCAAATGGTAGTATGTGACCCAAATCGTGGCAAATACATGGCTTGTTGTATTCTCTATCGTGGAGATGTGGTGCCCAAAGATGTCAACAGTGCAATTGCTGCAGTAAAGTCCAAAAACAGAGTGCAATTTGTAGATTGGTGCCCAACAGGTTTCAAGGTCGGCATTAACTACAAACCACCATGTGTAGTTCCAAATGGTGACTTGGCTTCAGTAACGCGAGGAGCTTCTATGTTAGCCTCAACAACGTCTATAGTTAAAGCATTTGGAAGATTAAATCATAAGTTTGATTTGATGTTTGCTAAAAAAGCTTTTGTTCACTGGTATATTAGTGAAGGCATGGAATCCGAGGAATTTGTAGAAGCTAGAGAAAACTTGGCTACATTGGAGAGTGATTTTAATGAAGTGGGAGATGCCAGCATTTCCGATATTGATATGATTTCTGAGCAGAGTTTGTAACATCAAAAGTAAATGGAACAAAAATTAAATTACAAATTTGTGTAGTGCTGGTATAATCCAACGCCTTAAAAGTATTTGATTGATCAAATTGGAAATAATAAAATAATCAAACTTAAGCACATGTAGATTTGTATGTACGTATGAAATATAAAAAAATTGTCTACAACGTCTACGCTACAAATTTTACTGGGAAAATTGCAATAAAATTAAGGGTTCATTTTGCCTTTGTCTCGCTGGCGCTGTAAGCCTTTACTTGAAAGTTCTCCACGCAAGAAGAAAACTTCTTTTTCTTTCAACATTATAAAGAAAGTTTAATACCATATACCATATAAGTGTTTTTATATCAAACCAAAGCTCCAGTAAGTAATATCATTTTTTTAACAACTCTTTATTTAATGTTTTCTTAACCTTATTTCTATTTGATGGTGACATGCTGCATAAATTCTATGGTGGGCGGTAGAAGTAGTACAAGTCCAAGTCAAATTTTGGTAAAAATTAGTTAAGTACACCATTCGACTGTAAAATTAATTTGGAATTTTTTTTTCTATTTTTGAGTTCGGCATACAAATAAAACTTACAGTTTGATTAAAAAAAAAATATTAAAAAATAAAAATTAAACGTTTTATAACGTTTTTTTCGCTCTCCTGAAAAATTGCAATTTTTTGACTTATACTACTTCTACCGCCCACCTTAGAATTCTAATAATGTGTTATATATTTATAAAAATTTTCGAATTAGAAAATAAAAAAAACTAAGAGTTTATTAACAAACAAAAGTTTTGTAGGAAAATTATAATATTGCATTTGTATACCTACATTAAAGTTTTTCGCAGGACTCTATTATAGGAAGCCGTTTGTGCATTTCTTTTTCGACCATTTATATAATATAATTCATTAAAAATGTTTCCCTCTTTAGTCATTAACACAGATTATCTGTATCCATCTTGCTCATTTGGTAAAAATATTTGGTTCAATTGATTTGTGTAGAATTGTAAAAATTTCATTTTTACGTTATTTGTTTTTGTAAAAGAATATCTGAAGGTACATTTGTAACTTGGTGGTACATATCTATTATTTTAACTACTACATTAAATATTTTGTTTTATTATTATTTGACATCAATAAGATACATACATATTACTTGACAACAATCGTTGAAATTAGTTTAATTCTATTTTAATGTCTATGCATGGATGTATAATAATATAACATAATTACTTTCTAACTGGAGGAAGGTCATTATTGACAGTGACACTGAGACGTCGGATATTTGGTTTGTCGTATTCTTCCATTGAGATTCCACGAGATAGCTGCTTACGATTGCCATTTGTGCCTTCAGTGGATCCTCCAGAGCTAGTGGAAAATGCCCTTGATCGATCCACACCAGGCATAATGACAGATGTAAGTAAACCCACTCCTTTACAAAAGAGCAATATTGATTGAGCTACTTTAGCCGGCTAAAATAATATAAAAACTAAAAATATAGAAACATATTTAGTTAGAAAATTAGTAAATCTCACCGCATCAGCCAGGACATCTCCGGCTCGTTCAATTTTAAGCATTGTTACTTTTTCCTTTTCAACATCACGATGCAGTTTCTCAACCATTTGTGCATAAGGACTAAGCATGCCAGTAATTAGAATAAGATCAATTCTGCAGTCTCTTAAAGACAAATCCTTGCGACTTGAATTGTATTAATATAATTAATAAGCATTGTTTTAAAAATTATAATTTTCACATACTTCATAAATGCTTTTACATATAGCCCAATATTTTTACTGTTAAGTGAGCTTCTTAATCTTTTTTGATACTCAGCAACAATTTTGTCCTTGTCTGGATTATCCCCAACAAATTGCTATTTCGTGAGCAAAAAAAAAATTATAAGCGCAATGAAAGATAATGAATTTAGAAGAACTTTTTGGTCAGTCATTTATTGGTCTTGTCAAAATGTCAATCTTGTCGCGTTATCGTCTAACAGATATGAATGTCCAAAATAGCAATATCATATATGGTACATCTGAATCAAATTATGAACTTATGGTTACGTAAAACCCCTTATATTCCACTCGCACTGGAATTCTGGAAATACTAAAAAGACCTTATAAACTTCACTTGAATATACACATGCATGTAATTTACGTATTATATACATAATGTATAACAGCATATAACTTTTTGAACGTATTTTGTACGCATTTTGAAAATTGAATAAATACAACAGCTTCAATTTAAGGGGGTTTTTGACACTGCTAATACCTGTTGTTATCACGCTCTGAGAGTTCAGAACCACATTTGAGGAAAATATTGTTTTGATCTAATAAAAACATTTAAAACTCAGGCCAAATCAACATTCAATTTATTAAAAATGCGCAACCGTTATTATCAAAATTAAGTTTTCAGCGATGGAAAAGGCTAAGATATGACAATCAATATCTATCAATTCGGTCTGTGTAAGGTTGTTGTCCCAAGGTTGTTATCACCATATAAAAATATAAATTTCTACAACAAATGTTCCGTTCTTTTGACTGAAAGGCTTCAATCTTTAGAAAGAAATAAGAAGTTAATTTTGTACTTTAATTTCAAAATAATATTGGAACTACTTGAAAATTTCACTAATTTTGTCAATTCGTATTGGGAATTTCTTAATCATATTGAATTGAGTTGAATTACAGAAAGAAAGCTTGATGATTAATGTCAAAAGCCCCTTAAAACATAATCACGCCAATTATCCATCTCACCACTCTTGTATCCAAAAAATGAGGGAATAAATAATAAGCAATAATTTAAAAACCGTCCTTGTAAAAACGTTGCGGATGGTTAAAGCACTTACACTACATGTGGTTTTTTAATAGAAACTAAAACCAATCTATGTATAAAAAATATCCAGCTTTTTAGTGTTTGAAATGTTGCAGAAAAGTATAGAACTAAAATAAAATCCAGCATGTGAAACTTACGTGTCCAAATTTATGATACATCAGGAAGCTTTCAGCAGACTGAGCAACTTCGTCATTTTTCCAAGTAATAAACTTTTTTAAATGTAAGAATAAAATAAGATTACAGAAAACAATAATTATAATGCTTAAGCAAAGCACTCACCTTTGTTTTAAAGGACTGCAACACCGAAGCAGCACTTCCTGTGCAGTTGATTAAAATTAAACCTAATAGTCTGGATGGATGAGCTAATCCAAATCGTGCCAAAACATTTGCACCAGCACCTTCGCCCAACCCAATTACATATTTTACATGTAAGAAGTCCAGTACCGTAACTAGGTCTTCGCCCAAAGTTTGCAAGGATGGAAACTGAAAACTATGCGTAAAACCATTTAACCTTTAAGACTAAATTTATACGTGTTTATTTATAGCTTACGAATCTGGTAGCGCTTCAGCTCCATCAGCGTGTCCTGGGACATCAATATGAATAAAACATGATCTTTCTTTGATTTCTGTCATACAAGGGCTGTTGACAAATTCTTGAAAGGAATTATCTGAAATATTAAGTCAAAAACTTTTCATTAATATTGGTTGTAGTATGTAGCTTATGTGGTAACGTTGTCAGATGCAGGAGTTAAAATAAGATAAATGTAAACGTCACGGAGATTTATGTAAACTTCACTAGTGGCAGGGGAATTGCACTGTACTGATGCATCAAAGGTGGTTAAATTATAATTAAATCAACGCTGTTGAAGCTTTGTGATATGAAACTTGGCAGCCAAGGTTAAAAAGTTTGAAGTTTATTTGATAGAGTCGTGCAGTGCAGTGAGGTAGTAAGCTATGGGACACCGAATCAATTGGTCATTCAAAACGTACGAATTGTGACTTTTCAGTAACAGAGTCCTTATGAAAGTTTCTTGGGTCTCAATTTAAAATGGTATTATTTTAACACTTCACGGCTTTTTCACAAAAACAAAGAAATGTGACACTTTTTTAAGAGACTTCCCACCAAACCATTAATGAAGCCCGATGGTGGATAAGATTAGACCATGTGCTATGTTTTTGTTTCCAATGGCTTTTTGGAACAACGCCTACTTGAAGATTTACTCGTATATCCGAACTTAATGCAGCACTAGGTTTAAACTCTACGAGTTCGGAAAAAAAAGAAATATAATTCAGATAACTGTTGCATTTTTAAGATTATCTCTGGCAGGCTATGAATGTAAATGAAATTTTCGTAAATATAATTCCAACCAATATACAATTTATGTAAACAGAATATTAACAAGAAAACGAATCAATTTGCCAAAATAAAATACTTCAACAATTATTATTTTTTAAGACGACAGATGTCAGCGGTTTTCAATTTTGCAAAAAGTGATTTTGGAAATAATTCGGAGTTACAAAATCGTTCGAAGTGCAGAAAATACTTAAAATAAATTCACTCTATTTGCAATTTCGATTTCATTTCAATCGAATTCTGGAGCTTACCTGGAAGCTTTTAAAAAATTAAAACTGTAAGATTTTCAACTGTCAAACGAAATCATTCATTTTAAATATGTAAATATATGTATATTTAATTTAGTACTAAATTCGATACTTACGGTTACATCCTAGATCATGGACTGTTATAAATACTGCTCTCTTTTCTTGTTGTGTTAAATCACCCTGTAAATAAATATGTGTAAATAAACTTGAGAACCTATTCTTACTTAATTAGTTCTTATTAATACTAGATCTACATTAGTATTTAGTTTATGTTTTCAATGAATCCTATAACATTTGGAATTTACTTTACATTCCTAAATAAAATATCAGATATTTAAGTTGAATTGGTTATGCTTATGAGTTTTAGCTTAGATAACTTTAAGGAAGTTAATTTCTCAGAACTAGAAAATGTGAAAAATTTATCGAAAAAAGGATTCAATTATTTCTATGTATCTATGTATGTATATAAATTTCTGTGTTTAAATAAATGTGCAAGTCATTTTTATGAAACCTTTAAAGTTTCATTCCATTTTAAATGATTTTTGGTCTTGTATATACAACTTTAATCGAAATCTATTATTCGTAAAACGTTTCATATTTTTAACTAATGCAACAATTTAATACATTTATAAAAAAGTAAAAACTACTTCTTTACTAAATGTATCATATACATACATATACATATATATATTTATTTCTAAAGCTAACTTCTTTAAATATTTAGCATAATTATGTAGGAATTATCGCTTACCTGAACTGTTACAGTTAACTCTCCACTTTTATCTGTGCTTACCAGATATTTCTGTAAAAATACAATTTAAAAAGGCTTAGTGAAACAACATTTAAAATTAAAATATGGAATCAAAAAACTGCATTGGAAATTCTAAGCAAAATCGGATGAATGAATTTATCTAGCTAACATAAGTGTAAAGTTTACTTGAATGAAAATATTTCCATGAATTTTTACTATGCAGGGTGGGCAAAAACACACGAAAATTTCAATCAAAACTGTAAACATGCTTAGAAGTTTATTGTATTTTTTGATTTAACTTCTTTGTGTCGTATTTTTAATTGTTGTCACAATAAACTCAAAATTTATTAAGGATATATATATATAAGGATATATGTATGTAAATACATATTATATTATAAGATTGTTTGATTCAGTCGTTTACATTACTAGTAATTTTCCTATTTCGTGGTACACAAGGGCGTATGAGTACTTTTTTTAAAATTTAATATGAACTTCTACATTTTTGGTTAACGTATTTTTTGTGAGTTAAAATAAGTTATATTAATAATATTATCTTACTTTATATACTTATCTTCTCTAAATGTATGTATATAAAAATGAGTTTAAAAAATGTATGTGTGGCCGTCTAACGTGCGTATTTACTTATGTACCGATTTTAATTCAGTTTGTTTTGGATTTTATAGAGAATTGTCTGTAGATTACGTACATTATATAAATATAGTACAATGATATCCGAGAGTAATTCTTTACAAAATGGAAATCCATAAATGTTTTTCTCACTATGACTCGAAAACGTCTGCACCGATTTGACTAATTTTGATTTATGGCAGTAATTTAAACAGTGAGAAATTATGACAAAATTTAATAGAAAATCGAAATAGCAACAATTATATTTTTCAGTAAAAACCTTAAGGCCAGGAGAAGGTTTTTAAAAAAGAAAACATCCCAAAAAAGCTGGGAAATTATTAAAATTGATTTTTGTATGGAAAATAAAAGTGTTTTGCATTTATTTTGGGTGGAGAAATTAGATCAATGCCAAAACCTGATAGATTCCGTTATGATTTAGGCTGTGTTCAATTGTACACGTTTGTCATTTTCTATTGATCAAATGTGTTGTTATATCTGCAAATGGTTAATTTTTGTGTATTATTGCACCGATTCGGAATAGTCGTATATCGCATACAACATACGCAACCGATACAAGCAAAAATTATCTGAAATCTGAATTATACGAAATTATGCAATGAACGATCCTTCAAAAAACTGATGAAAACAATGTGATTCAGAAGACGATTTTATCAATGAAAAATTCAAAGGAGAAAAGGGCTTTACCCCACGGGCTCCAATAATTCCAACTCATCTACCAAATAAAGCGGATTCAGTTCAATTTTCCATTGGCTTTTGCAACGGCCAATTGTTATAAAGGTTTGAAATTAATCTCGAATTTCCCTGTTTTTTGCATGGTAAGATACATATTATACGTTATCTATTCATATGTTTGCAAACCGCCTTCGTTTTTTGTTTTTGAACCGGAAAACTAATTGAAAAATTTTGCTTTACATTCAAATAAATTACATTGAAATTATCTGAGTTTTACTATCACTCTGGGGTTTGTCAGAAGGAATTGAGAAGAAGTTCAATTCAATTATTTTTACACAGGTTCAATTTTTGTCTTCATAAATGCACACAGCGAAGCGGGTGTGAATGAGCTAGTACATACATACATATATACGACCGGCTTTAAAATTTATGATTTCAAAAACCTTATTAGATTTATTATTAAGTAGTCGAGTTTAAGCTGACAGAACATCTGAAATTTTTATTTACTGGAAAATTTTTTAAAATCATTTGACAAAACACAACACTACAGACTATTATTTCAATTTGTATGGAAAATACAAAAAAAAAAAAACATCAGGAAAAAGTTTTAAATCAAAAAGATATTCAAAACATGATTTTTTATTTTTAAATTTGTTTAAAATTCTTAATAATTTTGTTGCATTTTCTGTTTTGAAATTGATTTTTAGCCAACCGGAACAAGTTTGTTATTTCTAAGGACTTATTTGAGTTGCAACTCTTTGGTGATGATTACAAATAAAGGCTCTTTAAATTACTCAATATAATCATAAATTTTACTTCAAACTACAAGTGGCTTCAACTATAAGTGCAAGTATGAGCGACACCCTCTTCCTCGTGAAGTCTATTTATTTCAATTTAGTTCAATTGAACCGTTGGCATATAAACTAAATCGACAAAACGTATTCAATAACAATTAAAGTTTCGTCCAACGTCATAAACTTCGGATGTATGCCCTTTTAACTGTAAAATAAAATGCATAAGATACTATTGTTCGTTATAAACTGAAAATCTTAAAAATAAATTGTTTTGTTTTTATCGGAAAAAAACAATAATAAACATACATATATGTACTTATCATGTTCCAAAGCAAAATAATAATTGTGGGTGAAAAACTAAGGTAAGGGACATGTTTATGAATAGAAATGTAATGAGAAAGTATTTATGTATAGATTTTTAAATCTTGCATTTCGCATTTTTTCATATATCGCACTAAAATCAACACTGTAAACATGTCACTTTGATTGGAATGTTATGAAAAACAGCAATAATAACAGTATACATCTTTTATTAAAAGTTTATCGCAAAAAAAAGTCAATTTTTGTTCCGTTCATATGTACATAAAATACAAAATAAAACATGTACTATTTATCCAATTGTTTGCAATAAGCGGTAATGTGAATGGGATTATTAAAATGTTACATATATGTCATATGAGTATTGATTTTATACATATCAGTTTGATCTTTAATTAACATTTGTTTACTAACTAATTATTAAATAAATGACAAAGCTTATTTTGTGGATCTTAATTAATTTTGATTGATTGTAGATAGGTATACATATGTATATTTGACTATTTATTCATAAAAAAGAGTTAAATTGTTAACTTAGAGTCCTCTAAGTGGAATTTTTAGAGTAGCGGGATACTTGTCGACAAATTGTTAAACACTCAAATGAAAAGTTCAAAAAATTGTTACAGTGTCAACACATTAAATAATTAATATTTTTAAATGCAATTTCACAAAATATCAATTGCACAGTTCATCGCTTGATTTCTAAATATTTTAAAAGTATTGTTTGTGCTGAAGACTCTCATAAAGAACTTAATACTTTTGACTTCAAATAATTAACATAGTATAGGAGTTTATGTAAATTCTAAATTGTACTACCTCAAAAGCTTAAGGAATTATAATTTTTATTAGAATTGTTTAAAGTTTGTTTTTATTTTTTGTAATAACAACTACGAAAAATGAGGCTGTGTGTGACCCACACTGATAACTTCCCATTATACTTAGAAATGTTGACATTCTTGATCAGTAGCGTATGCAAGATTAATTAATTTGCTTCAAGGTATTATTAAAACTATCAAAAAATGAAAGCCATTCTTACTATCAACAACCTTATATATCTACATATTATGTACATACATATATTCAGTTGTTTGAACGTACATATGATATGTGGTATGTCCGTTTGCATATACATAACTTTTTTTTTAGAATCTGTGAATCGTTTGAAATGTCAAACTAACTAATGACTTTATAACATTATAAAAATGCAATTATAATTTTTGACACTTTCTGGTTAATTTTAGATTCAGTTTTTTGTCAAAAATGTTACATACATACATATGTTAGCAGTTGTATTATGTTAAAAATTAAATAAATTTGAAGTTAAAATGATTAAAATGAAAATCGAATTGACATTTTTTTTACGAAATATAAAAAATTAAAAAGAGAAATTTACAAAAAAGTGTCAAAATTTGTTTTTCGGCTAAAATATCATCACAAAAAGCAATTGTATTTTTTTTTTCAACATAATGCATTCGTCAATACCTAAATACCTAAATGATAGAATATTGACGAATGTTAAATTGACATTTTTTTACAAGAAATAAAAAACTACAAAATGTTCTAAAAAAATGGTAAATATTGTTTTTCCGCTACAATATCTCGAGACATTTTTTAAGTTTGATAATTTTTTTGTTAATAAAATTGTTATCAATCAACATCAAAAACAAAACTATCAGTGTGGGTCTCACCCAGCATCTTTTTTAATTTTTAATTGTAAAAAAGTAACAGTATGTTGAACTTTTCATAAATTTATACCAAATCTGAATCCAAATTTTCCTCTCGACAGATTTTTATGAAAGTCGTTTCTGCATCTTTCGATGTTATAACCTGTCGAACAAAATTTAATTGGAGTTAATATCTTTACCCGTTCTTGAGATACCGTGGATGGAAAATGGTATTTCGAACGAACGTACAAACGTACAAATGTACAAACGTAAAAACGTAGAAACGTATAAACGTACAAACGTACAAACGTACAAACTTACGAACGTACGTACCCTTGCACACAGGCATCTCTCTTCAAATGACGGGATTTAGTTTCTAGGAACCTTGAAACGATTACAATAACTCCCTATAAATTAATAAAGATTTTTAGAAATTTTCCACCCATTCGAAACAACATTTTTCATAGTTTAACATTATTTTGATAGTACATAATATAATGTATTGTTCTTACAATTTATGAAAATTATGTATAAATAAACGGTCAATTAAATTCTATTAAAGTCTTCGCATATTTTTTACGGTCCCAAAAATAAGGTAAGGAAGTTATTTTTTTACATTTTATAACATGTTTGTGGTAATTATTATTTTTTTTATTTTCTAACCATTAGAAAACCTGATTTTTCAAAACAATATTTTCAATATTAAATATTGAAATGAAAGTTAAGTTAATGTACATACTTTTGGAAACAACATTAAAGGGGTACATTTTCTTAAATTTAAGTAAGATTTCTTGTAAGATTTGATAAGTCGTGTCTTTTTAATACAAACCCTATCCTAGAATAGATTTTGCAAACGTAAATAATTCTTCTTTGTTTTTTTTTAATGTAAATTAAGTATTAGAAAAACCTTTAAATAAATAAAAATTGATTAATCTTTTTTTCAAACATCAATGAATTTATCTTACATATTTAATGAATAATATTATACCCTATTTTTAATGGTTACATTTAAAACTGGAATTCAATTTCACATACGTTACAAAATTAGTATCCCATTCTTAGATCTGAATATTAAACATCACATTGTTCTTAGTTCTTATACCCGATGTATCATTAACATTGAAATATGTTTCTATGTCATCATCATCATATTCAATATGATTTATACGTGTTAGTTTCATTTTCTTAAAATAGCTTTCTAAAAGAAAGCAATATGCACAAAATGTGGTACATATCTATGAAGTTATTTATGTTTGTTTTTTTATGTATTTATATTTAAACATTTTAATCAATTTTGAATGACAAATCTATACTAAGAGCATCACTTTTTGTGGGGTTCAATTGCAAATAAATGTATATTGATCTTTGAAAGTTGTTTAGATTGTATGATTAAGTGATTAAGTTAAAGGATTTAAATGTTAAAATATTTAAAATAAGTGACACTAACTGATGAGTTCAAGATTTTTCTAGTCGCAATTTGACTGTAATGATCATCACTTGAACTTAATAAAAATATGCTTTAATAATTTTAATTTCAGCCTTAGAAGCATTCAAGTAATGCACAAATCGTTTTCATAAAAATCGAAACAATGCCTTGGTTCATGAGTGTCAAGCTGTCAAGTTAACAAAAGCAACATTCAACGTTAAAAAAGTGGTTCACTTTCAGAACGGTGAGTTCTGCAAATGTAATGGCGAAACCCGCAGGGTTTTGTGCTGATATATCTTAATTTTTGTATCACCATAATCATAAGATTTAAATTTATTCAATGATGAAAAACGTTTTCTTTTGCTTCAAAAAACACACGATTTGTTGGTTTCTTTGCTTCCAAAAACCGTTATTTTTCTACGGTTTTAAATAGAAAGTCGAAAAAAAATAAATAACGAAATCGCCGAGTTAATATTCAAAATCATCATTCTTTTTTTTTCGTTTAAAGGATTTGGAAATTGAAAAACGTGCATGAACTTGAGTTTAAAAAACAAAAATGAATTTTTGGATTTATGGACTTAATTACTAACAGTAAAAAAAATTATAATACATATGTTCAGAATTTAAGAATTACTTACACTAATTTTATCGTTGGTTAAATGTTGGTTAGAATGATGAGGATGTCTTTCTGCTGACAACATTTTGCAAGATAATCCTTGACAACAACAAAAATTTATCACAAATGCCAAAAGAACATGGGAATAAAGTAATTAATTGAATTAAGAACCGTTATGCAACTCAAAGTTAAATAAACGCTTATACTGCATAAGCAACTGTATAAATAGTATATATGTATATACTTATACTTATGATATTAAATAACAGCGGCGGCGGGTTGTGAACGGTCTTGGTACTGCCCTTAGACTATCCAGTATTTTGAAATTAGAAGGCTATGATACCGGTATCACCATTACTTAAAGTATATCTTACGAAATGCTTCAAATCAATTGTGATATACGGAGCTTTTTCGAAGTGATGCTTTTCGCACCCCATATTATGTCTTAACTGTTTTGTGGTTTCTGCTTTGTATGGACTTTTATCCGAAATGTTTAGAAGACGAAGCTTTAATTAAAAGCTATAAAAGCGGGAACTATCAGTATTTTAACGGTTTTTTTGGTATCCATACATTTCGAATCCTGATTTAAACAGAATTCATGTATAACGTACAATGTTATTTAAAATAAATATTTAGTTCAAGCATGATTGAGGACATAAAACCTTTATTGTAAATAAAAATTGCGTTAAATTTGTATGAATCCCTAAAAACTTACTTTCAACAAATTTCTTTAGGATCTATTTACATATTTGAACAATTACATATGTGCATATTGAAATAAGTACTGTTCTACTCTTATTAAATATTTTGTGAACAGAAATCAAAAACAAAAACGTAAGCGCAAATGTGGTAAAAAGTTAAGTAAAAGCAAGAATTCTGTCTTCAAAAAAAAAAATCATCATGATAGAACACTCTCGACATATTCAAGCCAAGAAACATCTTTTGACATTTGTGGTATATGTTAATATAGTTTCATTATACATATATATAAAATAAAATAAATATATAGTCAAAATCGTTGCCCGATCTCGCGATATTCGAGCCAAGAAACATTTTTTATCAATTTGCTATTTGTTATTTTTTGCAAAAAAACTTTCAATTGATTTTTTTCCAAAATTTTACCAAAACGTCAAAAACGTCATTTCAAATATCAGAAAATTGTTTTAAAGATAATATCATTATTATTATTATTATTTATTAATTTACACATCAATGTACAAAATTAATACTTAAAAAACTAAACAGCTCTAGCGACAAGGCTTTCGGCTGGAAAAAGATAATATCATATTTCCTTAATTGTAGATATTTTTAAGCACTAAACATTTTAGTTTGAGTTTTTCTATTTAAAAAAAATGACGGTATGTTACACTTTTTTCAAATTTATAAAAAATGTATATCACATCACAAAACCTGTGACTTAAGAAAGCCCCACAAGAAAGAGATCAAATCACACGATCTTGGTGGCCACTTCACCTCGGCGCTACAATGCCATGAAACCGCTCGTGGAACATTGATCGTGTCTTGAGCTGTGTGGTACATAGCGCCATCCTGTTAAAACCATATGAATTTTTTGTCCATGGACCTATAACGATCGCCGCCGTTGACGGTGATGACCTGGCTAGCATCATTTTCGAAGAAATACGGACCGATGACTAATTCAGCCCAAAATCCCCACCCAACAGTAACTTTGTTTGAATGCATTGGCACCTCATGCATCTCGAGTTGATTTTGATTGGTGTCGTCCCAAATCCGGCAATTTTGCTATTTGCCAAAGATTAAAATTGGGATCATCGTGTGCTGTATAACTTGTCATGATGATTTGTCCTTAGTGACTGATTAAAAACAATATTTTGGCAATTCGAAATTCTCGGCAAGATTGCCTGATTTTAACCCTCAAACTTTTCATCAATGTTTTTTGTCAAGTCTCGGATCAATTAAGACTGATTCAGCATTCAGACTAATAAATATCTGTTTTCCATGACAAACAAAACTCAGGAAACGAAAACGATGAGACAGTCTTTCAATAAATGTTTCCAATTAAACTCTTAAATGCATTCCTATAATAAGTCTAACGAAGCAAAATCGCCTTTTTTTAAAGAGAATATCCCACAAGATCTTGAAATTAATAACTAAGTATTTTTCGTATGCTGTAAGATGCACACAAATTTATCGCAAATACAAAAATAAACAATAAGCTAATAGTTAAAGGTCCAAGTAAACGTTTAAAAAATATCAAAATTAGACAATTTGTTTAATTTTTAAGATAGCATCTACATATGTATGTATGTACATACATATGTATATAAATAATAAAATGTGCGATTATTGGTCACTAATAAATTAGTCAATTCATAATGTTGAAAATGGATTTTATTAAAAACAGTATAATTAGTCATTTTTTGATTAGGTATACAAAATATGTGTGCACTATCAAGAAGCAAGTTCGTCTGACATTGTTGGCAGTTCTAATTGTTCTGCCACTGCTTCGGTATCTGCGTTGTTGTTTATTTCAATTTCAATTTCATAAACACAAACAATACTCAATTTTCGACAATAAAAACAAAACCAAATATCATCACCGTTAAACAACAACAACAAAAAAACTATGTAAACAAGTTTGTTTATATTTGAAATGACCAGAAATATCTGAACTTGTTTACACACAAATGCATACCTATAAAAATATTTAATGCCTTAGAGGGGTTTATCATTCTTGGCTTTCGATAAAAAAACATAAATAAACACAAATATAAGCAGAAAGTAGGGAGTAAGTGGCACAACCTATTAAAATGACTTGGTATTAATTTATAAAAAAATCAGTACTTTACACTACTAAAATAAAAACGCAAAATATAATTTTATAACTATGTACGGAATAAAAATATTTAACTTCAGAATAATAAATTACTACGTAAAATGACGTCGCATCGTTTCAAAAAATTGTACTCTAATAGCAAGTTTGAATTAATTTTAAATTATACATAATTAATTTTTTAACAAGTTACGAATTTTGACTGTTTTTTATTTTTGTAAAAAAATAAAACAAACCTACAATAAAACAAAATTATAAACTAAAAATTGATAGAAATTATTGTTTTTTGACTCAAATATATCTCAAAAACAAGCAAAGATTTTTAGTTAGAAATTATTTTAAAACATATTAAATACTAATATAAATACATTATGTATGTAAGCAATTAGGTAATTTTGGCCAAATATTGAATTGATAGTTTGAAAACTACAAGAGTTTCTATCAAAAATTGGGAAAGAAGCCTTAAAAATTTTGTTTGATAAACGAATTCATTGTTAACAAGACCTTCAATGAATGTCATATTTTGGAAGGCATCATTTTGAAATTATCACGGTTGATCACTACTTTGTCTTTCTTATACTAACTTAACTGACGCATTGTGAAGTCCAGTCAGATTTAAAAGTTAAAAAAAAAAACAAAATGCTTATATTTGTTTGGATTTTTGATTGAAAACAAGAGTATATGTATGTATTGTATGTACATACATAAATACACATTTATGTAGTTGTGCATAGTATGTACATATGTATCTATATTTTAAAATGTTATAATCATTTTAAAATTGCATTTTTAAAAATTGCGAAATGTAAGCAATGGATACAATAAAATATTTGTATTTTATGATGGGGTGAATAATTTCGGTTTTTGAAATAGGATAAAAAAAATTTCAACCTAAGGTTTAAAAACAGTACAAGATACCGGTTATAATTCCTCTGTTTTCTTATACATAATAGCATAATCAAACGTACATATGTACATACATATACTATATGTATGTAATTTCTATTAAAATTATTCTATTTTTATGAAGTACCTTTATATTTATTTATTATGTATACTTAATCTCAAGCCATAAGGTTCTAAAACCAACGAATCACAGATTATTAATTAATTTTTTTAATTTATTTTCATAATCGGAGGAATTAAAAATTGTTTTGAATTTGTCTTATTAAATTATTATTAATTTAACTGAATAACAGATAAAGTTTTCTATTTATATTGCTTGAAATACTTTATATCATCGCCTACCACCAGCTCTCTAAATTTGTTTACTTGAAACATCTATACATTTTCTTTAATAAACGATTTAGTGCACAATAATTTTTGCTGTTTCATTTTCATCCAAGGTTTGCTTAATTTATAAGTCAATTGATTAATAAAGTCGAGACTAAGATGATCAAGTGATGGGTGAAACAGGGAAAGCTTCTTTAATTACTAAACGTATCTATTGGATATATATCAATTTAACACTTCAAATTCAAGCCAATAATTTACATATGAGTTTACATTTACAAATTATGACGGAAAATTGCGATTCTCTTTAAAAGGATCAAGAACTGTGCTGAAATTCTTTTTGTTCTTTTTATTTTTTTTTTTTTTTTTTTTCATTTAAAACAATAATTTTTGAAAATATTCTCTTCACCCTTATTTCTTTCAATAATGGTTGATTTGTGATTTCTAACAGGCGTTTCATGTAATTGCAATTGCTCAAATCTGGACATAGACTACTATCAAATTTATTACTACAAAATTTGACTTGGTTTTTTTGGGGTATAGATTTTCAAAAAAAAATCACATCAAGCAAAACTAAACAAATCTGTAGGTATAATAATATAATTCATCCGATACCTCGTATATTGTGTTCAAAGTTCTCACCCTTTCCAAGAGACTTTCTGCTCTTCTTGCAAATGATTTTCTTCGTTCTTGAACAGTTGACATGATTTGTGGACACCGTTAATTTCAACCACACTTTTTTCCAACTGAAAATATAAAAAAAAAAATGGAAATCTCTTAAAAATTTTGAGAAGCGTTTTTTTTTTTTTTTTTTAATGATAACTGTTCTAAAATATTTTATATGAAATAAAGTGGATTTAAAGTTTGAGTATTACAAGAATAAACTTATATAACAAACCAAACAGGAGTGGGCCAATAATTAAATCTCAAAACACTGAAATTCACAGACTTGTTAGATGGTGCTAGAGTCCAGTTAAAACAATTGTAATTATGTATTTCTAACAAATAAGAAAAGGGAATACTTGTATTCTTCTATACACATGGGTTAGTAGGTATATTAAATTTAGTAAAAAGAAGTAAAATTTATTTTAAATTGCTCATAGGGAGATCTTGTTGTTTCTTAAGTTCAGGAACTGTTGATCAAGCACAATTTTGTGTTTTCCAAAAGATAATCGACGTAGTGTCTCAAGTCTATATTTAAATTTGAAAAAAAAATCTGTTTGATTTTTCTCTGTTTAAGTTATTTTCCGAGTATTTTTAAAAACTATTTTCAGAAACAACTCCATTTAAAAATAAAATCACAGAACAGACTTTTGGATCTCATAACAATTTCATGAACTTCATGGAAAAACATAAAACAACGTGGATTCTTTTCCCTTTTA
This sequence comes from Scaeva pyrastri, assembly GCA_905146935.1. Classification (NCBI taxonomy): domain Eukaryota; kingdom Metazoa; phylum Arthropoda; class Insecta; order Diptera; family Syrphidae; genus Scaeva; species Scaeva pyrastri. The sequence goes on from LR989927.1 coordinate 82,552,301, forward strand.
TTTGCGGCACTTCAATGTTTATACAAATCAATAATAATTGAAATATGGTTAAATACAATAACTTATGACCATTTTTCTGTTATTACACGAACTTTTAATTTTCTTTCACTGTTGTTTTCTTTTTTGTAAACAATTGAGCCTCCCCATTGAAAAGAAACTCAAACGTCATAACGCATACGTTACGCGAAATTTAGAAAATTCAATTTCAAACAAAATTAAGGTTTAAGTATTTTTCGTCACTATGCTATAAATACTTTTTCAAAGTTTAACAGCATTTAAATCAACTTTCACCTACTAAAACATAATTATGTAAATACACTAAAAATATAAAACATATTGTCGCATCCACTTTTAGATTTTAAAGTTTAAACAAAATAACGAACTTAATAACTTGTATTTGATATTAAAAATTACATACCACCGAGTTTTTGTTTTGAATAAATAAATTTTTAGTTATTAGAACTCTCTAACTGTAATATTTATTATAGTATGTTTAGCAACAAACATTAATTTTTTTTTATTATTCCTATTTTAAATGTATATGCATAAATAAAACTGATTGCACTTTCGGTATTTGGTCACGTAGCTTTCGATTCAAAATACAATGCGATTAAAAATAAATTTAAAATCTGATTCGTCTTCTTCGTGTGTGCGTAAATAACAACCAAGTCCAATGTTTGAAAAATAATTACATAAATATTTTTATCCAACGGATTTCGATATCAACGATCAAGACAACTCAAAATTCACGACGGTACTGAAAGTAAAACATAGGTAAAGCTCAACAGGGCATTCTTGTTTAGTTTTTCTCTGTTGTGGCGTTCTGGCCTTCCTATATAATAGGCAAGACGGTTGGTGAGAAATTTTGTATCACTTTTAAATCGATTTATGCAACAGCTTCTAGACACAGGGGCGAGTTATGCATTCGTTAAATAAATAGTACTTTGGGTTCTAGTGTTCGAAGAAATACTGAGTTTCCTTTAAAAACTTCATTTAATGGAATTTTATTCAAAAATCAGCATTGAGAGGAATGATTCAAATTTGTATGAAAACTTTTTTAATTTTTTTGTTTTTCATATTTAACCTGTATTATTTATTTTTAATTAAAGTTTTTACTTAGAGTAAATATGTTTTCCCATTAACGTTTTGCAAGACTCAAAAATTTGACTGAACTGATTTGTACAGTATTTTTTGAATGCAACCAATCCGCAAAAAAAAAACGAAATAAATTTGGCTCCAACTAAATAAAATGAAATATAAAAAAATAAATAAATACACACGATTGACAATTCAGTTGCTGAAACTTTTATGTCGTTTTTAATTGGCAATCGGGAATTGGAATTAGAAGCAGCCAATTGAACAGTTTTTCTGAATTCTGAAAAATTTGAAGTTTGGTGTGACTGTATTATTAAAGTTTGACATGTGTATACTACATATTATGTGTATTTATGTACGGAACAACTTAGGAACATTTTCCATTTTTTTTATATTTTAATTTTAATTTCAAGCATTCACTTCACAGTTCGCACAAATTTATTAATATGTCATTTATCAAGTGTGACATTTAAAATCTTTGAATATGTGAGTGATTCTGTTTTTGCTTCTGATTTCAAATCCAGAAGAGAAATCTCTTCTTTTTCAGAATCAAAACTGTCACTTTTGCTCAATTGAACGATTTCAGAACGCTTTTTTCTGCTTCCAGATTGCCAATTGAAAACGCCATTAGATTCTCGGAAAAACTCACAACAACAGTTTGTGGTTACTTGAAACTACTTTTAATAATTTGATTTCGGTGCTGAAACTATGCATTTGTCAAATAATAATATAAATAAAATACGAAGTTGTGTTTTAATTTGGATACTGGTAGGTGGCGTATTCATGTATTAGCTTTTGTTTTATAGATTTATTATTATTTATCATTATGAAATGCAAAACAGCAATAACTCGATATTTTCAAAATTATGCATCTAATAGGTTATATCCTTGTATTGTACAGTATAAGTAACTTCCCATAGGGAGTTATTGTAATCGGTCCGATTTACCCAATTGAAATTTTTGACAAATCTCCACGTTTCAAGGTCCCTAGAATCTAGATCCGTCATTTGTAGAGAGATGTCTGTACGTATGTATGTACGTATGTAGGTTCGTACGTTTGTACGTTTTGTACGTTTTGTACGTTTGTACGTTCGTACATTCGAGATATCATTTTTCGTCCACAGTTTCTTAATAACGAGTAGAGATATCGACTCCAACTAAATTTAGTTTGACATGTACATATAAACTTCGAAAGATGCAGAAAGGACTTTCATAAAAATTTGTCGAGCGGTTTTTTCTCTATAGCAGTTTATACATATGTATGTACAATGTACATATATTATTTTTTACTGGAGATAATGTTATTATTACTATTTACAGAAATATAGTAACTAACATTAAGAAGTATTTATAATTACTGACATTCGAAAAAATAACTGTACACAATGTACATACTCGTACATAATGTATGTAGGTTTCTTGCTATATGTACTTTGTAAGTGCTGCAGTATGTAGTAAATCGTCAACGAATTTTATAGTTTTCTTAAAAGTCCTTTTAATGAGAGAGATTGACAAATTTAAGTTTAAACATAATTTGTTAGATTTTTTTAGTTCAAACGTAGTATTAAACATACATGTTTGAATTTGAATCACTTGGTATATAGCTCTAAATTAACCTGTAAAATATTCAAAACAAAATCAATGCAAAGTTCATTTAACTGCCTCCGTGGCGCAATTGGCTAGCGCGTTCGGCTGTTAACCGAAAGGTTGGTGGTTCGAGCCCACCCGGGGGCGGGTTCCTTTTTTTCTAAGCACAAAAAGTGTCTCAAGTTTTTCAACGAAGCTTTTCCTACTCAGCAAAAGCTATTCTTTTAGCAATTTTATTATTCTTTTGCATGTAAAAGCTCGGTATTTATATGAAAAAATACACGATGCAAAGCTCCAGTAATAATTAGAATTACTAATAAATAACAATCGCACACCATATAAGAAATAACTAGTGACAGAAGAAATAAGAATATATAATAAACGATAAACCTAATCACTTAGTTTACATTCAATAAAAGTAATACCTATTATCCGACTAAGAAAATTTAAGTATTTTTATATTAAATGGCTTCATCATGGTGTGGTCGAGAGTTTAAGCCGCGGGTTTTTAAAAAACATTCACCAATAATTTGCTATGATAATAAGTCACCAAATATAGTTGTATCTAAAGCTGATTATGATGATAAGCGCCATGCTGCATTGATGGGTGAAAAAATTCAGACGCTTATTGTACCAAAGCGATCCGCCCGAACTTGGAACATGCAAACTGGTGATTTGTGCCGCATTACACTCTCTGAAGGATCCCAAGTTGGAGACATGAATTTCTGGAACTCGGACAATATCAAGGAAAGGTTCTACTCAGGAAAAACTAGACAGTTACACAACTCCCACTTAAAGGTATACGATCGGTTGTGGAGCTGCCTACCATATTTACGTCCGATGGCTACGTTTGTGTTTGATTCCCTTGAGAAATATGGTATTGATGAAGATGGTGGTTCGCTGCATGACGTCATTGGAACGAGGTGTGACGATTACACTTATAAGTTGATAACAGGGAAAGAACGGTTCGGCAGTTGTCATAGCTATTTGACAGAGGCAGTTAAAGAGAGGGGTTTAACTGAAGAAGATGTACATGATGTGTGGAATATTTTCATGTGTACTGGGTTTACAAGGGTAAGTTCAAATATATCTGTGGCCTTTGATATAAACATTATAAGTCCAAAAACTGACTTTTTTTGTTTAGACTGCCAATATATTTCTTTTTGGCTATATCTTATTTCTATATATAAAAAAATCTGTATCATCACTAGAATTAACCGTAGGTAATAGTTTGGTCTAAAGATGATAAGTACGGTTTTTATATTTTATGTTTGGTAAAAACATGATAAAGTGTACATATAATATATTTAGATAAGCGAAATTTAATTAAAAAGTAGGTACTTTCACTACCTTCTTTGTCAACAGATGTGTCATGTAAATTAAATAAATTTAAAGTCATTATCGTTGCCCGCTCTCGAGATATCGAAGTCGTAAACATGTATTTTTAGTAGAATTTTTTTACTTTTCCATTCTTCTTAAAAGTCGATAAATTTACTTCGATTTTTTTCGAAAATTTTACCAGATGTCAAAAACGTCATTTCATGTACTTAAAGTGTTGATATAGTATATGTATGTATGTATACATAAAATTAAAAAAAAATATTCTATTATTTCCAAATACTTTTTTACAATGCTTGAATAAACATTCAAATGCGTTTTCTGCAAAACTCATAAAATGGACTTATCATATTTATACCAAACGCCACAGATACATTAGTTGTGTTTTATTCACTGCTGCATAGCTAGCGCAACAAAATTACCCCTGTTCAAACAACAATTTGTAAAATATGAAAAGGCTGTGTAATTTTGTCCACACTTTTCAATAAATTTATAACACATTGTTCTGAGAGACAGACAGTTTTATCATAAAATCGTAAGCAGGATTTATTTAAAACTCTATTTATTGTCAAAATAAAACGTTGTAGCTAGAGTCAAACAAAATATCAGAAGTTCGCTGGTTACCTAGTTACAAAGTTCGAGTTTTCGAGGATACATTTCTCGTCTTTCCTTTTTTTCATAGAGAACTACTAGAGCCTCCGTTTTCTTATTTATACATGTATGTAAATGTCTGTAGCCTTTGTAATATGAGTATAGGATCCCAGACTATGTATATCTATCTCTATGGCAAATTTTATTCAAATCCGTTCAGACGTTCTGGTGCCATTTAGTAACAAACAGCCTAACTTTCAAATGAACTCGTATAATATTAGTAGGATTACTAATTTATTTAAAGTATTTATTTTATCTAGAACGTGTTCCCACAGGATCCCTGGTTTTTTGTAATTGATTAAGAATTTCTCGATGTTCTTTGTTTCTTTTTTCCATTTCTTCGTCATGTTCACCGTTGGACATAACATCTAGCTCCATCAAATTTACGGCCGCTTCCTTTCTCAGCAGCGAGAAACTGCTTTTGCTTGAGTTCTTCCCGAGAATATGTATGTATGTATAATGATGAAACGGTCAAGATAAATCGCACGGTATTTTATTTGTCTCGTCTTATATTGCGAACTGCGAAATAGATCTTAATTTATACGAAACAATTTCATCGCATTGAAACTCCGATATCAAAAATATTATTACATATTATGTACATACATACGTAGGCAAACGAAGATGTATGTTAATATCAATTAAAACACTTTTATTCATAGCGATAGCCCCGTCTGACTATGTCCATTATTTGTATTCAAATCTTTACTTTTTAAACAGGATACACAACAGTATTTCTGCAAACCAAGCCCTGCTCAAAAAGGAGATTACATTGAATTTGTCGCTGATATGAATTTGTTACTTGCATTGAGTGCCTGCCCTCAAGGTGACGTATCGATCCCAGTGGGTCAAGAAGTTCCAGAATATTTGTGTCATCCGCTTACAGTTGAAGTTTTCCGAAAATAGGGTCTTCAAATAAAAATATGTACTAATAAACAAAAACTTTAAATGTTTTTTTTTTTTTTCAATAAATAAAGTGCCGCAAATGTGGTTGATTATTAACATTTTTCTATAATGAAATAAGTATATAGTATAACAATACTCAACAAGTGCCAGGATCTTTTCAAATTTATATCAGACAATTGTCTTAGAAACGACACATATTTTTAAAAATAAGGACAAAGTCTTAAATTATCAAATATAATTCCTTAACTCTGGATTAGCCTGATATTCATCAACGTCAAGAATAGGAAAATTTATTTCGCAAGTTCTCTTGGCTTCAACCAATTTCCCGTATTATAATATTTATGTACATACATATACACATGCATATATGTATATACATACACATATCTTATCTTATATATAAAATTCTCGCGTCACAATGTTTGTTCTCATACTCCTCCGAAACGGCTCTACCGATTCGTATGAAATTTTATATGTACATGTATTCAGTAGGTCTACTATCTATATTTCATACCCCTAGGTGGTGAGGGAAAACTAACATTTTTTTGACATTTTTTTAAATTTGTTTGTAAAAAAAAATTTACTGTAGGTAGTTTACGAATATATATTGATATATGTATTGTATGTATATATGTACATTATATTAACATAATATATTCTCAAGTAACTTTATTATATATTTATTCTTCAGGGGTTGTATTTAAACCTGGAAAACTTTCTCCATCGTAAATTGATAACATTATTGAAGTCACGAATTTTTCGTGTGATGTTAATTTGTGCTTCAATTAATTTTCTGTTTAGCCCTATAAATCATTTTAATTTGGAACCAAACAAATATTGAAGCAATATCCTACAACAACTAGGACTGAACTTCGGTTGTCCTGCCGCTCGATCCACTTATGACCATGTATTTTGATTTTTTTTTTCAAATACCTAACTATTGGATTAAACCAAACTTTTTAAAGATAACATTTGACATTAGAGTTTGTAATAGAATCAGCCGTTTTAGTAAAGGGAGAGTTTTAACTGCTATGAAGCACACCGGGCTATCTAGAAACTATAAAAAAATTGCACGGAAAATAGAAAAACCAACAAAAATTTATGGTTCCTAGAATCTAAATTCGTCATTTGAGAGAGATGTCTGTGTGTGTGTGTGTACGTACGTTCGTACGTTCGAGACCCTTTTTTTGTTAACGATATCTCGAGAATGAATAGAGGTATCGAATCGAATTAAATTTTGTTCGATAGGTTATAACTTCGAAAGATGCAGAAAGGACTTTTATAAAAATTTGTCGAGCGGTTTTTTCACCATAGCAGTTTAAAAAAAAAGTGAAAATATTAGTTTGTTGCAAATATCTCAAGAACTTATGATGCTATTGACTTGAAATAAATTTTATTGTGTAGATAACAATGTAATACAGCTTTGGTATAAATTTGGAAATAGTTCAACATACCGTTATTTTTTAAAAAAGTAAAAACTAAAAAAAAAAATTTTGGAGTGCAAATATACAATGAAGGAAAAATGATATCATCTTCAAAATAATTTTTTACTTTAGAAAATACTGTCCTTATCATGTGGTAAAATTTTCAAAAAAAAATTCAATTGACACTTTTTTTACAAAAAATAAATAAGTACAAAAAATTCTACCAAAAGTTGGTAAAAAAATGTTTTTTGACTTGATTATCTCGAGAATGATCACAGTTATTGACTTCATATTTATTTAAGTTTATACAAAATACAATTATGAATATATGCTACAATTTTGACAAATGTCGAATTGACAGTTTTTTTACGAAAAATAAAAAACTAAAACCGAAATTTACAGAAAAGTGACAAAAATCGATTTTCGACTTAAAAATCATCACAAGCAATAGACTTCAAATGTATTGCATTTGTTAATATGTACCTAAAAACAGGTAAAATATTGACGAATATTAAATTGACAGTTTTGTACAATAAATAAAAAATGGGAAGTTATCAGTGTGGGTAGCACCCAGCTTCTTTTTTTATAAATTTATTAGTTTCTTAAATAAGTTATTATGTATGTATGTACATATGTTACTTATATTCTTAAATCGAAGTAAAATTTTAATTCTCTGTTTTTAATGCATTGCTAAAGAATTACTAGAACTTACATATGAACAAAAAATCGTCTCCAAGTCGACCGTGACAGGACTCGAACCTGCAATCTTCGGATTCGAAGTCCGACGCCTTATCCATTAGGCCACACGGTCTCGTAATAATCGTCCTTTTCACTTACATATTTTTTAAACAAAATTTCTAGTCCTTTATTATTTGTATGGCATATTAAAAGCTACTTTAAAGCTTCTGTGTATGCATTCTATATTTTCCTTCCTCGAAATAGAAGGAGCTTATAAAACACTCTGACACAAGACTGTTTACGACGACGACAACGTACCTTTGTATATGAAAACTATACATACATATATATACAAAGGACATACTTAAGTATCCAGCGCTCTAACGAAAAGAATAGAGCAGAGAACTGAGTTGCCAAACAAATTTGATAGGTCGGAAATATCTCAAGAATGGATGATGCTATTGACTTCAAACAAATTTCATTGTGTTATACAGATTTGGTATAACTTTGAAAAAAGTTAAACATACCGTTATTTTTGAATAAAAACTAAAAAAAAAAATGTTCTGCTATGTGAAATAATGTTTTTGACATCTGGTAACATTTTGGAAAAAAATCAATTGGTAAAAATATTTTTTTGAAAAACTACAAGAAATTCAAAAACAAAATTGATAAATATTATTTTTCTGCTACAATATCTCAAGAAAGTTCTTAAGGCTGATTGTTAATAAAATTGTTATCAATCCTTTTTAGTTTCAACACATTTCTACAGAAAAAAGTTCTCTTGGAATTTACTTAAAATGTGTATATAGGTAGATTCATTTTTTTTCTTAAATGAAATACTACTCTCATTTTAATTTTTATACTACTTATTAAATTTCTAATAAGCCTACAACTTGAAGTTTGAGTCAACTTTCCAAAACTACTCCTGGACACAAAAAAGATTTTTATATTTTGCAAGATTCTTGAATACTGAACAAAATCACGCGATTTTTATTTTATTATCTTAAAAACTGTATTTTCCACCTGCCCAGTAGTGATGGGTAGACTGGGCGTTAGATGATAAGTCAAAAGACTTTAGTTCGACTTGGACATAACAAATCGGTCCACACAAAGATATTATCCACATTCTATTAATAAAAAATTAGCGAAGGCGTATACATACACTATAAAAAAAATTGCAAGCAAAAAGCTGGGGTAAAACCGAAAAAGTAAATATATTTTTTTAGGATATAGGGGGGTTTCCTCGCTCTAATATTTTATCCCTGTTTTATTGAGATAGATGTCTATGTCTACCTAACTGTAAAAAAAAAAACAAACCCCAACTCCGGGAGTCGTTTTGGAAAGTCGCCCCTGAAGTTTTAAGGTCTTATCATTTCAAAATTTCATCTAGCGAGATAAAAGTTCCAATGCGAACTTCGTTCTATTTACAATTAATTGATATAAAAAAACTGTAATACACACATTTCATTATAATTATGTAATTGAAAATAAAGCATACCTCAATAACATCCCAGTGCTTCAAAAGACCAACCAATTGACAGCATTATGACAGGTCATCGTTTTCCCAAAAAATTTGTTCCCTTTTTCAACGACGGCAACCATAGGTGATTACCGTGGCACCTCCAAATCAATTTTTTATTTTTCGTTTTTTTTTACATCAAAGTGAAATGTTAATTCGATAGTTTTCATATTTTTCAATTCAATTCAGTAGAAACATTTATATTAAGAAAAAGTGTAACGCTTAATCAAAATGGCAACTCGTGGCGGACCAATGATCACAGGAACTGATGGCACAGACTTTGAATACCGACAGCGAGTCGCAGCTCCACATCAAATTAGGTTAAAATAATATACAATAGAAAATAAAAATAATTGCATTCATTTCTCCAACCCTAAACACTTATGCCACACTTTAGACTTGCTACTTCGGTCTAGGCATAAATCTTTGTGACTAGTATTTTACTTGTAGTTACTTAGCATTTGCCCACACAATATCTAATACACAAATGTATTCATAAAATGCTCTGGGACGTACAACTGGCTGAGTGCCAGGTCTTGTTTACATTTTTATGTACACTACATTGAAATACACGGAAACACACCTTAATACAAAGACATTGGAGTTGGTTGTTCTTCGTCCTAAAGCACTGCTATCTTTTCTTGCAGCTTGCTCAACAAATCCCGTCTGAAACACTGCATCTTTTTTCACGCCCTGCTATTCTTCGTCATGCTGGCCAAGCTCATTTCAGACATACTGGACCGACTAGATATTTTTGTTTTGGAGATAGAAGAGCTTGAGGTGCCACCTCCACTGTGGTGGGAATATGTTTGGTGTCTATCGCTTTTGACGTCCTTCATTGGTCTATCAGCTGCACGCAGCAACAAAATTCGAGAAATGCAAAAGTATGTCGTGGCGATTGGATTACTAGGAGTACTGCCATTGTTGTATTGTTTCCTCTATTACTTTGGCGATGTGTGGGCGTACATGACACTTGAAGAAGGAATTGATCCTGACGAGACCGACATATTTTTATGGAGGGTAAGTACATATGTATGTACATATATACATACATAAATAAAATAAATGAAATTGGACACATTTTATTTGAACTATTTATCCCTTCTTAAAGTATTGCAATATTTTGTTTTATCTAATTTTTTTAACCAGAGAAAGCTCACATTTTCTCAAAGATCGAAATAAATAATCCATTCGACATTTAATTCAAAATTGATGAATATACATAGTAAAAACATTGATTTAACAAGCGATTGTTATTTATCCATAAATATTTGAAGCTCATATCTAAGATTATGTATTTGTATGTAAATTTGAAGTCAACCTTAAATAATTTTGGGAAAGATATAATTTTTCAAAAAAATTAAACGCCTTTCCTAATTTTGTTTATGATAGTTAAATAGCCTCATGTCAATTTTATGGAAAATAGAAAAGAAAAGTTGAGTGATCTTAATATTTAAATTTAAAGCAAATCCACATCATAATGATTTCCCTAAAATGTGTATTTGTCTCCGTAATATATTTGGTATGGAAATTAAGATTCTTTGGCTGTCCGAAGTATACATATTTTCCCATTTTTAGAATTATCCTTTGGTAAGGTATTTTTTTTCCAATTTTGCCATAAACATTAATTTTGAATTTTTTAACATTATAATGTAGTGGAAAAGTGGAACTAGGCAACATATTTCACATTCGGGTTCTGCTACCAAAGGGCAAATCTCTTTATTATGAGCATTCCTTGAAGAGCGAGTGTTACCGTTGAATTGTTTAAGGGGGTATGCAACTGGCTATTTCACTAGAGCATGGTTGATAATTGGTGAAAATAACGAGAGAAGAGATAGAGACGTGAAACGTAACGTGGATGTCTTTTTGTGGTTTCTATTTTTTTTTTTTTTTAAATATAGATTTCTAGTGTCGCTCTTGTGTTTAAGATTTTAGAGTACCTATGAATTTGAACAGGGGGTAACAGCTCTTTTGATCCAGAAAATCAAAGAACATTAAAATCACCAGAACGCCAAATGACCTGTTATTGCAACTCAATGCTCTTTTTAGAGTTATGACTCTACTTTACTTTATCACTGCTATTTGCTTCTTTTGCCAGCACCGTCAGCAATGTTCTTATTCAGAATGGTTTATGACGAGTTTTCCTTGCATAACTGCAGTTCGCGGACCCATTTTAAATTATCAAGGCTGCAAGAGTTTTTTTTTTCTAAAACTAACAAGAAGACGTATACCTAAAATAATAAGGAAATTATTTACAAACGCCTACCTTAAAAAGTTTTACCTGTAACTGTTTACGCTTACGAAATTAGATGCATAAAACTAATTTCATTTGTGTTTTTTTGCCTGTGTGGATACCTCATTAAGGGTCATAGAAACTGAGTTTTAATTTTCCAAATCGAACTCATTGAAGCTGTTACCCACTGTACATGAAGTATTGTCATAAGTTGTTGTTTATTTTAATTTATCATAGAGTTCATATAGCAGGCTCAGGAAGCGACAGATCTATTTGTTAACATTTATTTGGAATTTGTATACTCATATTTAATACTACCTTTTTACCCATAATTTTCTTAATTTTAGGGAATGCCATATGGACTTCTGTGGTATGCTTTCTGTTTTGTTGGTTTCCAAATCCACGGATTTACACTGTACTTTGCATGGAATCTCATCCAAGCTTGGAAAGCAAGAACTGCAGCCAGAAAGTACCAGTAAATAACCAGTAGAACAAACAAATCCAAACTCACGTCACCAATACTCTATCACCACCACCTGATACGCCTACATTACACACACGACTGTTGGCTCATAAATGATGAATTCCTATCCCAACCGACAAAAAAATAAAAATAAGAAACTATACTCAAAGTAGAAAAGATGTCAATAAGTATATTTTCTATTAAATGTTTTAAATGTTGAGAAAAAAAAAAAAAAACAATGAATTGATCGTTAACTATACTACATATATAAATGTTATTGTAAATACTATTTTTCTGAAAAAAATAGCTAAAAAGAAGGAGTGATAGATGAAAAATAAAAACAACAAAATAAACAAGAACTCGCACACACAATACACATTTAAAGACATTTTATTAAAATTATATAAATGTGCTAGAAGTTAATAAATTATAACATTATCTTAATTATAAGAAATTTTATGTATAATTTGTTGCTCAAAAAGGAGAGGAAAATGGTTTAAAAATAAAAATAATAGTCCTGAGAGTGTTAAAGAAAATTCAAAGGAAGTAACACAAGCGTTTTCCTTATTTTTGTACTTACTATTATTATTTTTTAAATCATATAAATGTGCCTACCAACTATAAATGTTGTATTTGTTTGAAAAAAAAAAAAAAAAAAAACAAATCGAAAACAAACAAATTGCCAGTTAAATATACATATAATTTTTTGTTTGTTCATTTTTTTTCTGCTATGTTATCAAAAGAATTTAAATAAATAAATAAAATGTGTTCTGAGTGGGAAATAAGGTTTTTACTCAAACAATATCCTGTGGATGAATTTTAGAAACCTTGTCACCATTTACAGACCTCTTGATTGATTTGAATTCATCATTCATCGCAAATAATCTCTGTCGGAATAGACACAGATTCCAGACTTTAACAAATATATATATAATGCGAAATTAAGATTTTCCCTTAATTCATGTCATTTGTCGAAACAATTTAAACGCTCATTCTCGTATGTATATAAAAGGTTTATTTTAAAAATGTATGATTGCTACCACATGCATGGATTTAACTGTTCTTACAGCATAATATGTAGGTATGTTTGTATGTTTTATATTCTTTTTTTTTGTGCTTAAGATAATTATATTTTATCTTAAGTTCTGTTTTATTAATGATTATCATAAATGTAAAATGTGCGCATGGAAATCAAAATCAGCTGAATTTGAATTAAGTCGCATTAGTATGATATTCATAGCTATATTTGGAAGGCAATAAATTTTAACTTTTAATTGAACTAATTAAAATGAGCAAAACAGTTATAAATTGATTATATGTATTACTTTTTAAGAAAAATAATGACTGAATTCTCTGGATTCATGGGTTATAAGTTGTGAATGATCGATTTAACATGATCCATAATCTTGCATCCATTTCTCAAATCGGCAAACATCATCAGCAGATACGGACCGTTTAGTTCGCAGCATAGCATCCTCAAAGTCTTTAAGCGTAATGGGAAGATCGACATCTTCTCTGCGAATCTGCTTTATTTCTGACGGAGATTTACCTATTATTCGCCGTCGCATCGACATCATTGCTGCATCGCGACACACATTGCTAATATCAGAACCGGAATAACCTTCTAGCTGGTCGCTAATATATTTTGTGTCAAGTTCTGGATATAAGTTAACATCCTTTAAACAAAGGTCAAGCAATGCTGAACGAGTTTCATCTGTAAAAATAAATAAATATAATTATGTAATATTACAACCTAAGTAATTCCCACCCACTTCGCTGTATGCATTTATGAAGAAAAAAATTGAACCTGTGTAAAAATAATTTAAAATTGAACTTCGTCTCAACCCAATTTAACGCCATGTGATAAACAGTTTTGGTAGAAGTTTTTGAAGTAAAAAATGACAATTTGATATTCGTCAATATTTTACCATGTAGGTTTTGACAAATGCATTGTTTTGAAAATAAAGTACATTTGAAGTCAATATCATTGTGAACTTGAGCCGAAAAACAATTTTTGACTTTTTTCAGTAAATTCTAGTTTAGTTTTTTTATTTTTCGTAAAAAACCTCTCAATTCGATATTTAAAAAAAAATGCAGCATATATTAATAATTGTATTCTGTAAAAACGAATATAAATTTGTAGTCAATATCGTTGTCAATTCTCTCAAAAAACATTTTTACCAACTTTTGGTAGAATTGTTTGTACATTTTTATTTTATTTTTAAATATTTTATTATTTTATTTTTAAATAAAAATAAAATATCATTTGAATATTTAAAAAAAAATTTACCAGATATCTAAAACGTCATTTTACGTAGCAGAAAATTGTTTTGAAGATAAAATCATTTTTCCTTCATTGTATATTTTTGCACCAAAAACACTCGAAATTTTTTTTTTGAAAGTCCTTTCTGCATCCTTCGAAGTAATACCCTGTCGAACAAAATTTAGTTCAATTCTATACCTCTTTTTGTTCTTCAGATACCGTGGACGTGGAATAATGGTATCCCGAACGTACGTACACACGCACACACAGGAATCTTTCTACAAATGAAGGATCTAGATTCTATGGACCTTAAAACGTCCATATTTGTCAAAAATTTCCACTTGACAAATCGGACCGTTTACAATAACTCTTTATGGGAAGTTAATAAGGACCAATACTCGCATATCTGTGCATGTTTTCAGAAAGGATAAAAATGAATTGTCTCACTTTTTGCACTGTCTCACAGTTAGCACTTTTCCCCTGTATGTCCCTGAAGTCTGGGAAAACTTTTGTTCATTAAAACTTGCCCTTGATTGAACCAGATTTGCTTGCAAATTTCAGGAGTTTTTTAACATACTCGTACTCGCCTGATGTTTAAGAAAAAAAATCTACTTTCCATTTTTATGTTTCAACTAGATACTATTAAATTTAAGTAAATTGTGAACTGCTTAAAATAAAATGATAATCTTTTCATCTCATGTAACTTTTCAGTTTATACGGTAACTCAAAAAAAAACAAGAGTTTGGGTGAATTTAAGGTCTTAAAAACAGAATTCGCTTTCCGAAGCGGGTTCATGTTAAAAAAAAAAATTGACTTAAAATTTATATTTATAAAATAAATTTGAATTACCATTAGGCAAAGTAATGTAGATCCTTTTTTCGAACCTTCGTCGAAAGGCTTCATCGATATCCCATGGGTGATTTGTTGCTGCTAAGACCATTATAACCTTGTCATCCTGCATTGATGCATTCAGGCCGTCCATTTGAATAAGTAACTCTGCCTTGAACCGTCGACTTGCTTCATGCTCTGTTTCACTTCCCCGTGATGCACACAATGCATCGATTTCGTCAATAAAAATTGTACTTGGGGCATAAAACCTGGCCATTTCAAATAATAGTCGAACCAGTTTTTCACTTTCTCCTCTGTATTTTGAAGTTAAAGTCGACGAGGAAACATTAAAGAATGTGGTTCCACACTC
The DNA here is from genome assembly GCA_905146935.1 of Scaeva pyrastri. Lineage (NCBI taxonomy): Eukaryota > Metazoa > Arthropoda > Insecta > Diptera > Syrphidae > Scaeva > Scaeva pyrastri. The sequence continues at coordinate 82,567,656 of LR989927.1, forward strand.
CGTAGCAACAGCTTTAGCCATCATTGTTTTTCCTGTGCCTGGAGGCCCAACCATTAATACACCACGCCAAGGTCGCCGAATACCTTTGAAAAAATCAGGCATTATAATCGGAAGAACAACAGCTTCTTGGAGAATAGCTTTGGCTTCGTTTAAACCAGCTACATCAATCCACTTGACACCCGGATGCCTTTGGAGAATATCTTTTTCTAGAGCATCCACTAGATGAGGCTCAAATCCAATAGGTGCGAAGACTTTTGATTTGGTTTTTGGTGAACCTTTTGGTGTGTTTTGTGATGTTGAATTTTCGTCCAGGGATGTTGCTTCCTGATCATCGGAATTCGAGTTATCCAAATCAACCGAGTTTTTCTTGACCTTTTCCTTCAATTTAATTTGTGAAGTAAGTTTTCTTGCCCTAATACGTTCTACAGAGCGGCTTTTTCTTGAAGCCGTTGAAACTTTGTTGCTACGTGAGCGAAGTTTTTCAGCTGTACTCCCAAGACCAATATTATTAGAACTACCATGATGACTAAAATTAATAGAAGGCAATGTTGGTTGTAATTCGGGATCTCTTCGTCGAAGTGAAGAAATCCATCGATTATCTGTTGGATTTGGAAGAGAACTTGCATTTGTATTACCAAGGTTGTTGTTGTTGCTGGAGTTGTTAAGTGGTGGGGAATTATTTATTGTAAAACTTGTAGATCTTGGTTGAGGTGGAACTTCTAGAAGCAATTATTAAACAAATTAAGCATATAGATAAGTGTGTTATTTAAAACATAAAGTTGACTCCGCTTATAATACTATTTTCAAAACCGTACATACTTTTGAGAAAAAGTTTATTTTACTGAAAGTTCTACTTCTACTTAGAATGTAAATTTATGTAGGTATGCATGTAATTATTAAAAATTTCAGGCGTTGTCTTATTAAGAATCTATTATTTTTGAAAGAAAGGTAATCTTTTTGTTTTTCTAGCTGATTGTATAGTTATTTGTAGGAGAGTTAAATTAATAGTTATGCGGAACAAAGTTATGTTTTTAATTAAATTAGCGAAGTTGAGAGCATAAACAAACCTTGGGTTGGTAAACGGTTTTTTTGAGAACTCAGTCGTATACCTGAGGATGTGTTAAGATTAGATGTTGAGGTCAATCCCCCCATTGTGGTAGTTGTAGCAGTTTTCTTTAAAGTTCCAGTTCTTGTTGGTCGATGAGTAGTTGTTATTTTGGTGAAAGTAAATGGTGGATATTGGTCGAGTATTAAGGAATCCATCATTCTGGCCATTTGTGAGATACCAGCCGGTGTTGAGGAAGAACTAGAAATGCAATTTTGATAATAATTTATTTTATGTTTGCTGCCATAGAATGAAGAATATCTAATAATAGGCTTGTTTAAAAAAGGCATATTTAAGTCAAAATACAAACAAAAATCCTGACTCCTGATTCAATTTTTAAGAATAATAATAATAATAAAATAATTTAATGTAATATAATTTATTATATTCAATTATTATTTATTGTAATGCTATGTTTATTTATGTGAGTTGGTTAGATCATTTTCATAAATGATTTTAGAATTTAACTTAGATGTCTTCAAAATAATGCACAACTTTCAGTTCCTTGCAAACAGCTAAGCGCTTAGAATAGAGTAAGAGGCGACCGTCGAATCACTTAGCTCATCCTGTCAATGGGTTTTGAACACTTAATTCGATAGAATTCCGAAAGACAAAGACAATGCACCCCGGTAGCCTATAAAATCCCGGGACAAAGGGGTCTAAAACGGGTTACTTCCGGTGCGTTTTTTCGACCATGACTTAGCTCATCGAGTTAATGGCTAAAACTAATATCGAACTATAGAGCTCGACGAGGCGAAACAAAATATATAGGGTAGCCTGACCAAAAGCGGGCCAAAGCGGGTGGTAGCCTCCCTTTTAGGACCGGATTTTTCTACCACAACCTAGCTCATCGAGTTAATGGCTAAATTTGGTACCAAATTAAAGGTCTGAATGTACACTTTAAGAATATATACGGTAGCCTTGGCTTAAACGGGTCAAACCATCCGGTAGCCTTCATACAATGAAAAAAAAGCACGATAAATGTTCTTACTAAAACATTCATAACTCCGTTATTTTTTTATCATTTTTTATGTTTTTTATACCAAATGAAAGCTGAAAGTGTGTAGAAAATTAATAAAATATCAAAACTTATATAAAAGAGGTAATCTCAAATATTTTGCTTGTATCTTCTTATGAAGTAACTTCATACCTTACCTTTTATTATTGGCATACAAAAAAGAAAACTTATTTATTTTTTTTTTGTAAATTCGTATTTGTATTTATGCATTATTAATTAGAATTAATTATTAAAATTTAAAAAAAATTTATTCAAAAGTTTTGCATTTTTTTACAAAATTTTTTTATTTAACATTTCTTAAAATAAATACTTTTTTCTTTTAATATAAATCACAGAATAAACGTTATTTTTATACATATTTATTTAAATAAATTAAACAAATTCATTAAAATAACAAAACAACTTCATATATCCACAGAATATATACTTACTTACTTACTTAGGTCCTCAGACCTAAGAAGTCCGTTGTAGTTCCCTAGCGGGACATAGGGCCTCAACTACACCTACGCGCCATCGTGTACGGTTTCCAGCGATGTGTTTGAGCTCCCTCCAGCTCTTTCCCAATCTCGCAGATTCCTCCTCGACTGTTCTTCTCCACGTGCTTCTCGGTCTACCAACTCTTCTTCCTTCTTGTGTGAGTGGATTCCACTGCATTGCCTGGCCAGCAATGCAGTCATTACCTTTTCGAAGCGTGTGTCCAATCCACTGCCACTTGCGCCTTCGTATAATGGTGTCTATGGGTTCCTGACCTGTTTGTCTATGTATGTAGATCCTCGTTGGAGATACGATTAGGCCAGAAAACCCTTAAGATGTTTCGAAGACATCTATTAACGAAGGTTTGCAGTTTCCTGGTTATTGTAGTTGTTATTTTCCAGGTGCTGCATCCATATAGCAGAACTGATTTGACGATGGAGTTAAACAGTCGTAGCTTTGTATTCAAGCTGAGAGATTTGTTCCTCCAAACATTGGACAACATCCCGAATGCAGCCTTTGCTTTTCCGATACGACTGACGATGTCTAGTTCGGTACCTCCTTCAGGAGAGATGATGCTTCCAAGGTATTGGAAGCTCTCTACTTTCTCTACTGTTTGTTGACCAATATTCATCGGAGCGGATGACTGCGAGCTCCCGAGGCTGAACATCTTTGTTTTTCCCGTGTTGATTTTCAGCCCCACTATTGCTGCTTCTCTTTCCAACCTTGTTGCCATTTGATGGAGATCCATGATCTTATGGGAAATCAAGCAAACATCGTAGTCAAGATGTTTAAGGTAAGTTGTCAGAGTCCATCTTATTCCTCCGCTTCCTGTCAAAGCCATCCGCAGTACATCGCTTATCACCAATAAAAACAGGATTGGTGACAGTTTGCAGCCCCGCCTGACCCCGCTTTGGACTACAAATTCTTCAGACAACCGACTTCCGTGTAAGACGTGACATTTGGACCCATCGTAAGTCGCTTTGATAATAGCAATGAGTTTCTCCGGTATACCCCTCCTCCGCAAAGCAAGCCAGATAAACCCCTGTTGACGCTGTCGAAAGCCTTCTCGAAATCAATGAACAGCAGGTGAAGTGGTGATCGATATTCGACGCACTGTTCGATGATGATCTTCAAGCTGTTGATGTGTTCAATACAGGAGGACCCAGTGCGGAAGCCTGCTTGTTCAGCGTCGAGCGATGCTTCGAGGTGTTTTTTAATGCGATCTAAAACAATCTTTGCTATATCACATCACCTTATTTTAAGTTTTTTTGTTGATGGAAATTTTTTAGTGCAACACATTTTTCAAAAATTTGGTTAGTAAAACCTTTTAAGTTTTTTATTCCACCACATAAAAAACAAACCGACATTTTTTAGTTTTTTTAATATATTTAGGTAATCACTTAATAAAAAAAAAGGCGCGCTTGATCCGTTAGAAATTTTGCGTAATAATACTACTTAGAATTACAAGAGCTTGCAACAGAGCTTTTGCTTGCGAAAAAAATATTTCTGTTATCAGAGAGAGAACCGGCATTTCTTGAAACATTGCAGATCATTCTTACATATTATTATATAACTGAGAATGATATTATTAGAGAGTATTTTCGCTTTATTTATAACATAAATTCGTGCCTCTATTATAAATCCATTTTCTATATGTTTTTCACCAATTATGATTTTTTTCTTAAGAAAACATATTTTTTTTAAAATGACATACAGTGGCATTCAAAAAAAAAAGCTACCGTTTTTATATTTTTTCGAATTTGAATAATAATAAATACTTTTTTGTTAACAAAATAGGATTTAAAAAAAATACAATTCAAGGTAGCTACCTCATTTTTTATAGATTAAACGAAAAATGCCTTATCATTCCAATGTTTTTGTTTTTATTTGCTTTTGCTGAAATATGTATATAAAATTATTCTCCGTTGAACTTCCTTTGCATGTTAGGTTATATTTTGAGGGAAAGGACCTACTTGACAGTGTTTAATAATAAATTACAACTTGAATTCCACTGAAAAATTTAAAGAAGATACACAAAAAATATTTGAGCTTACCTTATTTTTTGTGTTACATATATTCTGTGGATATATGAAGTTGTTTTGTTATTTTAATGAATTTGTTTAATTTATTTAAATAAATATGTATAAAAATAACGTTTATTCTGTGATTTATATTAAAAGAAAAAAGTATTTATTTTAAGAAATGTTAAATAAAAAAATTTTGTAAAAAAATGCAAAACTTTTGAATAAATTTTTTTTAAATTTTAATAATTAATTCTAATTAATAATGCATAAATACAAATACGAATTTACAAAAAAAAAAAATAAATAAGTTTTCTTTTTTGTATGCCAATAATAAAAGGTAAGGTATGAAGTTACTTCATAAGAAGATACAAGCAAAATATTTGAGATTACCTCTTTTATATAATTTGATATTTTATTAATTTTCTACACACTTTCAGCTTTCATTTGGTATAAAAAACATAAAAAATGATAAAAAAATAACGGATGGTTTGACCCGTTTAAGCCAAGGCTACCGTATATATTCTTAAAGTGTACATTCAGACCTTTAATTTGGTACCAAATTTAGCCATTAACTCGATGAGCTAGGTTGTGGTAGAAAAATCCGGTCCTAAAAGGGAGGCTACCACCCGCTTTGGCCCGCTTTTGGTCAGGCTACCCTATATATTTTGTTTCGCCTCGTCGAGCTCTATAGTTCGATATTAGTTTTAGCCATTAACTCGATGAGCTAAGTCATGGTCGAAAAAACGCACCGGAAGTAACCCGTTTTAGACCCCTTTGTCCCGGGATTTTATAGGCTACCGGGGTGCATTGTCTTTGTCTTTCGGAATTCTATCGAATTAAGTGTTCAAAACCCATTGACAGGATGAGCTAAGTGATTCGACGGTCGCCTCTTGGACTAGAAGATAAAAGTGCTTTGGGCATATTTTATAATTTTCTTTTTTTTATTTGAGATGTAGTTTCTAAATCTTATATTTCCGTCTCACCCTTACTTTTCTATTACGTTTAGAAACTTGTTTAGGTGAAGATAAGAGTTCTATATTGATCCAATTTGCCAAACAAAAAAATCATGTTATTATAATTTTTGAGAATGTCGCTTAAGCCCCTTAAATGTTAAACATATTTTTCATTCACAAGATGTGGCCTACACTTGTAAATGATAATATTTGGAAAAATCTCTGTACATAACTAGGTATTTGCACCTACTACGTTAAAACTAAATATATATACATATGTATATCTATGTAAATAATAAAATACACCGAAAAAACTTCAATTTACGAGAAAAATTGTTTTTGAATGTAGGTATACAATGATTAACATCTTGGTACCCGTTCGCAATTTAAAAGGTTTCAAAAACTCGAGAAGTGAATCAATAACATTTCTTATTTTAGATAATGTTTGCGTGACTTCCCAACCTAGACTGGTGACATATCAAATTTTATAGACTCTTTTTCGTTTTTCGCATATAGCATTCCAACAATTTAAATTATACGAACAGAGAATTTATACCCTTTTCAACATGACACATGAAATGTTTATTTTTTTTTTGTAAAATTTGACTATGAACTTCATGTTGATTAATATCTATTAAATACATAATGTACATACATACATATGTATATTAAGTTCAATAACCTTACCTTAAAGAGAATTGACTATGCATCAATTAACTATAGCTAGAAGTCACGAAATCATTAATTCTTTAACCGAGTGTGACATGAAAAAAGAAGTGCTTGGACTGTTGAACATTTTCCTTTTCTTTCCCCTAATTTTGTTGCGTTAAGTAGATACAATCTAACAAGGATTGTGAAGCATTCACAAAATTGAATCAACTCTATTAATACACATATGTATGTGCATACGTAGGTACAATATTATCTTTAAAGTCCATAGAGAAAATATTTGGGTGGCATTAATGTTCTAGAATTTTTCTTGGCAGTTTACTTCCAGTTATAAGGTACATATATTGCAAAAATTCCCTTCCGTTTCCATAATGAAACAAGGAAGATTTTGATTTATAATTTTATTTATTAGATTATGTAGATTATGTATAATGTACATAGTTATCGATTAATGAGAGAAACCATCCAAAGCAATCTTAATTATTGTAAAGCAGTGTGTGAAGTTAATAAAAATGTTTTTCTGTAATGAGGTGTTCAACCTTTCTAAAGATGGTGCTTTTCAGGCTCAAGTATTTTCGACATTAAGCTCATACTTGTTTGAAATAAATTAACTCTAACCTTAGCTAACACTCGGCGAAAAGCATAAGTTATTATTATGAACCTTTTGATTTCTACTTTCATTTAGACTTATGTACATTGTACACATATACTTAGGTACTTCGTAAATTTCTTTATCTTATTGAGTTTCTTTTAATTACATATTATCTATGTATTAAAAATTTGTAAGATATAAGAGAATTAATATTATTTATATTAATGTATTTGATATTTATTTTTTTGAAATTTTAAATTAAATTAAAAATTGCTGTAAAAACTAGTGTTTTCAAATACTGAATAAACAAACTATCGATATTGGATATTATTTTTGTTAAAAATATGTTATGATGGTTTTGCATTGTTTGGGGTGAATATTTAAATTAAATTTTTAAAAATTTTTTAAATAAATTAACACAGTAAGTAAAAGGTAGATATTTATTTAAAAAGACAAGACTTCCCAATTTATTACTATACATACTTTGATTTGATTATGCGTGCTTAAAGTGTAAATGCTTTTATAAGAATTCTGTATCAACGAGCTCCATTATTTTAAATATATTTCTAAGGCATATTATTCTTTTACAATTAGTTTCGTCGTCGATAAAGGTGAATATAATTTACATATTTTCGCTGTTTAAGAAAACCGGCATAACTCAAAAAACATGATTCTTCAGAAAACGAGTTAAAAGTTTGTGAGTCATACGATTTTTCATATTATTATCCAATGTGACATTTGGAAAAAAAATTCCATATAGCGGGATTCCGAAGAGCTACTGTTACGCCAGTTTGGTAGAAAGATAGATTTGTTTTTATTCGATTAGCATCAATAACTCAAAAATTGTGTTTTTTGAGTTATGCCGGTTTTCTTAAAAAGGGACAATATGTACTGGTATGTATATTGAAAGATGGATGAACACTGTTTTAATTATTATTGTTTATAAGCACAACAAGTTAAACGACTTTAGCTTGTTTAGTTTCGAAAATGTCATTTCTGTCTTTATTCTAACCATTATGTGAACATTTGCATTTGAAGTTCATAATATGAACCATATTATTGCTTATTTTATATTTCGTGAAATTTAAATTTAGTGATCTAAGAACCTAAGATGTAACATCCGATTATGTATGCATAAGTTATGTTGCTTACTGCTTAAATACTGTGTTTATATAAATTAATGCCAGAGTTTGCAAACTCAAAATGATAAATACATAGAAATGTGTTTATAATCGATATTGATAGGTATACATATAATGTATGTACGTGTTGCTACCAAAAGGGTTCATCGAACTGAGTATATGTTATGTATTTTTTGTAACATATTAATTTTTGATTAAACATTAACCCAAGGTTAATTTTTTTTACCTTGAATAATGTGCGTTTTTTCCTAGTCCTAAAAAACAAAAACATTAAATTTTAACGACTTACCACTGATGTAAATCCCACAACGAATGATATGGAGTGTGTCTATAGGACGGCACAATGGGCACCGCCACTTCATATTCCACATGCTCAAGAGCCGGATTTGAATTAGAAACACTGCGTTTTCTAAGAAAATGATGATGTGGTGTAGAATTTCCATTTGCAGCCTCAGCTTGGCCAATATGGGGGTTAAAGTTTCCATCGATTCCTAACCAATTCTGTGCACTAGTACCGAACATTGCGTTTGATACGCTTTGAGGGTTGTTAGTAATCCTCATTGATTGCTTTATTACAAATATGGTAAATATTTTTTCACACAATTTATTTAATTTTGAGTAGAAAACAAACACGTCCACATAACCGCAGGGTTGATTAGAAACTGACCAAAGGTGTTATGACCACAAAATAAATTTGTCGAAACATTTTCCTGGGCGAAAAGGCAATGAAAACGCCACCGACTTTGCTAGGTACGAGTATAATGATTGTTGTACATCATCAGGAAACAATGCCATTGCTATTGAGAGCAAAAAATGAGGTTGCCCCTAAAGAAGTTTTTTAAATGAGGGTAAGGTGGATTTGGATTTTATTTTTTTGGTTTTAGTGGTCAACGCACGCAAGGGAATCGATATATGTTTCATTTCGACTGGACGACGACAACCACAACACCAAGCTTATACCGAAGTAGGGGTATTATGGGTGGACACCACCGACTCGACTGTAGTAGTACCTACTACAATTGGTGGTGTTTTCTCATCGTCAAAAGCAGATCTGAAGACAAACAATGGATTTGACATCTAAAAGGATCAATGTGGACATTCCATTTAGTAATTGATAAACGTTATTAAAGCTTAGATTTAAACTAGAAAAGGAATTGAATAAGGGCCGTTTGGAACGCTGAGTGTTTTACTGTTAAATGTTGATCGGATACTCACCCCTGTTTGTAAGGACTTACTGCTAAAACTTTGCCAAATATAAAACACCTGACGGGAATTTTTTCTTTATTTTATTTTTAATCCTCAGTCGTATAATGATTTTATTCTAATCCAGAAAGGTTTGATATGAAATAGACCTTCGACAATTACCCACACATGCATACCAACACAGTTCAACATTCTTTCAGAAAATTGTTCTTCAGTTGAATATTATAAGGAATAGAGTGGCTAAAAGCTGGAGGTAAGTACACATGTACAATGTACATAAATGATTGTTCCTCTATAGTAAATGATTAAAAAAATTGGTAAAAACAGGCAAAAATTGTGATTAAGGCTAAGGAGTATATATAAGGATGTAAAGTATGCCGCGGAAAAAGGAATATCGTCTTGCATTAACATTATGTTGCGTGTTTATATAGTAGATTTACATATTGTATATGCATATGTATGTATGTAGGTGGCTAAAAATGTTTTACTCACTCAAACTTTACTGCAAATCAAATATACATATTATGGTATATAGATTGGAACTAGATGTAACACACTAATGCTATATTTGTTTTTATTTTTACTAGCTTGAGATTTTAACATTCTTTATTGGAACATATGTAACTAAAAAATGTTATACATACGTTTTTTTTTAATTTAATGAATAGAAATCAACTTTAAAAATAAAAGTTCAAATTTTGTCTTGGTCATTATGTTTGTTGATTCAATTCAATTCCTTAAACACCTCTCCAACCCTCCTCGGTTGTTTAAATTTGCTATACATGATTTACTATAATATCAAATGACCATCAATGAAAAAACATTAGTATGTAGTAGGTATATACAAATTTCAATAACTTTTCTTTATTTTAAAGTTCTAACAAAATTTTAATAAAATACTATCCTATTTCGTTAAGTTCATTAACTGAATTTATTTTTCTTTTATTGCATTTATTTATTTTATTATTTGGGTTGCTACCCGCATAACTTCGTGTGTCTTACTTGATGTCTAAACACATAATTTCAAATTAATTAAATAAAAAATTACAAATTTATACGAAGAATTGAGTTTCTTGGAAGAAAAACTACACAAGGTCGTCCTAATCGAAGTTTTAAAGAGCACACCAAATAGCCTCGAAAGGTAAACTACAATAATTTTTTTATAATTTCGCTTCTTTGTGAAAAAATTAAATATCGTAAGATTTTATGCATAAGATAGAAAAAAAAGTCAACAAATCTGAAGAAATTCAAGTCTTAATATACATACGTAGTTAACAAATCCATTTCCTTAATTCTCGATATGTAAATAAATTTTAACAGTGTTGTCTAAATTTATTAACATATTGCAGAAGTTCTTCAGATCCTCCTCAGAAAAATAAACACAACTAACATAATTAAGATACTTACTGCTGAAGCTCAGCAGCTAGATATCATCCTCCATAAACATTCTCTGATAGGTTAACCATATTCTTGCTTCAAATACTGATATATGTAGGTACATGTTTAATTTTTTGTTTGACCAATTTGAATATTCTCATAAGCTTGAACTTTGGCTTATTGATTTGATAGCAAAACACATTCTTGTTTACATAATACAAAAAAAAACTTTCCCTCCATCAACTGACGCTGACGCAGGGAAAACATCATTCGAAATCGATTAGTTTAATTAATAAGTATAACTACTCCGCAATAATGAACTTAAATACTGGTTGCATTGCATTTTTCTGCTCTTTTATAATTACCCTTCAATAGTTGGTAAAAAAGATGTTGTTGAATCCAGTGTTCGTATTGTTGTATTACCTCGAACAACAAGTTTTTCCCGAGTTACTCGGCGATAAGTTTCTTCCCCGCGCATTTTAGCTTTTTTTCTTTCTAACTTTAAAACCAATTGTACTAATTTTCATCACAATTTTTGGAAAAACTTAAATGCGATATTCCACAAATAGAACAACCGATTAAAATCAAATAATACTCATGCATCTCATCTCAAGTGATGCTGAATTTGTGTGTACCAATTGCGCAAGATCTGAATTTAGGCTCGAAACACAATACTTCCTTATTTATCGGAAAAAACTTCCTTGCTTCCTTTTTTGCCGTTAAATTGAATTAAATTGAAATTGCGATGACGATTACGATGACGTCAACAATTGCAAGCATGTTTTTAAAATTGTCCATTCGGAGTGGACACTGCAAATGATTACACGGTACTAGTTCGTGTTTTGGATGTTATTTCTATACACCCACTACTTTTTGGGGGTAGGATACTCATTAATGCATTGTAGTGGTTTATTGCTTTTCTGTACAAAAAAATAGTTTGCTTTTTCTTGCAATTTTTAAGTTCAAAAAAGAATAGGGAATAAGGAAGTAGATAATAGCGAATTATGTATACGTGTCTATGTAAGTCCTCGTGTGTGTGCATTTATTATAATTAAAACCCTTTTCTACATGATTTTTTTTTCTTCATGAAAAAAATATATGTATGTATGTGATAGTTAATGTTTAATAAAAAGACATGAGTGTTTTAAGAATTTTCTTTAAATTTATAAAATATGTGTAATAATTTTACGATTGTATCATATACAAAAAATTTACAAAGTTTACAACATGAAACTAAATACTGACCAGGGCCATCTGCGAGATTGGCTTTTTTATTATTTTTTTTATTTATTTGAATCAGTTTTGATTTTTATGATTAAAAATATTTTAAAACCTTTGTTGTATAATTTGTTCGCGGTAGTTGAGACTTAATTCGCAGTACTTGTGAAGCTTGTTTTCCATTGTATCTCTCGTATACATATAAATATCTGTTAGTTTATCTGTAACCCAAGTCGAACCTCAGCACAGAGCATATGCATAGAAAATGTCTTATATCGAGCATATGTGTTAAGAAAATTCAGATTAAGAATTTCTTCTCTTTTTTTTAAATATATGATACTTCTTCAACTTTTAGGTTATTGTTGAATTAATTATTTTCCTCTAAATTGTAAATTGTATTGCAGTTGGCTGTAGTAAATCCTGTAGATACATGATCCTGCGAATTCAAAAATTTGATATCGATATTTTTCATCTAACTTTTATAGAAGTTGGTATAATTGTTTTTTTTTTTTTTTTCAAACTAGTTTTATTTTTTACAGATAGGTCTAAATTATGATTGCAGAAATCAGCTAGTTCAATCCATCTTTTCATCCAGAATTATCTTTGGTTAATTGTATATTGTTCTACTTTTGTAAGAATTCTTTTGCTGCTGCATGACAAAATTGTTAAATATGTACCTACATACTCAAAATGCATTTTTAGTGTTTTTATGAACTTAGGCGATTGCTTGTAGATCCGTTTCAAGTCATTTCAAGAAAAGCGTCAGTAGTTTTTCTATACTTTCTGATTCCAAGAATCCCCAAATCTGTGCACCATAACAATGGATCGAATTTGTAATACATTCTAAGTCCTTATATACTTTGTGCTTAGCGGTACCTTCCAATAGTTATTTAAAGCGTTTGTGGCACTGGCTAGTTGAAACTAACATTGCTCGAGATAATAATTCCAATTTATAATTTCGCACTACTTCAGTAGTAAATATTATTAAATGTAGTTAAAGTCGTAATTGTCGTAGACGTAGAGTTAACTGTGGCAATTGGCAAATGCATTTTAAGTTCTGATAAGTTTAGAAGTGTTTCCGACTGTCTGTAGTGCAGCCGTGCGAATTATGATTCAAATAAAAAGTTTGAGATACGTATATGTATGTATTAGAAAGAAAAATTATATAAAATATGACTACTTAAGGAGGAGGAAGAAAATTTCATAATTATTGGAAAAATGGTGGCCTTACCACGTAGAGCCTTACCACCGTTAAATTCTGATTTTGGTAAATTGTATGTTACATTATGTATCTATGTATGTATGTATTTTTTTTTTGTACAATTTAATGTTTTTCTGGTAATATACATAAATATGAAAATATGATAAGATGTTAAAATAGACTTCAATAGGGTTAACTTCACTGTCCCGTACCAGTTTATAGTACAATCCATCAAAAACCGTATTTATGGTGTATACTTCGGCTTATATTATTAGTTTGGTGGATATGTTTGACGTCTGTTCCTCTAAATACAACAAACTTTACTCTCGTTAGTTCGGAATGTACATACTCGTATTTCGCCATTTCTCTGCAGGCCAGGCAACTACAAAAGTTCACAGAACTAAAGTTTAAGTCGAGTTCCTTATCGATCTTGCTAAAGTACGCTGAAGTATTTTTATCAGCTACAGAAAACTATGCAACGATAATCATTTTCGGTTATTTTGCCTTTCCGATTACGGTTTTAATTTATGTTTAGGTCATTTAAAAATATTGTAAAAAATGTATTCTATATCGATTAAGTAAAGTATAAAATTAATATGAATTAGTAAATTTTACTCGACACAAACTAAGATTTTTTTTGCCATTTTAACAAAATCAGATTTTGCTTTAAAAGCGGTAATTACAAATTATTACAAAACTCAAATTTATATTAAAGGAAATTTACTAGGATTAAAATCATTAAGTGAAATTATGGTGAAAAAAACAAGTTCATCAGGATTCAATTCGCCAATTAGAGGCAAAAGAATAGATTTTGACCAATATCATAAAAATCTCGAGTAAAATTTGATTTAACGGATTTGTTTTAATTAAAAATATTTTAGATTTGACTTGTTGAATTTAATAAACATTTAATAAGGAAATTGATTATTTAAAAAATCACAAAAGGTGTTTTTCTTTGTTACATCACTTTTTTTGTTGATTGTTCCGTTTGCCTTACACTGTGTATAGACCCTCCATTTCCCATATAATCTATTCACGGACACGCTTAGATAAGGAAAATTCAGTACAAGCTAGAGATCGTCATCATTGAAAATGTATAATTTATAATCCTAGAAAACCAATAAGTCCACTAAAATGATTGTATTAATTTTCAATATTCGACCAATTTGAAAATATTGTAGGTAAATTATTAAGCATGTGACAGTTGAGAGTTGACAATTTATAAATTATTTTTAAATAATTATTTTCCAGGACTACCAGCTCCACCCAAAAATCCCTTATTTCCTCCTGATCCAACAATGTACCCATTTAAGCATCCGTCATTACCCAAATTTATGCAAGGTGATTTTTCAGCTGACATATCATAGTCATCTTCCAAAGCATAAACTGAAAGTAAAATATTTTAAGTAAAAATTTTATAGACACAAACATAAACTCTCACTAACCGTTTTCGAATTCTTTTTCAAAATTAAGAAGTTTTTCAAACAGATTGATTCGTTGCATTTCATTTTGCAAAGCGTTTTTGAATTTAGCAGTAAATTTATTTTCCGCCGGATATGCCCCGGCACTTCCGAGCCGCAAGCAAATTAAACCTAATAAAACAACTTGACTTTTCATTTCTAAACGTTTGGTTTTTAATTTAATAATTTAAGCTTCGATAGCAGAGGCAGCTACTACACCGACAAGGTAACTAACTGTTAAAGTAAATTACAAACCTTTTATTACTTTTCAGCTTCCTGGGCAATCATAACTTGCTTCGCATAAAGTTATTCATTAAAATGACACCGAGTTAAAAGGGTATAATGTACTTTACATACATTATTATACTTTCTAAGAGCGTCACAATTGTTTTTTTTTTTTTTTTTTTTGATTTATAGCCAACTTATTGTCATTACAAGGGTTTAAGGGTAGCAAATGTAAACAAGATTCATAACCTGTGTAGTTATCATACGAGTATGTATATGCATTTATGCAAGTTGTCAGATGTTCAAAAGGGTTTCTTTTTTATTGACTTTTGGGTGATAAGATAATTTGCAAATACGTTACATGTTTGCCAGATTGTTTAAGCAGTCTTGTTTATATATCTATTAGATATGTTTACTAAGCCACTTTACTTAAAGTCTAGTGAATGAAGGTGGGTGTTAACATTTGATTTAATTTACTTCGGTGCTTTTTGTTTTAATCGGGCCTTACGTTATCGTCTCGAATTAGTTAATCTATATAAAAATAGGCTAAAGAAATATTTGTGGTACCATTCGCACAAAAATTATTTGACCGATGTCGATAAATTTGATGTGGCTGAAAAGCCAAAATTGTGGAGATCTGCAGAAAATATTTTTTATACGGATTAACACATCGTGGGTCATTTTGGTTTTTGCACTGACGTACTATTTCAAAATAAATATGAATATATGCATACATACATATTATGTATATATATAGAAACAATGTTTTCTCCTTCAATATTTTCGATAAAATTGAAAATGTATAGTTTATAATTTTAGAAAACCAATAAGTCCACTAAAATTATTGTACCTATTATGTATGGAGTCATAAGTTCCAAATCACTCATTTTACGTCTTATATTTTATTTGATTTATTTTAAAATCACAAATGATATTCATTTCATGCTTACATCTGTCATAAATATGACAGTTTACGATTAACTAGCTTTCTAGGGCATTTTTCATTCACAAAGCTAGTTGAATTTCGACAACATTAGTGAATGCGCCTATCTTATCCGTTCATTGAACAGATGCTATAATTCCGTCACCACACTCTATTATACTCTATTATTTGACGATTAATTCACATTTTTTTAATGGCTTTCGGTTTTTGGCTACTCGTGTTTAGCTTTGCAATTTGGTATTGTTGTATTGGTTTGGTTTTCCGACAGCAAAATCGGCTTCGGATTGGGTTTTATTGTTGTTGTTCTTCGGATTGGATTATTTCGTTTAGACATTTATAATATTCCTGGACTTTTAAGGAATACGTTTAGTTTTGCCTCGTGAATTGGTTTTGTTGTTTTTGGTTTGAAGTAAATATATATGTAGGTACCGTTAAAAACTAGGCGCCCCAGTCATATTTATGCTAAATTTGGATACCCCGAGATTATGTAGATAATGGCATGAGACTTCGTGTCACACAACTTGGCCACAATATCATTAGCACCATTATCTTAACCGGCGGCGGCGGCGTAGGAAAGGGTGAAAATGTAATGATCCCACGACTGTCAATAATTCCCGCAGATCTATCGTTCCAGTTTAAAAGGCTACAATTTCATCTTAAACTTAGTTTCTCTTTTACCATTAACATAGCACAAGGACAAACATTAAAGGTGGGTGGGGTGAACTTAAAAATGAACAATAAATTGTATGTAGCGTGTGTGTCCAATTCCCAAAATCTACATTCTATCATTACAATAGCGTATCAAAATAATATTCTTTTTCGCATTCCCTTCTGCGTTCTAAATCAAGAAAGGGGAACAATGTTACCACGAATTTAACGGGAGTGAAGCCATTGGCTAGTAAACAAATAATTAACCTAAATTGACTGGGTTTTCTCTGCTATCAGTCCTAGATTTTTTTATTTTTAACTTAATGTAAAAAAATGTCATCATAAGCACATCTCCTAAACAAATTGGGAGCATTTAATTACCGTAATAAATATACATTTTCAGCTTTACTTAATGTTAGCCTTTCTGTCCGTATTTTAAGATTTATAAGATATTTTCGTATATATGTAACTGTATTACTTACAACTGTGAAAAATTATTAATCAATCAATTTGTCTTCCAAACTTTAAAATCATTGTTTTGTAAGTCTTTTCCAATTTTCCGAACCCTCACTGCTGGTATACAATCCTTTATTGCAAAATGTGCAACCGACTTTAATTTGCTCAATTTGCTAAAATGAGCACAAAGCAACAAAAGCATCAACTGTCAATTTATGTGTTCATGGATAAATTTTGCCGCAAAAATCTTGTGTTCTATTGTTCCTTGTTCGTTGTATCGTTTGAGTCGAAAATTTATTCTTTTTTTCAGTTAAAATAATTCTTGTATCGCTCCAAGTTGCATTAAAACATTAAACTTTTTATTACAAATATTTTTATATAAGTTTTTACAACACCAGAAAGACCAGCTTCCAGATGGCTCAAAACAAACCTTTGGATTCCACTCAAATTCAGAATTTACAAAATTTCGTCCTGGATGCTTTAGAAGTTATTGAATTTAAACTAAGTAATTTTAATTCAAGAATACTTAAGAAGCATTTTTTAAAGATACATATATTTATTTTCATTTAGTTCGTTTCAAAGAAGACGTTGACGATGATTCCCTCAAGTTCTGTCCACTTATGGCCCATCAAATTTTTGGCGAAAGTGAAAGCATCTTTGGCTACGAGAATCTCAAAGTTCAGATTTTGTATACAGCAGGACCTCTACAAATATACATTGGTATTAAATACGATAAGAAAGTTGAGGATATTTCAAATGGAGATATTAAAGCAGACGACATTGCTGCTACAATTGCATCAAAGCTCCCCGAAGGCTGCTACTTTGTCAATTTGGACGAATTCCTAAAAACCTTGGATAAAGCAGATAAATTCCAACCTTTCGGCGAGAAGCTGTCTGAGCACAAGTCTGTAGACAGCGAAGGGAATGAGCGGTTGTTTGAGATCTACCATTGTGACTACAAAACGCCTTCGTTTTTGAAGTTCTTCGTAAGACTTGAAACTTTTGTATTATGGTTCGTTGATGCTGCATCCTACATTGACGTTGATGATCCCCAGTGGAGTTATTTTGTATGGTAAGTAGTTGTTAAAGTCCGAAATCACATATCGTTACCTGAGCTCACGTTTTAGCTACGAAAAATATAAAAACCACGATGACGTTTATCAATATGCTGTGACGGGCTACACCACCGTCTACGAATACTATGCATATCCTCAAAATATACGCCCAAGAATCAGTCAAATGTTGGTTCTTCCACCGTTCCAAAAATTGCGTATAGGAACAAATTTCATTGAAACAATCTACAAGTATTACCAAGGGCTTAAGAGTGTGGTTGATATTACCGTTGAAGACCCTTCGGAAGATTTTCAAAGATTGAGGAATTTCGTGGACTCACAATTGTGTTTAAAACTAGACAGCTTTAAAAAGGATCTAGTTAGAAAAGGGTTCTCTAAGGATATGGTAAAGGAAGCAAGAGAGAGACTCAAGGTTAGTTAATGTACTCGAATAATTCCACAAATCATTTTTTTTTGGTTATTCTTAAATAGATCAACCCAAAACAGTGTCGAAAAGTTTATGAAATCTTGCGCTTATATTACACCAACGTATATGATGTTGAAGAGTACAAAGTATATCGCCTGGATGTTAAGAAACGCCTCAATGCGCTATATCACAAGCAATTGAGCGATATAAAAAGAATGGAAAGGGCCAATTCAGAAACGCAATGGTTGCGGGCTACAATACCAACAATGGAGGACAGACTTGTACAATTGCATCAAGAATTCACAATTGTTGAAAACGGATACAAACATGTAGTTGAAAAACTTAAAGCTTAGTAAATTTAATTCCATTCAGATATATTTTGGTAGTTTTAGCTTTTATTTCTTAAGTTGTGTATATAATAAAAGCATAAATATTTTGCGAAAATCGTGAACAATAAATGTTAATCCTTGGTGCGTTGGCGATCTGGATAAAAAATGTAATGTAATTGAAAAGGGCTTCGGTATGCACAAGTCCTAAGTTTTACAAGTTTGGTATTCATTTTAACTGAAATATTTGGTTAGTCTTCATATTTTTGTAATGCAAGGACAAATTTAAAAGCCATATTGACCACTACCCCAGATCCCTTCAGAACGGCTGAGGCACTATCAGGTACAAAAACCCAAACAATCACCACAACCAGAGGATTTCCACAGGGAGGGGTCTTATCACCCCTGATATGGATTCTGGTAGTGGATGAATTGCTAGAAAAACTGAGTTTCCAGATAATAAGATACATCGGCTTTGCTGATGACATTGTTATAACGGCTCTAGGGAAGTTTGAACGCTCGCCAATATAATCCAGAGGCCTAACAATTACAAATAAATGTTGTCAAACTGTGGGGCTTTTAATAAACCAATAGGAGGTAAAATATCTAGGAATAACGCTGGATAGTAAACTTCTATGGAAGAAATATACCAAAATAACGGTTGAGAAAGTCACAAACTCTAATGATTTGCAAGAGACTTGCAGGAAAATCTTGAGGGTGCAAATCATACCTCCAGAGATGGATGTACACCATGATGGTAAGACCCATCTTTACCTATGTAGCGGTAGCATTGCATACTAGAACCGAACTTAAAACTACTAGGAAACCACTAGAGAGACTACAAAGGCTCGCAGGTATATGCATTACAGGAGCAATGAGAACATGCCCCACCGCAGAATTAGAAGTAATCTTTCAACTAACTCACAAAAGATTTAACTTTGAAAAGAATTATTCAACAAAGTTAAGCTGTAAAAAAGAGTGGGTAAGCGAAGCTACCAACTACAACATTAATACAAATGCCATCAGGTGGTATACTGATGGGTCGAGAACGATGATATTTTGAAAGAGAGTCGAAAATTTACTTAATGTAACAAACATTATATTTAAATGGACATATAAATGATTTGAAGATTTTAAGAAATACTCTGAGAAAATTGGATTGAATATTAATTTATAAAAATGATTTTCCCAAGAATGTCTAATGTGCGTGATAGAAATATGTATGTCTTGACGTTTTTCTTAAATTTCAGTAAAATGTATGTTTTCTACAATTCAATTTTGAAGCTTATCATGAAAATGACCAACTGTATTTGAAATCCAAACGATATCCTCGGCATGAGCTTGTTTTCTTTTTTAATAAATAAATACATATGTACGCAAACTTTTATTTTAAACAAAGGGCCATAAGTTGAAATACCACACGACTATGATTGAAAATAAGATTTTCCTTTGGCTTTTTTGCACTGTAAGTAAGCGAATGGAAATATTCTACTCAGTATTTGAAAAAACGTTTTATTAAAAGAAGTGGCGTATCATTTTGTAAGCAGTCTGTAAGATAAAAAAAATACAGTATAACGCTTTACCCATTTATTAAACCTTTACAACACCATCAATTTTCTTTAACTACATATACAAATGAGACTGATCTCTTTGTTTTGGATTATAGCTTTGCGGACATTCGATTCCAATTTCTGTTAACAGCTTCAATATCGGAGCAGCAGATAATGTGTCCAATTCTGACTTATCCGTGTAGGCAATGTATGAATTTATGGGCAATTTTTTGATGTCCCTGTATGAAGAAACTAAAGACAAAATATATTAAATTACGAACAAATTTCATTGCAGAATTAAGGTTTGTCTTACTTCCAGCTGCTGCTCCAACAATGAAATTAGGTGCTTCTAATTCCTTAATAGTTTTCAGTCCAGAATTAACACCTAACACAAAAGTAATTTCATCCTTGAATGCAGAAATGTTTTCGCTTTTGAATTCAACTTTTGGCTGAATAGTTATTGTGACAACATTTTTTGCTTGGTTGCAAAAGGGTAGGAGCAAATTTGCTATTTCTGAGCTATTCGAAAGGTTTTCTTCAATCATGCCAATTATTATGTTTTTATTGTTGAGTTTATGCAGCGAAATTTCTTTGTCGGTTATCCTGCATAGCTCTTGGGAATCTTTTAATAGGATTTGTTTTCCAAATTCTGTTATGTTAAAACCCTCGATCAAAACCATTAGATCAACAGAGAATGGTGAAGCTTTTGAAGAAGAGTCCCATTCCAAACTGTAAATAAATATTAAATTTTTTTTTTAAGAAATCGTGTTGAATAAAAATTAATTGAATTTTATTTCAGTACTTTATTCGAACTTCCTCTTCTGCTTCATCATCAAAACCACCCCAAAATGCTCTGGAGGAAGGTTCGTTAATTTCTCCAAAGTGTGTTAGTAAACAGGACATTTTAAAACAATTTTCTTTAAATTTTAGGAGATTTTATTTAATACACAGCAAATTGTAATTATTGGAACTGGTTGTTTAAAACAGTGAAATATGTACATAAATAAGTGCGGCACTTTTTTTGAAGGATGATTTGTCGAAAATGTTGAACCTTTGTATATAGAATCTTATATACAAAGGTTGAACGACCAAAACACAAGTCGAAAGGTTGAGTTTGAGTTGGTAAACTGGTGAGGAATAAGTTGAAACGAAATTCCAATGGAAAAAAAATCATTTTCGTGGATACACACAGAAAGAAAAAGTAAGTGGGCACGCAAGAAAAATTGACAGTAGAGGAACTTAAAACACTAAAAACTTCGGTAAATTAAGTCATATGAAAGTTTGTTTAAAACTTGTGTTATTAATTTTTATTTATTGGGGTTACGGTGATGTTAAAAATAAAAAACAAAAGAATTGAGGATTTATGGGCAGCAGCAGGATATACATATGCAAATCATAGAAAAGAAAGCAAATTGCAGTGAAAATTCTCCTTCTCCGGAAAAAATAAAATGAGAATTGCTGTCAAAAAGAGAACGCTTTAAGAAAGAAACATGAGTTTCAACACGATCATATCAGATTTCAAAAAATGAGAAAAATGCGAAACGTGGCATCTTTTGTCCATCTCTTTTCAAGCATTTGAAGCTAGATGCTAGAGTTGATCATTGAAAGAAAAATTGAAAGGTTGAAATATAAGGAAAATGAAATGCTTTCATTGGAACGATTTTGTTTCAAATCATAAAATTAAGCATCAGCTGTTCATTGAAAACGATTTCATCATTGAAAAAGTAAAATTGAGGTTACAGAAAAATTCGGAGTTAAAATAAGTATTTTCTTTTGTAAAGTAATTTTCGAACTTTTTGCCAAATTAAGAAATTTTACTCTGCCTATTGCTTTTAAGAGCGAAATAAAATGTTCAATGATGAAAACCAATGATAGCTTTAACTGGCCCTTAATGAACAAATTGATTAACCTTTTCCGAAATACCGCTTTTTATGTTTCTCTTTATTACTTTACGTCATGTTTCGAATAATCTTCAGTTTATTGTTGTTAAAGAGTCAAAAAATTCATAAATGGAAAAAGTCTTTCTTGTAATATCGCACCTGAATTCATACGCAGCCATGTAAGCAAGAAAAGAAGTAAAAAAGAATCAATAGGGGTATTCCCGATTTGGTGCAACGAGCCTAGCAAAAATGCGAAATTTTATTATTTCTTAGTAGATCGTGAAGGCACTTTTTCTCATCGGTTTGCAACACTGCAGCAAATGTCAAAATGCGTGGCATTTGTTTTTTGTTTTTGAAAATTTAATTTTTATAAGAATTGATGAAGTTTGTGCAAGCTTATTTAAGATGCAAAAAAAAAGAAAACGGAAAAAGAAAATATCACAGAATTTTTAATAGAAGATGCTGCAGATAAAATTAGGTCGATCGAATAGGTATATCAAATAAAATTCATGCCAAAAATCATAAAAAAGCTAATCCATAGATGCATGTATATTTTATTTCCGGAAAATGCAGAAAGTTAAGAAGATGCTCTGGATAAAATCCTTAACGAATTGAACTAGGACCTTTTATTCATTCTAGCATCCTGTGGTTGGATAAGCAAATTACCTAAATCCATGCTTGGCGTCAAAATATTTTAGCTTCATTAGACAACGATCACTATCGACAAATGCTCGAAATGGAATGAATTCAATTTTTAAATTTCCTGATTCATGAATGAAATCTAGAATTATTATTATTTCCATGTCGTTACACTTCTTAACACGGTTTTCTCTCCGGTTCATTTAATTTAATAAATTAAGAAAGAACTATTAGATATTTCTTTCGGCTTCCAAAGACTAGTGCCTCTTGCTGAGCTGTCAAAAATGCCACTGCAAATTTTGCACCGGTGTATTTTTCTGTTGCAATAGGTTTCGGGTATAGCTAAAGTGCGACACAATTGCAAAATTGCACTCAGTATACTTTGTTGTCGTAGTGTTGTAAGATTTTACACTTTTGTATTTTTACAGTGATACTAGACCTGTTGCACTAGATCGTGAATACCCCTAATAATTTCCAAAATTTACAGAAAATTCTCCTTGTCTAGACTTGTGTTCCCGGATTAAATTTTTAAGATTCTGTCATTTTGACAATTGTTTGTCGGGAGTTATTTGGAAATCGGAAAAGAGTATTGTTTTCTTGTTTTGCACGGTTTTAATGTGCATTTTCAATTTATTTACTTTAAAAGACATAATATTGTAATAAAATGGCTGAAAATAATTCAGATAGTGGTATGTCCTAAATAATTTAAACAGTTTTACATATTACATATTTTGGTTTGCAGGTTCTGATTCAGGTTCGAGTAGCAGAAGTCCATCTCCAAGAACGGCTCGTACACCGGGACGAATAGATGATGCCCAAGTTCCAGGGTTAATACGAAACAAGATTGAACAAAGAATCAATTAATCTAACTTTTATTCATCTCTTGTGACTTCTAGATCGCCGGACAGTCCTAAATCTGGCACTGGTAGTGATCGTTCGCGTTCTGGTACACCCCAAAGCAAGAGATCTCGTTCTGGTACGCCAAACAGTCGTCGTTCGGAATCTAATGAAAGTCGCCATTCAAACAGTTCAAATGGTTCTGCTTCCCCACATACGCCTAAATCTGATGGCAATCGTAGTCGTCGTTCTCAGAGTCGGCATAGCAGACGCTCTGCGAATCCTAAGGCTGATGAAGACAGCAGGTCGCGGTCGCCAAACTTAGAAATTGATGATAGCCAGCGATCAACATCACGATCACGTTCGCGGTCGAGGTCTGGCAGTAGAAGTCGCACGCCTGAAGTTAGAACATCACGCTCGCGATCACATAGTGGTTCCCCAAAAGCTCGTTCCAGATCTAAAACTCCAGCTACTAAAAAGTCAAGATCTCGCAGTCGTTCTCAATCGAAATCCCGTTCCAAGTCAGGTACTCCACATTCAAGAAAAAGCCGCAGTGGTTCTGAATCTGCTAGTGATGTTGGTGACAAAGAAGCCGCTAAAAAACGGAAGGTAGTTTCAAGCGACTCAGAGGACAATGATGGAGAAAAAAAAGACACCCCAAGCAAACTCAAGAAGGCCAAAATAATAGACACAGATAGTGAGGATGAGGTAAGAGCGTTTTAGAGATAATAAAATAACATAGTTTCAGCAACCATCTTCCATATGGTTTTAAACCTGGGTAAAACCTTTGTAATTTAAAACAAATCTTTATATTTCACTCCTTTTTATATGAGATTTTAATTCATTTGGTACACTGTTGAAGTAATTAAAACCCATGTACCTAATACATAAACGACTTCTATCATTTTTCATTTTAAATACGAACAACATTACACTGTATTTTCATTATCATGATGATTTGTATTTTAATCTTTGTTATTCAGCCAATTCAACACATTGACGTGTTTGAATATTAAAAAAATGCTTTCTTGTATTTCAGCATCAAACACAGCCCACATCTGGGGATGTAAATGAACTTTTTGGCGATGCAGATGATATCAGTGTTTCTGACGAAGAAGAAAAAAAGTCAGATGCCGAGGGTGAAGAAAATGAAGCTAGAAAAAGTCGCTCCCGATCTAAATCTCAAACGAGATCTCGTTCAAGTTCCGCACATTCAGTTGCTAGATCTCGATCTCGTTCAAGATCAAGATCTCGCGACGCCCGTAGTAAGTCAAAGGAACCAGAAAAAGAAGATGAACCAGAACCAATACCGGAAACTAGAATCGATGTTGAAATTCCTAGGATTGTTACAGACCTTGGCAAAGAAATCCATTTCATAAAACTACCCAATTTCTTGTCGGTAGACACTCGTCCTTTTGACCCAGAAACATATGAAGACGAAATCGATGAGGAAGAAACAATGGACGAGGAAGGCCGGCAACGTATCAAGTTAAAGGTGAGTAACACCATTCGTTGGCGAGAGTTTATGGACAATCATGGTGAAATGAAGAGGGAATCTAATGCCCGATTTGTTCGGTGGTCAGATGGCAGTATGACGTTGCACCTAGGGAATGAAACCTTCGATGTATATAAACAACCATTGCACGGGGATCACAATCACATGTTTATTCGGCAAGGTACTGGTCTACAAGGTCAAGCTGTGTTCCGTACAAAGCTAACGTTCCGACCACACTCAACTGAGTCGTTTACTCACAAGAAGATGACAATGTCATTGGCAGATCGTTCCACAAAAACCAGTGGTATTAAAATTCTTACACAAGTTGGAAAGGATCCGACTACGGATCGACATTATTATCTGAAGAAGGAGGAAGAGAAATTGCGCCAGGCAATGCGCAATCAAAATAAGCCCAAACCCAAGAAAACTGGTCGTGCGGGTGCAAGTGGTCATGAATCCCATGGAGGACCCAATGCCTCGTATCATCAAGATGACGGAAGTGACGATGAGAATGCAATCTCACTAAGTGCGATAAAAAATAAATACAAAAAAGGGTCAGCTGCTGCAGCAGCAGCAAATGCAGACACCAATAAGGGTTCAGCTATATACTCTTCAGATGAAGACGAAGGATCTGATTTTGAGGGAAGGCGCAATAAGAAAATTGACAAAAATAAGGTGACAAAGGCTCTGCGGGATTCAGATGATGACTCTGAACATTCTGAGGCTGGAGTTAGTAGTAAGAAAAAAGGAGATGATGCGGATGCAGAAGAAGGGAGTCACCACAGTGCCACCGGTGCTAGCGACATAAGCGATGATGAATGATTTTTGCAAGGATAAGTTTCTTCAATTGCTTAAAATCAATGAAACTTAAAAGTTGTATATTCATAATCTGATTTTAATTGGAAACAAAACATGTTTCGTTCAATAAAGAATTTTGAAATTTTAATTACAAGACCACTAATTAAAGATTTAAATTTAAATTATGGAAAATGACGGGTGTTAGCCTTATCTGAAATTGGGATTTTATCGACAACTAAAGAACTTTTGAAGATTTTAGTATATAGTGGCAAAATTCTAGTTCAGGATATTTTAAGAAATTAAATGATTTTTTTTATATTTGGGGTGTCGACTTTATAATACGAACAATATGTCGAAAATGCAACCATTGGCTGGTATAATTGTTTAAAGCTTAATCAGAGAAGCCAGCTGGCCAATAGTGAACTTAACTCGAAAAACTATAGCAGGATGTGTTCGAATTTTACTTGAAGAAAATAATAGATAAATAGATAAATGATAAATAGTTTACCAATAAAACCCTTTACTTATGATAATTAATTATGAGACATAAATTAACACAAAGATAAAGTATTGCTTGTAAAAAAGGCCGCCAATCGAACTTAAAACTTAACCAGACGTTCAAATATAAATGAATTAAATTTCAAGTTCTTATTATTTTTCATTTCATTGGAACTGCAAAATAAATTTTAATATTTTTGTTATTAAAAATATATGAATATTTTTTTCGAAATTCATACAAAATCAATTTTAACTTTAATTGTTTATGAACTCTCACTTTTATTTATACATTTTTGTTGAGTGGATGAAAGAACATTCATTTATCATGACGGGAGCAAAACATAATTTTTGTTTTTGATGTAAAGCGTTAACTATTAAAACTTATAACTAACTATTATTTAAGGAGGTGCAAAATTCAATCGATTTACACTATGTATTTAAATGAAAAAGGTAATGTATAAAATATCATACAAACTATACTTATGATGCATGTAATGTATGCATTAGGTTACCATATATTTTCATTAAGCATCTATTCAAACAATGGTCTGGCTTAAAAAAGGGTAACCGGGTTACATTCTCTGGTCCCCTACAAAAAAGATGCCCCCACAACCCCCACAAAAAAATTCATATGGAAACTAGATAACACTAGTCCTTTTATATTTGTTATACGTTTTATCTTTACCTACGTATGTAGGTGTTTGTAAGAAAGTAATATAATTTTTCATTCCAATCAGGCATTGAGTAAAATATTTAAATTTCAGAAGGCCCATAGAAGTTGGGTATTCGATTATTTCTCTCGACTCGTTTTTCTTTCAATTGTGTCTATGTAAATTATCCGCCTTTTTTTCCAGTGGTCGGACAGCTAAGTTTCTCTTACCGAAAGATTGCATTCCTATGAAGCTGGACGTTCGAGAAGAGAGACACTGAAAGTTTGCACGCTGCAACATAGGCATTGTTGAAAATTTACCAGGATCATTAAGTACCCAGTATTGGTAATGATTCAATTTGTGTCTTTGATCGACTTATGTATACAAAAAGAACTATGGGAAAGACCAATCTCTGGAACAATTTGACTACCAAATTCTCGAAAGTCAGAATTTCAGAGTTACATTCCCAAACCTTTGCATTGCATTGAGAATGTAGGTATTTGGTTTTATTGCTATCAAATTGAATTGGAGAGCGCACACTTTTAAAAATTAAAATTGATAAAATTCGACTGATTTCCATTATATTTGATATATAATTTTGGGGCCATTGGCCCACTCCTTTGTTGCACCGTTCCTCGAGACATTTAAATCCAAACTTAATTCAAGTATAAACCCATTTCTATTTGTAAAATTACACTTTATTATTTGAATTTGACGAGTGTAGATCGATATTTTACAAACCTTTAGAACTGTTTACCTGCCACCGCTACCAAAACGTCATAACGATCCACCGTTCTTACCTTTGTTGTGAGCATGTGGTGACAAATGTTCATCTCTTATAAAGAAACGAACGTCAGGGGTTCAAGGGCTCTTGCTCCATTGTGAAAGACATTGAAACAAATTGCCTTTAAACATGAAAGAAATTCTAATTGTTTTATTGTAATTATTTTATCAAAAAACGACTCCGACGCAGCTCGATTCATAGGTACATACTACTCTACAATGTTTAAAATTTAAATTATGTCTTTATCATCATCATCCTCGGCTTTACAACTGGAATCCAATCCTGGCCTCATTTAAAAAGTCTCTCCATTTATCCCGATCACGAGCCGACGCTATCCAGTTGTGCACCCCAAGGGTCTGCCACCCTGTCTTCTACTAAAAAATGCACTTCAAAGAACTTTCCGAGCTGGTTACTTTTTGCTCATGCGAGCTATGTGGCCAGTCCACCGGAGTTTTTATGTTATTTAGTCGTTATTAAACATAACATTTTTGTTCTTAATATTATTTGTATGTATATGTACATTGTACATAACTTATATGTATGTACGTACACATGTTTAAATCCACAGTGTCAATCAATCGTATTTTCATGGATGACTATGACTGTCTGCCATGGTAATTATTGTGGACTTTAATGGTGTATTTAATTAACAACAAGTTGTGTCAAAATCAACAAACCCTTAACAGTTATGACAGATACATAATCATTTTTAAATCATTTTATTTTCTTCACGTTTATTACACTCCAAAAACTAAATAGAAAGCGAATCCAAATTATGTAGTTCTTTTATGTAGTTCTTTATGTAGGTACAATATTCCCACCTTTAATCGTCAGAACCACCATTTCTTTATTGTACCTACAGTCTAACTAACTCTTAGTCATAAACACTCAATAGTTGACAATCCGCTTAGTCGACAATCAAATCGACACCCCTAAACTAACCAAGGTGGTCACTGTCACTGTAAGGAATCGAAAAGAAATATAATGAATTGTTTAACCACAACCTTTTTATAAGGACCTTAGGTGCACAGGTATTCAATTTTTTGAATAAGAGTCGATTGAGTGTTACAAGAGAACAATAAAGAATGCAGTAGAGTGCCACTTGGAATCAAACTTAACGTCAATTTATTTATTCAAACGGTACATTGTGTTCCGTGATTGACAGTGGTTGTTAAATGTCCCGTGCCTTTGCCTTTTCAGTGCCAGTATTTTATGAAGCATATAAATAGGTGAACCACGTAACAGGACACACTTGTTGTTAAATAAGATTGGATGAAAGTTGTCGCAATAGAATGGCATTAGTTCTCGGAGTGACAAATAGTTGTGGTCAGGACTTCTTGGTGCAGCCATGCCAGGTGTGCGGTGATCATAGTTCTGGGAAGCACTATGGTGTTACCTGCTGTGATGGATGTTCCTGCTTCTTTAAGCGGAGTGTTCGCAAAGGCTCATTGTACACATGTATTGCTGGAAAAGGTAACTGCATTGTTGATAGAGCTCGCAGAAACTGGTGCCCGTTTTGCCGACTTCAAAGATGTCTATTCGTAGGAATGAATGTAAGTGCTGTCCAAGAAGAAAGAGGACCCCGAAATGGCTCAAAGTGTTGCACTTTTTTTCTTCGCGATATTATTATTAAAATTAAACGATTATTTTTTTTTTTATTACCGCGATTATATTATTTAATATTTTCGACGACGACGAAAGTGAAAGCGCACGCGCGCGTCACAGAACAAGAACCCGAATGATAAATTGACAACACGAAAGGAGAATGAAAAGGAATAGAAAAAAAGTGCAACTGTAGCTCGTTAAGAAAAGCTACCACCACGGCTGCTCAGCTGGGTTGGGTTTTGTGGAAGAATTTGCTAAAAAATTTTGTTGATTAGAGAAACTAATCAACGCGAATATTATAATAGGTTTTATTACAAGTACAGTGGGGCACTTGTAATAAAAAGTGGGCGCCAGGAATTTTAGTTTGGTGTACTTAGCAAAATTCCAAATCTAATTCAAATATTCAGTAAAGAATTTAAGAAATATAGTTTTAAATGAAACAAATGGTTTGTATGCCCCAATGGGGTTTAAATGTAATTTTATTTGGGAAACCGTGGGTAAACCCTGGATTAAAACCCAAAATTTTTTTTAAAACAAAGGATATATATATAAGAGTTTCGATGGACTTGCGGATGACCACTAAGTCGAAACAAAGAAACTAAGCTGTTAACAAATGAAATTAGCGCGTCCCTTTTTAATTTGGGATTGATATCGCGAAACGAAATTTAATTATTTAACAACGAGAAATTTAAAGATTACCGAAACCAAATCACACAATACAAAAAGAAAAGACAAGTAACAAAGATATATATATATAGTTGGACAAGATGTCCGAATCAAATAACTTATCTTTTTTTTTTGGTCCTCCTGCCTCAATCTCTCCTTTATCCCGACTTCTTCCTTTCCTTAATTATCCCTTTTGTTTTTTTTTTTGTGTTCACTCCTCGATCCTTATCTGAATTATTTTCCTTTCCTCGATTTATCCTATTTCCTTCACCTTTTCTCGATTTAAATTTCTTTTTCTTAAAAATTTCCTCACTTGTAAAAAATCTGCCTGTCGCTTGGTTGGTTCTCCAAAGAGTGCCCTTCCAAGCTTTTGTTATTTCCCAATCCTCCCTCGACCATTCCAATCACTCACACATTCACACATTCAGCCATTCGCTTTCGTGATCATCGGTCACGGATTGTCGGCTTCCTGGAAAGCTACGTGTTCTCCTCGAAAACCACCGTTGTTGAATCTCAACGAAACTCTCATTCGCTCTCACAAACATTAATTCAACAAGTTCTTGGATGTCTTTCCAAAACTTGTCGAATTCTAATGGTCGAGTTCAGACCCCTCCCAATAAAACTTCTGAGAAAAATTTTAAAAGAATTAAAATCGAGAAAAAAGTTTCATCTGAGCATTTCCTCAGTTACTCGCGACTATTCCCGACCGAATCGAAAAGTGAAACAAAAACCAATCACGCAAATTTTTCGAGAGAGAAAGAGGAAGGCATATTCCCACAATTAAAATTAATCCCCTGATTTGATTTCGGTCAATCTTTATATATAAGTTACTATCTATTATTATTAATAAATTACTTAGTATGGAACAAAAAAAACAGAATTTTTGTTAACGGCCCATTACAATATTGAAACATTATAAAAACAATAATTCCTTATGGGAAGTTAATGATTATATTGCGTCGTTTGCTGACGTACGTTTTCTGCATTAAACTGCCCGTCTACAGCTACATCTATTTATAATCGGGAACCGCCCGTTCCATTGGATCTTCCTAATCTTTCGAACACCTGTGATTATGTTGAATTTGCAAGATATTGGTTAAGTACACCATTGGTTGATGGAACCATGGTTGCCCTCAACCTAACCAATATTTTGCAGCAGCAACGAAAGTGGGACGGGAAAGTCGAGCATTGCAAGGCTAGTCATTGTTGCGGTAAAATTTACCGTAACAAATCCCACCCTTACCTCCCAAGAAATGTGTTTGTTTTCTAGAAGACAAACCATTTCTTAAGGTTGACTCTAGGAAAGGTTTTCAAAAGGTAAACGACACAACATAGGGTTTCCATCATAAAAGTAAAAAATAAAAATAAAAAAATGGCACGGTTAAAAAAGTTATTTAGGAAATTTAGTCTAATGACCATTAAAACTAATAGCGAAAAGATAAAGGGACTTAAGCATCAAAATCAGCATAAGGTTTTAAATCCTTCACGTGCCACGTCCCTCGATCTTTCCCCTTGTCATCAATCAGTAAGTATGTCCAAGGTGACACACGCTTACTAATTTTGAACGGCCCCACAAACTTGGTGGCCAATTTTGCTGCAAAATAATTCCCTGCGTCGGACAAGGCAAAATTTCTCCTCCACACCAGATCGCCAGGTTGATACTGTGTGTCCCTTCTCCTCAAATTATAAGTCTTGGCAGCCTTCTTTCCCGCCGCCTCCAACTTCCTAGCTATCTCCTGTCTCAGTTTCTGAAACTGCCTATCAATTTCCCCTCTATCTTGTTCCCTATCACTAACTATGTGCCCTACATCATGACCGCTAGTAGTCATGTTCCTACCAAAGTTCGCGAAATATGGCGAAACACCTAACACCTCATGTTGCGAAGTTCGGATCGCGCAGGCCACTTTTGCCAACTGCGAATCCCAACTCCTCTGGTTTTCGGAGACATACGCTCGGAGCGTTGTCTTAATTATTTGGTTTATGCGCTCCGCAGGATTTGCCTGTGGGTGATAATGCGCTGTATACCTAAGTTGTGACCCGTACGCTTCGCTAAGCGCCTTCAGTTCTTTGCTACGGAACTGGGGACCGTTGTCACAGACGATCCACTTTGGAACCCCGAAGAGAAGAAAAACGTTCTCTTCCAACTCTCTACAAACCGCCTTTGCAGTTGCAGACCGTAACGCGAACAATAGTGGAAACTTCGTGAAGTAGTCTACCACTGTTAAAATATAAATAAAACCCCTCGAAGACTTTGGTAATGGACCCACCAAGTCCACACATACCATCTCCCATGGTTTCGAATTCCCTACTCTTTCTGTCATCAGACCAGCTGGCTTCTCGTTCACCGGTTTCACTTGTTGGCAAATCTTACAAATCCTAACGTAGTTAGTTATATCACTCCTCATTTTGGGCCAATAATATTTTTCTGCTACCCTGGCAAAAGTTTTCTTAACTCCCATGTGTCCCGCTAATGGACTATCATGGCACTCATTCAAAATGTTTGACCTATCTGTTTTTCCTACTACTAATTTCCATTGTTCACTTTCGTTATGAACGACAATATGATTCACCCTAACGTGTTTGTAGAGCCGCCCATTCTCAACTCGCCAGGATGGGTATCCTAATGGGTTCTTTTCTACTAATGATTTCATTTTAATCACCCAAGGGTCCGAATCCGCTTCAGAGACACCAGCTACTTCTGGAACTCCTCGCGACAACATATCAGGAACGACATGTTCTTTGCCCTTTCTATGGATGATTTTGAAATCAAATTGTTGGAGCCGAATGGCCCAACGAGCTAATCTACCCTGTGGATCCTTAAGGTTGCTAAGCCAGACCAGTGAATGATGATCAGTCACGACTGTAAATCGAACGCCTTCGAGATACGGTCGTAACTTTTCGATCGCCCAAAGAACTGCTAAGCATTCCTTTTCAGTGGTAGAATAATTTTTCTCATTCCTATTCAATGACCGACTTAAATAGCATATGGCTTTTTCGCCATCTTCAAATTCCTGCGAAAGTACGGCCCCGATACCAAAATCTGACGCGTCTGTTTGAACCACAAACGGCCGAGAAAAATCCGGACATGTCAAAATCGGTGCCGTAACCAAACACTCTTTGGCTTTTCTAAAACTCTCCTCACATTCTTGGGTCCATTCAAATTTCTTACTTTTCTTTAAGAGATCGGTAAGAGGCCTAACTAAAATTGCAAAATTTGGCACGAATCGTCGATACCAAGAAATAGTCCCTACAAAACTCCTAACTTCCTTCACGTTTTTCGGTGGAGGAATCCTCATCATGCTTTCCACTTTTTCCGGGTCTACATGAAGCCCGTTCCTATCGACTACGTAACCTAGAAATTTCAAAGAAGGCCTACAAAAATTACATTTTTCCCTACCTACTTTTAAACCCGCCTCTCCTAACCTTTTGAAAACTTCTTTGAGAATTTCTAAGTGTTTCTCGAAAGAATCGGTGACGATGATAATGTCATCCAAGTATACAAAGACAAATGGTTCTAGGTCAGGACCCAGAACATCGTCAATGAACCTTTGCCATGTAGCTGGTGAATTATGTAGCCCGAATGGCATCCTACAAAATTGAAAAAGACCCCGCCCCGGCACGGTAAAGGCTGTGTACTTGCGCGATTCTTCTTCCATTGGAATCTGCCAATAAGCAGATTTAATGTCTAAGGAGGACAAGTATTTCGCATTACGAAGCTTGTCCAAAATCGCTGAAATAAACGGAAGTGGATAAGCATCCCTATCTGTAACCTCATTCAATTTCCTATAGTCAACACAGAACCGAAAACTACCATCTTTCTTCTTAACAAGAAGAATCGGCGATGCCCAAGGACTCTTTGACTTCTCGATCACTCCAGCTTCTAACATCTCCTGGAGTTCTTGATCGATATGTTTTTGAATCGCGGGCGAAACAGGGTAATATCGTTGTTTAATCGGTTCTGCTGACGTCCTAATCTTGTGCTCAACTAAATTTGTGCACCCTAAACCTTCGGTCATTGATTTAAAAAGTTCTTCTAACACTAACTCTAACTTCCTATTCTCAAAATCGTTCAAATCCGATGTTTCCCTAATCGCTATCGTGTCTGTTACCGAAGCCAACATTTCTTGACTCGAAAAACTCCACTTACCAGATCTCAAATCCGGGATTATACCCGATAGTGCCCAAAAGTCGGCACCCAAGATCAACTGGTGTGGAAGGTTTGGTATAATCAGGCACTCTATCAAAATGGATCTATTCTCAACCTCCATCGGTAGAGAAATAGACCCAGCTACTCCTACACCCGCCCCATCTGCTAAAGCTACTGACCCAACACTACTCTTCCCTAAGCTAAGTCCTAACTCTTTCAAAATTTTCCACCCGTCACCACCCACAATGGTGCGAGAGGCTCCTGAATCAAGTAACCCCAAAAACTTGATTCCATAAATCTGAACTCCTAAGTATGGCCTAGTGTCCCTACCATTTGCCGCTAAGGTGAAACTCAATTGAACTTTATTCCCCAACTGATCGCCAGCAGGCGACCTTACTAACGACGACGAGTCTCTTGTCCTGCTGTCACAAGAGCCCGTTCCCCATTTCCCGAACACCGCCTACAATCCCTACGATAAACTCCTACTGTTCCACAACCAAAACATCGCTTCGCAACTGAACAGGTGTGAGCGAAATGCCCATCCTTGTTACAGTTGTAACACCTAACCGCCTGTCGGAATGGGTTATTCGGAGCAGAACTGACCACCGCAACTCGGTTCTGTCCCGAACTACTCGGCCGATAACCACACTCTGGTTCTAACAAATTCCTTCCTCTAGAAGGGGGAGTGAAAGTATCGACGTTCACTTTCAACGAATCTAATTCCCTACCTAACAAAGCCAGTTCCTTAACCGTCTTAGGTTTAGCGCTCGCAATCTGTAATTGGAAGAAAGGGTCAACGTTTTTCCTTAAAATCGAAAGCATCCTTCCCTCTGACAATGGTTCCGATAATCTTCGGAACAATGTCCTCATCGTGGCCAGATACGCCCCGAAGGTTTCATCCTTTCCTTGCGAACGACGATTTATCTCTTCCAACAAAAGATCATCGTAATTCGCAGGAAGAAATTCAGCCTTGAGTTCTTGCACGAATTCCTGCCAATTCCCTATATCCTCCCTAACCGTCCTAAACCACATTAGCGCCCTATCACTTAAAAGTTCAGAAGCGGATCTAAAAAGATGGTTTTCCGGAACTTCGTTAGCCAACCGAAGTTCCTCCACCCTCTCCAAGAAAGAATTTACTGATGCTCCATCTGAGTCACCAGTAAATTTCACCCCCCACTTTCCTATACGTTCAGGCCACCTTTGCTGAACAACCAAACGTTCAGGGTAGGCCTCAACCCTACGCTCCGGTATATTTAAAACTACCTCTCTTGCTATAGGACTGCTGTCTCCCCGCGATGGTGCAGCTACAGTCTCTAAAGCAGGACTTAGTAAAACCCTAGTCACATTATTTGAAGTAGACGGGAACTTCGGACTAACTACTTCTGTCCTACCAACTTTCAATTGGGTTTCTATCCTAGCTGGAGTCTTCTTTTTCGGTGATTCTTCTTCTCTATCACTGATCTCACTATCCCCAGTAAGATCACCTAACAAAAACAAAACATCATTCCTAATTGAACTAATTTCCTCTTCTTCGTCTTCCGCTTCACAAGGTGTCCTAGCTAATCTACCTATACACCATTCTATCTTAGTAAGTATTTTAATATACTCAGAGGACTTCGGATTTTTCGGTGCATCCTTCAAAAGAACCCTAATCTCTTCTATTTTTGCCTTCACGGCATCCCTATCTTCCTCAAAACTAAAAGGGTAAACAAGGCTAGTCTCCATCGAGTTTCTCTTAACGAGTAACCTCGACGACCTTAATGCCTTTCGCATTTCCTCAACTGTCCCTATCTTCAAACCCCTGACCTTCATCTCATAGGCCAGTTCGTCCTGAGCTAAACGACCTATATTCATTTTTTTTTTTTTTTATTTGAAAACAGAAAAACAACACCAAATAAAAATAAAAATTAAGCGTTAACCCTATCAGAGAATAAGAAAATTATTTAGAAAAATAAAAAAAACGTAAAAATCGATTAAAAAAATTAGTTCGGTACTTAAAATATTCTTAATAAAATTTCCACCAACGGACAAAATTATTGAAAAATTAAAAAAGAAAAACACTTCCCAAAAGGTACAATTTATTTTCCACCAACCTACAATACTATTGACAAAAAAAAATAATTCCTAACTTCACAATTTTATCAGAGTTGGCAATCACCCAGACTGCTCTTACACTCAATTTCCAATTTAAACAAAATGTGAATTCACTCAAAAAAGAAAAACTCGTAAACAAAATCTATCATGCGAGATAAAACTACTACGAAATCACTCAAACTCAAATGAGGAAACTATCACTCAAATTTATCGCGAATAAAAAAAAACAAAATGGCACTCAAAATAATTAAATGTATGAAAAAAAATCACAACACAGGTAAAGAAAAAAATAATATAACTAAACTAATAATAAAAAAAATCAAAACCAATAATAAACAATATCTAATAAAATAATAACAAAAAAAATTATACTTGCGAACTCCTTGTTTTGATTAGGTAAACTCCTATTCCACTCAACTTGTTGCTCTCAGAACTTATTATTCCCAACAGATGTTATCTTCCCTGGCACTTCCAAATTCTTCACACAATTTACCTATTAAGAAAAACAGAAGGAATTAAATGTTCTAAAAATTAAAATTAAAACAAACACGACACTAGCAAACCACAACACAATTTAGGTAGGTATTCCCAATGTACATACATATGTAGGTATGCGTAAACAAAACACAAATTCTTCCACCGTTTGCCCCACGTTGGGCGCCAATTTGTTGCACTTTTTTTCTTCGCGATATTATTATTAAAATTAAACGATTATTTTTTTTTTTATTACCGCGATTATATTATTTAATATTTTCGACGACGACGAAAGTGAAAGCGCACGCGCGCGTCACAGAACAAGAACCCGAATGATAAATTGACAACACGAAAGGAGAATGAAAAGGAATAGAAAAAAAGTGCAACTGTAGCTCGTTAAGAAAAGCTACCACCACGGCTGCTCAGCTGGGTTGGGTTTTGTGGAAGAATTTGCTAAAAAATTTTGTTGATTAGAGAAACTAATCAACGCGAATATTATAATAGGTTTTATTACAAGTACAGTGGGGCACTTGTAATAAAAAGTGGGCGCCAGGAATTTTAGTTTGGTGTACTTAGCAAAATTCCAAATCTAATTCAAATATTCAGTAAAGAATTTAAGAAATATAGTTTTAAATGAAACAAATGGTTTGTATGCCCCAATGGGGTTTAAATGTAATTTTATTTGGGAAACCGTGGGTAAACCCTGGATTAAAACCCAAAATTTTTTTTAAAACAAAGGATATATATATAAGAGTTTCGATGGACTTGCGGATGACCACTAAGTCGAAACAAAGAAACTAAGCTGTTAACAAATGAAATTAGCGCGTCCCTTTTTAATTTGGGATTGATATCGCGAAACGAAATTTAATTATTTAACAACGAGAAATTTAAAGATTACCGAAACCAAATCACACAATACAAAAAGAAAAGACAAGTAACAAAGATATATATATATAGTTGGACAAGATGTCCGAATCAAATAACTTATCTTTTTTTTTTGGTCCTCCTGCCTCAATCTCTCCTTTATCCCGACTTCTTCCTTTCCTTAATTATCCCTTTTGTTTTTTTTTTTGTGTTCACTCCTCGATCCTTATCTGAATTATTTTCCTTTCCTCGATTTATCCTATTTCCTTCACCTTTTCTCGATTTAAATTTCTTTTTCTTAAAAATTTCCTCACTTGTAAAAAATCTGCCTGTCGCTTGGTTGGTTCTCCAAAGAGTGCCCTTCCAAGCTTTTGTTATTTCCCAATCCTCCCTCGACCATTCCAATCACTCACACATTCACACATTCAGCCATTCGCTTTCGTGATCATCGGTCACGGATTGTCGGCTTCCTGGAAAGCTACGTGTTCTCCTCGAAAACCACCGTTGTTGAATCTCAACGAAACTCTCATTCGCTCTCACAAACATTAATTCAACAAGTTCTTGGATGTCTTTCCAAAACTTGTCGAATTCTAATGGTCGAGTTCAGACCCCTCCCAATAAAACTTCTGAGAAAAATTTTAAAAGAATTAAAATCGAGAAAAAAGTTTCATCTGAGCATTTCCTCAGTTACTCGCGACTATTCCCGACCGAATCGAAAAGTGAAACAAAAACCAATCACGCAAATTTTTCGAGAGAGAAAGAGGAAGGCATATTCCCACAATTAAAATTAATCCCCTGATTTGATTTCGGTCAATCTTTATATATAAGTTACTATCTATTATTATTAATAAATTACTTAGTATGGAACAAAAAAAACAGAATTTTTGTTAACGGCCCATTACAATATTGAAACATTATAAAAACAATAATTCCTTATGGGAAGTTAATGATTATGTTGCGTCGTTTGCTGACGTACGTTTTCTGCATTAAACTGCCCGTCTACAGCTACATCTATTTATAATCGGGAACCGCCCGTTCCATTGGATCTTCCTAATCTTTCGAACACCTGTGATTATGTTGAATTTGCAAGATATTGGTTAAGTACACCATTGGTTGATGGAACCATGGTTGCCCTCAACCTAACCAATATTTTGCAGCAGCAACGAAAGTGGGACGGGAAAGTCGAGCATTGCAAGGCTAGTCATTGTTGCGGTAAAATTTACCGTAACAAAAGTTAGAAATGGGACTTCGGAGAAATAAGCATAAGACCCGGTCGTATAGTGCTGTTATATGTGAAAGTTCTGTGCTTTCCAGCAATACTGTCCCCCATCAAATTTTGGCTCAAATTCTTGTTACATGCGTCAAGCAAGCGAGGAACAATGAACACTTCCGCATGCTAGAAGCAAAACAGCAGGACATCATTTTATCAAATGTATGGAGTGAATGCTTTGTGTTAAGCGGATCCCATTGGCCATTAGATATCAGTGGATTAATTGAGTCGTGTGCTGATGCTAACTTGAAGCAAGTCTTGAATGATGCCCGC
This sequence comes from Scaeva pyrastri, assembly GCA_905146935.1. Taxonomy (NCBI): domain Eukaryota; kingdom Metazoa; phylum Arthropoda; class Insecta; order Diptera; family Syrphidae; genus Scaeva; species Scaeva pyrastri. The sequence goes on from LR989927.1 coordinate 82,606,693, forward strand.
GATTTGCGAGCAGATATGATGGAGTTAAGCTTCTTGCAAACCTTAATCCTTTGCAGAAAAGGTATGAGTATGGTGACATATATGTTTACTTTAGGTTTAATACAAAAACGGATTATCAAATATTTTTTAGAACTTGCATCAAATGTTAAAAATGCTATTCTTCTCGAGTCTTATGCTAATGCTGCTTTAGTATCACTTGCACGCTACTGCACACATCAGTCGAACTGGTTTCGATTTGGAACTTTGCTACTGGGATTGAGAAATCTTTCACTAAGAAAATATGAGAGCTTTCTTTCTGGCATGTTTAAAACAGTCGTAAGGGATATTTTGAAGAATTTGTGAAAAAAAAAATAAATGTATTGGGTTGATTTTAATTTGTAAGGAGTAGATTATAAAAGCTTGCCAAACAAAAATAAACAACTATATAAAACTTAACATTAACATGTCTACATTCCTACTTGCAGAAATTATTGGTTTTTAATGAAATTCTAAAAGCATTACAAATTCGAAAGGTCTAAGAAAGGAACAAATATATGTAAACTTAATACTAGATATAAGTCGAAATTGGGTTCAAGGTTAAAATGATTACCATTCCTAAAAGCACGAGTTTAACGGTTGAATTATTCAATGCGGGGTAATACAACTATTTATATAAAAGCAGAACTGTTTATAAAAAAAGCATTGTAATGACATGAAACATTCGAGGGAAACACATCGGTCGTCTGTCACTTTTATAGATTTTGAATTGTTTCCAAGAGACCAAGTGGGTTATTGGGGCATCTGCCCAGATATGGAAATTATTTTGTTGTTATTTGATTTTCTCGAGCGGGTAACGATTTAACAATACAAGACAGAATTCTGTTTTGAAGGTATTCAATTCTACGTAGTCAATAGTTTCCCAGCAAGCAATGTTATCGAGATGAGAATTCAATGATCTTAATATTTAGAGTTCAATATGAAAAGCTGAGAATTCTATTAGCAAATTTGGTGAATTTGAATTTTCAACCGAACTGCCATTTGCGACAAACTGTCCGAAGCAAAACGGAGTCCTATTGAACAGCAGTGCTTATTTTGGGAGTTTTAAATTTGAAACAGTTTATTACTACTTTTATTGAATAAGTTAAATGTTTCTATAAAAATTGAAGGAAAAACAAGATGCAAAAAATCTTCTTCAAAATATATGTTTTTAATGGTAACTCTTCGTATATTCTTCGTGTCATCCCGTACCCATTGAACCAGAAATGGGCTTCATCACTGAATAATATTTCACTATAAAACATTAGATTTGCATTGAGTTCTTTCAGAGCGTATTCACTGAATATTCGGCGCAAGTTCTTGCACAAGTTGAATTTAGTAACATCCACTAATGTAAGCTGAGACTCAAATTTGCGAATGGTATTGGGCTATTGGCAATAGTATTTTCAGTGGATCGATAATACGCACTGTAACTTCCTTGAATCCCACGAATAACATTTCTTACAGAACTGTGGTTTGGTATACCTACCACACATGAGATAGGGAGTCACTAAGCCCAGAGTGGCGGACGCGGCTTATATCTGGTATCAATTTTTGGCTAATTTTAAATTCATTTGACCACGTCTACAATTTGTAAATTTTAAAATATATTATTATTGTTAACGGCAAATAATAAAAACAAGTTTGACATTGTGACAGACAGCTTTGCAAGTGCTGTAATAAAATTTTGAAAGTTATTAACCTGATATTCATTTGATATATTTTATTTATTAAGGTCTCCAAAACTTATATTTTTCATTGAGTATACATATGTACCTTGTCCTTGTCAGATTTAGATATGCATAGCTATGTCTCTTTTATCCCTATGTATTATAGCCTATATAATTTGCTTTTATATTTATGAACGTTCAAATAATTCAGGATTCGGAGGGCTCTGCTATGTTCCCAACCTAACGGTTTTCAATAGGGGTATTCCCGATTTGATGCAACGAACCTAGTAAAAATGCGAAAATTTATTATTTCATAGTAGACCGTGAAAGCACTTTTTCTCATCTGCTTGCAACACTGAAGTAGATATCAAAATGCGTGGAATTTGTTTTTTGTTTTAAAAATTAAATTTTTATATGAATTGAAATTTGTTCAAGATTGTTAAAGATGCCAAAAACAAACGGAAAAACAAAAAATATCACATAAAATTCATGCCGAAAATCATAAAAAAGCTACATATATGTACATAGATGCATGTAGGAATATTTTATTTTCAGAAAATGCAGTAAGTGAAGAAGAAGATGCTGTGGATAAAATCCTTAACGAATTGAACTACATAGGACCTTCTATTCGTCCTAGCACCCCGTGATTGGATGAGCAAATTACATAGATCCATTGCTTGGCGTCAAAATATTTTAGCTTCATTAGACAACAATCGCTTTCGACAAATGCTCAGAATGGAAAGAAGTCAATTTTAAAATTTCCTGTTTCAAGAATGAAATCTAGAATCATTATTATTTCCATGTCGCTCCACTTATTTTTTTCTTTTAAAATTCAATTTAAAATAATAAAATAAAAAGAACAATAAGATATTTCTTTCGGCTTCCAAAGACTTTTAAGTTTTAAAAGCTAATACCTCTTGCTGAGCTATCAAATATGCCACTGCAAATTTAACACCGTTGTATTTTCTGTTCCAATAGGTATCGGGTTTAGCCAAAGTTTATCACTATTGCAAAATTGCACTGCGTACATTTTGTTGTTGTAGTGTTGTAAGATTTTACACTTTTTCATTTTTTTTTACAATGATATTATAGACCTGTTGCATTAGATCGTGAATACCCCTAATATTTATTTGTGATTTGTAAACCTTTATACAGATTTCTCGTGTTTTGTGAATTGAATAAAATACAATAATTTTTGTTCGTTAATTTGTCATTTATTTAGTTAATATATCGGACATTACGTAGAGTGAGAGGAGAAGTGAAATTTGTGTATTTTTTGACACGGTAAAAACTGATAAATTACTATTTTCAAATGAAACCATGTCAAAACTCCGAAAGATTTTATAAATTGAAATAAAAAGATATTATTTTACCGAACGCAATTTTTGACTCTACATAATAAGTACATATAATAAATTGTTACAAGACATTTACAGTATTGAAAAATTAAAAAAAAACATTTTTTTATACCGCTGTTTAATAAAAGTTCCTTAAAGTCCAAGCTTTTTTTGGAATTCAACTATCTTCTACATCATCTAATAGGTCAATAGCTAGTGATACAATCGTACTTCATAAATGTATGTACATGATTCCCTGGTAAAAGAGGTCAACCTTCTTGGGACAGAAGAAGTTGAGGCTGAAGCTAACAGTCGTTGGAGGAAGATACATTTGAAGATTCAGTCGAATCATCGATTGTGCAGACTTTCATACTCACTCATATTCTAGGAATTGACCATTTTACTTCACCTGTACTAAATTGGGAAACGCAAAATATCGCAAACGACTGTTCATATTTTATTGTTTTTCTGAATCTATGTAGTATTCGTAGTAGGTACTCTATTAGTCTTGTGAAATTTTCTAACCGAGGTAAATATAAATCTCTGTAAATATTCAACAAATTATATTATATTTATTAAATATATTCATAATGCATACCTTTTAGGTCACGATATTGTCCTACAGACTTTCTACCACTCGGACGGGCACTTGCTCTAGCCAACCCGTTAAAGAAACTGGTTTGTCATTACAAATATTCCTCCTATTCCAACAACCGGTTTTTCTACTCCATTTTATGTTCTCGATGCAAAAAGGCAGAAACAATTAGCAAGAAACCACCAACAAAAAATATTGAAGAGCATAGGTATGTACATCTACATATGTATATATTTTCCAAGAGAAAAATATTCTCTCAAAGCGGTAAAATCGCAGTGGAATTTCTGGGAACTGAAACTTCAATAATTGTTTACATTTCATGAAAAATTTGAAAAATTACTCTTAAAAATTATTTTAAGCCTTTTTTTGGGTAAATTTTGGTTTTAAAACTATGGATTTTTATCACTTGATTTAAAAACAATCAATTTATCATACTTAATTGTAAGTATTACCGTTATTTTTTGACAACTCTTCGTTCAAAGCATTTTTATTTTAAATTGCCCCTACCGCCTAAACGGGCGGAGGTAGAACCATCACCACCATCTACCAAAAACCGTTATTTTTTCTTGGCGCCAAAGTTATCGTACTCGTGCCCGTAAGTTTTTTGACCATAATAAATATACATAACGCAATATGTATATTATTCATGGCAGATCTGTTGTTACTTACAAAAAAAATTTCAGCACTTTCAATACTGTCTGCCACAGTGTCATGTCATGTAAGCGATAATGGTCTGCCGCTGTTATTTCCCGACAATAATATCAAATAATAATAGCATACATAATGTAATAATATGTATAAAATTGTTTATGTAATATGTATCTTTCCCTTTACTATTAAATTAAAATAAAATTACTTCAGTAAATACACATTTCTTTTATTTTGTGTTGGTATACAATAAAAAACAATATTAAAATAACTAATTACATATAATAGTATAGGTATACAGTTCAAGTTTCAATAACATATTATATAAATACAAATACATGTACCTATTCATTTTATTTGCTCAACAGTGCATTTAAAATGCATTAAGAAATAACGTAAGTATATTAAAAATCTATCAACTATTTCATAACATTACTTACACACATATTTTTTTTTTGTATAATGTGTTTCTTTTTTTTATAAAATCGGAGAAAAAGTGTATAACAACATTAACTATCACTTTAAGTATAAATGTTTTATATACATAAAATGTTTTAAAACTAAGTTACCTAACAATCTCTAACAATAATTGCCTAGAACTAACAATTTATATGGATAGTTTTATTTTGTTTTATTTTTAACTTAATGTTTTATAGTATCTAACTCACAAAAAAATTAAACATGAATTCAGTATTTGTTTCAAATAATAAAATGGAAACACATTTGTTTATAAGTAACAATTGTTAATTTCAATGAAGAAATAATTTTGTAGATACAAAAATTATATAGAATATTCGCTACATACATCTGAAGTTATTCTATAAATACTCATCAGAAAAATATTAAATTGTAACTTTTTATTTGCAAGTTTAAGTTTAATCAACGATTGTCATTTTTAACATAAATACATACACAACATAATGATCATAAGTCACGTCTACTTATCTAATTCAACTAATTTATACACTTTTTTATTTTTATTAGCTTTTAATACGAAGGAAGATACTTCTTTTTAAAAATTTTATTTTACCTACATTTTTTTCACAGTTTTAATTTATTATTTAGTTAATAGTTTGAAAATCATCAAAGAATATTATTTAATTGATTGTATTGCAACAAAACATAATTTGAATCAAGTATAGGACTTATATATTGTAAATTATATTTTAAGATAAAACAATAAATGAGTTGTGGCATCGATTTTATATTTAATTCACAATCAGGTACAATTATTATCTTCCGGTACCGTTTTTGAAATGTATATTTTGCGGAGGGATTAGTGATGGCGTCTTTAATTTTTACTTATAGCATAAGTTTCTAATCTTAAAAAAAAAAGACTTTTTGGTAAACAAAACAAAAGGTGTCTGAATTATCAACCATTTAGGAACATTAATTTGTGCATTGCAAGTTTATAAATATATGTCTGACTTCTTAAGCTTTTCCTTTCATTTAGCCGTTTGATCTTAACTTTCTCTTTAATTTGGATGACAACAAATAGTTTCTTTTTATGGTAGTCTATTTGTTAAGGATTTGTAGCTAAGTAAATGAATCAATGAACCAACTGGAGGCATTTTGTAATTTTTATAACTTAAAGTGGATACTGACGATTAAAAACTAAATTAAGCAAACATTTTTGGGCTATATGTACATAAACGTCTAAGTACTTTACAAATTTTATCAATTATATGGAAAAATTAAAATTTAACATGATTTTGTTTTTTTTTGCATAAAGTTAGCATTCCGGACCTCTGTTCAAAATAAAAGAGTTTAAATTTAAACTGAAACTGAACGAATTTCTTAATTCGTTTATTTTTTGGTAGTAAATGTAATGATTCTTCTGTTGGAAATTTATGGTTACCAAATAAATTGTTTTAACTTTTCTTCAGTTCTTCAAAAGCTGAACTATTGAAACAAAAATATTCTTTTTCTTTTACTATATTTAAATATAAAATTAATATTAATGAAAATAAAATAAAAATTTTCTTGAATAAAACATATCCTCCCAAAATTTATTTTCCTCAGAATCTTATTTTCCAAGTAACTTTTTCATAAGAAAAATAAGTTTATCGCTATTCAAAGGATGGTTCACAAGTCACAAGCTCTTGAGGAGAGGTTGATTTTGTTACAAAATTAGTAGTTCTGCAATCAAGGTTTTAATTTGAATAGCCCGCTTTTTGGACAGCCGTCATCTTTTAACATAATAGTGAAACTAAGTGCAGAAATTGGAGACGGTTGGACAAGTTGATAATGTGATACGTAAATTGAACCTGTGAGTGGCTCAAGAACAACTGAGAATATTGCTGCTGCAGCCCGTAGTGTTAACGAAAATACAGGTTTGTCGATTCCCCTTCGATGTATTAAAATAACGACAATAGACCGTATTTTGCATAAAGTCTTAAGATTCTTAAAGCTCAGCCTACACAAAACCTTGAGCTGGATTTTCATCGAAAAAATCATCTTCATGAGACCTTTTTTCACCATAATTGTTGTTTGTTACTTGTTACGGTGAATGGAGTGCACTATGGAGCTATGATTAATGATTTTTTAAGGCCGGAATCGGAAGACTTTTTTCATCGCGTTCCCGTGGAAAATAAGGTCCATGTCAATGCTTCACAATCGATTCAAGTTATCGAAGTTATAGAGTGCATTTATGTATAAATTAAGTGGTATGTGAGAATAGGTCATGAAAAATATCATAAAGAGTATGTGGTGCTGCAACCGTAACATGTGTTAATGCATACTTTCCTCTTTGCAGTGATATAGGTAAACTTTCCGTTGGTTTCTGAAAAAATACTGTGTTTTTAAATGTCAAAACTAAACTTCTTATTGGAAAACTCGGAGATTGGGGCGTTGAATCAAAACAAAGTTAAAAAAAATTAAAATGTATAGACTGCATTCACGAATGGAAAAACATATATAGGTACTTAAAATAATATTAAGTAATAACGGAAATCATATTTTTCTTGCTAAAGTCTATTCCATTCTGGACTTACTAAGTACATACGACCATTAAAAAAAAAATTGTCACGAATTGTAATCTACAAATGTTATAAAATACACCATATATTTTTATCATTAGATTTCACCATTACCATCATTACGATCATAGCATTAGGATATGATGATGTGAAGAGCAACTATGCATTGTAACCAACAGCCAGTCTCTGGTACTCTGTTTGATCAGAGAAAAGATCCTAAATCTCGCAGCGTAAAAAAGTTACTTAAAATTATTAAATACTATAAACGTGATTTCTCATTGTATTCAAACAAAAATCAAATCCTAAAAAAGAACAATTTATATTGTTTCCTATCTAGTCATCAAGGTCTCCACCGTAAGCGTTACTTCTTGTTGCTTTCTGACATTGTTTTCAACAACATTCGGTGTCCTTTGCATGCGAGTTTCTTCGAAAAGTGGAGGGCTTCGGTTCATATTGCTATCTAGACTACTATGATGCTGTGAAGAGGCTGGAGACAGTGGAATCTCTTCTATTTTTTCGAGATCCTGAGCTATTGATGTGGAACTTAGCTTATGTACCCTCGGTAAGGTACACTTCGGACTACAGCGATTTTCTTGTAAAGTTGGAATCTCCAGCATGGCTGTTTGTTTAACGACTGTGGTCGTTCCAGTTGATATCGGCAATGACACTGTAGTTTGGGTACCGTCATCGCGATCCAGGCTAAATTGACGTCGCAGAAGCCGACTTGACCCTGGCTTGCTATCAAGTTTTGTGCAACTATACATGTATTTGCCGTCGTAAAATTGGGTCAGATTGCTTTCGCTAGGACTTAAGCACTTGTAATGGTTGTATGGAGAACTCAAATCAATCATTTCCTCTATTTTTTTGTACAGACGCGATGAAGATCCTCCCGTCGAACCAGGTAGTCTGTTAAAATTCTGCGGATTCAATAGTTGATCAGGTTGAATGTCATTGATCTTTCTAGAAGTTGGACTTGCACTGGGCGTTTTGGTAGGAAACTCAGGCATAAGAGCCATATTTGGACCGATCGTGTTTGTGGAATTCGAATCAAGAGAATAAGAATTTACCATATACGCACTCGAGTCTGCATTTGAGGGTGGAGTTATTTCGACTTTAACCTCAACCGCTTCGCCAGCCAACAAAGATGATTGACTAGAGGATGGATTTGTACTATTACGTGATTTGGTAGCCATACCCTTAAACGTTATAGAATTACGAATAAAGAACTCATCAAGGCTGAAATAGAAATCACATTTTTATATTATAAAACAACACACACAAGAATAATAAGTCAAACAAAATGCACCATACCCATGTGACTCTCTGTTAAGCATCAAATAAAAACAATACTTACAAATTTTAGCAGTAAGTCAATAGAAGAACAAAATTCAATAATTACCCAATAGGGGGAGGAACAGGAAGTGTTTTATCGAAGCCTTTTTTCCCCAAAAGCCAAAATGTGTTCATCAGTCCTTTTCCTTTTATCTCTATCAAGCCTCTTGGCTCTATTTGATAGTTATTAGTAGCTTCAAGGCGATCTCTTGTCTCCTGAGACATGTGTATTCTCCAGGATGAGCCTACAGGTAAAACAAATTTAGTCTATTTTACATATAATTATTTTAAAATAAAAACCTAACCTGTCGATTCCATTCGTGATGCAGTATTCACTGTATCTCCAAAAAGGCAATACCTCGGCATAGTAAGGCCTACGACCCCTGCACAACAAGGCCCCGTATGAAGTCCAATTCGTAATTGCAATGGAACTCCGGGTAAATGTTTGACACTAAATCTTCCACTTTGATGTAGCAAATCCAAAGCCATTGTTGCGATTTGTTCGGCGTGATCAGGAATTCGAACGGGCAGTCCACTGACCACCATATACGCATCGCCTATTGTCTCCACCTTAATAAATGTGAATTTGTCTTTTTTTGTATGTATGTTCTTTAAAAAGTTTATATTCAAACCTTGTAGACATTGTAGGCATTTATAGTTGCATCAAATATTGTGTAGAGGTCATTAAGAAGGTCCACAACCTGTACAGGGCTGCAGTGGGCCGCAATTGTTGTAAAACCAACAATGTCACTAAAATATATCGTCACATCGGAAAATTCTTCGGGATCAACTCCGAGACCCATTTTGAGCTTCTCAGCGACGGAACTATGGATGGATTTTTAATTATTTATTATTTATTTTAAAGGATCTAGTGCAGCTTATAAGTTAAGTATTAGAATTTATCGATTTACTTCAAGTATTTTAAGTAATGTTTACAAAAACGAAGCTACATTATATAACTGCTCTTTTTCAAATAATTTAATAATAGCTGTGCAGGTAGGTACTCCTATAGAAAAGTTTTAATTTGCAATTATTTAAAATAAATCATTCGTCTCGAAGTTCAGGTACAGATTTCTTGAGTTTTGCTTGTTATTTTCTGTGTTTAATTTTCTTTTAAACAGTGGTTTTGAGGGTGTTATTGTTGAAGAGATGTGTTCCCCACCTTACAAGAAATGAAAAGTTCCTATAATGATTAGAAATGTCATTAAGATCTGGAAAATATCGTGAACAGAAATAATTCCATTAACCTTTTAGATTGTTTCTGCGAGCTACTTAATAAATTTCAGGTTTTCAAGCTTAAAAATAATGTGTTAAATTATTGACTTAAGGATAATACGTTCTATTTCTGGAGATGCATTGCAAAGTTCAAATAATCTAATAGGATTTCCCTTTGATACACTAACGCTACATAAGTTCAAGGCTAAAATTTTACAAAAAGGGCACGATTAAAGATAGCATCAGGCGATGATTACAGTCTTAATCTATCGACTACGCAATATATCTGTAGAATTGTGAAGAAATTTTTAGAGAGTAAAACTGATGTGTTACTGAGGTAGTTATGTCTTAATGGCTGAAACAGATGCCCAGATTGTTTACTACAGAGAAACCCAAAAGATATGTATGTTACTAAAATTGGAAGGTGTTATTTTTGTTTTAGACAAGGCATCATAAAACCTAAAGAACTGAATGGTAGGAACCTACACCCACACATCAATATTAAAGAAAGTTCTTTACTGGTTTTCTTACACAATTTGCTTCGCCAACTAAGAAAATCTCATAATTAAATCATTAAAATGTTCAAAATTAAGCGGTGTTAAACTCATTTTATTTTGATTGCTATCCTATCTCTCTAATATACTCGTAAATTTTTCAGATGCCATATTTAAAATTGAATTCATCCCATAAACCTTTTTCCTCATTCTTAGGGGAACGACTACATAATGTAGGTACATATGTATACATTTATGTATATGTGTAGTGTATCTGTGTGTTACATAAATTGCTTTGCTTTCAAAACAAGCACAATAAATTAAAAATAATCTTAATTACTTGCTCGTTTGTTTACTTAAACGACTGCAATCAACCCATCCACCGCAGAAGATTTGCAAATTTTAAGATTCCATCTAACTCACACAAAAATTAACATTCCCCTCATTTCTCACCTGGGAAGCATACGGTTTAGAAGCTGTTCAGTCTTTTTCCTTTCAATATCCAACTGTTCTGTGCGTTCTCTAATTAATTCCTCCAGGTTGTTGGAATATTTTTCGAGCATTTGAAACATTGTGTCTACAAAGTTCACCTTCCTGCCATGATTAAGCATCTTGAAGCGCTCGTACACCCTACAAAGGCACAGAAGGAAATAACAAGAACAAAATCAGCTCTAGTTGAAATTTTCTATTTTGAGTTGTTTTAAAGTGGTTTAAGGACACTGAATAATTAATTTACGAGTTAAAATCCGGTCTCATGTCAGGAGTTTCCGCCCAACATTGACGCATGATGTTAATCGCTTCTGGTGGTGCAGCGCCTTTTGAAACAGACGGCCGTATGAGCGGGGGTGGTTTTTTAATTTTCGCAATGATTTCCTCCGGCGACAACGACAGCATGCAGTAGGGCTCGCCTCGAACCACAACTTCCTGCATTATAATTCCGAAAGAGTATACATCGCCCATTTGAGTTCCACCACGATTATGTCCTTTTAAATTGCGCAAAAGCTCTGGCGCTGTCCATAACAGCTCTTTGGGGGTTTTATTCGGGGGTGTTATTCCTTGAGCTTCATAGAACGATGAGATTCCATAGTCAGTTATTTTTAGCACCCAACGTGCATCGACAACACAGTTGCGAGATGTCAGATTACCATGAAATCGTAGCGGCGAGGAATGGAGGTATCGCATTCCACGTACTAAATCGGTCAGCAGACTAAGGCGAAAGGACCAATCGAGTTTGATTTCGTCCATTATTAGAACATCCTGCAAACTGCCTCTCGAACAGTAGTCAAAAACCATTGCATTACGGTTGGGATCACTTAACCAACCTGCAAGAAAAAACAAATTAATTTAATGAATTAAAAAACTTTTTCTAGGCGCATAGAGGTTTTGATTTCCATACAATATTATTGAGTGACTTTAGATTATTTTTATGAAGAGTTAAATTAGAACTTTAAATCACAGCTAATATAATTTTATATCACAGCTTAATTTTTTGATTTTTTTCAGAAAAATTATTATTCTCGCTGAAGGCTTAAGATTGTGCTAAGCGTATTAAAAGTTGATGTTTAATGGCAAATAAATTCATGGTTGTTGGCTTACAGTAGCATTTGTACATTTAATTGAACTATAGTCTTATGAAGATTTTTTTTCTTTTCATTTATAATTAATTAAATTGATAAAATACATACATATATGCATATATATATATACTATATATATGCAAGCAACATATACATATGTACATACATATTTTATTGAGACGAAATAAGATGAGAACAATTAGAACTATATTGAATTCAATGTGTTTTTCGAATATTTTTTTATTTGTTTGTGGAAGACTACTATTGTCGCCTTGAAAAATGGTTTAAAGAAACCTGGGGTGTCATCAACACTAATAACTTCTCATATTTGCCCTTAACAACTTGAAATTTATTAAAGTTTTTTTTTTATAATAAATTCACCAATGAATATAGTATTTCTTTAAGTTTTAATTTTTTATAAGTATACAAAACATTGTATGTGATTTATTTTCGATTTAACCAATCGATAAAAATTTATTTAAAATATTTACGAGCTTTTAAAAATTGTAGGTATAAATGTATGCACTAAAAAAAACTCGAAGTCAATTTTATGATCGTTTTCGAGATATTCGAGCAAAAACAATTTTAACCAAATTTTGATAGAACTTTTTGTAAAAAAAATTGGCTGTTGATTTTTTTTTTTAATTTCAAATAATTAAATTTTAATACACTTCCCAAAACTTTCACTTTTTTTTTAAATAATGTACACATGTATTAGAAAAACACTATTGAATTTTTTTGAAAACCGTTCTACAAAACAAACAAAATTTATTTGATTCTTGAAACGACGAAATGAAACGACGAAATTTTAAATTCAACAAATCCGACCGACAACAATGGAAGTTACGAACCACATATGTATATTCCGATAGATTATTTAAAAAAATCAAATAACTGACATTCAAAATGTGTGTTAAGAAAATCAATGACAATTATTCACAAACGCAAAATGATAACGAATGTATGTGAAAGGATTAAATATAATATTTGTTAACTCCTTGTAGTTATTTGTGTTTATAGTTTAAAAAAAAAATCTTTCAAACCCATAATTTATCAATTTTTTTTAAAAACTGTGAAATTCTTAATCGAAAAGTGATGGTGTTACGACTTCTAGTTTTTACTGGTATTAAATTTGTATCCTTATTTTTTTGTATATAACGAAACTTACTCACATAAATACTTTAGGTCCTTTTTTTAATTCATTTTTATTAAATCAATCTTATAACTACATATCTTAAAGTTAGAAAAAAATTCATAAGACTAGCCTACTTAACCAAAATGTATAAATACATTACTTATACCGGTATCAAGGCGCTTAAAAATTATTTACATATTAAGCAACATCATATTCTCAGCAGCATATTCTTAAAACTAGATTGGTGGTGAAATTCATAAAACCGTATATTATCATTCTTACCTATTAAAGGATTCACATTTTCATGCCTCAGTCCATGCTCCATTACCATCAAATCCATTGCTTTTGATTTTAACTCAGCTGAGCAATTCATAGTTATTTCCTTTAGTTGTACAAGGTCACCATTATATCTTGCTCTCATATCCAGAAGTCCTGTATTGTGTCGTGCCAAACTGCCAGACCCAGATGTGTTTTTTGCTCCACCTCCTAGAGATGTAGTATTTGTGGCACCAATACCTCCCCCCAGACTGCCCCCACCACCACCACCAGTCCCACTGGTCCCAGCCAATGCCAGACCAAAGTTTTTCAAAGATCCAATTGATCCTTTGAGTAAATCTGGTTTATCGACTTCGGGTCCACCGAACTCTTGGAGTTGTTGCAACCAACAACACAGCATTGCCTCGATGCCCTCATCCACCTGCAACAAAAACACACATAGATAAAATGTACACAATTGTTTCGTATGCATTGAAGTGACTTCAACAAATGGAATACATATACATATATGTACATATTTATGTACGCAAGTACTACTCGCATATCTGATTGGACTTAAGACTTACTCTCCTAGAATCGACCGGAAACACAAAGTCACTTGCCGACAGGACAATTTTATTTGGTCCTTTAGAAAGTCGCTTCCGGAGAAAATAATTTCTGCAAATTGAAACGGAAAAGAAGATGAAAACAAAATAAGGTTATTCAAGAGATTAACTGAACGAGCTTCTATTAAGTTTATGGTTACATAATCATTGTGAGTCAAAGGGAGTGCGGGTGTATGTGGATTATGGTGGATTTTATTTTGTTTTTATAAGTTCTGCTTGAATTTTTGTAAACAAGTTTATGTTACTAAGAAACCAACCGACGCGACAGAGGGAGACAGTGGAAACACTTAAGGAGAACAACTTTTTAAACAATAATAAAAAAAAACGATTTCAGTTAACAAAGACTACATTTCTTAATCATAACGGAAATAAATTAATTAAACAGAAACTTTTTTATTTAATACATAATAATATATTGCTTGTGATTCATTTTAAAACGTGTGTACTGAACCTGAAATTTAAACATATTTTGTATTACTTATAAGTTATAGAAAGAATGAGAAGGAAATAATATTTTTAAGTGAGGAGTTAAATTGGCAATATGTTTTTTTCGCAGAATTTGTGGCAGTTAATTGTAAATTTATTGCGCACATTAAAAACAAGTTGGAAGTTAACGGACAAAATCTTGAACACCTAATTAAAAAAATAAAGCTTGACTGACAACAAAATTTTTAGCTTTTTTTAATTTTTTTTACAATTTGTATGAAATTTTATACCCGCGATTTTTTTAGGCAGCTGCTTGCCGAATTTATACTTGAAAAATACTTTTTTAACAAGCTTATATTAGCTTTATAATGTATGTACATAACCGACTCTCTAAGACTCCATTTTGACGCACTTTACACGAACAGATCTAAGTTAAACTTTGTACAGGTATCAAGAACCGGTGACCATACAATTTTTTTTAATCAAATTACGAGAACTTAAAAAAAATTGACGACAAATGGAGCTAAAAAGTAAATAAGAAATGTACTCGTAGTTTAAAAAAAAAACTAATAAAACACACTAAGAACATCATAGATACATATATCGTCTGAACGTAACCAGTCCATTGATAATAATATTAAATTTAATCTGCTGCTGTTGATGAATATTTGTTTTAAAATTAATTTAATGTTTAAACAAACCAAAACACACTTCGAATTATGTTTTAAAAAAAAAATTATTTTTTAATACATTAGGGGGTATGTATGTATGTATGTACATATCTGTTTTCGTTTTATTAAATAGTTTTCAAATAAAAAAAATTATTTTTATTACATAAACAAAAATTGGCATGCTTAAATAATAAAGTTGTTTAATTAACTATTTAATTCACATGACATGTTAGTAGCGATACCTCTCCGTTTAATCATCAATCTTCTTATCAATGAGTAAATTTGTTGACGCCAAAATAACCACTGTTTCAAAATGGTTTGCCGACATTTTTTTAAAGCAGCTTTAAACATAACTAAAACCATATGTATGTACGTAAATACATACATTCATGTATACAGCACAAATTATTTCCCCAGCTAATGAGTTCACGTATCCCTTCCATTTAATTAAACATAGTAAAGAGAAACGAGGAGTCAAATACAATTAATTCATTTTCATAACGCTGAACATCACATAATTTCTTTTTGTCTTCTTATTTCTGTGGAACCTAATGTGGTCGTTCGTAAACAACATACATACATCCTGATAATTCTGCCCTTAGAATGTTAATGGTATAATAATTTGGTTGGGAGATGCCGTTACAGAATAAAAGAGGGTCCTACATACATTTATGTGGTAGAAACCTCATCGTCACCTTTTTTGAGCATTCAGGTGCCGGAATAGCACTCACAGCTTCGCAAGACCCTTTTAAATTAACCTCACTTATAAAATTAATACATATATCTGGCTAACGACACCATTCTACATACATACATAATACATATATGTAGTTTTAAATTATGTCATTTGCCTGCTTATTTCTGTCAAAGTCTTAAAGCGAGACTGAAGGATATGATTTATATGTTTGTATTATGTAGTTTGAATTTTCAACCAAACATTTGAAACATTGATGATGTATAGATGCAGTCCAAATGCTAAGAACCACACTTTGAATACCATTTAAAAGTTTTCATTTTTATGTAAAAAGAAATCTTCTGACGGGGTCTCGTCTATCATAAGAGGTGAGAGATGGTGTGACCCCATCCCTAAGCAAAAAGTATGTGAAGTGGTTTTTGATAGAATATGTAAAAGATGTCATGCACTGACAAATGTTAAATTCATTGGGTTAAAGTTCCAACTTAAGGATCTGGCACTAAATCTTATTAATAATTTTAGTCCTTAATATCTACTACGTTTTCAACTACACCTAAAAGTAGTTTTAAAATAAATCTACTATTAATCTGATTGGCTGAATGGTTTTATTCAATCAAACATACCTAATTTTGTGCAACGCGCTATTGGATTTCGATTTATTTAAATTTTAAAATAGTAGAATATTTAGACTTGTATATACTTACAACAAGAGAAACAGAGATTCGTGGTGACTAAAAGAGGACGAAGCCACTTAGGAGCGACTTTTAGAATGTTCTTCAAGTAATTTTTCTATCTTACCACAATTTGATAGCAATAGTTTTAAAAAATTACATAAAATAGACAAACTTATGTATCTCAAAAGTTTTTATTTTTTATAAGCTCTTTTTTCCTTCTGTGAATTGTGAAAAATGTCACATAACAAACGCCTGTGAAAAAACTTCGAAATTTGTTCTTAAACCACCTGCCTAATCTCAGACTAATGGAAGGTGAAAATGTAGTTTAAAACCCAAAATGTCAGTAATATGCGCATATTTCACGAAATTTCATATTCTGCCCGTCAAATCTATATTTTTTTAGGCTACATAATATAAATGTACACAATTTTTTTCACTTTTGCACATTTGCACTTTTGACTCTTTGTACTCAATTTATGTATAGTTCAACCAGTTTTATAATAATTTCTTGTTTTAAACTTTAATGATGGAAAAAGAAATTACCTCAAGGTGATTCCAGCGGCAACACTCGCCAAAACAATGCACAAAAGAAAGGCAAAGCAAACAGCGACAATAGTCCAGCATATCGTCCCACAATGCCAAAATTGTGACGTCCTTTGTGACAGCCAATCATTGTATCCTGGTAGTATGGAGTGTGTTGTAAACGTCAGATTAATTTCATGTTGTTCCAGAATAAGAAGTGGTCTCCATTTAAATTCATACGGACTAGCAGTCTTATTCACTGAACTTCGCACAATATCTAACACAAGGAAATCATATTTAGGTAATTGCACGGGTGTGGGGCCTGGAGTTGATCCGCGAGCGGCATTCGCAATAATGAAATCGTAAAAATGGAAAAAATCTATGAAGTTCCGTAGAATTGATATTCTTGCTGCAGTCCGTGGTAGTTGAACTTTGCTCGAATTGCATAATTCTTCTATTTGTATTCTGGGTTGGGTTTGATTAGCAACGCCACATTGTTGCACGAACGCTTCAATGTCATTGCAGACTTGTGTGATCTTTTGCAAAGTGACGGATGAGTTTTCACACTTAAATGGCAGGTTGAGTTGTTCTAGTTGAATGGAACGGTCCAATCGCATTGGCCAGTCAACATTTTCTGGCAGAATGCTTAAATCAGTTCCTTCTTGCTGTACTTGCTGTTGCCACCGACGCATTTGGTGGAAGGTTTGAACTGTTCCGATGCGATTATCATCAAATGCTACATTCAGAAAATGACGGTACTTATCACTTAACACGGTGAGTAGGAGTAAATTGGACATCAATTTTGAGGTGGATTTTATTAGTGACAGGTTTTTGTAGAATTTATTTTCAGCATTAAAGGATGTTGCAATAATGTCGATTAAAAGTACTTTGGTGTGGGTAAGCAATTCAAAGCGCGACAATATCCGAAGGGTGGAAGGATCATTCATATCGGCTGTTACGATAATAACTATTGAGAGAATAACTAAGGTAGAAATTGAAGTCTAACTGCGTAGTATTTATTGTTACCTCTTCCAGGTACGTCATTGGTTGTCAAGTCTTGTGCATCACTTTCGCCTATTTTAATTCTGTAAGGTATATGAAGGTTAGCTGCTATTGTCAATGGAAGTCCCCAGTTTCTATCTGAAAAAGAAAACGTACAATGATTATCAGAATTTTAAACCATTTTATGTTTTATTTTATAGAAGATTATTTCAGGTTGTATTGAAATAAACAAAAATAAAGAAATGCAAACTTTATAATCAATTTATGTACATTTATGTACTATATAATATGTACATAACCTATACAGAATTTAAAAACAAAAGAAATAATATTCAAGTTGACATATCAAAACTATAAGACAATAACATTTATGATATTAAACTCACTATGAGTGCGAGTTACAAGTTATTTTTTTTTTTCATGTGCAAAGAACAAAAGTTAAAAACTTGAAAAGACATCTGAAGGTCTTGCTTTTTGTGAATTATTTGAACACACTTCTTCCCTGAGGCAAACATGTCAAATAGATGACATTTCTCCATGCAAGTTATGTCACAATGGAGGTAGAGTTTTATTCAAAAAGTAGTATCTATATATATGAAATATCCTGGGATTTAAGATGTGTTATGAAAGAGAAATTAAGTTCTGCATCAGTTTTTTCTTTTGTTGAAAAATATCTGTCAAAAGAAGTTGAAATTTAAATCTTTGGTTGAAAGAGAAAACTATAAAATATTAAAGAACAGAGTGTACTTAGGTGAGAAGCCGAGTATATTCACACACACATACATACATACATACATATGTATGTATTATTTATTTAGTTCGTTAAAATCTAACGTTAACAATGTTAAAAATAGTTCTTATAATCTAATATAATCTAAAATCTTAAATGTAAACATTTATGATTAAACATTGTTGAAAAACATAAGTTTAAAATTTTTACATTTTATATTATCATTTACAGAATCAAAACAAAAATGAAATTCGTTATAAATTGTAATTAATTGATTGAATGGGCTACATACACCATAGTTTGATCTGCTAAATATTTGAGTAATAGGTTGCTGTCGCCTTAAACTTGAACGACTAAAACTGAAATTTAATTTACTTAGAACTGATGGTAATGATATCGAACCATTAATAATCCCAACAATAAAACAAAATTGTATATACTTCCTGTGGTTAGTCAAAGAAGGGAGGCTGATCAAAGTTAGTCTTTGAGAATAAGGCGGAAGTAGATTTTCCCATGTCCATGGAAGAGACCGAAGACAGAAACGCAGAAACCTTTTTTGGATCGCTTCAATTCTTGTAACATGTGTTGAGTAATAAGGTGACCATACCACACAGGCGTATTCTAGAATTGGTCTCACAAATGAAATAAATAGAAGTTTAAGAACATAAGGGTCCCGAAAATCACGACCGAATCTTTTAATGAATCCAAGAACCCTATTGGCTTTTTTAATTATGTAACTTAAATGATCATTAAATGATAATTTGGGATCTAGAATAATACCTAAGTCAGAAAACATAGAAACCTTACATAACGGACAAGAATCAAACGTATAGTTGTACAAAAACGGACATTTTTTACGGGTAAAACTCATAGTTTTACATTTGTCAACATTTAAAACAAGTCGGTTTTTATTGCACCATTCCCTAAATATTGTTAAGTCTTCTTGTAATAATAAACAGTTAGAGGAGGATTTTATACTTTTGAAAAGCTTAATGTCATCAGCATACACAAGGACAGACGAGTTTTTTAAGTTTGAGACCAAGTCGTTAATAAATAAAACAAATAAAATAGGACCTAAGTGGCTGCCCTGAGGGACGCCAGAATTGACAACAAATTGAATTAAACTTTCAGTACGAAACAAGACAGAATAACGACGATTTTTTAAGTATGAAGAAATCCAATTTATAAAATTGTTGTTAAATCCTAGATGGTATAACTTTAAAATTAGTGTATTGTGACATAACTTGTCAAAGGCTTTACTAAAGTCAGTAAATACACAATCAACTTGTCCGCGTTTTTCAAAAACATCTAGACAAAAGGACACGAAGTTAAATAAATTAGTAACAGTGGATCTCTTTTTGACAAAGCCATGTTGGCTATCACAAATAATAGAACTACAATGAAAAGAAAGAACATTACTCACAATTGACTCAAACAGTTTAGGTATCACAGATAGTTTAGCAATGGGTCTATAGTTCATTATATTATTCTTTGGGCCTTTTTTATGTATAGGAATAATAAATGAACTTTTCCAGATAACAGGAAAAATAGAACTTTTTAAGGAAGCATTGAAGAGAACACATAACGGATATGACAAATAAGAAGCACATTTTTTTAATATATATGTACATACATATGTGTATGATGAATATAAATGGTAATGTTCTGAAATGTATATTTGTAGATCTTTAATTAGTCGAACTCGTCAAAGAAATATTATTTTTTTTTTATTCTATTTCAAGCAATTTCATTGTAAAATAATGGGTCCATTCGTTAAGGCCGTCGGAATTTAAAATGTTAAGAATAAAATTATTATATTATTATTATAAGTTGACTGTAAAAAGGGTGTAAAAAGCTACTCCTAACTTTTTTAACAGCGTCAGCTATTTAAGTTGCTGACTGTTCGCAATATTTTATTAGTTGACAAATTATAACGAAACTTTCATTTTTTTGTTTTTATTTACACTCTCGTTCAATATTTCGTCAAATGACTATTGTAGCATCACTATTATCATTTTATTAACTTCCTCAGTGGTCATTTTCATTAAATCTTATGAAATTCGGCACAGAGCTATTATAAATAAACAGACTTTTGACTCAACTCAAACACTACTATTGATATGATGTGCTGTTCTATTATTATCTATCTATCCCGTGTGATTTCGGGACAAGTTGCTAGTTATTAATAAGTCATATGTATTACTGAGTGAACACCAGCGCTTTTCATCGCTGCTTTATTTTGGTTCCTTTTTTTATTTTATTTATTACTAGCTTTTACCCGCGACTTCGTCCGCATAAGTTTTTTTGTTTTCTCCCGGCTGTAAGTACCCCTGCAACAATGTCCCACTATCGTGTTCCGGTCCTCAACTTCACATCAAAATTTGTTCAAAAGCAACCTAAGAACATAATGGATAGCTCCGAATGTTACCTTCCGAAGGAATCAGGTATTTTACCGCCGTAAAAAGTAGCCTGTGTCCGTGCCTAGGATCCTATCTTTAAATTAACCAAGTCTTATAAAAATCCGTTCAGACGTTAAGGCGTGAATGAGGTAAACTTTTAAAACAAACGATTAAAAATCACTAACTTAATTTGTTTTCTGCCTACTGCCTACACTTTAAGGATAATAGCATTAATATTAATAGGCCATATCCTTTTCTAGGTTACTATCTATCACCTAAATAAATTTCATCAAAATCCATTCAGCCGTTTAGGCATGATAGAGCAAAACTTCCAGCAAAAACCATAAAAAAATCACTAACTCAATTCAGTTTTCTGCCTACTTTCTACCCTCTAAGTACGATGACGTGATCTTATATGCGTTTTTAGGTAACCATCTATTACCTTACTAAATTTAATCAAAATCCGTTCAGCCGTTTAGACGTGGAAGAGCAAAAGTCCCAACAACAACCACTAAAAATCACTAACTCAATTAGTCTAATTAGCCTACTGCCTACTCCCTAAGAACGATGGCGTGATTATTTATAGCCTATGACCATTTCTAGGTTATCATCAATCACCATACCAAATTTCAACAAAATCCGTTCAGCCGTTTAGGAGTAAAAGAGTAACAGACAGACAGACAGAGTTACTTTCGCATTTAAAATATTAGTATGGATTGCCTGTTCTAGTTCTTTGAACTGTTTTAAAACTGTGATGATTTTGTCATTTAATTTAACATCGAATAAAATTTTTTGCTAACAAACTCATTGCAAGTTAAGTGAAAAGGCCACACTTTTATTTTCTTGCCATTTTCACATAGTGCTTGCATTGTCGGAAACTAACGGTCAAATCTATAGCTTTGAAAATGTCAAAATCATAGAATAGATACATAAGTAACGTAACTATGTAGTTGAATTAGTTACGCGCTATATTATAATTTGAAAGCTAATAAATTGTCGGATGTTGAAAAAAGTGCATGTGATAATTTTGTCAGAAACGTCAGGTGAAGAAAAAATTGGTTTTTATTCGTTTGTCAAATACCTACTATTAATTGCCACGATCGTCAGGTTATCAGATTTGTTAAAATTAACTGTCAGACAAATATCCTGACAATTAATTAGAAGACTACAAGGTTGTAAGCATGATTTTCATTGACAGATCTGACAATATTGCAAGATCTACCATCTTATGTCATGATTAACAAGAACTACCACAAATTATCCACTACCGGAAATCCTTACAACCATTTATCTCAATCTATCGATTCAGTTAATTTTTTAATGATAGCTATAAATAAAACTTAATTAAGATCAAAACAATTCTACTATACTTGAAATATTTAATGCATGGCTATGATTTTGCATTCGATAAAATATTACTCGAGGATTCGCAATATGAAGCCCACAATATATGTATACTATGAGCTTTTGTGATATACAAGACAGATTACCAAAGGAGAAGAGGTGTCGTTTTAAATGAATATTTATTACGCTATCATCAGGCAAAACAATCTTGATGATAGTGATTACCAGCATGCTTGCTCCATATACCTTAGTATTCTAATAAAACCATTCATGTTGGCATTAAAGCAAAAATAATTGTATTCTCATATTTTATGGATAACTACTATAACTACATAACTACTCTGCGGTTTAAAATTAATTTAAACACTTCATTAATCTATTGTATAGAATTATTTCCCTTACACATATACTTACATTAAAGTTTGTAAAAAATTAACTCCATAGTGCAATATACTATTCAATAACATTTAACATATCTCTTGCTCAGCATGCATCCCCTATGAACTACACATCACGCGGGAAACTATACTAAAGGAATGCACAAAAATAAATCCCAGGGAAGCGAATGAAACAGTAACTACCAAAGCCCGATTGTTTTTCTAGCCTCTTCGTTGCTTCTCTCTGTACTCATTCCAATTTCCTCGTATTTAATCTGTTGGGTATGAACTATGTATGTACATATGTACACAAATCTAGAGTCTACCACCCCCGGAATGTCGGCTTACTCTTGGTTGAACTCCAGAAGAACAATGTGTTTTAAAAATAAAAATGAAAATGAAAATTTAAATAAAACAAAACAAAAATGACATGGAAAAAGCGTACAAACTCGTTAAACGTTAATTCCTTTTCATATATGCCATAAATATAAATCGAATATAAAATAAAATGCATGGACAAAAAATTAAATATTTTCCAAAAGCCCTCACATTGAATGTTATTGAGGTGATTGAGAAATATTTCGTATATGGGCAAATCCATTTCATAGTTTCTCAATTATGTTTCTTATATTTCTTTCGTGTTCGTATATGTAATTCAACTTCTCCTAAACGGCTAGACCGATTTCTCTGACATTTTTTGAGTGTGCTCCAGTGGATTCGAGAATATTTTTAATTCTCAATTAGGTCCACAAGGTGGATTCTTTTTTTAAGCATCCGGTGGCACTAATAAGACATTCATCAACTTATTGATATACTTGAGCGTATTCGATCAAAAAACCATATTGCATTGTCAATTTCTTCACCAGTTGATTGTAGGCGGACTGCGCATTTAAAACTTTGAATGTTCATACAAATCCCAACGCAGTATGTGTTGAAGATAATTGTGAATTAACCTATATATATCTCTTTATGTCAACGCTCATGCTAATGATAACTCAACTCAATGTCATTTATTAGGCCAGTCAATGAATTCTCTTTCTTACTACATATTTTTATAAATTTTGTTAAACACTTGCTAATAAACTCTCGAACAGAACACTTGACTTTTTATTTAACGGCTCAACAGTATAAGATACAGAAGCATGTGAAAATGCAAAATTATTATCTGGTGTTTATGCACAATGGTCATCAAGTATTTGCTTGAAGCTTTTGAAAAATACGTTACTTAATATCCGTATAAAATAAACTCATTTTTGAAAGAATCGTAATTATTGAAAAATGTCAGTAAATTATGCCTTAACAGAAATATGTGTCAATATTCTTTCAACAATATTTAGACGTTAGGTATCATAAAATTCAATTGCATGAAAATACAAAATACATCTAGCTCCTAAAAAATGTTTGTAACTTAATGGCTACCTGTTGAGTTTTAAAATTCTCTAGACTTTCCCGGATTATCACTACATAACTTGTGATTGAAGATTTAACAAGCATATACTGGTAATATTCTTGAAAGCTACTACTTTGAGTGTAAAATTTTAAGGTGAAGTTGTCCTTCTAACACGAATCCCAATGATTTCTTCATAATCCACCTATCAGATTAAAACGTTTGAAATTTTCAATTCTCATGATATTTTCTGTGACTACAGTCACATAATCAAACAATGACCATTTGCGCCTTAGATTTTTCTCACCGCCCCAGGCCAATTATATATTGCAATGTTGAGGGTTGGAAAACAATCGAGCTTGTAAGAATATGCATTATAACCCTTAAGAATTAACCAAAAATAGTGAAAATTTGACAATGTCATCTGTAAACTTGATGTACCATTCTTTTAAATTACATATAGATAGAAAGAGATCCTGGGTAGAGCAAGTTGAATCCCATTTATAAAAAGCTAAGCATTTACTGGCAAAGCATTTTGTCTTATTTAAATAGTTATTATTACTCTTTAGCTTTACTACCATTATAATGTATCCGCGTTTACATTTGTAAGCTGTACATAATATGTACCTATAACGGCACGGTGGCGTATGCTTCAATATACATACATACATGAATATGTAGGTGGCATAATTTTGTGTCAAATTGTGCTGTTAAAAAAGTCGTTTTAAGAAATTCCTCTGAAGAACTTAGGGTTAAAATATCATATATCTATAAAAGCTTTTAACGCATGAAACATGGAAGACTTAACAGTCGCATTAAATACATTTTAGATAGATTAGATAAAATTATTTCAAATCATAGAATATAAAGACTTGGCTAAGCTGCCCTCTGATGCTAAGTCAATGTAACGATTGGACAAGAACTTAGGTAACACTATATTAAGTGCTAACTTAGGCTCATTAGCGTCAAAAATAAAATATCCGTGATTTTTAAAAATCAATTTTCAGGGGCTAGTCTTCTAGTCTTTTATTTTTCTAATTTTATTTGGCCAGCAACCTTGAAGGTATTTTTTTTTTCTCCTTTTACTGAAAGTGTTTTGTTTTCAATAGAAACACAATTAAATATTTGCCTTACTTGATTTTATATTGTAAACATAAAAAATCAAACTTTATTTGTATGGGAAAAGATAGATATAAAATCTTTAAATATACCTTTCATGCTTTTCTCTGTATGTACTTAAACTTATTGAAATCGATGGCTTTATCTATTATCCTCCCAGGAACAGACTTTACATTCACCTTCGAGGGGAATAATTTTACAGATTTCCATGAGCAAAAAAAAAAAAAAAATACATATCTCGAGCAATCAAATTCGTTTCATTTTCATAGCCTTCGGTTGTATGTTAAGATCAACTACAGATTATACGATTATTGCTAAGCGAGAGAAAAAATCAATTTTACTCACATAAAATTGAAATGGATTTTAAATTTTCCAACATCTTTGAAATTAAATATTTGTTTATTGAAAAGCAATAAAAACCAAAAAATCAAACTTGGTCTTGGTATATCTATGTACATATATATGTATGTAGGTATATACATCAGTACATACATACATATCTAGATCTACATGTAAAATGTATGTGTTCAATTTATTTGAAATCGAATACTTATCATCACTGTTTCATTTTAATTTAAATATTAATGCAGCCAAGATTTTTATTTTATTTTCTTGGTCCATGCCAGTGACAATTGATTTTTATTATTGTTAGAACTTGGAAGTCACATTTGTGGGGAAACTTTCACGATTATTTAGGGTGGTAACGATAAGACAATGCGATATAATATTTATTTGTTTTGAGATGACAGCAGGAGCGATACACTGACTAAAAACTCTGCCAACAAGGATTATGTTACAGAATATTGAAAAGGATAATGCATAAAACAGTTTTTTTTTTGTTGTGGTTTGCCCATGGTAGCTGGCGGTATTATTTTTAGACTTTTGAATAAGTTAGACGAAGTTAAGAATGAAAATCCACATTTATATAAACCTAAATTAGTATGTTGAAATACATAGATATACTATACAAAAAAATATAGAAAATCATGAACTGAGAACAGCTACCCGCCGATTTGGCTTTTTTCCGTTGTTTTTAATTGCTAAGAGACGATTTTTTAAAAGACAATTTAAAAAAAATCTAATCTAAAATTGATTTTTTGTTTGGAAAAAATTGATTTTATGATTTTGGACGATGTTAAGGTGGTCAATAAAATAACAAAATAAAAGACAAATTACGCGAGAAGCTGCTCAACAGAGCCTACTATAGTCTTTCAAAGCTCCAGAAACGTTACCATAACCTCTAAACTGCTGCTGTACAGGACTATGGTCCTGTCAGTACTCACATAGGGATCCGAGGGTTAGGGTAAGTATTTCCTATTGTTATCATTTTTAATCTCATTTCAAATCATTGGGTATTCAAATAAAATCATATTTTTATAGACTTACCTCCAACAAAGATATCCACTTGAGTCCAATTAAGTTTGGCGGCCACACTTTTAACAGCAAAGGATATTGCTTCCAGTGATGGTAAAAAGCTACTCGACTCCTAAAAAAGAAAATTTAAGAATTCCATTATTTAAAATGTGAATTATTATACTCAAATGCTCAAACATATTGTGAGCTATTTTTTTTTTAATTTATAAATTAAGGCAACTAGACCTTAGTTGGTTATTTTGGGATTCTCAATAATCTTGGTAACGAATTACGTTTAACAATTAACCCCCAGTTCCAATGTTTTACAACGACGCACATGTGTCGTAGTGAAATATTAGTTTTTTTTGTATGTTATTTATTTAAAATAAATCAAATATTTTAAAAATTTGATTGCGTAGTGAAAGTGATTTTACATAAAATAAAATAAATCTGTCAAGATTGTCAGGAAAAATAATATTTGTCATATTTCTTTATTTCCTTACCTCAAAGAGTAGGAAAAGAATATTTTTTTATTATTATCATCTGCTATGTATGTATGTACTTATACAAATGTATATCTACAATTTCATCCCATTTATTTTTTTAATATGATTTGTGGTATATGTCGGCAGTGGCTACGAGTTACACGGTCAACACGGTCACTCCCTTTTCCATGCCCGTACGGAATCCATAGCGAAACAATTTGACATTTTTAACTCACAAACCGTTAACAGCCGTCGAATCTTTTCATGCAGCTAAAAACACACCCTTTAAAATGTGGCTTAAAAGTTTTGGCATATTTCAACTGTTATTTGATACTTGTGAAACAAATAAGTAATGATACGAAATAAACGTCAACTATGATTTGAATCAACTTAAACTCCTTAAGATTGTTCCCTAAAATTGTCGGTGATGGTAACAACTTTCGCGCTGCCTTGTACATTCTATTCTGACATTCGCTCTTTGCTCTAAAATTAAATCAAAACAAATTGATGAGTAATCATTCCAATATATTAAAATTAACTAGTACATATATTATAATCTACTAAGGATATTAAAATTCATCCTTTTTAAATACATATTTATGCAAGCCTACAAGTTCAATTATGAACTTTTTTATGGGTATTGTATTATTTTTATCAATCGGTCATCAATTTCAAAGGAGGGTTGTGGTCTGATAAGATAATTTTGTCATTAATCACTGTCATAATCAGAGATATTACGCCTAGCAATCAATCATTATTATGATTGCATTTATTTCTGATAGTTGAAATTCCCGCTTTCTGGTCATAATCTCATCATTTATCTCCTTTGTTTTATGAATGTTGACAGAACTATAGGATAATGTTTTAGATGTTTTTCAAATACTTACATATATGTATGTACATATTTGTATATATATATTCACTGTGCGTAAATATGTAGCTATGTACATTACATATGTATGTGTGATTGTGCGCCGATGATTTATGCTGTATTATACGCTTCGATGTCAATAGATTTCATTCAATGTTACTTACAAGTATAATATTGACAGAATTGTGAGACAGTAATTCATAGAATTATCAGATTGAAATTTACATAACACATACATACGTACAATGTACATATGTATGTATGTATCCCAAACCAATGAGTATAAGAAATTGTAATGATTATTTGAATGAAACCACATTGATGTGAGTGTGGGAATTTGCCAGGCAATTCATAGTTACCGTGATTTTGCATATAAATGATCCATAACTAATTAAACAAATTTGTGTGAAACCTATATTTTTGTATACTATAGGTGTATATGTATGTATGTACCTACATATGAAATATGTACATATATATTCTATGCATTTATAAATTATGGGTGGCGAAAATTAAGGAATTCTTAGAAAAATGGTATGTCTACGAAGTTCTTAATTCCCTTTTAAGTTTACATACGAAACAAATTCCAAATTCAAATAAAAATACGTGTTTTGCATTTAATTCAAAGGTTCCAAATGAAACCAAAAAATAATGCGACAAACATGAGGTTTATATTTTATCAAATAAAATTGTGCACTTGGGCGTATGAGCGTTTTTTTCTTTTTTTGACATAAATTGATTATTAAGTTTTTTTCAACTTACATAAAGGAAATTTAAGCTAAAAAAGTTAAGATAGAAAAAGATACTTCTGATGCCTACTGACTATTGTTTGCTAAACCGTTTTACGGAGTTCTTAAATGCTAAGCATTTTGTAACACACTTATTACCCATATGTTAGGACAGTTATAGGACCTTACTGAACTTATTTTTAACTCACACCCTCTTATTGGTTACATAATGTTAACGTGGTTAATAAAGAACAGTTCCTTAGACTTTCAAATCCTAACAAATCATTTTATTCAATTTTTTTTTCTTTAAAAACATACATAATGTAGATCCTAGATTAAAAAAGTTGTCAAAAAAATGTAATGTAATATTTAATTTGAAAATCGTGAATTCAAACCGACTTAATTGGTCCTCTTTATATAGTGCCCAACCTATGTTCAAACACTATCTGGATCGTATTTCAAAAAAAATAACATTTAATGTATGTATGTATGTATGAAAGTGAAACAGCTTAGAACGTACGATACTTTTTGACAGCTATTGCACCTGTTGTTTATGTAAACAGTTTTGTTATTTTAACGTGTTTTTTTAGTTCATATACTTAGCTCACTGAAATTGGTTTTAGCGCAAAAATTAAAAAAAAGAACGTGAATAAAATTAAAATCACAATTACAAAACATGCACAATATTCTATATTTTTTATTTTTAGACTTCCCCAAATGAAGATATTGTAATTGGGCTGAATTATGGAACCGAAATTTGGCAAATCTCGACGTTTAAAGGTCGCTAGAATCCAAATCCATAATTTTTTGAGAGACATCCGTTTGTGTTTTTATCAATTTAAAAATTACAAAAAAATGAATACTCCGTTTCAAAATTTAAAAAAATATTCCCTAATTTAGTTTCAAATATTAAAATTATACAACTCAATAAATGCCAAGTTTTTAAATTAACCAATGGGTTGTGTTTTTTGTTTGAATCTGCTAAATATGGAGAAGGAGAGAACAAATTTCTTTGCGGAGGATAAAATCGTTGATGAAATGAACAAATTCGATTAATTTCTAGCTTTAGATATTATTGGTATTAAGAATAAATAAATAAAAGCATTCTCTAAAGGCCGTTTATAATTTTTGTCTGACGTTTATGAACATGCATTGACTAAGTATAAAAATTGTACTTAATAAGTCTGATGCAAGCGTTCTGCAGAATGAGATGTGTTCATTAACGCAGCAAATCCGGATTACATTTATCAAAACACTCGTTATGAGTGAAGGTTAGGTTGCTTGCATTTTTTTTTCAATTATTATTAATTCCGATTTTATTCAAACTGTCCCACTGTTTCAGTATTGAATATTGGTTGTGCACACATGCATATAAATATAAGATTCAAAAACGATACTTTATTTCCACTCAATATAAAAAATATTTGTGGATGCAACAATGTAAACAAAGTCGTATTTTGAAGGACATCAATTTATTTAGCTGAACATTACAACTTACTTCCACCTGCCACCTGTCATCTGCACGACATTTTACTTCTACGGAACGGTACCAATGGAGAATGTGAGTTCCGCATTCTGCAAAATGATCATCGAATTAAGCGTTATTGCTTAGCTTAGCTCCAACATGGCGCTTCTATTGAACTTAACCAACGAAAATCAAACACACAAGTCTGCTTGAGTTTGTTTTGTTATTTCTTCCTTCCAATTGCAAAAAAAAAAAAAAAAAAAGAGTTCACTTTGCTCCAAGAGAGCAATTTCTCTTCTTCTGCCTTCTATGCTTACGTGAAGATGTTATTTGTCAGGAATTAAGTGCTATAAAACCTTGACAAATTGTCACAATGATAATAGAAGATTTACCTTGTCGGTCGTTTTCATTCTTCCATGAGAGTGGATATAGCGCTGTGACATCGCTTTTAATAAATTAATATACGTATTTGTGAATTGCAGTTTTTTTCTTGGGTGAATTTATTTAAGTATTTTTTATTGATGGATTTTTATTCTATGAATGTACATACATACATACATACATACATATATTTCTCACTTTATTACAGTTGATATCTTCTTTAAAAACTTTAACAACTAAAATGAGGTTTTGGATTTTTAATTGAACAAAGTCGAATGGTATGTGTTGCATACCATATTTTTCGTTCTAATCAAACTACATACATACATACATGTGTACATGTGTATATACAAATGTATGAACACCTTTTGGGGGAAACAAGTTTTAAGTGCAATGTTTGTATTTTGTTGTGAGCTCTGTATAATATTAAGGGGTATCCGGTTGGGAGATTTTGAGAGTTAACCAGCTATGAACTTCAAAAATTGCATTTCTTTATGGCAAGATATACTCGTATGTTCTATGGATGAACAAACTTAAAAATTGCCTGAGAATTATATTAAAACATTTAAATTAAGAGGATTAAATCTATAAACGTTTCATTTAAAAATATGGTTTGAAGTTGCTGTTGATGGCATTTGATACCTGTCAACCTCAGCTATTTTTTAAGTGTCATAATATTATGTATGAGTGAGTATTTAATCAAATAAATTTCTGCATATACATGTATAGTAGTATTTGTCAAATCTGTATACATTTATTTAAGAAATACACTTAAATGGTAAAATATTTTAGTAAATATAATAAAGAATTAAATGTGCGCACTTTGGATAAAAGCGTACTTTCGTACAAGGAAATATATGCCTAATTTTATTATAATTTACCACCATTGTCTTGCCCTTAGATTATAATGGATTGCACCACCCTTCTTCATATTTCATTTCATTCAAAATTTTAAATTAATCTCATTTACCCATAGATAATGTTTTTCGGGCATGTATGACCATCAACACAAAATACATATATTCTAACTGTGTTGCTATTACATATGTATGTACATATGTATGTATACATACTGATACGTTTAATTTATATAGGTGTCAACATACCTACATAATATTACACACTATTTATCCAACCCAAATTAATGAACTTGTTTACAAAATAACATCTGTTCTTGATTCCATAATCATTTATAATAATAAAGGATTTATACTTATTGTTTATTATTCATAAACAGCTAGCTATATTCATATACGAGTATGTACACGATCATAATCACTATACATTAATTAATTGCGAAATAATGGCCAAGTTTACGGACCTTATTATCCCTTAAGACTCCAATAACTTAATTTATGAATATTAAGTTTCTACATATGAAATAATAAAATGTACAGATAAATGATTTTCAAGAGTTAAACTGTACACACCTCTGTAATGTATCTTTCTCCTGCTTAACGTCAAGAACATAAATTGATTTTACTTCTAATGGTAGAAACTTATGTCCTAACAAACTAACGGTAGAGAATAAAATAACCAAAAAAAATGTTATCATTTGCCAACATTACACTACAATTTGTCATATCATAAATTAAAGTTTTGCTATGTTCTTCGAACTGAAACTTGCCAAACATTATAGTCCCTTAGGTGATTGGACATACGAGTAGAGAGAAAAACTAAAACCATTAATATAAATGGATGGCTTTGGGAGTTGCTTGGTAGAAACTTTCGAATTCACTTATTCCAGAATTGAAAACACAATTTTATACAATACTTATACATAATATATACATATGTACATAATACGAGTAAAAGACTTTAATTATGGTCATTAAATATTGATCCCTAAAGTACATATAGCAAAAGTTGAAGTTTGCCCAAGATGATTAAATAAATATGTACTGTATGTATGTATATGTAATTTTTTGACAACACTAGTTCAAAAGACCAACATACAGCTTTTTATTGTACGAACAAGGTTCATAGATACATATGTATGTATGTATGTATGTACATATGTATGTATATGTTTGTATATAGATTGTCTATATGTACATATGTGTAAATATTGCAACAATATATTAATTGTAATTTCGTTGGAAACTGAAAAACAAATCACTTATAAGACGGTCTCCACATTTTACTCATTTGACTTTTCCTTAAAAAAAATAAGATTTCTATTATTTATAATTTATTAATGATCATTTAAGTCATCTCATCCAATGTGAACATCGACGAATAAATTAAAATCTATTGACATTCTTAAAATATTTGTTTGCGTATTTTGTTTAATCAAAATTATTCTTTGTTGAAAAGTCAAATATTCACGATTTAAATATTTGTGTATGTGTTAAGTAACAATGTCTCTGAAACATGAAAATGTTTACTTCAAGGTTTTTATAACGTTGATAAAAGCTTATAAAATGCAAAAAATAACTGCTTATCAATAGACCTCCACTAGGGACAGTAAGGTCAATTTTTCTTTGTTAACATAACACACAATTCACATGAAATAACATATATTATACATATGTACTCACTTTAATCCTTGGACATGGCCACATAAGCACTTTCTTATTAAAGTTTTTTGAAAGACCTTCCATCAAATGACAATAGCCGACTGCAATTCTAAAGCCATGTTGCTCATTACCAACACCTTCATTTATTGGACTCTTTAGTTCCTCCTTATCGACGAAGTTTTCACTGTATTCCTCGTTAATACCATCATCACTATTGAGAGTTTTCACTATAGTTGTATAGTTTTTACCCTCGAGCAGCTTAATAAATTCACTTAATCCTGTAAAAACAAAAGAAAATAGTTAATGCTCGTAGAAATATTGCTTGTTAATGGTGAAAAACTTAATAGAGGGAAGAAGTAGATGAAGCAAATAATAAGTGGTTGAGTATAATAATTTTTTTTTTTGAAATTTGACATCAATGAAGATAGTTTATTTACACATACATAATTAAAATATAATGTATATCACCAGTTGATCCTCTTTTTAACGGGAATGTCAAGAGCCGCAAGTGGTTCTGTTTATGTAATAGTGTCACATATAAGCTTAAAATGTCAAAAGTTTTTGCAAAGGTTGCATGTATAATAATATGTATGTGCATTACGTACCATGTAAATGATTTAATTTTCAATTCGCACTTCAACTTCACATGTACAATGTACATACATAGGTATGTATGTATGTATGTATGTATGAATATGAAAATTTAAAACTACGAAATTAGCTCACAGGTACACGTTCATTTTGAATGTCTAACCAGAAGGCGAGATATTTATCTAATGGTCTAAAAAACAATGAACATCAAGACAAATAGATTTAGTTTTAGTTAACACAAAACTGAGTTTTTAGGTAATTATTTGAACACTTAAAGTCATTAAAATAGTAACAAGCATTTTTGGTATACTATAAGCGAATAAAGATTCGACAAACCAATAATATACAAAAAATATGGTCACAATTCGCTTTAGCTCGAAGTTAGACATGGTGTAAAGAATCAAAACCGAGTGTTAAGTGTTAAAAGATATTGACGACGACGTTTATTTTGAAAGAGAAGTGTGCCAAACAAGCAACGTAGCGATCCGAACTTTACAAAAAAAATGTATTTAAATACTAAAATAACATCTCTTATTGGAAAAATCTGTATAATATCCGGCCAAAATGTCATGAAAAAGGATTTGACTCTGCACATGGATGTACTGTGTGATTTAAAACTTCCCATAGGAATTTATTCTAATCGGTCCGATTTGTCAAATTGAAATGTTTGACAAATCTAAGTCCGTCATTACTACACGGCTGTGTGTAGTTTTTACGATCGTACATTCGAGACATCATTTTGGTTCACGATATCTCAAGAACGAATAGAAATATTGACTGCAATTTGTTTAAAAAAATATAGGTACCTTAAAAAGATGTAGAAAGGAGTTTGCAAATTTTGGTTTATCGTAAATATCTCAGGAACAAATAATGCTATTGACTATTTTGACAGTATGATGTAATGCAGATTTGGTAAAAATTTGGAAAAAAAATCAACAAACCGTTATTTTTGTTTAAATAGAAAAACTTTAAAAAAAAAATGTGGCTCAAGTATACAATTGAAGAAAAATAATATTAACTTCATTACAAGTTTTTGCTATTTGAACGGAAATTTTTAATGAAATGCTGAAAGCCTGAGTAGCTAAAGCTTTAGTTTTGTATTCTTCTGTACATTTATGTCAGATCAATATAATACAAATATTTTATTGAGTTTTATAAGAGAAGTGGTTACAAGATTATTGAATATGAAAAGTAATTTTCTATCCAGATTAGGAATTAGCTCAATTTTTCATCAAAAAATAAAGTATTAGATATTGTTCTGAAAGCTCACTTCAAGATAAAAAAATAATTTAAAAGTTAGAACATTTGAAAATATTTGGTATAAAAATGGTGTCTGATAAACAACCACGTCAGCAGAATTCTGAAAATAAGGTTACGTCAGTAGGCAGTAGTAGAGGGTTAAATTATGACTTCGGATTTTTATTAGTATACCTACGTAAATTTATCTTATAAAATCTTATAGATCGCAATGCATCCAAACTCTTAAAGAAAGTATACTTGCATTTGAGAATGTAGACATACCTTAATTCACTCAAATATTAAAATATACAAATTTAAAAATATATGTATTTAAAGAATAGATACAGACTGTATAGTATGTATAGACTCACTTCACTCGCATCTAGTAGGAGCAGGAGCAGTCCCTTGTCTCCGTAGTGGATGCATGTTAATTCAATTTCTCCGAGGAAATTGAATTTTATAGAGAATTTGCATAGTCAATTTGAATTTAGTATCTACATGTATGTGATGTGCATTGTGAATGTATGATTTTATTTAGATACAAGTGTATTGTGTAGGAATGAAAAAAAGTTATAATAACTTAAATATGAAGATAATGTACAAGTACACATTATAGACTTTTATTTATATTTTGAATGCTTGTACGAGGGTATCCAATAATTGGTACCTGTCTCTGGTTTCCATTTCACTCTTTTCTAGTTTTGTGTTGTTTTGTTGCATATTTATTTCTAACCTTAAATAATTAAGAAATCAAGTTTAAACCCAATGGTATTGTTAACTTTCCATTGTAGGTTATTGTAATCATTACAGTTTGTCAAATTAAGAATTATCAAAGCTCCACGTTTCAAGAAAATTCTATAGAGTGTACTATTATGTAAATATGTACATATTAATCCATCGTTTTCAGAGCTGTAGTTATGCATCAATTTAAAAAAAAAATATGGAAAAATAATTTAAATGAATTGCAACGATTTGAAGTTACCAGGGTGAAACTTTTTTGGGAATGTCTTCTTTTAATGTTTTATATACTTAAAAGCAAGTACATACTGAAATATTTCGTTTCTATAGAAAATCTTTTATAATTAGAATATTAGATATTTATGTAAATACAAATGTAAATGCTTAAACGAAAATCTAAATTTTACATTCATAATCTGTAGAAAAATTAATGAAGGAAGTAAATGCTCTTCATATTCAGCCCTTGCGAGGTGGTCCGGCACGCACACTTTGTCGGAGGTTCAAGTTGCTTTAGAGGTATCTTATCGGAAGGAATGAATAAACCAATGTGTTGGAGAATTTTTCTCAGCCATGAACATTAGTCAGAGGAAATCCGAATTTTTTATCGGATTCGGTAACTGACAACAGTATTCCTTACATTCAAATACCACATTTTAGTAAAATGTTTAAAATAAAATTATTATTGAATAATTTTAGTGTGTACATTATATGTAGTATGTACATATTTTTAAGAGAACAGTTGTTTTTCATGTCACATTCTTCGCAAATATGTATTTTGTGTAAAATTTAAACTATGATTGATGTTTGGAGTGAAGCGTAACATTTTTGGGATTGCTGAAGACCGCATATGAAGAGTGGTCTTTATCTCACAGTGAAAATACCTAACTATAGTATGACTATGACCTAAACACTAACTTAAACCGAAAGATATCAATAAACTTAAAATCTAATCATTGGAACAAAAAAATCAATGTAATTAAAAAACGAGAATAGATGTTTTCCTGTGAATTTCAATACCTTGTAGGCAACCAATTTTGACTGATTTATGTAAGTTGGTTTCTATAATCACGTCTTATTTTCTACCATTGTGGTAGAAACCATTTTTAAGTAATTTTTATTTGAAATATCATTTCTTTTCGAATTTCATCCAATTTTGTCACAAATTCTCAATAATCCAGGGATTTAGAAAAATGTTTTTGATGACTCCTGAACACTAACATATTTTCTAATCATTTCTTAAAAAACAATTCGTAATCTCAACTTATTGTCATTGATATCTTTCCAAGTTTTCGTTACTAGTAGCTAACCCACTGTGTTGGAGTGTAACCAAATACCTTAATTTGGGCGTACTTAACTTGGAATAAGCCTTGATTTTATTACTTATCTTACGTTTATCACAACTCAACTAGGAAACAGCTTCTTTGGAGTTCTTTTCTCCTTGTTAAAATTTTGTTCCTCTCTTTAGAACTTTTCAATCATATTTCACAAACTATTTGTCGTTGGCGTTTTCCTACTTCTGAAATATTTTTTTTTTCTTTTTGGGACACCTTTTGAAATATTTCAACAAAATGTATTATAGCGCGAAGTAATACATAGAAAGGAAATATAAATTGATATGTTGCAAATAAAAAAAATTAAACATAATATACATTATGAATAAAAAAAACTAACTCGAAAATATATACAAAAAATATCAAAGGAAAAACCTCAAAGTCCTGACAAATGTCTATAAGTATAATACTAGAGGTATATGTACATACAATGTACATATATTCCTGATGTACCTATACATATAACAAAAACCCTCCCACTCACCATCATCCTTAATGAACTCCACAGTGGCATTATCAAGGTTTACTTTGAAAAATTCCACAAAGTTCTCAAAGCCTTGTTGCATTTTCATTGTGTTGAGAACCCTCGACGACATCAATATACCCACACGATTCGACAACAACGACGACGACGATGACGCTGACGATGAGGACGACGACGACGTCCGGATATTTTGCTGCTCCTTGTATTCGTTTTGTCTGCTATCTAGTGTAGTGACAGTGTCCAATTGCAGTGACTTGTTTTCAATGGTTGATTGTACCAGCGTCGACACCGATGATGACAACAAAAACGAAGCCAAAGACGGTGAAATATCCTGCACAGAATCTATCGTAGTCAAGTCAGCTTCAAGGGAGTCAAGGAAGGAAAAGGCTGTCAGCAGCAGAAATAATTTAGAATATTGACAGATTGGTAACTTCATTTAGAAAGGCGCTGGTGGCGTCTATGTGGGATGATAACACTTTGTTGCTAGATTGGATGCTGCTAAAGACCAAATTTTCCTTCACTTTATTTATGGCCTATTTGTGAAACTGTGATACCTATACAGCACAGCACAGAAAAGGTGAATTGAAGGGTATTCCTGTCGTTTATCGAATTGATTATTAAACTGCACCCTCTAGTCAACAATGATGGTGCTCTCAATGTCAGCCTCAAGTCTGGCTGCCGCTTGTGGTTGGTTTCCAGATAGCAAATTCAATTTTGCCTGGCTTTGCAGTGTTGCCCAGCACTGTAGGGCTGTCATCATGCAGCAATATAGTAGGTAGATCCTTGCTGAAATGAGAAATGTATAAGTTAGAGTTAAAATTTTGTATCTTATTAAATTTAAATTGAAATCGTAGGAACGAATGCAATTAACTTAGAAAGTACATTCATTCAAAACATCTTCTGCACTCAACTGAGTATTATTAAATAATTTTAATGATTAATTAATTATTATATATATGAGTATGTACCTATGTAGGTACACAGGCCAAATGCCCATGTTGGATGTTCCAAAAGTCCAATTAGCAAACGAGACATAATATTTGATCTATATATATAAAAATAAATCCCGTTTTCCCTTGGTCACTGGCAGTAATATTAACGTAGTTGCCATTAAAAACAAAGAAACGTAGTTTACATGCTCTTTGCATTATATACATATACAATATACCTTCATAAATCATTTACCATTTTTTAGTGTACTTTTCACATTGGTTTCTATTCTACAGGATAATTTGTACCGTGTGTTTATTTCAAGTGTTTGTTCAACAAGATTAGTCAAATTAATATAGTGTTGGAAAGTTTTGATAGACCATTTTGATACTTTTACAAAAGAATAGGTATACTATAGTATTTTGTTATTTTCAGTTGAATTCTTGTTTCTAAAAATGCCGGTAATTAGACGTACAAACTTAAGTCGCAGAACCCGTAATGCTGCAAGTCAAAGAAATACAAGAGCAAATCGAACTGATTGGTTTCCGGAAATGGGCCAGATTCTAGACATTTTTAACTCATATCCAGCAATACAATAATTGCTTTCAATAGACATCATTTGGCGCTACAAAAGTTAGGTATTCAAGAAAATTTTATGCCAACTTTTAAGGTAAGTGTATTGAAAAACTTTTACCACTATTGTTGACAGTTTTTAATTTTAATGGTGTATCATTTGAAATGGCTTAAAATACATAATGTATGTAGCTCTGTGAATTGCTTTAAGTAGCCAGAAGTAATTGTGTTAAAAAAGTTGATGGGGGAAATGGTAAAGCTGACAAAGTATTTTTAGAGTCACTTGGTGGTTTGAACAATTCACTTTACAATACAATTCACTTTACAATATATACATACATATATGTAAAACAGGAATGTTTACCTTTGAAGATTCAAGGACAAATATATCATCGAACAGGCAATAAGCCAGTGCCGGATAGTGACTGTAAATTTTTGCAAATTTATTTCATGGGCGATTCAGCAAGACAAGTCGATCAGCGTTGTGCACACAACAATTCTGTAAAAAGATCAGTTGTGGAACAGCTCCAATTATTTTTCCATCAACACAACGCAATGGTTGCATTATTCAAGACCGCAACCACAAAATTGTTATCAAAGCCGATAAGACGCGGTACGAAGATCGCCGGGTCAGCTAGTAGTATAAAAAGAGACATATAACTTATATACATAAGTTATAACTTTTAATTTTACAAATAATGTAGTTTTACAACAATTTAATACTTTATGAATATTATTATATTAAATCAGTTTCCAAATCGATTTTTGGAAAGAAGAAAGGAGATTGAAAAGCAATCTATCCTTTTCCTTCTTTCTAAAGGTAATCCTCTCTTTCGAAAATTAATTCTTTTTTGCTTCAATGTAATCAGCCACATATTTGTATGCTTTAAATAAATGAGATTTTTTTTTATTCAACGTATAAAGCGTGATTTATCGCATGGTTATATTGGACTCGGAACAGATATCTGTTTAAGTTTTTTATTTTTGATAAAAATTGTCAATTAGATATTTGTTAAAATTTAACGATTTGTCAACAGTTGCATAAAGTCTGGACAAAATAAACGTATCTCGAACGTACGAACACACAAACCTATGAACTTACAAACGTACGAACGTCAATATTTTCAATTTAACAAAACAGACCGATAACAATAACTCTGTGTTCTGGGAAGTTAATAAAACACATACATTTTGAAAAGTGAAGTTATCAAAATGCATTAACATCCGCTCAGCTCTCAGGAATTAGTTTTAAGTCTGGAGTCTTATTGTGACCAAGAACGGATTCGGATTGAATAAATCATCATGTACAAATGTACATATTTACAACTTTTGATAAATTTTTCTTTTGTAAGTCGAACCGTTGGGCCAGCCCCCTTGGGATAGTGTTCGTATTTTTTTAGATATACTCTTCCAGGACTTCTTAACTGTGACTTAAATGTTTATTATCGGTTTAAAGACAAATACATGATATTTACTTTTTGAAAATGTTTCATGCAAATGTTGGCTACGACTGCGTCTAAGGTGGTCTAAATTTGGGCCACTTGCTCGAAAAACATTTCTCACAGAACTCTTATTTTCGTTATGCATCCAAAAAAGTTTGAGACTTTGTTATGTAGCAGGCTTTCCATGATGACCTGCCAAATGATACTGAAACTGATCTAAAATGACAAAAGCACATTGATAGGAGTCATAATTATATTATGTTATGTTCAGTATGTTTTGTTTACAGGGTCGATTGTGACTGACTGTTTTCCTAAAAATAAAATACTAAAGTCAATGCATCCACTTTCAGTTGGCCTTCGGGTATTGCAATGTCTCGATTGTCACCTGAATGTGTTGATTTTCTTTATGGATTGTTCCATCGCCAGTGATTCACGCTATCTGTCAAAAAAAAAAAACCTATTAAAAATCAAACCTTATACTATGAATCACCCGATTTAATTACTAATTCTGTTAAACTACAAATCTAATAATATTAAAAAGTGACATCCTGTTAAATATCCAAATACTTAGAAACATTATTACAAAATTAAACAAGCTCATATTTTATCCAGAGCCGAATGGTTGGTTTTGTTTTTTGTCCCATGTGCGTTTTAAAAAATATGTAATAATGTATTACATTATCACATGAGAAATTCAGTTTTGCAATTTTTTTATGGATATACACATACATACATATGTATGTACAAAAGCCTGTATTTCTTTCAGGAAACTTTTTTAGTGGCAGTTATTATCCAGTGGATTTCATAACACTCATGTTACATTAATATTACACTCATACTGCTCCGTTGATAAATCTACGATACGAAATAAAAAAAAAATTGTATCTTAGCGACTAAGAGCTCGGTTATTATGTATACATATGTACAATTGTAGCTGTAATTGGCTTTTATCATTGGAAATTTTGTTTCGAGATTTAAAAAGTTTGGTATCAAAATGAAGCTGATGAGTGTGAGAATTCTTCACTAAATAAAATACTTTTTTAAACCAAAACTTTTCCTTTAATTAATTTTTAATTTTTCAACGACGAAATATTTTTCAATGAACAACTGATTTTTAATTTTATAATTAAGAACAAAAAAAAAAAACTCTTGCTTTCTACACTATTTCCTTAATCGTAGGTTATAAATCTTCGCGTTGAAAATATTTTAATGAATTCATTTTCCAAGGTTCAATTTTATAATCAATAAATGCATTTCCTTAATTCTTATTGAAACCAGTTTATTGAAATATATCCACCAGAATAGTTTATAATTTACCATTTGTAAGTGTGTAATCGCTTTCCTTTTCAATTTTTCATCGAAGTAGGTAAACTTTTGTGGATCACTGTACAAACTTTAGTCAAACTGTCTCGAAAATCGATAAAATCAGGTTTTTGTTTTTTCTAATTTTTCGCTGTGCTATAATTGACACCAGTCTAAATCTTCATATTTCAAAATGTGATGGAAAATCGATTAAAATGATTAAACTTTAACGCGCACAGTAAATAGTCTGAAGATTGCTATTACACCAATCTCTTAAAATAACTTTATATACATACATACATAGATATGTACATACATATGTATGTATGTATGTACTAGTAAATATATTTTCAGACCACTTAAATGAATGCAGTGGTTGTTTAATTTAAACCTTTAATTAACTTTAATATCTTGATGAATTTTGCAGGTTAGGTATGCATGTTATATGTTATATCCAATGTTTGTCGTTTTAGCAACGAATTTTCCTTTCTGGTCTAAGATTCAAATTTAAAATCATCACACAATTAATTTTCCATATCTACATAATATGTACATACATATGTATATATACATATAAATAGGTAAAGGTAAATTTCTTGTTACCATTTTCTCAAAAAGTATTTGACCGATGTAGAAAATTTTGCGAACTTCATCTTCTTGACTTTTTTTTATTTTAAGATACAAAATTAAAGGTCCCCAAAACTATAATGTTTCTTACTTCATTTTTAAATCTTTAACTTTCGTAATATAATTATATACATAAGTTTATAATAGTTTTAATTAGATCTGATTAAAAATAAAATTTGGAGAGATTTTGCAACTCATGGGTTGTGGTATCGAACTTTTCTAGCAATTTTAGTAATTTATATGTAGCAATTCGAAATCTTCTAGAAGGTTGAAATTCAGTTGAACAATAGGATTTATATAAATATTACTCGTATATTTCACTAGGAAATATAGTTTTGATAGTTTTTGTAAATAAGAGAACTTACATAGCTCTGTTTTTAAAATGTTATGTACATATGTATCCGAACTACAGTAGGTTGATAACAAAAAATCTTTAATAGGACCCATATTATTTTCCATCAAACTTTTTCGTCCAGAAGGTTCAAACTATTGGCATGAATGTACATAATGTATGTACGTACAATGTATGCTATGGTCCATTAAGTCAGAAAATCATTTAAGGAAAAATGTCATTTTCCATTTTTTGTCCTCTGAAACAGGACATGCTAATTGCACCTAACTACTTATTGAAGGTAAAAGGATAATACAATTGAAATGCACTTCTGTGGATACATATTAATTGCTACTTCAGTGCTGTTGTTGTTGTTGTTGTCCTCTGTTCCTGTATCTGCTTCTGGCAGTTAGATGATGTTGATAATGATGGTGCTGGGACTGGCTGATGACGATGTTGATGACGTAGGTGATGGCACTATAGAGATGATTTTATTCTATGTATGCGAATAATGCCCTGGATATTTTCTTTTACTGTGTAGTAGCCATAGTGATGATGTTTTCTCCTCAGGCAGATATAAATGAAATAAAAATATGTACATTTTACAAAATGTACTTATACTACTTCATACATGTCTGTATCACTGCCATAGTGCCATGCTTTGTAGGAAATTCCTTGAGTGTATCTGTATAAGTATGACAGAGGTACAGGATGTTGCCGAAGGATGCAAAGGTCGGTACTTCCCATCGAACTTTGAATGCAGGCAGCGTGCCCAAGCAAATACTATACATTTAGTTAAGGTAGTTAAGGGTTGAACTCAGAATCACCTGCTTTTCAATGTTTACAAAGTTAATTATGTTTTAAAATTGTACTCGTTTATTTTGTTGAAAGTTTTTCTTTTGCTTTCTTTGAATAAATTCCAAGAATGCTGTTGCACAAATAACAAGAATAAAAGTAAGGACTGTCTAAGAGTAAAGAAAAAGAACTTTTAACAAACAAGAATTGCATACTTGACCTCACCCTTTCAATTATTTAAAAAAGATTTATTTCCGATTTTACTGACTGGAAATTGTAAAATTAAATAAATGATGAATAAATAATAAATACAAAATAATAATAATTTTGCAAAGGAATTTTAT
This sequence comes from Scaeva pyrastri, assembly GCA_905146935.1. Lineage (NCBI taxonomy): Eukaryota > Metazoa > Arthropoda > Insecta > Diptera > Syrphidae > Scaeva > Scaeva pyrastri. Next base: position 82,650,444 of record LR989927.1, read on the forward strand.
TTCAAAAACACAATTTTGAATAAGAAAGTAAGATATATGTACATACATATGTACTCGTACATAATGTCATGTACATATACATAATATCATATATCATATATCATATATACATATGATTTCAAAGGATGGAAACATTAAAAAAAAACGTAAAATTTGCACTAAATGTATTTAAAATACTTATGACTTATTTAAAGCAAATTAATCAAGACAACTTTTTAAAGCTTAGACAATGGCCTCTGGATATTTATCCGGCTTTTCTAAAAAAATTAATAAATAAGATTATTATACTTACATTGTGTATACATAGGTAGTTTGTTGACTATTGTCAATTAGAAATACATATATAGGATATTTTTTAGCTACATGAGAATTTTTGATGGTTGTTGTCTATGGTTTGACAGTTGAGAATGTCCAACTGTTTTGACATTTCTGTTTAACAATTATACCTAATAATTGTAATTATACATATATAATTAATCATAAATTGTTTAACGCCAGAACAACGCTTCTTTATGGTGAAAATATAATTTGAAAAAATAAATCTGTGCATAGAGCAGCACTTAGTCAATTCTATGGTCAACATAATCGACATAGTGAGCAAGAAATTCGTGCAGTTATCGATCGTAGAAAATAATAATACGTAAAGATCTTGGCTTACAACTCGTATATAAAAGAAAAGTGAAAGCCTAATGGTCAACTTTAACGTCGCATTTTTCTGACTGGGCTAATTTGAAACAAAAAGTTGTGTTCAGTGATGAAGTTTATTTCTGGCTAAATGACTTCGTCAATAAGCAAAATTGCTATACATGGAACGAAAACAATCCTCAAAAGCCATTCACGAATAATTATTATTAGACCAATAAAAAGGAAGAGGAGCAGCCATCAGGTAAAGAAAAAAGACATTTGGTTTTAACAAGATCACCTATCATATTAAAAAAAAAATTGCCAAATAAAAAGAAATATTTCTGTCTTCTTTTATTATTTAATATTCTTAAGCTTCCAAAAAAATACCCAATCAGCATTATGACGATAAAAATTCCAGCAGTAAGTTCTGGGAAAAAAAGTTCCTTGGAAAATTTTTTTATCTTTACGATGACAGTTACTTAATCACCTTCAATAATATCACAATTATAATACTAACCCGAAACCTAAAGCGGTAATGATTTGATTGATCTACTGTTTTGTGTCGAAATCTTCAAGTGGCTAATTTATAAAATGAAATTTGAATAACAGAGCACTACCTGAGTGCCTGCCATTAAATATTGTACCTGTATGTAACGAAAAAAACACATGGTAAAAGAAAATGAGCCACCAAATTAAAAATTCCTATACAATCATTGTTTTTGCATTGAATTAAAAAAGTCTTGGAAAAAAACTTGATAAGTTTATCAGTATTTAAAATTTGATTACATTTTTATAAAGTTTATAAAGTCTGAATTTTTTAGTAAAATTGTATTCAAAAAATGTATTTCAACCCAAAATTAATTTCATTTGTAAAAGCTCAATATCTTCTTTCCAAAAAGTCATAACAAAGAGAAATTGTCGAATATTTATTATTATACCTACTTTGTTTTCATAAAAAAAAAACAAAATAAATATTATATTTTATCTATCTTCTTATATATAAAATTCACGTGTCACAATGTTTGTTCCCATACTCCTCCGAAACGCCTTGACCGATTCTAATGAAATTTTGTTTGCACATTCAGTAGGCCTGATAACCGGCTTCTATCTTTTTCATACCCCTATGTGGTGAGGATTGTCCACCACTAACAATTTTTTTTTTGACAATTTTTTTTTATTTTTTTATAATTAAAAAATTCATGCAACCCATAATTTTCACTCTTTTATCACCGACTTCTAATTTTATTTTGATTTATTTTCTTACTTACTTCATCAGTTTTAAAAATTTAAAGAAAATAATTGACTCGGTAGCTTACGAAACATTTAGATCTGTTTATATATTCTCAAGTAACTTTATTGTTTATTTATTCTTCGGGGGTTGTCTTTAAACATGGAAAACTTTCTTCATACTAAATTGATGAGTATGATATTATTGAAGTCACGAATTTTTGGTGTGATGTTAATTTGTTCTTCAATTTTTTTTTTACTGTTTAGACCTATACATGATTTTTATTTTGACAAAACAAATTGAAGCAATCTTCGGTTATTGTTTTATGTTCAGAATAACGGAACAGAATGTTACAACAACTAGGACTGAACTTCGGTTGTCCTGCCGGTCGATCCACTTTATTCAGACAGTGCACAGCTATATTTAAAGGCAAGACCATGTATTTCGATTTTTTTTTTTTTTCAAATAACTACTTGACTAAAGTAAACTTTTTAAAAATCGGATTTTTAGAAACTTTAAAAAAAAATTGCACGGAAAATAGTAAAAGTAACAAAAATATTTTTCCATAGCTTGAATTCGTGCCATAATTTGGGACGAGACGAAGTTCGCCGGACCCACTAGTATTTATGTATTATTTTTAATTTTATTTTTACATATACTCATTTATAACAGGAATTAAAGTTCAAAACAAAATCAGCTAAAGTAATTAAAATAAATTACTATTAGTTAATTCATGAATATGCATTAATTTAATATCTGTCAAAAGAAGATTTGTCTGATGAAAGAGTACCACATTTGAACCGGTGATAATTTTACTACAAAGTTAGGATTTTGACGATACTATCATACGCATAGTGGTCGAACGAAACCCATTTTAGAAATCCTTTTTATTCCAAACTCTATCATATCAATCTTAATATAAGGTTTGTGATGTAGGTACATAATTCAATTTCGAATATCTCCAAAAGCTGACGCTAATACTGATAATCTTTATTTTTTATTCGAAATTAGGATATTGAAATCCATGAAGGCATTGGACAGATTCGACTTCAGGTCACCAGAAATAATCCAATTTTTTTTATTTAAGTATGTTAATTTTGTTTTTAAGGTATTGGTTTCTCTAAATTTGGTTTAGTATATTTCAAAGCTAATTTTTGGATAAAAAACATTCAATAATAATTTGAAGATTTTAAGAATTTTTCCATGAAAATTGGAAAAGTTCATCTTACATGAGTACGATCCGAAGAATCCTTTCATATTCGAACAAATTCTACTGGTTACCCTTATTTTTGAGAATTGGGTTTGTATGAAGTGTACGAACTACTATATTACACCCAAATAGCTCTGTATAAATGTTATTTTCTAGCATACCACATAAAAACAAAAATGTTTACATAATGTAAATGTACACCACGTTTCATTTTCATCGTGAGCTCTCCTGTGCCAATTCAAAACACATTCTGCCTCAGCCAGGTAAGTAAAGTACATATGTACTCACAAGTGCAAGATGTCAAACTTCAGAAAAGAATCATACAAAACTAAAATCCCGCATTGAATTGAAATTTTAAATAAACATTTATAAAACGGATATTTGATGTCAGTGTACGTATATACATACATATGTACATATGTAATGTATGTATTTATGTATGTACCCACTCCTTAAGCAAAGCAAAATAAAACAAATGAAGTTATTCAGAAAAAAATCCTTTGACTTGTTAGTAATCACAGAATTTTACTTTTTTTTATCGCGAAATCAAAACTTGAAAAATTGTCTATATATTTAATCTTATAACGTGTCCAATATTTGCTCAAATCCGATTTCAATCACTTTCCTTCAAATTGAAGATAAAATAATAAAAAAAATATTATTATTGTGATTGCTCTGCATTCTCCAATTTCAATTAAAAAAATAATAATAACAAAGAACAAGGCTCAGAAACGTAACATGAAAAAGGCAGCAAAGTGAATAAATATTGGCTTAGAGGCTTCTTCAATTTCATTACCATCCACTTCGGAAATAAAAGCAAACAAAAATGAAAGAGAATTTATGAATTTGAAGTCATGTACTTATTCCAGTTTTGTCGAAAGAGTACACTGAAAAGAAAAAATTTAATTTCAACAACCAGATTATTTTCCCAAAAAAGCGAAAACCTGCCTTTTTTTGGTTTTTGAGTACGCCTCCTTGTAAAATTTAACATTGAAATTAACAACAACGGATTAGTAAACAAAAGTCAGTAAGTATTCAGTGAAAGTATTTTTGTAAAGATAGAGTTTCGGATTATGAAATGTTGGCATGTTGATTGTTGAAGTTAGCACTTGCATCAGTAAAATAGTAAAATAATTGGGCTATGGTGTCGAGCAAAGTAGAGCAACTTCTTGGAATATTAACTTGTTTTTTGTTTTGTAATTTAAGTTAAATTTTGTCAACAAATATCTTTTTATTGAATAAAATGAATGTTCGCTTCTCAAAAAAATGACATTTATAGCTAATTGTATAATAATTTAAAGAATAAATTGAACTACAACTATGCAACTTGCCCTTTGAGTTGCCAACAACTTAGTTTGAGAGAACACAATTTTTTTCCAAAGTTGTGTTGTAAACCTACTCTGTCTGCATTTCCATGATAACTTCAATTCGGTCTAAATTTTCATGTATTTTTCAACTGAACTTAAGAAATGTATTTCGATTTTATGAAAAACACCCCAATTAATGTAGAGATACCAATTTTAGGAGTAAAATAATTAGAAGTGAGTAATGAAGTAAATGAAGTGTTTTTTTTTTTTTTGGAATTTGTATTACCTACTACGCTAGCTAAAGTTTACAAATAAAACAAGGCTTATGATACGGAAAAATGCTTTACTGAGTGATAGAATGATAGTTATGTTTCATATAAGATATAAGATTAATCTCAGCGAACTAGCATTTGAAATTACAAAGAAAATTTTATGTGAGTTGATCTACATTTAGGTAGAAAAGATTTAACACCAATAGAACAATCTTTTTTGTTTTCAATTTTCTTACTAACGACTTTATTTTAATATATTTAAAGACTCCTTAACACAGTTGGAATAAACTTACATATCAAAAATATTGTATTTTTTGTGCATTAAGAATATACGAAAGAGTACAAGGTGCCAAAATTCCCTTAAGTATGTACTAGGAACACTAACAGATTTTTAATGGTTTCGGGAATATATCTGTTAATTCGCTGCCCGAAAAATTCTGAAAAGCCTACCATTTTTGTTATACTTGTTTATATTTTATTAACTTAAAATATATGCATACATAGTACATATGTAATGTATATTTGATATTTGCATCAGATTTTAAATCTGAAAAGTCGGCTTGACAGCAAAAAACTTAAATGCAGTATGTATTAAAATGAATGAACTATTCACTAATAGTATAAATAAAGATTGTTTTAAAACAAAAGTTTTACATTTTTTTTTTGTTTAAATCATATTATGATCTTATAAGCTTTGGCTTCTATTTAATTTTTACACCGATTAAGGGTATCTGTATAATTTAATACAAAAGTATTAAAAATATGAAATAAATTTCACAGTTTTTTGATCCTATATTTTTTCATAATCGACTGCCAAAAATAAACTGCTACATACTATGTTTATTAACATGGGAACGTTAAGTCCGATCAATTCTAAATTGGTTTTGAATTTCTACACACTTTTTCATAGTAAAATATGTACACACATATATATAATATATATTATGTGCCTTCTATATAGTTCAGCAAGAGCGCACTCAGGTGGAACTCGATTCGAAAATAAACAGGAATATGCTAAAAACTGTGTCATCAAAATATTTTTACATAAATATATCGAATACCTCGGACAAAAAATTACCTACCTAAAAGGATACGAGCGCTCCTCTTCATATGCGCTGCGCATGTCGAATTCATAAACATTCCCTATCCCTATACGTATCTTATTATTTCTGAAAATAAATAGATAGCTACTTAAAACAAATCTCAAGGACACAAATCCAGTGAAAGTGGTTGGAAAAGTTTCCATTTTTGGTTGAATCAAAGTCCATATATTATGTAAATCTCTCACACTTACGAGTAAGTTCCTTTTCAGTCGACTACTGATTCATACAAAATTAATCTACTGTATGTCAGTGGAGTATAGAAAGCAGGATTTAACTCAGTTAGTTTGTCATTTAGCTTATAGATTCTATATCTATGGATGAAAATATTTGAAGTAGGAATGATAAGGAACGATAAAGTATTGCTTTCATTTGATAATGTATTTGCTTTGGTGATTTTTCAGCACGACACGCGATGTGATGTAGAGCGGATGGTAGGTTGTGAATATTAAATGGACATGATGATGATGGTTCTATTGCTTTTTGGTATTTCTTTAAGAGCGAACTAGGTATTGGTAAGACTTCTTTTGGCACAAATTCCAATTTTCAATTCAATTTTTTTTTTTCAATTTTTTTTTTTCATCATACAATTGAAATTAATATAATGTTATAAGAAATTAATACAAAGCATAGCATAGAAGTATAATATAATTTTACAAAATAGTAAATCACTTTTTTTTATAAATTTAATAAGAACAATTTATATTTTTTATCAATAATTCAAATCCAGTATTTCAGTTCTGACTTTTGAAATTAAGCTCATTTCTAAAACTGAAAACTCATCTCTAAAATAATTTTTCTCAACTAGAGTAAAACTTAATTTGACGATAAACACCCTTTGAAGTTGAATGAGAACTTCGTTATATATGTACATATATATATGTACATTTCTGAAATATGAATACATTTTTAAATCTTCATAACATAGACCTCAGGAGGACAATTTTTCCACCATAACCTATAAAATAAATCTTTTAATTTTGAGATCCCAAGTTTCACAGTATTGTTACAGCTTACTGATTTTGAGCTTTAAAAACTCGTAGTATATAAAATTAAAACAGGACTTAAAATACAGCCTTGAGTAGTAGCAGTCTGACGTCTCTCGAATTTTTAGTACAGTGTAGTGCATTATAGTGTTATTAAAAATCTTCTCATAGAATTGTATGAACTTGGTTGATTAACCTTTCTATCGATTGTGAAATGCAGCTTTCAGATCGACAAAAGAGGCATGCAGGCATTTAATTTTATGAATCATATCAACCCAATTTCTAAGCCTAATATATGGTAATTGTCAGAATAATTTTTTCAAAGAGTTCAACACAACAGCACCCCAATTGTTTTCTGGTCTTTCTGATATTTTGGAATAGTTTTTAAGAAATGTCACCTAACTTTAAAGCCTATTCAAAAAAGCTAAGATCTATTCCAAAAATTAGCGAGTTTAATGTTTATAGAATTCAACTAGGATACCATTTAAAAGTATTTCTTCGTGGACTTAAAGCTTGTTAAGGAAAAACGTCAGTGGTGCAAAACAAAATGTATGTATGAGACAGAATGCAAGATCACTAACTATGATCAAACTATGTACTACCAAAGTATTTCCTCGGTGTTAATATTTATTCTAGATGATTTAAAAGCGGTACCAACATGATCCCATCAGAGGGGATGAAAGGTTGACATATTCTAAAATAAGATTTTCTGTGGGCTGCCCTATTAAATGTTGATATTAAAATAATACAAAAATAAAATTCCAACAAAATTGTTCTTTCGAGCAAAGCTAATGTAATTTTGCTTATTATTGATTACTATACATACATTATTATTGGATTAGTAATAAAAAATTAAATTCTAGGTTTTCATTAGACTTAATACAAAATTTGGTCCTTCAATTTGCCCATCTGTATGTACTTCTCAACACCCTTAAACACTGAAGGGATTTTCTTAAATCTAAAAGCACTAAATTCTAAACGATTTAGTAAAATGTTAAATTTTATTTTAAACGATTTTACATTTCACTATCTCTTAATATTTAACCGAAGTTAAAATCACAGAATGGCTACTTTAACTTTTAGCAATTTGACAGTATCCTAGAAATTTTGTTTTGCCAATTTTTTTTGCAGGAGTTGATTTGTGTGTTTTTTATCATTTGAGTGCTACAATTTTTTTTAAATTAAAAATAACCTGCAAAAAATTGTAAGCCAAATAATTTATCATTTTAATGTAATTTGAAATTTTGTATGAAGAAAACAGACATTTATTTTCTGTACATAAATTCTTTGACGTTAGTCAAAAAGGTCTTAAATCAAAAATTTTCTTTTTGGACCTTTGACTGGGTTTAACTCATTTTCTTTTTTGCTTTCGTTTGAAATGATTGACTTAAGTCTAGCACAGCTGCTTCTAATCGTATTAATGTATTAACTTTTTTTTTTAAACAAATTTCAACCAGATTTGAAATAATTATTTTCAAAGAATTATGTCCTAGAACTTAGATTGTAGGCATACAACAAAATATTTAAATAAATACAAAAAATGGAAACAGTTCATATTTCAGTCCCGAAATTGCAACCCAATTGTTCTATTTCAAATTCTTTATACAAAAATCTGTATTGTAGATATAGAAAACTTAAAAAAAGTAACGAATTTATCAACATGAAAATGAATGTTATATTTTTGGAAATTCATTTTAGTTTATGTTGGCAAGCTTTTTTTGGTATTTCAAACCTTTAGTTATACTTTTATTTCCATTATTTACCAAATACTAATAAAAAAGCCCATGTGTGTTATGTTGATTCAATATTAAAATCATAATTAGTTTTTCCAAAATATTAATATACATTTTTGAAATACAAAATAATAAAAGTCAAAATTATCTAAATACATAATTCTTGAGTGAATAACATTATTCTGGTTATAGAATATTTAATTATAGATTTTTAGAAACGATAATCTTATGTTCTAATTTTGAATGCCATAATGTAACTAATATTTAATTTAATAAAATTTGTAAATTCACAGTTACATAATGATTATAAAATATATTAACCTTTTTCACAACTCTGCGCACTTAAAAATTTGATTTCATCACTTTAAAAGAGAAGATAAGTTCATAAATTCTAATCGGATTCAAAGTAATAAATATGGGTATTATTTAATTACCAGTGACAGAAACAAAATTGACCAACAAACGAAAAAAAGTAAAACAATATTATTTTCTATTCTTTGTTAAATAAAAGATAAGCTCCAAATTATAAAAGTCCTCTTCTTCTTATTAAAAATCTTTAGAATTAATCAAATGGTCAGCTAATTTGTATCCTCAATTCAGCATCAGATACATTTTTAAATGACACATTAAATATATATGTAGCTATCCCTGAAAGCTTTATTTTCCCTACTTAATTCTGATGACTATCTTTTTATAAGCACCTAATTATTAATATTTTCCATCTTTTTTTGTCATTTCATGGTAACGGTTATCTAATTTTTCGAACAAAACACACTTCATATTTTTGTTTGAGTAATTTAAATTACAAAATTAATAAAAATAGCATGAATTAAAAATGAAGACATTTATTTTGAATGTTTATTTATCGTGTAAAGCATCCGCAAGAAGAAAGGTAAGTAACCTTTAGATAAAAAAAGAATACATTTTTAATAATCAAGTTAATTGTACAATAAAGGAATATTTGGAAGGCTGGGAAAGTTAAATTCTTAAAATAAAATGAAAAATGTATGTTTAGCTAAAATTAAAAGAAAAAAGAGGCTGGGTGCTACCCACACTGATAACTTCAAATTTTACTTTAACAATTTGTCTTTTATTGAAGTTTTGTCAAAATAAATAGCCAACCAAAGGAAAGGCATCATGTGTCCCCTTGCTGTTTCAAGCATAACATAATTTTGTCAATTCTTGTGAATTTGTTAATGTTTTTAAAAACTGTGTAATCGAAATATTCTTGATATTTATTGATTTACTTTTGATATTAATTGATAACAATTTAACTTACAAAAAATGATCAGACTTAAGAAATTTCTCGAAATATTGTACTTTTTGCAGTTCTTCAATTTTCAATTTGATATTCGTCAGCATTTTATTATTTATGTAGGTATTGTTGACAAATGCATTATGTTGAAAATAAAATAAATTTGAAGTTAACAGCATTGCTTTTTGTGAAGATACATATTTGAATCGAAAAACAAGTGTAAATACTGTTGGGTAGATTTTTCTCTTGATTTTTTCTTTTTTGTAAGAAAACTGTCAATTCGATATTTGTCAAAACTTTATCATTTTTTAATAATTGTATCATGTATAAAATAAAGTAAATTTAAAGTCAAAATTATTGTTTTGCATTTTTTGACACTTTTTGGAAGATTTTTCTCTTAGTTTATTATTTTTGTTTAAGAAACCGTGAATTCAATATTTGTCAAAATTATATCATTTGTAGTGATATAATTTTTCAATCTATCTATTAGTCTCCAGACATTAAAGTCCAAAAATATTTTTTACCATCTTTTAATGGAAACCGATGGATCTTTTAACAGGACTCTTCTCTTTCACACAAAGCCAACATTTGATAACATAAACCCGTATTTAGATGATCATTTCAGTTTCAGCTAAGCTTTCAGTTAAACTGTTTTCTAAACAAAAAATTTGAAGCGTATAACATATACAATATATACATACATATGTATATATATTTAAATGTCAAACGATTGTTATAACCAAAATGTTGTTGTTGTTTTATCTCATATTACTGATCTTGACCACCAAATATGTAAACATAAAACACGTATTCTACCCATAATCTCGTAAAAGCACGCCCCTAATTCCGAATGTCATTCAACGTTCGATGTGACAATTCGGAAAGCATTGACAAATTTTCGTTTTGGTAGTATGTTTTTTTATTAGACAGAGATAATTGTTCCTGTGAATAACAAATGTGGTTTTTACGAATAAATACTGTATTTTGACTATCGATGTGCTACTATCTAAAAAAAATTCTATTTTGCCAATTTGGAGTTAGAGCTTTGTTTCTGATTGTTATATGAAGTATAATAAAAAATAAACCACATATTATTAAGTTTTAAAAGAAATAATTTTTAGATTTGTGTACTAAGAGATTCACTATTTTCCTTTATAACTCGAAAATTTGAAAAATGTAGAAAGGGCCTACACACTACACAGTATTTTGTTTACTAGTTATTTGATACATTAATTTTTTTTTCAAAACTATTTTGTAGAGGATTCCAAAAGATTTTCCGGTCTTATGAATTTCTAGATTTATCAAATATATTCAAAAACTTTATGTTTTCGAGCTTAACATGTATGTAATACTGTTTTATATAATACAGATTTGTTCAAAACTTAAAACCCATATAAACCTAGTCTTACGTTAAAACAAGAAATGACTCAATACTAGGGTTTAAGGGTATTCATGCTAAGTGAAAAATATAAGCATTGAAGAAGGATATTGCCTTCCTCTAGACTTCTAGAGCATTGCATGGACGCACCTGAATAAAACTCACATATTTCTCTCCAATCTATAGACGGAAAATATTTTTTAACTTTTATCCAGATTTATGATTTCACTTTCCGTATCCATTTATTGAGATACATTTAGCTATCCTGCAGGAAAAAAAAATCCCATACAAGTTTTGACAGTTCATTTCAATTTGAGAGTTTGGTTTAATGTTAATATTTTTGTGTTATTCGGTTGGATTTTTTTTTTTAAACTTGTAATCAAAAGAAAACTCGCTCAATTCATAAAACCTGAACTTTAATAGAAGAACTATGAGAGCCGAGCCGATAGCATTGTCTGCTAGTGCTCTTCATTATAATTTATTAGTAACACATTTAAATATGTTATCAATAAAAAAAACGTAAATAATAGAACTTTTATCCAATTTGTTTGTACTTATAAGCACTGAAGTACAAAAAATTCCCTTTGAATTATTATTATTTTTATCGTACAAAAAAGTTGCAAGAATCAAATATTGTGTAACTTCTGAGTTTATAATAAGCATTAAACTGAATTGAAGAAGAAAAAATTGCTTTTATTCTGTCTTTTATTCGTCCCCATTCATCACACACACAATGAGATGTACATACATACATACCATTAATAGAAATCCTTATTTATAAATAAATTGCCATATCGGAAGTCGGAACCTACCTCGAACTTTGTGAAGATATTATGCCTCTGTTAATCCTGTTGTGCTTTTCTCCCAGGCGACATGGTATCCTTGTTATTTGTATTTTGAGTCTTCTTCCTGTTTTTCTATTTGCTCGCGCGAATATAACTAGGCAAGTTATGTGCGTACATACATAAGTAATATTTAGTATTTACTGTTAGTATATTTCTATTTTAAAATAGATACCGTATATCTATGTAGATACATTAAAACGACTGTTGTGATTATAATCCACGTAAGAAGTTATCTTAATTTGTTGTTTTCCTTTGTCCATTTATGGGGGTATTTTTAAACTCTGCGAAAAGCACGTTAAACCATTTTTGTATATGTATGTACAGTTACATACATATGTATGTATATACATATATACGAGGGAAATATTTTTTTGGAGTAAATTTGTTTACGAAGGAAGATTTTTCGAGGGACGGACGCGGACGGAGGGAAAAACAGGCGAGAAATTCTTCCGTTTATTTATTTAAAAAAAAAAAAACTCAATGAGTCCTCGTCGGAAATAGCTTAATTATTGTAGAACATTTTTCAGTAGAAAGGTAATTAGGTACCTATAACTTCAAAAGCAGAATGGATGAAAGGATGTTAGAGTAAGCCAAAGATTTATAGTGGTTGGACATTTTCCTAATAACATACAATTTTTGAAATGTCAACTTTTACCACATCACAATAGGAAAATCTTTTTCAAATTTCTATAAATTTCAATTTCAAGTATACACAATACTTAATTTTTGCACTTGAATTTTCCAGAAATGGACAAAGTTTTCACGCGCGTTTATATTGTCCGGACGTTATGAAAATCTCTCGCAGACTGGATGGTGCGGAAACTTATCTACTGTTACTCTTGGTTTGTGCTTTTTCTTGCTTGTGAATTGGATGCTTATTGCTTGTTTTATAAATAGAGAGGATCCTGCGTGGAACACATTCTCCAAAAACTCGACGATTGTATAATCACCCACTATTTGTGATTATACAAATACACTTTCAAAACCAAATTCCGGGGAACGTGCTCGTTATTTTAAGGATAGGATGGTACTCACAGCTCTGTACCAATACCAATATAGCTTAATCCTCTTTATAAATCTTGTTTCTGTTTTGAATCCTTACGACCGACCGCGTGTTTCAAAGCTTTTGGCATCTTTATAGAATGGTTAAAAGCTTTTGCCATGTGCCAGTGACTTTTGTTTGTTAGATGATGTTTCTAGGAATATGTATAACTATATTCATCAGAGAAGAATGAAAATAACACACATTTCTAAAGGACGACTCACGTTGTCCTCTTAGCTCTATTTTATTTTTGACCTTTCGCATAATTGAAATTGAAAGCAGCGTTGCCGCTGTGCTTCTTTTAGTAAAAATGTAAAACAGGTTCATTGAAAATCTAATTCGGGAGCCTGCCATTGGATTACCTATCCAATCGGGAGACAGAAAATAGCCATATAGGATCGGTAGTTTCCCAAATCAGTGATTTGGCGTTTGATAAAACAACATTGCAAAGAAACGTAATAGTCTTGGGATGTTTCTCTTGACATGGAAATTGATGGCATTCTGGATCGATTCACAGTAGAGGCAATCACTACATAGTAGAAAACAAAGTCGCTTGATCTGTCCCTATGTCCCTATGTACGCTTAAATCTTTAAAACTACGCAACGGATTTTGATGCGTTTTTTTTTTAATAGATAGAGTAATTGAAGAGGAAGGTTGATATGCATATATACATATTACATATGTATAACTATATTATGTTTTTCAATCAAAAAAATAATTTCTAAAGTTTCATTCTAGACTGCCATTCCATATTCATTAACTCCTAAAAGTATTATAGGAGGTTTGCAATATCTATGTATGTATGTATATAGTATACTTAAAGGTGGCGCAATTATCGTTTATTATATAAACTAATTTTTAAATATGTATATTTTTTTATTTACCAATCTACGAACTAACATTCAGCAGATTTAAAAATATTTAAATTCAATTGATATAATAACAATAAGATTTATAATTATAATAATTAAATATATTTAAAATTAAGTTCAACAATAATAATAATTAATTCAATAAAGCAATTAAACGACTCTTAAATAAATTCCTAGGCAAAGATACATGTGTCCAAATTTTTATAATAAGTATTGAAAATATTACAACTTAGTAATTGGTTCACGTTGTCCATAAACCGTGGCTCAATTGCCAGAAGCGGTCTGGCTCTTAAAAAATGTAGATGTATGTAAGAAAGCAAATTCTCAGAATCAATAGAACTAGACAAAATGTCACGAATAAACATGATTCTATACATTTTTCTTCTCGTTTCGTCTGAATTCCTAATAGTATAAACATTTAGAAATATAAGAATGAAATGTAGCGTATTATTTTCAAAAATATTCCGTAGCGCAAATCGAAGAAATTTCTTTTAAGCATTTTCAATTCTTTTTTGGTTCAAATCAGTAGTTGAGCTCAAAACTACACAAGTACACAATTATATTTAAGAATTGGACGAACTATGCTACAGAACAAAGATTTTATTGTATAAGTATCTTTATATTCTAAAGAATTTCTTTTAAAAAAACCAAGCAGTAACCAAAATAATAGCAAAGATTGTTTTAGATCGCATTAAAAAACACATCGAAGCGTCGCTCGACGCTGAACAAGCAGGTTTCCGCACTGGGTCCCCTGAATTGATCTCATCAACACCTTGAGGATCATCATCGAACAGTGCGTCGAATATCGATCACCTCTCCACCTGCTGTTCATTGATTTCGAGCAGGCTTTAGACAACGTCAACAGGGAGTTTATCTGCCTTGCTTCACGGCGGAGGGGTATACCGGAAAAACTCATTGCTAATAAACGACTTATGATGGGTCCAAATATCACGTCTTACACGGAGGTAGGTTGTCTGAAGAACTTGAAGTCCTAGGCGGGGTCAGACAGGGCTTTATACTGTCACCAATTTACCTTAAACATCGTGACTACGCCGACGATGTATGCTTGCTTTCCCATAGGATTATGGATCTCCATCAAATGGCAACAAGGGTGGAGAGAGAAGCAGCTGAAAATCAATACGGGAAAAACAAAGATGTTCAGCTCGCAGTCATCCGCTCCGATGAACATTGATCAACAAGCAGTAGAGAAAGTAGAGAGTTTCCAATACCTTGGAAGTATCGTCTCTACTGAAGGAGGAACCGAACTAGACACATCGCCAGTCGCATCGGAAAAGCAAACGCTGCGTTCGGGATGTTGTCTAATGTTTGGAGGAACAAATCTCTCAGCGTCAAATCAGTTCTGCTATATGGATGTAGCACCTGGAAAATAACAACTACAAATAACCAGGAAACTGCAAACCTTCGATAAAAGGTGTCTTCGAAACAACTTACGGGTTTTCTGGCCTAATCGTATCTCTAACGAGGACTTACATACATAGGCGAACAGGTCTGGAACCCGTCGATACCATTATACAAGGGCGCAAGTGGCAGTGCATTGGACACACGCTTCGAAATGGTAATAATGCATTGCTGGGCAGGTAATGCAGTGGAATACACTCACACAAGAAGGAAGAAGAGTTGGTAGACCGAGAAGCACGTGAAGAAGGAATCTGCGAGATTGAGAAAGAGCTGGAGAGAGCTAAAACACATCGCTGGAAACCACACACGATGGCGTGTAGGAGTAGTTGAGGCCCTATGTCCTGCTAGGGAACACCAACGGACTTCGTATGTCTGAGGACCTAAGTAAGTAAGTAAGTAAGCAAAGAATTGGCTTTTGAGAGAATGTAGTTGGTGTCTAAATTAAAATTCAACTTCGAATCA
This sequence comes from Scaeva pyrastri, assembly GCA_905146935.1. Lineage (NCBI taxonomy): Eukaryota > Metazoa > Arthropoda > Insecta > Diptera > Syrphidae > Scaeva > Scaeva pyrastri. The sequence continues at coordinate 82,666,178 of LR989927.1, forward strand.
AATTAAATGACCAAATCTTTAAATTCATAAACAATTTGCAATGGCACATTGTGTAACGAACAATTAAAAATAATTTTGAACAATGTTCTGTTATATACCATATAGGCACATTTGTCCACATTTAACTACAAATCATTTAAATTACACCAGTCAACAAAGGCATTTAGATGTTTAATGTTTATCCAAAAGATTGTGTAAATTAACTCTACTAAAAGCCTTCACGAAATCAGTGTAGGTACATATATTACATAAACTTGTTTTTTATTGTCTAGACTCTAGAGCATTAGTTCTCAACCTGTGGTCCGCGGACCCCTGGGGGGGGGGTCCACGAAGAATTTCAGAGGGTCCGCGGCGGATTTTCTATAAAACAGTAGAAATGTGTAAGTTTATTGCAATGTTACACTCAACAAACTTTATTCCCAAACGAGTATTCTATCCCTTTATCAATAATTACATACTTAGGTGGTTATTTGTTGTTTTTACTTTTCACCAAATTACGAAGAGTTTTGTAGTAATACTTGCTTTTTTTGAAAATGGTATTTGAATTTAAATCCGAAACATCCTTTGTAGTGAAATCAGCGCAATTTCTTCTTAAGTGGATAATAGTTTTACTTAAACTTATTGTCAAATTGATATAAGTTATGATTTTTAAATGTTTTCAAATTCAAGATTTCAAAATGAAAAATTGATAATTTATATTTTCAGAGGTCTGAGCGTTAATAATTTTTACTGGACTGGCATGGGAAGGACTAGAAAAATCCATCACAAAATTTAAATACATATTTTTATTTGAAAGAATAAGAATTTTTTGTTTCGAAAATGACAATGACAATGACAACCTTTCAAACTATACTACGTTCTGTAGTGTGTCACCTATCACAGTATTTGCTATACTATACCATAGCCCTTCTTCGCTAGGGCCAGTTAGTTTAAAGCCGAGTATGTCGGTGATGTGTATCTACGTGTCGAATTTTATTGTCTACGTTTCAACGTAAACAATTACGTCGAAAACAATGTCGATAATGTAGAGAATGTCAAGAATCATGTCGATAATAATTCCCTTCGTATTGAAGATAGGAAAAGTGATTCTTCCGATGAGCGCGAGATTTAATAGTTTTTTTTGCTGTTACCTCATTACTTTTTTAAAGTTTGTTTTTTGTTTGCAATTGTTTACATTGAATTTTCTACCTGTAGGCAACCATTTAATCTACATTTTTAGTCTACATTGCACATCACTGAGTATGATATCTGAGTACATTTGGATGTTTTCCTACAATGATGTGTATACTGTACCATAGCAGAGTCTCATAAAAAGCGAGCTATTACCCACATTACAGGGTAATAAACAGTGAGGAATGTAAGGGGGGCATGCTGCCTCCCTGCGTGCACACTATAGGATTTGGGATAGGTGCGAGGTTGGGTGTATGCAAGGTTTCTTTTGTACTTAAGTAAGCTGTATTTAAAAAAAAAAAAGTATCTTATATGTACATATGTATACATATTTTCATTAATGAAATTAATGAAATTAAAATATTTATTTTGGTAATTTTCAAACTCAAATTTTTGATAAGAAAATTAAAAAAAAAAAGTTGAATACTTTTTTTTCAAAATTGTGAAATAAAGTGCTAAATTGGCTCAGCCAAAAGTCTTAAAATATTCTGATATTGGGGCACCCTTTACTAATTTTTTTCCGTCGGAAGAAGCAAAAATAACTGCGTGTACGCATGCGATCCGTTTTACAAGAATCCAAATAACACCGACAAAATAAGATTAGTCATTATTCATTTAAATGTGCATTCTCTATATCTTGTCTCTCTATATCTGACCGACATATGTTTTGAAATGTCTTCAACTGTTCAAGAAAGAAATTAAAAGAAAAAAGAATGATAGAAATAACTTCGCCCGAAGAGACCGCTATTTATCTTATACACAACGAGCTTTTATATAAATCCTACAATTATACAGAATGTGAGCAAAAATATAAGCTTAAACCAGAACTGTTTAATTTTAAACCCAAACTACAGGCAAAGTACCAAGTTGAAGTGCCAATCTCGAAAGCACAGAAAAGAAAGGCGAGAACCGCCAATGCAAGCCTTTCACCAGATACTATCGAATTAAAACAACGTTGCGAATTTCTCCTTGCAAACCTAAAAGAATCCACTGAAAACTTCAAATATTTCCAGCAAGATTATGCCGACGATATATCTCGAATTTGGGAGGAAACCAATGAATTCCCACAATTCCGTGGCGCTAACGCTGGAAGTGATTTTCAAAAATTTACTTTGAACAACCGCGATTATTTGATTCCTCCTTATTGTAAGTTCTTCAATCACGACCTTCTTAAACTTCAAGAAATATCGAGTAGTTTAAGTAAATATGATTTTATAATCATAGACCCGCCTTGGAAAAACAAATATATTCGACGTATCAAAAAAGCCAAACAAGAACTTGGTTACAAAATGCTCGATAATGATCTTTTGAGTGATATACCTCTTAGTTCCTTTATTCATACTGATTCAATTGTCGCCGTGTGGTGTACCAATAGTAAGCAACACCAACAACGACTAATCGATGAATTTCTGCCTCGGTGGGATCTGAAATTGATTCAGAAAATTATTTGGTTAAAACTAAACACAGCCGGTGGGATGATCGGTGAAATAAGTGATGACGGCAAGAAACAGCCATATGAAACTCTATTCGTAGCAAGCCATATCGAATCCAAAAAAGATTTCAGTGAAACGAAAAAACTGAAATTCATCTTGAGTGTGCCAAGTATTGTGCACTCCCACAAACCACCAATTTTAGATCTATTTCGTAATATTCTACCAGAAAATCCAAACTGTCTTGAACTCTTTGCTAGATATCTGCAACCAGGATTCACATCAATTGGACTTGAGGTTTTCAAGCTCATGGATACACGTTTGTATTTTCAAAATAAAGATCCAACCAGTTTTTGAAATAAGACAGTCATATTAGTTTTTTTTATTCAATTTTTTTTATAGAAATTTTCAAATTGATATTGAATGTCGAGACTCATGTCATAAGTGGAAGCAAATTTTGTAACCTTGAAATTCGAAGTGCCTTGTCTATAGATCAAGAATACACAAATGAAATGATATTTAATCTTTTTTGATTTTTTTTTTAGAATTTGTAAGAGGATTCCAAATATTTAAATTAAATTTTAATTCATAAGAATCGTAATAACATCATGGCATACACGCGGATAGCCAGTTAAGTTTGTTATTTAGACATTGAATCTTTCCTGAAAATTTAAAAACTAGTAGAGCTTTTATATGCTCCCAACAAATTGACTTCACCATCAGATAAAAAATTAATAATACATTTTTCGAGAAATCTTAAGTATGTATGTATTAGTGTTTTTAAAAATGTTTTATTAATTTGACGAAATAAAATTAAAAAGATTAATACAGAAAAAAATGCTTACAAAAGAAATTTCTGAAAAACTTTCTTTGTAAAAGCAAATGTATGTGTGATATTGATGAAGCGGTGAAAAACAAAACAAAAAGAAAAATATTTTATTCTTGAGCTGCAGCAGCACCAGGATGCATTGGCTCATTGTCCTTCCTTTTCTTCGATCCGGAGAGAATATCATCGATACGAAGTAGAAGAATAGACGTTTCGACAGCAGTCTTGTAGGTTTGCATCTTAACTGCTAGGGGTTCCCAAATGGCTTTGACATTCATGTCGACAATCTCACCAGTTTCACCATCGATTCCCCAGGCACATACACCATCGCCGGTGAAGGAGGCGTGTTTGGCACGCAAAGCGGTCAGAGTACGAATGGTATTTGCTCCGCAATTTTGAGCCAAGGTGCGTGGAATTATTTCAAGCGCCTGGGCAACAGCAGTATAGGGTCCTTTGAGCTGCTTTCTTGTCAGTAATTGAGACAAAGCCATCTCAACAGCTCCACCACCAGGAACAAGTCTTGGTTCAAGAACTAAATTCCTTGCAACGTGCAGAGCATCTTGCAAATTACGCTCGGTTTCGTTAAGGATGTCCTTTGAGGCTCCTCTTAATAGGATGGTGCAGGCTTTTGGATCCTTACAATTGGTGATGAAAGTAAAGTATTCGTCACCGATCTTTTTAACTTCAAATAGACCAGCTCCTGTTCCCACGTCTTTCTCAGTAAGCTCCTCGGTACGATTTATTATCGTGGCTCCACAGGCACGTGCTACACGCAAGTTATCAGTTTTCCGGAGCCGACGAATAGCTGTAATTCCAGCTTTCAGCAAGTAGTGTTGGGCTAGATCGGAAACACCCTTCTCTGTGAAAACTATGTCAGGTTTGACGGCAATAACGTCAGCACAGATTTTCTGAACGTATTCTTCTTCAATTTGGAGCATTCTGGAAAAATCTTGTTCACCAACGATTTCTACGTTTGTCTGACTTTCGCCCTTTTTGTACTCCAAAGAGCAGTCGAGTAAAACAATGCGTGGATTCTCGATGTAACGCCTCATTTTGGCGTGGGTCACATCTTTGTTGAGCATAACACCGCGCAAGACACAGGAATCTTCCAGAGTTCCTCCGGGAACCTTCTCGACTTTAGCATAGCTAAATTAAAATAACAATTTGAAAAACTATAAGGCGTTTCTTTAACTACCTACCGTTTGATATCAACTTCCAAGCGACCGTTTTCCGTAAGGGTAACAGTTTGGACGGCGTCAAGGGCAATCTTTACTGCCAAATCCGACCACTTTCCAATAAATTTAGTTCCAACACAAGCCTTCACTACTTCGGCCATACGTTCTTTGTTGTTCACATCTAATGGAATGCTCAGATCATTCTGCAAGTGCTTGACGATATCCTCCAATGCCTCACGATACGCACGAATGATAACAGTGGGATGGAACTGCTGCTGCAAGAAGGGTTCAGCAACGGCGAGCATCTCTCCGGCCAAAACAATGACAGAGGTAGTGCCATCGCCTACTTCTTCATCCTGAGTGCGGGCAATTTCAATCATACTCTTCGCAGCTGGATGCTGGACAGTGATCTCACGGAGAATAGCATTTCCATCATTTGTCATGACAATACCCCCCATTGGATCCATAAGCATCTTTAACATTGCTTGTGGACCCAAGCATGTTCGGATAACATCAGCAATAGCCTACAAATTAAAATTACTTATACTCCACATGTTCGCATAAAAAAATAAAAAATGTTCTAGAAATCAATGGACAAAAAAGACAGAAAGCGACGCACGATTACTCACCTTACCAGCATTAATGTTTTCCAGCTGGACTTTGCGGCCCGATTCTCGTTTTGTGTTTTGACCTAAATCAACAATTTATTAGTTTTTTATTTATATTAATTTATAAATTTTTAAAATTACTCAAAACTAATATAGGTTGCTGTCCGCCAAACATTTTTAATTTAATTTAAATTTTTAAATGGGTAATGTCTTCGAAGGAAAAGAAACTCGTGCTATCTGCGGCGATTGAAGATGACGAAAGGTTATGTTCCAGTTCGTTCTTGGTTCCTCTAACATATATGGAGCTGTAGCGTTTGGTAACCTGAATTTTGATTGTAATCTTCACAATTGTCTGTCAAGACGATAGAATAACAAAACATTTTTATGAAACTTGCTGAATTTTTCAGGTTTCCAAACAAGTGTAAACTGCAAACTAAGCTCTGTTCAACCACATAGAGTCTAGTGTAGAGTAGTGTAGTGCAGTGCAGATTCATGAAAACTGTCAGAGCAAGTTCCAGCAAAAACGTCACAATGCAATGGTGGATTTACACGTTTCTGCATTTGATTTCTGCAAAAATAAGGGATGCCAAAAAGAAAATTTGTTAAATAGAGATAAAAGAAAAGCAGAAGAACTTCACTACTGCATTATAGGAAATTCGAGAAATACTGAAGTCCAGATTATAGTGAAGACGAATATGTTCATCTTTATTATAGCATCTTCGTCTGCATTTAGTAAATTTGTGACATTTCCTATAACTTTTTTGGCGGGTGCATGAAATAATATTACATTGAAATAGAACAGAGGTAAGTTCAATTTTTATTGCGTTGTTTCATATAATTTATTTTGTATTTTGTGTTTCAGATTAACGTAATTTGTTTTTGTATTTTTGAAGAAGTTATCAATAACAAGGAAATTGAGATACCCAAAAAATCTTTAAAAGTTCTCTTGACCACGGTAGTGCTTATTTTATTTTTACTTTTGGTAGTGATTACTGTATCCTTTAATTTCTTTGTAGTGATAATTACTCAATATCTATGTCTATGAGCAGAACAAGAACATCACCACTTACGGTTATTGAAACAAAACAATCACATCCACCTTCATCACCTAGTTTCATCATGTGCAGCACGATTAAAATTTCGGATTAAAATTGAACAATTCAATGTATTTGAATATTGAATGCTTCAACAAGGACTGTTTAAAAAGGATAAGTTTAGGCATTTTCATTTTGCCAGGAGGTAGCTCCATTCCCAATAAAACATCTTTAAAATTTGTACATACAAGCATTCTCAACGTTGAAGGAGTTTCCCAAAATTGGGAGAAGTTGTTATAGAGAGCCAAAAGAAGGCTCATGGCCTTTCTTTGTCCGTTATCGTTTTTCATTTGTAAAATAATAGAAACGAATTTCACAAAAATTTTAAATTTCTCACAAAATACATGTTAACTTTGAAGGAAAACACAGATTAAAAGCTGTCAATAAGTTATAGCAGTTTTAAAAAGAATTACCACCTGCGTATTCTTTCCCACTTTCGGATTTCAACATAATTATGTATATCTACCTTTTTACTTTTTTGTTTTCAGATGCAGAAACATGTAAATCCACTATAAGTCAGATGTTAAATTCGGTGTCCAACCAAAATGTTTACAAAATATTTTTTTTGTGTAATTTGAATTGAAATAATCCATATTAATAATTTTTACTCAATTTCTTATTAATAATCTAAATTATGATAACAATTAACAAACTGTATCGCAATTTTTTATTTTATTAAAGCAAACAAACTTAGTAGGCCCTATTGTGTATTTTTTTTTTTTTTTTTTTGAGTAGTATAGAATAATGGCATCAGCTGATTTTGACAGTTTTCACCAACCTTGCACCAGCCTGCACTAGCTCGAAAAGTAGTGCAGAATATTCTGCACTAGTGTACACTAGTTCATCTTATCGAACGCTAATTCAGTGCAAGTCAGTGCAGTAATTTCTTCATTGAACACTAAAAAGCTGCACTTTTCTGTTTGGAGTAGTCCAGTGCAACTCGTTGAACATACTTTAAGGCCACTGACTGCAGACTGAACTTTAATTGGGTGTTGCCTAAATGAAGTGAGACAAGTATATTTTGTATGTCCGTTGAAGTGTCTTCTGAACCTTAAGTCACGTTTAGCAAAATGAGTTCAACGATTCCACCCAATAAATACTAAAGCTTATTTAATAGAGTGCCACTGCAAATTTTAAACCGTTGTATTTTTCTATTGCAAATTGCAATCCGTATATTTTTTTGTTGTAGTGTTGTAAGATTTGACACTTTTGCATTTTTACATTGATCGTGAATACCCCCTATTCTTTTTATAAAAACAGTTTGAGCTATAATTTGTGTTTTATTCAAAATCAACATCGGCCCTTAAAATTTAACCACCCTGTATTATTATAGCCAAAAAATCTTAATGGGTCCTATAGGCGTTTTTCTTTTTTAGCTCCGAGCGGGCACAGAGCGCTAAGAGCTCGCTGAGAACTGAACGTAACCTGAGCGCTCCGAGCTAATTAAGAAACACAATTGAACACTGAACTGTCATGTCAAAAAAACGAATGAAGTTAGCCGCGCTCAGCCTTTCACTCGATGAGCTCGGTCAGTTTTTATCGAGCTCCTCGAGCGCGCCCCAAGCGAGATCGGAGATAAAAAATAAAAACGCCTTATGTTGTTTTCAGTAGTATAAGGCGTTTTTTTCTGTTTTAACTTAGAAACGAGCTCTGAACAGAGTTCGAGCACATCGAGCATGATCAGAACATTCTCTGAACAAGCTCTGAACAAAATTCAACTCAGTCTGCTCAGCTCATAGAGCGCTCTGAACAAGCTCAGAACATGTTCAGAACGACAAAAGAAACACAATTTGATGCTCTGAACGTTCAGAGTTTAAAAGGAAACACAATTTTTTGTTTGACAGTTCACGCTCTGCTCTGAACTTAGAAAATAAAAACTCCTAATTTTTCAGATTTCTTTCTTTTAGATTTCTTTATTGAGTCTTATTTAAAAACCAGCCGTACTCAGCCCGCTTCGCCGGGCGTTTTTTAAATGAATACAAAATTGCTAAATGTTCATAACTTCTGAGAATAACATTTCATACTTTTTTAAATTATTTAAAAGTATATCAGTAATTTTTTTTAATTATTAAGTTCATTTTTTTTTAATTTCTCTGGATGATACTACACTACAACAATCTTGTAAAACATCTAGTTTCCAAACAGGCCTTTTGTTTGAATGTCAAATTTTAAAATGCAACAAACAAATCTAAACACATTGTTGTGTTGTCAAATATGGAGAAAAAGATATCGTTTGGTTTTAGTAAAATTTCTAAGAAATCTAATTTATTACCAAGTAAAACAGATTTAAAAAATGAAACTAGTGGAAAAGAGTTAATTAAATGTCTTGAAGGTCAAACTATTAAATTAGTACAGTAAGAATTTTAACGAAGTTGTGCTTCTTCTATAGTTTATTTCTATATTTCTGTCCAACTTCCTATGTATATATTTTTTGTAGGGTGAAAGAAGAAGAAGCCCCTTTAGTAATTCCACTTAAAGATGGTGGGAAGACTTCAGCAGCGCTTTTGAGCTTAAGGACCAGGCAGGCAGTCTTAAATGGTGAGGAGATTCCAGTTGAAGAAACTGAATCGAAAACTGTGGTGCCGCAGCCAGAACTAAATGCAAATGGAATCGAAGATATTGAAAAACGGGCAGCTAGAGAACTATTGGCGGAGATCAGCCAGAGTGACGAAAAAGATAATACCGGATCGACATTAGTACTTCCCTTAAAAGCCGAAGATTTACCATTGGATGGTGCTAAAGAGTCCACAATCGATGACTATGAATCAATCCCAATTACACAGTTTGGCAAGGCAATGCTCCGTGGAATGGGTTGGAAAGACCAACCAAAGAAAAAAGCCGGTCTCGTTGATGAAGGCCCAATTTTGAGACCCAAAGGAATGGGTCTTGGGGCAGACAAAGCACTTAAATTCAAAGCATTATTAGTTCCTCCAGAAGCAAATGAAACTCTTGAAATAAAAAAAGGCGCCTGTGTTTTAGTTCTGGGTGGAAAGAATAAGGACTTGTATGGCCAAGTAGAAGGCTTAGACGAACATGCTGGACGAGTTATAGTTAAAATGGCACTGGGAGGTGCCAAGGAATCGTTTAATGAATTCATGGTGCAACCTGTGTCTAAAAAGGAGTACGCTCAATATTCCAAGTGTATAAGTAAGTAGAATATAGTACATTTATATACTTCCAATAAAATGTTTATGTGAATTCTTCATTTCTCTATAAATATTTCTGTTTATTTATCAAAATAATTATTTATATATTTAGTACTGTATTAATTTCTTTCGTTAGTGGCAAGTGGGTTTTCTTGTTCCAAATCGTACCTTCCGAAGTAATCGTTTATTTTATGAACCTTTTTATAGGGTTCACTATGGAACCAATGAACCCTTAACTCGCCGTTTAAGACAAGATAACGCTTTATGTAATGTTATTGATTTTAATTTTTATTTGAGTAGAGATTATTTTAAAAGGAAGTTATTACTAAGTCCCAATTATGGTGGTTAGCATTTATTTTGTTTTATTTTACTTATATTGTTAAATATTGTTAAGTAGTCTTTAAGAGTTGTGTCTCTGCTTGATGAAAGAATCAATAAATAAATAAATAATTAAATATTAAATATTTGTCACAATAACAGATGTTGATATGAAAAACACACCTGAATCTTCCTTGATCTCTAGAGTCAATCAAACACTAACGATCCATTTGGCTTTTAACCATACCAAGCCGATTTATTATTATTATATTACATATATGAATTAATTGAATTTTTCATCAGCTTAAAACTACACTAAATAACTACAAATCTTCGCACACATATTAAATAACTCTTTTGATTTTCAGATTCGGCAAAATACGATGAATATAAGCGAATGGAAAATGAGTACGGTCAGATTATTCAAAAAAAGGAAAACATCAAAGATGAAAATATTGATAACCAATCTAGAGTCAAGAACGAAGACGAGGCTCAAAAACGTAATGGCTATTTAAAAGACGATTCTAAAATCAAGCCATCAGCGCATCAGTATTCCTCAGACCCAGATTATAATTCAAGAAAAATAGAAAGACGTTCTAGATCTCGCGATAGACGAGATGAAGAATATGCTCAATGTAGTACAAGTCGTAGCAAGGATTCAAGCCGCCGAAGGCGATCACCTAGTAAACATAGAAGCATGTCCATAGAATCAGTTTGTTCATCTGGTGAATCTCTTTCACATCGGAATAAGTACAAAAAAAAGTCATCAAAGTCAAAGAAAAGCACAAAAAATAAAGACAAAAAGCAAGAAAAACGATATTCATCCGATTCATCATCGGAAGCTCAGCGGAGACACAAAAAGAAGACAAAAAAAAGCAAACGCAGACGATCTCGTTCTAGGTCGAAAGTAAGAAGATAGTAGTTTCTGTAAAAATGTGACTTGATAAATGGTTAAAATTATTATAATTTTTTTACTCTTTTCAAATAAATGTACCTTCTAAAGAAGTTTTTTTTTAATCATAATTTTGTACAAAATAAAGTTTATAGTTTCCGTTTTTCAAATTTTTTAGGTGATTCTGATTTAGACAGGTTTTGTATCGAATATAAAGAGAAGTAGAAGATTTAATAATTGCGATAGCATACTCGGCTGATTTTTTTCTTATAACGATGTAAAATTAGCTATGATGTAAGCTACGCCGTGAACCCATCACACTATATTTTTTGATGGCTTCCTTTCATAGATAATCTTTCATTTTTGATTAATTAAAACCAAACAGACATTTTTAAACACGACATTAAAGGAACAAACAAAACATCAAGTATGTATTTCTGTTCTCATTTCTTATGTGACAAAACAAGCAGCACCACAGCCGTAACATATCATACACAAATCCAGATTCCAATTAGGTTGGTGTAAAATGTCCAGTAGTGCTTGAGGACTTTTATCTACGCTAAAGAAATTAGAAATAATTTGTATAATTTTGTTTAAAACATTTAGTATGAACTTTATTTTATCATAAACTGTACATATAATACAAATTTTTTTTATTGCATTAATTAATTAAACTTTTTTACGTCTGGTAAATTCTTTTTTCCAACAAAAAGAAAACAAAAATTAAAAACACCACAAAATTATTTCACCGAGTGCTTGTTATAAGATAAACCATAAAATAAACGCCGTCACATAGTAGAATACAAAATGAAGCAAAGAAAAGTTGTTGTTTTAAGTTAAAAAAAAAGAATAATAAACTCCGTTAATATAAGAATACAAAACTTAAAAGTTAACGGTTACATAAATATTAAGTTTTTTCTTCTTTCTCTTTGTTGTAACGTTCGAGTTCTTTTAAAAACTGGGCCTTAGGCTTCATGATGTTGGGACGATCTCCTCGACAATTCGGGCAATACCATTTGCCTTTTGGTTTCGATACCAATGATACACACGAGAAATGGAACCACTCAATTGGACACAAGTCATTATCGCAGAGTATCATTTCGCCAAAAGAAATCTGAAAAAAGGAGAGAAGACATTGGTAATTTTTTTTTTCGTAACCAGTAAAAATGATTCCTACCTGATCGCAGAGACAGTAAGTCGGTTCATCTGGATCGATCGGATCGGGCGGTGGAGTATCTTCTCGATTGTCTCGGGCATTTGATTGGGAACTGCTCTGCCCGCGAGCTTTGCGCTTCTTCTTTTTGCTGTTACTTGAGTTTGTGCCTCCTGCTCCTCCACCGCCAACGTTTTGACCAGTGGCCTTTTTTTGTGAAGCTGAAGCACCCGAAGAGGATGATTGTCCGGTTCCACTGGATTTATGACCACTTGGACCTCCACCTTCATTAGCCGAGTTTGATTCGTTACCACCGATTTCCATGGCACTGCTGCTGTTGTTGTTCTCGTTGCGGGGTCTTCGTGATCGCTTATTGGAGCGAGAATCATTGGAATTGCTCATATTGCTTACATTAATGCTATGGTTTGTTGAAGGGCGGTCGGGCGCCTGGAGAGAGGAGGTGGGAGTATTGCTACCCGACCCCTGTCCTCCTCCGATGCCGCTATTTACAATTGCGTTGACAAACGCACTTTCGTTTTTGTTTGTCGATGGAATAGTGGCTTGTAGGGGAACGGGGCTTAGTGTGCGTGTTATCTTTTGTGGTAGATCGTGCATTAGTTGCTCTTCTTTTCCGTAGTCGAGGTTTTTCTGATCAGAGTCTAGTTGTCTAGTTTTTTGGTCAATTAATTCTTGCAGTTGATTTACAATCTGCATCTTCTCATCACCGAGCTCCTGGGCGGAAATGAGACTCTGTTGCATTCTGGCCATGGCTCGTGCTCTTCGGTTGGTAGAATTTTCTGAGGAAGCTGTGAAACTTTTCCATTGCTCGTAATAGTAGTCAACATCCCGGAGGTGGCCTAAACAAGGTTATGCGGTTAAGATTTCTGCTGGTAAATATTTCATAAAGATTTGACTTACTTCGATATTGCACATCGATATCACGAATTCGCGATAAGTGTCTCTGGACATCGTCAGGAAGATTCTCAACAGAATCAATGTAATTGTCGACATACGTCGCAGAGAATATTGCCTCCGATGCTACGGGATTAATCATTTTAGGAATACCTTCAGTCAATTTATTGCAAACGCGGAATTGTTAAGTGTTTGCTTTTAAACATTGGAAAAGCGTAACACAGGTTTTTGTTGGTTCTGTTTAATAAAAACTAATTATTATTTTTGTACCTTGAAGATGCTTTGATTTTATTTATATGTTGTGGATCTGGATGGATATTGAAATTAATGGAATGCGTGTACGAAATTGAGTGATATGGTGAACGTAATAGATTTTAATGCTTTTCGAAAGCAGTAGATGGTGGATAGTGGAGATGGGACTTAAGGGCCTATCACATGGGGGACGAGTTTTACACACTGACAAATGACTTTTGGCATTCAATTAAGAAAGTGATATTGATGAACAGGTGTATTTGGTCATATAATATTAGCATGGTGATGTCTTAAATTAAAATTTGAGCGAATTAGCTAGCGTTTTGTGGACCTACAACCTACAACATATTATTATTTGCTATGTTCCTTTGGGGGTGGCTAAGTAATAGTGAGTACTTTACTCGTAAGTTTCAATGGCACGCACAAAGTTGGCTTCTCGTATTTTAAGTGCGTAACTACTGTTATCATCTACTCGCGCATGAGATTATGAGTAGAGGATAGTATGTATTAGATTAGATTACAGTTTTCATCTAATGAGGATTACTTAGCCACCCCAAAAAGAAAGTGACTGTTGGTTGCGACTATAAATTAAACGGTACGCAAAATAATGGATGATGGAAAGAGTTCTTTTCCTTAAGATTGTGAATTAATTCAAAAATAGTTACATATAGGAAACATCAAAATTAAAGAGTTAATATTACTAAACCACAGGTCAAGTATTGAATAATCAACTCCGATAACCCAAATAATATAATTGGTCGTCTTTTAATGGATTAAGGTGTACTTGAGCAAATTGAATTACATTTATTGAAAAATAATATAAATAATAAAAATTAAAATAAATAGTTACGACAAAACGAAATCCTGTTTTAAGCTTGGATCTAGTTTTGAGATCCAAAAATTAGATTTGAAATACAAAAATAATATAATGATGATCCGAGTTGTTTTATTTCCCTTGATCTAATTCAGATTTAATCATTGCTATAATATTTTCATTTCCTATTGTCAATTTAATGGCTTATTTTTGTATCTCTTAAATTGCGAAGCATTCTCTTTATGCATAAAAGTTCACAAAAACTGGTTGAAAAATACAAGAACATAACATACAGTACAGCAAAGTGGCTCGAAGTTTCCAGTGGGAGAAGTTCCAGTTATTTGTCCTCATCGCAATTTAGTTGTTAAATGGGTGGAATTCTGAATTCACATTGCAAAAATGCATGTGTGATATGTCGCCCTATAATCATCTATTACATTTTTTCCACTACTGCGCCATCTATAATTCAGTACAAACATCAATTTTATTCCCCACATACGTTCCACAAATATTCTGCCATCTACCCGTTTTGATTATTTTAAATTTATCCAACGGGATTCTCCTTTCAGTTTCCATTTCAATTTGCAATCTCATTTGATTCTGTCAAGTCGTGTCAAGTTCGCCTTTGAGTTTTTTTTTCAATCCGTGTCGTCGTCCTTTTGTGTTAGATCTTGTATTAAAAATAATTTAATTACTTATTTGCTGAATTAACTTTAATAATTAAAAAGCATAAATAACTCGTATTTGTATAAAACTTACAAAAAGAAAAAAGAGAGTTTGTGCTGAACATTGATCGAATTTATTTGAGTAAAAACTAAATCGTGCCTAAATTAAAATAAATTCAATTAAATTGAATTTTTAATATTTGTAATTCTTGTGCCCGATAAAAAAAAAAAAAAAACAACAACATGATGTCCAACTTTGCCGGTCTTCCCGAAAACAACAAACCATCTTCCAAGTAAGTTAATCGAATTGCATTTTTCTGTTTCTCTTGTTAATTTTACCTACGCTACGCGCACATGGGTTCTTCTCTGGTGGTGCTGCTGTGCTGTTGAGTGTTGGCATTGAGATTCATTTTTTGTGGTGTTGCTCTGGTCTTGCTTACCAGCAAAGTATTTTCTGAAAACAAATAAATCCGGAAAAGAAATAATTTCTACTGTACAGTTACCGTAGTTGTTGCTCTTGTTGGAATAACTGGTTGATGTTGATTGAATTATTTCCCGGTATCTACTACCTATACTTACGTTCTTGCATAGCTACCTACTTTTCTTATTCATGAGAGAGATGAGTAATTAGATTTAATTTTGTGTTATTCTGTCGCTTTCCGGTCGGTGCTCTCCTAGGTTTTTAAATGCTAGAACTTCAATGATGGTCCGTCGACCCTCGAGTGTGCAGCGTGCAATGTGCACGGTAGCTTCATCGAACTCGAACCCAATGAGCACTACACATATATATACTAGGAAGATGAGTACAAATGGGAAGCCTCTTTGTGGGGTGATTAATACTCGTTTTGTTTTTCTTATCCCTCGGAGTTTAAGTTAAAGTAAAAAACATCTGCAGTGCGAATTTCGAATCATGCTCATTTGGAATTGTATGTACTGGGCCAAAAATAAATTTCTGTGTTTGTGTTTTGTTTTCTTTGTTGTCTCCTCCCTGAAAATTGTGACATTCTTTCCGTTTTGTTAGTCATTGGATTCTGCAATCGATTGCCAATGCTAAATATTACTTAATATTACCAGGATATTATTAAAGAACGTCAAATTAATCGATTTTAGGTTTTGTTTGATAACTCATGGAAATATTAAATTCATTAGAATAGAAGGTTTTCCGATATAGCTATACATTTTTTGTATTAACCAATGAAATTAGATATACATACTAAGATACATATTATATTAAACACACAAACATTAACCCCAAAACAAATAGAGTAAGGCATATTGATTGAAAGAAAGGTAAGAGCACTGTATTCTATTATATGAGTGTTCCTTAAACAAAAATAGTTAATAGGTATAAAATAACGTAGAATAATGCTTTGGTAAAAAAAAATATAAACATTCTTTTATTTTTATTTCGGTTTTAATAAAAGAAAGAGCAAAACTTAAGAATCTAGTCAATTTGAGTTGAATGACCGTACAAATATTTTCATTGTTCTGTTTCAAAACATTTTTAGTTCATTTTGCTAAAGGCATATCAATTTACATAGTAGACAGGTGCAAGTTGATCACAAATGGTTGGCTTTTTAAAGAATAACAACTCTTCTTACGAAAAGACTTCTTGGTTTTTTGATAAATATAACTGACTAAATGAATGAATGTTTTTGCTAAAGCTTATATTAAGGTATCGAGTTTTTATATCAGAGTACTTTAGAAGTTAAAAACAATTTTGTTGAGACATATTGGTTGAACCCTCTTGATAAAAATAGCATTGTTTTGGTGTTTTTGTAATTGACAAAATAGTTCGAAGCAATCCAACGAACAATTACTCAATTTGATTTGTATATTCTGCTGAAATGATCAATAATGCAATAAATTGTACAAAATAAAAACAAAATACGAAGCTTAAAAACAATGACGGTTGATCGAATTAACAGCAAAATATTTAGTTATAGTGGCAGAGAAAAACACTGCACGTATTATGTATTTAAAGAAATAAAATTCGAATACAAATATGAGCGTAGTCGGCATTAGAGAGGTATCCGTTTCGAACGGAATTTTCTCCGAACGAATAACAAGAAGTTCGATGAAGTGCTTTTTTTGTAAAATTTTTGACAGCTTAGTGAAATTTTTCTCCGATATTATCCGATTCAAATTAATCGCTGAACAAAATGCGCCGACGCTTTGGTGTATTATTATTCTTTTTGATAAAATACGTAGTAAGCAATGATACCTCGTTAGGACCGAGTATATAACGGTACCATGTTTAGATACGCAACACAGGAAATATAATCTTGGGAAAATTCTCTGGTATTTTGTTTTCGGACGTTATATCCGAACTTCATGACAAACAACTGCCGTATTAATGGTCGTTATAACCGAAATGGTCGATATACCCGAACTCCTTACAACCGGAAGATATTTTTAATAATTTACAGACAAAACAAACTCTAGCTTTAAGTTTCGTTCTTTTAACCAAATTGTCGTTAATATCCGAAGTCATTATATGCGATTTTAAATGTACTTAAAATGCAACGCTAAAAGATTCAAATTAATTTTTCAGGTTTAGTTAGGTGGAAAGAATAAACGTAGAACTATAATATGTATGTGGTTTTATATTTTAAACATATACATTTATCTAAAAAAATTATATGTAGGCAAAATGTATCACTCTTAATAAATTGTAGCCGATCGGATAGGTACTAGAAACCTAGACACCACGGCCAGGTGGTCATTCATTTTTATTTATTGCTCATATTATGGATATTAAAAATGATAACAACGGTCAGAA
Source organism: Scaeva pyrastri (assembly GCA_905146935.1). Lineage (NCBI taxonomy): Eukaryota > Metazoa > Arthropoda > Insecta > Diptera > Syrphidae > Scaeva > Scaeva pyrastri. The sequence goes on from LR989927.1 coordinate 82,683,415, forward strand.
ATTTCAGTTCTAACATTTTTTGTATACAGGGGACTTTTGACGTTGACTATGTGCATTTAGGGTGAAACGATGTCTTTGAAAGTGTGTGCAATGCATTTTATATAATAATAATTCTCAAGAGGAAACAGACAAAATTAAATTAACCATAGAATTAGGGAGTAAAAAAATTGATAAATAAAATGAATACATTGACCACCTGTAAAGCATTAACATGTTTTTATTAAAGATCCAGTTCAAAATTGTGTCGTGTTGTTTATCCCAAAAAATTCCAAAGAATGTAACTTTAAAAGTATTAATTTTTCTTGTCTTCTATCAAATTAGAGCATTTTAATGAGCATTTGGAACTTAAACTTACTTTTTCACTTACTTAGGTCCTCACGCCTGGTGATCGGCGATGTATTCGAGCTTCCTCCAGCTCTTAAAGGGTTCCAAAATTGTTCTTATTTACAGTTCGTTTAAGATACGATTAGGTCAGAAAACAAGTAAGATGTTTCGTAGACACCTATTAGTGAAGGGAACCTTGGTTTGCATCTATGCAATAGTGTTCAGAAAACTGTGGCACGTTAAGCTTATAGATGGTAAACAATTATATGAATATTTTTTTCAAAAATGTTGGCCATCTGAGAATCTTATACAATTGAAGGGTCCAGAGAAAAAAAAGGCATAAGTCACATCAAAACAATTCCGAGAAAAATCAATATTAAGGTTTACTAACTCACACAGGCTAATATAGAAGAAAAAATAAAAATTCAAAAACACAGTTTTTTAGCCCATCATTTTCTTAGATCCAGACAAAAATTTAATGTTCATTCCATGGATAAATAGATTTAATAAAAATAATTAAATGAATAAGGGACGGTGACTTGTGTAGTTTTTCCCTTTTAATCAAGCAGAAAACGAAATTATAAGTTTACTTACTTCTTCTTCTTATGATGGCTCAACTAGATCGTGGTACTCCTAGGCGTTGCTCAATACGCCCCTCCAGCTGGCTCGATCCCTAGCCTGCTGTCTCCAGTTTCGCACTCCCAGCTGGCGGATATCTCCCTCCACCTGGTCGCTCCATTGGAGATGAGGTCTACCTTGGCTTCTGACTCCCTCTGGTTTGGCTTTGAAGACTTAACTCGCTGGAGCGTTGGTGTCAATTCGCTCTACATGGCCCAGCCATCTTAGACGTTGAATGCGAATTTTTCTGACTAAGCTTATGTCGCTGTACAGCTCGTATAGTTCATCGTTATATCTTCTCCGCCAGATGTTGTCTTCTCGATTTACGCAAACAGGACCATAAATCGTGTACAGAACTTTTTTCTCGAAGACTCCAAGTGACATTTCATCCGATTGGGAGAGGGTCCAAGCTTCTGCACCATATAGCAGGACCGGGATTATGAGTGTTCTAAATAGTGTCCTTGGTTCTTCTCGATAGGACTTTATTCCTCAATTGCTTATTTAGCCCAAAAAACAGCGATTAGCGAGAGTTAGTCTGCGTTTGATTTCAGCGCTGTTGTTGGCTGAGTTGATAGCAGTGCCCAGGTAGACAGATTCACTGACTACCTCGAAGTTATACCTATCAATGGTCACATTTTAACCAAATTGGTGATGGGATTGGACATTTGTTGATGAGAGCATATACTTCGTCTTGTCCTCGTTTATTTTCAGCCCCATTCTGCTTGCTGCTGACTCCATAGTAGTGAAAATACCTGTTAATGGTTGCTTTGTTCTTCCTATCACGTCTATGTCGTCTGCGAACTCAAGTAATTGTGTTGATTTATTGAAAATGGTGCCCGATGTACTGGCAAGGGTGTTCCGTATTACATTTTCAAGCACAATGTTAAAACAGCTGCATGACAGTGCGTCGTCTTGTCTAAGCCCTACGGTGGTTTCGAAGGTTTCAGTATAGTCTCTACCAACTTTGACGGAACAGCTAACATTCTCCAGCGGCATCCTGATAAGGCGTATCAGTTCAGCAGGGATTCTAAAATTAAACATATCGCGATACAGTTCCTCTCTATTAACACTGTCGTACTCTGCTATAAAATTAAAGTTTACTTACTAACTTATACCACCTAAATTAAAAAGAAAATGAAAATTTTAAAAATACATAGTTTTGTAACCGATTATGTTTTAAGCTGCTATTCGCACTCACTCTCATTTATAACAAACAAACATACTTGTACAAAAGCAACAATATCATACGATAATATAGTCCATTTAACATGGACTTGTGCCGTTCTTCCTCTGTATGGCTGAGCATTATCTTGCTGGCAATTTATTCAAAAAAAGAAAAATTATGTTATGTTTTCAAGTCATGCTTTTAGATCAAATTACATCATTTTACATCTTAAGAAAAACGAAAGCCTTAAAAGTAAACATAGTTTGCGTTTTTCGACCGACTTTTAATGGTTTATATTTTCCTTAAAAAAAATTGATTTTAAGCCCGTAAATTCAACTCGTTCATAGTTCACTATTCATGATATTCAAATGACAACTAATGCATTCCAAAAAAAATTAGTACATTTTTACAATTCGAAATAAAGTTTTTTCTTATTTAAAAAAAATCGAATTTTTGTGTTATTAAAAAAAAACACATTTAAAGGTCAAATCGTTGTTAATAAAAATTATTGAATCGGAAAATGTTCACTTTAATTGTGATTTTTTGTATAGAAAAAAGTACTAAAGCAACGAGATAAATTTAATTTAAAATCAAAGCAAAGAAGGCACATGGTTCATTGATTTATATTTCTTAAATCGAGACTACACCCATATAATTATGCCATTCTTTTTATTTCGAAGAATTAAACATAATAAATAAATAAATACAAAATAAATAATATTCAATGTTTCCTTGAACTAAATTGCTTAGCAAAAGAAAAACAAATGTATAATTCTATAAGAAAATTCTAAACACAAAGATTGGGGGTGACCTCCCTATTCTTTTCCTTTTTGTTAACTACAAGCTCTCTTTGTATTCAAAAGGAATATAACCAATCGAAGAAGGATTCCAAAACACAAACAATGTTTTATTATTACTTTTGTTTTTCCTACTGTTATAGATATGTATATGTACATATGTATGTATGTATGTATGTACATATAAAAAAAATGAATAGTGAATTCCCCTTGTTTTAAATAAGAATGAGTGACTCATTGTCGCGGCCTTTTAGAGCAAAGACCTCTATAATGTTTTGATGACGACAACGCAATCATAGTAGATATGTACATACATATGTATGTATTCATTATCGACTTATTTATTTTTCTATGTCAACAACCCCAGCTCTTGCAGACGCATCGCTTGATCATAAAACAGCCTTTATTTATACATATTTTTGGAAACGTATTGATTTACTGAGATCAAGGTTCCCTAAACTTAATACATACATTATAATAAACTTCAAGATATCGCTGTAAAAATATTCTTTCTTTATTGTTAGATTATTCAAAACTAACAAGCTTATGTAGATATGCTGGATTTTCTCCTCATTTATGTACATTACCATGAATCTAATAAAATATAATAAAATAAATTTAAAAGGCAATCTGGTAGAAATTTGCTGTGGAATTTCCTGTTGTGTATTTATTTTTCTTTGTTTAATTTCCTTTGCTTCTTTGACTTGTATGTTTTATTCTGCATGTTCTCACTAGAAGATAAGCATATGGCACATTGTTAGCGTAGTTTGTCGTACTTTAAAATTCGACCTTTTCTCAAAGAAAATGGGTGAGTGCATCGGAAAGTGCTGTTGACAATAATAACTTATAACTAAACTATTATAAATTATTATTTATGTATAAATAAATTCTTATGGGGAAAATGGTGCCTTATTGCATTCGAAGATTTCAGGATGTCAAATTTTTAAATTTTTAAACGCTCTTATTATGTTTTGGCCATCATTGAGGTATTTTTTCTATGCAGGATTTACTTCAGGTCTAGCAGATTAGTAATGCATAATTGTATATGTACATATTTATAATGTATGTGTGTTTAGAACAGTATATAGCTTATGAGTCTAAATTGACAATTATTATCCTTTTTGAGTCCTAGTTTTAAAAGCAAATTACCTGTCAGTTGCAGAACTCTAATCAAATGAATTCCATCGCGCTTAAGTGTGGACTTCACCCATCATTAAACTTTATCCGGAACAAGCATCACATTAAGACAACACAAATGGAGTATAATCAGGACATAGCGTGGCAGAATTTCGTTCTGGACGTGAAGTTTCAGTTTTGTTCCTTTTCCCTTTGCATGTCCACTTAAATAGTCAGCCGAACAAACCGTCACTATGACATTTTATTGGACGCAACAAAATATAATTCTACCAGTGAGCGGGAAAGCATTGTAAGGGGTGTTGTACGTATGGAATGACTAGCTCTTTACAATAACAACCACCCATGTGTATTTTCTTCAAGTCATGGATATGTTGAATGTTTGAGTAAGGGAGCGCCCATTCTGAATAAAGGTATTGCACGTGACCCTATCCCAGCTGCTGAATTTTTCATTGCATTTTTGTTGTTTAGTGTTTTGAACTTCTAGTCAAGTGTGTCTTTGGCGTTCCTAAATTATATTGAAATGTTTGCAAATCAATAGAAGCCCCTCACGTAATGTACGCGCTGATTGCACATACATATATATACATACACATATGTACTAATATTATGCAGAATGTCATTATATCTTTACAAAAAAATAAGTAAAACATCGTTCTCAATTTCAATAGTTCTTTAATAGGGCTTACATTTAATTAGCGTGCAAGAAGTATGTTTGCTGCTCCGAAAATGTATAATATTAAATTCGTATCCATTAACAAATAAACTGCATTTGCATCGATGGATTTAATTTGTTCCATTAAATGTTTCTTATAAACATTAAAAAAAAAAACGGAACGATAAACTAGAATGCAAGATTTAAAAAATAGAGCATAAACAGAACTAGTTTTCTTTTTATTAATTGCTTTTAAATTCTAAAAGTTCTTTAAAATCCGTTGTACTCGTTTGGAGTAATAATTAAAGGAAATATGGTAATAATTGATTTTATGGAATGAAATACTCGAAATATTGATGATTTCTATTACTTTGTAATTTCAATAGTATGCGTGGTAAATCTAGTTAGAACTCAACTGTTTCTGTTTCGGCAAGACCACATGGATGAATGAGTAGTAGATTTTTGTTAACAATCTTATTTATATAATTAATTAGTTTTTGTCTATTTTAAATTAAGTTCAATAATAATCAGTGATCGAAATCATGATAGCTTTATCAGTATTTATCCACAAATAATGTGTCTACATAAAATTCAAGAAGGATTTTAGGAATCCATAATCTTCCTTACTTTTATTTTCGGGTAATTAATCTGCTTTCTTAATACAGGTGCATGTGCTAAGTTTCCGTCGTTCTTGGCACCATATGGTCTAATTTTTAATTTGACACTAACTAAGTAGGTATGCAAAAAAAATCAAATTCACTAACATAAAGTGGTCATTGGGCGATATGCGATCTACCTTTACGCAAATGAATATATTTCCTTTAGTCTTACAATGAAATTACATAATTCTACTCGTATATAAAGATCCTTTGTTTCCAACTAAAAAACAAAAAATAAATTCCTACTTAATGAAACCTTGTAAGTGCTTAATACCATATAAAATTGCATTATGTCTCATGAATTATGCCAAAAGGGTTCACAATAAAAATCCTTTTTTTTGTAAAAATGTTTGCCCTAAGGCTAATACAAGTCGTTCTATGTCCTGCACATTTCTAGGTACCTACTAGCAATATTGATACGATGTATACATATGCACATATATGTAGATGTATAATGTAAATACGGTATGCATATTCAAATAACTGACAATACTCCACCAGTAATAGCTCAAAAATGGGGTGCACAAACAAAATAACATTTCGGCGGCCATTTGAATGCATACTTACAACCATCAAAAATAAAATTTTTGTTCTATAATCTTTTGCACAACAGGACTTTTCATTATAGTATATTGTATGTAATGTATGTATAAGTATATATTTTGAACTTAAACCATCGCACATAAGGTATTGTATTGTATTGTATTGTAGTATATAGCTTCTTATCTAGGGAATACGCCCGCCAGTTGGTTGTATGGTTGAATGATTGTTTCATTTTTGTTGATTTTTGAAATATGTATGTTGTTTGGTATGAGTAAGTCTATACATAGAGAAAATGTTGTTTTTATAAATTATGATGTGTCACATCTTACTTTTGTTTTCATTTAGTATGGTATTTCCGTTATTTTAGTTGCCAGAGTCAGTTACATGGTAATTTCAACGAAAATAGCAATAACATATATTTTTTAAGTTAAAACAAATTAATTGTCCAACATCTTGCATCGATGCAATCGCAGTTTATTGAGAGCTTCGAAAGGGGTAACTTCGATTTAGTAATAAAAGACATTTTTGAAACACACATTGTTAATGGTTCCCAAATTGAAATACTGTTAGTAAAAGGTTTTCCAAAACTTGGTAAAAAAATTAGTAAAAGACGTTCGGACCTCTTAAAATTTTGTTTATGTATGTAAATATGTGAGAAAAGACATTTCGGGAGACTTACTATACGGGGTCTACCTCGAATCAGATATTGTTACAAAATTTAAGCTCGTGCTTACGCTGCACCTACTGATGTTGGCTCACGGTCGAGTCGATGATGATGCACAAATAACCACTCTAATTGACAGTTTTGTGTATGGTACCTATATAGAAATATTAAAAGTTTATGGCATTATCATCGCTTAACCCTGGTTAATACGCAAATTAGATGTGGGCTAAATTTGCTGAACCTATAAGAAATGCATTTGGTTGATACTGGCTTATTATTTCGATGTGGTGATGATATTTTTTTTTTTTTATTATTAATGGGAACATTTATCACATCATTAAATCAATCTTGTTTAAGTATTTCATTGCGTGGTGTAATATAAAACGTGTGTATCTTTCGCATGGCCTATAGACATAAAAACATTGCAGTTTTTTTTTTTAATTATAAGAATAGCTCTTTCAAACTATCCTTTCATTACATTCCTACTTGCAAAATACTTTGGCTAAACTTGTGTACATTTAAATACATATGGTATCAAGCAAAACCATCTAAACCATGACATTAATGGTAGCACAAACAAAAAGATTTACCGTAGCTATACTCGTTTATGACAGTCACATGGAATTAGCGTTTCATAAACCTTATTTGCATGACACTTTATTGTTTTGTAAAACTTGGTATCTCCTTTTTTCGTAGGTCGTGTACATAACACATAATATTCAACGTTTATAGCTTTTTATATGCTTTTTGTCAGAAGTGACATAGATAACTTTAACATCATTGTTATGGTAGGAGAGATAGAATAAGGATTTTTTCTTCAAAATTAAGTCACCGTTTACTTTTGATATAATCTAAAGGTCTTGCGTACTCTCAATCAATGTTTTAGTAAATAAGTTTTTACCAGCATAATTCTTATTTAAACTGTACTTCATTTTCCCGAATGTAAACTTGCATATCAGGAATGATCCTGTTAAAGATTATGATTTTGTGATACCATCTAGTTGTGGTGAAAATGTTGTCTTTCAATTGCACTTATGAATTATCAACTTCGTCTTCCTTTTCGTGATTTCAAAGACAAATCCTGGTATGTATAACTACCTCTAGTCTTTTTTGATACTGGAAGTTGTATTAGCTTTCAATAGTATTCTGGAAAAATGCGTTAATAGTCTCATAATAATATTTTCTCTCACCCAGAACTTGTTTATACCTATGGAGAAAAAAGTCCATGCCAATTCGATGTTTATTAAATTGGATTTTTGATTTGGATAATTTATTTGGAAAAGAAAATTTACGGGCATGAATAACTGTAAATTCTCTATCGCTTCTAATTTTTCGTTCTAGTATGTTTTTTTTTTTTTTTGAATGTTGAAAGTATCAGTTACTGAACTTTACATCAATTATTGCGTGTTTTTTATAAATAAGTAAATAATAATAATTTAATTCGAATAAAACTAAGTAATTATTGCAAACTAAGTGAACGTAGTAAAAAACAATACGAATTACATACAAATGTAAACGACCTAAGTTTTGTAATTTTCAAAGCAACGAAGCGCGTAAAGACACATTCTGAAAAGAATTTTTAACAAAAAATAAATAAACATCTGTTTATTCTTATTAAATTATTTCGTATTCATAACGAGTAACTTCAGTTCATTGCGTGAATAAACTTTTCTTTTCCATTACCATATTAAGAACCATCAGCCTCACCAACAGTGTTCCAATCAATTGAAAATGAAACCACAGCAATAAATAAATGTGTAAGTATCTGAGCCTGCTGAAATGCTGAGGTCTAGTGAGTTCAAATATTTTCATATGAATGTACGTCAGGGTTAACGACAGTGATATTGGCAAGCCATAAAGAGCAATCAACTCCATTTTTAGCGAAGTGTGTGCGCCAATGTAAGAATAATTTTTGAGTTTTCTTTAAAAATCAGACTTAATATGGTTGCAAAGTATTTTTTTTTTTTTTTAAATTTATAATTTATTTTTTTCTTTTGCAATCATGCAGAAAAAAAGAAGTTTGTTAAGTGCTTATACTTCCTTGGCGACGACGATCAATCGCATGCAATTAATCTTGTAGATTAAGTATGTATATAAAAATGATTAGCAATCATTGAATGCGAAGTTATTAAAGTTGGGTAAATCTGCCAGCTTTGAATCAATATAATAAGCGTGAGTGTCTGAGGTTGAGTTGGTACTCCCACGGTGGTGGCGATACGACGGCGACGCGACGACGTAAACCAGGTAGTTACAGTAATTTATAAATGCATTCACTGATGACATGACAACATAAGAGAATTGGATGGACTCCAATGTTCAAAGAAGCATGCAAACAAATTAGCTTTAAGACTCGATAAGTAGAGATAAAGTCGCAGAGATTTCATTTTTGATAGTCTATGAATATAAAGAAGTGTGAGATCTGTAACTTGATAAATTACGATTTTGTCGATCTGACAAGTGCTTCCATTAATAGCACAATTTCATCAAATTGTAAAAAAATAATGAACACAAATTTCATACCGCGGTGCAGTAGCAGTTTTTAAGTGCAATACCATAAAACAAAAGAAAACCAAAAAACATTAAAACTCTCAACGAACACCCGGAGGAGGTGTGACTCATTTGCAAATTTAAAAGATTTTCCTTTTTTGCAAAAAAAAAACAACTCATATATGCATGCAAGTAAATGAATTCAAAGCAGCCACAGCACATGGTTTAAATCCAATCTGTTTTTTTTTTTTTTGGTTTAATCATGACTGTGCGACTATACAACTACGCGGGGGTAATCATAATGTACCCGCGAGATTTTAGTCGCCAACTTCGCGAACACGTTTTCCAAAAAGCCGGCACTTGAACACACAACATCCCTGCCATTGCTTACCTTATATTTGGATCACTTGAGCACGAACAGTGAAAGTGAAACAAAAAAATAAAATAGAATTTAAGAACAAATGAATAAGATTTACTGCCGACATGTAGAGAATTGGTGGTAATGGACATTTTTGTTGTTTTGTTTAACTGCAAACAAACACTTTTATTTTTCATTGAATCATTTTTATTTTGTGTTTGGAGTTTAATTTATATCAAAGGGGATTACTCTTATGAAGTATATAGTGTTACCAGACTGAGTTTAAATTTAAAAGTCCAATTGCGAGCAAATGATATTCTTAGCTGAGATTTACTGTTACGAGCTTATTTTAGAGCCTAATGGAAGAATCTATGTCATAAAGGGTTTTCCAGTACCAGTTTTGCATTAAGACTGCTATTTGGACAGCTGTCATCCTTTGATATTTGATAAATAAGAACTACGTCATTACTAAAAATATAAAGATACACACCTCAACAACCCATATTGAAATTGTTATTTATTTACTACGAAAATGTTGGAAATTTTGCAGTCAGTAAATGTAATGCATTAACGATGTAAATGATACCATGATTTTTGAGCAATTAGGTTTTGATTTAGCAGTCTATTTAATAATATATAGAGATAATTGCCCATATTTCAATACTTTTGGTCACTCTAGTAATTAAAAAAAAATCTTTTTTCTTTTAACATATATTAACAATTATCATAATCATAACAAACATGTTTTACAACATCCCACATTACGTTGTTCAATGCCCACTATTTTCCTTATATGAAGCACCAGTAGCAGATAGTAGAAGAATATAAAAAAAAACCTTAAACATATCTTTAAAGAAAGAATGTTGTAAAAGAGACAAATGAGTTAGCTTTGCATTAATCACAGAAATAAAAAAAAAACTATAAATCTAAAGATCAAATTACTATTTGATCGATATTCGTCTTCGATAACTTTTGTGTTTATTGTGAATAATATTTTATAAAAGTTAAAAATTGTTTGTGGTTACTTCGTTAATATCAAGGCCATTTGTACATGAATTATACATATATTTTCTATACGTAGTCGAGTATAATGTCTGTTTACGACTTGTACGTATACTGTATGTGTCATGGCATAAAAACAAAACTACGTAAGGATAATTTTTTTTAGTTTTCTATAAAATTTTGTAAATCTGAAGTGAAAATGATTATCAGCATTCTTTTTATATTTATTGATAGAAGGAAGAAAAGACACAGTAGGAACTGAAATTATTTTTCAAACATGAAAATTCTGTTTATCGCACAACAAAAAAATACAAGCTCAAAGGTTACCAGTAAAGTACTATGCAATATGCATCTCTTGCGGCATTGCCATCTACTCGAGTTCGATATTTTTTAAAGAACTTCTTTTTTAAGTAGAACTGAAAAAAAAAAAAAATTGTCAATAAGTGATTCCTCTTAATTTTATAACAAGGTTTTCAATTGTAACACAACACAATATTGTGGTAAAAGAATGAAAGTATGTACAATTGCACATACTTGTAAATATGCATACAAGGGTGGGCGGTGCAATGTTTTCTTTCAGTTTCTTTATGCCTTTGTGGTTCCTTAAACAGATCTGAAATTAAACAACAAAATAGTCCTGCATTTCTGCACTAAGCTGAAGCGAATGTAAATGTAAACAAGCTGTTAGGATTTTAACATGCTGCTCAAAATGTATTTATTTTTATTTACTCAAAAAAAGTGTTTTAACGACCGCTCTCATGTGCACATAATGTGACTAACATCCTTAAAAGGAAAAAAGCATGCACTGCATGATGGAAAGTGTCCATAAAAAGGGTGCGAGCTATGGAAAAACAATTCAACAAAATGTCCTTGAACCAAAAAGGAAAAACTCATCTAGTCTGCTAACCAAAAAATATACATACATACATAATATGTATGTATGTATAAGAATTGCAGTAGCACAGGAAGTATACTGAATACCGGATAATTACATGGCTAAGACTAAGGCTAGTGCACAATATATGCACAAGTATATTTGCTGTGTATAAGACTATGTACTAGAGTAGGTGAATACATACATATGTACATTGTACATGTGTACATTTGAAAGTGTATGTGTAAACATTTGAATTTTTTTCACAAATCCTTTATCGAAGATTTGTATTTTTTAAAATATGGTTTTTGTTAGCATTATAAAGGCGAGGCATATAGAATAATAAACAAAAGAAAAGATGAAAAGGACTTTTTTGTCTTTCTTTTGTCTCTATGCGGAACACACAAATTTATTATTTGCTTTGCACTTCATTGTCGAGACATGATGACAAACGAACATCTTTATAGACGTATAAATATGTATGTATGAAGTCTCCTTGTAACAGTTTTTATTTGGCATCCACTTAGCTTATTTTATTTGTCTATACCACATGAATAGCCAATTTTACTTGTCGGTTGAAAGTGTATGTTCATTGTCATCATTACATAATGGTCAATTTTATTTAAATTTTATTAACTACCTAAAATTTATATAAAATTAAATACCTACATAAAACAAAAGAGAATATGATATGTACAAAAATACAGTTTGTTAAACCGTTGTTTGGTATAAGAGCAAAAAAGGATTAAAATTAAGCAGGCGTCTGCAATATTCGTTTTTGAATTTATGATGTATGTACATAATTTAAAAATCTTGTTCTAGTTTTTTTTTTTTTGATACATTTAAATTGTATTCTATGTATAACATAATATCCCCTCATTAAAACTTAACTTCGACTTAAACTTCAGAGTTATAATAACACCCAGATTTTACATATATAAATGTTGCTATTTCGATTTTCTATGCAATTTAACCATTATTTCTAGATGACCTGGTATTCTTTGTATCAAATATCTTAACTACTTTAAAACTCTTGTTTCGTATAAATGGCTGAAAATTTTGACCGAGGTATCCGTTGCATTCCGAAATAAAATGAAGTAAACAATTGCGTTCGTTCGTTTTGCTTTTTAAATAAAAAGTTCGTTTTTGGTCCCAAATCATTGCCATTTTACTTTAATTCAAAGAAAAAACCAACACTTTAAGCATACATATATTAAAGAGCTACATATGTATTGAAAAAAGTAGATTGAGCGGCAGGACAACCGAAGATCGTGTCCTAGTTGTAAACAATGTTGTAAAGGACACTCAAAATCCCTCTGTATTCTGCATAGTTGCATCACATCTGCTTATTATTTCGAGACAATAAATTATCTTAAATTTATATTTTTTACAAATAAAAAAGTTCCAATAACCTGGTTATCGATTTTTATTGACATCAAAAATCATATTTTCGCCAAAAGGAAAAAAAAGAAACTGCAATTTTGTATTCCACTAAAACGGGCTAGTCCCAATATAATTGTGCATGTATGTACATATTATTATAAAGTTATGTAAACAAAATTAATACATTTCGATAGCTTTCATACTACTTTTACTTGCAAACTGAGCGAATTTATAATTTTTTTTTTAAGTAACTAACACGGGTGTTAAAGTTAAATTTATTCATTCAAATCTAGTAAAATAGTATTTGTTGTCGGACAGTGTTATTAGAACAACAACAAATCGGTTGAAAAAAACACTTATAAGGCTTCTCCGGGTGTTATTTGTAACTCAACCCTTTTTACTTTTAAATGAAAGGATCCCTCCGGCTGCAACCTCTATCGTTTTAAAGTCTTGTACCACCCCTCACACCATCTGTCTAGCTTCTTTTTAAGCTTTTCCTTTACTTTAACACTTTTTGTAAGTTAATGAACAAATCCCATTATGCTGCTCAATGAGCCGTTACTGGTAACCAAAAATTAAAGTAGCATTATGGCCACATATTGACGAGTTAACTGCAGTGGAATTATTGTTACAAAAAAAATGAAGGAAAGTTGAAAATTACTGAAAAAATGATTTGTATGCAAGTCACTTTTAATGAGTCTTTTGCAGAATGTACATTTGTGCAGTATGTGCAGCTGTATGTTTCAATATATGGGAAGTGAATAGTTCAACGGATGCAGTGGTGAAGAGTTTTTTTTTTTTACACAATTTTTAGTGGTCAATGCTCTGGCTTCTAAAGAGTTACCAGCTGAATGTTTAAAGCCATTATCCCTTAAAGGATGATAATTTTTTTTTTGTTTTTGACATGTTAAAGTGATTGCTTGCATTTATAAACATTATTTCCTTTGAACTAACAGTTTAAATAAAAATGGAAAATCAAGAAGTAAATAATATGCTTGCGTTTATTCTTTTAAAATCTTCGTTTTATATTATTCATCATTTACATAAATTAATAAAAAGTTGATGTGTTAGAATTGAATAATAATTATTAAAAAATTGTTATTTTTTTTTATCAAAACGAGATTTGTGAGATTAGACAACTAATAAGCTGAAGAATATTAATTGCAAATCATCTTTAAGCTAAAATGTTAGAGATATATTTTGGTACTTTACAGTTAGTCAATCTCGAATTCGAATACAACTTTTTATAGATGTACATATGTACATAATCAGAATTAGAAAAATTGTATTTATGTACACTACATTTTCTGTGTCTGAGTTGTAAGCCACCAGGTATATTACAGATACATATACATATGTAGTTATCCACTGGGTAAATATTTATTTAGCCACTTAATCAAATTACAGAAAAGAGAAAGTCTTTAAAATTTAATTTTTCGAAAATATCGCACGCTGAGAAGAACAATGGCGTTAAACAAAAAAGTTGAAAAAGTTCGGTTTTGTTTTTATTAACTATTAAAATAAGTATTGAAAAAATGACTTTAAACCAAATGTGCCATTTTAATTAATTGCACTGAACATAAAATCACTTATTTTAAGAAGAAAACCGACACTAAACAAAAAAATGACATTTATGAATTAACTTTTATCTGTTATAACAACTCTTAGCTTAAAATTTGATTGGCATTATACAATAAGTGTAATTTTATCTACTACCGGTACGTCAAACTCATAAATGACACTAGTGACTTTCTGCGGAAACTAGAGGAGTTATCAGCGGGTTAATTAATCTTTGGTACTTTAAATACCCTTAATTTCAAACAACGTACAAGAAACTGTATAAAAATTCATTATAACTTTGGTTTTTTTTGTAATTTTGCTATTCACCGAGTTTTGTTAACTAATAAAAAAAACTCATAATTGCAGAAAAATAATAAATAACTCAGATGATCTGACTCTGTTAACTCACGTCAATTACAGAATCCGGCGATTACTCTTAAGAGGGAATGAAATGTCAACTTTGACGTTTCGATTTTATTGAATTTATTGAGAGCTGCAAATATGAACACTGTATAGAAAATGTCAAATTTAATTTGGACTGTAACATAAAATTCTTTCTTTGGCCGAAATATAGTCAAAGAAAATTATATTGTAACTGAACTTTACAGCACATAAACAATAACTTCAGAATTCAGAACCTTTATTTTAAATTCTTTTTACGAACAGAATATAACCAAAGGAAAACAAAATCTGTTCTCATTTTATTGTTTTCGTGGCCAATACTTTTATATCAACCTGTTTTAGCAAATCTTAGCTTGAAATTATTTCCGTTCCTTGGTGCACATCCAATCCACACTCTTAAGCCTGCATCAACACGTTTTATGTGACCTGCATCACCAAAGCGAACCACAAGACCAGAAATATCATCATGATCATCTATCTAGTATTTATGTATGTACTTGTACATATCTATTGATAGCAAGTAGTATCCAGTTTTATATCTGGTTATAGTACTCGATAAGATCAAGTTTAATTCATATTATCAAGTACCATGGGCGTAGTTAGCTGGAGGGGACCTTTTTAATATTCATGTTTGAAATTGTTATATGTAGATCAATATATATCGTCAGAAAAAGTCATTCTTAAAACTAATTAAAAATCAGGATATCAAAAACCCAAAAAACAATGAAATTCAAATATTTATTATTTGAAAATGCTGCCGCTCCCTACAAAACAATATCCACTACGCCAATGTAAATTATGTTGGTAAGCATGTACCCATCTCGTCGAATACTCATAATTTTTTTGTATGCTTCTGTGCTCCGTTCATTTTTATTTCAGTGCAACTTTCAACCTACGCAAATTTAGATTTTAACTTAAAATCTAAAAGAAAAGTTGTAAGATATGTTAAGTTGTTAAGTAATAACTAATAAGTAACAAGTTTCCTAAGAGCTGTGATTTTTTTTCCTATAAAACTGATAGCTTATAGGGATCTGGACAATCTTTATAACTTAATTAACAGGACCAACTTGGAATATATTTTTTTTATGAAACAAATACTTGTATGTAGATATGTATGTAAGTAAAATGTTTTAAATCGAAAAATACATCTTTTGTCGCATGAAGTAAGAACATTTTCCTATTTTTTTTATTTTTGTAATATGTAGAGTTTATATTGCATAAAATGAATATTGAGATGAGTAATACATTGGCCCTACAGATATTAAGTTTTTTGAGCAATACTGATTTTTAAAGCTATAAATCAAAGAGAAATAAAAAGACACAATTCTATCACCATTGTATAAATAAATAAAAATACTTATACGCCAGGTTGCACTTTTTTATATCGTTTAAAGAGAGAATAAAGTCATTGAATACAATTTTTGTTTGTGGCTCGATTTACATGAAAATATTCTTGTTTTTGTTTGAAAATAATTATTGAAGAACGATTAATGCTTTTTTGTCGTTTATAGTTAAAAACTCAAATGAATATAATTATAATATAAGATACAAACATAAATAACTACATATTTTATTTCATTTTTTCTCTCTTTAAATCTTTTAAAATTTAATGACAAACTAAAGCACTGATTTGTGAAATAATGAACAAATATGAATAGCGCAAATTCAATGGAATAACATTTTTTTTTTCCTCTTAAATCTGTATTCTTGAATTCGGTCAAGTGGTTAGGATTCTAAATCAAGTGAATCACCATGAGATCTTCATTTTATATAAAAAAATGAAACTTGTTGGAAAATGCTTATTGATTTAATTTTCTAGATTTAAGCATCAAAAGCTAACGAATACGAGGAACAAAAGTGGTTTTGGTCCAAATTACTGAACTTTTAAAGATTAACAACTTTATCTAACCGCAACCCATTGGAAATGGAAATATTTGCTTTATTTGTATATTTATTTTAGTAGATTTGAAAATGTTAAATGTAATTTTGCTTTGAGAGGGTTCATGCAATTAATCTTCATTTTATTCAATAATGGTGAAAGGTTTATTGTTATAATTGGAATAAAAAAGGCATTTTTAAGTTATAAGAAGAGGGAATTGATGTTAAAAAGAAGAGGGTCAACTAAACTATTATAATGCAGTTCTGTGTTGTCCCTACTAATAAGTTTCAAAACTCCTGTTAATATACGTAGTATTGTGCCCTTGTTTCGAATGGTTCTTCAACTCACCGCTTAAACCAAGTTTGTGTGTTCTCGCTAATTAATATTATTGACTCTCTCTTAAACTTCAGCAATTTATTCTGTATAACATCCGATTATCCTCAATAAAAACAAGCACAACGAAAGAAAACCCGACCTAAGGTTGAGTTAGGAAAAAAGTGCTTCACATTTGGAATAAGTAATAGACTCAACTAAAGAAAAATGACAATATCCAATTAGAGAATGCAGATTAGCATTTCTACAATGAATGTTCTCATTTAGTCAACTAAAATAGTGCAAAAGGTTGCAGCAAATTCGTTTTGTTGGTTCTTTGCATTTGTAAAAAAACATATACAATACATTCATTTAAACTTAAAGGGGTTATAGACCTAACATAGAAATCTTTGTAATAAATATGTATGTTTACCCTTATCAGTGGAGTTATCATATATTCGTGGTCATGGAGTTCATGAAGTTCGAATTACAAAATATAATCTTATCGGAGCAAAGCATTCCTTTACCAACACATCACCTTTTTGGGGACTTTGTCTATGTATGTACACATATTGATACATGTTAGGGCTCATAAATAATGTAGGTATACATGTAATAACTCCTGTCCTATGCAAGGGGCATATCTATGGATTCAAAAATCAATAGAGACATTAAATGTCTACCACGTACGCTGACGATGACGATGAGCATTTGATGTGCATCTTTATATGCAGTTTATTATTATTTTGCAGTAGATAGGAATAAAGGCTAATTTCTCGGAAATTTTCGATTATGAAGTTGTGCTGTGGAGCTTTACTTTGGAGATATCCCAAAATGCATATGAACATAGTATGTATGTATGTAATAATATCGTTTGAGTGTTAATGTGAGAAAAAAATAAAATGTTTTGTTTTTGTCCATGCCATGGGACATGTTGTAGACTCCTTCAGTAAACGTTATCCATTTTAAACGACCATTCCTCCAGGCAAATACCTTATATAGACTGTAGAATAGAAAACATACTTGTCACAAAAATCTTCCAGCACGTACGAGGAAGACTAATGTTATGGAACCTATACATAATACATATAGATGTCATTTTTACTGCATATTGGTTGGATAATAGGAGATTTTTATATGTTTCTAGTAGCTAGATTTATGAAGGTAATAATATAGGTATGTTCTATGTATGTAAAATTAACTATTTTGTTGTATGTTAAAAAGAAAATGTCTTCGTTGTGAAATTATAATAACAAATATAAATACATAAACAAGTCACCTTAAATAATTTAATTCACACTGGATTTGGATTTTAAGAGAGTAGATAGTTTTAGAAAATAAGTTATTAAAAATGTTAGTTTTTTGATAAAACAAAAAGAATCATCACTGTATACAGTTATGTTACTAGCTAGATTGAATTCTACTTTGATATTACTAAATTAAGCTAGTATTACACGGTCAACGTAATGGGTCAACGCGTTGCCTCTCTGACGTCATCGAAAATCAAAATTTTCTTCGTCAACGCACCGTCAACGTTCACATTGTCATTGTATTAAAAGTTGTCTATCACACTAATGACACCCTTTGGACCCAAAATGCGTTGACTCACATGTGAGTCATGTCTACACACTACACAATTGAATAACAACAATCAAACAAAAATTTATTTTCAACCCATTTTTAATTAATGGTATACATATTGATATACATACGTATAATAAACACATATACATCTATGTACAAATACTTTTGGTGTCTCAATATCTGGCCGGAATGTTGTTGATGTTCGTTGAGCCCTAGGATTTCAAATCTTCTACTTTCTTGATTCTCTTTTTTCTTCTTTTTTTTTTGAGTGTGCCCTATTAATTTTCCTTACAAATGGTGCTAAAATACAATTAGGAAAATAAGGGTAAGCTTAAGCTTAAAAAGGATAAACAAAGAGAAATAAAACTTACCTGAATCTATAAAATATTTGACTGTTTATTATTTTATATAAAATTATCTGTCAACTATATTTACAATGACGCGTTGACCCGGTATAAAATTCTGCCCTGTCAACTTTAGGACACAGTCATTGCGATGACCCTCAGTCCCAAAAATGGGTCAACGTGTCCTAATAGCATTGACTGAGATATTACACGGCCACAAAATAGAGTCAACGCGTTGACTCAAAAATGTGCGTCAATGTACTCGTCAACGCGTTGACTGTATTTTTCGTTGATGATTACACGACGTGACACCCTTGGGACAGATATTGACGTAATTTTGACGTCAGAGAGTCAACGAGTTGACCCATTACGTTGACCGTGTAATACTAGCTTAATAAATTTGCAAAATGATTCGTCAGTGGTGACAACTTTTGTGTCACCTTGAATATTAAATGTTACGACAAGTTAGTTCTATGAAGAAACCCAACAATGTGCATCGCTCAAGAGCAATTTAGAATATTGCAACTTTAGATCGTAGTTCGTCCATTCGTGGTCGATCTTTGAAATTAGACATTTCACAAACGACATTACCTTATGTCTTTATCACAATGACTCAGGTCGGTTGATCCCTTTTACAACAATCAAATAAATAAATACTTTTTTGTAGGTAAAAACAATATACTCACACACATTTTTGTGTTTTATCTCTTCTTAAAATTAATATCACATAAAGAAAAAAAAATTACAAATACATATAAGCAACAATGGCTGAATTATACCCTCACGCAAACAGATATCTTAAGTAAACGAAATGTAATCCTACCCAATCACTTTGTCTGACTCATTCACCATTTTCGATACCTATAGCGAAAGGTAATAAAAAAAGAATAAGATACTTTTTGAAGATGTCTACTGACAATCATTAGCGGTGTCTCTGTACTTTGTTAAGTTAACCTGCAGTGTAAATGTCTAGTCTAGTGATAACAAATCCATTTAGGCTAGGAAGAGGAGGCTCAGGTATGATTCATAGATTTATCATAATGAATTTCGTATTTCTTAATGTTTTAAAAATAAATAATTTTGAAAATTAAATCAAAATACAATTAATAAACAATTCAATAAATGACATTTCAATTTATTGAAAATTTGCAATCTATATGCTTTTTGCATTTTAAGTCTCAATTTTAATTAATTAGTAAACTGACTGACATAACTTTGGTAGCACCGATTGCAAACTACGTATGTACAATGTACATACAGTACTTAGAATTACCTAATAAAGCACAATTGATGTTTTCTAATGCAAACAAGAAATAAGGTAACATAATACTAAATTAATTGAAAAGTCAAAAATAGATTTCTGATCTCATATTTTAGTATTTGAAATTGATAAACGTATAGGCTGGCTATGTTTCTTTGTTAAGTTTTCAGAATGATTTGTTAATAACGTTTCTAATCTAATTGTAAAATAAAAGAGTATAATTAAGTAGGCTACATTTTGAACAGTAACACAAATTTTGACGTAATGATCCAAAATTATGATATTCAACATATGTATGTTTTTTTTTTTAAATTGGTTGTTTGGTGCGATCTCTGAACTCTGGTTAGTTAGAAAATAAAAAACTGTTATTATATTGCTTTTAAAGAATTTTGATCGTTTTGTTTCAATATTTAGAAGTAACAATAATATTCGTTTAGCATCAAGACCTTACTCTTTCCTTTATCATTTAGCGAACGCTTGTAATTTGAAAGTTCTAATAAATATTCTAAAATACTCTATCAATTATGTTCATACATATAGTGCCCATAAAATACCACCTTAACACAACACTGACTTAGAAGTTATTAACGACAAAAAGACGGTAAGAGTCGCTGTCACATCAGATTTTATTTATTTTATTGAATCAATTTTATTCTCGTATCTTTACATACAAAGAATAAGTCAACGAGAGTTCACATCCCGTATACGAGACTTGAGACGATAAATTCAAGTATTATTGTACGTATCTTAATCAAGCAAGTAAAATGCTGGATAAATAGTGTAATCACTTTGAGGCACTCGTAGTAATAAAACCTATTGGACTCAATAATGAAATGTACAATCGAAACGGAACACCGCTTCCGATTATTTTGTTTATGTTGAGTCAAAACACAAGGAATTACAAATTATCTGCTGCTCACCTTCGAATTTCTTCCAAAAAATTCTACTGACAGTTGACTTCTGACCTGAGGGATAATGAACTACAAAAAAGGCATTACCTACATATGTATGTACATACACTACACATGGCTCATTGATTCGTAAAGTCTTTACCGCGACAGAAGGGTGTGTCTATATCACACAATGAAATCGCTTGCATCGAGTCATCCTTCCTTAACAAGACCTGAATATTTGTCTCGTTAAGTGCATATACCTCTATTTCCTTATCCATTTTCGAAGTGATTCTGGTGATTCAACAAAATAGGGGTGGCAAGAAGAATGTTACAAAAACAAGTAAAATTATATACAGCTGAATATTTCAGTCAATGTCGAACATTTATCTTCATTTAAAAAATTTCAGATGACTCAAAAATTGATTTTTGATTCGATCTGATAAATATTAGTAGCCTGCAAGGTTCCTACCCACTCAGGCAATTTATTTTCTGTGCAGATGGCATCTGCATTGTATTATGCAGGCATTAATTAAATTCTGATTGTTACTCATATCTTCTGGGTTTTTTCACCTTGAAACGAAAGGGCCAAATTTATTTAAAAAAAAACTTTACTAATATTCAAAAAATACGGTTTATGACATACATACATCCATATGTACCTTGATCGAACCCATACAAATTGGACTTAATTAGCATTTAAAAGAAAAATGTGAATGTTTAGAAATAACATTGAAATTGAATCAATATTTAAGTTTATACTCAACACAACTGAGCTAAAGATGTAATTTCACCATAACTTTTTGAATTTCTTACCACTGCGTTATTCAACATGCAAACTGACAGCCTATAGCCAAACCATTTTGTTGAATTTCTCAAAACAAGATTCTGGGTTGTGTCCTTGCTAAAGAGGTGAATAAAATATTTTAAACCATAAAGTGGAGAGTTTTTGTCGTTAACATTTTTGAATAATTTATTAACTTTGAATGTAGCCAATTGCATTTGTGTACTTTCTCAAAAATTTAGTTTTTTAAATTATTTAATAATTGAATAAAAATCTCTTTGCATCTCTGCAAAACTTAAACAATGACTGGTGCCATGCCGACTTCTGAATCCTTGCCAATGCCAAGCTCATATCCGCCTTCTTCAAAAAATCTGGAATGGAAGATAAAAATACCCATTGTTCAAGCTCTTATTCCAGCTCCCCTAGTACGTATTTAAACGCTGCTTTATTCCGTCTAAAATTTCTAATGAAAATAATAACAATTCTATTGAAAATAAAATAAATATATGAAACTTACAATTTTGCATGTCAGTCTCTTTCTCCATTTTTATTATTTGGTAAATTAAATTTCTCTTTATATAATTCATTTTTGGTACAAAAACAATTGAATAAATTAAATAAATATTAATAGCATATTTTTTCACGATCTCAATTATTTGACAGCTGGAATAATGCTAAGGGATTTTTTTTGTTGTTGAGATTTTTCATATCGCGGATCCAAATTGGAACTAAAGCTTAATATATTAAACCAAATTATGATCACATGTAATAAATGAAATAGCTTTTAAATTATTTAAATTTAAATCAATGACATTAATTAATAACAAATCGGGGTTTTTGAGCATAATCCAGTCGGATGAATTCTCTGATAGGGCTAGTTGGCTTATATGAATTTCATTTTGACATTTAATTTACAGTACAAGAGTAGGTATCTTAAATGTAACGAACGATCTTAAACTAAAAACGATTGACGGGACGATAGTGATAAAGTTACGCCAAGCAAATTATTGACGATAACGTTAATGATAATCGTTTTGACTCCATTGAGCGATCGAGTCAAGGCAAATTCTTTTAAAAGCAACAACCTTTAACCCCTGAAATTGACAACCTTCTTTTAGAACTGACGTGAGTCACTCCAAGGGTTTTTATAAAAAAGTAAATTTGCTCTGTAAAACAAGTTCTTTGTATTTTAAAGCCTGAAGTGGACATGAATCCACCTCAAACTAGTTTTATGTTTTTTTATAGTTGAAATTACGAACAACTGTGTAAAATGTTGTGTTAAGCAGGTTCTTATTCTTTTTAACAGAAATTGAAGCAATAGATTTTTTAATAAATAATTTGAGTTTTAATTCCAAAAAATTATTTTCATTAGAAAGTTAAAAAAAAAAATATATATATATATATAAACATTTTAAGCATCATAATCAAATTTATCGGCAACAATAATCTCCAAAACTATATTTGAATCATGGAAACATTACTAAAATTTCGTTAAAATCGATAAGGTATTGAAAATTACCGTGTTCAATATTGCGACAAATTTTGTTTACGGGTTGTCATCAAGATTCACAGTATAGTACAAATTTTGATTAAAGCAATGACAACTTCGCTGATAATGTGCAACTGATAGGTAAGAAGTTATTACGATTGTCATACTCAACTTCTCTTTTCAACAAAAAAACTTAAGTATTGAACTTATAATTTTCAATCTATTCAGTTAACTGAAATTATTTAATTACTTGTAAGTACATATATGAAAATGTTTTTTGATTTCCTCATTTCGAGACTTAGAGCTGAAGATAACAGGACTGAAAAACAAGAAGAAGAAGAAGAAGAAGAGAAAAATTAACAACGAGGAAGCATATATACAATAATGTGCTATTCCCTATTTATGTTTCGGAAAATCAGATATGTATTGGAAACTATGGTGCCAAGCTTTTAATTAAGGGCATTTCCTTAGCGGCTCTTAAGTTTTCGTTAAAAATCCGATTCATGTAATGGATTCATTTATAATTTTTTTTTTGTTCTTTTGTTGGAAAATGAATAGGAAAGCATTTGTTGATTGATTGATTTGAATAGATTTTTCTCTTGCACATCCAGATGCATTTTTTGGAGTGGAACATAAGACCTATGCCGACAACGAGACGATGGCAGCGAGTCAAGTGGAAAAGTCCAATCTGTATATAAGCCCGCATATCAAAGTTTAAGATAAAGTATTTTTTCAAGAGATTATTATGAATCTCGAAACGTACTTTTGTATTTTTGAAAATAAAGAAACAAAGGGATGAATAGAAAATAATTTTGATTCAAGCGCCAGGGAAACTTAGACAAGATAAATAATAATGTAAAAGAAAATATAGTTTGAACCCATTGATTTTTCTTGAACTGAATGATATTGATGCTGATATATTGTTGCCATTGTGCCTATTGAGAAACACATACATACATAATTATTATGTATGTCTATGTATGAATGTATAAGTATGGAAGGTAATGTTATATTTTTCTTTAAAACTAAATCCAGCATTTAGGTACTCATACAATTTAGGTTTTTCTCTTTCGTTGTTTCATCGTCATAATTCTTTTAGGGTCAATTTTTCATTGCGAAATCATCCTGGTTTCTGCGTGAGTTAACTCAGGATTAAACCAACTGATATTTTGATTAAAAAAAAAAGTTTTTATTTGAAAAAGTTATTATCCAAAAATATGAATCCCCAAATTATTAGGAAATCGTGAGAACTATTGTTTCATCTAGGTCGGTCAAAATGGAAACAGACATAATAATGGGGTCGTGTGTCCTTCAACCCGCAAGAAAACTTTTGATCGACATATAATATCATCTTTATATTCAAAATATTTATCTAACCAAAATTTCTTTCTAATTTCAGGTAAGTGCAACACCAATATTAAATAATTTGACCATAAGTAAGTATTAAGTGAAGTGCAGCCTATAAAATGTCTTTCTCCTAATCACATTTGACGGCTATCATGTCAAATGCTAATGAAAAATGCCAATCCCAAGTTTAAGATTGCCTCCAAAATGTTAAAAACTTGCACGCTTCGCGAAAAAATGTCTTTTCTACAAAGACGTGCTTGGGTAGAGTACACAAAACCGTATACAACTCTTGTCATATTGGCGACATAAAGGTGGTGCCATTCAAATCATTGCCATGTGCAGATGCATTTAATTGAAAGACATAATACTTAATATTTGTGCATCGTTTGACTACCGTGTTGGCCACGTTCATTGGCTTCTGTTGGTCTTTCTTTTGAGCACAATGACTGGCGAATTATTTATGTCACACCGGACTGTTTTTTTTTTTTTTTTTTTTTTGGAAGAGTTGGAGCTCTTCTATCCTTATAATCTGGCCCGTCTGCTACTGCCACATAGTTGAACATCATCATTACGTATTTTGCGACTTACCTCTGTTACACGCATTTGATTAGGCAACGTGTGCGTAGAGTGTAGGTAGGCATAGTGTCATCGTGCCATTGCCATGTGAGTTAGTCAGCGAAGTGTAGATACGGGTAGTTGGTTGAACATGGTACTTTCGCATCATTGATGATACGAAAGTAATTGTTTTTTATGTGTTTTTAATCTTCAAGTAAATACAACAAGTTAGTTGACTTGTTAATCGAAGATGCATATGGAAGCAACACAAATTTTGTTAAAGCCATATGTGTTTCCCGCCACGATAATTTAAAAGAAAAAAATGTATGTTGTAATGATTGATGATAATTTAAATGGACGTACATTATACGAACATACATTTAGACTTACTAAAAAAAGGAAAATATCTTTAAAGAGAAAAGTGAGAACGCCGACAAGGAGAGAAAAATATGAACTTAATAAATTGCTGATAATTTATTTTTTATATTAATTTAAAATCTAAGCATGATCTACTCAATAAAATATGACAGAGGTTTTATTACTTTTTTTTTTGTTATAGAGAAATGCATCCTTATAGAAAATAGTAAATTGTATTTTTGTTTTAAGGTTAATGTTTTGTTGTAGGTTTTATTGTTGTGTTTTTAAGATGGACACTGTTGAGTAAGTATATGTATGAAATTTTTAAATTCAAAGACAAATACATACATTTCTTTAATTTGACATTTTAACAAACCTACAATACAAATAAAAAAACACGTACATTTAATAACTTTTGGATTACGACTCGAAGTTGAATTTCTTCTGACCCAGTTAATATTAAGCCTTCTAGAATACAGACGTCAACGATACCTGTAGATTTATAAATTTTACCTTTCCCCTTTCATCTTAACCCATTTGTTGAATGGCCTGACGGGCGGTGGTCTATAAAGGGAGTCATGCCTTGTGTTCCTTACTCTAGTTTCATAATTCTGTCTATACCAGAGGGTTCTTTTTTATCTCGGAAGATCAACAAAATTCAGAAAAAAGTACATTTTAAAAAGAAAATATTCAAGCTTCATACAAACAAATGATAAAGGTATTTTTCCCATCAATTTCAGTTAAGTAAAAAGCTTATTCGAAATATGATTTTACTATTTAGAACGGTCCAGCTGATACCTTTATCATAAATTTAAGTCAATATTCTTACCTGGATTTAAGTAGATTAAAAATCATAATAAATCTACCGCTACACTGAGAATGAAAAATGGTAGCATTAATATCGTGTCATGAACGCGGTTAAATCCCAACAAGCTACCATTTCATTTTTAAGCGACCTACTCTTGTGATCGCTTCCATAGATTTCAATCTCTCTTCAACCTCAATCACTATCATTCGCCTTCCGATACTGCTTCTTCATGCTCTTAAATTACGCCCCTTTTTCATATACATATACATAGATACAAATAGATTTTAATCAAAAGGTATATTTTCTACCCGCTTAGTTTTAAAAGTCATAAAGAACCCAAAATCTGAAACGTGACGATTGCGGGAACGATTAAAAAATATATTTCTTCTTAACAGTTTTGTAACAAAGGAAGCTGCACATCACGAAGAAGACGAAGATTTAAATAAACAAAATGCATTTGCTGTAATTTGATCCCAATTAAATGAAGGCCCTATAATGGAGAAAATTCTTTTCTTTTCTATAAGCTATAAGTTTATATCTACGTAAGAATGCGAGGGTAATCATCCTTCCCAATTGTTCTTGTTATCATCACTGGCATCATCGTTATCACTGAAGAGATGTGCCGTCATAGCTTAACATCGTCTATGGTAATATCACTTCTGGATTTTTTTTTTAACTGTGGAAGCACTTTTTTTCGCTGACAAATCTATTTCAAACAATAAACTTTTGCTTCTTTAGAAAAACATGTCTTCAACTTGTAAGCGTGAATAAAATACTGTATCTTCACCATCACAATTGATCAATGACTGCTTTTCTCCGTTACCATCGCCGCCCGCCGCCCGCCGCGCCGCGCCGGCTGACTCTTGGCTTAAGCACTCTATGCGATAAGTTCCTAAGAACTAATTACGTCCATCGATTCAAATTCACAGATAAATCTCATTGGAAGCAAAGGAGTTCCTTGATTGAAACAAAGGGTCTTACTATGTTGTATCTTAAGGAGTTTCTTAGATTAGTTGTGGAGAAAAATGAATGCGGAAGAAATTCTTTAGATTAAGTTGAACTCAAATCTCTCGCTAACAACGTTATTGAGACAATAAGGCTTTGTATGTTATGGAAGAACATCCTACTTGAGTTTTTGATTTTGATTTTGATTTTTTTTTTGGCTGATGATTTTTCGTCTTTGGATGATTAAAGGAAGTTAATTTGTTCAAAGTTCACCAAAAATTATTGACTGGTTAGAACATTCGAAGATCAGTATATGTACCAGTATATTGTAATCGAATGCAATCGACTTTGGTTGTATGTCATGTTAGCCTAAAGGATAAAGACAAATTTCCTTTTTTTTTCTTACAGGTCCTATTTAAAAATTTAAATTTCTGTCTCATCCGTTCTTTTCCATCAGGTCTACATAGATACCCGTATTTCTTTTATGAATTAAAATTATGCTGTCTGTTAGCCTGGTCCTTGACGTACAGCCTAAAGTTTGTTATGTTATTACATATTTCCTTTTCGAAAAGTTATAATTTCGTTTTATTCCTCTTTTGTGTTCACTTTTTGGAAGCGATTAGAATTTTAAAAGGAAGTTTCTTTAAAGTGATATAAATATTTCATATCGAAGCTACCCAAACATATTTAGGTCTTTATGTTTAGAAGAAATTCCAGCATTTGTATAACTGGACTTAAATTTTAATATCTTTCCTCAGTCAAAAGATATTTAGCTTTTAAGTTGTTTAATGTTTATATATTTTATAAAAAGGAATTGACTGTCCATATCCAAGAAAACCAAATACAAACGTTTTTAGTTTTTTGTGGACACTTTTCGAATGCAAATTCAAATTGTAGTTTTCAACCTCAAGAGTAAACTCGTCCCATATTCTCTTCAAGTAGAACTTGGAATTAAAAAAAAAGGCAATTTGACGTAAAAAAGAACAAGAAAAAGTAATTCAAGAAATCGAAAAGGAAATCTAGATTAAAGACGGATAAAAGCAAAGCGAATTACACATCAAATAATTAAAAACTATGCAAATGCTGGGGTTAAAATATCCTCAAGTAAAAAATTAGACTATTTGATATATGTATGTTTAATTGCTGAATTCATCTAAATATTCTGTTCGCTATATTTACAAAAACCCATATACAAAAGAGGAAACAGTTTTTTGACTTGTTTAGGATAGTTGAAACATTTATTTTATAATCCTTGGTATTTACATTAAACTACACGAAAATAAATGAAATAATATTTTGATCGTCAGACAGTGGGTCTTTTTGACAATTCTGCAGTCTGTTCTTGAATTTTTTTGGGCAGATATCCAAGTTGGACCATTAACTGCCTAAATGTAAATTTTCAAATTCAATTGATGTAATGTCGTGCTGGGAAATAGTCTGTAATTTCATAGATTTTGTTGAGTTTCTACCCTAAAAAAGGTCGATTTAATAGCTTCGGAGTTATATGAAGTTGACAATTATGAGGGCGCAAAACATGACTTGTTGTTTATATTCAAAGTCATAAACTGTCAAACTTTATTGAAGGATACCTAACCTATGACTCCGATGGATAAAAATCCTCTGGAAAATCAAAATTTTACTTTTGTCGACTAAACTCGCAGCCTTTTTTTGTTGCCAATCTAATGCCAATCTGTACTGATGTGAAATTCGTCCTAACTCAAGTTAAGACAAAAGTAAGACTTAAAAAGAAAAAATATTTATCATGTTGTTTTTTGTATGATTTTCAATATACATGCCCCATTGTACCCCATGACAATCTTCCGAACATGTAAAATCTATTCTTATTCGAATTCAAAACTAAACAAAAAGTACAAAATTCGTCTAGTAATCTGGTAGCAGTGGCGTTGGGGTGTAATGTCCGCGCTACTTTAGTCCAACACACACATATCGTCTGCGTCTGGAGAAAAAAAAAACCTAAATCTGAAATCGGCCGACTGCCATCGCCATTGCATTGAGGAAGCCAAACAGACATAACACAGTTTGTGTCTTGTTAGTATTTTTAGACAAATTTTTCGAAATTTGTTGAAATTGCACTTTAGGGCCGCCCGCCAGAAGAAGCAATGGTAAAAGATATTCGATACCGCGTTGCGGCCCGCGTATGTAAAATGTTGCATCTCTAGAGATTCAGTATTAGACATGGAACAGGGGTGTAGAAATGAAGATAATCATTGGCACGGCACTTATAGAGGAAATAGGTCATTCGACTTGTAATAGAATTTTCTTTACTTGTAGCTTTATACGTCCCCTACGAGGTAAGCGACATTACACTTACGGAAGACCAAATGAAGACGCTCGGCCCGGGACCGGGATATCTAAGAGAGTATCGTTTCGCACCTTTCGCTAGTGCCAAAGATTATATTCAGATAAGCCTAGAAAGAGAGAAGATGAATGTTGTTGAATGGAGGTTGGTAGAGCAACTTGAGGTAAAAAGCGTATGCAAATATTTTGCCTTATTTTCATCACCTGAGAACTGGGATGTCTATTGCCTAGCCTAGGCTATACTCTGCTTTACTCTTGTCTGTCTCTGTATTTTAAAGTTCGGTAATTTTACCGTTTCTGGAGTTTCATTGTCTTAAAATATCAATATACATATGTATGTAGATGAAACTGTTTAAATTTGTTTCGTATGTATGTAAAGATTTCTGGTGAGAACTGAGAACACAACGCGCATGAGACAGACAGACAACTTTATCATTCCATCGTGTTGGCATCGGTATCGACATCAGCATCGTACCATGTGCTTGGGAATTCTGAAATCTCGGTGGCTACCTATAGGAATGTGGTTACTTAGACTTTGAGGAGACTAATTAATGTTAATTTAAGTTGTCTTCTTTCTTTCATCAGGTTGAATGGAATTGTTGGTTTTTAAAGTCTAAATAAAAGTTGCTGTTAGTTTTCTTAATTGCAATTTAATTTCTTGAAAAATTAGAGGAAAACAATCAAGCGAAACATAAAACTTAACAAACAAACTTAAGATTGAATAGAGTATTTTATAACTGCAACGTTTAGCGAAAACAAATAATAACCAAGAATCAACATTTGATATTAGGAAATTATGTATGTCAAAAGGTACAAATGTACATAAATATCTGACTTAAGTTTTCATAAAAAAATGTATTCATAAAAAAAATAAATAATAATAAGTAGAAGCAAACAAATTTTAATTAACAGAAGTTATAATTTTCCTAATATGTACTTAGACAAAGTGCCTAATTTGGATTGTAGAAACCTGGGGTGGAATCGGCTAAGCTGATAGTTGACTATCAAATTTGACTATCATTTTGATTTTCAAATTTGATAGTATATATACTTTTTCGTCTGTGTAAGAGGATCACTTTTGAGTCCCTTTTTTTGCATAGATTTGGTATCACTTACAAAGAATTCAGAAGGAACTTTTTAAAATGTAATTAAATTTTAGTAACAAATTTAAAATAATAGCTTAAACATTTTAATTTATGCCTAGGACACACGCTAATAAACACCAAATGACCATCATGGCTAATTTCATGGAGTAGCATTCCGATTTGGCCAAATCATTTGCTTCAGGGGGAAACGAAACACCATCTAATGAATTTAATTTTGATCAAATTGACAGCTAAATAGGTGTCACTTAAAAAAAAGTCAAATAAAATTTTACAGTCAAATTGACTATCACTTTACACAGATCAATTTTCTTAAATTTGACTGTCAACTATCAAAAATCACCTTACACGATTCCACCCCTGGATTCCAACAGTTCATTTTAGTATTTTGGCAGGTGGAGGCCTTTATTGTTGGATTTTAAAAAAATCTGTTTTGTAATCGTGAATCTTTATTGTGAATGAAATTTTTCCGCTAGACATTTGATCTTTGTCGTTTACATTTAGCTGTTCAACTGCATGCATTAAGTGCAATTCTCTGGACAAAGATGTAGTATACCTTAATTGTTGGATATAATAGTTATTGGTTTGACTACAGGACAAAAATTGTAAGACAAGAAAAAGCAGATGGAAAAGCTCGTGTCAATTACAGTCATTGCAAAAGGAATTTGACAAAAATGAGATGAGAAATGTATCGATTTTGGGCAAATTACATTTTCCATAACATTTACCACTCTCGTCAATACTAAAGACGCAGTAGACTTTCCAAGACCGAGACAGTACTAATTTCCAACGCTTAGCTGGAATGCCCCATGAGTTTAAAATCTTTAAATGATTTTCTTTCCTGATTAATAAATTGAAGAAATGCTCGCTTTGATAACCGGTTGTTGTTAAAAAATCGCCTATATATTTAAGTAGAGAAGGTAAGCCAAAGCTTGCTCTCATTTCTGGTAATCTAGGGACCTTGAAACGTCGAGGTTTGTCAAAATTTTCAATTGGACAAATCGTAATGATTTCAATAACTTTCTATGGAAAGAAAGAAACTTAAACCTACAGTTAACAGTTGGAAATTATTGCCCTTTTCAAATTTCGTTAATAGGAAAATATTTCGAGTTTCGACAGCTCTCAATGTCTTTAAAATTGAAATTTTAAGTAAGATTGTTGTTCAAATCAAAATACGAAACATCATTTGTTAATCTTAGATAATGATAAGTGCAAAATAAAATATTTTAATTTTTCTTTTAGTAATGTGGTTTTGAAATACAAATATGGCACTCTGACTTAATTTGTAAAACATTTCTTTATCTAATCTTTAACCACTTCCACTTGTACCTACATACATAAGTCCCAACTAGATTTATAAGCTTAAACTTGTCACAAACCACAATGTCCCCATAAAAAAATGTAAACAACATAAACCCAATCGACCATTGCATCTAAAATGATGTTACATCTCCAATTTGTCAAAGGTTAATGAGATTTCTTTTCATGTTTGATTTTATTTTGATTGATTTTCTGATCATGCCATTGATACATATACAAATAAAATTTAATCGACGTGGTTAGAAAGTAGTTCATTTAGTTGGTTTTCTTTAAATCTGATTTTGAACTTGTCCTACTTTGGTCGAACAACTCATTTTTTACCGTCAATATACATATATTGACATAAAATCTATAAACTTATAAAAAATGTAAACTAAAAAAATAGATTAAAGCCGTCTTAGAATCTTTCTTAACTTACTGATGCATTTTAATAAACTTCTTCTTGTATTGTACGCATATCGCCATATTTTGTTATGAAATTAATTTAAAATATATATATTTATATTATATGTACCTCAATTAAGTTATTCTTAGCCGTAGAACTAAACTCACTCCATTATAATTACATACTTTTTAGGCATATGGAACAAATACCCCTACAACGATGGAAATTGGAAAAGAGTAATTAAAAGCATTAGTGGCCATTTAGCTTTTTTTGTATATCTTTTGGTCTTATTTACTGTACCGTTTAGAAAATCTTTAGTGCATGAAATGGCCTGGTCATATAGAAAAGTACTGCACCTCATAGATAATTGAGATGATGACGGGAAGTTGGCTCGAAACGAAAACAATTATTTATAAGATATGTATATATATACAATTAAAACATTAATATTTAATAGAAACGGCAATTAAAAAAAAAAATATATAGTTATAAAAAAGAAGGGGAAAGATTTTTAATAATACATATCTATATTTCTATTTGAAGGAATTTCTAATTGACCCACAATTTCTTATTTGAAATGTTTCAAAATTCAAATTGATTAATTTTTGGAATTTGTCAACATATTAAGTCTAAATTTCTTATAAATTAAATAGATTGAAATTTAATGTCAATTTAAGTGGTCTTGAATAATTCAGAGCCTTCTATGTTCCTGTCCTGCCCTATCACAAAGACGAAGACTCCATCTGGGAGACTTACAACATCTATCTTCTCTTAACGTGTAGAGAAGACCTTTAGATCCATGTGATATTACAACGGACCAACTATTTGTCTAAATGTGTTGGCTTTTTCGTCGTATTTTAAATGACTTAGAAAAATATTTCGGAAAAATAGATTCTAGAACAAAGTTTTTCTTTTTTAATTTTATAAATATGAAAAGATGCAAAAGTTCACTTCCCCCAAAATCTGCATTGTTTTTATTGAAGATACTTTAAAAGAAGCAAATGTTGAATAGACAAGAGTTTAACAAATTGCAATATTTGTCTTTAAGTTTATTGCTTTTAATGCTGAATTTATTGCAAATTATTTCTAGTGTTATCATTCTCACTGTATTTTAATAAGTGCTAAATACATAAACGAAATTTGCATCTTGATTTTTTTTTAATTAATACAAAAATAATGTTCTATCTCCAGAACAAATTATATTAAAATAACATGATCATATAAAATAATGACGGTTATTGGTCAATCATAATAATTAATCATTGGCTAGTCAATTCATATCCGTTTGGTGAAGCGTTTTGTTTATTTAAATAAATAATTAATAACCAAATTTTGTATTAAAATTGTGTTTTGTTTTTAAGCTAAACTAGACTTAAATATCAAAATCACGATACAACTTTTAGGTCTCAAGTTCACGATGGGAATTGTTTCAGCAAATTGGGCTGTAAGTCGAGGTACAGTCTAACAAACTTTAACTTTGATTAAAATCTCGAGTTCGTTTTTTTTTCGAATTCAAACTTGCAGCAATAAAAGAAAGAAATAGTAAGTTATACACATTTGGTCACTGTTAGGTTGTCTTAACAAACCTCTGTTGATGGTGTTTAGATAAAATTTTAGTGTTTTTTCACAATTCAACATTAACTAACCCATCAAAAGCAAAACCCATTTCAATCATTTGCTTAAGAATGAAACACTAGAACAACAAAATTCGTGAAGTCTATCTTAATGCTGTTTATATCACAAACCTAATGTAATCTCTGATTGTTCCAAAATCATCTAAGATCTCATGGGACTTTTCAAAACAACAAACAAAAAAAAATCAGTGAAAGTTTTCATAATCATTATGACAAATGCATTCACATTATATAAAAAAAAAACAATTAACTGAGACGGTTTGCTTTCAAAGATTACAAAATAAAACTTCTTAGAACTTTTTTATTTTACGGAAAAAAAAGAGAAAAGATAAATCACACGCCCTTTACAATGCAGAATGATTAATTAAAGATCCAACCGTCATAATCCAAAACCCACCGAAGGTAATGGAAATGTTTTCGGTCTTTTTATTTGGTAGTTTCATCATTTCTTTTTTCTACTTGTGATTGTTTGATTTCTTGTTAGATTTTCCAAAACACCAAGTTCATAGAAATTTTATTTTCAACCAACATTAGGTAGCAATGGGTTTAGATAAACCATTAAATAATCTGATTTTAAACTTTTAATCTGATGCAACACGAACCGCTGCGGTGTTTTATATCGTCTTTTCTTTCTATAATCACGTTTATGATTAGATGATACTAGAAAAATTTACCATGTACGTTTTGGGTTATAGAATTGCTTGTTATGGTTGTTACTTCGTTACCTTTTTCTTTTCTTTTTTTTAATAATATTTATCATGTTAATGAATGGTAAGAAAATTCTGCTCACTCAGTAATCAAATTAATTTTTCTATACGAACAAATTAAACTCAAGATTTCAATAAAATGCTGAATTGAAAAAGAAAGAAATTTAATGCGAGGTAGCGGGTGTTTGCATCTGCATCAAATTTTGATTTAATAGGTAGAGCGTAGAGGGCCTTTAAATCTTAACGTACATTACATACATATATAGAAGATGTAAGAATATTATTTTTTTTTTTAAATAAGATTCTTTAAAGTAGTCGTTTAACAGCTAATGATCTTAATATTCAAGATTAATTATTACCGATGAATATAAATTAACTATACCTTTTTGTTTTGATTAGCCAATGTTTCTTTTTTACTTAATAAATCTGACTGTAAGGCTCCAATGGTGGCTTGAATATTGGCGTAGAAAACAGTCAATTGTAATGGATTTGTCGAGAAGAGTAAATTTAGTACGAAAACATTACGACAACTGCACGAATTGCTTGCTCACAAGGCCGAGCAGAAATGTCAACACAGTTTCATGTTCCCAACTGTCAAATCATAAAAAACAAAAATCGAAACTTCTCATGCAGCTGCAAAAACATCAAAATTAAAAAATAATAATAACACATTTTTTAAATTTTTTTTAAATTTTTTTATTTTCCGGATCTAATGAAAAAATACCATTATTTAAAAGCTTTCCTCAATACTTTTATATCAAGTTTCTTGTTTTTCCTGAAAAATTAAATTTTCTGGGTACATGATATTCGATCTAAATTTAAAAAGGGTGATTTAAGTAACTTTCTTTTTATAAAGGTACCTTGTTATAAAGCGAACATTATGTAATTTTTTAATTTGATGGTCGTTTATCACCATTGGACAACAACAGTTTTTGGACGTTTGGAACGTTCATCATCTCTCAAGCTGGTATGACCAAATACCCAAAATTTCACTGTGGTAAATGATAGTGCAGAGTCTCCGTATGCAGAGGCCAACTCACCTTTGATTTGCTTAGACGTATGTATTACTTTTCAAAAACAAATTTTTAATCAGCTAGATAGTCGATTTTTCCATTTCGCTGTGCGTTTAAAATAACTGAAATCTTTGTGTACCTGTCAAATTTAATTGATGAGCGATGCCATCTTCACGTTGAAGTTGGAAACTTTTCAGACCACCCTCTTTGCCGAAAATCTATGAGAAAGAGGGGCCACTGACAGACGCACCGGAGTCATTGAGCAGATTCATTAAATTGGTTAATTTAGAAAGATATTTTATAATTCAATAATTGAAATATGTATGTGTTCAAAATTCAATTTCCATTAATAAAATACTAATAGTGACATTAGGGTGATGGACAAAATTTTGCGCCTATTTTTGTTTACCTGAAACCAATATTGTTCTTACAGATAGAAAATCACTGTACCAACGAGTTGAACGACAAACATTCCTCACATAAGCACAGATTCATTACTATTTTGTCTAAATGTTTATAATTTAAAACAAAACCTGCCTATAGCTAACTAAAAATAATTGCTCTTTTACAATGACCGCAAGGCGCCATACGTACCCTACCCTATCCTACCTTCATGCAACCAAGCCCATTTGGACCATTATTTGTAGAAATCCTAGAGCACGAAGACGAAGATACACTAATGCAAAAATGTTTAATGCTGTTAAAACTACAGTAACAGATTATCATAATATCTTATGTGCCTCGCGCTGTCTTTTTTTTTTCCTCTATTTTATATGAAATTGAATTTTTATTATTTCGTCTTTTGGTTCTTTGGCCATTCCGTCATCATGGCATGACGATGCTGCATGCAGTGGTAATTTACTGCGAGAAGACTCTGATTTTCATCTTTTCATGGTAAAAGTTGATTGTGGCATTATTTTTTGTATCGCAAATATCGACAGACAGATAGACATAAGATGCACAAAGCTAAAATATAATATACAAGACAATTTGAAAAAAAATAATAAAAGAAAAAAGAAACTGTGTCCAATTATAATGATCGACAAACCTATTTGTACTAATGTTATAATGAAGAACAATTTGTAAATTCATGGCACGAAGTTGATTTTTTGTTTTATTGTTTGTTTCGAGAAAAAAAGAGGTGTTCGTTTTACAAAGTCTCGGAGTAAAAAATAAAAATATTTCTTTTAATTTCTGTTTGTATGTATATTCAGGGTGCCATTGGTACATAGGTTCAAGGAATACGTCATAAGTATAAACGAATGAATTAAGTTACCTAAACGGCTTTTGAATATTGAAAGAGCCTAGTGACTTCTTAATTTAGGTAGATGTTTTCAAATATCAATCAATTTGGTCTATAAAAAATTATAAGTTACTTTCCAGTTTAAATTAAATTTCTTATGTTTGCAATACGATTTTGAAGTTTACAAAATGCTACCTCATGTTCTTGGTTTTCATTTCGAACAAAAACTTACGATTTTTAATAAAAAGATGGTAAATAGTAGTTTAACTCCAGAGTTAAATCAGATATAGATATGAATCCAATCCTGAATCCAAAGTTACGCCCGATTTTTCATTTGGGATCACTGCAAACATACAGATTTAAATGTCAGAAAAAAGATTTTTTTTTTAATTTTTGTGTGAAAACCACTTGAAAATTTCAGTAACTAATTTTGACAGTTAACATTTTAATTTGAATTTGTTTAATCAAACTGAATTACGTTGAATCACTTTCCATTTCCGTCATCATCATCAACAGCCTATTCCAACAAGATTAAAGATCAAGGAAAATATGATCATTCGAAAATAGGAGAAGTTGAATAGATTGAAAATATGTTTGTGTACCTTGAGTTTCGGCGTTGTTTCATAGCACCCTTAAAATGTATCCAAGATCTCCATGCATGCAAGTATCTGTGGTGTAAACCACTCTTTATTTTTCAAAGACGGATACAAATTTTGATGGAACAACAGTATTGTCAAAATTTAATTTTCTACTTTAGTTTCTTAAAAAACTTCTTTCTTTTCCAACAACGCAATTTATTTAAAATGTTGCTTAATTTATTGAAATGGACTATAAAAAAAAACAAACATTTTTTTCAATTTGTAATGGATCGAAATTCTGTCACTTAACAAAAATATATATTAAATTCCAGAGCTCCAAAGGATGAGTAAAAATCTTGGTCTTTTTATGAATGTTTACTGGCAAAAGTTATGTTTTTAATAAATTATAAAAACAAATATTGTATGCAAATGATATGTTTTTTTTATCAATCTATTAAATCCCAAATATCTTCAAAGCTCGGGGATTGAAATTCGTTTTGCTTACTTTGTTTAAAATTAGGTTGGATTCGTTTAAAAAAAAAAACGAATAACATGAATACATAATGTACATTGTACAAGCACATATGTATGTATTTTTACAAATAAACAACAAAAGAAATTGGAACCGTGTGCTATCGGTCATTGACTGAAAAACATGACACATCTTTTGTAATCCACTTAAAAGAGTTCTTACGTGATTCTTACCACACAATTTCCATTTTCCTTGGTGCCAACATATTGTGGGAGTTAAATTTTGCAATATGGGGTATGTATTTCCATCATGCGTTCCTTCTCGAGAACCTCAACTTTCAGTAATAGAAGTTGTTTTTTTATTAAAAAACAAAAAAAAAAAAAACGAAGCTCTTCTTGAGCTCATACATACAACATTTTATGTAGCGCGCATACAATTTTGTGTCGATGTTGCATGTGACGGCCGATGGATGACGTTATGATGCAATGGATGAAACATTGCAAAGGTGACCATAGTTCTAAGATTTAGTGAAAATATGCAAACCATTGATTTAATCCAAAAACTTGCATTTTAAAAATTCCAACGGGTGCAATATAGGCATTAGATCTCCATTTTGAGCTAGTGTCAAAAATAAATTTACTTTTTTAACGCCTTTTTTTGTACTTGTAGAAATAAAAATTTCAATTCAGATAAACTAAGGACATCTTTGTCTGGTTAAAAAGAAAACACTGGTTATAGAAAGTAATGCACTGAAAATTGTGCCGACATGTCTCAGGAAGAATGTTAAGCTAACTTAATAATTTTATTTAAGAAAAAGCTTCGCAAAATTTATCATAGCAAAGCTAATAACTCCTTGCAGAGTATACAATCTTAACATGAAATAGTGTTTTTTACATTACGAGTAGATTGGAATTTGACATACATATGTATACAGCGAATTAATATTGTCAAATAAAAGTTTAAATGGCAAAAATATTCACTGCTTTTGAATATTAAAATAAATATTTAAATACCAAAAGTATGGTCACCGTAAATAAAAAAATCTAGGAAATGGTATTTTTTTTTTGTGTCACTTCATTATAAGAAATAGCGAACTGCTTCACTCGAAGAATACCGAAGCGGGTTAAAAATAGCTGACAGTGTTATTTTAAAATGACATCTATAAGGTAATGGATGATAAGACATGGAAGTATGATCAGTGGCAACAGCTGATGTAAAGGTATATACAAACTTTTAACAGGGCACTGTATAGAAGGATTTATCAATTTATGTACATATGTATTAATGTATGTATGTATGTGCAAACACTGGAGACCCTCTTATAGGTCGTGCTTAAAAATGATAATTGACGTAATATGATTGAACGGACAATATGAAAACAAGTAGGTGAAGTCAGGAATGTGAAAAAAGTTTTTTTTCTCATAATTATACCGTATAATAAAGGAACTAATCTTTATTGTATTTCGAAACTAATATACAAGAACAAAAGCTTTGTTAGTATCCTTACGGTATTGGTCGTAGCAGCAGGAAAAATCATTTAAATAAATAAACAAAGACTCTACTTTTAATTTTCGGCACGGTAAATTGTGTTGGCAGTTAAAAAAAAAATATATCGATTTTGTTCTTTTAATGTTGATCAAAATCCAAAGACTTGATGAATTACAAAATCCCACAATTTTTAAGTAATTAGTTTTTTTTTTCCTTTTGTGTTCGGTATTCTGGGTTTTTCGGACTTTTGATTTTAGATTTTCGTTATTCCGGGTTAATGCGAATTTTTGATTTTTAGAATCCAGAATTTCCGTTTTTGTCCGTCTCCCTTTTCAAATTAATGTATTCAATTTAAATGTTTTATGAAATACGGTCTTGTAACTGACACAGCATCGATTGCCGTTGATGAACAAAATAAAGCATCAATAACATGTACATTTTCTGAATATTGTATATTTCATATATTTTCTATTATATGAATCGAAATAAAATAATGAGGAAAACGCACGCTCTTTTATCATTAACATTATTTTAAAATAAGTTTTATCTTATACTCTGACAGTTTCATCATTTATAATAATTTTTGTTGAATACATAATTTCACAATTTCCCTCTGCTTAAATTTTCATTCATACACTTTTATTTGCTGTACAAATGTATGTATCTTTCTTTTGACACCAATTTTAGCGTTGAACCCTATGAGCAAAAAGTGGTGGTCAAAAAACCATCAAATATCATCCATTCTACAGGAAATGCAATGAAATCACATGAAGACTTTAACATCTGCTAATAAAATGACTCTTAGCCTGATAAAATTGAGGCATTTTTCGACAATATTGAATTTTCTTTGTATTTTACATAATTTGTGAATGGATTTGTATACATATTATGTATAAAAGAAGTAGCAATTCGTCCCAGCTCCGCACAAGATAGATAGATAATAATAAAAAAGATCATTATATACATAAGAAATTTATCCCACGGGAACCATATATTTTACCGGGCCTATGTCCTGTTCTAGACTCTCTGTGGGAAATTTCATCCAAATCCGTTCAGTCGTTCTAAATTAATATTATTAGGATTACAGTATCCAAAAAATAGATCAAAATTTTATTAGTTTAAAGTTTCTTTTAAGTTTTTCTAAAATATTTGATATCTACTATCAATAATTAATATAAATATTTTATATCTACTATCAATAATTAATATAACATCTAAAAACAAGTGTGAAGAAAACCATGCATAACAGTGTGCAAACAAATATGAAATTTCATCCGACAGAACTCGCCAGTCCTTCACACTCGATTTGAAATGTTTCAATGCACCTTGACATATTGATATGGAATTTTATTGTCTAAGATTCGATGTGATAAGAAAATCGCTTTTTCTAAAGTGAGAAACACAAATGACAATAATAGCAATTGCATGAAATTATTTCACACTTTCAATTTAACATATTAAACACAAGCTAACCAATGGAACAGATAAGAAAGGCTTCAAGTATTTTAAGTTTTAAAAGGCGATTTGTCTTAATTTAACGAAACTATTAAGTCATGGTCGGCGTTTAAGGTTTTTCGTCGTAATTGATTTCTCCATATTTTAAGTAAACAAATTAGCTTAAATTTATGGGAAAAGAAAAACAAATTGAAGTATCCAAAAATTTCACTAAACCGTATTGATATTTGCTGATGCATTTCATTTATTTGTTTCTGTTTTTTTTCAAAAGATTAATGATGACACAACACGTCATAATGCAACTAAGATATAGAGCTCTGGAGAACGCACCAAAGCATGAAGATGAAAAAACTACACCCAGATACTTGAGTCTTATGTGGAATATAGGTAGATAACTAATATGTTACAAATGTAGGTAGGTAGGTAGGTTGGTATACCTTTAGCTTTGGAGGAATGTCAGAGATGCAAATCACATGAATTCATCTAACGATGAAAGTGATTTGTCCGAATGAACCACACCACCACCGATGATGACTCGACGCAATCGAAGGCTGGAGTAGACAAAAACAGAGATGCATATGTATGTACATATGTAGATATTCAAGTCGTATAGGGAGTTCTTGTTGAACTAGGTAGATATGTAGATAGGTAAAATACCAAAGTGTTGCACTATAACAACTAGATCTTAAAAACCAACTGATGCGGTATGCGGACGCCTGCAACTGCCAACAACGACGCAGTTGATGGAAGGTATATGATAAACAAGTAACTAACTTGCAACAAGCCCATCAGAGCAGAACTATGAGAAAAACAAAAGTGGAAGGTAGGGTAGGTATATGAATTGTACTTTTAGAGAAGGATGGCGAATCTTAACGCCGCTGTTTTGAATAGTTTTATTTTTTTGGTTTATTCAATAAAAATTAACATTAATTTGAAAGTTTTGATTGAAGGGCGGAACACACAGTATGTATGACGGACGGTCATTTTTTTTTTTAATTATTGATTAACGGACATTCGCTATACGTAATGTGACGATGATTCTAAGTAACTTTTGTAATATAATATAATATCAGAAAAAACATTTACTTCGCTTAAACAAAATACTATTTTATTAGCATTTGAGTGTTGGGTTTCTTCTGTTATGAGTTCCTTATTTTTATTTTTCAGTAAAAATAAAGTACTGGAAAAAATGAGGTGAAAAATGTTAAAAAAAAAACAAGGCTATAAGATTAATTAACTAGTAAATATTTATTATTTTAGAAATAAAAATAAATGAAAAAATAGTATAGTTTTGCAGTTGCTATACGATAAGGTCCTAAAGATAACGACAGGATAAAGTTAGAGCTTGATAGTTCATAAAAAGAGTCCACGTGTACATTTTGACCAAAAACTTATTTTTTATTTTTAAATTGTGTACGACAATTTCTATAAAATAAACTAAAAGTTTTACAATATTAAGACAAAAGCAAGTATTACACGGTCAACGTCAACTCTGATGTCATCGAAAAATCAAAATTTTCTCCGTCAACGTTCACATTGTCATTGTATTAAAAGTTGTCTATCACACGAATGACACCCTTCAGTCAATGCTGTCCCAAAATGCGTTGACTCATATGTTAGTCAACGTTATTATCACAGTGTCATTGCATTGAAACAAAAAACATTGACAATCACATGATTTGAAAAATTAATTTGTCGATTTCATACCTACACACATACACAATTGAATAACAACAATTAAACAAAAATTTATTTTCAACCCATTTTTAATTAATGGTATACATATTGATAT
This sequence comes from Scaeva pyrastri, assembly GCA_905146935.1. Taxonomy (NCBI): domain Eukaryota; kingdom Metazoa; phylum Arthropoda; class Insecta; order Diptera; family Syrphidae; genus Scaeva; species Scaeva pyrastri. Next base: position 82,726,104 of record LR989927.1, read on the forward strand.
ACATACGTATAATAAACACATATACATATGGGGCATTTCACGTGAAGCGGACAACGAAAAAAGTGGTGGGTGTTGGATTTTGATCTTTTTTGGTGTACTTATACTTCTCTCGATTCTAAACATAAATCCAAAAGGATTTAAAATTTTGAGGCCTGGCGTCGGATTTATGGGATTCTAAAGTTTGCCTTAGGCTTGAATAAGGATTTAAAGCAAGCATTTTTCTAGATCAAATGATGAGAAATACAATTATTTTTGTTTATGAAATATGTTGTAAATCACATGTTCTTTTGAGTTACGAAATCTAAACCGGAAGTTGGATTTATTTTTTGATAAAAAACCGGAAATTAAATTTTCAAACTTAATTTTAAAAAACTTCGACCATTTTGATATTTTTTTTTTATGTCTCAAAATAAAATCTATTCAATTTATAAGCTACATGCCAAGTTTCAGAGTGGGATCTCTATTCGTTTGGAAGATACATAACTTTAAGTGCTTCGCCTTTGTGCCAAAAACCATATTTTTTATATAAGAATCCGGAAACGGTGAATTAAATTTGAATTTTACTTTGTTTAGACCATTTAAATATGTTTTTTTCATTCCATAAAATCTTTCTAATGCAATAAAGATATAAAATGCCAAGTTTTAAGATGGGATCTCAATTCATTTAAAAGTTGCGTGGTTTTTAGTACTGAAGCAACAATTATCCACAGCTGGGGTTAACGTACTTCGCTCTAAAATGCAATCGACTTAAAAATCGCTGGGTGATCCAAGTTGCAAATTGAATGCCTTCGACTTCATTGTCAACAAAACTATTCTTAAGGTTATCACGAATTCTATGCAAGATATGCAGTGTTCATCTGGCGACAATTTTGTATCATAAACTGTTCAAGTCGGGCTAAAATACATCATCCTTTGCAGATAATCCTCATAAATATTAATAGAATATCCGTTTCAGCTATAAAAGAGTGTATATTTCCTGCCGTCAACATAAGCTTCTCAAAAGACACTTACCAGTGTCTCAAGCTAAGATACACCGTCTTAGGCCTCAGAATGAGAAACTTTGATAAGCCCAACTTAATACTGGGGTATTTAGTTTAAAACTGCTAATACAGATCAGCTATAGTGCAATAGTATTTGTTTTTTCTATATGCAGGCATAATTCGGCTTGCACCTCCCCGTAAAAGTAAAACGATCTTACCATCAGATTCGTTTTAGCTTTGATTTTTTCCCGTAACATAAATAAGGTGTTTACAATACCCATAACTTTTCTGCAAGCAATTTTTATTTATTTGCCGCGTTAAGATTTCGAATTGTTCATTAAGTCTTTTCTTGGTCAAAGCTTTAGTTGTAACTGCTAATAACATTATATTCATTGCATTTTTCTTTTGTTAAAGATTTCTTAAGCCTCGATATTTTCATTAGTTTGAAAAGTTTTATTTTTGAAAAATTAAATATTATTTATTAATTAAAGAATTACTGAATTAAATTCTTATCAAAAATTTCTCAAAGTAATTCAGAAAAAAAAGTTTTACACAAGCCTTAACACTTTTTCGAATTTAATTAAGCTTAAACTAGTAAAGAATTGTGTTTAAAAAAAACAAAAACTTGGACCTTACGAAAAAAATGGTATCATGTTATATTGATTTTTGTTTTGAATAAGAGCTATTTTCTTCTACTGAATTCAGGATATCACATACTCATTTTGTACGATATTAAGAGAAAGAGACCGAAAGGGTCTTTTCGAACTACACGTGAGTAAGACATCAACTCAAGACCATGTAACTTTTGAATGAATTGAGATCCCATCTTAAAACTTGGCATTTTATATCTTTATTGCATTAGAAAGATTTTATGGAATGAAAAAAACATATTTAAATGGTCTAAACAAAGTAAAATTCAAATTTAATTCACCGTTTCCGGATTCTTATATAAAAAATATGGTTTTTGGCACAAAGGCGAAGCACTTAAAGTTATGTATCTTCCAAACGAATAGAGATCCCACTCTGAAACTTGGCATGTAGCTTATAAATTGAATAGATTTTATTTTGAGACATAAAAAAAAAATATCAAAATGGTCGAAGTTTTTTAAAATTAAGTTTGAAAATTTAATTTCCGGTTTTTTATCAAAAAATAAATCCAACTTCCGGTTTAGATTTCGTAACTCAAAAGAACATGTGATTTACAACATATTTCATAAACAAAAATAATTGTATTTCTCATCATTTGATCTAGAAAAATGCTTGCTTTAAATCCTTATTCAAGCCTAAGGCAAACTTTAGAATCCCATAAATCCGACGCCAGGCCTCAAAATTTTAAATCCTTTTGGATTTATGTTTAGAATCGAGAGAAGTATAAGTACACCAAAAAAGATCAAAATCCAACACCCACCACTTTTTTCGTTGTCCGCTTCACGTGAAATGCCCCATATATGTACAAACACTTTTGGTGCCTCAATATCTGGCCGGAAAGTTGTTGATGTTCGTTGAGCCCTAGGATTTCAAAATTCTTCTGTTTCTTTTCCCTTTCTTCTACTTTCTTGATTCTCTTTTTTCTTCTTTTTTTTGAGTGTGCCCTATTAATTTTCCTTACCCATGGTGCTGAAATACAATTAGGAAAATAAGGGTAAGCTTTAGCTTAAAAAGGATAAACATAGAGAAATAAAACTTACCTGAATCTATAAAATATTTGACTGTTTATTATTTTATATAAAATTATTTGTCACCTATATTTACAATAACGCGTTGACCCGGTATAAAATTCTGCCCTGTCAACGTTAGGACACAGTCATTGCGATGTCCCTCAGTCGCAAAAATATATTACATATTACACGGTCACAAAAAAGAGTCAACGCGTTGACTCAAAAATGTGCGTCAAAGCCAGAGTCAATGTACTTGTCAACGTGTTGACTGTATTTTTCGTTGACGATTACACGACGTGACACCTTTGGAACAAATATTGACGTCAGAGAGTCAACGAGTTGACTCATTATGTTGACCGTGTAATACTAGCTTAAGTAAAAAACATTCATTAAATTTATCTTATAAATTACTTTTCTAGTATTGAAAATTTTTAATCTATACGTTTTTGCTCGACGATTTCCCTTAAAACATTTATCTTCCATATTTTAATTTTAATTTTTCTAATTCTTCAATAAACCGTCAACCGTTAAGTAAAGAAGTACAATAAGCATATAATTTTATTTCTATAAACTAGCAATATACCCAAATACAAAATTTATATTAATGCTTCAGTAATTAAAATAAAATGACATTTAGAACTCCATATATCAAAATTGAATGAAAAAATGTGAAATAAATTTATTTTTTGCGGTCTTTCACAGCTTTTATTGCTTTTCAAATCTTAAATATAATTTAATGTCCCGCATAGTAAGCCTGCATCAAGTCAGCTGTTTTTGTTAGTTATCACCTTCACCACACTATGCTCCATCAAGCTCCAATTCAATCTCACCACAAAATGAGTGAATGTATCTATGTGGAAATAAAGAAAGAGAGCGAGAGAGAAAAAGTTACCGTCATGTTGCTGCTATATTTAAATAAATCCATGCAACACAACTGCACGTCGCGGTCGCGACGCGACGCTTGTCCAGTCCATCATCCATTGCATAGACAAATTGCAGGCATATGATACAACTAGATACAGTTTCTAGTCTAGCTCTGGATGATGAAGATTCTCCTTTCTTCTCACTTCTTCTTTTTCTGACATAGAAATCTTTCTCCATGACGAAAGACGGTGATGGCTTTTTCCGTTGGTGCTTTCTGCTTTGTGCCTCTTCTTCTAACTGTGCAGAGAGCTGTAAGTAATGTGTGGTTCCAAAATCGTCCACAAAAAACAAAAATACTCTTGCACCACCACTACCTAACCCAACCAACAGCACATCAACTCGTACTCGGTGTCGCTGTCGCTGTCGCTGTCGCTGTCGCTGTCGCTGTCGGTCTCGGTACTCAGCTGAGTTGGATCGATATAAAATGTTTTCCATTGCGCCGCGTTACGTTCAGTTGAAAGCTTAATTCCATACCGATAGCACCACACCATTTAAGATACTACTACCACACACTAAAGTTTTTGTGTATACTCCTCTTTCCATTTGTTTGTTTTTGGAAAATTAAACTTACTTCTCGCAGCAAAAGTTTTCTCGCAGTTCAGTTGCAATTGTCCTTAAGTAGGCGGATATAAAATAGAGTTTTGTTCTTGATCAATGAGAAGGATTTTCTCTATGTGAAGTTTAATCTCTTCAAATCAAATCTGAATCAATTCGAAAATTTACAAAAAAAAAAAAGGTGCACTACATAAGCAGTGAGAAGAAGACTTTTTGACAAAATTTAATGATAAACCAACAAAAAATAACAAAAGATTTAAATTTAATAAAAAAAAACTTGTGTGTAATGAGTGTCCTTTTTTATCCAACTTTCGACTTTAATGTGTATCTGAGATAGAAGCTCCTTCAAGTTCCATATCATCGTAACATCCCTTCTTCTCCTAGTCCCAGTCCCGGTCCCTTTATTTTACTGCTTTCAGTTCTATCTGTATAATTCTAAAGACTTCATGTTTGCTCTCATATTATCGATTTCCCACTGCAGCTTTTTCTATAACTCCCACACACATCTCCTACGCCTAGATGCACTATAGCTGCATCAAAAAGGACCCTCATTGACATACAAGTAAAAATATAAAATTGTGTTTTGAGTACACCTTGAGAAGTGCAGATCCTTCAATATAGTGTTTCACCTGTCAACTTATTTTGTTTTTTATTCGTTTTGTTATTTGCATTTTGTTATTATTATTGCTGGTGTTTTTCTTGTGTGTTTATGTGATAGTGCAAACGACGAAGAAGAAGAATCTTAATAGTAGTATTTTATTTTCCTCAAGGACTGTAGAAAAAATCCTTGAAAATAATAATACAACAACAACAAAAAACACACGTTCTTTTTTCCCCGCAGGGATTACATACAACAATCTAAACATAAAAAGTAGTGCTGTTGATTTTTATTGCTAAGATATAAGTTTTAATTAAAAGAAAAACAAAAGAAAAATGGCAACATACGCTGCTTTCAAACACGTTGAATTGTACAATGTTGGAAAAACCAAGAAGAGGTAAGAAAAGAAAAATGTATCTATATTCCATCGTCCAGAATTTATGGATTTACATAAATTTACCCATAAGTTTGTTCATTTAAATTATTATTATAATTATAAAACCAATGTCAACGATCCGCAATGCGGTGATGATTATCACGAACTCTAAAGAAAAGCGACCAGCGACGACGACGGCGACGTCACTCCGCAGACCATTTGGCGTTCTCTTGTCTTGATGTTATTGGCCTCGGCAGCCCTACAAGCAATCCTCGTCATTATATTTTTCTTTGTTTTGTATTTATTTTATTTTTTTTTTCTGGGGGAATCCGTGAAGTTTTTGGTATAATTTTTTTTTTTTTGATAGGTAGTTGTTATTATTGAAGGAGATTGTCGTACCCGAAGGGTGGGTGCAGTTGTTGGGTTTAGTTTCCTTCCGGGAAAGTTGTACATAAGTTTTTATGTTTAGGGGGTTTTTAAAGTACATAATATAGATGTACAACAAAATATAGAGTTGATTTTTTGTTATTGTTGAAACTCGAATGTTGTCAAAGATGTGAAAACATACAAATTCCAACGAAGTCAGTGAAATTCAATTCGATTTTAATTTTAAAGTTTTTTTTTATTTCAATATTTAATTAAATAATTCTTTAAAAAAACAACTATTATGGAAAGAATGTGGGATCATTGATATATTATTGTGTGTACATATGTAATTAGGTCTAAGTAGATGAAAAGTCGATAATTCAATGTCACTTTTAATGTAATTTTGTCGATGGAATTTTGTATTATTTGGTTCATTGGTTTTTCCTATATATGGAAATTATTGTATTTTTGAGAGTTTATAGTATGACAGAGAAATAATTTGAAAATGAGATCACGTTTTTCAACAATCACGTAGATTATTGAAGAAGTAATTTAATCATTATTCAAAACAGTTTTACAGACAAATTTTTATCGACATATGACGTACAGCTAAAGATAATAATTTATGTATTTGCCTATTAAATATTTCTTATTGAAAAGATTTGTTTTTAAATTGGCAGATGATTTCAAAGATTAAAAAAAAAAAAAATAATAATAATAAAGGTAATAAATACATGAATATGATGTATCTAAATATCCAATTCTATTTAAAGGGTTAGCTTCATTAACAGCAGCAACTTCAAATTTAATTCTCACTTTCCTTTACCGCTGAATTCACTAGAATTCATATGAACTAATAAAGACTAACCTTATCCGCGAGAAGGTAAATCTTTGATTTAGAATAACAGTGATGCCAAATTAAAATAATAGGCTAAAGTGCCACAATCGTCTTTAGCATAAAATTCGAAGATATATTGTGGTGAACTTACCAACAAGAAAAGAGTCTTCAATGGCATCGAAAACCTTTAAGAAGTCTAATAAGAAGTTTTTTTTAAAGAATTATAATGCTTAAGTCTCATTACCTACTAAATAGAAGCCCAAATTATAAGCCTCATCTTTAGTTACATATTCAAAAACCTAAATGCAAATTCATTCAAATGCTCAAATACTCGTATTTATTTAATTTATAAATACACACTTAGTTACTTCAATCCATATCATAATTTACCAATAAATGAGGAGTTCGTAACTTATGTGTGATGAAAATACTAATGAGTTCATTTCATCTACTCAAACCCAAAAACAAATGTTACATAAATAATTTAGTCAAAATCCAAAAGAAGAACTGCCAAGATAACTTTTATGTTTTCAAAATTTTAAATATTTTAATCGCTACACATGATACACCTAAATGGTAATAAATTGAAATAAAAAACACTTAAATGACGGTTTAAACACCTGGAAATTGTTTCTGCATTTTTGAGATCTGGCGGCTCAGAAAATAAATAAACATTTTCCAAACTATGTCTATTATTAGAAAGTTGTATTTGTTTAAAAAGAATGTTGTACTCGTATGTGTGTCTTTATCTCTTAATTTATGTTACCTAATACAAATATTTTAGGTTTCTAGCTTTATTTTTTTTTTAAATTAAGTTCTTCGCTGGGTTTTTGTGATAGAGTTTGATTTCAATCTCTCCCCAATATAAAAAAACAAAAACAAACTTGCAATTCTGCATATAAGAGTATAATCTATATTTTATAGGCTTATTTGTATTTAAGTAAATAAAATCATTACTCTATCTTAGGTTTTAACACAAAACATAACTAAAGCCATGAACTTCCGTGTTACGTTCGTTCAAAGCTACAAAAAATTTACCTGTACCTATGTATGTATGTGTAAGTTCAAGCTTTACCGGTGCCGCAGACAAAACCTTTACGATATCCAAAGTGCATTAAACCTTGAAGCATATAATATGTATGTTCATTTATAAGGCATGTCGCGAAGCAAATTTCAAAACAAAAACCCTTAACTTCCCTCACTCACATGCTAATACTGCACCCATAAGCCATAAGCTATATATAGATAACCCCAACCCTAGTGTGATGCACATATGTACCTACTTACCCTGAGGTTTTGAAATTCCCTCTTGATTATGGTGTATAAAAATTAATTGATAATTTAGTTTGATTTTTCAAGCCGGTTTATTGCGTGATTCATTATAAAACTTCACACCTTTTCTGATAGCGGGCTTTTTGGGACAAAATCAAAATTTCAAAACCAAACTGAGGGTGTTGAGACTATACTCTTTGTCTTTATTCTATAAATGAATATCCATACATATGTATACTTATAAATTGACATTGTATAAGGACATTATCCTTTGAATTTACATAACTACAACGAATATTGTAATGAAAAACAAAAACTAACACTAACACTCTAGCCAAAGACTAAACAAAAAAGGAATACCTACTTATTCTATTATCGTCCTTCTTAGTCCAGTCAGAAAGTACATACACATACACACAAATGTAGGTATTTTTTTAGGCAAAAACTTACGATGAGGAAGAGTTTCAGCAGCAGCACAAAAAGGGACTTGTACTTGAGTGAACTCCACGAGACAAGAAAGAAGAATATACACGAGCATATTTATATCTAAATGTATCTAAAAGAAAACAAAGCATTCTGATACTTTCAACGGTAACTACTCGAAATTTCCATACAAAGGTACAAAAAGGTTTAGTACATATGTTGTATATGGTAAAACAAAAGAAATATCAATATTTATACCTATAGTATTCCCTGAATGCTTTCCTATGTACATAATATGTACTTCTATCAAATTGTTTCTATGTAGAAATTATGGTTAAACTAAATTCTTGTAAGGTTTCTTAAACTTTCAAAGTGAAACTTTACACCCTTGATGGAGTAATCCTATGTATACTTACTATGCAAAAACTGTAACATAAATCTTAAAGTGTCCTCTGCTTTGTAAGAACTATGAATAAAACTAATAAATGTTTATTTGAATTTGAGTTCTTATGTAAGGATGTAATTATTGATGTGACACAGCTGGAAATTAAAAAAGTTCGAGAAGAAATTTAAGTCCCTCAAATCGAACTTGATTAATAATTTCTTTTATATTTACTCGTACCGCACTGGTTTCTTATTTTAAATTGAGCCAATTCGTCGATTTCCTATCAAAATTTCTGACTGACTCAATTGATTTTATATCATTGTTCTGGAAAGAATTTGGACCTATACATTTAATTTTTTAATGTTAATTTTTTTTTATTACAGTAAAAGATTTAGTTGGAATATTTTTCTAAAAAGAAACCGTTCCTTTTAGCATAAATTTAAATTGTAGAAGAAAATGTATTTGAAAACCAGAAATGATAATTTTTCACTGTGGCGTAAACATACGTTTATTCATTTATTGTCAATTGATTTTAAGGATCAAGTTCATGGATTGTCGGTTTCAAGTCAACTAATTGATATACCTTACGAAAAACTTCTTCTTTATTGGAAACGGTTTTCTTATTTTTCTCAAGAACTAAAGATGAATTCTTTTTTAAAAGCTTAAGTTTGATCCAGTCGAAATTTCTTAAAGTTTATTAAATTCTTATACAAAGTAAGTGCTTTAAGAAATAAATTTAAAAAAAAATCCTAAATATTTGTCATAGCTAGCTATATCTTTAATATTCTTCTTCGCATACAAAAGAATATATTGCATTGCCTACATAATTAGAGCCATCGAGCTCACAAACATTCAATTCATTAAAATAAAATGTGTTGGTCCAATAATTTGTTGCCATAGAAGGAGTTATAAGTCAATATATCAAAACATCATTCAATATTTACTGAGAACCTTAATATAATAATTGTAACAATTATATCAAAGTAAATAATAATGTAAGAAGTAAAAGTTAGGGGCATCACTATTAAAAAATGATGACGGTTTGGATTCGACAATTTTAAATATCGTGAGAAATATGTTTGTAAAACAAGACGTTTGATTAGTCATATTATTTATTAATGACTGTATCATCTTTGCTGATGATGTTTTGTATGAATTTTGTGCATTATAGTCTATATTCAGAACAAATTAAATATGAACAAAATTGTTCATTTTGCAGATTTAGGTCGAGAAAAGGAAATGGGTAGATTACTTTATGTGATATATTATTTTACATTAAATTTAACACTGCATCTTAACGAATGAGACTCTCAGATGATACAATGAAGAATTGACAAATAGAATAGAGAACATTTTTATTTAATATAAATCTTATTTTTAATATTTCAAAAATGCTTTTATTTTAATACATAAGTATGTATAGTATATAACGAGTTTGTTTTAATAAAAATTAATTATTCCAGTTAAGAATTATTAGTTACATTAAAACGCAATTTTTTAGTCCGCTATTACCCCACTAAGGCCGCGACCAGGAACTGCAAGGCATGGATTTTTGTAGTTAGATTTACCATAGCTTCCCAATCATACCCTTTATTTTCGGTTAACTTTCACAACCTAAAGTTTGCTGTGGGCTTTTGGTCTATTACTTCTATACTTACATATTTATATAAAATGTTGTATTTTGAGGAAGAAACCAACAATAAGTCCTTTTTATTGATTTGCGAAAATTGTCGTCATACTTACGAGCGCAATCGGCAATAATGTTCTTTAAATTGTGTTTGCTCACACCCGATTTTGTTTCAATAAATTTACAAATATACAAATGTATCTGTAAGTACATGTATATTGATCGAAGTTGAGTTAACTTCTAGTTTAAAACACGTGATACTAAATGATTAGCACAATTTAGGACAACTAGGATATATGTATATGTATGTGCCTATTTATTTGTTTTGCTCTGTGCCAGTCACGGCCAACTGCTTTCCTAAAAATACCTTTAGAAGGATAAGGATTGACTGGCGTGTTCCAATCTGGAAATAACAGAAATAAAAGAAGTCATTTGTATATGAATTGTAGGCTTTGAATATATAAAAATAAATGTAACTGTTAAATCAATTGGTAAATATGCATGTATACCTAGAGGTGTATATTGTTTTATTTCTTTTCTTTTTGTTTAGGATTTAAAGAGCAAGGAGGGAGAACATTTGATGCGTCGTCGTAGAGCTTAATTTATTGATTGAAATTAAATTTCAACCTTCAATTGGGAGACATTTTTAGTATAGTAATATAAAGGAATAATACTTAAGCTTTTTATCAGATTTAAAGGCAAAATAAAAATAAACCAGTTGTACTTGTACTTAAGTTTTCAAATGCACTATAACTTCGAGAACGCTTAGCATAATAATTGATAACATTTTAATTTTTAATTTTTTGGAGAGACTTTTTAGCGATCTATTGATTACATATTACATATGTATATTATTGTATATGTATGTATGTATACATACATATGTACATGCAAATTCTATTAATTTGCTCAAGTTGAAAACCTCCAAAACTCGATATTATTTTTTTATACAGACATTTTAATATTGCACTTTTCTGAATTCAGCCGAGTCTTCAAATATTTCAAAACCAATTCTAGCTCACGAATTATTAACAAAATAAAACGAATCACACTAGTAAAATTCGAAAGAGATTTTTTAAAGGGAAATGACATGTCAAATCTAGAAGATTGGCTTTTGTTCACTTTAACTTTTTTCTGTCTGCTGATCTTTTCTGAACTGACACAATTTAATTTCTCTAATCCGAAAATGTTTGTGCAATCCATTCTAACTAAACCTAATTCTCGTTTTCAAAATAATGATTGAGTACGCTTCTTAAAGAGTTATTGCTTATAAAGATACTTACCTGGTACCAAGCACGGGCTCCAGGTCATAATTAAATCGTCAAACTTGTGTATACTGAGTCTTTTTGTATTTCTATCTGGTTTAAGATGAGTTTTATTTTATTAACGCATAATAAATTTATACTTCTCCTACAATCGACTTTAATCGTTTTGGTGGTGTCTGCTGTGTTGGTACATACTATATTCAGTTATTAATATCTATTGATTAAGTTGTCCAGGTGGCATCTCTGGTATATGCGAAAGTACATATATGTCCTCGATTAGCCATACTTTTGCATTCACTTCTGTCAGCCGCAAGGATTTGTTTTCCAGTCTTGTAAAAGTGTCACTTTTGTTTGTTTTTTTTTTTTTTTTTTCTGTCCGTTGGAAAAGTTGAATTTGTAATCAGCTTGAGAACACTAAACGTGTTTTACACACAACATGGTTGATGGTTGTGATTCCTTCCTTTCTTCGGTAAAGGTAAAGCTTCGCAATTTTTCCAACAAAGCATGTAACATATTGATTAATGGGAATCACTAGGTCTTCTCTCAAATAGAAACCGATCGCTGACAATGAACGACAGGAAAAGTCGTTGTTAAGGAAAAGGCATAAAGTATCTAAGTGTTTGATGTTGCATGTTGGTAGATTGTAAGAGAATATCGAAGTCATATACATATGTATGTATATGTAGAAAAAACCTTAACTGAAAATTTTGTTACTAAATTATTATTTATGAAGAGAGGGTATTCTTAAGTTAAAGCCGGGCAGTAAGACGAGACAGTTGGATAGACGGGTACATCGCTGTACCTCGTGTGTGTGTGTGTATATATACCAGATGCCGATGAAAGTAATTTGTCTTCGTCTTTGATAGCGATGTGTTCTTTTTGATTTTTTTTTGTTAGCGCTGCACCATGGCCTCATCATCTAAGGCTGAAAGAGACATGATTTCGGTTGGTCATTTAAAAGGAACTCGGTTTCAGAGAGTTGAAACGTTTTTTAATTTTTAATTTAAAATCTTTTCGAAGAATATCACTAATTTTATTTCGATATTGACGATTTTGACGCAGCATTAACATTGGCAGCTATTTCGTAATGGATGATTTAAGATTTAATTCCAATATACTAAATATTTATAAATATTACTTCTATGTCTCGATACACTAATTTGCTCTTAAGTTTGTTCTAAAGATATTATTATCACATTCGGAAAATGAAGCGTTTATGACAGCAGACATGATATCGAACAATTTCGTTGACAATCAATTAAATGTATCGCTGCGTAAGGTGCAAATGACAAAGATCATTTTCAGAATAACGTCATATACAGTTTGGTATTCAGAAACTCAGTAAATTTATGTCTATATATATATATATGTATGTATGTCGTTAGATTATTGTTACATTTTTCGTCAATAACATTCAACAACAACAACAAAATTTCATATCAACAACGCATTAACATTTCTGATTTAAACACCTTTCGATTTCCCACTTAATAGTTTTTATTTGTATCACTTTTCTTCACACCAATTTACTTCACTTTTATAAGATTCTGTACGAGCATATAGAAAAACACAAAAAAAAAGAATACAACACGATCACTTTAGCCCAGTAACGTATTTTTATATCAAAAACGTATACCTACTTCTGTAAATTGATGCTGGAAATGAAAACTACTTTAAGCTGGTATGGACGAGCTGTGAAAAGTTGCAACATCAACCTTTCACATTCTAACAAAAAATGTAAGAAGTTATAGTGCTTGTACTATACATCATTTTTAATGAAATATTTTGTGTGTTCCTAGATCCCCGTGTTATTTCGAATCAAAAAAGTTGTTTGGATGTTTATCGCAAAGAATTAAATGAGAAATCATAGCTGTATTGAAGCCATTAATTTAGATATTCATATTGGATAGCTAGGCGCCACCACACCGTCTATCTTTAAAATAGTACATTAATTCATGTATAGTTTTTGTATTAATTATACATTGCATCTTTGTGATGCAAAGAGAATTTATAGAAGTTTTTAAGCAAAAATGAGATAAATACGCCAAGTTTATGCAAACGATAAAATCTATATTCTGTTTAAACTCTCTTAACTGTACGTTCCTTCCTCTATTATAAAATTACGTAGGATTATGTAAAACTCCCGAAATTCATACAATTATTATATATTGATTTCCAACTTTAGGTGCAAATATCCCAAAACACAGAACAACACTTAGGGAGATTTAATAAGACAATTCCGAATTATAGAGTGACCAGATATTAATGATAGTCATCCAATTGTTATGTTTCAGCACGAGATTTACTGATATTATCCATCTGTCAATATTATTTAGGTTAACTATTAAAGTTGCTGGAACTTTATCAACCTCATTTAAAATAATAATAATAAAAGACAGATCTCACAAGTGTTCGTCAACACACACCAATGAGTTTTAATGTTATCACTAAAAATAAATTACAATTACATGCCATCAGTAAAAATTCTGCTGCATACAAATATTTGAGGGAATAATCCATTTAAACATCAGCAACAGTTAATATATCAGGAACGTCAGAAACAGGTTATATTAACAAAAACTTTCTTGGTGTCGTTACCTGCCTCTTATCCCCATTCTGAGCAAACCCATAATTCCATAACGCGTTCTATACAAAATCAAATCGAAAAAAATGGTGATATTTATGTACTTCAGTGGCACCGGAAGAGCCTCAAGTTCTTTTGCGGTGGCAGCGGTACAACCAGTAACGAAAAATTTAATTTAACGGTGAAATACTTTTAGATGATGACACACCTGATTGCATTACATAGAGTGCACAATTCAAAATTTCACTGGCCCGACCGGCCGGCTATAGCCCTTATATACAATCAACCAGCCGAGCCGACTCGAACAACGAATAACATTCATTTGATTTAAAGGTTCCCAATAATAGAGATTCGTCCGATTCTTTTCACTTGACTTGTTGCTCAGCTCATGCTTATTCTCATTTCATTTCCTCGCTGTTGTTGCCTCTAATCCACTTGATTTTTGTCTTTTCAACTTAGCACCTGTGCAATGAACTTTAAAGTTCCCCAGCACAGATATTCAAAAGCATATAAAAATACGTTAGATGAATATATGTATATGAACATATACAAGTACGTTAACAAAAACGAGGGTCATGGTTACGAATGAATAGATTTGTACCTTCTAGTCTTTCTATTTAAGATTCGTTTCCGAAGATGTTCCAAAAGACACAATCTATCTTTGCGGGCTTGAACGTACATATACATATTTTAGTGAATGCACTTTCACTTAAATTGTCTTTGTCATACTGGATACTTATATTATCATTCGTGTCGAATTTTGACAACCTACATATATGTGAGAGCGATGCAACAAGTTTTTAACGATTTTTTGACTTTGCAAAAAAATATAATTTTTATTCACTTTAACGCTCTTAGGATCTAGAATGTAATAATTTTATTCAGAACATTGAAATATGTATATTGTATATATTAGAATTCGGCTTTTACATTTTTTTAAACTCAAAGACTCACTAGAATCTGTCAAAGTTGAAAATATTGAAATGAATAGGTACCGCAGTTATGTTCAAGAAATCGGTTATTTTATTCTGAGCTCATAGAGCTCGCCCGAGCTAGCTCCGATTGAAAAAAAGAAATACAACCATTGTTTTTTGATGTCCCTGAGCTAAAAAAAAAAAGAACATCTTTTTTTTGACACCTCTGTTCCCTGTTCTTTGCTTAAAAAGAAAATATAATTAGTTTTTTATGTTTCAAAACAAAATTTAGAACGTTGACCATTTTTGCATGTCATTTTTGGAGGTAATAATTTAACCTCGTTTAACCTTGATAGCTTCTTAAATATTTATAAGATAATTGAAAAATTGGCTTTGAAAACCGAATTGAATAATCATTCAACACTTTTTATGAATGAAAAACATTCTACATAGTCATTGAGACACTTTTCCAATATAATTAATAGGCAATATAAATGTATTTGTCATGTCAATCTAAACTGTATAAATGATTACAAAGTTTAGCAGATGGAGCACACATTCTTCAAAGCTTCTAAGTCGATTGATTCAATATTGTTAAAAAGGTTGGGTTTTTATTATAGACTATCGAATGTCACTTCAATAAAACAATAATTGGAATTAAATTGTGTCTAAATCAATATTGTGGGTGTTTGAGCATTTGCTAGAATGAATCAGTATTCTGAGAATTGTGTTTTATAAATTAATAGAACAAGAAGTATGGTTTTTTAAATTAAATTATTACTTACTCATTCATTGATGAATTTTTGCCGCATTAATGGTGTCAACATTTTATATACTAGTGTGATTCAAATTTGAAAGAAAAAAGTGTGCATGAATGTCACCTCTATTAAATTTCTGAATGAAAACATATCTCACGAGTCATATCAATTGGCCCTTTTGTTTTATCGTTAAACTTTTCAGTTTTCATCATTTGAACGTTAGTCGTTAAGGCAGGCGTTATTATTCAAACTTATTTTGTTAAAAATTTGTGATAAAGCATCCTAAATTTGACATCATTATTTGCAACCCCAACGTCACTTCTGCTAAAACAAAATTTATACCCACGACGCGACGACGCGACGCAAAAGAAAAAAGAATAATTGTGTTCTCCTGGTCTATTTCAATACAACTTCACTGTGATTATGATTATGTTGTGGGAAAACAAAAATACCCACCGTTCCACGTTGACGGATGTCAATCTATTTCACTAGATGAGAAAATGTTTTGCACATTCAAAGATTGTTGTAAAAAAAAAATTACACCATGGATGGGGTTCGATTGTATCTTTGCGACTTATGATGGAATTCTATTGTACTCAAGATACTTCAGACAAAATAGTTTCTCCTTTTTCATATTTTCTTGTAATTATGATTTGTTATTTTAAATTTTCTCACTTAACAATTATTTTTATAATATTTTTTGTTTTCTTTTTCTTTGCAGGTAAGTCGAGAATTTCATTTTGTTAATGTGTAACAAATCATCAAACAGATAAGTATAGTGAAAATGAAAATACGTTGTGTTACTTGAATCATGTCATTACTGACATGTGTATGGAGTCAGTGGTAAAGTACATATTTAATAGCAGAATAATATAATAAACTGTAATAAACTCTAATTTAGTAACAGTTTTTCGTGTTGAAATGTCCTGATGAAAAAATCCAGATTTTCGGCCAAAATTTTAGTAACAAATTTAAAAGATCGATGCGGACATGTATAATCATATATGTACATACATACACATATGTATGTATATTTATATATGTACATATGTAGTTATAAATTGAACAGAAAAATCGGTGTGGACGAATCAAGCCAAAATTAAAAAATTGCCAAGTAGTTTAATTAGCCACTTTGTATTTTCTTAAGCGTTGCAGCTACTCAAAAGTTTTGTTGAATAAAACAAGGACTGATCAATCAATAAGAAATGTAAAGGAAAGTATTCATCCAAGCCCTCTTAAATAATAACTCGCTCCCATGAAAGTATGAAGTTTTTTCACAAGACGAAACTTAAGCGTGCAAAATGACATCCAATCAGTTCATAAAAATTGACCATCTGGTAATCCTTATTTGAATTTGACATGTCTGTACGAAAGTTCATTAGAAGCTCATCTACATATGTATATTTTGTATATTCATTATAAAGTATGATTTAATTTGTAACATTTATATCTATGACGGTTAGCTTTTAAAATATCTAATTGCATTCAATTTCCATGAATTAAGTTCATCAAGTGAAATTTGTGTGAGACCCTAAGGCCTATTTAGATAAATAAGAATTAGTAATTAGGCAGAGTATACATACAGATTAGTGCAGTTAATTAAAGTTAATGAACTGGCATACATCTTTCACTGTTTTAACTTGCCTTCTTATGTAGATAAAATTCAGGAAAAGAAGTAGTTAATATTATAGTTTTAAAGTATGCAGTCACAAAAAAAGTCGACTGGATGCAATTACATATATGTATACTCATGTACTTTGATGATGATTTGTGGCAGGGGAACCCAACTGATTTGAAGTGCAAAATGAGAGCACATCAAATTAATCTTAAAATAATTGCATGTCCTGTCCAGTTTATTTGCTTCACAATTTCGTGAAGATAACCCTCACCGAAATTCGATAAGTAAAGTGCGACTGATGTCGGGTTATATGCTTTCACTTTATACGATTATAACATCCGTCAATGGGAAGTTGACTGTACTGAGCTCATACTTCCACCAAAACATCTGGTAAATTTATTTGTTGGCTTGATAGGGGTACGCATTTTATTAATTTTAACGACAGAACAAACTAATACATTTCCTTGGCATGTATTATTTGTTCGCTCAGTGTAAGAAAACAAATCCCAGCTTATTTTGTTTGTCTATAACATTCTATACAAAACTCCAACAACGTGTGAAAAAACGCTTGAGCTGCAATTACACTTACTAAAGATTGGATCTTCGTGCTTTTTTAACCTTACACCACCACCATCATTGCCATCACCAACACCTGTGTGCTCAATCTAATTAATTCCCCACTTTAAACAATGTTCTCAGATGAATACCGCAAGATGCACAACTCTTTTTCTCGATTAAACTATATACCTATGTATACATTTATGTATTTTTGAATAATAATCAGTTGGGATGGGATGTTGGGAATAGATTTAAGAAAAACAAAAACAGCAATTCTTTCGTTATGCTTGCTCGCTGCTGACTCTGCCGAACGGAGTCATCAATTAACGGAGCAAGCAAGAACAACCAATGTTAGTCGCGGTCTGAAAAGAAAGACCGCACAGCACATAAAACCAAAACCTCTAGCTGACAGCAAGGAATAATTAAATTGCGCGGTTGTCTTGCGCTGGCGTTCCTCAACCTCATCATCACAAAAAATCGCAGAATCAACAGCACAGGCGCTCACTGAAACTGATGTGATTCAGATAAATTGCCTGCCAACTTCCTTAAGTTTAAAACTTTGAATTTAGGCATAGGTAATTACCTATGGGGTTTTGTGTGTGATGCTTTTTGCTTGTATAGATGCTGAAAGAATTGCGGTTAGCCAAATATTGTAGTGTGATGTTAACTAAGTGTTTATTACCAGCAATTTAAATCTTATTTGCTTAGCAATTTTAGCGCCATCAAAGCTACTACCAAAGTACTTATAACAACCATCATTGAGTTGGGTGAATATTTTGAAAAATGTCCGCTGCAACAACAAATATTTAATAATTGGTGTACAGAGTTGCCATAATATTTGAAAAGTCCAGAGTTTGAGGCAGTATGGCTGTCAACACATTTCATAAATTTAACGAAAATAGTCAACTGTCAATCTCGTTATTTGTTTTTTGTTTTTTCTTCTTTTTGCACCTTAATTTCTTAAGTACATTTAGGTATTTGAATTGATTTTAAATTTTCAAGTTCTTTCAATTC
This sequence comes from Scaeva pyrastri, assembly GCA_905146935.1. Lineage (NCBI taxonomy): Eukaryota > Metazoa > Arthropoda > Insecta > Diptera > Syrphidae > Scaeva > Scaeva pyrastri. The sequence goes on from LR989927.1 coordinate 82,744,817, forward strand.
ACAAATTAATTTCAAACTAATTGACAGATACACATACAAACCCACTATTTTTTAAATACAAATTTTATACTCAAAAATATTCGAGCAATAAGAAATTGTACTTGTACTTAAATATTAAATGAACATTTCCGTTAATTATTGTTTTAGAGTATTACAATGAGTTCGGATATTTAAACAGTTAAAATTTGGTTTGATTTACACACCAGTTGTTATTTTGACGTTTAAAAAAAAACAATTCCAAATGAATGATCGGGTTATAATTGTAGGTTTCTAATAGTCTGCGAACTGCGAAAAGGATCACAATCTAAAAAAGGATACAATCTAAAAAATATATATTTTAATAATTTTGACAAATGCAACTGCCATTCTGTGCAAACTTTCAAATATAATTTGACTTAATGCAAACAGCATTATAAGTATGTAATAAACTTAACAGATACGTATGACAACTCTATTTCTTGTTTTTTTTTTGGTTTTTTTACCCTTTTATTAAATTTAACTTTTTTTGACTCATTGTTGGCGCCTTTTCGCTTGACTCTCCATTTAGATTTTTAAAAGACGGAAGCACCAGTACTGTTTTATTCGAACTCTTAAAAGCTAATTTAACTGTACGATTGTTCACAGTAATTTGCTTCTCAATTTATGTTGGGTGCCCTTTGTTTCCGTTAAATAACCGCCTGCCCATTATGTATCCAACAGATATAAAGTAGACATACTATATTACATACATATATACATACATAATATTAATTTACATATACCATGTCGGTTATGCTTGTACTGCTGTTGACTTGACCAGGTGGTGCTTGCTCGCTGATGTTTGCTTTCTTTTAATGGGAATAATTTTAATTGAAAGTTAGTTTTTGTGTTGATTGTGACAATAATTGTGACCTGACTCGTGGTAATGATGTTTTAATAACTTTTAGTTATAAAAAAAAACTATTAAAGCCACCAACACTTTCATAATTTACATTTGAAACTAATACAGCAAAAGTATTTGGGAATTTTGATAAGTAAAAAGTGTTGATTTTGGATCTCATAAATTAAACTGTATGAAGTTTATCGATGTCGAATTGACGCGAATAGTTAAAAAAAAACACACTAATTTTATTTTATGGAAAACTAATTAAGAATTTAAGGTGCATTTTTTATTGTTGAATTTCAAATTCTAAAATACATGTTTTTTTTTATAAACCTATATGATTTTTCAAATCACACTTTTTTACGGACCACATATCATAAATAATTTCTTTAACAAACACATTTAAAAAGCATTAATAATTTTGTATGACTTTAATAACACCATTCCCTAAATTTACTATTCCTAAATGCTTTTGGCATTTTTATGTTAATATCCCATTAAAACGAACATAAATTCAAATGAATACAAAAAAAAATTTTCTTCGTTGGTACCTGTACCTGCTACGTGTAACACAATAAATTTTTGAATACGGTTTGATGGCAGTGTTCTTGCACGCATACCAAAATTGAATTTCATCTTCAATCAACTGCAATAACAATCGAATTCCCTATGCCTATGCATTTTGATTAATATAGCAAATAAAAATGGGTTAAAAGTATCATTAAGAATTTTTTTTATTGATTTATGGGTTGAATTGTTTTAATTTAACCCCGATGCGCATGCGTTTGAATTTGAGTTTTTTTTTTCAAATTGTATTATTTTACTGCAAGCCAATTATTTATTTGTCGGGGTTAATATTATTGTGTTCAATTAGAGAGACCTATAAAACTTCTTTGCCATCGGAGCAAATATGAATAAGTCTAGGTGTTACTTGATGACATTGTTTGATTGGTCAATTCGTCTTCACTGGGTATAAAAACAATTTTCGTTGATTTAAATGCATTGTTCAATTAATTTAGTCAAGTGATTTGAAAATTTTCCACAACAAGAGTTGAACCCAACCAGAGAAAAACTGAGACCTAGACTTTAAGTCGCTCGTTTTCAATTCAGATACGAAATGCCGTCTTTGGTCCCAAATCATCGCCGTATCCCTTTGATTTGAAGTATTTCTATTTGATTTTACCATGTTTTTTTTTTCCAGTGCTGGATCAAATTGCACCATTAGTATTACTATCTCAGAGTTAGGATCATCATCAAATCACTAGATGGCTCATGGAATATTTCTCTAGTGTGATGTTTATTGACTAAAACTGTCACTCAAGAGGGGTTGGTTCGATCTACAGTTAGATGTTAGATTTTTGTAGGCATTGTCTCTTACGAAGAAGACCCTCTCAAGTCAGTTGCTCGTATCATCGATCGTAAGCAAATCCTTTGATCACTTGGTGGACATTCAAAGTTCTTTATCCATCAAGTTGAAAACGGTTGCAAATTCTCTTATTTCTTGCAAGATATTGATATTGATATTTTCAGTTTTGCTTTTAATTGGAGTATAGTCCTTCCACCCACATATACTTTAAAATTGGGTTCGTTTCAAAAAAAATATATATTTCCTTAATGTAAAATAGGTAGATATGGACTTATATTATTAAGTAGGTGCCAAAATCGTATTAAGTGCATATTTACTGATTTGATGATATTAGTGTACAAAAAACAATCAATGATTTTCCAACACAACATACTTCACTTTTCTGCACCAAACAAGAAAAGAAAGTTACCTATTAGCTAACTCTGCTTTTTCTTTTTTAATTTAAATAAATACTTAATGGGGTGTGCCGCTGTAATCAAATTTCAATTAATAATTTCTTTGAAACATACATATAATCCAACTCGAACTTCTCTATCATCTGATCACCAAGCGCCAACAACAACAACATTGTTAATGTCGCTACACAAAAGCATCACAGCTCAAAACCATACATATTTCTTTTTTTATACTGAAATGCAAAAAATAGATACATAGTCCTTTTGGCGTGTAAAGGTTTTTTTTTTTATAAATTATTTCAAACTTACTACACTGTACAGGGTGTTGCAACTGCTAAGTGCGACAACTGCCCATGTATTTAATGCGAAGTTCTCGATTATTTTCTGTTGAACTGTCATTTTGTGATGCGCTTTTTATTACACGAGAGACTTTCATTAAACATTGTGTAAGGCTAAACCGTGTAACAACAGTCTAACAGTTGAATTGAATTAAGATAAGCGTAATCAGAGCACAGAATGTCAAGATTTCATATTTTGTATGCATACTTCTTTTCTTCTAAATATAATGTTACTACATTACATTTTTTTATACAAAATTTATGATACCAACATTTTTCAAGTTTTTTTTTTGGAATTTATCGACAAACAAGTGTTTTTGTGAACCATTGATTAATAATACCCCCCCCCCCAAAAAAAAAAAAAAAAACTTTGAAATTCTGCTTAATTTTTTTGGTATAAATATGCACTCACCCTGTAAATAAATCGTTTCAAAAAATCAAACGTTTCCGATGTTACAGATGCAATGCCGCAAATTACCAACATCGGTTTTATATTGAGGCACTATATTCATTGTACTCATTTAATCAGTTGCCTCATGCGGATTGCTGCGCATCGAGCCAATCCAAATCATAAATGCAATAATAATTGCAACTCTTACTCTACTACAACTGCAGCATTTCCCCCTACCATCGAAGATCAGATGACTGAAAATGAGATGAGTCATAAATTGATTTTTTTTTTTTTCAATAGCAATCCCCTGAAGAGACTGACCTTTCACTTTATTTCTTGGCGTAAGATTTGCGCGGACAACGAAGACTGCCACGGCGATGACCGACGACGTTCCTGTCGTTCAAGAGCCAGCCCGACTGCCCGTAGAGTAGAGTTAGTTAAGTTACCTGGACGAGTAGTCTAGAGAGCAAACAAATGAAAACTATATTAATACAAAATTTATAGCTACTGAGTGTTGTACAGTAGTATTGCCAGTTGGTCCGGCATGAGACTAAATGATGCCGCTTTAAGTCTTCAGGGACAACTTTTCTCAAAAATGCGAACAAATGTAGGCATATATTTTTATTTTCTTAAAAAAACCATTGGGATTTAAAAGCTTTTGTATGCAATAGACGCGCCCAGCTGTTTGTAATTTACATTTCTCTATCAACAGACTTATGTATGTACAATGTACATACATATATCTTGATCGTGATGCTTTTTAAAGGAGAAATTTCCTTTCAAATCAAAGTTGATTTATTTAATTTTAACACCTTTTACTAGTCAATGTAAAAAAGAACTTAAGTTTAAATTTGTCTCGGCGTTATCTAGCTGGCTGTTAGAAAATTTGATAAACATATTTACTTTTGGTCTTTTGAGTATTCTGCAAACTTTTTTATTGCTAGTAATTGAGTTCGAATGCTGAAAACAGATATTTTTAAAAATTTCAAAATCAACGCCGCCGTCCTCCATAGTCCATCCTTATGACCAGTATTATTTTTGCTCTGTGTTCTTAACCCCATCTCCCCATTTTGTTTTAGTCACATTCTACTTAATTATTGTTGTGCTAATGATTCTGTGACGAGATGAAGCCGTCTAGATAGCACGAACACAAAACAATGCAACCCGTAGATTTCTACACTGCATGCATCGAATAACAAGATCCATTTGATTTTAATTAAGATTCTCTACCACACAACATATAATTATAATGTTCCATTCGCCATCCAACATCATCTACAGAGCAAATTCCATAAAGCCAATGAAAACCAAGATTTTTGATGTTTTCAAAATGCTTAATGCTCGCTTGTCTTTGCATCTACGAGTATCTAAATAGTGTTGCAGTAAGCCGATATGCTGGATTGTATCTAATGAAGTTGTTGCCAAACACGGAATAGGTTCTATGATCTTGCAACGCATTCAAGTGAGAATAAATTGTAAATTCAGAGCACGCGGTACAAGAAAAAGCTAAATTATTATAACAGTGTGTCTTCTTAGATGGATGCATCGCAATCCATCTTCACCGTTCAAACGTGAAATATGCTCCGGCACTTGGGTAATGTGGAAAAATAAAGTTAAGAAGAAAAGGAAGCGAGGATTAAAATCAATCCGATGAATCTCAGATTTGTCTTGGACTAATTATCCTGAATTTTTTTGTTTGCTTTTTTCTAACTGCAACATGCGAACTGAATAAAAATGCATAACGAAAGAGAACTGTTGAGTGAAATTCCAATAGTTATTTTTTTTTAACGAACAAACAAATTAGCTTTTCTCAGAAGACCAAAAGCAAAAATGTATTGGAAAATTCCAAAGGCAATTATTTTAATTTGCCACTTAAGTGAGCCGCGGCAGCAACCACAAGAAAATCTGCAGTATTTTCCAATTGCAGCAAAAGCAATCCAGTTCGAGGCAAAAAAAAAAATGTGAAGAAGACGATGACGACGAAGATGACGATGACCGTGTATCGAATGCGTACTAATGGTGTGAAAAATCCACTTTAGAGTTGATGTCCATCGTCATGTAAACGTCTGTGTGTGATTTTTACAGCGGGCTGGGGCTTGTTAATTAGCAATTTGTTGGAATTACCTTAAGATGTTTCTTATATTGGCAGCGAGAGTGAAATGCTTTCGAGTAATTTTTCAATGTCAATGTTCATGTTAGGTGATGCATTCTTATGGTCGGCATCTGTTGCGATGGTGGAGTTGGATATTTCATGGCATGTGCTGTGCTATGATAATAGACACCATGATTTGTGCCAAGCTTCATAGCCCTATATGTATAAAATACTGGACATAAAGAGAATTATAGTGCTAGTGATGTCGGAAAAATATGCTCTATTGGAGATTGATAATGGATTATTAAAGTGCCAATCATTGCACATTCGTATACATACGTACATGATTAATTCGTGTTAATCTTTACTAGTGGCACAAATGTGGGGTTTTATTGAAAACGGGTTTACAAGCGATTGTTATTTTTATCATCACATTATCGTTGGTGTAGGTAATGATTTGTCACCTAAATTTGAAAAATTATGATGTTTTAGTGAAAATATTTATTTAGTGGAAAATATTTAACTAAAATTCATCTTCTTTTTGTATTTATTCGCCTTAAGTCGAATGTTTTGGCGAATTGACAGTTTGGTGGTATTTCATAGTCACTAAGAATTAAAGTTCGACCGATTCTGACAGATAAAGGCGACGTTCACCAAATGGTAATAGAACGACATTATTTCAATAAGCCAAATTTTTGAAGTTTAAGGCGACCGTCGACTTGGCGAATCGCAAACACCTAAAGTTGTTTAATTGATTGGAATTTATTAGAATTTTCTCAAAACTCAATACAAACTTATAGTTCGACAGAATTTCTTTTCAATTTTCAAAAAATTTTTGTTATTAAGTACCTACAATTTACATACTTCTGTATTTTTTTAATTAACTGACAAATAAAATGTTGTGTAATTTTATTTGTAAATACAAGTTTTCTATTTCTTGAATAGTCCTAAAAAATGTATCTCCGATAACGCCATCTATTGAATGGGAGGATCTACCTTTTTACTTTGACTAAGCTTTCAACGAAAAAAATTTTCAGTATAAGGAAAAACCAGTGGAAATTTTAAATTCCGGGAAATTATTAGTTTTCTTAAAATGAAAAATCAAATAAATTTTTTTTCCGCTAAACTTGCATAAATCGTTTCATCAGTTTATTTTTAATATATTTTCAAAAAAAAAAAAATTAAGTCGACATTTTACAGATTTTATACCATTGAAGAAATTCAATGAAATATTTACATTAGTGTTCACTATTTTTCACTTTGAATACAAATTTCCACGACGGATTTTTTTTTAATGGTTTCATATCCTGATTCTACAACATAATTACTATTAGAATTGCCTCCAACTTTTCAAAAAAATCCAACTTTCATATCAATTAGTTTTTTTCCACTTTTTGTTTTTCCCCACTGTGCGACGCACGACTTACATATAAGTTCTTTAGCTATTTCATAGACAAGTAAATAATATACAAAAATGAATAATGTCATAAACCTTAAAAAGTAAACACGGATTTATTGAGTGGGTTGATCATTTCTCTTTAAACAATCGTATTAACGTCAAAAACCATAATACTCAGATCGTGGCACTAAATTGAATGCGAAGCCAAAGTACCGCCTTCTTTAGTAAATGAGTATATCCAATAAGTTTTTTTCCAAATATTTGTACGGGATGTATAGTTTGATAAATAATTCCAACTAAGCCACTCTAGATCAGTTGACCACGAAACCGAAACCAAATGATATACAATTTTGAATCAAAATGCCAAAAGTAGGTAATTAAAATCATGTTTTTCCATTAACTATTTATTTACCACAACGACAGCTGCACCACTACAAAATATAACCAAACGGTCAAGAAGAAAAACTGCATCTGATGGAAGAGCATTTCATGCTTCTTGGTTCGGATTTGTTGTGTGTTCTCCATATCTTACCCATCATGAAGTTTGCTATAGTCAACAATTAAACGACTTAAAGAAGATTGCACATGAGCAAGCAAGCGTAACCCATATTTTCGTTGATGGAAATCCAACCGAGACTAGTTGATAATGAATAATAACAATAATAATGGTGGTTAATTCAATTTCCTTGGACAAAATAACTTTGTTATAACTATTCTGTTTTTGTTTCTTCAAATTGAAATAAAGAGAAAGTGTACCAGTAAGTCACTAATTCAACTACATACTCGTAGGTATAGTCAAAACTCCCCAAAAAAAAGTTCTTCGTTTCATTTCAAATCTTGGGCAACATTTTTTTATAAAAATACGACGTAACTCATCATAAATTTATTAATTTTGTTTTTAAACTGATGGTACTTCATTGTACTATTATGAAATCATCTCAATTATTTTTCTTTCTTTTTTTTCAGGGTCTTGAGACCACCAGGTGGCGGCTCCAGTGACATTTTTGGTTCAGATGTTCCATCCACACCGAGAAGTGTAAAAAATCATATGCAATCGAATATCTTTTCGTGCGAAAAAGGTTCAATGAAAAATAATGGTAAGTTAAAGATTATTATCTACCGGCTTAAGAATAAAGATGAATTAATTTTAACCTGAAACATATCAACATATGTATGTATGTATATAGTATTAATAATTTCTAAAGATAACTGGTTTTTTAGATTTGTACATTTGTGTGTGTTAAGTTGTATTTATTCCTCATGTACGAGGTAAGTATTTAAAGGACATATCGTGATGTCAAGCATTCTTATACCTAGTTTTTCAGTTGAGTAATATTCAGAATTAATCCTGAACCTAAAAAGTTAATAATTAATGAAGCAGCTTTTCAGGTCAGGTTTAATTTAAGCCTGATGACTGAACTTAAATTGGGAATCACTACAAAAACATCCATATATGTAGATGTGCAAAAACTCTATTTTTTATTTCTTCCAATGAGGTCGGATAAACTCCAAAATGGAAAAAAGTTATGACTTTGAATAGCGAAAACAATCATAAAAATCTCTCTCCGATATATGCAACTGATATGTTCTTGACAGTTCGAATAAATGTGCATTGCTGAAGTCAGAAACTGAATATAACAAAAACACATTCATAGCTAAATCACAATACAGCGTTAGGTCGGTCGAACTTTTACATTTTAGATAGAAACTATGTATTCTTACGAAGCAATCCGAAATATTACCTCTGGCGTTGCTATGACTTTATATCGTAAACGCCCGAGCAAAGCAAAAGTAGATCTATTTTCTATTCGGTCGGGCGTTTGACAGCTGAAAAGCAATTTGTTTTGAGCTATGTATTTATTGAATTTTAAAAATTAAATTTTTGTTTTCTTTTTGTACATAAAATAAAATAAAGTACCAATTTCAAATATGTACGTTTTTTTTAGTTGTCGAGATTTCTGTGCCAAAATTTGGTTGTTTATTTTTAAAATAGTGGTATTTTTTGTGTGAAATGTCAGTGAATGCTTGAGGTTGAATTTCGTTTTGTAAATTCTAGGTTCGCGCTTTTTGAAATACAAAATCCAAAGAACGCTCGTCAACGCCGGACCGACATAACGCGATATTGTGATTTAGCTATCATTGAGCAAATTTTCACAAAAATAAATTTAAAAAATGGATTACTATTTCGAAATTTGTCAAAAATATCTGTTCTTTGATTCTGAGTTAACTCACCAAACGTGTAGGGTTGACACTTAGTTAACTCAAAAATGATTATTATTAATATTTTTTTTCAAAACAGTAAATGTTCAAAACAGTAAATTTATACATAGGCTCAGCTTTAGCTGCCAGGGCTTACAGCTGTCAAAAATTAATATAAAGTGGTGAGGTTAACACTAATTTGACTCAGAAACGGGGTTTATATCATACTGGAATACCGGGCCTTGAAGTATTCGCTACATTTTAACTTTAATTTTGCTTTAGAGTTGTTATTGTAACTCGAATTTTTAAATTACGGATTTGAAGTTTTTGGCAAGTTTAAAACCAATACACATATCGTTTTTAGATAGTTAGAATAATAGCTAATTTGACACTGGAAAAAAATGTCTGTATACCTCACCCTCTTGTTTAGTACTTTTAATTCAAAACTGTGAATTTCACAAAAGAATAACATCATTTTTGAGTTATCAGAGACATTGAATATGAAAATGTCGTACTTAAAAATATCGCTATTTTGATGATAGCTATTGTTCAATTTTGATCAAAGGCTCGGCAATCCAAGGCTTCTTAAAAATATCATTATTCGGTGTTTTGGAAAAATTGTGACTTAACAACATATTATATTGAATTAAGCCCTTCATTTAATTACATTTATTTGCTTTTTTAATTTTTTCGTTTATAATAATATATAAAAATAAAGGTAACAAAAAAAATATTTGTCTTTATTTGCTTCCTCTATTTCTGTCTTTTTACAGCCCGACAAGGAGCTCACAGGTTTTATCTCATTGGTATAATACAAAATATTTAATTTTATTCTTTTAAAAATTAATATTAAAAATTAATTGTATCACCGAGTCATTAACCAGCAATCAATGGTTATAACTAGAACTTAAAATATTTTAAGAAATTGGAAACCATGAATAACCATGAATATTAACTTTTTTTTTTTCAAGCACAAGATTTATTTGAAGCACAATAAACTCTAATTCGTGTTTAGTTTGGTTAAATACTACAAATACAACCAAAAAAAACATCATATAAATAAAAAATAGCTTTGAAAAGTGTATAATGTTTGTGCCATCTGAATTTTCCCCGAACAAAATTGAAGTGTAACACTGCAACAGACAATTTTTCCTCTAAAAGAAAGATAATTTCGAGTACATTTAGCAGCTAGTATTTGGAGAAGTCATACTTTCCCTGTCAGTAGTTATTTCATTAACACCTGCCAACAATTAAAACCTTAGTGTCCATTGTTTTTTAAGCCATTCTACTTGAATTTTTAAAGTTTTCACCTTTAATAAACAATTAAGTCAACTCATTTTCTAAAATAAATACTTCGACAAACTCTTTTATACGTTTTTAATGCTTTTGTCTAATTACTTTGCTTTATTTTCATGAATTTGATCGGATTTTCACAAGAAACATCATCCTACCAGTTAGTTTAACTTATCTGCCTTATGTCTTCTATTCTCTATTATCTACTCTTTTTATGGATTTGTTTTCATTTCAATGAAAAAAAACTTATAATAAAAAAATAATTAAAAATAACGAGGTTCATTAAAAAACTTTCTTCACATTTAGTTCTTTTGCGAATTGTTTAATTTATCTAGTATTTGCAACAACGCAACGTCGTCGTCGTCGTAATGAATGGAATTTAAGTTATTGCACTGCACCATTTACCAACCATGTTTTTTTTTTATACAAAAGAATTTCTTTGACCTGAGTCTAAGGAAAGCATGGTTGAAGTCATCGGCCAATTTATCACATCTTTGTGCGTTTCCCAACATTTAGCAAACATCAGTATTTTACAACAATTTCCTGTTGCAAATGAAAGTGTTTTACGGATAAGTCCCACTAAACTTACACTCACGTCCCATGGAAAGTACGACTTACCATCTACCGCCAATCTTTTCTTTGGCGGCATTGTTCACTTGGTACATTAACAATCTGCCTTTGTGTCATTTGATATAGAATCAAAGCTGCGGCTAACTCACTCGTACCGTGGTTAAATGAAACTATATTTATGTATCTGCAGAGGCATATTTTTTTTGTAGGTTTGCAACAAGTATAAGCTAAATGTGGGAATAGAAATAGAAAGGAAATAGGTATTTCCTTATTATGTTCTCACAATCTTTCACAATCATAACAGAAACTACTGTTAACTAACCTATTTTAAGAACTTTTATTTGTATTTATTTGCCACAGTACTTAACTAATTTCCCCACCAAATATTGTGTTGAATCCACTACTATGTAAATTCGATTCACCAACAAAACCTTCAAATACAAAATTAAATTTATTTATTTAATATTTGCATGCATCGAATACGAAATTTTACTGTGATAACTCAATAATAGAATGTACATAATATATCAAAATTATTCAAAATTATGATACAAAAATAATTTTGTTTATTTTTTACAGGTGATCAGCAACGTCGTGGTCAAAAAAATACAGACTCATATACTCGTCTATTTGGTGATGTAGAGCGTCCATTTACACCAGCCAAAAATCACATGAAGAGTAATCTTGGTTTTACTGGAAATAGTGCTGCTTCGGAAAATGGTAATTGTAGTGCTGCAGCCAATGGTAATGGACACCATGCTAGTAATGGCCGAAATGGTAAATTTGAGAATGGTGGCTCGTCATCATCGGCATCTTCAGTATCCTCTTCCACCGAGAATTTAAAGATGAATGGAATCTCAAAGACAGGTAAGGGATTTCGATTTGTTTTTAAGAAACAAATACATACATATGTATATGAGTAGCAGGTAGTCTACTTAGATCAGAAAAGAGACATTTCACTTTGTAATGATCAATTACTCAAAGTTTAAACTAATACTTTGCTTAAGTTAAATATCGGAATATTATTAATCGTCGACAAGAAATGTTTGTATATGTTTAAAACAAAAACACATCTAAAATGGATTTGAAATGTTTCTAAAATCAATCTTTTATTGTTTTTTAACTGAAGTGTGATGAAATAAATATGCGAATTGTTTGTGTTTTTCATCCGGAATAAAATAATTCATGTGTTTCGTAAATTTTATACCATACATAAAGTATATTATAGACATCAATTCATATACATAGGTTTAACCCTATTTTTAATAAGTATGAAAGTACACATGTCTTTCTCTCTATTTATTATTTAAACACTAGATTTCATTCGATTACGCACAATCGTTCAGAATATCAAAATACGCATTTAATATTTGCAAATTAAGATTCTTTTGTTTAAAACATAATACATGAGGGCAGACCAAAGAGTTTTCAGTTAATGTTCAATATTTGACTTCAATAAGAAGTAGGTACCTTAAAAAAAACTTCTTTTATTAAAATAGGAACGTATTCATCAATTGATCATCAATTGAGGCACAAAACAATGATAATAGAACACATTTTAAATGTTAAAGAGAAGTCTGTTTAATAAATATACACACTACTTATCCTTCATACCATAAATGAAGTACGATTGCTTTGGCCTCTTGATTCATTTTAAAAACATTAAGTACAAAAGAGAAAATATAGAAAACGAAACGGTTTAATGGGATATTAATTTCAGATATTTCTTCATGAAAAATTTAAAACTAACAAAGCTTCTGATGTGAAAAAATTGTGCCCAGAAATTTGAGGAGTATTTGGCATTTTATGCTTACACGTTTTCGACATGATTGTACATTGTTTTCCAAATCTTACTCCATTTAAGGTCAATTTCTTAATTTGCTGGTTTGAATAAAAGACGTTTGATGATATTAAGAATAAGGATTAGACCGTACCGGATTTTAAAATCACTTGCTGTGAATTTCTTTTCATCAATATATGTACATGTGTTTTCAGTTTTTAATAGTCGCCCAAAGCCCACTAGAACGTTGTTATAACTTTAACGATTTTTGACTGGGTAAGCCACTCTTTTAAGAATATAACATTCTATATAATGACAAGAAATTGTACCTAAAAGTGATATAGCTTAGGAGTTAACACTAGTCGAATCAACATATCTTCCATATGACTAATGCAAACAAAAATTACAAACGACTCTCCTGAAAATTAGCAAATATTGACTTACGTTTTTGTGGCAATAAGGCGACGAAATGAACTTAACATTATTGATTGACGCGCCTTTTTTTCAATTTAAAAAATATGAAAATGATTTTATATTTCTACTTGGAATTAAAAACAAATCACACATAAATAAATTTCTGTCATCTCAGAAAAAAATTAGATTAAATAAAACAATCATTTTTTTGCTTTTGAATTTTTGAAGAGAATTAATTTTGTATGGTCATTTTATAGTTTTTGTTTTATTTTGCTGCGCTTTTCACCAAACGCAACCACGCACATTCAAAATTTTATAAATTAACTTTATTTGCACGCTGCAAGTATTTTACCGTAAGATGAGTGGTAGTAAGTACAACAGTTACTAATATTTTAATGAAATTGTGTGTAACATATGTATGTATGCACATACATACATACATACATACATACTTACATACATTATCTTCGCTTCTATTTAGTATTTTTTATTTATTATTACTATCCACATCTGTAACACATTCACATTCATTCCCAAAAAGAAATCAATTTTTTTAACATTCATACATACATACATACATACTCCATACATACACGCATAAAACGAGGTATTTATCAAACGCAACTTATTGCACCAATCGATTCATGTTGCAGAACTGAATGAAACATCTGATGTTTCCTCACCACGGCGATTAATGCAAAGTGATGTACCAAACGATGAAAAGACCATCTTATCGAATGATATTCCTTTGGCCAGAAGTTCTTCATCAATCAAATTTACAGAGAAAACAGTAGTTGGTGGTAGCTCGCCAAGACGCTCCCACATAAACAGCTCTGAAGACTCAAGATCTGAATTGACAACTTCAACTTCATTTTCTCAGAAGTCTACTAGTGCAACAAGTGGATCAAATAATTCAAATAAATTAACTCCACGAAATCCCATCACAGGGTTTGGTCTCGGAGCTGAGAGTCTGAAGTCTCGTCGAAATGTTTTTCGTAGAGGTATACTTTTTAAGTTGATGTTGTTTGTTTTCTAAAAGAAAACTTTTTGTTGAAATTTTATTTTCATAAGTTTCGAAATTCGTTCTAATTGTTTATTTGGGTAGTTGTTAGAGTGTAGATGCATGTATCAATTTTTAAAATAATTCAACTTAAGTTCTTTACGTTCGATTTCGTTTCAGTCGATAAAATCCTTGTACAGAAAAACTTTCGAATACATTTGAATACATTCTTATCACCAACAATTACAATACACAACTTGCCTGCTCCAGGAACGAGAATTTGTTGATTTTAATCTTTCAAGTTTTTGAAAGATCTTACTATAAATTATAACAAAATCGCTGATAAATTGCTGAATCTTAACAGTCTTCGAATATGCATTTACTAATTATTATCATATCGTTTATACTTTTTATGCATTCAAATTTATGAAGGGAATTTTATCATACCGTTTAAACGGGATATTCCCCATTTTTATGAAAAATTTATTATATGAGTATAAATATCAATTTCATAACCTCGGCATACTAGTCCAAATAAAAATCTCATATCGCCTTTTTGATGTAGACAAATCTTCTATTAAATATAATTTGAGTAATGTACATAATGCAAAACAAATTAAAAATGAAATTGGATTTACATTTCTTAACTTCTAGCAGTCATTAATAAGATATGCTTTTAATTACAAAAGAATACACTAGACCTAAGAAAATCATGGTTTATGTTGATTAAATTTTTAGACGTTGTCAATAAAAAAAATAATAAGGTAAAGTCTCATACATTCTTAATGATATCATCTGTGTGTCATTGTATATACAAACTTAAAACACCTTTCTTTTGACTACAAACATTTTAAGCTATCACTGTTCCAACAATTCCACTTTAATACATACTAGCACAAAAACTTGTTTAACAAATGTAGTATAATGCAAAACATTCCCAGAAAATATATTTGGATTTCTATTTCTTTTTTATTGCTAATTTTATATTTTTTTTTTAGATGGAAATCCTGTCACTGGAGAAGGATACAAACCAGCTGGGGCTGAAATCAATACTACAATCCCAAGTCTAAATGGTGCCAACCAAGTGATCAACAAAAATCGTATTCCACCTGGTGGATTTTCTTCCGGACTCTGGTAGATAAAACTATGTGCGAATCCATCGTTAATTTTGTCTCAAAATAAATAACAAAGAATATTTAAAAAAAAATATTAAATAAAAAAAAGATAATAAATACCATTTGCTAAAACCAACAATTAATATATATAAAAAAAAAAACAATTATAAAGCGAAATGCATTTAGACAAAAAACTTACACTTAGAATCATTACAAGTAAACCACATTTAGGACTTACATATAATTTAACTCAAGTTAAATGAGAAGAAACAAAAATATAATTCCAAAAACAAGTAAATAAGTTTATATTATATATCTATAGATATTAATATCAAAATCAGAATGAAAATTTAAGCAAAGCTACGAGAAGTTATTTGTTTTGTTCACTGTCAATTCTAATAGCAACAAATTTTTGTTCAAGAACATTTAAAATAGTTCGAAACACACTAATCGTGTTTTCTTAGTTTGAAAAATTAAATGTTTATCTATGAACATTATTAAATAGTGAATGACATTAATAAAGAATTAAATTAGACTGCCGAAATTAAAACGATACATGAAGACAAACATTAAATTCAAAAGAATCATCTTCAAACAAAAGCGATTTAATTAATATTCATCAAGGTTTTTTGTTTTAATTTGTATTTATAAACACCTTTATATTTAGTAATATTAATCGAAAAAATAAGAAATTTATTTTTTAATTATTTTTTTTTTGTTTACACTCGACTGACGTACGTTTATAAAATTTAACAAAATAAAATATAAATAAAAGAAAATTCGGCCTTATTCGAAAAATTTTTTCCAAGGAAATTTGACTTGAATACTACTACTCACAAAAAATAAATTAAACGTAGCTCAAAATGTAGGGATAACAATATTTTATTTTAATATTTCCTTATAAAGAAAGCATCCTGTACCAAATTGATTTTTTTGTTATCATTCACAAATAATCTTATAATCACCTCATCATCATTTAAATTCAGTTATGTTTTTCTATTCATGGAATACTAATTTTTTATTAAACTCATTTATATAACTTTAAGGTATGCCTACTCATTTCATGTATTTTCTTTTAATATTTTGTAATAATTTCTTAACTTTACACATTACATTTTATATTGTAAAATATTCTCAACAAAACAATATTGATTTGTTTAATAATAAAAAAACAATAAAAATTAAGATTTGATGTTTTATTTAGAGTTATTTTGTACTGTAGATCTTTATTGATGAATGATGACAATAAATCTATAAATCGAGCAAGCGTGAGCAGTGGAAAGATTTACATACTTCAAACTTAATGACTTATATTGTTTGTAGAACGTCTAGGTGCAATGTACATATTATTTATTTGTTTGTTTTGTTTACATTATACAGACATATTTTATTCGATATGTCGAAAATATGGACTAATCATTATTAGTGGATCATTTGAAATTAATTCAAATAATTTAGTGAATACTAAAACATTAAGCAATTATTGATATATTAAAAACAAGAGAAGAAGAAAACCAAAATATTGTCGATAGCCCCATGGGTCTTAAATTTATTGAAGCGTAGTTTAGAAAAAAATAATAAAAATATGGCTTTATTTTGTCAATTCAACAAAATTTATTTTCGTTATTCGAATATCACTCAAGTTCACTTTTTTCATCATTTAACCTAGTGGATTCTAATTCAATTGTTACGGGTCCATCATTTTGTATATGAACTTGCATATACGCTCCGAATCTTCCATCTGAAATTTAAACAAAAACATTTGTATGTATGAATTTTGTAAGTGTAAATTAAATTTTTAAAACTCAACACCTACTTGTTAAGTGTTTTGAATAATCACAAACCACCCATATTTTCTTTAAATTTACAGTCGTATATACAAACTCTGCATTGAGTTACAATGGCTCTGCAGTGCAGAGTTATTTATAAAGTTTATTTATAGTTGAATAAAATATAATTGAATACAAATTTTAAGCTGAACTTATTTAAAGGTTGCTTAGATTAGACCCAAAATTGAATAGACCCTAAATAAACACTTAGCAAATTCTGATAAATGACTATGCTCAAATATTAAAAGCGTTTAATCATTGTCATTGAAAATATAAAATAAAAGAACAGACACACATAGATTGTTCCGAATGGACAAGTGTAATATGCATTTAAAATACAAAATATTCAATAAAATAATCATAGACATAACTCAAGAGACAAAGTTCACTTATTCGTATAACCAACAAAAGGGCTAGTGGCGCGCCCATGTCTAGTAGGCGGATCGTATGTTAATCCGAGTTGATAGTATATTCTGCACATCTCCATAACTGTGGCTTTTCAGCTATAACATTTTTATCGAAATCGGTCAAATACTTTTTGAGAACATTTTTCTTTAGTCTAATTATATATAGATTTATATGAATATATGATATGTATAGATGTACCTAATATACATAAATTACATTGCCAAACAAACGAAGTATTATTTTTAGCAGTAGTCAACTTCAAGATCAATATTTGAATACTTAATAAAAATGTTATCATATTATACCTATCTTAATCAAACCTTTTAAAGTTCTGAATCTAGTTTGCCTATACGTAAAAAATGAATATTCGCTAAACAATGCTTAGAAACATTGGACAAAATATTGGCATTCAGAAATTTGTTCTTATTTTTGCATAAAAAATCAAATAATGAATCTGTAAAGATTTTAATTTTAGATTTTTTTGACTACTTAATTTCAATAATATATACATAACTTATGTACCTTTAATTTTACTTGGTTCATATAATTTCCCAAGCTTTGTCAAAAAGCTTTTATATAGTTCATTGGCCTGTTCACCTTCCATGGACATTCTAAAATCCGGTTTATTTTTATTCAGTTTGGCGTACAACGTAAATTGACTCACACATAGGATTTCTAAGTTATTGTCTTTAACACTTTTTTTCCAACGTTTACCCATATCGTCATGGAAAAGTCGGAGGGAAAGAACCTTTCGAGTCCTGAATATCAAAACAAACTATATACATAATGAAATTTTAAGTAAAACAAAATTATTTGCATACGTACATATAGTCGACATCTTTTTCCGTATCAGTTTTACAGAATCCAACAAGAACGCAGATACCTTTTTCAATGCTGCTTACAAGCTCTTCGCCAACTAAAAATTAAATAATTTTTTTTTTAAATACAAATATTGTAAAATAATTCACCGGGAATGCTTGCATCTCACTCATCACGGATAATCTAAAATGTCTGTTAATTGATTTTTTGTTCCACTATTGTTTTATTTGGTCATTAAAAATTCAGAAGGTTTTGTAGGTACTAGAAAACCCTAAAACTTTGTTTGAACATTTTTAAAAGTTCTTGCAGTGCTGTGTGTCGTAGTGATCTTAACCATTGGATTTATTTGGGTAGTTAATAAGGTGGACTTGCTTTATTATTATTGCAGGATCTATTATTTACACTTTAGTTTATCACCCTTCAGTTAAACAAATAAAAAATAACTTTGGGATTTGTACTTATGCTACGAATATCGCATAAAAGATTTTAAATAAAATTGTTGAAATTTAATATTTATTATTCTGAGGATTCTAAGAGAGAACAGGTTTTTCTTTTACTGTTGATTGAATGCTATTTGTTATTAATTCAATATAAATACAATTCTCGTGTCACAATGTTAGTTACCATGTTCCTCCGAAACGTCTGGACCGATTTTTATGAAATTTTATATGCATTTTCACTTTTCAGTAGGTCTAGAATTGGCTACCTTAAGTCTAAGTGATAAGGGTGGTCCACTATTTTTGTTTATATTTTAGACAATTTTGTATTATATTTTGTATGGTGTGGCATTAAATATGTCGAAAATTGATTTTTGTGCAATTGTTAGCAGCAGTAGAAAACCGTGAAAAATGCGTTTTAGGTACTACATTCAAATGCCACAATCTGATAGATGGTGTTATACGTTGACTTAGCCTGTGCGCAATTAAATGGGTTTCTTTTCCTTTTACGCTTTTTCATCTTCTCTGGAATTAAATTTGAATTTCCCTGTTTTTCGCATGGCATCTTTTTTTGTTTGTTTTTGAAACCTTGCTAATCAAATCACTCTCTATTGATTCGATTCCGTTCAAATAAATCACATTGAAACTTTAACTACATAGGTGAGGAACTTGTATTTTAATGTCGTTAAATTGTGGCGAGACGAAGTTCGACGGATCCGCTAGTATTAAATAAATATTTATCAAATCTAAATTTCTAGCTAATCTTATTTATTGCTTTTTAAATTTAAATTGAATAAGGTACCTACCTGTTACCTTGGCGGAAGTAACTCTTTGAATAAGTGTTTTCATTTTTTAAAATTATTTTATTTTGGTTTTTATGAGAGCTAAAGTGTTCAGATTAAATAATGTATTCAAATTTTTAAATTAATATCGCTTAGCAGAAACTTTAAAATTAGGACGAAGCAGGAATATATTTAAATTTTAGCCTCAACGAGCAAGATAAAGATAATCAGTTTCATGTCAACATCAAAACTAACACATGAAATTGACATATGTCAAAGTGTCATGTGTTAGATAATCGATTATAAAGATGGGAAACTTTTGTAAGTTAATACTTTAACAAGGTCAAAGGTTGGTGCAACTGATAAACTTTTAGTTGCTTATCCTCACCGACCATTGAGGTTGAATTTTAAATAAAAATTAATGAATTAATTTTAATAATTATTCTTCTATCCAAAAGATTGTGATCCACTTATTTGACTTGAAACCTTAAATATGTTCCTACAAGTACTCTCATACAGATCCAAGACCTGGGTGCTTAAAGGAAAGACTTAATGAGGACGTACGTGAGAAAGGACGATTCCGGAGACCTGCAATCCTGCAATCATGAACTCGAAGCAGGGGCCATACTATGTAACTCGATTTTAAATTTGATTATATTCGAAACCTATTTGCGATTCTACTTTTAAATGCTACTATGCATGAAAAAAGAATAGAGCGCCAGTAATGCCAAGCATTTTTCAACAAATTTGCGATTTTCGAACGATCTGCTCACAAACACATTTGATGTCTGCTTTAGGCGTTTTTCTTTTTAAGCTCAGAGCAGAGAACTGAGTTGTCAAAAAAAGATCTGTGTTTCTTTTTTAGCTCAGACACATCAGAGCGCTCAGTTTGTGTTTCTTTTTTCAATCGGAGCTAGCTCGGAGCGCGCTCTACGAGCTCTAAATAAAATGACCGAGCGAATGGAGTAAAAAGATGAGCGCGACTATGTCACTTTTTTGTTCATGTGGAATGACAGAGACAGACTGCTTTTGGCAGTTCAGTGCTTAAGTGTGTTTCTTAAATATATCGGAGAACTCTGATCAAACTCTGCTCAGAGCATACTCGACGTGCTCAGGCTCTGCTCAGTGCTCTGTTCAGAGCTAAAAAAGAAAAACGCCTTTTGTTTTAACATTTAAAAAAAAAAAGTTTCAAATAACTTGTTTCTTCGTATGAAGGGGGACTTAGTACTTGAAACATAAAGTCAAAGAATATCGATAACCCTCGATATTTAAGACAGTTTATTTCCGAACCCATCCAAACACTGACAGTGAGTTGACGTTTGTTCTAGTTTGATTTTGATGGATTTAGGGATGCTTTAATTTTGGTTTTGTATTTATTAAACAACATAATCTGAGAAAATAATTTTTTTAGCTTAAAAATGAAAGCCGTAGTGCAAAAAGTAACAGCCTCAAAAATAACAGGTAAGGTTAATTCAGAAGAATTTCAATTAATTGATTTAATAAAGATTACATTGCATAAACATAATGGTAACAGTTGAAGACGAGGAAGTATGCAGCATAGGTACTGGACTCTGTGTTTTTGTGGGCTTTTCTAAAAAAGACACCGAAAAGGATGTTGATTACATGTAAATATAAATAGATAAATAAATAGCATTATTTTAACTATTCAAAAACTTTTAAATCAGACTAAAGAAGTTGCTGGCACTCAAATTATTTGATGATAAGGAAACGGGTAAACGATGGCAAAAAAATGTAAAAGATTTGAACTATGAGATACTTTGTGTAAGCCAATTCTCCCTTTACAACAAGCTGAAGGGTAATTCGTTGGAGTTTCATCAAGCAATGCAAGGGGACGAGGCAAGAGATTTATACTACAGTTTTCTGAAAAAGTTGGCGTTGAATTATTCTGAAGAAAAGATCAAAGGTACTACATATTATTATTACTTTTTTATAAAATCAATTTTAATTTGCATGTCATTAATTCTTAGATGGTCGATACGGTGTTGTGAGGGTAGTACACATTCAAAATGATGGACCAGTCACAATAACAATAGAGTCTCCTTTGGATGATAGCAATAGTAAAGACAAATAAGGAAAACTGAATTTGTGTTTCGGTCTCCTACCGATTCCTACCTACCTCCTAGGCTTATAAATAAAGTTTAATAATCTATAACCAACGTAACTGTAAATTTAAATGAATTTTTAAGACATTTAGGAATTAAATAAGGATTTTTCTTCATTTATTTTTAATGTCTACTTAAAAGTAAGCACTGAACCCAAAAAAACTACTAATATCTTAAGTACATAGGTAATATGCAAAATCAAAAAGTTTAATTTTAGGCTCAAGAAAATGCATTTTCTTCTATCATTTTATTATATTTAAAAGATGTACAACAATCAAGATTAAAATATAAAACTTTAAATAAATTAAACTTCATTAAGGAAGACATTGTCAATAAATGTTTTTTTTTTTTATATTTTGGATAGAAAATTTTGAAATTGAACATTTTTAGTTGAAATGTAACATTGAAAAATCTATGTTTAAGAAAAAATATCTACACCATTCTCATTGTTAGGCAACATTGAATTGATTTAAAATAAGAATACATGGAGGAATCACTACTCCAAAATTAGCTCGATAGCTGTACCTTTCTTTCACTTAACAAAATAGCCAAGATCGATATATTCACAAAACAGGGATAAAATGCAGTGAATTTTTTATTTATATACAATTTCGCTATACAATTATTACGTATACTACATACAAACAGTAAGTTACCTGATGAAAATTAGCCTTCACTTTTTAATTTCTATTACTCTGGATATTGTTTTTTATGATTGAAAAACCTGTACCAAAAAATAAATTTATTTATGCAATAAGATACATTTCTTCTTTAAAAATAAATAAATTTGAAAATAAAAATTTAAAAAACTATTAACAGAAATCTGAAAAATTACATTTCTTCTTAAAAAAAAAAAATAAATTTGAAAATAAAAATCAAAAAACTATTAACAGAAATCCGAAAATTTGGTTTTTAAAAGTGAGAACGAAAATGTTTTTTTTTTTTCAGAAACTGATCGAGATTATGAATTACGCAATGAACATCGAAAAAGTAATTTTTGTATCAAAAACCTCATATTGCTAAAAATTTAAGGATAAAATAAAGATAGAGTTCTTCTAGGATTTAAAAGTAGAACACACACATTGAGCGATTTGTAATTTTCTGTTCCCAACTATTAGAAACATCTTTGTTCATAAAAGCTGGACCAAATTTTCTATTCTAAGCAATTCCGTTGTTATGACCTTGCAGAAAAGAAAAGAGAAGAATTTCCAGTTATTTTAAATAGATTTAAAAAGAATTTTGAAAACTTTCAGTTTGATTTTCATAAAGAAATTGAGGTTAAAGTAAATCTTAAGCCCCTTTTAGACGATCAATTTTCAGTTCAGTTATCAGTTCATTTTTCTTGATCGCCACCCCAACTAGACCGCTCCAGTCTATCCAAGCCCTTAAGATTTGCCAAATCCCTTGCACTGCCTTGCCTCATGATAAGGCAGCTCACCGTCATTCTCGAAATACATATTCACATAATTCGATGTTCGAAAGAAAAAATCGATTATCCGCCATCTTTTTCATTGCGCTGTGAAAAAGACTTGGCTGCAGGAAGAGTAATTTTAAAGGACTGAAATAAAATTAAAAGTTTTTTTTTATCCTCCAGTTAGGTGTTAAAATAAATTAAAATCTTGATAAGTGATATTGTTTCACATTGGAGATCCCCATACAATTAAGCTTGATATTTATTTCATTTCTACTTGCTAAAACCAGCTGTCACTATTATTAGAGTACTTTGACAAAAAGTGACGCTTATAGAATAATTCTTAAATAAGATCCAGTGCTGAAAGATTAAAGATTTTATAAGTGAAGAATAGTTTAAAATCTAGTGTGTTCTAATGGAGGCACCACCACCAGCTGGAGTAATGGGACCACCACCAACAGGACGTGGTGGTTTTAGAGGACGTGGTGGCCCACCTATTCGTGGTGGCTTCGAACGTGGTCGTGGACGCGGTATGGGCCGTGGCCATTACATGGGAATGCGGGGCGGGGTAATGGGTGGACCGCCACCAATGATGCCTGGAAGCAGGGGTGGAATGCGCCCACCACGCGGCATGGGTTATCAAAGGGGAGCATATATTCCTAGAGGAGGGCCGCCCATGCGCGGAGGAAGGCTTCCTATGTACGGACAACGTAAGTTTATCTTTCATACATTTTATTTCAGCAATCTAAGATTTCAAACAACTGCAGTGGATAACAGCTTTAATGATCCAGTTCAATTTGTAGTTGTTTAAATGTACATATTTAGCAATTAAGCTTGTACCCATTGTACCTAAAAATCATTAAAAAAAACTTAAAATATGTGACAATTTAAAGAATTGGTACCCTGGTTAAAGGGTGGTTCTTTACAAAGAAATTTTTTAATGAACCATAAAAACAAACTCTTGTATCCACATACTTATTTTTGTTTGATATAATATGATATGATAAACACATTCATATATACTTATGCATATTAAATACAGATTACCAGCAATTGTTATGAAAATGTTAAGTGGTTCTGTACATAGTCATATTCCTTCCTATACTCATTGGTCTCTCAAACCGACAAATTATTAAATCCTTGTTTACTTGAAAAATATCACCCTGCCTCTTTGAAGTTTTTAGTAGCTTCCTTAATAAGTGTTCTTTAACATTTAGTTGACCGCAAGAGCAGGTGCGTTGTTGAAATATCTTCATTTGTTGAGGTTTCGGTTCGGTCGGTCTCAGACCAACGGCAACGCACGCGAGTATAAGTGTTACAATTTGTCGGTGATTTTTTTTTATTATGGTGTTTATATTTTGCTTAGAATTATATTATACTATATTATTTATTTAAGCGCTCTCAAGAAGGTCAAATTTAAATTGGATCATCTGGGAATAAGCCAATAGGCCGCTGTTCATTTTGCTGGTTAAAACAAAATTCAAAAACAAAATAAAGGTTATTTCAACAAGAACTTTGTTTTTCAATTGGGGCAACACCAAGAACGTGATTGTTTTTGGCTGTATTCGTAGTACTTGCTTATGCAGTTGTTACAATGAATTCAATGAAATACCATACCATTTACAATTGCATGCAATTTAAAAATATTTCTGTCTCGAGTATGGTACGCTATTTTGATTGCTATGCTATGCATTTATGAAGATTAAATCTTTTTTATACTTTTTAGTAATTTTATTATTTGTTTTTATCGAAATAAAAAGTTTTTGTTTGTTTTAAAAGAAGAATATATTTATTTGTATTCTTTAAGTTAAGGTGCATAAAAAAAAATACATATTTCGAAATTCAATTTAATTCATATTTTGAATTGAAAGATTATTATTTATGCCAAATTAAATAAACGTTAACATGTAACATTCTAGAAAAGTAAGACGAAATGAAATCTCTTACTGTGCGCGAGTATATGTGTACTGTCAAGATGAGCTAGTACATAAAGGTTACAAACATATAAACTAATTTGACCAATGAAAACATCACTGGTCTTGCATCTGCAATTAATAGTATGCTACAATTATCAATTTCGCTGGCTATGTTGCACATTTTTCTATTCATGTAATTTTTACAAGGGATTGTTCATTTTCCGCCATCATCGAACCAACTAATATACTTACTACTAATAATAAATTTAACTAGGTACTCCCTTAACAAGGACACACATGCCAAAAATAGAAACAAATTATTACATATTACACTAGTTTTAACGAAAAACAGATAAATAAACCTTAAATAAAACACACCTGATGTGAAACAGAAAAATAAAAAAAAAATCAAACTATTAATCTTTAAAAAAAATCTTTCAGGCTTTTGTTTTACTTTACGTTTTTCATTGCTCAAAAGTGGTAATTTTAATTTTGTAAAAATTTTGAATTCCTATAGTAATGATAATTTTCGTTACGTGTTGTTAATATATAACAAAATTATATTTATAGCCCCAAAACAACATACTGGCGCTGAAAATAATAAAACAGTTACACCAATATCTACAACACCAACACCTACGAGCGCTCCAGCAGATGCATCAAACTCACAACAAACAACCACAACACAAACAACAGCGGCTCCAGTACCAACAAATGGTATGCCACCTATGCGAGGAATGCCACGCGGGCGTGGTGGCCCTCCTGGAATGCGTGGCAGCCGAGGAAGTTACATACCACACTCAAATGGTTCCACATTTGGTGATCCAAGCGGTATGATGAGACGTGGTGGTCCACCACGTGGACGTGGTGGTTACGGTCAAGGAATGCCACGACCGCCTATGTCACACAACGCAAATACCCAAGTTGCTCCAGTGCCAACATTGAAACGTGGTGCGCCCGGTGGTCCTCCTGGTCCAAAACGTGGTCGATATGATTCTGGACCATATTCACAGCGCCCAATGGCTCCCAAATATCACCAAACTGCACAGGCTACATCTCATGCAAATGCAGGTTACACAACATCTCATGCATCCACTCAAGGGTAAGTTAATTTTGTTTGTACCAATACCGTTTTCACATTATTATTTTCATTCATTCAGTCACCACTCTTACCAAGATCCATCTCAAGCTGTTGATCCATATGCTCAGCAGTACTCAGCATCAACAGCTCAAACATCCTATAATGGATATCCGCAGTCAAGCTACGGAACTACAGCGCAAACAAGTGGAGGGTATTCACAGCATGGGGAATACGATCAGAGTCAATATTCTGGATATAGGTAAGATACATTGTTTTTTAACTAAAATTTCTGTTTTATTAACACATTTTCAACTATTAACAGCAACACTGGTTATGGAAGCCAACCAGACACCAGATATCAAACTTACGGTCAAGATTATACACAGACATATGGAGCACCTGCTGTTGATTACAGTGCACCGTCATCTGATTATTCGCAGCAGGGTCAATCATATGATGAGAGGGCTTACGCAGGCTATGGTAAGTGAGATTATAAGCCGTTCGCCGATAAGAAATCTGCCTCATTGGCATATACTGTCAGTCCTAATGTTGAACAAGTATTTAGTATTTGTTTCAGCAAAAAGTTGGGTTAAAAACTTAGGAAAACGGCTTCCGGGTGCTTTTTTTTTTAAATATGTAATTGCAAAAATTCCCTTATTTCTGTATGCTCTTATGCCGAGGTGTCGCTAGTGTCGCGCAAGTACAGTCCTGCAAGTGGCGGCATTGAAGATCGAAAGGAGAATTGTATGTAACATAGTATTTCGAGTAGTAATTAAACGATTTATTCACTCTTAATTTGACTTCTCAAAGTTGGTATCCCTACATTATTTGTCAAATTATTCATGTGAAAATTTTAAAATCTTCTATCACGGACAAAATATAAAAGGAAAATATGCACTTGAAAATAGAAAGCACTTGAAATATTGCAAACAAAAGTTGTAAATAAACAAACTCACTTGTTTAAGAAATGTCTGGCTTATCTTCTTTATATTTTAGTTAAGTATATAATTCGAGTTTGAAAACATAATAAAACCAGCTGTTTTGTATGATGTGTGTTCGAAAAATTTGTATTTAAGTAAATTGTTAGGCCGAGTTGCAAAATGCATGAAAATGCTAGTTGAGTTGAAGTTTGCATGGAAATACACACCGAGTTGGTTTAGAATTTTTCTTACTTATATTTGCAGTAAAACTTTCAAAATATATTGATTTTATTGTTAGATTTACCGTCAACAGCTTAAAGTTGACCACCTGAGCAACTCTGTTCAATTTCATTGGCTTATAT
Source organism: Scaeva pyrastri (assembly GCA_905146935.1). Lineage (NCBI taxonomy): Eukaryota > Metazoa > Arthropoda > Insecta > Diptera > Syrphidae > Scaeva > Scaeva pyrastri. Next base: position 82,772,119 of record LR989927.1, read on the forward strand.
GGAAGAACGAAAACTATGGAACTAAGTTTCTGGCAACTTTAAAGACGTGTTGAATAATCTTGGTTCACTATTTTCTTTAAATTATTGTCCAATTTATTATAAAGACCATTTATTTGGATAGTAAACATTCTTTTATTCTTTTCATTTAATAAATTAGATGACAAAAGTCAACACGAAATTATGAAGAAATACTAAGTACAAATTTTGAGGAGTTACATTAAGTTATCTGCAGAATCTTATTCTACTCAATGCTATATGCATATTACTTTGTCATCTTTGTAATGAAAACAAGCATATTTCAATAATCTTTCCAATAATGTGTTATAGTTAAATACACTAAATCTAATGAAAATAATTTTATCTTATAGGAATATTCTATAAGTCTTACCAAAAAAATGTTTGGTTTGAAATTTGTGGAACGCTTGAACTTTGCAATGTCAAATGTCAAAGTATAAAAGAAATATATATCACGAAACACACCCTCATGTTTGCCAACATTTATATATTTCTTGAACTTCTTGACTGCCTCCTACATTTAAATAGCCGAAACTCTATCTTCACTTAAATACTTTTGCAGAATACCAGCTTATTTTTGTTCACTAATGAGATGTTGTTGTTTTCCTTGTAAAACTTTACTAGGTAGCATATTCACTTACCAATAAAACGCCGCTATTGAAATTTTATCAACGAAATCCAAGAGATTATTGTGCTCTTTATTTGAATAATATGTATCTTTTTATGTGAACAGAGATGTAAAAACCATAAACCTAACTATGTATACATGTGTAATGTGTATATAGGAGCAGCTTTGAACATGCCTATGTTCTTAAAATTGAATTATTTTGCTTTTTTATGCAAAACCATTGAAAATAAAAAAAATAAATTATTTAAAAAAAAAAACAAAAGCACCACTCATGATATCATTTTGAAAACTAAGAGTGTTTAATCTTGAAGAAAATACAGTAGACTCACTACCGATAAAAGGAAAAGTGAAATCCTGCTGTGGTTCGAGATTTGACTTTTATTCGAGTATCGAAAGTAATTTTTATCTTTTCAGTCTTAGACTTTGGTAGCCTTACGACTTGGAGCTCCGGCTAATGATTTCTGCAGAAGCTGCATGGATTTATTTTCAATTCATTTTAACAGCTTTTTGCTTATTTAAATAAATAAATAATTATTTTTTGTTATCTTAATTTTATATGCTGTGATTTCGATTTTCTATTAGCCTTATAAGATATATATAATACCGATTCTAGGCCATAACTCCTTCTCTTCAATTTTATAGTTAGAATTTTATAGTTTATATTTCTTACTGTATTGAATCCCAAAAAAACATGGCTAATCCCAAAAAACATGGCTACTCGTCACAAAATCAAGTATAGCAAGGCATTTTACTTTCTTAATATACATAGATTATTTATGCTTAATGTCTTTAAAATTGAACTTCAAAATTTAATATCTCAAAAATATTATAACATATGTATGTATGCTTTTGAAGTTGGATTCGAACTATGGTTAACAGATGTCTTCGGAAAAGTATAATTTAATTGCCTTTTTATATTATGTAATATTATATAAATATTTTCGACATAACATAATTATAAAAATCTTAGTGTTACTATATTATTTTATTCGATTTTTCAAAACTAACAACATATTGACAGAAAATGCTTGAAAATACTGGAGTTGAGTAGTCTTAACTGGGTTTCAGTATGTACTTAACCATAATTTCTTTCATGTCGAAAATACATGAATATAATAAGCGGTAATCCTCATCATTTTATTTGATTTTTTTTTACAAATACATATACAATTTCATTTTATTTTAAATCAAAAAAAATCAGCAGGATATTTATTAAATTATCAAATAAATTTACAGATACACAATCATACCAACAAGGGTACTCCAATGCGGCTGGATACTACTAAATCATAACAAAACATTGTATGGGGTATATTCTGTAAGAAAATATAATTAAGTTAAAATTTAAATAAAGTAAATGTTTTAAATGTAAACATTCAAATCAGTTAAGGAACAAACTAAAAAAAGAATCTAAGTTAAATTACTAAACTTATGCAAATAACAAATAACCTTAAAAATTTTAGGCTTGAGCAAAATTTAAATAAAATCTAAAGAAACATCCCATGCGCATATAAAAAAGAAATATATGATTAAGCAAACAGAGAAACACAATTTATTTAATATACAAAAAAAGAAAACCTGTTGAAAACAGTGACAATTTATTTGATATTTTTTTTATTATATAACAAACAAACAAGAAAATAGATTGTTTGAATTTTTTTTATTTTGATAGTTTTTTGTTCTTTTTTTTTTTAAATATATATATACAATAAAACGTCGCACCATATAGATGAACAAATCTTAGAAAATATCGTAATTTAATTGTAAATTGTTTTGTTTGTTCGTATTTTTACAACCCCTTATTTTACAAGTGCACGTCTATTTAAACAAACAAAATATTAAACCAGACAAGAGTTTAATAAAAATTTAAACACTAAAAATAAAACAAACATTTTAGGTGTGTCTTTATACTAAAACTATAATTATTGCAAAAAATTCTAATTAATATCTACTATATTAAACAAAATAACAAGAACGGAAAGACGAAAAATATGTTTAGGTGTGTATATTTGAAAGTCTTTGTACAATTTCCTTTTTATATATAAGAGTCATGTCTTAGTTAAACAAAATATTATGATTGATAAAAATCCCAAACAAAAAATTAATTTGTAAGTTTAATTATATTCTATTAAAATTAAAAAAAAAAAATAATAATAAACAAAAAATTAAAAAAAAAAACTGCAAAAACTAATTTTGTACATTATTTATTCAAACTATTTATTTTAATTTAATGATCTTCACGATTTTTTTTATTTCACTTTTAATGGAACTAAATTATAAAAAAAGGCTGTGATATAGTGAGATTCAATTTCATTACAGTAAAATAAGATTTACAGTGTAAAACACGCAAAAATTTATTATCAATGGATTTCATGAGAGGCATTAATTACTTCAGAGAGATGATATTTCAGCAAATTCAAAATTCATAAAAGAAACACAACTTATGGAAGTTATAACATATTATTTTAAATCCTTTTTAAGTTAATCAAAACTAAAGGGAATTTAATTTTTTTGAAATTTAAATCAATTAAAAAAACATCATCAAACAAATATATTAAATATATTACAACAAAAATCAGATGTTCTAAAAAAGAAAGCAATTTCAATAAGAGCAAGACTTTCAAAAATTAAAATAAGACCAATATTAAACAAATTCAAATTGGTGCTAGGTACATATATTTGGGCTTAGATTTTTCAGATAATTAGAATAAAATTGTTATTAGAGCAATGTCCCATTAACGGTAAATATGCATTCTGGTGACAATAAAAGAAACTGATATTTATTAATTTAATTTATTTTGCGAACGGACGAATTGTTTATGAAGAAATGCATTTTGTTGTATCGTATAATGCATTTATTTATTTTGTAGTTAGAAGTACTGACTTGCCAGAGGTCTGCGGTGAACCAGACTTTTTTTTTCTTTACACTGGCACTGTCAAGAATAAGCGTTTTGGAAAATCAGTGAGCGTTAATTATTATTGTAACGTTAATAAACTGTAAAGTAGACTAATTATGACTGATAACTCAAGTAAATTGCATGGTCTTAATATTATGGTAAATTAACATTGTAATTCAATTTATCTGAAAATTGATCTCAGTTCGGAAACTATATAAAAATCAAGATTAAAAGCTTTTGCTTTCCTATCGAATAATTTGATAATACATGTTACTTTTATGTTTTATTATTATTATTATTATTTTTTTATTTTTTATTGATATATTTGTCTTACAAACTTCTACATTTGTTCAACATTCTTATTCATATGTGTATGTTTTCTTTTTTCCATTTTATGTAAATATTTATAAAAAAAAATATTTTAATTATCTGAAGCTGGTAATCATTGAACGATGATTGCTTTAGTCTTTAACCTTTACATTCCTTTTGAGACTTTTTGTACTTTCTTCGAATTGACATCCTCCAAGAGGTGCCATTGTTATTTTATTACAAAATTTAGGTTATGTAAGGTACTGTGTTGTTTCGCTCTCAAACTTATTAATAAACATGTTAAACATTATAAAACTTTTCTTACGGAAAGTAGTCACACTTATTTGAGTGTTCAAAGTTTATTTCGTTTAATAAAACAATTAAGTTTTGTGAGGGAAAATTTAAGTTGTAGTAAAAAAAAATAAACATCTTAATAAGAATCAAGTACCTAAGAGAAACAAACTTTAAATAAACAGTATACAAATCTTTTAACTAATAATAAAAAGCATTAAATAAATGATGTCTTTAAAAAAAACAAATTAATTAATAAAACGGCGGTGAGGGCGAACTCTTAAATTAAGATTGTAGTCATGCATCTTTTGATAAAGATAATGAAGAAACAAAATGCGATTGCTATAAAATAGATACAAATGTTAAAACTTAAAAATAACATTTTATTGAGAGTAATTGAGACAATAAAATTCAATTATAATTAGTCCAGAATCTGAGTTAATACTTCAAAAGTTATTTTCATCACAAAATATAAGCTATAAGTAAAAGGAAAATATAAATCATATAACTAGCGTTCTATTTCTTTAAATGAAAGTAAACATATCATGAACAGGTATAAACTAACATGAAAACTATTATAATAAAAAATCCCCAACCTAAAATAAGAAAAAGTGGAAAAACAAATTTTATCTAAATTCAATCTAAAATATATTCTGAAAAAGAAATGACGCATAACAAAGTGTTAAGTATTTTCTGGAGTACAGGTATAAAGTATTCAAGCAGTTATTGCAGATTACACATAATTGATGACTGATTATGCTCCCAATTTTTTTTTTTTAATGTTAACATACCTAACTATAATTACTTTGGTGCAAGAATTGTTCGCGTTTAAAGACTTGAAAGACAAAAATGTTTACTATGCACTTATATCAAAAACAATCATAACAAAATGCCAAATATAAATCTTAAAGTGTGCTTCATGTTGAAATTCTTAAACGAAAATAAAAATTGGTAGATCTGAGCCTAACGAGAGTGGTGAAGATAAATTTATTTATAAAAACATACAAAATAAAGTTCCTAAACCAAAAATTCAAATAATGGTAAGTCAAATCAAATTGTTAATTAAACCTGGATATTCAAAAAAAAAAACCGTACAAAATATTTAAAAGTTACTTTCAGTTATTACTTTCAGTTATATTAATTAAATAAAAGAATTTTATACTGAAATGAAATACACATAGAACATATTAATATTATATTTCCAGGCAAAGGATATTCTAATGAAGAAAAGCAAAAAGGAGTTACATTAAAGAAAGAATCAATAATAATATGGTAACAATACAAAATGTGTGTAGATAAATATTTACATTTATTACTTTTAATACATTTACTTTTTCTGATTTGAATACATTTTTTTTATATTATATATATTTTAAAATTATTTTGAAAAATAAAAATTTTTCATACTTATTTTAAAAAGAGAAAAAAAAAAATTAAAAAAATAATATATTGCATATAAATTTATATATGATACACTAAAATATCATTTTTGAACTTACATAATATCAATGAAGGACAAAATCTTCAGTATAAATAATGAATGAAAAACAACCACGGAAAAGTTCAAACAATAAGAGAATTATTTATTACACTATTATTCTCAGAGATTATAAAAACTACAATTAAAACTAAGTTATAAGTTAAAACACTTAATCAAATCACAAAGAAGTACGAGTACGTTTGTATGTGAGAGCATAAAAACGAAAGGAATATTTTATTTATATATTTTAGTAACTAATTATTATTTTGGTTAACATTTTGTGCCATGAGTAAACTTTATTTTGACTTTTCAGTGTTTCTAAAAAGCAGAACAGAGTTTTTTTTTGCATAGAAATTATGCTTTGAATATGAAGCTTGAAAAAGCATGTCATCATAAAACATGGATATTATTTTAGTTCTGTTTTTTCCAATTGATTTTTACTGTTTTAAGCAGATTTTTCCTTCTTAATCACTTGTATATGTATTTTTATCATTTTGAATGTATTTATTTTAGCAATCTTTGCGATATGAACGTGAAAATAAAAATAAAAGGACGATAAAAGATGACATACGATTTAAATTTCGTAGAGAAAAAAAAAAACAATAAAAAGTATTAATAAATTAAAAAAAAAATGTTATTCTAAAATTAATTTTATTAATAAAATTAAAGTAAAAAAGAAGTATAAATATACCTCGGTTATTAACTACATGGCAAAGAATTAAATGAAAAACATACAAAATAATTAAATGAAAACAGTTCATTAATACAATCTTCTTAGATCTATTGATTAAAATAAAATTCAAAAGGATACGTACAAAAAACAAACAAAATATAAATAAACTATGAATATATAAAATAAAATATTAAGAAGTGCACTGAATCATATCCACTAAATCCATTCTAAAAAAAATCCCAGTAATACAAAATTTGGAAAATCGTATTAAAATACATGATAATAAACAAATCTTAAGATAGATTGAATAGAACTCAAACTAAAAATTGGCAATTCGTTGTTGTGTGGTAAAAATCTACCTATAGCTTTATTTTTTAAAGAGAAATCAGTAAAAAAAAACTGAAAATTGCCACTAATGCTGTGAAAGACGAACATTAAAGCTTATCGCTTCAGAATATGAAAATTCATTTTATGAATACATAAAAGGCGCAAAATATACACAATAATTGCATCTACAAAGATTTTTTTAAATATTATTTCTTTTTAGAAAACAATATTTAATATTTAAAAAGTCTTTAGTTGTATCATTTTATTAAAAAAACTATCATACATTTATGTAAATACAAATTTAAATAACAATAAGAGAAAACAATCACGATTGTTAACTACCAATCGATTATCTTAATCAAAAATAGAAACCAACATTTAACGATTGCATAGATTTGAAGGAGTAGAAATTTGCAATGATGTAAACCAATTTATTACAAGAGCATAAATACATTTTTCTAAATGAAAAGTTGAAAAGAACAATTTTCGACATATTTTGAGATATATTTTTTCTTTCTCGCGATTAACCATGATGTTTGAAGCAGTTTATTTCAACACACTACTAACTCAAAACAAGTTCGTAAATTTGAAAAAGAAAATATTTATTGTATTTCAACATCTCTGAAAAATAATTTAAAAACTTATTTTAAATAATGGTATGTTTGAACATCTCTGAAAAATAATTTAAAAACTTATTTTAAATAATGGTAAGCCAAAGAAAAACAAACTGTGATATAAAATCTGTGTTATTTACAATATATACAAAACTGAAATTAATTTATTTTGAACCTGAAAATTGCTTTTTCTTGTCTAAACTCAACTAAGTACAAATTTAACATAGTTAAAAGAAAAAAATTTAATATATTTCAAGGCAAGAAATTAAAAGGGCTTTGACATTAATAACAAGTTTTATGTGAGTGTGTGTGCATTTACGGTTAAAAAAGTTGTGTATACCCACTTCCATTTCAAATTGATTTTAATTTGAAACGTTTCATTGTTATATTTATTTAATAAAAGGCTATTGTTTTGTTTTATTATAAACAAAATTAAATTATAAGCTTATCTTATAAGTGTCTGAACACTATTCAAAAAAATTTAAAACAATATATTCCGAGTACGATTTTTAAAACATTATTTAGGTAAACATTCCAATTACAAGAATTTAAAAAAATTATTATTGAAAGCAATATCCAATTCTCAAAATATAAAAAAGAAACTTAAAGGCTAAAGAAAAGCGCTAAAAGTAATTACAACATTTTAAGTTGAAACATGAACAAATTGTTATTAACAAAAATATTAAGAGAGATAATATGCTTAAAAAAACTTGACTTTTATCGTTTTTTAAATATAACTTATTATTTAATAAATATTTATTTATTTTTTTCTGTACAAAATTTCTTTATTTTTTGTTCAACGAATATTAACCAGAATTTCTTTGCTAATGATAAATATAAAAATTTACAAAAAAATAAACTTTTTTTTTTAATATTCCGAAGATAGGTATGAAAAATATTAGGATTTCAATTGAGTTATTCATTTTGTCAAAGGTACCCATTGCGTGTGTTCTGCACTGACAAATGTACTCCATTAAGTGGCTTTGGTATTGGCTTTTCCACGTATGATAAGTAAGTATTTATAACTTAATAAGGTACCATAATAAATGGTAATTTCAGCATTTGAAGCTATTTAGATAAAACAAATTACAACGTGCCATCTTACTTGTTACTTTTAATTCATGCAGAAAAAAAAAGGATTAAACTCATTAAATTTCTTGTCGAGAACTGGAAAATTTTGTTTAATCTATTAGATTTAAAAAATTATCTTTTACCTTCAATTGAGCTACGGTAGAAGGACCTAAAGCTTAAAAAATGCGATAAGGCTAGTCGTGCAACTTTTGGTTTCGCAACTGTAAAGTTCTGAAACAAACTTGACGAACGCCATTAATTAGTGTTTAAGCTCTTAGTACACGAAAAGAATAGGGGCGAAACTTTGACCAAATTCCTAAATGTAAAATTTGTGCAAACTTCCTTTCATTTCCTTTAGGAATTTGCCCTATTTTTTAGGTAACCTAACTGTAAAAACGGTCTGGAGGTGAGAGAATCAAACACGTGAAAAAGCAACGCAGCTTCCTTAACTACACATGCATTTTTATTCCTAAAAGAAAAATATTTAAATAGAAAATAATGAACTCTTGTGTGTTTACTTCTACTTTGCTCTTGCACTCCTAACACTGGCTAAACTTCATCCTTGTTCCCCTTTAGAGCTTTTACTTTCCGCACTCTGTATGCGATAGGCAATTTTATCTTTTGTTAAAAAAAAAATAATCTCATAAAAAAAAATCTGTATATATTATTTTTAATACAAATAATAATTGTAAATGCGTTTATCAAAAACAGATTAACAAAAATATTTTAAAAATAACTACTAAATAAATTGTCAGCAAAGCATAATCCATACAAATATTAACTTAATTATCTATAAATTATTTATTTTCTAGTAATGTTATTAATTCTTGGCTGCAGATTTATTAACATCTGTGGAACTATTAATAAAATGAACCGATGAAAGTCGGCTCTCTCCTGAAAACAACTGAACCGATGATGTTCCTCCTTGTGACTTACTGCAAACTTTGGCAGACGAAATAGATTGGGAAGCCATTGGTGTGGATGTTTTATGTCGATCAAGGGTAGGAACTCCTAATTCATTTGGCTTCTGATGTTCACCAGATGAATTAATTGAACCGAGAATAGACCTTAAAATCGAACTTGCTACTGAATCGTCACTGAAAGAAAGGGACGAAGAGGTAGCAGTCCGTTTTAGAAGTTCTTTTTTAAGAAATTCTCGTAAATTGAGTTGCTGCCCACCATCATCGGAGTGTATTGTTGTATCTTGATTCGTTTGTACTCTCTGTAACAAAGTAAATAATAAAAACAATAAAATTATTAAAGCAAATCGAAACTAGCCTTTTGTGCACTGTTTTCTGACACTTGACCAAAATTGTTATTTTTTCTCCTGGGAGTAAAAACAGACTGTTCCACATTTGACGAAGTACTGCTGCTGAGAGCTTGAGTTTCCATAGTCTTCTTTTTCATAGCACTGGGCCACTTAATGCCTATTTTTTTAAAATCCTCTTCCAGATTATTTGATTGCTCGTTCGTCGATGTGGCGCTTGATGTAAATTGTTTTATACCAGAAATTTGAGCTTGTTGTTTACTATGTAAAATTATTGAAGAGCTTGAGATCGAACTTGATCCTTTCTCTTCATTGTAATTTTGCAGTGGCTGCTTTTCAAACGGTTTTATAAGTATATCTCGTAGTCTAAGTTCGTGTTCAATGTTTAACAATGACGACCCTGAGGAACTGTTTGAATTTAATTTTTTACTGCTTTCTAAGTTGTCGAGGCTTTGGGAATCTAGTAAATCTGAATTCGATACACCAATTTTGTCAAGATATTCTTTTCTAGTGGGAAATCTTTTAAAAGACAGATTGGCTAACTTCAGTGACGCCAGAAGTTCCTCTGCTGCTTCTTTGTTGTCGCTAGTTGAAGGTTTTGAAATGTATTTGCTAAACGACATAAATTCCTCATAGTCTGCAGCTTTTCCTTCTTTAGCTAAATTTATAAAATCATTGAACTCTTTTTCGAATTGCATACTGAACTCTGGATCGAATTGGGTCATGTCCAAATTATTGATTTTGATGTATTTTTCAAATGTGGGAAATTTTCTGTATACGATTTGAGCATTTTGATGATCTTCAATTTGAGCAGCGGATTTTTGGAAACCTGAAGCTTGAACTGTTGTATTCAATCTAGATGTAGCTGGAGTGTCTACTTCTAGAATAGTTGAAAGTTCGTGGGGAATTTCTTCGGGAAGTTGTGGGCTATACCGCGCTATTGAAATTGGAGGTTTTGGTTTTTTAAACTGTCCCGAAAACGAATCTATGGATTGAATTTGGGGCAAGTCATCAATTGGACTTTCAGGAAACTCTTGAACTGTTATAGGTCTAGACAATGAAATTCCACTATCTCTGCTCATTCCTGTAAGTTTATCTTTTTCAAGTCTTGTACCGGTTTCAAGTGATTTCGGGTGCAAATTATCTACAGATTTGATCAATTGTGAATCAAGAATTTTGCTAGTGGATTCATCACTATTATTTCTACGTTCTGGTAAATCTAAATACTCAGTTGAATTTCTGCCATTATCACTTGCAGATGAAAGTGTCGTCTCCAGAATTTTTTGTTTTTCTCTGCGTACCTTTGTGATCATCTCTGTTAGCTCTGCAATTCTTTGAGTGCAGTTGTCTGTTCTTTGAGTCGCTTTATCAACAAGTAGTTGTTGTTTTTCGTTTGCAATTGGATTTTTTAGGGGTTTAGGTGTTTTCTTAAGAGATGACTTGATTGGCTTTTTGACGTCAGGGTCTTTTTTTTTACTATTTTCTTCTCTGAAAGCTTTTTTCCAAGCTACTTCACCGGTTTTGAGGCTAGAATCAGTAGAATTAGACTGACGCATGGATTCTTCTAATTCTCCAATAAAACTATAATTGTCTTCAATAAATTTTTGTACATTTTCCAACCGGCTTGATGCTAATCTTTCTGTTTCCGCAGCCGTGAGATTTGCTGTTGTGTTTATAACTGAATTTGACGGAGTGTCGATATCAGAACTCGTTACTCCAAGTGCATTGATGGAGGTTCTTGACATACCAAGCAATCGTTGCACATAATGAGCCATAAGTGGATTGAGATTGGTATTTTTCTTTTTTAAAATTACACTATCTTCCTCATTAGGTATTTCTGTTTCAGTTTTTAAATCAACTTTTGTCCTTAAATTGTCACTTACACTTTTTAAAATTTTGCCACTATTCGTTTGTATTTTACTTGGAAGACTTTTGTAGGAAGTTGAATTTGAATCGATCGACCGAACTGATGTACATTTTCGACGAGATTTTTTGACAGCTGGACTTTGAATTAGTGTTGAAAGTTTTCTTGGACTTTTAGAAGGCATTCTATTTATTTTTCTTGTTTTAATATCACCATTAACTTTAATAACAATCTTGACTGGCTTTTGACCTATTAACAGTTTCTGTTGGCCTAATAATTCACCTTCGGATTCTTCTTCTGAGGATGACGAGTTGTTTTGTTCGTACTTCGTTATTTTGTCTCTTCGTCTTTTCCCTACTCCGTTATTTTGTTTTCCTGATACTTCGTTACATTTATTGCTTGCTCCATAATTTTGAATATTTTCCACTAGTGTATTCTTTGATGATTCTTTTTGTTTATTTGGAAATTCATCGGTTTGCACTTGAGCAGAATTTAAGCGTTTCATTTTTTTAGCAGTTTTGTGCACCTCATAAAATTCTCTTAGTTTCTTTTCTAACACAGCTTCCTTTTTTTTTAAATCATTTTCGCGAACTTCAATAGAATCTTTTGCGCTATTATCGATTAAAATATTTGCATGTTCTTTTTTAAAATCTGTTATGGAACTCATCATACTTTGAACACGCTTTTTATCAGAAACTTCCGCAACCGAACACAATTGAAGCTCTTTGATAAGATTTTCTCGTAAATTATTTATTCGACTTAAGAGATTTTGTAATTTTTCAGCTTTCGCAATATTGGTTTCTCCGTTTTGTTCTTTAAATTTTTGAATATCATTAGCAATCTGTTTACTTTGGTCGTCAACATAACCCAACAATATTGACCCACAACTATCAGATGAATTTAATGAATTACTGCCACTTTGTCTAAATGCTGATTCTAGGTTTAATCCATTAATTGGATTGCTTTTTTGATGAACATCCGCATTATTAGTTGCATATCTTGAATTATCAATCACTGGACAAGTTATAACGGCTGGCCTTCGAAGAATATCTTCGACAGCATTATTAAGCTTGGTTTCATTTTCTTTAGTGACTTGCTGTATTCGATGTGATGCAAACTGATAGTTCTGTGTAATAATAAAAATAATGTTTTATTACAAAGCAATGTTTTCCTTCAACATATGTACATCTACTTACATCAGATGGTAAAAGTTGACTTTGCTTATTCAGAGCATCCAATTTAGCAGTCAATTCTTCACAAGCACGACGCACTTGCTCTCTTTCTATCGCCTTCTGGCATCGTTCATTGGATTTCTGTCTAAAAATTAAATAAAAAAAAAAACATAAAAATGTGTAGAAAGTTTTATATTCTAAATTATGAAAAAAGGGCTTAAATTGAAATGCAATGCCCAATCTTAACTTTGTATATAAATGATGTACGATACAAATATTTAAAAACAGTAGCTAATTAACATTTTATAACACTTTGTAGATAGAAACAACTATATTATTACATATACCTATCCTTGCTAAGGTACAAAAGTTTACTTTTACAGTGCATATCGGTTAATTGATCCCTTCTATTTGCCTTTATGTAATTAAAAAATAACAAACAAATTATTAAAAGAAAATACAATTAATAAAACAATGGCAAATTTCTAAATCTAAACAGATATTTTTGACAACGAAGCTATGAACAGAGGGAGAATGTTTTCAGATTTTGTTCACACTTCGAAGCAATAAACATTGAGAGATTTTGAAAAGATCGAACCTAATAGGCATGTCTTATTTCATTCAGAACGGAGCAGAGGGCGAAGAAGTGATGTGTTTTCTGATGATCTGAGATTGCATAGTAAACACTCTCACTAAGCCATACGGTTGCAAATTCAGACTTGATAGCTCCCCTCTGGTTTCTAAGATTGTACATTAAGTACATATTCACATTTCCAAAAATGCACTTTCTTAAATTCAGTAATGGCTTTTCCTCAGCTTTATTTATAAACAGTAAGAGAGTTTTGTCTTTTATAGGAACATTTTTTTCATAGTTTAAAAATGTAATTATTTTTTCAATTTTCTCGAAAACTATAAGACATAAAGACATATAATTTTTTTTTAATTAAACATCCAATTTTTTTCAAAACTAGAATATACTGTTGAGTCTAAAAAAGTGTCTTACTTAATTGTTAGGTATTACCTTTTTTTTTAATTGCTCCTCACGCCTAAAAGGGGTGAGGTAGACCCTCTCCCATAGTAAAAAATGCTTGATTTGAACTTTTATAGAATTCTGTTACAAAATCTTGTCTTCTGATGGGTCTCGAGCAAGAAAATAAGGAACATCTGCTAGTGGAGGTCGTTTGTAAAATCTTATAGTAGATGCTACTAAGTTCCCAAATATCTATGACTTAAATATTTTTCACAAAACGCCCAAGTAATCTGATAAATTTTTAATATACTTACAAGCATGAATCAATAGGCTAGGTGTAAGATTTTACACAGTACACCAAGGAGTGCATTGTAGTCGCTTTCTCATTTTTTTGTAAAAATGCAAAAAACTGACTTTCGTTGCAACATTCAATAAAAATGGACAAGTATAAATACAACCTTACCTAATTCTATCCCTTTCAATTTCTTTGGATTCTCGAGATTTATTTTCTAACATTGCTAATTCCATGGCATTCATTTCCGTCTCCGATCTGCTGCCAGGTTCATGCATTTCAACTGCCGAAGTTGGCTGGTCATATTGCTTTTGGAACTTATTGTTATAATCGTAAAACTGAACTCGTGTATTAGAACTCCGACTTGAACTGGTTTTAGACGTTGTTTGGGTGCTAACTGGTCGAGAATTACCAGGATATTTTATTGAGACTTCTTTTAGAGATCTTTGCAGACGCGATAAAGGAGACTTTGTTTTAGAAGGCGTTTTTTTCTGTTGTCCTAACGTTTGTTGTTCTTCGCCACCGGAAAGCTTTTGCCGACGAATTATATCGCTTATTTGTGTAAAACGTATTTTAGCAGCAGTTGACGATGCAGGAGGTGTAACCACTTCCTCAGTAGTTGATTTAAATTTTTCTTTTTCATGCATTTCTGTAGATTTTACTAATTTTGAACTTGAATTTTTGTTTAATAAACTTTGATGTGAAATTGATTCATTGGAATGGAGGTCTGTTTTTGATAAATCTATTGAAGCTAAATCACTTCCACTCGGGACAACATTCAACAAAACTTTTTTTTTAATTGCTTGTTCACTTTTCAAAATATTTTCAGATTCCGATAGTGATAGTGAACTGGTATCCGAAGAAAAAGACGAAGAATCAGAGGAATTATTCAACTCTGAGGACTTTTCGTTAAAATTTGTGTTTTTCGGTTTTTCTGCAGAAATTCTATTCTTCATATTCTGAAGATCTTCGTCTGGTTTTGGATAACAATAACCTGATATATCAGTTTGAACATTAGCATTTTTAAGTATATTTTCCTTATCGACGCTTTTAGTCCTTGACACCACGTTTTGTAGTGGTTTGTGTAACTTTTTAATTTTATTGCCATACTCTTTCTCCTTTGCGATTCGTTTATTTTCTTCTCTGGCAGCACGATGTGCTGTACCAACTTGAAAAATTGACGATTTCAAATCCTTTTCTTTTTGCGAAAGGACATTCTGGCGCCACATTTCCATTTCTTGAGCTTTAATCTCTTCTATTTTTTTAAGTTGGTTTTCTTTTTCCAATTCAGTATCTGTTCTCACCTTTTTGGCAATATTTTTGGCCACATCCCGAACCTATTAAATGTGTACAATTATTACAAAATATCTGAATTGAATGGATAAATTTACTACCTGTTGTATACGCAGTTTTCTGCGTTCATTTTCGATTTCTTTTTTAGCTCGATCAGAGTCGATGAGCAAATCATGTCTTGGACAATTCCTTATATACTTTCCATTCACAGTAATATTCACAGACATTTCATGAATATAAAATAAAAATAACTTAAGTGATTTCTTGATGGTAAATTAATCAAAAATATTTAATTGAATATTTGCGTTGAAATTTTCTTTCATAATCGACCGTTTTTTTTTTGTTGTGGCAGCTTTGTATACAAAGGTTAAATTCTGAACTGCTCACTGCTGACAGATTTTAAAACATTTGTACATTTGGCTGCTTTCTTTTTATTTGCGATGCTCTGCGATGCGGTTTCTTTTCCAATTTTTTTTTTTTTTAATCTGGATACACAATGTGTCGTAAACTTCGCAGAACTACTTATTTCTACCGTTTGAAGAAAACTATCGTAAACATTATTAATAATTGTTTATGTATTTAAACAATTCTTCTTGAGTTTGCTTTAAATAGTTCTTACCGAATTCTCAAATGCTTAGTTTAACATTTATTTTTAAATAATTAACAATATTTTTTCTTGCAACTGTTATCGCCTATTAAATTATTATTATTAAAAAAAATTGTAAGACTATTTTAAGAACTAATAAAATCCAAAGTAAAAATGCTATTACACGATGAATCTAGATGCATGCGATATCGAATGCTATCCTATTTCAAAGTGATATGGAACCAGATTCGTGAATTTATTTTGACAGTTCTCTTTTATTTTAAATTCGTTGTCGAATTGTATGTTTGCTTATGTTCCTTTTCAAATTGAAATATTCTTTTTTCATTGAAATCAATAAAAGACTTTTTAATTTAATTTGTTTTGAGTCATTGATAAACGATATGAATTATAAAAGATGTATAATGCTTCGATGCATCGAAGTTTAAAAACCATATTAAAGTGAATAGTAAGAAAACACACAAAGAGAAAAGAGAAACGTGAAATTATAGCACCGAAAAACAGGTCAATTATCTTGTATTTCATGTTTTCAAATTTGTTCTCTCTTTTGCATTCATGTTATTTAAAGTGTCGCAAGCATCTAGATTCATCGTGTGATAACAGACTTATTAGGGGGGTTCACACTATCAAATATGTTTGACAAATTTGCTTGATGATAATTTGATGGTTTGATGCCTTAGCGTTCGCATTCATCAAACGTGTTGTCAAACATCACTTCTTTTTTAGAATTCTGATCATGGCGGACGTACTTATAGCGGCTCTACTTATTATTGAATGTAAGGAACGAGAAGAAAAGCAAAGGCAAGAAAAAAAAGAAAGAAAAAGAATATGGATAAAAGAATGTATAAAAACACCCAAAATATTCTTTTTTCAACACATTCACTTCTTTATTTTTATTAATTTGATCTCCTGTTGTGGATCCACACATATCGACATCGTTTTAAGAATGAAATTTCCTTCTGGTTTGACAAACGTGCGTTCACATTATCAAATATGTTTGTCAATCCACCGAAATATCAAAAAAAAATTGATTTTCATCAAGCATGTTTGATAAGCCGTTTGATGTAGATATTTGATAATGTGAACCCCCTAATTAGCACATAGTAATAAATGTGCTTTCTTTGATAATTAACAATTGACACTCATTTAAAAGAACCAATCGGCCAGAAAATATTTTATGATTCCAGTCACTCAAATCAATTGAACTTTTATCTATTCATATTAACCTGAGATCCAAATAGTTCACATTAATTGAATCACTCATGGCAATAAGGTTTGGTGGTGTAGAGTCAGCTTTAGTTTTAATGAATTCAACGAACGCGATGTTTCTGCTGCGCACGGTGTTCAGCCATAAAGAAATTGACAATTCTGATATTGACAAATGACAACTTTGTGATATATTTGCCCTATGTTTTGATATTTACTTTTACATCTGGAACTTGCATAATCCTCTTTACTTGATTCCAATTTCTGAAAAAACATGCTTGTGGTAAAAATTTAAATTATAATTAAAAAATTATATCTTTAGAATATTGATTTCCATTTTGAATATTTATTAAGGCCTTGAGAAATCTAATTACAAATCCAGTGAAGAATGGAATGAGCTCCATATCTTGCTCAGCTTTATCTACAGAAGCTGCAAGTGTCACAAAAACTACAAAGGTAGCAGAACAAGAAGTATTTGAAAACGAAAATGTGGAAAAAGACAAATTATTCACCCGTTTAGAACTTGAATTACGAGGTATTGATCCTGCAGTTTTGAAAAGTTACTCCTGGTTTGCGACTACAGCGGCAAAACATTTGGGAATCGAAATTGGAAATTGGTATGGATTTGTAAAAAAACCAAAATTAAAATAGATATATATTTTTTTTTTTAATTTTAGCTGGGCTCCACGAAAAGCACATCATGACAGGATAACTTTGTTGAAGTCTGTTCATATTTATAAAAAACATAGGGTTCAATACGAAATCCGAACTCATTTTCGGTATCTGAATTTTCATAAATTGACCGGTTCAAGTCTAGACACATTTCTGGAGTATGTTGAAAGAAATCTACCGGAAGGAGTAGCTCTGCATGCAACCAAAGTAGAAATACAAGAAATGCCAGAGCATTTAAGAGAAATTCCCGCATCTGAATGAACGTATTAAACTATTTAAGGATTATAACTTTTGTTTTATTTGTAATTTTTTTTAATATGCATTGGCATTCTATTAGTTCTATTTTGCTTGACTTTTATAAGGTTTGGTTTGGCTTTTAGACACAAATTTTTTATGTGAAGCTTGAATTTATTTGTTATGCAATATAGTCCAAAAGCAAGAAACTCATTAGCCATCCATATTTGATTATCAATGTTAGGGAGTTCTACATAAGTTTTCAATAAAAATGATGACTATATTGAAGTTTAATTGCTAAACTAAAACAAAAAACGTAGTACCTACCATTTTTTGTAAAGTTATTGTGCACATACAAAGCCGATGGTACTACTTTTCCTTCAAGTATTAAGTTATAACCAAACTTATACTTCATAAATAAATGTATCATTTAAATAGTTATTTTCACAATTTGCATTGTTTATTTTAATACATACAACGTTCAAAATATGTAAGTTTATATGTTTGTAGAACAAGTTTCTTAAAATAAACATGCTAAATTTATGTAGAACATAACGAATTTATAAGATGAGATAATTAAGAAAATATATATTAAAAAAAAAAAAGTTGTAAAATTGGGCTTCAGATTTAAAAAAATGTTGATACAATGATACAGTGAGATACTGATACTGGTTTACGCATTTTGTTCCTTCATTTATGTATGTTGCGCACGATCTCTAAAAACAACTATAAAACAGTATAGTACATTTTGGCGTATGCGTACTATTCTGAAAGCATTACAAACAAAGAAAGAAATATAATTCTGAAAGCATTACAAACAAATGAAGAAACAAATAAATTCACTGTCACATTTAAATTCGGTTGAAAACAAAACAGCAAACCAATAATTCAAAACGAAATTCACAAAGAAACAAACGTTATCGAAGTTCTGTAAAAAGTGTATTTTTAATTCTGGATATTGTTTAGTTCAAACTTTTGTAAGATTTTTTCCTTAAAATATTTTATTTTATTTTGTTTACTTCTACTGTTACCTTGAATATTGTTTTCAACTCGAAATTTCATAAAATGTCTGTTCAAGGCATTCTAGCGTCATTGTAAAAATTAGAAGATTTAAATTTTACCGGGATAAAAAGTAGCCTGTGTTCTATTCCAGACTACAATCTATCTCTGTTTCAAATTTCATCCAAATCCGCTCAGCCTTTCTGGTGCCATTTAGCAACAAAAATCCATACATCCGAACTTTCAATTTCAAATTTGTTGATTTCTTAAAAACAGGGAATTCCTAAACGCAACATTTGTAAAGAAACACACACGCAAAGCAAATGCAAGTGAAGTGCGCAAGATATTTTTTGCCATATGGACAATTTGCTTAGCAGGGACACGGATGTTTAAAGATTTTCGGAACAGTTTGCTTAGTATAATTTGCAGAAGTTTTGCGTTTGGGTCTTTGGCCACATAATTAAAATTGATAAGATTCTTGAGAATTTTATCAGCCAGGTTGGCAAAGCAGAAAAATTATACAAGTGTGAACAAAAATCCTCATAATATTAGGCAATTATTTTCTGATTTTTTTTTCACTTAATAATACATACTTAATTTTTAAAACATGACTAAAAAATATCAGCAAAAATAGGCTCCTGTAATAGAATTGACTGGAACCCAAGAGTCTTGATATCTTTTTTTCTGAAAACTTGAGAGAAATTAATTGTGAAATTTCTACGATCCGAAGTATACTAACAATTAATCCACTAAATCCGCAATAGCATATTTACAGAGCGGGAAGATCCACAGATACGAGAGAAGTAGCCTTCGATAATACCTTGTATGAGGCGGTTAACAGGGCTCTTGTACGGACGAATGTACCAACCATTTTAACAAGATAGATAGGAGAAATGTTTGGAACAAGAACGGCTGAGGCACTAAAACCCAAAAAATTTTCACAACTATAGTGGGTGTCCACAGTGAGGGGTCTTATCACCCCTGCTATGAGGTCTGGTAATAGATGAATTGCTAGACAAACTGATTTCCTAGGGAAAAAGATGCATCGACTTTTCTGATGACATTGTTATCACGGCTCTAGGGAAGTTTGAAGGCATTCTCTGTGATAAAATCCAGAGAAGTCTAACAATTACAAATAAATGGTGTCTAACTGTTGGACTTTTTATCAAGCCAACAAAAATGACAGTAATACCATTTACCAATAGAAGATTGCCTGACATAAAACCTATACGGCTAGTGAGTACAATAATAATCATTCCAAAAAACGAGATAAAATATCTAGGAATAACACTAGATAGTAAAGTTCTAAAAACACCGAAATAACGGTTGAGAGAGCCACAAAGGCCCTTATGATTTACAAGAGACTTGCAGGAAAATCTTGGGGGTGCAAACCATGCATTCTGAGATTGATGTACACCATGATGGTAAGACCTATCTTTATCTACATATAGGCCTGTTTCTTTACTTTTCGGATAAAGTTTGGGAAAAAGCTCGGGAAAAAGTTCGGGCTCGAGCTTTTTGATGTTGTTTTTGTAATTTGGTGCCCGAACTTAAAAGTAAAGAAACGCATTTGGGTTTTTTCTGGGTAAACTTCAAATTTGAAGACAGATTTGTAGGTATATGTAGCGAAACAGTTTTCTTTCTGTTTCTTTAAAATGAGCCATTTAGAGGAATTTAAAACAAAATTTAAACAAATGTTTTTATTAATGGATGATGAGGAAGATAACAGTAGTTGCATATTTGTTTACTTTTATTAAATTTTAATTTGCAATCTCTTCACAAATCACAAACTTCAAATTTTTCGATCAGCTGATTTAATTTTGACAATCAAGAAAGTGCCCGAGCTAAAATGTTCGGGTAAATTCTTGCTGGAGTTGAAACGAAGAAAAATGAAAAGCTCTGGGATTTTCGTGCCAAAAGAAAGTAAAGAAACACGTTTTGGGTAGTTTTGGGATCCCGCGAGTAAAGAAACAGACCTTATGATGCGGTCGCGTGGCATAGTAGAACCGAACTTAAAACTACTAGGAAATCACTAGAGAAAGTACAAAGGCTGTGAGAGCATTACTCACTGGCCACTGAACAGGCACATAATCATCCTTAGCCTAACAGACAATGCCTACTGTAGGTTTTGTAACAATCCTGAAGAAACACCTAACCACATTTTGGGGAATTGTAAAGTACTCATGCACCAAAGAACGAAACACTTGGGACAATACTAAGTAGAAGAAACAAACCTTCCCACTCTGACGGCAATACTCAATTTCCTAAAAGGAATTAAATTAGAGAAAGAACTGTAAAGTGAGAACTTCACCCAGTTTCTAGAAGGGGCACAATAAATCTTTTAGGTTAACTGCAACCTTAATTGAAAGAACTGTTTTTAATATATGTATAAAATAATTTTGCACTTGGACCAAACTGGCTGCCAATTATCTCCTAAATTATAATTTTAAGAAAAAAACGATTTGGAATTCTAAAAGAGCACCCTCAAATTAGTAGAACTGCATAATTTTGCTTTTCGCCAACGGACTTGTTTATTTAAGTTGTTTAATAAGATCTTGACATATTACCATTATGAGTTTTTTGGTAAGAAAAATGTATTTAAATATCTTAAATATATGTAAATAGGATGATTTCAATCACATAAATAAAATTTTTGTAGATACATACATTAATTTCAAGAGAAATCTTTCGAAAAAGTAACAAATTAATAGTTTTTTTTATCCAAGATTCTATTTTGTTTTAATTTGTCGTTGCCGTCTGTTTTCAACATTCAAAATGTTTTTAGTCATTTGATAATTTATAGCATAGAAAGAAGTTGTTGAAAAATATTTCGTAGGTAAAATGTCTCGAAGATAAAAAATTTGTTCACTTTTGTTTATGATATTGTTCCAATAAAATATATACATACATATTTATATTCCAGTTTTCGAATCGAGCTTCAATATTCTGCCAAACGATTTGCAATTCCTATAACAAGCGTACCAAAAAGAATATAATGAAGAAAAAGTGGTATATTCCACCTAAAAACCACTGAGTATATTATTATTTGATTGAATTAAACAAACATATTAGATTAATTTATAATTAAACCTACAAATACTAACTTGAAGGAAAGTGAAATATCTGTCTGGACGTTGTTAATTTTACATCAGAGTATCATACAATTCTATTTAAAGAAAAGATAACATTTCAGAATTAAATTTCGTGAGGAATTAGAAAGTTAAAAACCAAGTTTTTGAAAATTCTACCCTCCTTTTATTAATTAAAAACAATATTCGATTCTTATTATATTAATGACCAAAATGTTGCTTAACTCACTTTCAGTGATTTTTTTTTGCCATTTAGTTTAAAGTTCCATCAAGTACCTACATATACAAATTTCTTCCAAGTTTAGTTTGTTATACTTTAATCAATTTTAATACTAGTTTTTTATATTTGTGACCTTTAATATGTATTTGTGTATTTGAATATCTATCTATCTATACACACAGGGCACTTTTTATGCAAAACGATAAAAAATTATTCCAGTAAATCCAAATGGACTTGCAATTATGTTGGACCTTTTGTTATTACGAAAACCATCCTTTGTCGAAACTCACTCAAATAAAAGCT
The DNA here is from genome assembly GCA_905146935.1 of Scaeva pyrastri. Taxonomy (NCBI): domain Eukaryota; kingdom Metazoa; phylum Arthropoda; class Insecta; order Diptera; family Syrphidae; genus Scaeva; species Scaeva pyrastri. The sequence goes on from LR989927.1 coordinate 82,794,609, forward strand.
AGCAAAAGTTTTAAACGTTTAATTTCGCAAATATTTTTATTTAATGCGTTTAAATGCGTGTCTCAAGTACATTCTACACATCTTTGCAATTGTGGCTTTCCAACTATATTCAATTTATCGTAATCGGTCTAATAATTTTTGAGAAAATGGTTACACAAAATTTACCTTAGCCTATTTATGTATATATACATAGACGTAGGGACATAAGTCCCGAAAAAAATTCGGGCCATAGGTCCCGAATCGAATTCGGGGCTTATGTCATAGAAGAGATCCAGAGGACACCGAAGTGAAATAAAGTTTTAATTTAAAATTATTTTTGTTAAATTAAGGATAAACATTTCATTTCAATCCTCCTCAGAATAGTTTTTAAAAATAATTTGTGGTTTTTTCGTAAAAATTTTGCAGATTGACTACTATTGATTAAAATTTTTATTCGGCTCTTGCGAGGTATCCAATCGGAGCGGAAAATCGTCAGCAATGCATACTTTGTTGGAGGTTCAAGTTGCTTTCAAGGTATCTTATTGGTATTGGCAAGAATAAATTAACTAATGCGTCGGATCATTTTTCTTCGCGATGAATTTAAGTCGGACGAAATTGGAAGAACAACCACAGAGATGTACAACTCCCCGTGTGCGTTAAATAAATGTCAGAGAGAAATCCCGAACAGCTGATCGGGAAAGTATCTAGAAGCAAAAATCCTCCCAATCATACAAAATCGAAGAAATTTCCGCTCTTAAAGCATATATTCGGAAGGACCGATTTTGACAACTTTTCCCTAGATCTTACAAAACTGGAATACAAACATAAACGACACTTTTTACATTTACATTGGTTACAAACATTTTTTTTTTAAGTTTATATTTTTTGGATTTTAATTCTTTTTGTTACAAATAGATCATTGATTTATCTTTTTGCCATACAAATGTTTCTCCTTTTGAATGAAAAACCTATTTTTTTTTTTTTTTCGAAACATAAACAACAAAGAATGTTAGAAAAGTAAAAACTAATAAAACATTAAAAAATAAACACATTTTTCGTATTAGTTAACATGTGTATAGTTATATTTTTTATTTGTAAATAAACTTTTTTTTTAAATTTGCTATATTTTTAAAAGTATTTATAGTAAAATCACATCCATTGATATCACAGCTTCGTTAATGGTAAGAGACACCACTTCTTTTCGACACACGTTCCCATTTTGTTTGTAGGAGCATCTGCATTCTATTTAGGTTCATTGATCTCATAGTGTTTACCAAGGCCGCCAGACTTTTGGAACTTGAACATCTACAGATACTGGAGAATGCATAGGGCTATCCATATCGCTGTGGTATCCAGAAGAAGCAGGACTCATTGGTGGCGATGATGATGACATCGTTGAAGTGTTAATCATCAGTGGGTTCATTGATCTTTGTGTAGTTTCTTCAGGGGTATAAATCGTATTTTGTTGCTGGTGTAATCCTTGAAGACGATTAAATTGACAACCCAAATGTGTCATAATCGATTTCCCAAATTCAACAGTTACTCCAGGTGTTGAAGCCAAAACACGAGATACTTCATTCACAGCATTCATATACCCGTGGCGAAAACTGTCAATTGGCACTCGTGCCGATTGTTGGCGGCCAACCGCTTTGCTATGCCTCAGATAAGCAATAGTTGTTTCCAGCATTTCCGCTTTATCCATTCGCAAAACAGATTCATCACTTTGAAACTCAGCTACTAATTGCTTGAGGGAATCCAAGCACTTGTTGATCCTTGCACGTCGTTGTCGCTCTATTAAAGGCTTCTTCACTTTTTGATAGTGCTGAGTGCGTGAGACGTATTCCATTTTAAGATCGAAGATTAAATTTTGTTTTCAAAAAAAAACACGAGAGACGTTTACTCTGCTATAGATGAACGTAAAATGATGTCCTGACGAAATGGCTCAGGTCCTTTTATACTCGATTGCAATTCCAAAAGGTTGTGTAAAATCATCCCCTAAAGAACAGTTTTCGAGTTTTCTCCACGTCCAGTAGCAGTAGGTAACATATACATACATTACATACCTCCGTAGGCAAGTAAGGATTCTAACGAGTACGAGTACGACCGATATTTTTCATTCAAAAGAGAGAGGGAAAAAAACCGTATGGGATGGCTCGTGGCCGTGGGAACCACACCGAAAGTGAGTTTCTCACAGGAATTTTGGGACACATGTTTTCTTTTTTGTTGTTGTTGCCTTAACTTTTTTTTCCTTACCTCCCTTACTTTGTTAATCATAAAGGACGAGATTCTTTATATTTTTTTTTTTTTTAAACGGGGGATGAGTGTGCAGATAATTTTGTTTCTGGAACATATACATTGGGTCGCAGCTGTTGTTGTTTCTTTTTTTTATTATGTTATCTCCTCAAAGAGATTTTGAGAATACTTAAATTTTTACTCCCACGGTTCTCAAGCAAGATGGTAACATTAAAAATGCAGTAGAGTTCTTGGGCGTTTAGGTATATCGCTGATTAATGCATTTTTTGAATGCCCTCGTGCTGTCGTGTGCGGTGATGGCACAACAATGGGTTGATATTATTTGCTGGAGAATTTCCGTTCGAGAAATCAGATAGGATAATGGGATCCTGGGTTGTGTTTTTTTTTTTTTTTAGTGGACATACCATGTTCCCGATAGAAGCGGTTCATTATGAATAGCACGAGCGAGATTTTTTGGTTTGGTAGGATGTTTGACGTACATATGTTTATATGTACATGGTAATTTAATAAGTCAATAAGTCAGAAACAAATCGAAAACACGCGATCAACACGAGCTGGTTTAATATGTGATGTATGATAATTTATTGCTTTAGATTAGACAGAGCATACCTATATACCTATTTAAGCAATTAAAGTAGATTGCAATTTTATGGCTTCAATGGAAAAGAAGATTAAGATGTGCTTAGAATTTAAACTTATTAAAATATTACTTACCGGTAAAGATTTTGAATTTTAAGTGCCCTTATTTTTTGGTGTTTTGGTTTTAAGATTATTTTTATTTTAAAACAATTTTACGAATAACATGACTTTGGATAGAAATTTGAGGGTGGTCGTGTAGATAAAAACACAATTGCTAGAAAATCTACGAAAACAAAATGTTCGTTTGTCCTGTTGCTGAAAGCAATTTAAATAGGCAATTAGAGAACATGAGTGATAGAATTTAACATAAAAACATAATCTTTAAGAACATGTTTAGGTAGGTAAGTAAAACTTAAAAGAATCTTAATCCATTCTGTTGAAAATTATATACATTATGAGAGTAAATAATCTACAGGTATGTTTAAGTAAGTCGGCAAACATTTAACATTATGATCATAAAATAGAAAAAAAATAGAGATACCTAAATTTTATTAAATACAGTTCAAAGAAGTAAGTTTAGCGAATATCGTTTATAATTCCTTAATGCATATAAATTATTATTATTACATTTTATGACAAGTATAATATTGGTGTCTGAAAGTTTAAACCTTATACATATTTACCCTCAGTATATCTCTTTTTTTCTATTCTATTCTAGGAAGTAGAGATTTTTATCAAACATGATAAATTGAAGGTCTTAGAAGTACCATAGAAGATAAAGCGTTAAGTGACACTTACAAAATGGACATTCAAAGTTTGTTACCTTAAAAGTATATCCAGGGTCTGAATAAGACAAAAATTTAAGTATTTAAATAGGATCTTCAGCACATGTCAATGTCACTTAACACCTTTATCTTCTTAGCGTTTCAGTTGTGTGTTTGTCGATTTCAAGCCGTATTTTTATAGAAGCATATAGAAAATAGAAAACATTTACAATTCCTTGAAGTAAGCAGTCTTCCTCAAAAAAGGTAGATATCCCGACATGATGACAGAAATAAGCTGCTAGTAAAATGTATTAATCGTAATTTAAGTATCTACCGTTTTTGTATTATGGCTTTACTTTTATCTACCTGTGAAATATCGCATAATAAAATATGCATTTTTAAAATCCTCAGGTAGGTATTTAAATGAATTACCTTTGTTTTATCCAAATAGAATAAGATAAGCCGGCGCGGCGCGGCGCATGCCAAAAGAATAGATAACAGTAATGAAAGAGGTACTCATATTAAAGTTTTATTGTAGGTCATTTAGGATTTTCCCGTCATAAAGAAATAAGTTCTAGATAAACTTTTGTATATTCTTACCTATTCGAAGTATGTACGCGTAAATGAATCTGATAAAGGATTTTTCTTTAAAGATCGACCTAGACGTAAAATGTTGGGTCAAAACGTTTTTTTGTACCTAAAGTTTTGATTATTAAAACTAGGGTTACTATGTATGTACATACCTATATGTCAATAATAGGTATGAGAAAAATGATGATTTAATGACAAAGTAGATTTTCGTTTTATTTTAAGACTTTGGCCCAACCATGTAACTCGATTCTATAAAAAATATTCGAATTCGCAAATTCTAGACTCTATAACTCTTTAAAGACGCTTTAATATGCGATAATCGAACAGCTCTAGTGGTGCTATATTTGTACGTACTTTCGTATAGTCGGGAACCACCTTACTCGAAAGTTAATGTCAAAACAAAGGGGAATGGCAAATAATTTCCTACATCAACTGTGTTTGCGAGGCAGATTGATCGAAAATCGCAAATTTGTTGGAAAATGCTTGGCATTACTGGCACTCTATTCTTTTTTCATGCATAGTACCATTCAAAAGTAGAATCGCAAATAAGTTTCGAATAAAATCAAAAAAAAAAAAAAAAAAAGAGGCTGATATCCTCCCATTATAACTTGAAAAACAGTCTTCAAATAAAACTACGTAATTGATTTATTCTTGATATTAATCGATGAACTCTTGATTCTTTTTGATAAAATTTTTTTAGATACAAAAATTATTAGGTATCAGATTTAAGATATTTTTCGAGATATTCTACTCGAAAACCAATTTTTACCAGTTTTCTGAAAAAGTTGTCAGTTTGACATTTGTCAACATTTTGTTATTTATTGACAGTTGTATATTATGCTGAAAATAAAATACATTCGAAGGCAATATCGTTGACCGTTCTCGAGATATTCGAGTTAAACAAACATTGTTTACCAAGTTTTGCTAGAATTCAAACTTTCACCAGATATCGAAAACGTCATTTCACATACTAGAATATACTATCACTTTTCCTTCATTGTATGTTTGAGCGCCAAATTTTTTTTTTTAATTTTTCTATTTAAAAAAAATAACGGTAAGTAAAAAAATTTCCAAATTTATACCAAATCTGTATCACATCACAATGTATGTACATACGTAATGAAATATATTTGAAGATATTTGCTACCAACCAAAATTTTTACTTTGTTTTTTTTTTTAAATTGCTATAGTGAAAAAATCGTTCACTAAATTTTCATGAAAGTCCTTTCTGCATTTTTCGAGGAAATCGGACCGATTACAATAACTCCCTATCAGAAGTTAAGTGGAACCCACTCACACAAGAAGGAAGAAGAGTAGGTAGACCGAGAAGCACGTGGAGAAGAACAGTTGAGGAGGAATCTGCGAGACTGGGAAAGAGCTGGAGGGAGCTTAAATACATCGCTGGAAACCGCACACGATGGCGCGTAGGAGTAGTTGAGGCCCTATGTCCCGCTAGGGAACACCAACGGACTTCGTAGGTCTGAGGACCTAAGTAAGAAGTTAATAAAATCGAGTGAAATAGTAGAACCCCTGACCCTGATATGTATGAGTATTGCATAATAAATGTATGCATTTTTGTTTTGTTTTGTTCCATTGTTCTTTTTATTAATATTATAAAAATCTACATAGTATGTATGTAGGTATGCGTATTTGTATGCAAATAAACTGAACCTGTTACATAACATTTCTACTTCACCCTAACATCTAAGGCTGACAGGCCATACAACACAAGACATAAAGGACAGAACGAAAAGAAAGAATAATAGTAGATGACAATAAGCGCATTAAGTATAAGAAATTTCAAAGAGAAACAAATATTTTTTTTTGTAACTTGAATATTTTTTATTGTTATTTTCATTTATATTTTTTGTAAACAAATTTAAAGACAAATTTATTGCTTAACACATTATTTTTAAAGCTTTATCCCTATCACAGACTTTAACTATTATTTAAATTATCTTAATTCTATTAATGCACAGCCTCAAACTCTTATAGGATTATTCCCCACAGTGGCAAC